>CM002535.2:15135000-16632500 GCA_000338895.3 Oryza meridionalis | reverse complement strand
CACGTGAGCCTTGTCCCAACACATGAGACATGTCACGGCAAAGCTTTTCGATAACCTCGCATTGGCAGTACCCGCTCCATGAACTTTACATCCTCATGCACTCTAGGCGTACACAGTTTCTAGCAGTGAGAGGAGTTCTGGCGCACCCGGGGAGGAAAGACTCACACAGGCATTAAGTTATAGTTATGTTTAAATTCTCACATGGCAGTCCTACCGATGGCGACACCACTATAGACACCTGCCTCGTGGTTCTACCAATGGCTGCCCCACCGTAGAGCCCCTGCCTCACACATCAAGAAACCACTATGCATGGATACTGCCTCTGCTCAGCTATCTATTCCGCTAGGTCTATACCCATACGAGAAGTGCGGTTGTACGGGGGTCGTTTCATGCTTAACTTCATGGCTCGGTCCTTAATTGACCGGGGACGGTACTTGCCTTTTCCCGGATACCACCCAAATCCTCCGTCCGCCCCAGTCGAAAACAGTTGTTTAATTTCATTTCTCTTTTCATAAATCATGTCATCAACATCATGGCAATGTGGTGCTCATGTCTCCACATGCCGCATCTCAATTACCTTCCCAAAGGCAATTGCCCAAGCATAGAGCATTTTGATAATTATGAGTATGCATGATTCTAGAATAGCGTTGCTAAGCAATTGTCATAGTTGACTAGGGACTCATATGTAAACATGGTTACGAAGGAATATGGGGTAAACAATAATCAAGGCATGGCATAATCACAAGTAGGATGTTTATCATTGCATGCAATTTTATTTGTAAACAAAACAATTTCGCAATTGGGATCAACATGTTCAAAGAATAGTGATGACTTGCCTTACTCAAAGTCCTGCGGGTCTTGACCTTCGCTTGGGTCAGCAGCTCCCTCGGGCTCTATAGTTACGTGCGAAAATGGATTTGAATTCGGTTAGAATCCAATAACATCCAAGTAAATCCAAATGAAAAATCGAGTGCGAAAGTCGATATTAGCTTTACTATTCGCGAACTACGGCAAACCCATTTTCGGTGTAAATTATTTATGATTATAATTATTTTGTTGTCCTAAGTTTTTAATTTAGTATTCCCGAATATTATATCCATGTAATAGGTTAGAAATTTCTACCACGAGCTAAATATCGGACAATATCCTA
Organism: Oryza meridionalis; assembly: GCA_000338895.3. Classification (NCBI taxonomy): domain Eukaryota; kingdom Viridiplantae; phylum Streptophyta; class Magnoliopsida; order Poales; family Poaceae; genus Oryza; species Oryza meridionalis. The sequence goes on along the minus strand of CM002535.2, from coordinate 16,631,350 downwards.
GAGGTATTATACGATTTATTTCAGTTTATGATTAACCGATTAAGTATTCTATACGTCTAAAATTACTAGGGGTTAAATCCAAACTTCTACCGTGAATCAATTACTTGTAGAGATTATCCAAAGTATTCTATGAGATTTCGTTTATTAGTTGTTGATTACATTTAAATTACTACCGCGAATTGATTTTTTAATAGAGATTATTATAAATAATCTACAATAATCTATAGAATTTACCTAATTGTTTAATTTCTACACGCATCTATGGTTATAGCATTATTTTTACGAATACTAGATTTTAGTTAACCACAATTAAATTCTATTATATATTTTTTTTTAATATTTTAAATCTCCCCCTAATTTTTCCTATTTATTTTTTTTTCTCCTCTCTCCCTTTTCTTTCCTTTTCTCCTTCTCTCTCTTTTTTTTTCTTTTCTTTTTCCTTTCTTCCTTTTTTTTTCCTTTCCTCCCTCTCTCTCTTTTTCTTTTCTTTTTCTTTTCTTCCTTTTCTCTTCTCCCTCCCGGCCTCTCTCCTTCTCCCTTCTCTCTCGGCCGGCTCTCTCTCTCTCTCTCTCTCACCCGAGCGGCGGCGGCGGTGGATGAGAGGGGAAGGGGGCGGCTCACTGGCGACGGCAGCGGTGACGACGGCGGCGGCGACGGGGGCGACGGCGACGGCGGCGACGTCGGCGTAAGGCGCGGCGTGGCACGGCGGCTTCGTGGCGGCGGCGCGGTGGTTCTACGCGACGGCGCGGCGGCGTGGAGGCGGGGGTGCGGCGGTGTGGAGTTGAGGAGAGGGGGAGGTGAGGATGGGGAAAGGATGGAGCGAGGGGGGGATTTATAGGAAGGGGGGAGAAGAAGAGGGGAAGGGGGCGGCAGTGGCTATGGCGTCGGCGGGGGGGGGGGGGGGCGGCGCGAGGCTCGACGCGGCACGGCACGGGGCTCAGCGACGGCGATGCGACGACGACGCGGCGCGGCAGGGCGCGGGGCGCGAGGTGGCGATGGGACGGGCAAGCGGCGCGCAGGCGCGGGGTGGCGATGGGACGGGCAAGCGGCGCGCGGGCGCGGGGCGCGAGATGACGCGACGGCGACGGCACGCGACGATGCGACGCGGCGATGGAACGGCGCGGCGACGGGACGGCGGGCTACGCAGCGACAGACGGCGAGGGCGACGGCGCGCGTGGGGCGCGAGGCGGCGAGGGCGACGGCCGAGCGGCGACGGGACGGCGGCGCGGCGCGGCGGGGATGGCGACGACGCGCGGCGGCTCGGGGCGCGAGGTGCGGGACGGCGACGCGACGGCGACGGGACGGCTGCGCGGCAGGCGAGCGGCGGAGCGGGGATGCGGAGCGGCGCGCGGCGCGCGGGGCCCGTGGCGGCGGCGTGGCAGCGGTGGCGCGGCGTTGTTAGGGCTAGGGAACCGCGTCGAACACTTGGCGGGCAATGAACAGTGCCGTTTCCTAATTTTTCCTTCCTTTTTTTTATTTATTTTTTTATTATTTTATTATTTTTATTTTTATTTATTTATTATATAAATTTGATTCTAAAATTCCTAATATTTGCATATATAATTCTTACCCAATATTTGTGTTATTCCCACTAATAAATTCATCCTAAATTAATATTGCTCACATTTTTATATAATTTATTTAAATCTTAATTTAGTGTTAATTCCATTCCATCGTATTTAAATTTAATTGATACGAGTAGGTTTGCGATAATATCGGTCTAAATTGATTGATTTAGTTCTTTTATTCGAAATCTCCAAACTCCGAAATCGAAATTCAATGGAACGGCGAATAAAATCGGCATGATGCAATTTATTTTAAAAAGTTTTTGAAAACCCGAATTTTTAGAGTTTTGATTTGTCGGTCGAATTTTCAGGGTGTTACACTCCCCGAGCCGTACGCTACCCAATGGCGTTTGGGGGAATGGTGTTCGGGCTAGCCGGTCTCCGACTCCGATGAGGAGTGGGAGCCGTCGACCTAAAGCCGGCCGGCAAGCCGCCGGCTGACATAGGGGACGTGGCGGCGGTGGATGGTGTGACGGCGGTGTAGGCGGTGGTGGATGTGGGAGGAGGCGGGGGATGCGGGAGGTGGCGGCGAAAATGGAGGCGGCGACGGCAGCAGTAACAGGGGGAGGGGGCGGCGGCGAAGGCGAGATGCGCGGCGACGGAGGAACGGCGGCGTCGGCGTCGGCCGAAATGAGGAGAGGGCGGCGAATCGGGTGGTGGCGGCGGCGCAAACCGCGGGGCGGTTAGGGTTCTAACCCTAACCCCCCCGACGCCCCTCCCCTGCGCCTTTTCCCCTCGGGCCCATTGGGCCGCCAGCACTGTAGCGGTGGTGGGCCGAATCCTATTGATTTTGGCCCACCACCCATTTACCCTTTATTTTTTTTATTTTTCTAGTTTAGCAGCATTTTCTTATTAGTCCCTATATCTTTGATAATTTAGTTAAAGCAGTACATCAGTTATAATGATAATTATGTAATAGCCCTTTAGACTCCTGATATTGTATGTCATGTGACATATGTATTTATTAAATATCCTGCTTTACTAAATGTATTTGTTGTCTTAATAAAATGCCTTTTGCATATTATTTCGAGACACACTCTACTTCCTCGCTTTATTAATTTACAAAATTCTATAAATTATGTACTTTGATTTAGCAAATTCTCTTAATTATGTACAACATGATTAATGGAGGATTTAATGCATGTTCGATTGCACATTTTGACTCGGAAATTAATCACATGTTGATGGCACCCTATACTTTGGTCATATCGACCATAACTTAAGCAGCGAGTATCTCGCCCATCATCAAGTGGTCTACATTTTGAGATGATTACCCGATGGAGTCCTACAAATTGGCCGCACTGGTCATAACCTAGGCAGCGAGCACCTCGCCCATCTCACAGAGGTCTACATCTCACGATGATTACCCACATGTGTTATTTTCCAAGAATATGTTTTGAAAAATGAGATTATTTAAATTTTGGTTGAGCACAAGGTAGTGGAGTCCTAAACATTGGCTGCGGTATATTCAACAGAATATATTTGCCTGGAGACCGTGTTTTAGGCAGCAAGTATAACTTGCCCACTATTAAAAGATCTACTCCACTGTTTAATTACTTGGAGATTATCCACATTGTGTCACCTAAATTCGAATTCTAACTCAAATTGTCAGGTCTATTACCTACATCTTTTCGAAACATTACAAAATATGAAGTATTACATTTCGCATTGAGATTACAACTTAAATATCATGTTCTTATTAATTTACCTATGTAAATTAATAATGTTAATCATGATTATAGGGACATGGCAACTATAGAGTTCGACGAACTCGCCCTCGATGGGAGTAACTACCCAATTTGGGCTTCCGATATCAAAATAAAATTTTCTTCTAGTGGGATTTCACATACAAATTAGGAATCCAATGATTGGGATCCACCAGTTGAGAACAGAAAGCTATATATTGCCTTTTTCCTTCTGAAGCACTACATCTATAAAGATCTCAAACATGAGTACATGTTGGAGACGAGCCCTCTCAACCTATGCAAAGCTCTAAAAGAGCGTTATGATCAGCAAAAGGAACTCATTTGGCCTGAGGCTAATTATGAGTGAATTCATTTACGCCTATAGGATTTTAAAAACTGTGGTAGAATACAATCATGCTGTTCATAACATTTGCTCCAAGTTGAAGTTTTGCGAAAAAGAGCCAACGGAAGCAGAGAAGATAGAAAAACTCTATCAACTATGTTTCCAGAGGACATGATACTGAACCAACAGTATCGCACTCAAAGGATTCTAGGGAAATTCCTCGAATAACCCTAAGGATCTGACTAGAAAATGCAAATGCAACAACAGCGCAAATCCAATGGTCAATTGGAAAGGAAAAGGGAAGGGTAAGGCACCACAACCTCGTGGCAATAGCAACAGGCATTGCAACAGGTATGGATCTGACTATCATGTCGCTAAAGATTCCCGCATCCCAACAACAAATTGTTCTCCTGTATCAGAAATCCCTAAAGGAGAAAAAGCCTTCTGAGGAACTAAGATTTGAAGCTCACTTCAATCTTACAAAAGAAAGACCTGAGGTTGAAAGTTCTCACCAGGCTCCTATTGAACCAGAGAACAACCTCGTTCTTCTCCCAGAGGATACCGCTGCACTTTCTGCAATGGATGACATGCTCATCGAATACTGCTCAACGGACTCACTTGGAGATTTATTGTAATCTCAGTGCGTCCCACTTAGAGATAAAGCTGCTTTAATCTCAGTGTGTTTGAGACATTATATTGATATCCTATAGTTTGTCAAAACAATATTGGTTGTAATAAGTAGATAAGTACAAACTCCCTTATATTATAAGGTCGTATGACTTGCTAATCATTAGAGTATGTACTTTTAACATATGTAAATGTCATACTATGTATTTGATGTTTTCATTATTGTATGTATGTATATATTGTGGATAAAGAATTCTTCACTAAGCAATTCTTCTTTCACTATAGATGTCTAAGGATATCGCTCCGATTGGAGAGGAATTATGTCTTGTGGATAGTGGTACCACAAACTCTATACTTAGGGAGATCAAATACTTTCAAACTCTCAAAAAGAGAGAAGGCAAAGTTTTGACTATTGCTGGGCATGATACTGTGATAGTTGGCTCAGGACGAGCAATTATTACACTCCCAATGGGTACACAAATTACGATCGAGGATGCTTTATTGTATCCTGATTCAACCGTACCCTACTAAGTTATAGAGATATCCGTCAAAATGGGTTTCACATTGAAACCCATATGGATAATCGAGAAGAATTTCTTCTCTTAACCAAACAAAACGGATATGGCAAACGCATTTGCGAGAAAATTCCATCTCTCACATCGGGATTGTACTATACATACATTAAGCCCATTGCACATGTTGCGTACAAAGTAATTTTTCAAAATGTTGATGCATTCCACATTTGGCATGATCGACTTGGGCACCCCGGTATCGGGATGATGAGAAAAATTAGTGGCAACTCTATTGGTCATCATTTGATCACTGACAAATTTCCTAAATCCTCTAATTTCGTATGCACTGCATGTGCTACTGGGAAACTGATTTTGAGACCATCTTATCTCAAAATTAGAGCCGAACCACTTAAATTCCTTGAACGCATTCAAGGAGATATTTGTGGCCCTACTATCTTTAGTCCCGGTTGGTACACCAACCAGGAGGAATTAGCTTGTTGCATCTTCTAGTCTAGCAAGCAGCTTGAGCATTCACTGGTGGAGAAACCATCTTTGCTCGGTTAGCCAAAATCCACAATAATCATGGTTGCAATAAAAACCGGGATTAAAGATTATCTTTAGTCCCGGTTCAAAAGTTTAGAGCTGCTTTTTAATCCTTAGTCCCTGTTGGTGTTACCAACCGGGACTACTAAAGATCTATTTTTAGTCCCGGTTGGTAACACCAACCGACCGGGACTAAAGATCTATTTTTAGTCCCGGTTGGTAATACCAACCGGAACAAAAGATCGTGGCGGAGAGTACGAGGCATCTGCCATCTACGAGATCGAGGAGGAGGAGACGGACAGCCTTATCTCTTCACCTCTTCCTCCACTGACCTTATCTCTTCATCCCATCTCTTCCTCTTCTTCCTCCTCCTCTCCTCTAACTCCTCTCCTTCCCTCCCCCATCATCCCTTCCTCTTTCTCCTCTCTAACTTCTCCTCTAACTCCTCTCCTTCCCTCCCCATCATCCCATCGGGCGGCCAGCGGCCGGCGGCCTCGCGGCGGCGCGCCGGCGGGCGGAGGCCCGGGCGGCCTCGCGGCGGCGCGGCGGGGCGGAGGCCCGGGCGGCGGCCTCGCGGCGGCGGGCGGCGCAATGGCGCGACCTCGCGGCGGCGTGGCGGCGGGCGGAGGCCCGGGCGGCCTCGCGGCGGCGCGGCGGGGCGGAGGCCCAGGCGGCGGCCTCGCGGCGGTGGGCGGCGCTGCGGCGCGGCGGCGGACCGCAGGGCCTCGCGGCGGCCGGCGCGGCAGCGGCCGACAGCCTGTGTTTTTTTCTTTTTTTTTAAGAATTTGTGATTCAGATCTGTGTATTTGATTTGTGTGTGATGTCCATGAATATTGATGTATTTGTGATGAATTTTGTAGAAGTTGTGATGTAATTTTGTTTTAAGATTTTGTGATCTATTTGAATATGGCTGATTTGGGGATTTGAGGATTGGGGATAATTTATTTGGGATTTTGGTATGGGGATAGAGTAAAATCAATATATTAAAAACACAATGAAGAAAAGAAAATAATAATAGAGCAACTGGATCTAGCTAGCTAGGCTAGCTCTATCTGTTACCAACCGGGACTAAAAAGGCTCTATCTTTAGTCCCAGTTGATAACACCAACCGGGACTAAAGATGTATTTTTACTCCCGATTTTTTCACCCGGGACTAAAGATAGTGATCTTTAGTCCCGGATTGGTAGTCCCGGTTTGAAAACCGGGACTACAGGAGGGTTACGAACCGGAAGTAAAGCCCCTTTCTCCACCAGTTATTTCCTTGAAGGTTGAATCAGTGAATTTGCTTGAGCAGACTCTATTTACTAGGTACTTTGTAATGAACTTAGTTTGTTCTGGTAGGATGATACTTTGACCTTATATGTATGAAACTTGCATATCTGATGTGCTACAAATTATCTATGTTGTCTATGTGTGGATGGCAATATATGAGTTGTTACGTGAAATTTGAGTTTTGATATATAGCAATCTGAAACATCCATAATGTAACAATTTATCTAATATTCGTGCCAGCCAATTAGGCTTCCTTGATGTCCTGAACGTGAACACGTCAGGGTTTATTTTTGCATGTCCTGTCGGTGTAGTCCGTCAGGACTTATCCCTGACGGTATGACGACCCCGGGCATTCCCTCCTCGCATGATAGAACAGCCGACGGGACTAACCGTCAGGATTCACGAAGGGCCGTCAGGATCATAACCGTGACAGGCCGCCGACACGAAAGATGGCCTTTTCCTGACAGTCTACTCCTGTCGGTGCAGTCCTGACGGCTACCCGTCAAGGAAGAGTACTCCTGACGGAAAATCCTTAATACTGACGGTTTTAGACCGTGAGGGAAAGTCTGTTTCCTGGTAGTGATAGGAGAGTATTGCCCAAATACCCAAAACCTGTACACAGAACAGTAGCTGCACTTGTATATAACAGCTGGCTGCAGATCAGCCAAGAACGCCATGAACTTAATTTTGTGTTTTACTAGTTGTAAGACTTGTATTCCTGTATCCTCCACCTCTTATTTAATGATTTTCATATCTTTAACAATATAGCATTAACACATTTGCATTGTCTATGTTGTGTAGATTCACATCACATCGTAGCTAGATTAATCATGGTGATGTACGTTTTCGTGTACTTATTGTGAAACACATCGATATGACTTATGAAAGGATCGGCAGAGCCCAGAAGTTATATTTCCATTATTAAAAAAAATAGCACTTATTAATCAATATATTCCTGTTACATATGGTATGCAGTATATATTAATTTTTCTGCTCAAAACAAGTACCTCTATTGGCCGGTAAAAATTACAATAATTTAACAGAAGGTGCTGCATACATATATCTTAAATTTCTCTTGGCTGCAAAACTGCTAAGAACTCCTCCTGCAGCGACGAAGGTTTCTTATATAATTTTCTAACTAATGATAATAATCTTGAACCAGGTCGTCGTTACCGAGACCTTTTGGTTCCTAAATATAAATAGATTACTAATTAATCAAATTCCTCATGTAGAAGATATTGAGAGTAACATTGAAATCAACTAATTAACTGGGAAGACGCCTCGGAAAATTCAGGTTTTCTGAACTGTTTTGGTGATTAATTTAGAAATGGTTTCCTGTTCATGCTGGCTGGGAACAGAATGTATTTGAGGTGGGGCACCAATAGTAGGGTCATAGTCCAGGGAAATCAACTGGCGGAACAGATTTCTGTAACCACCTGAAAAAATAAAATAAAATTACATTATAAAAAATTAACTTTGTTGTTTAGGACATATATATGTGCGTAAAAACATCAAAATTCTCTTATATAACCTTACCACTCTGAGAAAAAGATGGTCTCTTGGTAAGTTGGTGGTAGCTGCCTACGAGGTTCTTGTAGCTCACTGAAAATAATTTGGTTTCCAATATCCTGGTGAGGTTAGTTAGCTTAAGAAAGAAAAAAATAAAAATCACAATAATATCATAGCAATAAAAAGTAATACACATCACATACACATAATAACACATGGATGTACAATAACACTCAAAGCAGATCTAGAAAAAGAAAATTGGGGGTTCTAAATATTCTTGGAGAAGCTTTAACACAACCCCCAAGCCCTCATCCATGTCGAATAAAATAAGGGGCTCCAAGGTACAGGATCGACCCCCTAGAACTCATATTGGATTTGCTCCTAATAACACCCGGGAGAAAGTGAAAAGATTTGTATAAAAAGAGAAAGAGAGAATTTCTGAAGGAATTTACTGAAGTAATTAACGCGAAATACCACACTTCAAAAATCTCAAAAAAATGATGAAATAAATAGAAGAGACCAGTGCAAGAGAAAAAGTAACATAAGTACCAGCTTGAAAGGCCCCTTGACGTATAGCTAGTGATGGCGAGGTAAGCAGAGATGCCACACAGAAGAAGAAAAGAACAAGATGGGAGAAATTGCTCTTCATTTTCCTAGCAAGACGAAGAGTCTCTCTCTCTCTCTCTCTCTTTTTCTTTCTTGATTTTGCTTGTAGCTAATCACCGAAGATACACGTGTTGTGTGATGAACAGAGCCACAACTTGACCTCTATTTATGCACGAGGCAATGCTGTCTTCTTAGGAATGCATTGTATTGTGCATTTAATTACAAAATCATCCGTGATTTTCCTTAATTAATAAGATGCCTAACCTTGCTTGATATGGTTTGCTGTATCGATCGTGTTGGCACGTGATGATTATAAATTTGCTGGAGGTTGCGCATTTCCGCATCCATCTTAATTGATTACCATTGTTGGAAGAAAGCCCAATTGTTGTAACTACTCCAGAGGCTGGAGTGAACCTTGTGACAAATAAATACCAGAGAGCGCCAGCGGCCCCCTCTAACAATAATATATTCACTTTTATATACAAATTTACTTTTAATCAGACACGTGCATCTAAACCATGCGTCTAACCGACGGCTAAAACAAGCTGAGCAGTTCAGTAAATTCACATCTTAAAAAAACAACCGACCATTGGGATGATGGACTAACCAACGGCACGAGAGTCCTGATAAGAACGGGTGGTAGGGTCACCGGGATTGTTAGAGCTTTCTCAAGCATTATATAGAATTAAAATGCTCACTATCTCGCCATCTTAGGTAACGGGGCCTCGAGTACTCTGATATTCCTCCTTTAAGCCTATCTAAGGCCTCGAAGGTTGACTTTTCGAAGGTCCCCTTTAGCCCTCCGAAGCCTCCCCATCCCTCAATCGGGGTGAACATTTGGTTTTCCAGTTAAAATGGTTCGGGTTTCTCGGTTATCTATAATTTTGGTTTCTTATTAATAGCAATCATAGTGTTCGATAAGAAATAAAACCAAAATAAGCCGAAGCACGTCGGTTTGGTTTCTCGGTTTCCTCGCGAAGCTGCAGGGGTGGTGGGCATGCTGGAGCTTCGGAAGGTCGCTGCGGCGCTCGCCAAAATCTGCGGAGATGGACACGTGTAAGGGCCGGCTTAGGTGCTGCAGTACCCCCAAATTCCATTTTCTGAGCATCCGTTGCTCCCCAGTACGCGCGTGACGTCCCACGGTTTTGATTCAATTCAATCACGTACAAACATTTTCTTTCATGTTGATACACATGGCTGCATCCATTCATCTTTTCCATGCGCGATGAGTTCTAAGCATCCATTCATCTTTTCCAACACCCAGCTCATGTTAGTGTTAAGAATAAGTCATATTTTCATGTGTAAAATATGATAATACCATATACTTAGTATACAAGAATATATCGTTTAATTAAGAAAATAATACGGATAAAGAAAGAAATTATCTTCCCGCAAATATAAGGTGTTAAAGTACTTTTTCAAAGATCCTCATACTATGCAAATACCGTATTTGAGTATAGTACATTGACAATCCCCATCTGGAAGAAACCGAAACAAGTAGGTGGGGAATTGGAACTGTCCACAACCGCCTCTCTACCTCCACCGTCCTCGTCTACGGCCAGGTCCCGTACCTCCACACCAAGATCTCGCTGGCGAGCTCCTAGAAACCGACAAGGTAGACAAGGGCGGCGAGGGCTACCGCCGCGCGGGAAGCCGAGAGAGGCGGATCAAGGGCTAAGAGCCCACCAAGGGTGCTGTGGAAGCAGTAGGACGGATGCCGGTGGCGCGACTGCTGTCTAGATGGAGACTACCGATGGCGTGGTGGGCAAAGTCGCAGGGAGTCGAGGCCGAGGGGTCAGGTAGAAGAGAAGAGCAGGAATGCGGCCGACAACCTCACCACCGTGCTCTCCGATGTGCAGGATGCCAACGCAGAGGTTGAGCGGCTAAGGGAGTCGCTACTCATGCGCATCCGTGCTGCTAAGTACGATGCCCACACGGCTAGGTAATAAAACATTGAAATAGAGGGAGAATGAGGAGAAGTTGGGTCACTGAGATGTGGGGTCTACCAATTTTTATTTATTTTTTAAGACTTAAATGCACTAACAAGTGGGTTCCACGCTAACTGAGCTGCCACGTCAGTTAAAACAGGGAGCAATACTGCCTTGGGACCAAATGTGACCCGGTTTTATAAGTTGAAAGATGGGTTATACCTGGTATTGCGATTGGACAAATTTCACACTCGGCGACAAATTGAGGACCTCGAGTGAACTTATTCCTCTCCCACATTCTAGTTAGTAGCAAATTTGTGTAAATGGGCTTTGGCCTATTGAGTTAAGTGGGTCATTGAGACTTTCACGTTGGAAACACACCAGAAAGGCATTTGGACTAGCAGTGCAGTGCAGATACCTTAGATCGGTTGTTTGGGAACAGAAAACCGCACAAAAAGAAAAACGGTATACCGAACAAAAGGAGAAATAAAAACGAAGAGAAAACGGAAAATCGAACAAACCACAACTTCGGCTCGGTGCGGTCCAGTCTTCTGTTATCGGTATTTTTTACCCACCCACCCCCGGCCCGAAACACCCTGAAAATTTCCTAATTAAAATTCAGAAACAAAAAATTGCTTCTGTCAATTTTTTTTGCAAAAGTTTGCATCATGCTGGTTCTCTCGAATTTTATTCCTCCACTAGCAAAAATTCTTGTGCATTGCAAAACAGGTGAAAACAATTTTCACGATTTGTAAAACTGTCAATTTAAATGACGAACCGAAATAAGAAAAACAATAGCAAAACAAAGTCGGAAATCACATATACCATTGAACCCGGTTATGCTCGCTTCATGCATCATCACACGAAGAATTTTTTATGTATAGTTTTCCATAGCCTCATAAATCGACCAGGTGATTATTCCATAAGTTGAAGCATGTGTATTTTGCTATACCAAATTGACCAAATATTAAAACTTTGAATATTCAATTAGTGAAAGTTTCTCAATGTAGATGAAAAACATTTGCAAAGCAACAAACTTGTCGCATACACACCTTAAACAATCATAGTTCCAAAAGAAAAATATTTACGAGGAGAGAAACTTGGAAGAGAAAAAATGGAGAAAAAAAGAGAAACGGAGGAAAAAAGATAGGAGATTGGCTGGAGAGGGTCATAATGATTGGGAGAAAAGAAAAGAGAAAAAGAAAATAAAAAAGGGAAAGAAAAAAAGACGTCGAGCGGCTTGTGCGGCGCCGAGTGAAGACACACATGACGGGGTGGCGGGATGGTGCAGGCGGTTGGGTTGGGCTGGGAGGGGGAGGTATATAGTTAATTTATCCTCACATCAAATTAGATATGGATGACTTAAAAGCCAACTCAAACACGGATGACGCCCCAAACGAAAATATCTTCAATTTTTTATGACAACCAAATATTTATTTATTCAAATCTAATATTAATTATTTTTCTAAATATATTGTTGGGTATTAAAACCCTTAAAGGGGTTTATTTTCTTTGAAAAAGGTTTAGTGTCGAAAGTCTGGTTTGGATCCCTCATAAGCCTAGCTCAATCCCAAGTGTTTGGTCTGCCCAAAAGTCTAAATCACATCTCCTCTTTTATTTTTTCGCCCCAACTCGGCCAGGCCGATCGGGCCCAAGTGCCCAACAGCTAGCCACCAGCGTCGGGAGCAGCCCAGCCGAGCCGAGCTGACATGCCCGACGGAGGGGGGGCGCTCATTGGCGATCAGTCGCGCCCCCCGCGCACCGCGCGATCAGTTTCTCACGTCTTAGCCTCTCTGTAGCATGTATATACATATCGTCTCCCTGTACAGTGCATGTATATACATATATATATACTTTATATATACATATGTATAAACTTTGTATACATGTAAACAAAGTTTATACGTATGTATATGAAGTATATGTATATGTACATATATACATATATATATTTTTTAATATGTATATATTTTTAGTATAAAAAATATATACACATATATTAAGTTTGTATACGACGTATATAAAGTTTGTATTTTTTATACGTCATATACAAACTTTGTATATATTGTATACAAAGTTTGTATATGTATATACAAAATATGCTAACCTTATATACGTATATATACAAAGTTTGTATATGTACATATAAAAAAACACACATACAAAGTTTGTATACACATATGCAAAGTTTGTATACGTATATATAAAGTTTGTATGCGTACGTATTAAAAAACAAAAATATAGAAATATACGGAAAAAAAAGTAGAAAAAAAAAGTGCGGCAAAAAAAACCGCGGAAAGGAAAAAACAGAAAAAACTAAAGAAAAAAGGAACTGATCGGAATCGTAGAAAAAAAAAGACAAACCGCATGCCGCGCCGCCACCCGCACCCCCCTCTCCGCGCGCGACACGCGTCCAGACGCGCAGGGGAGAGGGCGCGCGACTGTTCACCCATTAGCAATCTCGCCCAACGGAGTCCAGCAGCCATCATCCTTGTGCCGTGACCCAAACCGGCCCCGCCCCTTCGCTACACTTCTCTCCCAGCCGAGCAACGCGCGCGCGTCCGTCGACCTCACCGCGGGTTAAGGGGAGGGCGAGGACGACACATTGAGGGCACGCTAACACGACCATCGTCACTCCCTCACGGACACGCACACGCATGCCGACGATGGCTGTAAAGCCTCCGTCTCTCGCCGCCTCTCGCTTCTTTCTCCCCATCCACACCATGTCGAACACCTGCCTCGCCTTCGCGCCGCAATGCCAATGTCGGGGCAAGCCAAGGGCCGCGCCACTCCTACTCTCCTAACCGTCCCCGTGCCGTCGTCAAGATAACCCGTGGACGAACACCTCGTGCGTGTGGACGAACCGCAAGCCCAACCTTCACCGACCCATTCCTCAACGCCCGTGGTTTCGCCCATGTCTTTGCTCGGCGTGCCACTTCCCGGCTTCCACACGGTGAGCATCCGCCCTCCGAAATTTCCCTCTTTCCCCCACCCACACCGTGTTCATGTATGTTGCAGCCACCATGGCGCGGCGCCGTATGAATGGCGTGTCACCTCGCCGGCTCGCCGCAAGCAGCCGCCACTGCGCCCACGCAGTGCACGGTCGCCTGCTTGCCATGCGCCGTCCCTAGTCCTCCTGGCCAGAAGCCAATGTCGTGCTCCGCTCGAGTATCCGTATGTTAACAGCAATTTCTGGTAGAAAGATTCGGGGTTAAAGATAAAACTGAAGCAGACTTGGAGGAGATGATTTCGTTTCCAAAAAAAAATTTGCATCGGCTGGAGACGACTGTATCGTTTCTTAAGCGGATTTAAAATCGGCTAGAGACTGTATCAACCGATACAGAATCGGACTTGGTTAGCCGATATAGATATCATTGAGTTCGTATTGGGTTTGAATTCAAACTTCAAAGATATTGCCAAGCAAGGATGGAGTTCGGGATATGCAATCCCTTTTATCTATTAGTTAGGGTAATAAGTCGTTTACTTAAAGGAGTTTGTGCTAATAGCCCGCCTAAGGACTTGTTTGTTTAGTCTGTAACTTAGACAAGTTTGTATATTGTTGGAATTAATGAATGGGCCTTAGCCCACTCGAAGATTAATTCTTTGGAAAATCACAAAAGACCACCTCATGGGATGGCATGCATGTGGAGTTTAGTACCACCTTGCTTATTCTAGGAGAGGGGGACCTCCTTAAAAGGGAGGATGCCCTTCTAGTCACTTGAAGCATGTGTGATGGAGAGAAGAGGGGAAACACGCGCGCGCTCGCCTCGCCTCGCCTCGCCTCGCCTGGCCTGGCCTGGCCTGGCCTGGCCGCCTGGCAGGGCAGGCGGCGAGCGTGCACGACGTACGCGTCGAATGGTCCGAAAAATTGGCTCCTCACCCTTGCGCAGATGCAGCCTCCTTGGAAACGTTCCGAAAAATCCGGTGCGTGCAAACGGCGTGGAGTCCGGATAAGTTACGCGCGACTTATCCGGTTCGGTTACGCGCAGTAGAGATCGTGCGGGCGCCCTGATCAAGCGACCCTTCTCTATATAAACCGACCTGCCGTCTTCACGCAGTACACGCGAAATCAATCTAGGGTTTGCCTCCTACTCTGTACTGCGCCGTCGCTCGTAGACTACTCCATCCCGCTCGCCGGCGTGCACCGGCGATCGGGAGAGCAGGTCTCCGGAACCTCTGCCTTCGACGTCCTGCACCGGGAGAAGGCGGCAATAAGGTTTTTGGGAAGCGCTTCGCGCGACTGCTCCCTGTTCGTTCGCCACGGCTCGCCTTCCTCTTCGCTCGCGTGTTTCGTGCCTTCGTAGACACCTGCGAAAAGTTTCGACCAAGCAGGCGGTCTTTCCGTCACCTCGGTACGTGTTCAATATGTTGCGCATATTTCATCTGATCATGTTATATTGTGTAGTTTACATGTATAGATCTAATGATGCGTTCATGCTAGTTTTCATCTGTAATGTCATGATTTATTTATGGAATAGATTAAATCATTATATGTCTATAATCTCAACATATATTTTGGGTATAAATAAATGCACGGGGTCCTGTAAGGAAAAAAAACAACAGTTTAATACACTCTTGACCAGTTCTTGTTTCGAGACGGGGTATCGGCTTCGATTTTCCGGTAAGAGGTACAACTTGTCACAGTGGTTTGTATCGGCAGAATTAGTATATCATTTTAGATGTTCTAATCTATCTTATACAACTATTGATTATCATATATCTTAGTTAATCTAAATTGATGGCTCAACTTACTTGTATCAGCTAGGCCTTTTCTAGGGTTTTGTCGGTATCAACTAAATCGTTTTGTCAATCTAGATTAGCTAAGGTATCCACCGCTCTGAAAATCAGTAAAAAAAACTTGATTGTTTAGACTTTATGTTTCTTTTCATACTTAGTGTTGCATCAATTAAGTTTGACCTACTAAGTCATGTTTAGAATCATAAAAACTAACTTGCTTCTTAATTGCCAATAGGGGTAGAATCGAGGTTCCGGTCGATCTTATCTGGTATAACTGTTTCGCTTCTTCCTGTCTATCTCCTTCGGTCAGGTAGTTCTGTAATATATTTAATCTTGCTTTTCATGTTATATTTGTTCCTTATATAAGTATCACCCTATTTATATATATCAAGCATGTATATAATCTTGGCTAGATCATATTTGGAGATTGGCACTTGTTTGGTATATATAGATTGGTCTTCTTGTATAAGGATGTATCGAAGCATTAGTCGATATGGTATCTTTCTTAACCTAAATACTGTATCATCGGCTATGATTCAAGCACATGTAATCTTTCATTCATCTGATCTAGGTTAAGAGAAATCCATACTATCTCAATTAGGTTTGATCTATATCGCATGCCTTCATCTTACATAAAGATTGAATTAGGGATTGCATGATTGATTACATGTCTAGTCGATGAAATAAGTTTTAAGTTTGCTTATCTTTATTCATCCTACACTTTACAACTGATTCGATCAAATTGCATCAGCTAGGTCACTACGGTACGCCATCGGCTCACCGGCCGATTGGTTATCGTATTCTAACTTTGTTTTATCGATTATTCTTGTTGGTTGCAGGATCAAACCAATTGGCACGTCCTGAACATGAAAGCGAGATTTGGACTCTCTAAGGCCGCAATGTTAGGTCTTTCTTTTAATTTTGGTTGGTTTGATTGTTTTATCTTGGATTAAGCCTTTATAAGTATGCTACTTTTTGTAATAATTGGTTGTAGCTCTTCGGAGTAAAGGCCGGGATGTTTCATTCCATTTTCTAAAAAAAGGCCACAATGTTTGTGCATCAACACCATACCCCTAGACGCCGAAACGGCCGTGCCGCCGTAGCACACGCGCACACCGCTCGTCGGTGTTGTTCTCGATTTTTTTTTATACATTTTTTATTAAAATATTTACAAAAATAATTTTTTGTTTCAAAAATTTACAAATCTAATCGCCTGCCACCCTTTGGGAGGGCCATTTTTAAAAATCGCCCTTCCAGAGGGCGGCAAGGGACCTAAATGCAAATTTTCCAGCACAACTTGTTAGCTCTATGATTTTACAATTTAAAATTAGTCAGATGAAATAAAACTTTATATAAAAATTGTAGAGCTCAAGGAGATCTACAACTTTGTAGTTAACAACTTTTTCATTTAAGATGTTTTAGATATCCAAATATTCGTTACAAAATATAAAACACATTTTAAAAAATCTCAGATTACATTTCAAACGACATTGGATGGAGATAAACTTTATATAAAAATTGTAGATCTTGATGAGATCTATAACTTTGTAGTTTATCACTTTTCCATTTAAAATCATTTGGAGTATCGAATAAGCATTATTAGTTTTTAAGCAATTAAAACCGGTAGAAAGGGTTTGAACATAAATAAAAATTTTGCATTTAGGTCCCTTGCTGCCACTGGAAGGGCGATTTTTAAAAATCGCCCTCCCAAAGGGCGGCAGGCGATTAGATTTGTAAATTTTCGAAACAAAAAATTATTTTTGTAAATATTTTAATAAAAAATGTATAAAGAAAAAAAAATCGTCTCCTTCGAATTCTTGGCGCCCCCGGCCTTTATTGTCAGTCCAAGTGAACTCTCGCAGCCCATTTTATTACACAGGCCATTCAAAGTAATTAAGGCCCATGTTTAGCAGCTTTCAGCCCTTCAGCACAGGGTTGCTCACACAATATATCGGCCCATCTTGCATTGTATGTCTAGGTTAATTTGAATACCTTTGGTTATAACACATGCATGCTTTGCTACTGGCACTGCTAATTAATTAGGTAGCTTAGGGATCTTTTGAATGTGATTTTTTTTTTAATTTTAAGGAAAAGGAACTGCTTCGTATGCAATTCTTGCAAAAAAAAATTGTTGTGTTCCAAGGTAGCCCTTAACATCAACAAGGAAAACTAAATAGCCAATCTAATACAAGCTATACATATTTCAACATCCACAACCACAAGTGACAAAAGGATCAAATAGATTTAGAAGAAAAGAAAGCTGAAGCTATACCGAACGGAGCCTTACCAGTGTATATCCGTGCTATATGTACATATATAGAGTAAGAGTTTGATCCATGAACTACTTATAGGTCAAATAAATCGGGTTTTAATTCATTATTAAAAAAACAAACCGAGCGATATCCTATTTTCCACATAGATGCAACTCCACGACACCGCGAAACTTTGAACCTCACACAGCTGGGGGTGACACAAAATGCCATTCCAAGTGCTGTTCATTCATGTCCAACAATGCGATTGCTGGTAGCAGCTAGCTAGCTTAGCCAGATTCCTCTGATCAGTTAGATAGCAACAACAATGGGGCTGGCTTATCATGCATGGCCGGCACTGATCATCCAACCAGCCAGCTAAGCTATACCTTTCCCCAATTAACCTCACCAAATCATCATCATCTCTGATCCAATTCCTCTCCTGCTTGCATTGTCCTCCTCTGAAGCATGTGCAGATCGAGCAGGAGCAAAGTAGCGCGCAGCAGCAAACCGCATGGCGACATTCTGTTGGTAGATGCAGATGCTGTTGCTGCTGCTAGCTGCAGACTGCAGGCATATGCCCCTGTCGAGTACACTATGCTGCAATCAGAGCGTTATAGGTGCGTGTTACTGATTTACTGCTGCAGTGATCGATGTCCATGGTCCATGCATGTGGCTCCTTGAAATGCCATGGTCTGAAGATCTTGGGGGGAACAGTGCCAACAACTGTTTAGGATGCACGATTGGAATAATAATGCGAGTTTGGTCATGCTTTATTACATTGAAATTGAACTATTTCATGTTAGATTCGAGCGTTCTAATGGGTAGTAGTAGTTTACAAGGGTTATTATGATATACAAACCAAGAACAGCTTGATCCTTTTTCAGAAGAAACCTCCGAAAAGGACAAGGATCGAGTAGTTCATGCTTTTCATTAAGAAGGGCAGGCAGCTTGGTCCTTAGATTGGGCCTTCTTTTCTTGTGTGCTATAAGCTTGGTACCATCTGCAAAATTATGTGCATTAATTTGCTGAAAGGGGGCATGTTTAGGATGAAAATGGATCCAACACAAAATAATTGGAACATATATTTTCTCTAAGATGGAAAAGGAAATTATTGGAATACTACACAATTCAAGTATAGAATATGGATCCTACTTAACTGAATGTGTAGGAAATCAATCAGTTTTTGTGATATTGATGTTAAATTGTAATTTGCTACAAAGTACAACTTGCAGGTTGCAGCAGCGACCATATCATGAATTATGAAGGCATTGAATTTTTCGATTCAAGACATCAATTTCGCTCCGAACAATTGTTATCATTCATATCCTTTTCGAGCACGGATATATCTCTTTCAAATTGAGTATTATGGAATTCATGTAGCAGATATAGACCAAAGGAAAATGTGTTCAATTTCCAGCCATGCATATATAGCCTTGTTGTACTTGAAGAGATCAAAAAAAAGCATGAATGCAATTAAAGAAAGAAAGCGAACACCTTTAGGCACACATGGTTCTGATTAATCTTTTTCACTTCTTCTGCTTCTTCTCCTAGCTAGGGCCACACAGAGAGTACTGTTTGTGCATTGGATGGATCATTGGAGCCCTAAAAGGCATGAAAAGGACGCTTGCTTATGGAGGCCATCATGAGCCAGTGTGTGACACGACCGACATAGTTATGATTAAACCACCCTTAATCGTACGCTAATTGAAAATTACATCTTCTTCTTGGGATCTCTCTTTTTTATATTTTTCTTGAATTTTTTTAAGGATGGTTTTGTAAGCAAGCAACTAAAACGGTTAAAATAACCCAACGAGCAACCAATGGACAGTTGGTAGTGATGCATGATCTATAGGTCATAAATTTGCCAAAACTATACAAATAGAGGGCATGTAGTCGGTTTTGATCAAGCGATTACTTGAGCTATTAATATAATCATGTTGGGTTAAACATACGGCATTCAATAGTACCATTTTGTCACATATACACTGGTTTCCATTATTAATCATAGTTGTGATGTAATATATGTATTTCTAAACCATGTTTGAAACATGAAGAAATTTTCCGATTCTCACTTAATCAAACCGTTTTGTCTGAAATTTTCCGCACAATTTCAGTGATTCAAATAGGACTACTTTAAATGTATTTGTCTATATCCCATTTAGTATATAGTGTACCACAAAAGAAAGGAATTGAAGGGTGGTGGATGTGTGCATGGCATGTACTGGTACTACTATAAGTTACAATGTAGCAACCTTTGGAAGGTTCCTAGTTGCTGCACATGATGAAACAGTGGCCTTTTCGGACCACTTTTGCAGCAGCATCCAAAGAAGCCGCCATTCATGCAGCAGTTGGGGCTCTTTGGGGAGAAGCTAAGTTTAGAGTACTTCTAAATGATGATCACCGTATCTCCCGTACTCCCCACATTAATTTGGTGTACATGACACCAATTTGTAGATATATCGCTTTTGATGATGATGCCAACAAAAACATGGTGTACAAATCAAACTAGCGCCAAAATTTTATGTGACTCTAGTGCTCTCAACATCATTTCCAATTTCACAAAAGAAAATGGTGGTTTTGTTCTTCTTTTTGCAAAAGTATATATACTGTTAAAAATGGAAAAACAAACTGCAATTTTGGGACAAGTGCAGCAACAGAGATAAATCAAATTTGCTGTTCTTTCTTTCGTAATATTTCAAACCCGAATTAATTAATTTGCAGGTAATTTGATCTCTTCTCAGTTTTTCTTTTTCTTTTTTTTTTGGCAAGATGGGTAGATAATTGTTGCATCGCATTCAAACTTCAAAGTACGTAAGAAGAAAAGTTTCACTACCCTTAATTTCTGCTTTGGTGGTGATCAGCAATAAGGACTAAAGGTACAATTTGGTTAATCATCCGTTCAGTACATAAGGTGAGTACAATTGCTGGTGTACGTGTATATATGTGTTGACCCATGCTGGCTGTTTCTAGATATCTCTCTCTTTCAAGTTTCAACACCAACTCTCACGTGCTAACAACGCGCCATATAGGCGACTACATGGCGATGTCGTCGACTTATAATTCAACTCCCTAATTAATTTTGTTTTATATAAGTAGAGAAAAAGCGTGTGAATGGTGTAGTACACTATACTACTCCCTCGATGCGTTCAATTATAGGTTGTTTTGATTTTGTTTTTCTAAATTAAAATTTAACCCAAAACAAACATATTATTAAAAATATATTTAACGTTAGATTTATATAAAACTAATTAATTTGAAGGAGGCTCATCTTATGTACGTTAGAGGGACATGGGTCATTGACGTGTGAGCCCATGTCGGTGGGCCCCACTGTCAGAGACTCACGTGCTACTATGATTTTACATCAGTGGAGCCACATCTAATTAATTTGGTGTTTTAGATGTTCCTAAATTTTTTATAAGCTTGATCAAACCTTAAAAAGTTTTTTAAAAAATAAAAGCGACTTGCAAATCAATTTAGTATATGAAAACTTTTAATGATATAAAGTGTCTTATAAGTCAAATCTAACAGAGGAAATGTAAAGCATGGGCCAATAGTAGTCACAGTTCTGAGGCGTGTGAAGATTAACATCATAGCATGTCATATAACATGTCATGGATGTTGTAGGATAATTATTACTTCAGACTTAAGGTGAAAATAGTAGTTAAGCTTTTTTTTCGGAGAGTTAAGCTTAATTTGAGCTTGCTTACCGAGCTAAACAAGCTAGCTATAAGCTGTATCTTAATTTGCTCCGTTCGAAATCACACACTCTACTCAATGATTGGAAAATTGTGGCACATGCTATGCATATTGGTGGTCACATCACACAAGATAAACAAAAGAATATATTACCCGCGCGTAAAGTGTAAACAATATATTACCCCATGTATAAAGTGCAAAGGTAGTCACCATTAGTGGAGTCAATGTAATAAACATACAATGGGAGAGTACAATGTAATTATAATTTACAGCTAGCCCTAACGCTTTGGTGTAGCATAAACCTTTTTTTTTCTACTGATCGATTGAAGTGTGTGCTACATAAATATTGTATTGGATTATTATTATACCCTCTGTTTTTAGTGAAATATTGATACGCTCTGATCCATTGACATGCACATGTACTTTAGTTGACCCTACGCGTCATTGGCACATGAGGATGAATTATCGATTGTTAATAAATTGTAGGTATATTATCCAGTCCTCTCATTAATATTTTATATTTGCGCGTCATGAAAAATGAAGTGCAATAAGCCATTTTCTCTTTGGATACACATGTTCCTTGAAGAATTCTTGGGAAAATGTTTTTTTAAAGAAAATGGAAATTGAATGGAGCTACAGCAAGAAATTTTAATTAGTGTATTAGAAATGCTGGAGATTTAATTTCTCCATAATCTAATAAGCTGAAACCATCCTTGTCAAGAGGATGACAACAACTCGATTTGTTGGTTACGACGGATGATAAAAACGTCAGCACCACGTTTTGTGCAACTATGCTATATTAAATTTTCTCAGATCTTTATTAACCCTACATATATACAATTCAAACGCACATAATACCACGCTCCCACCACTAAACATACCCACGCTAAAAGATATTGGGCATACATCTTAATTGAGAAGTTAAAATTGGCAAAAGGCCAGTTAACTATAAATGTCTGCTATTCAACTGCATCGTCTACTTTTCAGCTTATCGGCCATAATTGAAATTTAATTTTTAAATCTTATTTAGAGTTGATTTTAGTGTTGTTCATCGTAATTTATCTTTTGACATTGACTTTAGTTAAGCTATTGAAAACATACATATAAAAGTTCTACTCACAAATAATTTTTTTTGACGTTAATAAACTGTATGACGTATTACCACCTATAGGTGAAACGTGGGGACTGCAACACTAGGAAAATAAATTAAAGCCCTCACAAATTAACTAACGTTTGAAGGGCTTATTTTCACGATTTTAAAAAGGCCACGAGAAATTAAGATATCCTTCTACATGCATAATAATCCAGCCAACACATTTATATAATACTAGAAAAGAAAACAAATAGTAAGAAACAAAAACGAAACTAAGCGACAAGATTGGTTGGATAAATTTCGGTTATTATAGTATAGTTTGAAGGCGGTCCGAATCCGATCCAGCGATGCTCTCCAATGATGCGATGCACCCGACGGACAGTGTTGTCGCGCCGCGTGGGCCCCACCCTCTGCCCTCCTCTCAAGTCTCACAACCGTGTTCTTCTGCGGCCATTGGTTGGTGTGTGCAACTGCCAACCCAACCATGTACGGTACAGCATTGTCTCTTGTTTTTTTTTCACATTTTAGCCATTTTAGAAAGCATATCTTATAAGTAAAATCCTTATAAATTTTATTGCACGGATATGGACCCATAGCTCTCGTTACCAAACCTACGAACAATTTCTTCCTCATCATACCCTCTTCGAATTTCACTGATTTGATGTTAAATTGGGGGAGAACTAGATCGATAGGACCGATATGTCCTAGTAACTTGTTTCTACTAATCTACTTTTATTTAAAATGATATTTTATATCGGATGAGGATGTGCGTGTTTCTCTATTGATTTGATTTCTTTTAAAAAAATAATTAACACATCAATGTCACGTGATTCAGCTCTTCTAATTTATCGATTTCTTTTAATAAAAATAATTGATAGTAAATCAATAGGATTTGTGAATGAAGAGGAGGGACCCATGTTCCCTCTCACTTTTGTAAAAATAACTATAAGTTAGTAGAAATAAATTAGGATAAATTAATTTACCTGTTTGTTTCCAAAATTTGATAGCAAATTAATTGGAGAAGAGAAATTGAAGTTGATAGATAGCAGAGGTTGGTGCCAAACGGATTCACATAGAAGATCGAGTGCTAGCTCCAACTTATTTAGGCTGTGTTTAGTTACACGCTAAAATTGGAAGTTTGAAGAAATTAAATAATGTGACGAAAAAGTTGAAAGTTTGTGTGTAGAAAAGTGTGATGTGACGGAAAAATTAAAAAATTTGAAGAAAAAAAAGTTGAAATCTAAACCGGACCTTAGCGCCGAGACATCCAACATCGACACCTACAGCCAAGGCTTAGCAATAAGTTATTACGGGTCTACTATTTGTAAAATATATTTTCTGAAATAACTAAAATGTCAAAAAAAAATCCAGGTATAGGGCGCTAGCAGCCATGTATGGCGTGTACATGGAGCTTGCTTGCTGAAAAATTGCGTGTCCCTGCAGGCTGACTGGCTGCTGCAGGTCGATCGTGTGGAGGCAATTATTTCGCTGCAGATCGTAGGGTCAAATCTACAGCTTTATATACAGTGGAGTAGCGTCGTTCATGAAAAAAAAACATAAATATCTTGTGTATTTTATATACTGTTTTCACGAGAATTTTGCTCAATTCATTCATGGTGATCATATGAAAATATATGTCGATCAGAAAGGAAGAGACTAAGCGTCCGGCGCGTGATCTGGACTTTTAAAAGAAAAATAGATGGCCAAATGTTTATTTGTTCATCAGTGAAATATTTGTGAAACAAAAAAATTATCATTGAAACAGCGAAAATAGATATATATGAGAAACTAGCGTGAGCAACTGAGAAACATTAAAAAACCTAAATTGAAAACGTAATGTGTTAAAATGAACTGCGGCAAAAGGTATACCAATCCAACCTTATCCCTCCATCCATATACCAAACCTAAATTAAAAACGTAATGTCCTGAATATAAAGATGAAGATGAAGATTAAATGTTTCACGCAAAACATATGGTAATAACATGTGATTAATTAAGTTTTAATTATTACAAACTTCAAAAATAGATTAATCTGATATTTTAGAACAACTTTCATATAGAAAATTTTCGTACAAAACGCATCGTTTAGCAGTTTGAAAAACGTGCCATGATAATCCAAAATTTTATCCTCTCCTAGTATGAGAAACGAACAGGGTAGTGGTAGAGATAAAAATTTCTCAAACCTAGGGCTCAATTAATATAATTTTCATAGGTTTTTTCTACTTTTAAAATTTAGAGTGTTATTTCAGTCGGAATGTAGTGCTAGGAATAGGTCTGCCCCTGCCTCCATCTACATCCAACATCCTCTCTTGATCGCTCATCAGCATCTCATTGCTCTGGTAACCAGCTTCCACTGCCATTGTGTGGTTTCCGCTTGTTTCCCCGATTTCTTCTACCATCGTAAACGTGAACACCTCCCCTTATTGCTGGAACTGACATCCCGAGAGTTCATGTCCGCCACCAGTTGCCTTTTCATGACATGTAGCGCATTCTTGTTGTGCAACGTCAGCGTCATCTTTTCGAATCTATGCACAACAGAATCCATGGTGACAAGCCAACGAGGATTCACCGCTCGCACTACATAAGTGCCTATACAACCACTGTATGGGGTAGCTGATGTCTGGCTATTTGCACTCAGCTATCCATGCTATAGAGCCTCTCCATCAGCCTTCTATGCGTACATCGACACACCAACGCAATGCACCAAACTTCCTCCTGATCCTAATCTTCTGGCGACAGTGGCAAGTATGGGAAAATGGAGCGTGGAGTGTCCAATATTGCTAGGATCAAATGCTCGACATGAAGCATTGTTGAATAGGAAAGTCTCCTAAGTTTAAATGGAGCCCTAGAAATGAACAAAACTCATATCAAATTTGAAAATGTAATTTGTGGAGTGTTACGTGACGAGTTTTTCTTAAAGTGCGATGGTGAATTTCGGCTACACAGATGAAAAAGAATTTTTAGAAATAATATCATTTTAATGAAAATCATAAAAAAATTACTTAGTTAACAGGAAACGCAGAAATAGTAGGCATACTAGCCTTTGATAAATAATAAGCCACCTATTGTACATTGGAAGAAAGATATGGCCAGCCATGGGCATATGCGATTATATGCATCCACCAGATTTACATGTGTATGCATGTACTTCGTATATTTTTTCAGCCTGCTAACAACCCTGTCGATAGTTATACACCTATCTGACAACAATGATTCGACAGGCAACAAATCAATATCGCGGTCATTCAATATGAACCTTATCAAATTTTTGTTGTTAGACTGATTGCTAAAATTACAATTTCCGTTAATCGATATTTATTTTTGTTTTTTATTAAAATAGTATTATTTTAATAAAAAAATTGATGAACAATGGACCGATAAAACATGTACAGAAACGACATGCTAGAAAAAAAGTGTCATTTTCATGCACCATGCACGATTTAGCTAGGAAGATGACTTGTTTAATGTCTTCTTCATTTTACTGCTTTATGCAGCGACGAATACAGTGGGTTGGACAAACTGGGAACTATCGCATATTCTATGTTTTACATTTGAGGGTTGATGATTGAAACAAACCGCCCATCACCGAACCAAATTAATTAGTAACCTAAAAGTAAGCATCCTTCCTGGTAACAATTAATTAAATTAGCCCTTAATTATCTACAGAACGGATGCTAATTAATCACCATATAATTATTCACCACACCTAGAGTAGCTAGCTACAAAACCATCCGGCCTAGCTAATGAGACCTGCAGCGCAACTAATCAATCAATCAGTCATCGCCGTTACCGGCTAAGATTCGCTTTTCAGATATAATAGTCGTGGTAGTACTACTCCTCCGGTTCATTTTCTCTTAAATATTTCTAGCTAATTAACACGTCACCTTTAATTTTTTTCTTTTCACTCTCTTCTCGATCTCTCGTGAGGTGAGCAAATTCCTTCTCATCTACTGTTTCTGTGAAAGATGCATGAAAGCATTGAAGCTACTACGTATACTTATATTGTTTTTTTTTTACCTTTCATTTTTCTCTTAAATATTTCGAGCTAATTAACACGTCACCTTTATTTTTTTTTCATTCTCTTCTCGATCTCGTGAGGTGAGCAAATTCTTCCTGATCTACTGTTTTGTGAAAGATGCATGAAAGCATCGAACTTCTACAATGTTGTTTTTTTTTAACCTTTCATTTTCTCTTAAATATTTCTAGCTACTTAACACGTCACCTTTATTATTATTTTTTTTACTCTCTTCTCGATCTCTCTCGTGAGGTAAGCAAATTATTCCTCGTCTACTATTCTGTGAAAGATGCATGAAAGCATAGAATACTACTTATGTTTTTTTTTTTTACCTTTTGTTGTTTTAGACTTCAAATAGTAATATAGACGTTTTAACCATAATTAGCCCGCGCATTCACGCGCGCATTTACGCGGACATTTAATTGTATCACTTTCGATGCATGTAGTATTCTACCCTTTTCCCTTTATTCCTCTTGAGATGAGCAAATTCGATCTTCAACTTTAACTTAACTTAATTATTCGTTGCCCCCATTTATAAGTATCATCATCGTTGCAAAGTCCACCAGAATCCAACAATTCATGGAGATCTTTTGCCACATTCGTAAGCAACTCCATTCTTGAAAGAGACATTTGCAACTAAGGTTTGAACGCCAATATAATAAGTATACACATCTATAGTTAGCAATAACAAAACGTGCACTGATAATTAATTAGGACTTCCCAAAAATACTGGTGATTAAGTAATTACATTTCCATTTACTCCCTCCGTTTCACAATGTAAGTCATTCTAGCATTTTCCATATTCATATATAGATGTTAATGATATCTAGATTTATTAATATCAATATAAATATGAGAAATGGTAAAATGACTTACATTGTAAAACGGAGGAAGTAATTAATTATTAGAATTCTCATTAGAATTTTATAGGTATTAGATTGGACAGTTGCAGGTACAAATATTTGTTTGTAATGCTTTTAGTGAGCATTTGATCGTGGCGTTGTAACGCAATGTTGATTTGTGTCCCCGTCGAATTGGTCGGATCTCATTTTCTTGATGTAAAGCAAGCAAATCGATCTGAAGATGAGATTGGAACCATAAGATCTGAAAAATCCGGAATTTGTGTTTCTACTTTTTAAATATATTAATTTTAGTGAAACACGTTCAAACTGTGGGATCTAATTAACCACATAATTGCAGCAAACAATTCTGAAAAATACTAACTAATGTTTAAAAGTGCGACAAACAAACAAGAAGATTGGTTGATGGAAAATAGCCGTACGCTCCACTTCTGTATCACCATGGTTCAATTTCTCGTTTTCGGTGTTTGCATCGGGCGGTGCTGACATGGTGAAATTTCGAAATTTTCAGTCCGAAATTTAAAACAATATTTAGTTAAATTTGAAAAATATTACCAATATTCATGAAAAATAAAAATAATTGAAAATTTTGGCCAAAATAGTATCGTGTCGGAAGGGTCCGCAATTTTAGAAATTTCAGTCCAAAATGTCGAACCCTGTGTATCACGAACAACTGAGTAATTATCGTCATCGTCATGTATATGATAAATATTTTCTTTAACAAATGCAGATATGACATTTGGCATTATTGTTACTTTTCGGAAGTACTTTTTAACAAAAGTGTTAATTTGGATGGATATTAGAAATTCTTACAAGAACTTACTAGAATTATTAAAGATTAATCCCCACTATAGTCCATATTCCAAACAAACATCATAGCAAGAACAACGCAACCACAAAATTTATTTCCCTGATCTTAATTTGTGATGAATGGATGAATAACAGAATGATTTGCAATAATTATTCGCTGGTATAAGCAGATGAACTGTTGAAAAAATAGAGTTAAAACAGTATTTTTAAAATTATAAATAGATATCTTTTTCTCTTTAAGAAAAGGCACGGTTTAGAAGCTCATGAAACGTGCTCTTTCGTCCACCATTCCATTCCTTTCTGAAAAGAACCGAACGGGGCACCACGTCAAGGAATTTGGCGAAAGTTTCCATGAAGAATCTGCTCTTCCTTCCAAATTTAGTACTCATACTTTCGAGATTTTGTATGCTACCCATCCATCCTAAAATAAATTAAGTATATGATAGAATATTACATTACATAATATAACTATTTTTTTTCTTTTCTTTTGACTTATGGTTTATTTTATGACATAGTGAGCATATGCCTTATTACATAATAAGTTTACTTTTTACCTCTCTCGTTTGTCAGATATTAAATTTATTTTTAAGTAATGAAGAGAAAAACAATTATATTAAGATTTAATAAAATAAGATCATTTTATTCTGTATTGATATATGTATGAAATGGATAAAAATCGAACTTATTTTGACACGGAGGAAAAGCAGCAGAAATTTCTTACTCAGTAAAGCACACTCTCCTTCCTTTTTTTTTATCTCTATCTCTACTATTATCTATTATAAAAATTATAGATGTTTTTGTCGATACTTTGGTACGTCATCCATTTATGAGTCGGTTTTTAAGTTCATTTGCTTTTGGAAATACATATCCGTATTTGAGTCAGATTTTAAATTCATTCGCTTTTGAAAATACAGGAGGAGTCGTGTAGAAATCTCTTTAAAAAACTCGCATGCTAACTTAAGACGATCGAACTCCTAATTACAACTCATGATTTTTCTTTAAAAAATATATATCCAAGCGAATTCCCACAGTGAATTTTATCTGAACTAAACCGTATAAGAATAATAAAATTAGAATAGTCTCCACCCGTTGCAACGTGCGGGCATTTTTTCTAGTAAAAGAAAAGGAAAGAAAAAAAAAAGAGAAGGAAAACACACACCCGAAAGTCCCCATCCGTCGACCAATCCCATCCGTCCGTACCAAGATCCAACGGCCCAGATCTCTCCCTCCTCCCCCCAAAAAAAATACGTGCGACGTGTTGCCTCCCCTCCTCTGCATAGAGAATCCGGGATCCCGTCTCTCACTCCCTTTTAGCCTCCGATTCGTCTTCTTCGTGGGTCGCACCACCCTCTCTCCTCCTCTTCTCTCTCTAGCCTAGCTCAGCTCTCTCAACTCTCTCTCTCTCCAGCTCCACCTTCTCCGAGGCCGCCATTCCCAAGGCTACCACCGCCACCACTACGCACCAGCGGCTTGGCCTAGGAGTACTTGCGGCGGCTGCTTGATCGGTTTTCTTGGTAAGCGTTGCGTTCCTCTCCTCGCCGCCGGGAGACCTCGGGATCCGGTGGCTGTGTGCGTTGGGTGGGGAGGGGAGGAGGGGGAGTTCTTGCGGGGTCGGGGGGTGGTTGAGGGGTGAGCGGTGGTGGGTGCCCGCCGGAATGTGGCCTCGCCGGAGGCCGGAGCTCGCCGCCGCGCCGGATCTGGGACTGGGAGGATGTGGGGGTGGGTGGGTGGCTGCTGCTTCTTCGGTTCTTCCTCCTCCGTGTGCGTGAGTGTGTCTCCTCGTTTGAACACGAAATCTTCGGTTTTTCTTTTTTCTTTTTTCTTTCTTTGTTTGGTTGACCTCTCCGTTTTTAGCGGGCGTTTTTTTTTTTCGGAGATTTCGGTGCCGTGTGCGCTTCGCGTTTCGGGGTTCAAAGCTTTTTTTTGCGGTTTCATCTGCTTCATCATCAAGTAACGGGAGGAGATTTTTGAGTCTTGCAGTTTAATCTGCTTCTTCTTCGAGAAATAATGGGAGGGAAGAAAAAAAAATGGTTGCTTCTTGCTGCGAATCTGGGGGCTTTCCTGTTCGTCCGTTCCCTACAGTTTCTTTTGCCCATGTCGAGTTCTTGATTTGAGCTCCTTTGATGTGAATTTGTTTGTATTTTTCTTCTTGGATACTACCTTCTCTTTCCAGTTTCTACACGTTTGGTGATGTATGTAGCTACTGCTGTCCATGTCTCAATCACTGACAAACTCTGGATCTCATCATCTTTGCAGGCTCGTCAGTTGCAGTATTCCCTCCTCAAAATATATAAAAAGGAAGGAGCTCCCTGAGGCTAGTTGGATTGGATGACGTCTCGGTGAAAGTTGCAAGTGATGGTGCTCTGACTGGTCCTTTGCCTTTGATGTCTCTGCTGGTGATGGGATAAGTTGGCGCACTATCTATCTTGGCTGTGTGTTCTGTTGAATCTTGTCTAGTTGTGGGTGGTGTGTGTGATGGGGTCGTCTGGTTGCAGCTCTGAGATAGTTGAGTTCACCGAAGAATTCGACGATAATGCGCCGGTTAGTTGCCCCAATTTGATGCATATTAGAGTGAAGCCTGAGGAGAAAGATGGGAGGTGTTACCCTGTGGAGGATGACCTTGAGCAGCTTCTCAAGGCGATCGACAGCAGGACCTTCCGTCGGACGCTTAGCCCTGGTCAGGCTGGCACCGACGCCCTGCGGAAGAATGGTGAGAGGAAATCGGCTAGGTCTGGGCCGGCTCAAGCTGCGGGGATTGGGATTTCATCCAAGCCTGTCAATATGAAGCAGGCGTTGAGGAGGCTGTGCATTTCTCAGGCGTCGGAGATGGCCGCGATGAAGAGGCTGTCGATGTCACCTGGATCGTCGAGTTCGTCGGAAGCGGGGACTATCCACAGGCTCTATGCCTCCTTGATGGTCCAGAGCAACGGTGAGAGCCATCTGCATGATGATGAGAAGATGAACTTGATTGAAATATCGATCACTCCAGAAAAGTTTAGTAAGAACTCGTCCAGAGCAACAAGCGAGTTCAGTGAAGACTGTGATTTCGAGACAGCCGATGGGAGTGCAGTCACTTCCCTGCATTCTGCATCATCTACCTCGGCTGAGATACGGAAGATCAGGATCCAAGATGTCATCAGTGGTGACCCTATAGACAGCGAGAGTTCTATGGTGGAAAATGAGAAATTAAACAAGAAAGTTTCCACAGCTACCGACGGTAGCTCTCCCAGAGCCCCTATCTTGAGCAAACCGATCACTACTTCACGGCTTGTTAAGCCAGTCTTCCGATGCAAGACCATCGGTAAGAAGAAACTGAAAGAAGAACCACCTTCATTGGGTACTTCCTCCAACAGTACAAAATTCTGCTCTTCAAAGGAGTCCATCTCCCTTGCATCAACCAGTTGCTCTTCAACATCCAGCATAACAAATCCCACTAGCTGTGCAGATGATGAGAAAACAAATCTTGGGCCAGAAAAATCTGGCGATAAATCGCCTGAGTGGTTAAGATCAGAGGAAAAGGGGGAGTGCTCCCAGAATTCAAACAGCATTAGTGAGTATGGATGTAGCACGAGCATCAGTGATGAGAGCCAATTTGGATTGTGTAGCTACAACAACAGACCACACATGGCAAAGGATCTGCGTTGGATAACCATCCGTGAGTTGGCATTGCAACAAGGATCCTTAGGTCTTGACAATTTCAAGCTTCTGAAGAGGCTTGGTTGCGGTGACATAGGGACTGTGTACCTAGCCGAGTTGGTTGATTCAGAGTGCTTGTTTGCTTTGAAAGTTATGGACATAGAGTACCTGATTAATAGAAAGAAGATGCTGCGTGCACAGGCTGAGAGGGAGATTCTAGAAATGCTGGATCACCCATTCCTTCCAACTCTTTATGCCCATTTTACAACAGACAATCTTTCATGCTTGGTCATGGAGTACTGTCCAGGAGGTGATTTGCACGTTCTTCGTCAAAGACAACCTGGGAGAAGCTTTCCGGAACCAGCTGCAAGGTAAATCCTGCTAGTAGTTACTTCTTGTAAGTTAGAACTTAACATATCAACATTTAGTACTCTGGAGTTCTCCATGGTTTGTGCAGTTCTGTGTCTTGATTTTTTTTTATCAATTAACTTGCTAGCGTGATTTTTTAATATGCATGTGAAAAAACACACAACTCTAGTCCATGTTGATGTCATGTATATGTTTTTTCTCTCTGTTCTCTAGCATTAGCTCTATTGGAGTTCAATAACAATTGTCCTTGTACTTCACAAATAGCTATTGATTTGTTCTCTATAAAGTCAAATGAACACTAGCTACAGATGTGGCATTTTTTTCCTTTCGATTTTGTTATAATAACTGGCATTGAATCATGTGCTAGGCTCAAGCTGTCTAGATC
The DNA here is from genome assembly GCA_000338895.3 of Oryza meridionalis. Classification (NCBI taxonomy): domain Eukaryota; kingdom Viridiplantae; phylum Streptophyta; class Magnoliopsida; order Poales; family Poaceae; genus Oryza; species Oryza meridionalis. Next base: position 16,598,907 of record CM002535.2, on the reverse strand, counting down.
TTTCCTTCTAGGTTTTAGCGAGCCATATTTTAGATACTTTTTTGGTTGTACATTTTTCAACCTTTAATTCTTTCTTGTGCATTTGTAAATTTCTCACCTGCTTGTTTTTATTTCACTCTACTGATGTCAATTGTTACTTTGCAGGTTTTATGTTGCAGAGGTTCTCCTTGCACTTGAATATCTTCACATGTTGGGGGTCATATACCGTGATCTTAAGCCTGAGAACATCCTAGTCCGTGAAGATGGTCACATTATGCTATCGGACTTTGACTTGTCCCTAAGGTGCTCAGTGAACCCCGTACTACTCCGATCATCCTCTGTAGCAGCAAACCATCAACCAAGGAAGCTTGCAGGACCTTGTGCAGAGAGCAGCTGCATCAGTTCATCATGCCAGCCGTCTTGTGCCCAAACATCTTGTTTCATGGCACGTCCTCCATTGCCAAAGCCTCGGAAGCCTAAATCTTCACACAGAAAGCTCCCTCAGCTTGTTGTCGAACCTATAGATGCAAGGTCCAATTCATTTGTAGGAACACACGAGTACCTCGCACCAGAAATCATCAAAGGGGATGGTCATGGTAGTGCTGTGGACTGGTGGACCTTTGGCGTCTTCCTTTATGAACTGTTGTACGGTAAGACACCTTTCAGAGGTCCTGGGAATGATGAAACATTGGCAAATGTGGTTTCGCAGAATCTCAAGTTCCCAGAAAATCCATCTGTCAGCAGTAATGCCAAAGATCTTATCAAAGGTTTGCTAGTGAAGGAGCCAGAGAACAGACTTGGATCATTGAGAGGAGCAGCTGAAATCAAGCAACACCCTTTCTTTGAAGGCTTGAATTGGGCCTTGATACGATCTGCCGCTCCTCCAGAGACGCGACCTTGTGACGTCGTGACCCTTGCGACAGCGAAGAAGAAGAAAGAAGGCAAGTGCCTGGAGTTCAGGAGTAACTCTGAGGACCTGGAATTTGAAGTTTTTTAGCAAGTGTCTTTGGTACAGTTTAGCACTCTTCTGCCAATAGAGTCTACATTTTTCTTTTGGGTAGCCAAAGGCTGGGGGTGTACATTGTACAAGTAGATTCTTGTATTCCTGGTTACTGCTATGTACCTGTTAATAGATCACTAAATTCAAAGGAATGATGAAAGCTGAAGCCATCTGTTGCATAAGGATCACTAGATTTGATCAAACACTGATGGCTATACTCTTGTTGTGCAGTCTAACACTGATGAGTCATGTAGCTTTGCTGCTGCTGTTCTTGCTAACTTATCATAATTTTCTTGTCGAAGTTACAACTTACAAGCATGATTTGGTTATGTATATATGCAAATGACAATGAAGTTGACCTGAGCAATACCTAAATGGTGAAATTGCTAGGCTGCTAAGTTTGTTTTTGGACAAAAATTTCTCCAGCTGCAGTTTCATCAAGGTAATCCAGGAGAGCACCATGGCAAGTGAAAACCGTAAAAAACAAAAAAACAAAAAAAAAACTGTTTCCCAGATCAACTGAGAGGACATCAAATTATTGAAGAATTTGAAGATAAGTACACAGATTCTTATGCCCAAAAGAAAAATCAACTCCAATTATCATGAAAAATAAAAAAGAATTCAACAAGAATCACCAAAATGATCAAATTATTGGGACTTCTGCAGTGCATCTTTGTCTGCTTCCTCCCTAGGATTCTGCTGCTGTGCATCATTGCCACTTGTCTCCATATGTATCCAATCAGATGCATGTACTCTATCCACATGTTTAGGCACCCAATGCCCCAGCTGCACATGTGCATATGCAGTATCACAACATCAGATCCAGCATTTTTTTTTCTTCAGTTAAGCAATAGTTTTTGTTTCCCTCTTCAGAAAGCCTGGCCAAATCACTTTTGAAGTGTGCATTATTCAGGATACTCAATAACTGCATTTTCATTTATTTGAAAAAGAACAATTTAAGATGCATCACATATTTCACAATTCAAGTAGAACCAGAGAAATCCCATCCAGAACTCAATTGATTTCACATCTTCTCTGGTAGGCCAGCATTTCAACCAACTATCCTGAACTGTCGAAGTAGCCACAGTGGAATGAAAAGGACCCTTGCTTCATTGCTTGTTTATATGAAAACCATCACTCATGCCATGAGCATTGACCGACACTACACAAGTAGGGAGAAAAAAACATAATCACACAGTAACCGGAATGCGAATGACGCGTCGCGATGTTTTCTCCTGAACTTTCTGAAATTTAACATAGTTTTGTAAGTGGTTTATACTGTTTTGACCTAATTAGCGGTTTTCGCCTGATATTTCAATGTGCAGGTGTCCTTTCATTTTACAGGAGTTTAACAAACTCAAGTCCAAGTCAGATCTGAAGGCAGAAAAGCCTGCCTTACCTTTGTGCTTTAGGCATGGAAATTGTTTATGACATAGTGGTGGCCATGAGGACCTTTAGAAGGTTCATCTATATTCTTATGACAGTGTCCATGCACATCACTTTTGTAGGATCCAATGAGGAAATATCCATCCCACTTTTAAAGGTTAGTTTAAAGAGTGTGGTTAAGTACAACCCTTGTGCAGATCCATCACCCATGTTCCTGTGATGATTTGGCCCTATGACCCCTACAACAATATTCTGGTGCTTTACATTTAGTGTGTTAATTATCCAATTAGTACAATTGGGGAGCCTTTTTTTATGGATGATGGGGCAAGGGAGAATGGACCGTTGGATATTCATGCAGGGTGATGATATGCGAAGTTCATCATATTAAAATTTATCGATTAGAGTTGAATTGACCTAAATACCATTTGCTTGTTTATTTAGATCAATTTGCATGAGGTAAATGTAGATTTTCTTTATCCGCTAAAAATTGCAGTTTGTGTATGGTATTTCAGATAATTGATACAGTTGTAGATAATTGGTTCTTGATACCAAGAATCATGTGAAGTTTTATGCAACCTTTGTAAAAATATATTGCCTGGTATGCTATTCTTTTTTTAAAAAAATCTGATATGCTATTATGTAAGTCAATTGAGTATTATTCTCTTTCTAGGTTTTATATCTGAAGAGAAGAAAATCTTCAGAAGAACACCAGTCTTCAGCCACATGTAGCAGCATCAAAGTGTCAAGTTGTACTCTATCTTAATTACTTAGTCCAAAGCAATATCAAGGACCAAAATGCAGGTAGAAGTGAGACAGGTTGGCTGTGATTATGCAAAATCCATTTGGGTATCAAGAAATCCTCCTTGTAGGCCTCAAAAGTCAAAAGAACAACCTCTACATTGTTCTACAAACAGATGCTATTGAAGATACAGAGACCCAAGGTAAGTTTGAAAAACTGAAAAATCTACGGCCAAAAGTGTGTTTCCAAAAGGAAAAACATAGTTTCACATATCCTGGTACAGCATAGTTAATTCTGTCCTCTGGGTAGAGCATTTCTGTACATCTCTCTCTATCTGTGAAGAAAAGAAAGATGGCAGCTCAATGAGTCAATGTGTTACAAAATTACTGCATTACACTGATGACTGATGCAGTGGCCCCAAAAGTGCTATTCAGCAACTATCTCAATTCAACTGTTGGATTTGACAAGATGAGTTACTAGTTACTACTGTATGACAGACAGGCTATTACCAGTAAGCACAAGGCTTCCGACAAGATAAAAGGAAGTACCTGCAGTAGCTCTGAAATGGTGCCAGGGTATCTATCTCAAGTCCTATGCTGTCATGATACATTGAGCTTAAGTTTGTCGATCTGAATTCTTTTATGTGCATCTGCCAACTGATGATTGGCATTTCCCTCAACCGGCACCGACAACAATTTGCACGTCAGTGTTGAGTACCGTCATTTTGCACAATGCTTGTTCAGGTGCAAATCCCAAAATTCAGTTGCTGCAGTTCATCTCAATTTGGAGGAACACAATAGACATTAGAAATTCAGTTCAATTCTTGAGAAACTTCTAAAGAATTTTCAGATAAACAATTTCTCAAAGAAACTGCAGCATCTGAATTACTAAATTGCTAATCGAACATGACCTTGAGAAGTTCTAACCGTTTGATCTGTAACACAAATTCACCGTCGTTTGGAGTATCTTGTGATGAAAATATTGTTGATTACTGTGGCGATGACAGAATATGCTAAATAACAACGGAATGAAAGGGGCTTAGCATATACATATTTAGTGCATAGCATTAATTGATATATCCAATCTTTCTGAAGAGAAAAATAGGTCACTCTAATCCCTGAAAATCAACCACAAATTCCTGAGGAACTACAATGGAAGGTCGAGTCCTTTCCCCACTTCCACACCAATTGTCTGAAGAACACCCTTGCTCAGCACCTGAAATTAAGAGCCTCTCCAATTCATTCATCACCACACAATTAGACAGTCAAATCATCCTAACAAGTGCTTTTTAAAAGCAAAGAAAGCCTAATATTAATTACTTAAACAAGGATTACCAACAATTACATATATATACATACCAGCTCCACAATGAAAACCCCAATGAGACCAATCATGCAGGCCCTGGAGTTCCAAACCTCTGCAGTCTTGGTGAACCCTAGGAATGGCTCACTCAGCTTGGGCTGCTCCCTTGGCACCACAACCTGGCATAAACCAGAGGTTACTACCAGAAATGAATCAGGCATATATACAAATCTGGATGAGAGAGAAAGAAAGAGAAGGCAATCATGCAACTGCATATCTCTGTCCACTTACTCCTGATGGGAGCTTTGCTGCCCTAGCTCTGACAGTTCTTGCTCTTGCTGAGATGGCAGGATTATTCCTCTTGAATCTGTTGTTCTGGAGGGGTTGGAATTGGATTGCCAGGAGGGATGGTGGTTGAACTATGGAGATTAATAACACCATTGCTTGGTTGAATCTACGGCTCCCTCTAACTGTTTCTTTTTCCTGCTGTTCACTTCAGTTATCCTCTTGCTCAAATGGATGCAGACCAACCACAGGTAGGCACTTGCCCCGTGCAAAGGTGCATCTCTGCAATCTGCACCTCCGATTTCTCCCAGAATTGGTGGCCATATTCTACTAGACCACATGGCAAAAGGACAAATGAAGATGATTTTGGAGGGTGTGATTAGGAATTTCAGTGTTTAGTGTTTTATACTTGCAAGGGATTTATTGGGTTCTTTTTTCCCCCTAGAAAGTGCTTGTTCTTTGAAAACAAACACCCAGCCACAGGTAAATATCAGACCGAATTTTAACGCAGCCTCAGCAATAGCAACCAACATTATGGCAAGCCAATGAGATAATCTGACATATAAAAAAAAAGAACACCGAGAACACGCAGCACTTGTCTTCAGCATTGCGTACGTGCCTGACAATATCAGACGTCCTACAAATACCACGTGTAACATTTACTGCCACAACTCGAAGTCGAATACACATTTTCGACACAAGTAGGAACCGTTTCCTACTAAAGCTTCTGTGCTCAAAACCAGCTTACCAGCAATCAAACCATCCCTGATTTCAAAAAGAAAATGGTGGAACTAATCTACCACAACGATTGGATCTCAGCCCACAGACACACGTCTTCTGCTTGAAAATGTACATGCGGTCATGTACTTTACATGAACAACCAGGCCTGACTCTCTTTACATGAACAATCACGAAAAAGGCATGCATGCTTCCACAGGCTAAAAAAAAGAAGGCAGAGGAATTACACTACACAGGCTAAGCATATGCTTCCACATGTGAAAAAAATAATGCTATGGTAGTAACATATATTGACATGTACAAGATCAACAGCACCGGCAGCAGATTATATCGCAGCATGTGTAGGGAGCAGCTCTGGCTTCCAACTCTTCAAGTGGGGGCACCTCTTCCAGATCATATCCCTTCTGTCTAGAGAAGCAGAAGACGTAGATGTTCCTACAGATGCCTTTACTAAATGGATGAACTTTGTCGGGTATACCCCTGCGAATGATACAGCTCGAATGTATTATCACCTTATCGCAATAATAAGTTAGCATATCCGGATTCATTCCTAAATATTACATACCTCATGTAGAATATCCGCTTCCTTCGGGCTACTTCATAGGTTGTTTGATTTGTAAGAGCGATGTAACTGAGAGAGATCAGAAAACATGAATTATTATACACGAAGTGTTGTTCATTTGGGCTTTGCAATAGTCAAAGGATAAAAACCAGCTCATAGGAAAGCAAATTAATCTCTGATGATGATTCGGTGAGCAGAACGGAAAATGTTTAGCTCTTTGGTCATCAGCCTATCGTATTCATATTTAGGTAAACGGTAATGTTTCATCCATGCCAAAGCTAAATATCACATTTCTCTAAAGGAAAAGATACGAACTAACAAATTAAGGCAGCGTTCATTTCTCTGTTTTGGCTGAGTAGCTCTTTGGCTTATAGAGAAGACACTCAATTACGCATGGTTAATTTAGTGATAACTATTATCAACTTGAAAAATGGATTTGTTTCACTATTTTAAGAAACTTGTGTATAGATTTTCATTTTCAAAAAATGCACCGTTTATCGGCTTGGGAAGTGTGCCCGTGATAATTTAGTAGCTGAAAAGAACACTTGTGGAGCTACTGATTTGTCATTTCTTTTCAGCAACTAAACGCTGGTCCCACCAGTTGTCATTTCTTTTCAGCAACTAAACGCTGGTCCTACCAGTTGCATTACAAATGAATAAGACTTACGTATGAAAAATCAACAACAGCAACAAGAATATGAGAATAAAGATCAACACAGCCAACAGGATTACGCCAATAAAATCCTTCCACCTGCCATGGTAAAAAATAAGGTGCTCAGATGAGGGGACAAAAGGGCAAAGTGAGGTTCAATGGAAAGGATTAAAGCAACGTCACCAGAGCAGTGATGTTAGAAGGGAATGACATCATACCAGGCCTTGTCAACATCTAAACGTATCGAGTCAATGTAGAGAGCAACTGTCCAGATACTCAGGATTGTTTCTTCAAATATGTACCACCTAAGAATTTTTTTTAATTGTTAGGTGACAGTAGTAACAGGATTTTAATAGTAGCACGGACAAGGTAGTACTACAATTTTCACATCACAGCATATCCTGTGTATAGTGTAAAAAAAAAAAAGTAGCCCAGGTGCATAAATCAAATATCACCATTTAAAATAGCATCCTGCAAGGTGCGTAATTGAACCCTTGAGCAATCATGGAAATTTGAAGTTCAAACACACCGCAAGGGACGGGTGCATCAAATTAGTGTATCCAAGAATTTACAGTTTTAATGAAGTGGTGTGTATATTTACAAGGCAGTCCTATATTTCACTCTACATTCACCATAAACTCTTATCATAGTGCAGACTGCATATATGCAATAGAACTTTTCAAAACCTTAACCAACCAGATCCCCATAAATATTTAGTTCGGTCATATACCCATATCAGAATAAAGGAAGATTTTTTTAAAACAAAAAATACAGTTTGCACCACATGCTTAGGAACAAATAGAACTGCTGCGCAGAACAGTATTTCTGCAGTGTGCATAGTTAACAACCGAGGTGTTCTTACAAATATATTATCAGAGAGCAGCAAGTGCACCACAAACCCTAATGATACCTCCAGGACACAGCACAATTATTATGTAAGCATGCAAAATATAGCACAAAATATACATGTGCCAAAACTCACCAGAACCTGCAGTGGTTCTTTTTCCCGATGCATGTTCCAAGCCAAACACAGTGATGATCAAACTGAAGGACACATTTGTCACAGTCATGGCAGTGCCTAGTACGAGGTGGCTGTCGATTGCAGCAGAAAATGAACGTGAGCAGTTAACAGCAGCTTTACATGCAAAAAATATGAGGGCCTGGGCAACTCAAATCAATATAGCAAAATGGCATTTCAGAAAAGAAAAATACTAAAGAAATGGGGAAGCGTTAGTCCACTTTGTAAAATTCACAGTTGTTTATCCAAGACATTGCTAAATGCGAATTACTCCAACAAAGCATCAAATTATAAATGTCCTCATAATGATCTTCAGAAATATAGATGGAACTATGAATGGGAATAAAATGGAACAGTTTCAACCAATGATAAGAATGCAAGACTGTCAGTAGAGTAGACTATTTTAATTGTATCATCAAATGCAACCACTTTTCCAACAATTCCATCTGAACTGTCACTGACCAGCTTAACAAATCTTGAATAGGGTCGTAGGTTTCACTGAATTTAGTCAAACATATTTGAGCACTTTGCAACACACTTAATGTGTAGTACGGTAACTAGTATTTTAAATGATGAGTGGTAATTATAATAAATCATTCTAAGTACAGGATCTTTAGTGCTTGAAGTTTAGAGGTACAGGAGCTTTAGTGCTTAGAGTTTGAAGGAGAATGACTACCTGAATAACCCTGCAGTAAGTGCAAGTCCAATCCCTACAATACAATAGAATAGTATAGCTTAACAGTGAGGAGACAAACAAAAAGAAATCTATTGTTGAAAATATCTTTATAATAACATCATTCTTTTACAAGACTTGGAGCTTTACCTGCTACTTGACCCAGGGGGGTATAATTCTGCAACTCGCTGCAACCATGATGATGTAGAAGTGGCCGGATTAAGTTTGTGCTGTTGAGGGAGGCTCAATGCGGAATTTAAGCTACCATTGTTTGGACTTGATTGTCTTTTCTTAATCATCAAAAACAGACACACACGAAAGTATAAATATCAGCTTACAATTAGTTCTGAACACTACAATTCTGTGGATTAAGACATTACTTCGAAAGAGTGGCAGTATTGATGTAGGTTGCGTGCATCGTCGAACCAGCTTTCATCGCATCGAGAACATACCTGATAGCACATAAGCCCAAAATACACAATCAAACACTTTCAAACAATCCCTGGTGGATGAGAATAAACTCAGGAAACTCCATACCCAGGAGATGAACCAGCTGTGCAGAAATACTGCACTAAGGCGATCAAAACAAGCGCTCCATATGCCCCTATGTACCTGCAATCAAACAACGCCATTAAAACAGAGATCCCGGCTCTTAAAAACAGACACGGAACTATAAACTCATCACAAGCCAGAGCACAACTTGCAGGTACGAAAAAAAGAATCACAATGTGATCAGATCTCCCATGGAAATCACGAGCTGAAATTCTTCTCAGAGGAGACCATGTTCTCTCCGCGATGTATATTATATAATGAGCTTTTTGCTGGAGTATCATTGATCCGATGCAGAATCACTCGCGAGGTTGGGCACCACGAAAGCTACTTTCGACTAAAACTAGATCAGAGCATAAGCTGAAAAGGGGAAATCAAATGTACTGCCACCTAGCGCTAGAAGAAGAGGAAAAAAAACAGCTAAATCCACAAATCTACCCAAAATCTAGAGAGAGCCGCGGCACCCTAAAACTGAGCTTAAATTCGAGCGGAAATGGAGCCTTTGTCAGCGGGAATCGGGCGAGGATCGTTTCGTACCAGGGCTCCTCGCGGATTCGCCTGTCGAGGGTCGGATCGAGCAGGAAGACGGCGCCGACGAAGACCACGTGCATCAGGAGCACCATCGACCTCAGGCCCAGCGACGACCTCCTCGCCGCTGCCGCGAGACAAAAAACCCCCCGAGATCAAATCAGAGCTTAGCTATAGGGCTCGGGTGAGGGAGGGCGTGTACCTCGGTCGGAGAAGCGCACGCCAGGCTCCGCGGCGGACGTGGACGCCATTCTAGGCCTCCGGCGGTGGCGGCGGCGGCGGCGATTAGTCGGAGAGGTGGAGTGAGGAAGGGTAGGCGGCGGCGGCGAGCGGCCGGCGTCGCTGCCTCCAGAGGCGGAGACGACGACGCTTCTGGTGGGAGAAGCGGTCCGGTTTGGTGGGGACGGGGAGTGGGGCCCATTTGTCAGAGGTACATTATTGCTGTACTAGGAGAATAGGAGGGACGACACGCTACAAGAGTTGGATGGGAGAAATATCCGGTGGGAGGAAAAAAAAACTATGGGGGATCGGAGAGCTTTAAAATTATAGTAAGCGTATAAACGAGAATTTAAATTTTACAATTAAATTTTAACTTGATTTTAGAGTTTTCATTTTATCGTAGTGGATTTTTTATGTGCTTTTAAATCACTAGAACACAAGTATATAAAATTTTACCTACAAATTGTTTTTTATATATTAAGTTCAAGCGAAATGGCGAGGTCACTGGTTTTGACATGATATTCTCCAATTACTCCCTCCGTTTCAAAATGTTTGACACCATTAAAATTTTTAGTACGTGTTTAACCATTCGTCTTATTCAAAAAATTTAAATAATTATTTATTCTTTTCATATCATTTGATTCATTGTTAAATATACTTTTATGTACACATATAGTTTTACATATTTTACAAATTTTTTTAATTAGACGAATGGTCAAACATGTGCTAAAAAGTCAACGGTGTCAAACATTTTGAAACGGATGGAGTATATGACTATTAATCCTAAACCACTGCAGCTGCCCTGCTACATAGTAATATCCGTGCCAATTTTACATCGATAAGTTTCTGTAGTTTGTGTGACAGAATTTCAGCTATTGGCGGTGAATCCAACAGAATAGCATTCATGGCATTCCCATTAACAACAGATTCATGCCATTTTGTAAGGGCATGTTCAATCATTGAGACACGCTGTATATATATTTTTTCAGAATTGCTAACCATCTGTAATCCATCTCCAAATCTTGTATATTTTAGACCACTAGATATGCTTCACGATTCGTGCTCCAGGCGCTTTTTCTCCAACTCCGACAACCTCCTCTTCTTCTCTGTCGACGTTTGATGTCGCGATTCCGATATTTACATAGTATGGGGATCGTTGGTACTAGGATATATGCGAGACTGAGGTAAAAGAGACAGAGACGAGGATTTTTATACAGATTCGGGCCCCTGAATTGTCAGGTAATAACCCTACATCCTGTTAGCCGAAGCCGGTATTGCTCTTATTCACCATAATCACACCAGTATAATATTTGGGGTACCCTATCTAACTGTTGTCGACATGGCGGTCTGAAGGTCTGACTCGTAGTCGACAACAGGGTAGTCTTCCTCCCCGAGTTCATGCCTGGCGAGATCAGAGATAGCGCTTTCGTCTCTCCTGACAGTATCCGGAGACACCGTAGGGGACTAGCCGTGCTTATCCCTGAAGTCGATATCTGGCGTCTTGTCTTGGCGTATGTTGGCTTGTATGTTGTGGATTCTGTTGTTCCGTGTATGTTGATTGTCTATGGTAGGTGTCCCACTCTTCTCCTAGGGGGCCTTGTATTTATACCCATAGGTGTCCCCTTGTCCAAGTAGAACTAGGGAAACCAATATGAATACAATCCGAGTAGTACTTGTCGTTTCCATGTAGAACTCTGGTTGTCTTTCCTTATCCGGAACTCCTCCTATATCCGCAGGTTGTTCCCGTATAGGACATAGTATGTGGTGGGTCCTGCCGAGATTTAGTCAACTACTATTAGGTATGTGGTATCCATAACCCTGACACCGACCATAACACAAACTCCGGTGGAGGGCCGACGAATTAGGGGCTCAGATTGGGGTGGGGTGGAACCGTGGAAGGGGTAGGGGAAGAGGGCGGAGTTTGTCAGCTTGTTTGGTAACTTGAGGGAAGAGGATTGGGAGTTTATATACGGCATGTTTGGTTGGAGGGAGTTGGTGATAGGGAATGAGAGTTTATGATACTAGGAGTTTAAGTCTATAGTTTGGTTGGAAGACTTGGGAATTCGAAGGGGTTTGGGATGGGGAATTAAGAGGTCCAATTCCCACCAATCTCTTACCAAGGAGAGGCCTGTTAATTCGTGAGACTTGAAGGGAATTCGATGTGAAACCAAACAATGGATGGGGACTAAAAATGTAACTCCCATGACCAATCCCACCATCAACTCCCTCCTTAAAACTCCTATTGCTCTTCCCTTCTCTTGCCAAACAGGCTTAAGGTAATTGATGGTGAGATTAATATGGGAATATGATTTTTAGTCCCAATCTCTTGTTTGGAAGAGATGGTGGGAATTGATAAGAAATTTAGTTAGAGAATAGATTTTAAATGAAAATGGATGGTTGAGATTTGATTAGATAAAATAAAGGAGGAATTTCCTCCTAATTACCACTCCCAGCCCATGTATTGAAAATGAGGGAGTTGCTTCCTTAATTCCCTATCCCCATCCCCATCCCCAAAACTCCCATGTCTCCCAACCAAATAGAACAATTAATAACCACATTTCTCTAAACTCTTAATCCTTTCTAAAAACTCCCCCAACCAAACAGATCCTAGAGAGATGGTCATGGGAGAAGGCAGCCCAACAGTAAAGCCACGGGGTTAGAAGTGGGTGGTGGGCTGGTGTAAGCAACAGGGACAAAGCGGAAGGACTGTTAGAAGGAGACGGCCGGTCATGACGCCCTGCCGCCGGAGATGAGGAAGATGGCGACACAGGGATAGCTCGCCACCACCAGCTTAAGGAAAAGGGGAGGAGAGGGAAGAGGAAGGGGTTAGCCGAGAGGCCTCACCGGCGTAGGAGGCGGTGTCGAGGGGGCGTCAGGAAGCAACGCACTTAAGCAGGGAGGGAAAAGGAAAATGAGGTTAGGATTTTGTGGACTTTACACGAATATCAAAGCAATCCAATGGTTTAAATTTTACAAGATATTATAAAGGGATTTCTATCAAATGAGAAGTAAACAGTCCCATTTGTTTTCATGTCATATAAAAATAATATATAAGGCCATGGTGTACAATGGAAATAGGAGACTCAATTGCTACAACGCAAAAAATCACCGGACGTAACCATCTCTTCCGGGTGTTGCAGTCGACAACAAAATAACGTCTCGCTCGCTGATTTCTCTCTTCCATCTCTCTTCCACGTCCGATAAAATCCAATGTGGCATCATATAAGTTGTGGCAGTGAAATCCCATCATTGTATATGCCCCAAGCAAGCAAAGCAACAGTGGACTCGTAAAAACCTGCCAGTAAAAAGAACCAAGGCTGGTATGAGGGTTTTTGTACAGTTGTTTTTATTACACGTGTTATGTACAAATAAACCCGTACCCTTTTTAAACTGAAGCATAACATAGTTACACATTAAAACTCGCCGAAAATAAATAGAAGCCTAACTATAGTACAGAGCACGTATGGTACATTTGCCAAACAAAACATGAGGGACTGTTTTCAGGATGAACAAGTGCGTCATGGCAGCGTAATTTACAGAAAGATGAGAAGTGCATTCCAGATTTCCAGTCCAGCTGTCCATCGTGAAACTTTTAAGAAGCAGCTGGGCTCTGTTGCGCTCGCATCACCAATTCTTCAGTAGTGTTGCCTAATATCTCATTTGCACGCTTCAATGAGACACAGACGATCCTTCCAATCGAGTCCTGAGCAGTAAAAATGTACTTATAAGCACACAAGAAGATACCTTGGAATTGATCGTGTTGGTATTCATTCAGATATATCAGATAATCCAGGAGCAACAACTTGGCAGAGAAAACAAGCAAAGCCAACAATTTGACATGCCCTCAGGATAAAAGTAGTCTCAAAAGGAATTAGGTTAAATGAAAGACTCCATAGTCCAAATAAAGCTTACGGAAATTCAGACACTTTCACAAGCAGCATAAAGCTAATGATCTGCTATATTTTATTTATTAAGATTGCACAACAGGTTCACGTCTTCCTTCCATTACATGATTGGCACCATTCAGATGGACAACTACTTTGTATTTGAAAATTAAAAAAAAATTTGCATGCCGCTCAGAGACTTGCAAGAAAGATTAACAACATATCTCTCTTGTATCGCTATATCATTTTCTTAATATTCTGCAATAGAAACTAGTTTCCAGGTTTAAACCTCGGGGATCATTCCACGCTATTCGAACTGGCGTGGCCAAAAGGTTCATTTTTGAAAATAAATTTTCAGATGGTCTGTGTTTAACATTATTTAATAAAAAGGGTTAAATAATAAAAAAAATTCTCAAAGTAGTCAGTTTTTGAGAACTTATCAGTTCCAGCTGGTGAACTGGAGCTGGGAACAAGGGACAGATCCAGGAAATAATGCCACTGGGGTCATCATCAGTTGGCAGCAGTGCCCTAATTCCCTTGACTTTGAATTGAAAATAGTGAAATTCTATAACTCAAACATTTATTAGGGTGTGTTCGGCACCCCTTTTTCCCAACCCATCTCCCTCGTTTTCCACGCGCACGCTTTTCAAACTATTAAACGGTGTATTTTTTGCAAAAAAATAATATACGAAAGTTGCTTAAAAAAATCATATTAATCCATTTTGGAAAAAAAAAAGCAAATACTTAATTAATCACGTGCTAATGGATGGCTCCGTTTTCCGTGTTACTGTTCCGGGTTGGAAACCAGTATATGAAGCCACGCCACATGCACTGGCGTGACAAGAGAAGCCACGTGGACCAATCTGCCACGTCAAAGTGCTGTCACGCCACTGTGCTTGGCGTTGCAAGCAAGTGCTGCAACGCCATTGTTGGTGGCGTGACTAGGCCTGTCCGTTGTGTGTCATCACATGAATTGATTAATCACGATTTTTCATTTTGCTCCCATTTGGTTTTACATGCTCCAGTTAACGTACGGGCATGCATTGCATAACCTAGGTTTCAAGACAGCTGAATGCATTTGGTTGTACGGTGCACACGTTAACACTATGTATGGCATTTAAATTAATGGAATATATAATACAAGTAAGATTAAATATAATCAAATATCAACCGATATCTAAATATAATCAATATTAGACTCGTTTTGTTGTATATTTCAAATGAAAAATAATGGTTCAAACGGATTTCTAATATGATGCACCATTGAAGAGATATGAGATAGCAAAGAAGGAAAATCAACTCATACTAGCAGCACATTCTTTGTTGGTTTGCTGTGATTAACAACATGGTCATTATCTCTAATAAAGTGAGAACCACAGCAAACACTTATGTGTGGTCCACGTATGTGTTAGAGCAAGCTAGCCACGCCATCAAGAATGGCGTTGCAGCACTTGCTTGCAACGCCAAGCACAGTGGCGTGACAAACACTTTGACATGGCGGATCAGTCCACGTGGTTTCTTTTGTGGAATGGCTGTGTACTTTAGTCAAGCTATTCAGACTGGCGTGGCTAAAATGTTCATTTTTGAAAATAAATTTTCAGAGGGTTTGTTTTTAAAATTATTTAATAAAAAGGGTTAAATAATAAAAAAATGTCCTACTTCGATATATAGAGACCCTCAGTAAGTTTAATATTTTAGACTATAGTTGGTTGATTAAGAGATTTACCCGATGAACGATACCAAGCCTCTCCAATTTCTTTACAGCATCACGAACATCAAAATTGCACTCTGCACCAAACTCGTCCTTAATTAGCTCTTCACAGCGCAAATCAAGATCCTGCAAGGCATGAATAGAACACTGTTAGGATTCTAGGTTTCATATTAACGGTCCTCGCAAGAGATAAAATAGTATATGTTTGTATTTAGGTGTGATAAACCCAAATTTTGTTCCTTACAACAATCCAGAAATTTATATCTTGTTAATTCCCAGTCATAAATCAATGCTAAATTTACTATGCTCATAACAACTCATTACAGAGAATACACAGGAAACTTTTGCTCCTGACCAGTGTTAAGGGCCAAAGGTGCCAATATATTAAAGAAATCACTTTGTCAGCTGCAATACAGGATAATGTGCTAGTAAACCGATAGGAATAAGGGAAACAAAGAAAAATAATTAATCAGGGAACTGATGGGACAGGAGTTCTAGAAAACAGACAGAATGGTCTTAAGGCATAGATGGCTCAGTCTGTACAAAGAGGTAGCCAGGGGAAAACAAGAGATATTACATAATACTACTGGTTAGCACGCTTACTTGTTCAGTTGCCTTCCCCTGTTCCATTAAGATGTAGTAAGAAATTATGACTTCTTTAACCTTAATGAAAGAAGATGGAGTATCAGTTCTCAGGATAACAAAGATATATATTCAACTTATGGTGCAAAAGAGGTTTCATTTGTTTCGTACTTCTTGCTGTATCACATCATCACACAGGTGAAGCAGTGTTCCTTTCCCACTATCAAGCTGTTTGTCATACATTGATTTTGTGATCAAATTCTGATATATTGTCATATTTTGCTGAAACCTGTATCACAAAAGATAAATCTATCACATTGCACTACATTTACCCTAGGAAATATTCCTTCACCATGTAGAACGACATTGATCAAATGGATAATAATATACAAAACCTAAGCGCTTACGTGAAGTAGATCTTAGCACAATATCCAATCACACCAGACAAGATTGCTATGACAACCCATACATCAGCCTTTGGCATTTCAAGGGAACCAAATAAAGTGACCTGCAAGAGTAAGGGATCGATATAGTAAAATATTGCTAGAGTTGCATGCAGAGATAGCCAAAAGATCAGAAACATACCAGACCAATAACAGCAGAAATAAGAAACTTGACCCAATCCATTGGTGTTAAAGTAGGGTTCTTCTTCTCTGGCTGCAAAATTAAGTTTCAATTTCAGGTCCTTTCTAACAGCCACAGATATAACTAAAAGATGCTAAAAATGCTACACATTTATCTCAACTCTAGTTATTCATCTTACAAGAACAATTTCCATGTCAGCCATTGGGATATTCTTGAAATGCTTTACAAATATTCCTCGATCAGGCTTAGTCTTAGTACCTGCCCTCCTGCACATATACAATCATCAGAAGGAACCAATTGTATTACATCAACACTTCTAAAATTAGGATCCTTCATGAATGTGGAGATTGGCTAAACAAAATATCAAAGGCTCAAAGTTACCTGTACACCACAATCATCCTATCAAATGTAGGTTCTTGAATTGTCATCTTGCTCATCAGATTTCTCATGCTGTCTCACCAGAAAAGATAATGCATCTTAAAGTAGGCCCAATTATAGTTCAGAATCAATTTGAGAAAACCAATTACCAACCTTAGCTCGATTTTTTCTAGCCTAATACGCTCGACAAATAGTTCTGGTTCTTCTAAGTCTTCATTAATTTCATCGGTCTTCTTTGTGTCTTTCTTGGACTTCACCTGTGGTTTTTTTGAGAACAATCTATCAATCCTGCAAGAAAGTAGGATTCTCAGTACTGTGCACCACAATAATCTTGTTTTCTGGATTGATTTTCCAGACCTAAAAGTTTCTATTCAAAATGACAGATACCTTGTAACTCTGAGCAATGAGCTCCAAGCTCGGGATATGATCACATCCAGTTTCTCCATGATAAAGTAATCAGTTGTACGGTCAATTCCAATGCCCCGACGAAAGATAATATACTGCAAAAATGTGGCCAGTGTAAAATAAAATAAGAATATTCTCCAGCATTAGCAGAAATAAATGACTTACTGTCCTTGTAGGACAGGCAAGTGTAATAAAGGATATAAAATCATGAGAACCACCAAACAACTGGAGTGCTTCTATGTACAGCCAATCATAATTTCCTCAGATTGAAAATATAAAACATGATATTAAGGGGAAGGATGACAAGAAAAAGAAACCCTCTTACTGAGATGAAGATTACCTTATTAGCAAATGAAGGCAGATTATCATGTGGATGTTCTTTAAAGTATGTTGACAACAGCTTACTGTCTAACTACAATTCAACGAAATCAATTCAGTCATCCGAACATGAAACGTTACAGTGCTTACTTGAAAAGGCCATAGCTCCAGACCTTAGGCTCATCAACTTTTATGGGAAGGTTTAGAAGATATTTTCCAGATTGTGCAACATCATACTCTTCATCAGATAACAACTTGAAGTTGCTCTTTTCCATAACCTGATTAAAACAGAGACCAAACAGTTACAACTTACACAGGATAAAATAACTATATGCAAGAGCTTTGTTACAACGTCTATTGGGTGTCTTGCATCGTCAAATAAGCATAATGATCTTTCCTATGTTCAAATTGCGGAAGGTAATTTTTCTCAGTACAACAGCACCTCTTCTGATGAAATGCATAAAGTCGATCTGGTTCAACTAACCCAGTTTGCTCCTAACTGAAGTACTGAGCACAGGAAGGATAACAAATCAATCTTGTCCAATTCAATAGCGAAAGGTCATTTGGGTACAAATTCAAATCTTCCCAAGTTCCCATTCCGAGAGAGAGAGAGAGAGAGAGAGAGAGAGAGAGAGCCGATTCAATGAAAAAGAAAAAAGAAGTATGGTCATAAGCTTCATGCCAGAAGCAATGTTTGCAAGCACCATTTGGAATATCACACATTTGACTTCGACTATCCTTCCAAGGGGTTCTTTAACATGTTCACCATGAGAAATCAGTGATTGCATATGCATCAAACAGGAGCAGCCCATATATGATTTCCATAATATATATGCATATTTAGTGGATCAACCTGGAAAAGATATGTCATGAAATTGAACTCCAGAGTTTCAATCTCTTCAGGTGTCAGGTTCTGCTGCTCCAGCCTCTTCTCGCCAGAAACAGGATCAAACAGAGAATACAATTGCTGCATGAAAGAAACAGGATCAAACATAACATACAGTTGCTGGACTCAATAGAAACATTATCAAACAGGAAGTAAAGATTGCTGCATAATAGAGTTGGTAGTCAGGCTAGAAGAAGTTTGGGCTATAAAAATGGTCCTAAGGAACAGAACAAAACTGGGGGGAGAGGGGAGAGGGGGGAGGGGTGGTGGGAATGAACACAAGAGGCCTACCATTAAATCCTCGAATTGGAGAAGATACCAAGCTCGGATGGTGTACTCGATCTTCTTACATAGCTTCAAGAACTCAGAACGATCCAAATCATGCTCTGACCATGAATTGCACAAAATTAAATGAATATGGAATGAATTTCTCAGATTACACTTCCTTTCCATACATTCCATTAGCATAAACGAAAGTTTTTAAAAAATGCTCGCATCATTATCGAATCAACAAGATCTTCAAAACCGCACAATCAATCAATGGTTCATTTTCTACGAGTCCATCACACCTATAGACTCCGCGTTATCATCCAAATCACATTCCATTATTCCTATGATGTTGACACATGCCCCCAATTTCAACCAACATATCATGCCAGCGTCACGATTGCGGCGGCAGGCACTCTAACCGCAGAGGCTGCTCGCCAAAAAAAATGTTTAGGAATTCATACGCCCGCAGATAACATCTATGTAGTAGGAAACAAAAAATCACACCATGGAGCACTGAACTGAACTGAACCCAACTAGTGCCTGATCAGAGAGAGAGAGAGAGAGCGCGGCGTGAAGAGGGCGGCCGGGCGATGGGTTCTACTCACCGATGAGGTAGGCGAGCTTCATGACGAGCTTGGGCTTGAGCACGGGGATGACCGCCTCCCTCTCCATCCGTATCACCTCCCTCGCCACCCCGTCCTTCCTCGCGTCCCTCACCCCACTCCCCTCCCCCTCCTCCCCCTCATCCCCATCCCCCAACCTCCTCTTCTCCTCCTCCTCCTCCGCCATCCTCACCGCGCGGATACTAACTACGGCGAGCGGCGGCGACGACGACGAGGAGCAGCGAAGCGAATGGGGTTTTGGAGGAAGGCGAAAGGGGAAGAGAGAAAAAGAAAAAGAAAAAAGGAAAAAACAATAATGCTAGGCGCACACGGTGGTGGGGTGGTGGCTGGGCGGTCGACGTCGTGGGGACAGCTGGCAGGTGTGGGGTTAGCGAGTCGGAGCACGTGGCTGTCGGGTACGGTGGCTGACGGGTGGGGTCGGTGTCTCGATGGGGCCGACGTGTCAGTGGTGGGGAAGGATGGTTGAGGTGGTGGTGGGCGGAGGAAAATCCGGGGGATAGAAGAGGGGTTTTATATTTGAGTTATTAAATCGAGGTGGCCGCGCCGAGAAGAGGAAACGGTTTCTGGAACTTGGGAGTGCTTTTGACGTGTGCCTCGTTCCAGTGACAGATATGCAGTACCGTTGTCACCGTTGAGATTTTTCTCCGTTACAATAATAGACGATACTAGTACCTGTTTGGATAGACTAAGGGCATGTGTAGTTCACGGAAAGAAAATTTTGGAGTATCATATCGGATGTTTCATCGGATGTTGGAAGGGGTTTTTGACACGAATAAAAAAACTAATTTCATAACTCGCTTGAAAACCGCGAAACGAATCTTTTGAACCTAATTAAGCCGTCATTAGCGCATGTTGGTTACTGTATCACTTATTGTTAATCATGGACTAATTAGGCTAAAAGGATTCGTCTCACGATTTTCATGTAAACTGTGTAATTAGTTTTTGTTTTTATCTATTTAATGCTCCATATATGTGTCCACGGATTCGATATGACGTTTTTGGGAAAAAAAATTTGGGAACTAAACCAGGCCTAAAATTTAGTCCCTGTCACATCGGATGTTTGGACACTAATTAGAAATTTTAAACATAGACTAAAGACAAAACCTATTCCATAACCCTAGACTAATTCGCAAGACGAATATATTGAGCCTAATAAATCCATGATTAGCCTATGTGATGCTACCGTAAACATGTGCTAATTATAGATTAATTAGGCTTAAAAAATTTGTATCACGAATTAGCTCTCATTTATGCAATTAGTTGTGTAATTAGTCTATGTTTAATACTCCAAATTAGCGTCCAAACATTCGATGTGACAGGGATTAAAGTTTAGTCCCCGGATCCAAACACCACCTAATAAGTCCACATAGATTGCAATACTGATAAGGAGGAAAGAGCTGAAGAGAGAGAAAGTGAACGGGCGATAATTTTATCGCGCGACTCTAGACAAAAGCATTGGGCGTCAGAGAGATGTTGCCGCAGTTGCAGCATGGGATCAATGCTGCAATTTTTTAATAATGATGTGAAGTGTGTAGAGCCCAACAATACAACTAGTAGTTGTTGAATGTACAGGCTGCAAAGTGAGTTATATATGAGTTAGGTATAATTGGAGTCAACTAACTACTTTACTATTTACCCTACTCCAAGGGAGACTACTGCCTCAAAATTTATATATAAAGAAATTGGGAGTATAACTAGTTTTATGTAAAAGCCTTTCAAATATGGAAAAGTTACACATAGACTCGGGACTATGTAAAGCATGACGTAACAAGACAACGACGTGAAAGCAAGGATATCACTGTGAGCTGCAGAAAATCATGCCTCAGTATGAACCCAAATGGGGCCTCTCTAGGGGGTTAAGGTGTCCGCAAGAAAAAGAAAAAAAAGCCACACCTGGTATGTCCACCATCGGAGCCAATGAGGAAGACCGAAGCTGAAGCAAATCCATAGCCGGAGAAGAAACAAACGGTCGGCACAACCTTTTCTTAGGGAGATTTGGCGCACTCCCATAAGATGGCTTTGGAGTAGTACCGGTAGGCTTCGAGCATGAATAAAACTTTGGAGCAAAAAACCAATGATTTCATCCATCTTCAAAGCAAGCAGGACAAGGGCAACCGGATACGGTGGTTCCCTTGATCTTTACAATACTATTTACAATACTACAAGATTAGCTCAAGAAACGTGAAGAATGTGATAGATCTATACCCTAAATAGGATAAAAGAAAAACTCAACCTCTCTCCTTCCCTTCACCGATGGCAAGCTGCCGGAGTCTAGGAGAGAGAGGGGCTGAAATAGGGAATCTTACTATAGCGCTCTTTTTGCGAGAGCACGGTCACCACCTTGAGATCAGAGTGAAATTTCATAAAGAGTAAAGCGTACGAACGTTCCGATATAATATTATATTGTTGTCATCATTGAGATCGAGTGAAATTTCGCAAAGAATAAAATGCAAATTTAGAGATCGTTAGTGTACTTTACTCTTTTGCACAAATCCAAATTTAAATTTATAGCACAAATTCAATTCTAAGTTGAATGTTATATAGTACTCCCTCCGGTTTCAGTTTAATTGATGTTTTGAATGTAAATCGTTTATGTTTTTGGCTTTTGAGATGTCACTCTCTACCAATATACCCCTTGATGAATGCAAACTCATTAAAGGTGCGTTGCTTCACCTCCAATCGCATGTAACCCTTCCGAGATAGACATTGAACCATCGTGGGCTGCTACATATCTTGCCTCTAGCACTTGCGATCACGTCGCCACTTGCCTCTTGCCTCTCTCCATCTTGCCACCGCCGCTCGCCATGCCCTGATGCCATGGATGTCAAGAAGCTACATGACGTCGCCGCGTGCGCATGAAGGTGAGGTGGCCGTCAGCGCCATGGATGGCAAGAAGCTGCGTGATGCCACCGTCATGCTCTCATTCGAGATTGCTGATTTGCCGAGTCGCGCAAGAAGCTGCATGATGTTGGTGCAAAGGATGCCCAAGAAACAGCATACCCATACGCCAAAACACGAACTAAATCGCGTAAAACCGGTAGGAAAAAGGAGAGAAAGTACCTTCGAGAAAGGAATTAGCACATGGAGCAAATCAAGTAAACTAGGCTTTGCATGGTGTTATAGCCTTTATAGGGGGCTTAAATCAAAATTTTCTTGCATGTAAAAATTAACAAAAGAACCTTGAGACTAAAATTAGACTTTCAAAAGCTTGGCCCCTTAGATTTGGAGGAAAAATATAGGAATTCTGGAGGATTTCAATCATATAGGAAAATTTTCTATAAAAGCCTCTGAAATAAAGGATTGAATCCTATGTTATCCTTTTGAATTCCTATGGAATGGACAAGCATATAGAGATTTTGAAAGAAATTTAGCAAGAGCTCTAACCTCTTAAAAAATTTCCTTTGAGTCTATCTCTCTCATTCGATTCCTGCGTTTTTTCAATGGTACAATCAAACGGTCATTCCTGTGTTTTTCCTATATTTTGCACTTACATTCCTATTAGAATCCTACGTTTTTCCTATTCCTCCATTTTTGCATTCTTGCGATTCAAAGGGATAAGTGAATGTTGAAACCCTTCACGTGAAAATACAACGCCACATCATCAAGATATTATCGAGCGTCTGATTTTTACTCCAGACATCACAATCTGCTGGATCCTTAAATTGGCAAAATATCTTCTCAGTCCTTCCAGAAACTTCTTTTAAAAAAGGTCCTTCCACATCCCTAAAAGAATCGTGTTTACTCTTCACTGTCTGTAGCCCTACACGACATGACACCTCCCCTCCTCCCAGGGACGTAGTTTCCACCACCATCCCCTCTGCCTCCTCTGAGAAAATTGGCCTTATGCAAACTTCGGGATGGGGTTTTACTCAAAATGCCACTCCCAAGTGTGGCTTCATTAAAATGCTATTCTCACATGAGACTAACATGCTACAATGTCATGTCTTTTATTTCATATCAATTAAATGATTTTTCCCTTTTTTTCTTGGTGATCTGACCAAAATATCCCTATGGATTCAATCTCTTCTCTTCCGTTGCTTTGTCCATATCACCGGCGAGCCACAACCACCATTTCTCCCTCACTGCCCCTCCCCGTGCCTAGATTCCAACCATGCAGATAATGGTCGATGACACGACTGCTCTTCTCCCCTTCCCAGTTCACTTTGGGGGCACCACTCCCCGCTCCCATGCTCACCCAGGAAGTCCACCCTACGCCACCAACGCCGAGCTCACCTCCTCCTCTGTGCGACTCCTACCGACGCTCCCCCAGTGGTGGTCGTGATGATGCAGAGTGCAGTTCGAAGCGCTACCTATTGGGAGAGGACGAGGATCGAGAGTGGCACCGCGAGGGCAGTGGCGGCAACAACAGGGAGCACCAGGATCGATAATGGGAAGGAAAAGTACAAGAGAAGAATAAGGAGAAGGAGAGGAAGAGGAGCAGCCATAGACGTGCCTTCTACTTGAGCTCCTCCTCTCCCTCCTCATTAGCCGTGTCGCCGCCATGGACCTCCATCCCTGCCGCACCGGTTATGGCCGCATAGGCATCTCCCGAACATGGCATCTCCGACACCTCTGCTTCTCCCCTTCCTCAGTTCGCTCTGCTCTTCTCCCCTTCCCGCCACCATCGTTCGCCATCTCCATCACCGAGAAAGGGGGTTGGCTCCATCAATCCCCTTTTCTCATGCATGTGAACTGATAGGGTAGGGGCAAAAAGGTCGATGTATGTGTCAAAATATTTCCAAATCACCTAAAATGGATGAAATGGCATTCTAGCAAGCTGGCGTAACCCTTGCTCCACATCAACACAACCGTACCATGGGTCTCTCTCTTTCCTGCACCTAGGCAGCCTCCGCTCCATCATGGACGTTCCTCTTTCCCCAAGCCCACATCCTCCTAGGTTAGACATTACCTATAGTGAAATGCATATATTCTGTTCAATATAATAGTCCATAAGCCCACATCCTCCTAGGTTAGACATTACCTATAGTGAAATGCATATATTCTGTTCAATATAATAGTCCATTGAAATATATGGTTCAGCGAGTAACTAATCAGAAAAGCAATTTTCTCCCTAAAAGATCATTGCAATGAATGCATAGATATATATAAATTTATCTAGGTGCGTCTTGCGGCAACCTGAGAACAAAAGTAAATACATGTGTAGTAACAGATACTATTGATCTATTCATCATGTATAATAACAGCACGATGAATAGTAACAGATACTACTTGCCATGTTTTCGTTGAATATCATCCCCGGGTCCTTTTTTCCGGTGGATTCACCTCTGCTTCAGAGTGTGGTTCTTATGTTTCATGCAGCGAAGTCATGCAAATTGCACATAATGGCCGATATATAAGACGTAGCTTACATAGACCAATACAATCTTACTATATGTTACCAAAATATATTGGGGCATTTGCAAATTTGCCACTGGTTTTTCAATTTTGCAAGATATTACTTGAATAACAGTTCTAATGGTGTTTTTACAATTTTCTAGCAGCAGTTTTATAAAAAAGGATTCAAACTAGTGGCAAATTTACAATGGCCCCAAATATTGTGTTGCCAAAAGATACCCGGATCACAACTGGAACTGTATGTTGTGAGCATGTGTTTAGTCTTTACACGTTGATGTACTATTTTTTTACACGTTCGTAATGCTCCTCTTGCTGTAATAGCAAGAGATTATCAAGGAGCAGATACTGCCATTGAATGCTTAGCCTCAAATCTTTCGACGATATGAAATTCGTAATCCAAAAGCAAAGAGGTTGATTTTACAACATAGCAAGAGGTTTAGCAAGTCATATGATTATGAAAGAATTTAAAACTTATATATATATATATATACCTATTTAAAAAATACATAAGGCTTCCGGCAGGCTTTTCGTCCAACATCTCGAATCCTAATCACAACCGTCGTATCTCTGAAACTTTTCTCTTGAGGCTAGGGTTTTACGGAGTTCTCCGAGTTAGAAATAGTGTCGAAATTCACATGATTTCTTTTAAGATATTTGGGGATTTTATGGGGGAAAGGAAGAGGAGGATTAGGGGATTCCGTTTTCGCATCCAATTTGATAAAGGATGCAACGACGCAGCCAGATTCAGAGCGGGTTGCGGCTCCGGAGTCCGGTAGCAACGTACCTGTCTCGGCCGAAGGTTGAAGACGACACTATGGTAGTGGGCCCCATGCGTCAGCGGAAGAGGGAGCGGCCTGGGCTGGCATGGTTGCTCGGTCGAGTGGGAGAGAAGGATGACGGCCCAAGAGAAAGAAGTGGAGGGAGGAGGAAGCGGGTAGGCTCGGGGGAGGAAGGAACAATGGGCTATATTTGGCCCAGACTTAGAAGAGTGTTTTATATTATTTTTAATTTAAATTAATAACTGAAATTATCGTTGTATTATTAAAATTAGAAATTGACCTATGAAAAATACCAGAGAGTGTAATTAATCATGAAGAATTTAATAAAAAATAAATTCAACCATGTTATTTTCTTCCCCACTTAAATTAATTTAATTCTATACCTATCTACTTAAAAAACACAAGTATTCTAGAAAATTTCCGTGCATCTCTCATTATCACGTCATCCCCCTTCCTCATACTCTTTGCTTTATTCGTTGTCCGTGCAAGAATAGGAGAAAACACGAAGATCGATGGGTGCATGCATCCATTCTTGAGTAGGAGAGAAACATGTCTGCGCATATGATCCGCGTCCAAATTGGTCATGTGGTCACCCATGCACAAGTCCGAGCCCATATCATATGCACGAGCCATGCACGCTCAACAGTACAAGGCCCACTCCAAATTGTAAACGAGGTGATGAGATTATCAATTATGAAAATTCTTGGACCGGTAAGAAAAATGCAAAAAAAAATTAAAAAAAGAAAGAACAATACAAGTTGGGGAAAACGGTGAAACGGACAGAAGTTAAAAAGAAAAATGAAATTTAAGAGGGGCATTCCGAGAATTGAACTCGGGACCTCTCGCACCCTAAGCGAGAATCATACCACTAGACCAAATGCCCGTCCGTGTACCGAATTTGTTGTTACATTTTACATACAAACAATTCTAGTTTATAGGAAATGAAATCTCCTGGTGATTCGAACTGTTCACCTACCTAAATATGAAATCGCCTGTCTAAGTAGACTATAAGCCGGCTATAAATATATTTTAAGGAGATAAAAGAGAAAAGATAAGAGCAGCGGGCTACAGATTTATAGCCAGCTACAGCACGGACTTTAAGATTCATGTATGTATGACAGGTGAGACCAGACATTAATTATATAGTATATGTTTATTGGTAACTATTGTATGAATTGACTATAGTTGGCTCTACTAACTTGCTCTTACTACTTGTTCGTGTACATAATATATATATCTCCCGCCTCAGAGTCAGAGCACGTTCATTATGAGCAAAGCCAGCACTCCCAACTCTAATGCAAAACATTCAGCGCATAGTGCATGTAGGTAGGGACAATGTAATGCTATTCCCTCCGTTTTAAAATATAGCAAGTTTAAATTTTAACTATAAATTTGGATAACTTATCCAGATACATAGTTGAAACTTGCTATATTTCATGATGAGAGTAGGTTAAATTATTATCGCAGATTATTTGCTTCACGCCACACCTATAAAATATGCTTTCGGAAAAAAAATCCCCTCTATTATTACTTAGACCAATTTATTTTAAGCTATGTTAAGTGTATTTTTAAAATATTTAATTTATCTCTATAATCTAATAGATAATTCATAGCAATTATAATTATTCGATGAAAGATAATTTTTT
The DNA here is from genome assembly GCA_000338895.3 of Oryza meridionalis. Lineage (NCBI taxonomy): Eukaryota > Viridiplantae > Streptophyta > Magnoliopsida > Poales > Poaceae > Oryza > Oryza meridionalis. Next base: position 16,571,855 of record CM002535.2, on the reverse strand, counting down.
TTCAACAATGGCCTTATAAGTCAGCAAGCCCTGAAAGCCATCTCCAAGCTTTTGGTCCGGGGGGCAGGAAGGCCAGAAGGACGGCCCACGGCCTAAACTGCGGTTTGCTGCTATGTAAGCTTTTGGTCCGGGGGCCAATAAGCAGACAGATAGATTTCTTATGCAGAGTTGCAAACCATTGGTGACTTCTGCCCAGGGATCAACTTCTCTCTTTCTTTTTAAAGAAAATCTCGGGCAGAAACTTGTCGAGATAAATTCAAATTCTAAACACATTTTAACTATATTTGCAGAAATCTCACCAACAAAAGGTCGAATTCTTATATGTACATTCAAAGGGAAGAGTGTACACACTTCTATATAAGCATCTACGTGTGTTTTGTGTCTTGAAAAAAAATGAAATTCTCAAAAAGTTCTAATTAGATTTGAAGTTGTTTGAACAAAACTAAACAAAATATTCCTCAAAAAATATCTGTATATATTTCTATAAAAGAAGGTTCAGTATGCCACCACCATCTAATTCTATTATAATCTTTGCAAACTACCCTTTGAGTTTCTTAATGTTAAAATTCAACTAAACTAAATGCATTGACATATATCAAAATTAAATTCAATATTACCTATAGCAAAATAATAAATAAATAAAATATATATTTATTTAAGATAACATTATGATATATTTTCTTTGATCCGTACCAAAGTACATGCATGCATTCAACTAGTTCAACCAAATATGAGGATAATCTTTTCGCTTATGCTTATACTTATCAGCCAAATTTTGAATTTTCAGTCTTAATTTTGGAGCTGATTTTGAGGTTTTTTTATCGAAGTTTATTTTTCAGCCTTTACTTTTAGATCGCTAAGAATGCGTATATAAAAGTTTTATTCACAAATTACTTTTCGTTTACAAATATGTCGCAGAATAAGAGAAACGATGGCTCTGCGAGACCTTGCTTCTAATCTGCCCTCAAACCATGCACTAGATTCACCACACGTTCAATTTAGTATAAAAACAAAACAACAAAGCAGAAAAAGATTATACCGATCCAATGTACAAGTGTACAACGATCACAGGATATCTAAAAGCATGGAAATCTCAGCCTCTAGCTCCCCAACAAAAGCACCCCAATCTCACTACCAAATCTTATTGACACTTTGATGCGATCACTTTCCTGATATGTACATATTTGTCCTACTATATGATTGTCTAACAATAAGGAATACAACCAGATGCTGCATTTCGTAGACCAAAGTTATAGCATTGGAGATGCCAATCTTTTGACACCCCAGTCATCGGTGGAGACACACGTCGGCCCGGCCCGGCCCGTGCCAATGACCCTGGGCAGCTATTCGGGCTCGTCGGCCCAATAGTATAGTAGGCAATTCTTCTATGCTAGAGTTCAATAACGATATTAGGTTATGTGGGTTTTGTTCGGGCTCTAAAAAATTTATGAATCCGCCACTGGTTTTGAGTAAACAATGGGACAGCTGCACATATCATAAACAGAGAGCTTGTCTCCTTTTGTTCTCTGTTTTCTCATAACTAGTTAAAGCATCTTTCCTTTATTTAGATAATGACTGGTTAAAACAGCTAATAAGGCCAATGAAGAAATAAGTAGTAACTGAGTAAGCAAGGCCACTAACAAAATACATCTATAAAGCTCAGCTCGAGACTAACCAGGTGTTATACACATACATGTAAATGTGTTGGTGTAGTGGTAATTTTGTGGGCCGGCTCACATTAACAATTTTGCTTAATTAACTTCATGATGATGTTCTTGATGGCACCAAACATTTTTTCCCCATAAAAACATCCTTAGGTCTGATTTGAAATATACAGTACATTATTATTGGAATTGAGATGCAGCTCTAGGTCGTTTCATGGTGACAATGTTGACTAGAGCTCTGATAGAAGAATAATACTGATATGATCTTTGGCATCAACCAGTTTGTCAACAAGGCAATGGGTGGTGTCGTTGACATAGGCGCTAGGAAAGATAATGACTTGGACTCTAATTATTATGATCTAATTGATAAACCGTAAAAAAAATGAAGTGAACAAAACAATATAAATTTCTTTTATCACGTTCATAGCGGTTTAGATTGTTATTAGTGGTTGAAAACAAACTATGATAAAAACCTTAAAACCGACTTAGAAATAAGTTTTAGAATTTAAATTTTGACTGCTCCTAATAAGATACTCCCTCTATCCCATTTTAAGTCAACCATCATTTTCTGTGTCTAATTTTGATCGTCCGTTATATTTAAAAAGTTTATAAACATAAAGTACTATTCATGTTTTATGATCTACTCCCTTCGTTCCAATTTAAGTGCAGCCATGATTTTCCGTGCTCAACTTTGATCGTCCGTCTTATTTGAATTTTTTTTTAAAAAAAATTAAAAACAGAAGTCACACATAAAGTACTATTCATGTTTTATCATCTAATAACAACAAAAATGCTAATCATAAAAAAATTTAAATAAGACAGAAGATCAAAGTTGGACACCGAAACTCATGGTTGCACTTAAAATGGGACGGCGGGAGTAATAACAATAAAAATATTAATTATAAAAAATTTCAAATAAAACGGATTATCGAAATTGGGCACGAAAACTCATGGCTGCACTTAAAATGAAACGGAGGGAGTAATAAACACACGACAAAAGGTTTCTACAATTCTACTCTCTACTCTAGCTAAACCATGGTGGTAGCACGAACATTGAAACAACCCGCATAAGATAGTGCGACGTTTCTATTAATAGAGCATAAATAAAATACAAGCCTATAGTCCTGGGAGACTATAAACAGAAAAAAGAAAATATACAACCACACCACACGTTTACGTCTAATCCTACCGCTAAAACATAACAAGCACGCAACACCCCTGAGGAATGGGTCTTCTGAAACGACGCCTCCAAGGAGGAAACAACGCCAGTAGCACCGCCACCGCTCGTCCTAACATGACATGGTTTTCACCCGAAGAACCCACTGGGAGAGGAAAAACACAGCAACGTCCCAAGAGAAAAAGCAGCGCCCACATGCGTCGCCGCTGCTGGCCCGTAGTCAAGGCCTTCGCCTGTTGTTCTGCTCTCCCACGCCAAAGAATGCATGTCAGCTTCAGCGGAATCACCAGCAAATCCCCTTCGACGTGCAGCCGCCGCGCCGATTCCTCGCCGCCGGCCGGCCATCAAAGAAGAGTCTCGACCTCCGTTGCGCTTCCACTCCATCCACGTGGTTGGGTTGGAGAGGGAGAGGGTGAGAGAAAAGGATGGATCCCCTCTCCCCCGCACTAGCCTGTCTAGTGTGGCCATCTTATAGCGGCAAGCCGCTGCCGCAAGAGGACAAACGCCTAGAAGGAAGCTCACCGCAGGCTTCAACACCCCCTCATGGCGTTACCGTCGTCGCCGCCTCAACCAGGCTACCCGTGTAGGCCGCCAGGTCGCATCGCCGTCACCTCCATCCTCCAACCACAGCAACCTCACTAGTGCTGTCCTTCGCTGCTCCTCGTCGCGCTGCACCGCTCTCCACCGTCGCCGGCTGCCCCTCGCGTGCGGGCCAGCCTCTGCCGTCGCCGGCCACACCTCCGGAAACGTGGCCTCTCCCGCTACCAGCTGTGCCTCCGCGAGCGTCGGCCTCTACCGCCGCAGCCACGCCTCTGCGAGCGTCGGCGTCCACAGCCGCCGGCCGCCCCTCCGCACTCCTTGCGCGTGCTGCATCTGCTCCTCTCCCCTCCGACCGCCGTCTCCGGCCGAATCCGGTGGGGGCGGTGCCGGATCCGCCGCCTCCACGCCGGGAGGAATTGCCGCCGCCGCGTCCTAGCTGAAGACGACGCGTCGCCCCATCACCACCATCACCACCACCTCCCTCCTACAGCCATCCTCCACCGCCACCTGCGCATCGCCGTGTCCCCTCGCCGGATCCGCTTCCAGGGGCGCCGGATCCGCTGTGCCCTTGCCGTCACCGGCCGCCAGAGCCCCCCACCGTCGTGCGCCGCTCCGTCCTCCCACGCCGAGGAAGAGCTTTGCCGGTTCTCTTGGCCCCGCCGCCGCCTTCCCGGCTGGCCGCGCGGCTTTCCGGTGGCGGTGAGGTGGCGAGGGTGGGCGGGGGTGGCGGCGCGGGCGGCTCGGGTTTCGCCCCCGAGCCGCCCGCGCGAGAGTGACACGAAGGCCCAGCAAGAAAGTAGCACGAACACCGTCGACTATAGCTCAGGCATGATCTGCAGTTCTGGTCACATCAACATCAAGTGCATTTGATCTTAGAGTTTTAGTCATGTCAGTATCACCGCAGCCCAACGCACACGAAAATTTCAAAGTTTGGACAAAGATTTGTTCTACTACGAAATCATAGAGAAAAAAAAGAGGAAGACCTAAGCCTTAGCAATTCAGGGCCCATTTAGTTCGCGAAAAGGAAATTTTTGGGTGTCACATTAGATACTTAACCGGATGTCAGAAAGGGTTTTTGGACACTAATGAAAAAACTATTTTCATAACTCGCCTGGAAACCGTGAGACGAATCTTTTAAGCCTAATTAATCCATCATTAGCACATGTAGGTTATAGTAACACTTATGGCTAATCATGGACTAATTAGGTTCAAAAGATTCATCTCGCGATTCCCCTCTAACTACGCAATTAGTTTTTTTAATCTATATTTAATGTTACATACATATGTCCAAAGATTTGATGTGATATTTTTTGAAAAAAATTTAGGGAAAACCAGGCCTCAGTTCACCCACCCAACACGCTTATTCAAAGTCCAAACAGGGAAGAATCGCTGAAATCTCAACGAAATTCCTCGAAATTCCTATTTGGACTGCTAATAATTTCCTCGGATCATAACTATTTGCTTTGCCACGTCGGACGCAGCCCTACGCTTCCCACGTGGCATGGGCGACACGTGTCTCACTCACTCGCTCACTCAAGATAGAGATAATTACTCCATCTGTTATAAAATATAAATATTTTTAAGACAGTACCAAATCAAATATTTTTAACTTTAATTAAACAAAAAAATAAAAAAATGAATCATATAAAATTGATGTTATAATGTTATTACATTTATCATTTAACAAACTATCGTAACGTAATATTTCTTTTTATTCATCTTACTTTTATAAATATTGTTGTTTAAAGTAGAATATCGAAAACTGCATCAACGCCCAACAAATTATATTTTGTAGGGAGTAGTCCAAAGTGGATGGCGCGGGCCCGGGCGGTCAGAAGGTGGGCCTGCCACGGCAGGTGTGGGCCCGCGGCGTGGTGGGCCCAGGGAGGCAGCAGCTGCTTGCAGCGAGATGGGCCCCGGACGCAGTGGGCCCTTGTGCGTCCCCACCTAGCAGTAGCAGGCCACTTTGCTGCTGCTGCTCTAGCTTCCCGCCTTTTTTTTTTTCTGGAGACCTTCCTTTTTTTTTTTCTTTTTATTGTTTCAGTGTGTCCAGTAGACTGAATCGGCAGACGAGTGACAGTAACCTACTAGCTGCCTAGCAACAGGAGTGCAACTATGTTGGGCCACCTCTTGCACTATGGGCCTGTTTAGATGTTGCTAAAACTTTCGAAGTTTCTGTCACATCGGATGTTTGGACATTAATTTGGACTATTAAATATAGACTAATAAAAAATTAATTTCATAAATAAGAGCTAATCCACGAGATGAATTTTTTAAGCCTAAATAATCCATAATTATCAAAAGTTTACTGTAGCATCACATTATCAAATCATGGCGTAATTAGGCTCAAAAGATTCGTCTCGCGAATTAGTCCAATGTTATAGAATGGGTTTTTGTAATTAATCTATATTTAATACTCCAAATTAGTGTCCAAACATTCGATGTGACATAGACTTGGAATAAGTAATTGACTACTCGTAGAAATCACATTATTATTCATGTCTCTAACTATTTCGCTAGAATATTAACATTTTAAATTATTTTTTCTCATTTACCCCATAAGTTATACTCCCTTCGTCCCAAAGGCCCTGTTTAAGGCCCTGTTTAGTTCCCCAAAAACTTCTCGCAAAAATATCGCATCGAACATTTGGACACATGTATGGAGCATTAAATATAGATAAAAAGAATAACTAATTGCATAGTTTGTATGTGAATCGTGAGACGAATATTTTGAGCCTAATTAGTCCATGATTAGCTATAAGTGCTATAGTAATCTACATGTGCTAATGACGGCTTAATTAGGCTCAAAAGATTCGTCTCGCGGTTTCCAGGCGAGTTATGAAATTAGTTTTTTCATTCGTGTCCGAAAACCCCTTCCGACAACCGGTCAAACGTTCGATGTGACACCCAAAAATTTTCATTTCACCAACTAAGCAGGCCCAAAATATAACAACTTCTCCACCAACATTCTTTTTTTCTTAACCAATGACAACCCTCCACCATTCAATTTTCCTACCTACCTCCACTTCTTCTCCAATCACAACACTCTCTCATTTAATTCTACCAACTTTCTTAATAACCGTATCCAACTCTAAAAATGTTTATACTCTAGGACGGAGGGGGTAAAAAATAGTTCTACTGTTTAATAGTATTTTTTTTTCTTTAGTTGTATGACTCGTATTTTAAGGTAATTTTTAAAAACCATATAATAGACGACCAAAGTTCTAAAGTATATTAAAATAATTTCATGACTATTTGCTTAAAATTTAAAACCTCAATGTTTAATCAGTTTTAGTTTTTCCAACCTATATCGATGATAAAAAAAATCAAAAAAGATATTGATAGGTAAGTAAGTTATAATGTATGTGTCATTAATCATACCAAAATTTTAGTACAACATACAACTTCAATAGTTCGGGTTGTAAAATGCGTCAAAAAATTATTTAGGTGGTTAAGTACTCTGGTGTAATAGTTTGCAGGAGTAAAATGGTTTTGTTTTCTTGTTCATCTCAGAAAAAGAAATTGTAGTATTGTTATCAGTTTGGAAATGATGTATGTGCATGTTTGGTTGCTAGTTGTATGTTGATACCAAATTGTCAAATTTGTGTAAATTAAGATGCTCAAAATATTGGAGGGCACTACGCGTCGGGCTCCCGATCTAGGGTGGGAAAAATCGGGCGCCCACGTCAGCTGACGTCAGCATGCATGCATGCATGCAAAACTATTTTTTCTCTTAAATTATTTATCCAAATCATGATCCGATTGCACCATTAAATTTATTGCAATTAAATCTTTAAAACAAGACCACACATGGATATATTCCGATGAAAAAAAATTTAGCTTATTATTGAATTATTTTTAAATGTTGCACGTTGTTCCACCAAGTATATCGGAATTGTTTCACTAAGTAGATCAAAAATGTTTCAATCGTTTAAATCGGGCGTTGTTTCACCTTATATAAAAACAATATTTCAGCAAATAGGAAAGAATGTTTCAATTCACTGCAACATTTAATCTATACATACTGAAACATCACGAGTATACTAGGTGAAACATTTTTTGTGGAACAGAAATGAAACAGATTCCCTTAATAGAGGGTTTCCATAATATGTGTGTGATTTGTTGCAAAAAAAATGTTTCAATTCACTGCAACATTTGATTCATACGTAGTGAAACATTGTGAGTGCACTAGGTGAAACATTTTTTGTGGAATAAAAAATAAAATGAATTCTCTTAATAGAGGGTTTCCAAAATATATGGGTGATTTACTGCAATGGAGTATGTGGTGGAGACACATGGCAGGTGGGGGCAAGGGCACGTGGTGGGGCCCAGGAGGCCATGCGCGTCACGGGGGAGGGAGCGCCCGATATTTCTCCCTCCCCCCCCCTCAGCGACCGACGCGAAGGATTCTCCCAAAATATTTACAACACTTTAGTTAGTCTAATAAAAACATTCTCATACTTTCCTAAGTTATTGATGCAAGACCTATTTCAATTAGGATTATAACTTGGAAGAAAATCCATTTGCTCGTCTTTCATTTTCATTAATCCGAACTCCATACCAGAGGTGCTACTTAGTTGTAGATTATTGATTAATATAACACAATTTTGTACAATTGTTACCGTTTCGCACCTCTCATTGGTATATATGATTCATTTCTTACCTTCTCTTTGCTCTATCTATTTACAGATACACAAAATCAGTTACATGCCCCCTTGTAGACTCTCGTATGTATCAGTTTCTACCCCTTAGATTATTTTGAAGCGGTTTGATTTGAAATTATTGGTAAGATCAACCTCTAGCTTCAAATGAACAAATTCCTAGAATTCTTTTATTATATTATCTTCCCGACATTCCCATTACACATCGCCTTTCCTTTGTTATCTTCAAAATAGATTATGTGCATCTTATGCTTAAGTAGACTCCTACTCCTATTTAAACCCAAATGGCCAAAAGGAACTTCCAGTCGTATGTAGTTTGATTTTCCTATTATAATCATTTATTTACATAGGTACTTCCCCTGTCTCAAAATAAATTTGATTTGTACTATTAGGATATGTTACGTCTCAAATTAGTTTAACTTATTTTTAGACATAAGGAGTACTTCCTCCATTTCAGAATAAGTAAATCAGTCCGGGATATGATATATCCTAGTTCAGATTCATAGCACTATGGTATGTCACATCCCATACTAGATTGATTTATTCTTGGACAGAGAAAATACTCCCTCCGTCAAAGAAACTAAACCTAGGATGGGATATGACGTTTTCTAGTAAACAAATCTGGACAAAGGGCTTTTCAGATTCATTGTATTAGGAGATGTCATATTCTTGTCTAGGTTGAGTTTTTTTTGGACGAAGGGAGTAGGAAGTAGAGGGGAGTACAATGGTGCAACTTTGTCAGCATCACAAGTGGAGCCTGCTGCATGCAGATAGTTCTGAATTCATTGTCTTAAAATCATGCCACTGATAACCCTCAAGTTTTGTAACAGATAGTACTACTAACAAGTTTAAGGTATACTTTTGATAGCTACTTAAATTAATACTTAGTTTACCAGTTACCACGCTTACATCTCTGTTCTATTCATAAACATTTATGCTAATGGCTTGCTCTTATCCACAACAAAACTACATGCTAAAAATTTCCGCAGCCACGCGTAGAATATTATCTGGTAGAATTATACACCAATGACTACACTATCGATGTTTTCCTGTGGCTGATAATATATTTGCTCAACTCCCGCTAACCTGAATCACAATTGTCACCGTCAAATGTGAGGGAATGTTCCTTGATACTCTCTCCTTCCCTAAATGTTTGACACCGTTAACTTTTTTAAACATGTTTGGCCGTTCGTCTTATTCAAAAACTTTTGTGAAATATGTAAAACTATATGTATACATTAAAGTATATTTAACAATAAATAAAATATTAGGAAAAAATTAATAATTTTTGAATAATTACTTAAACAGTGTCTCTCTCTCCCCCCTATACATGGTTCAATGTCCATTGCTCACACGGAGTCACAAAGTTACAACACCCCCCTACCTAGAATGTAAAATTGGATTACTCACTCGATCGGTGCTTGCAAAGATTCATGAGTAGCAGGAGCATTAACCGAGTGCGGCATTCAAAGAGAGAGCACTTGGATTTTTGGGCATGTGAGAGACCTGCGAGCTGAGCTCCCCAACCCCCCAAAAAACAGAGAGATTGCAGGGACTGCAGCGACAGCGGCGTGCAGAAGAGAGAGAGAGAGAGAGGAGAGGCAATAGCGTTGCGTTTGTGGCCTGCTGCTCCTGTTCGCCCAAAAGAAGGTGGCGCCTGCCTGCCCCGGGGGTAAATGAGGAGAAAAGCTTTTTGGTGGAGTTTTGTACCACACCACATCATGTCAAATGCTGCTCCTGGCCTGTCGCTCGCCGAGGGGCCGTGGATGGATGCCAGTGTGTCTGTCTGTGTGTGTGTGTGTCACGAGCTCACCAGTTGGGGTTTGGGGGTTCTGGGGGTCCTGGGGTGTGGTGTGCTTTCAGTTCTCAGCGGCTGGCTCTCCTCGGTTCGACCGAAGCTGGATTCAGCGCAGAGAGGGTACTCCATATCTGATGGAATTTCATGTTCATCAACATGATCCGTGGAAGGGCTGCTTAGGGGATCTGGCTACTGACTGTGGCTCGCTACGCCGTGCAGCGACACTAAGGGCAGTAGCAATGCAAGCCACTCGTTTAAGGAACCTAAAAATACCACGTATATTAAAGATATGGTCCAATTTTGGTTCTCTGGAAGTGCAAATGGCCTCACGAGTGATTTCAATTTTTTTTTGTTTTAGCCCCTACCACTTTTAATTTCAGTCCTCACATTTTCTCAATTTACAGAGAAGTCTAAAGTTTACAATAACACCCCCTAAAATCGAGAAAAGAATATAAGTCCCATCACCACCGGGTCCACCCCCACAACCTTTTCCCCTTTCCTCATTCACACCGCCTTGGCGAGTTCATCGGTGACAAACTCCGCCGCCCCTCGTCCTCTCCCCAGCCACCCTAACTTAACGACGAACTTTGCCGCCGATGGCATCTCCACTCCTGGCGACGAGTTCCGCAGCCGCCAGCACCTCCTGCATCCTGGCGACAAGAACAAGATCGCGTTGGCCGCCGCCTCCCTATTCCCCCACCTCGGTGACAAACTTCGCCAATGACGGCCTCTCCATTCCTGGCGACGAGCTCCGCCGACGCCAGCACCTCCCGCACCCCGGCAACAAGAACAAGAACGTGGCAGCCACTGCCTACCTACTCCCCCACCTTGGCGACGAACTCCGCCGGCGGCGGCCTCTCCCCTCTCCCTGTCACTCAGATCCAACACTGCCACCCGATGCCATGGCCGGATCTGGCCTCTTCCTTCTCAGGCATTGAGTACTAAAGGCGGTGGAAATGGAGCTCGATGGCGTCGTTGGATCAAGCTAGGCACGGGGCAGCGGCGGCGGATCGGGTTCCCTTCTCCCCCCTCATCGGCGAGTGCAGATCGAGCATAGTGCACCGGCAAGCATCGTTGTTGCCTTCGTCGGCACCCTCCGTCCTGTTGTGCCCCTCCCCCCTCCGACCATGACTCCATCATTGGCTTGTTGCTACTGAGCTTGGGTGGAGAGAGAAAAGGGCTTTTGAGCTCGAGTGGGACCGCTGCAGGATGATTCCCTGCCTTTTCTATTGAAAAACTCATGGCTCAAGTAAGACCTGAGCTTCCAAGTGAAGATATGGTCCCCAAGCAATTTTCTCTTCCACGGTAGCAGGTGTCCTATGTGGCGGCTAGAGCCACACGCCACGTCGGTGCACTGTAAATGGCCTAAAGTTAGCTGAACTTGTTGCCTTATTGGGCCCCTTGTGTCCTCTACAAGGCTGCTCGAGTGCCTTGATAGGCATGAAGCTACTCGGGGTGAGGCTATTGTGGTGACACATGTTGGGGGAGGTTGTTGCCCCTGCATAGGCCCTAGAGGGAGACATGACAGTGCCCGAGAAGAAGCAGAAGTGTTTGTCGCCGCTACCTTGCGTCTAGCTAGATTTGACAAGCTTGTGGTTGAAAATAGCGTTGTTGCCTCAATCTGCATCGACCCGCTACCTCTAGCGGTATCGAAGAGGAGGAGGAGGGAACCACAACTAGATCTGAGCAAAGGAAGAAGATTTGGTCGAGCATGCTGCTAATCTACCCTCCTCCTCGACCGCCAAGGCCAGCCGCACCAGCTACCTTGTCGACCGCTACAAGGGTACCGAGGTAATTTCCCTTGCACCATCCATGCTCACCACCGATGACCAAGAATACCATATTTGGTTATAACGGGAGTAGTGGCACCGTCTACGGTGCTAGATCTTAGGTTGGAGGCGATGGATCAGAAGTCGATGGCGCTAGTTCGGAGGCTAGCCATCAGGATGCAATGCTCGATTGGAGAAACGGTATGCGCGTGGGGTGCTCGCAGTGATTCATTGAACATAGATCGAATCATGGAAGTGGGATTAGGAAGCGACAAAAATAGATTGAGAGCCTGATTGGTGGGGCCTTCAAACTATTCGGTTGTTGTGTAAATTATTTTCATTCTATAGGGTTCTATTGGTGAATTGTTGGGCTCAAAAATTAATTGAGAAAAATGGTGGGATTGATTTGCAAAATTAAAGTCGTTGGTTAAGGCCTCTTGCACTATGGGAGAAAATACTTTTAGATTTGTGGCCCTGGTCTACTTGGGGCCACGTGACATCCAAGGCCACTCCTCGGAGTGACTTGCATTGTTCATGCACTTATGCAGCAGATGAAGTGCTTGTTTCGATCAACCTTAATGTGGTCCTTACCAAGATTTTGGTTACGACTAGATTTGGACATTGCTAAAATTTTAGTAAACTATATAGCCATTTAGTTTGATGTTAAAAATTTGGAAAGTGTATAAGGTGAAGTATGGTTTACTTGAATGCCAATCTTGTGGCAACAAACCAAATAAAATTTCAATTTATCTAAGCATTGCCGATCGAAATTTTTATGTTCAAATCAGGATGTAGACTAAAAGAGTAAGTTCATATTATTCCCAACTATTGTGCTTGTCTAAAAAGATACTACATGTCAACTCCGATATTAGGAAATGGACCAGCCCCTAACCCTGCCATCGAGGAGAAGCCGATTCATGTTGCTAATCGCAATGCCATCTTTTAATGGTTTGGGGAGAAGGAGGGTGTGATTACGATTTTTAGACAACATGCTCTAATATGGAATTATTTGTAAATCAAATAGCCACAAAAATTAAATTACTAATTTGATGTGTGTACAATTGTAGGAAACACCAAATAAAAATTTTGATTTGATTTATTCATGCAATTTATAGAGGCACCTGTTAGTTTCATGCATATGGAATATCCAATACTTATGCATTAAGGTCGACGGGGTCCACTGTATCCATACTTGGCTCCCTAGTTCTACTTGAACAAAGGGACACTCGAGGGTATAAATACAAGACCCCTAGGAGGAGAGAGGTCACGAAAAGACAAGCCAATACAGACCAAAATAATGCAAAACAACTCCAATCTCGCCGAGTTTGTATTTGAGGAAGTCGACTACCTCTAGTTGGCAACCACATGTGAGAGCTTTACACTGCTAGGCTAACAGACACTAGATTAGGTCATCCTTAATATTGTACACATGTGATATTGATATATAAAGGCAACACCGGCTTCGATTGATAGGAATAGAGCTATTACCCGTAATTAGGGGGGCTCATACCTGTATACAAATCTTTGTCCCATGTCTCTTTTACCTTAATCTCATATATACCTGGTACCAACGATGCCCATACTCTACAAATATCATCGTCAGGTGTAGCCCTTCGATAGCACCCAAATACAACTTTTGGAATTAGCATGAATTAAATTCCCAATTCTAAAATGAAAGTGCATCTAAGCCCCTAATGATTTTGATGATTGATTACAATGCGATTAGAGAGGACTAACTTTTTTATTCAAGCAAATATGAAGGTTGTTATGTCCTCGACATGTTGTAATGTGATGCATACCCCATGAATGCGACATCACGATGCAATGCGGTAATGATCAAATGGTATATTGTATCTTTTACCTTGCATCGTGTCATTGGAAAGCCGTACTATTAAGGGGTATGATGCGTAGACATATAAGGAGTGATGCGTGTCCTCGAAATCTATTTTTCTCGGAAGCATTTCTCTATTTGGTGTGTTCTGAAATTTTTGGAAGTTTCGAAAATACACAGAACCGATTTTGAACCTTCTGGAAATTTTCGGAAGTTTTGAAAATATTTTTTGGAAGTTCCAAAAATGTCTGCGAGCCAAATATGCTTCTATAAATTTTCGGAAGTTCCGAAAATATTTTTCGGAAGTTCCGAAAATCCACATAAGGTATTTTGGGTTCTGGATATTTTCGGAAATATCCGAAAAGAAATTTTGGTAGTTCCGAAAATGGGCATTGACTTCGATTTTCTCAAATCTGGAATTTTCGGAAGTTCCATAAAATGATTTTCGGAAGTTCCAAAAATCACTTTTATTGCGCTCCAACGGACAGATTTGTGCTGTGGGTATAAATACCCGCCTCCCCTCACTTGTGAGGGCTGCTGGTTTCGTTGCAAACTTGTGTGCCCTTGGCTTGCATCTCTCTCTAAGTCTTTTAAGCCTTGCTTTCTCGATTAATCTATCCACCTGGGTTTGATTCGGATTTGGTGTGTGTGTGAGAGTGTGGATTCGAGTTTGTGTGGGTGCTTCTTGTGGTCTTCGTGAAGATTTGTGAGCACTTGCATCATCTCCGGGAGTTCCTTGCATCATCTTTTACTCTTGGAGGTTGAGGACTCCTAGACGGCTAGGTGTCGCTCCCGAGCCACCGATCTACTTGTGGTTGGCCGGGAGAAGTTTATGAAGGCAGGATCTCGCCTCCACAAGGAAAGAGATACCTCTTAGTAGAAGGAGGAGTGCTTAGTGCAACCTCTTGATGAAAGGGTTAGCTAAGACCCGGCTCTTAGTGAGATCCTCAATGGAGAGTAGAATCCCCTCAAGGATTTGAACTCCGGGAACAATTTTGCAAGCTTCATCTTGGTGATATTCCTTCATCCCTCTCCTCTAGCTTTGCTTGCTTGTGCCGCTATTGGTCTAGTTGCTGTTTGTGCCTTGTTTACCCTGTTATAGACTTCTAGATCTTGAGTTATCATCTTGTGTTCGACTGCTCTGTGTATTTTCGGAAGTTCCAAAAATCATTTCAGATGTTCTGAATATTCCTGCTTCCGCTTTACTTAAGTTTTTAAATTAGCCTATTCACCCCCTCCCTCTAGGCCTAATTGACCCTTTCATAAAATAACAAGAGTTGGAATCAAATTCTATTGACCACATTTAAATTCATTAGAGTCAAATGAGGTGAAAATTGTATCATTCTAATTGAGAAAAATATGCGTCATGAATGCACCTACATTGCCGCTCTTTATCTTCACCGATTCATGTGTGGTCCAACTGCCAACCGATATATCTATGTCTACGCATATCTTTGTGGCTTTTAGTGAGTGTGTTACCGAGACATGCCAAAGTGTTGCATATGGGAGTTACGTACATATCACAATTTATGCACAAACAACATACAACCAATATCTTTGTTACAACATATCAAAATAGTATATAGTATACTAGTTTGACATATCAATATCATCTTCTTGGGCACATTCACCACTGCGCATCATTTATGAATATAACATCCATCAAACATAGAATATAATTAATCAATAATAAGGACATCACAAAGTGTTAAGCATATACTTTTTGGACAATCTTCTCAAGTACCACTAATGCACGAGTGACGAGTTGCTAATGCACTATGTAAGCAATATTACAATTTACATGCTTTGCAACTAAGGTTAATCGTTTTGACATCTATTACCTAAAAATAATGGATTGAATATTTCACTGTAGCACACCCATTTCCAATTTTGATCACATATGCTTTCAAGGCATTACAACATATCAACTTTCAACTTCAATCTAGTATAGATGTCGGGCATCTTAAGCTAGATGAGACCATACATTTGTTAAAAAAAAAGGACGATGAGATCATTCACTTGTAAGGCGTCATGCATGCATGCTTTCATGCTCATGTGTATGAGTATAAATCGTTCATGTGGCAAAAATAGGCACATAAATTTTCCTTATGCAAGGGCAATTAGTCGGACTTCTTGTGATTCTTTTACCTTGCCAAGTGCACATACCACATTTAATACAACTGCTTTCTCACTAAGCACAATAGATGGGATCAACTCCAAATGTGTGATTAGATCAACTTCAAATGTGTGATTGTTCGTCAAAGAATAAGAATTGTCAGGTACATGCTTCGCTGATAGTCACAAGTTGGAGATTCCTCCCTAACAATGCTATATTGGTAGTAAAGGCTAATTGCGTATATATGCATGTTTCTTAATTTCTACTACCTTAATTAATTCATGATATTGATACCTACCTTCTCAACTCTAGATGCATGCATTGTATACAAGAAACATTTGTACTTGTAGCATCACTGTTAATTTCAGCATAGAATGGAGAAAAATAAGCTTTTATGCTCGTGTACTTCGCCCATAACTATTGTTCACAAAAGCTTTCCTAATACTTATTATATATTGTTTACTTTCATCCTATTTGTCATTATGTGGTACATATGTATGATCAAGTGCTTTCCTAGTACTTCTTACATATTGTTTACTTTCATCCTATTTGTCATATGTGACACATATGTATGATCAAGAGCAATCATTCCATGCAGTATGGTACGTTTTAAAATTATTTTTTCTTACACTAACATGTGAAGATACTTTTTTTCCCTTGAGGGAGGGCTGCGTCATGCCAAGATATTTAAACTATACAATAATGATAATATGTATTTGCGTCCAAGTTAAATTATGATTGCATCCTAATGCTATCACTTACCACCAACTATGATAACTCGTCCTCATATACACTAGGTTATTTTCGCTTCTTATTTCTCACCTGCTTGCTTCTGACTTCCTTTTCCATGGCATTCATAAGATCTACCTATCTCGCCTACCATCCTCTCACCTGCTTGTCTTGTCTCATATGCAGTGAAACGTAGGTGAATGTAGCATCACTAGTAACATATTTAGATATTCCACAATTAAACATAAGAAACATGGCGATGCTTTATGTGCTGATAGGCGATAGTGGCCATCTTATATTTCTCATTCTTAAAGAAAGTTTTTTTTTTAAAAAAGAAACAAATCCCGTTTTGAAATTTATGCACTAGTTCGATCTCCTGAAAATGAAATATATTTGAGAAAATATAGGGGTTAAGGATCATTAAGTGGCAAATATTTCTATGACGTCCATCTACAATTATATATTTTCAATTTTCATTGGCTTCAACAAACACTTTGACTATATGATATTGTCACAATATCACATAAAAACATAAAAAAATATCTAAAAATTAACTAGTGTATTATGTAGAAATCCAATAACATACGTGTATCACTTATCTTATGCAATATGTATCACATTGCAAGGTAATACATGTGTCTCTCCAGCATTGGTGCATATTTCATTCTGATGTGTATGTATCACTTATCTTATGCAATAGTTGTATAAGGTTGGCAAGCTATTTATTTTTTAAAATTTTGCTTTCCAATATCATATATGGCTATAAAACTATGCATCGGTCTCGTAGACAACATTCATATACCAAAAATAGAACAATTTAATTTGATGTGACCCAACTGTTTCCAACCTTCATTACTCTAAAGCATTACGACAATGTGTGCAACCTCAGACTTTGACTGACTGCAGCCATCACTTGTCTCGAGTGAGAGTGTTGAGTGATGTTTGTATTGGTTTTGTTTGCTTTCCTGTGTTGCCGAGCCAATAGGTACGGTGTTATGACGGCTTTCAATACTTGATATCACAAGATAAGTGACGACCAACTTTTTATTATTTATATTTGTCTCGGCATTGTATCTACCTCCAACCTTTATCACTTATGCCTCTCCTGGAACACGGTGCACATTTGCTTCAACTTGGCTGACAACATTGCTATTTAGCAAGACATTCATAATGACTTATCGCCTACCACTCACTTTCTTTGACCATCTTCATGGAGTATACGTGCCTAATTTCTTGGCGTCTCGTCAACATGTTATCAGACATGACGTCATTCACTTATGTGTAGCATAAATGTGTTGACACCAACACACCTACCCATAGAAAATAGTTAAAATTATTTACATATCATTGTCAAAATCAAGTTATGTGATGTATGTCATTGGTAACTCTTGGTGTTCTTATTACCATATGCTATTACTGGTTAGTCCACCTCCATTAGGTAGGGTGAAAGGACAAATTTTTCCCCTAGGTAGTAGTATGTGCGCTCACAAAAAGAAAATCAAGATTTAGCACATTGCCTTAATCTAGTAGTAGTAAAATGCTATTGAGAGATCTTTGCCTTTTAAAAATGACTGTGATATAACTGCTACTTCCACCTTATTTCGAGAAAAAATTGAGGACGCAAAGGTTTATTAAAGAAAATGAGCCTGCTTAATGAAGTTTTAATAAAAAGTAACAATGAATAAAATGAGTTAACCAACGGTACAATGCAAAATTCAATTTCGTGAGTAACTTGATTTTACGGTAGAATTGGCCATTTTTGTGGCCATTTTATACTTTATTTTATTTTTTCCTGTATATTACCGTTGAAAAATCCTTTTTACATAAACACAAAGCCTATGAAATACTCGGATTAAAAAAAAAACTGGAAAAGAAAGAAAAAAAGCTCCTCTCCGATCCGAAGGTGAGAAAAAGCGTCCCCCTCCTCTGATCACCGACAGGCCGGTCCCAGCCGTCCGGGGACGTGGCCCCACGCTGTCAGTGACACAAAGCGTCACGAGGCGGGCAGGGGAAAGAGCTGGCTAGTGGCGGGCACACGCCGGGCAGCGAGGGCCACGTGCCTCCCCCCCGGGGTCACTGACCACGTGGGGCCCACCCCCCGTCACGTGCCTCGCCACAGCGTCCGGTGGGCTCCCACACCACAAAGCCGCGCCCGTACGTACGTCCTCCTCTCCACGTGGCGAGCCCGCCTCCCCCACCTTGGCCCAGCCCTGGCCCAAGCCCAAAAAGCCCAGCCCCCCGGCCCTCTCCAGCCGAGCTAATCCTGGATTAGTAAGCGGCTAATGCTAATGACGCGCGGCGGCGGCAGAGGCAGCGGCATCGGCGAGGTCGTACGGGTGGGGCCCGCGTGGCAGTGCACGGCAGCGTGAGCTGCCGAGTCCCAAGAGGCCAAAGAGAGGTAGCCGGTGTAGTCACCGGCTCACCGCTATATTTCCTCTACTTCAGCTTCATTTTTTCCTGTTTTTTTTTTCCTTTTGGTTTGAGAAATTCACCATCCTCTTCACGTCTCGTATAAATGCGCTGTTCTTTTCTTAACTCTAAAATTTGGATTTTGGTGTAAAGGTTTGGGTTTCATGGAATATTTTTATAGAGGCAAATTATATAAATCACCACATTTTATTACCGTTGTTTTGAGATTTCATCCTGTAATCTATTTTATAGTAAAAGCTCGCGCACTTAAAACTATCTCTTCCACGCATGTGTGAGTAACTAATTCGGCTTATTTCTTTCGACGTGGATTTGCTGCGGGGTATATAAGCAATTTCGGAGTCGTCCAACGTGGCTATGAGCCAGGTGAATCTGGTTTGAACTAGTCTGATCGGACTTATATGGTCCGTCGTAAATGCACATTAAAAAAAGGGCTAAATCAGCCACTCATGAGCATGAGATACGGGAAGAGCGGACAATCTTCATCCTAGCAGTGTTGGGTGTGTGGGTTTTTCAACAAATCAGGTTATGCGATCTAATCTCTTCAGGGTAATGGTTTATACAAATTTTATATTTTCTTTCACAAAATTTGAAGTCTGTAAAGTTAATTTATTTATTTACCTTATATCGATCACAAAACCAATTTATCCAATCAACCGCTCAATTTCAGCCATCTCAACCAGGATCAACTTATGGTGTTTGAATCTCCTGAAGATAAAGATGAAAATTAAGTGTTTCATGCAAAACGAGGTGGCAATAACGTGTAATTAATTGAGTTTTAATTATTACAAATTTGAAAAATGGAAAATTGAGTTTCATATAAAAAGTTTTCGCACGAAATACACCGTTTAGCAGTTTGAAAAATGTGACATTTTAATCTAAAAGTTCATCCTCAAATTTTTGAGGAAACGAACACGGCCTTAGAGCAGGTACAATAGCATGCTATAAGCCAGCTATAAGCATATTTTAAAGAGATAAAGGAAGAGAGAGAAGAGCAGCGGGCTACAGATGTGTAGCCAGCTGCAGCACGGACTCCAAGACGTAATGTGTATATGACAGGTGGGACCAGGTATTAATATTATATTAAGCAACTATTATATGAATTGGCTATAGATGAATTGAAGTTGGTAGCGGGCTGTACTATTAAACTTGTTATGGTTGTATAAAGCGCTGAGTTCCGAGTTCCCAGATATCGTGATCCCCTCTGATCAACAGCTACGTGATGAACAAACAAGTCTTTTTTTTTTTTTTTGCACGGAGATGGAAAGCAGAGCACAAGAAAACAACGGCGAGTTTTGCCTCTGTTTTCTACTCGTAAATGACCAGAGGCATCGTCGCCCAGGCGATGCGCCTGTTTTGTCAGTTTGGACATGGTCCACCTCTACATGTCGATGTTAGCCCAGACATCTCCCCAAGGCCAACCCCCGTGTGTCTCTCGTCCTTCTGCATCTCCAAAGCCCCCATGGAAATATTGCGAGTAAACTGACTCATCGGCTATCCTAATAAGCTAAAGCTAAAATTTAATTTTTTAAATTTAGTTTCAAAGTTGATTTTAAGATATTTTTAGTACAATTTCTTTTACAGTATTAATTTTTAGTTCGCTAAAAATATTTTCATATATAAAAGATTTACAAATTAATATTTATTTACTAATAAATCATTTTATATTATTAGATAATATGTGCAACCGACGAAGCTATAAATTTTGTATGCTCTGGGGCCTTGTCTGGCCGTCGAATTGGAATCATTTTGTTTTTTGAAAATTGCGTTCGGTTCTTTGTAATGTGTACGGGAAATTAGATTGTTTTCGTGTAAAAAGCTTGTGAAACTTGTCATGTTAGATTTAAAACGCATGTCCATGTCCATGTTCGTGTCCAGCCAAAGCAAGATTCTCCGGGCAGCATGGAAATCTCAGCCCCCACGAAAAGCACAGCAGCAGTAGCAGCAGCAGGCAGCAGCCGAGTCTCCTGAACCCACCAATCACATCGCTCCAAGCACCGCCTCGGTCCACCATAGCCCACACTATCTTACTTACTCCTAATCCCCTCCATTATCTTAATGTATTTCCTGCGACAAGGCACAGCCACCTCCTCTGACCAAAGCCACCAAACCAAGCTTCTTCTCCTCCCTTTAGAGCAAGTTTATAGCATAGCCAACTATTGATTTTAAATCATCTATAATTAATTTAATAGCTAATTCATATAATAGTTAGTTATAAATATATATTATACAAGTAATATCTGGTCCCACATGTCGTATACATATTGCGTCTTGTAGTCTGTGCTACAGCTGACTACAAATATGTAGCCCGCTACTCTTATCTCTTCTCATTTATCTTCTCGATATGTGTTTATAGTCTGCTATTGTACCAGTTCTTATTTTATTTCATGTGCACGTTTTCAAAATTGTTGAACGTTATAACTTTTGAGAAAAAAGTCATAAGAAAGTTGATTTTAAGAATTATATTAATTTACTTTTTAAGTTATGTTATAGCTCAAATAATACTTAACTGGTTAAACGGTGATGAGTAACCAAATTTTCGTGCATGGAAGAAGAGTTCCAAAACTTCCAACAACAGCTATCAAACACATGGCCATTAATAGTAACACGAAATTCCAAACAAAAATAAAACAATTTCGTATCATATCTCTCGCATGGTTTATCAAACCGTTTTGGGCGAGGGTAATGCGAAAACCACGCGGTTATCGCGAAATATATCGTGGTCTTAAAAACTTAAGAAGGTTACCTCACGTGATAGCCATGCGATTTTGTGAACCATTTGCTTGTTGGGGTGAGACAGGCCCAGCCCAAGCCCAAGCCCAAGCCCAGCCCAACCAGCGGTGAGCTCACCGCCCTCACTACCAGAACCCAAGCCCAAAGACGACCGCCCCGAGGCCGGTGCTGACACCCCTCCTTCCCTCACACACCCCCACACCCACCACCCCACACAAGCGGAGGAGAGAGAGAGAGAGAGAGAGAGAGAGAGAGAGAGAGACGGACACAAGCCACGCAGCAGCAGCCAGCAGCCAGCAGCGGCAGCGGCAGGGACACAAACTGACGTCGCCTTCATCCTCCTCCTCCTCCGCCTACATAAATCCCACCCCGACCTCCTCCGCCGCTTCCTCTTCTCCCCTCCTCCGCCGCAGGTGTGGGTGTTCACCGGTGAGCGAGCTTGGAGGTGGCGGAAGGCGGAATTGTGGGGGTTCCTTCAGTTTCCCGAGCGATTCGGGGAAGGGGGAGAGGAGAGGTGGTGGATGTGAGATCCGATGGCTGCTGCAGCGACCGCCTCGCCGGTTGAGGGGCTCACCGGCGGCGGTGGTGGTGGTGGTGAGTGGTCGTGTGGGCGTGAGTGGGTTTGGGGTTGTGTGCTGTTTCTGAGGAGGATTTTGGGGGTGGGTTTTGGTTGTGCAGGTGGAGGAGTGGACGGGCTGTTCGTGGAGCTGTGGCGCGCGTGCGCGGGGCCGCTGGTGACGGTGCCCGCGGTCGGGGAGAGGGTCTTCTACCTCCCGCAGGGCCACATCGAGCAGGTGAGGCGGAGGAGGAGGAGGTGCAGCGCGGAGAGGGAGAACCTCCCGTTGCTTCTCTCACCTATGCGGGCTGGATGGGGGGAGCTGCGTGTGTTGCTGTTTCGTTTTTTTTTTGTGCGGATTTGGTGTGCTTTGAGCCCGAAATTCTCTCCGAATTTTGGGGGGTTTTGTGTGCGGGGTTGGGGCGATCGATCCCGAATTGCCGAGTTTTTCGGGGGGTTTTGGCGCGGGTTCGTGCCGCTCCTCCTCTCGATCTGGGGGAATTCGGGTGTTTCCAGCTCCGAGCTGCTCCTCGATTTGAAAATTTCCTGATCCTGGTTCGTCAAACACGTCGCCTTTGTGCTGAATTTTCGATTTTCCTTGTCTCCCGTGATTTTCCCGATGGGGGAAGGGTTTGGGTTTTCCCAATGTGAGCGCCATTGCCACCTCGGTCTTGCGAAATCCGCGGATTTGGGGCGGAAAATTCTGTGCTCCCCCTGTGACCGTGGACGAATTCTAGGTTTTTTTAGTGCTTTTTTTTACTACTGGTTACTACTACTACTGCGGGGGTGAGTTCATTTGACCTGGGAGATTTGGTCTTTCTTTAGTGCCTCCAATGGCATGAGTACCTTTATGTTTTTTTTAATCCCAAAGTTTGGGGCTTTAATAATTTTTTAACCGCGACTCGGGGGAGAGGGATGCGCAATGATGTTCTTGCCCTTGCCTTTGTGATTTGGAGGAGAGACCTGATTCTTTTCTGCTGCTGCTGCTTTTCTTCTGTTCTGTTCCAGGTGGAGGCGTCGACGAACCAGGTCGCCGAGCAGCAGGGGGCTCCGCTCTACAATCTGCCATGGAAGATCCCGTGCAAGGTCATGAACGTCGAGCTCAAGGTGTTCATCCTGGCTGCATGTTCTTACCCCAGTAGCTTCTTTGCTGCTATTTTTTTGTACCATTTTTGTTAGGGGGTATATGAGGGGTGTAATACTTGTTTCATGTTTGGATAGGCTGAGCCTGATACGGATGAGGTGTATGCGCAGCTCACCCTGCTACCGGAGAAGGTGCGTGTGGCGCTTCGGCTCGCGTTTTCGGTGTAGAATTGGGGTCTTGAACGCTAATAGCCGGTGTTTACTTTGTTGATTTTCAGCAGCAGGATGGGAATGGGAGTGGCAACGGGAATGCGTCCAAAGACAAGGTGGAGGAGGAAGAGGTGGTGCCACCAGCTGCAACTGAGCGGCCCCGGGTGCACTCCTTCTGCAAGACGCTCACTGCCTCGGACACGAGCACGCATGGTGGCTTCTCGGTGCTGCGCCGGCACGCGGATGAGTGCCTCCCACCACTGGTTAGGCCCTTGTAACCTTTGACTTGATGCTGGTTACGTTGTTGTCTCTGTTGTTGGTCCAGTACAGCTTTTTTGATAGGCTAATTGTAGCAATGCCTTTGACGACGCTGCTTGATCAGGATATGAGTCAGCACCCCCCAACACAAGAGCTGGTGGCCAAGGATCTTCATGGGGTTGAGTGGCGCTTCCGTCACATCTTCCGAGGTGATACTTCATCCTCCTTGTAATGGATTTGTGCCAAAAGAATGTATCCAGCTCTTTCATGTTTGTTTCCTCAGCCTCTATGACATGAATTCCCAGCCTTTACTTGTTAGTATAATGCAATACAGACCATTTTTGTGTGTTGTGGACCCATTTACTTTGATCTTAGATGCATAATCTGATGTGGCACGTATAAAAATTAATTCGGTTCAATG
Source organism: Oryza meridionalis (assembly GCA_000338895.3). NCBI lineage: Eukaryota > Viridiplantae > Streptophyta > Magnoliopsida > Poales > Poaceae > Oryza > Oryza meridionalis. Next base: position 16,547,882 of record CM002535.2, on the reverse strand, counting down.
ATACGGACCATCTGTCTGCAAATATTTTGTGCATTTAGGTTTCTTTTGGCATGGACCTGCCTTTGATACTGTGCAAAATGATGGCTATCTATCAGACAGTTGTTCATTTGCGTGCTTATCTTTATTTGTTAAGGCTCCCCTGCTCCATTGTCCTCCGTGGTGACATTGCAGCTTGCTTAATTTTAGTTGATTGAGTATCTCTTGAAAGTTGAAACTAAGAAGTCTCTGGTTGCATGATATCAGGTCAGCCACGAAGACACCTTCTCCAGAGTGGTTGGAGTGTTTTTGTGAGTGCCAAACGCCTTGTTGCTGGAGATGCCTTCATATTTCTCAGGTGTGGAATTTTTTCATGCTGAACAATTCATGTTGTTTGCTGCTCCAGTCTACTTAACCAAAGCTCCCCTTTTATTTCATGAATAGAGGTGAGAATGGGGAACTACGAGTTGGAGTTCGGCGTGCAATGAGACAACAAGCTAATATTCCATCTTCGGTCATATCAAGCCACAGTATGCATCTTGGTGTTCTTGCAACTGCATGGCATGCAGTGAACACTGGAACCATGTTCACTGTGTACTACAAGCCAAGGTTTGTGATAACTGGCAAATTGCATACTTAGGCAATTCTGTTTTCAGTTTGGAAGCGATGCTATTCCATTTGTCTCTCATTGTTGTAGTAGAATCCATAATCCTATACACGATAGAGCAAAGTTTTTAATTGAGTTAGTGACAGTGCTATTGCGCCTGCCAATCAGTTGCATGTTTTTAATTGAGTTAGTGACACTGATATTGCAGGACTAGTCCATCTGAATTTGTGGTACCACGTGATCTGTACGAGGAATCTCTGAAACGAAATCATTCAATAGGGATGAGATTCAAGATGACATTTGAAGGCGAAGAGGCTGCAGAGCAAAGGTAAGCAGCTACAGTCGCTGCTTTTAAATGATGTGAAACATTTACTAATAGATAATTCCTCTTGGAGAGATGGTATAAAAGCTTTAATTTTTTTTGCTAGATTCACTGGCACAATTGTTGGAGTAGGTGATTCTGACCCATCTGGTTGGGCTGACTCAAAATGGCGTTCCCTTAAGGTATTTTACCTTACGTATTATTCCTCACCTTATGGAATCAATTGAGTATACCAGTTTATTCTAAAGCTGTTCTTGTGAAAATAGGTGCGATGGGATGAAGCTGCTTCTGTTCCTCGTCCTGATAGGGTTTCTCCTTGGCAAATAGAACCTGCTAACAGCCCTTCCCCTGTCAACCCTCTTCCAGCACCCCGAACCAAAAGGGCTCGTCCAAATGTTTTAGCTTCCTCACCTGACTTGTCTGCTGTAAACAAAGAAGGTTTGCATTTGATCTTGTTATCGATCTGGAATATGTGTAGTCTTATTGCTACCATTACTAATACATGCTTTGCCTTCTCATTCAGTTGCTTCAAAAGTCATGGCAAACTCGCAGCAAAATGGTCTTCCAAGGGCCTTCCATAGTCAAGAAAACATGAATTTGAGAAGTCGTTTTGGTGATAGCAATGAGCTAAATACTTCCCAAAAGCTTACCATGTGGTCTTCAGGAAGCAATCAAGAGAAAAATAATGCTTCTGTCCAGAGGGAGCTAGGTTCACAGAGTTGGATGCAGATGAGAAGGCCTGATGGTTCCTCTGAGATATTATCTGGTTTTCAACCACTGAAAGATACGCGGAACCCTCTGAGTTCATTTCCTAGTCAGATATCTGGAAACCGTTCAAATAAGTGGAACACAATCAATGTTCATTATCCCGACCAAAATGCCAATCATAATATGTACCCTGGCACATGGTCTCTTATGCCTCCAAACACTGGTTTTGGTTTGAATCAGCAGAACTACCTAATGACGCCTGACATCACACTCCCTCAAAGGTCTCTTAATGCCAAGTTTGGTGGGAATGGAGCATTCACTTCGCTTCGGGCCCATGGCATTGATCAGCGCTCCTCTGGTTGGCTTGGGCATATTGAGCCAAGTTCTCACATTGATGATGCCTCATCGAGTCTTATCAAGCCACAGCCTTTGGTTATTGATCACAATGTTCAGAAAGCTAAAGGCTCTTCATGCATGCTATTTGGGATTTCTCTTGACAGCCCTGCAAAACCTGAACTATTGATATCCCCACCAAGTGTTGCATTTGATGGGAAGCTCCAACAGGATGCACTTGAAGAGGATGAATGCTCTGATCCTTCCAAGACTCTGAAGCCACTTGATGGAGCTCAGCACGATTCTGCTACAGAGAAACATCAGTCATGTCCAGATGGTACCAAAAACATTCAGAGTAAACAGCAAAATGGTTCCTCCCGAAGTTGCAAGAAGGTTCGCCGCTCTTGCTTTATTGCATCTTTCCCTATGATTATGTTGTTTCGATGCATTAACTACTCTAAGCTGAAATCTCTAATGAACAATTTTCGAAGTATGCTCCAATTTATTTATCATGCTTGCTGGCTTGATTTCCCAGCTTTATTGCCTCTGCAACATTGTTGTACCCTTTATTGATAAGCTAAGTCTGTCACAGGTTACAGACACCTAAAGACCTGCTAGTTATTTTATCTTTCTACTGATAAAAGCTAAACCACATCATGCCTATGGATGTTACGTGTTTGGAATTGACTATCAATCTTTAAACTGTATTATCTTTTCTTAATAATATTTTTAGGTCCACAAGCAAGGAATCGCACTCGGGAGGTCGATAGATCTTACAAAGTTCACTTGCTATGATGAGTTGATTGCTGAACTGGACCAGATGTTTGACTTCAATGGTGAGCTAAACAGTTCAAGCAAGAACTGGATGGTCGTTTACACTGATAATGAGGGTGACATGATGTTGGTTGGTGATGATCCTTGGAAGTAAGTAGTACTGTCATAGAAACATTTCCTGTTGTTGAGTTGACTGATATGCATAACTAGACTTGATTTTAACTGGACCCATCTGTCTATGTAGTGAATTCTGCAACATGGTTCATAAAATCTTCATCTACACGAGGGAGGAGGTCCAGAAGATGAATCCAGGTGCCCTAAACTCAAGGTCAGAGGATAGCCGGTCTACTTCCGTGGAACGAGGGCTGGTTGGCGAAGGGCTCCAAGGTGGTCTATCCACCCCATCACTGAATTCTGAGAACTGCTAATTCGTTCGGTCACTGAGGTACGCTTTTAGCAGCAATCCCTGCTCCTGGTTGCAACTGCAGAACAAACAATCAAACTAACTACGCTGATGTTTAACAGATCTTCCCTTCTTGCAGGTCTTTTGTGGTTTGCAAGAACAGAAGACGACATATCCATGGTAGGAAGGAATCTTTTCGTGGTGTAGTAGTAGTAGCTGGTGCTTTATATGTATCGGGTAAGCCCCGCAGTACCCCATTTGTAGATGGTGCTTGTCCTGGTATCAGTTGCCCGCTCTTCGTTTTCGACAAGTTTTGGGTGTGCTTTGTTGAGGTTTTAAGTTATTGTATGATATGCCCCGTAGTAGTGAAAGGTGCTGAGGCCAAGCTGCCGCGCCCAGTGCGCTTGCTTGCTTGCGCTCTTCCTCCCCCCTAAGCCTTGTAAATAGCTTTGCTTCCCCCTTTCTTCAGTCAGTTCTAATATGTTGCGAACTGCGGTAATCGGTGTACCCCTCAAGAAGGTAAGGCAATTTGACCCTAAAATGTTGCCATTTTAACATCCTGTTTGTTTGCCCGTTCGCTTTGCTTCCTTTGTGTATGGCCCGTTTGATTGAGATTCTGGTCCATCCATCAGAAATTGTTGTTTGCATTTTTTTGGTTCTTGTTTTTCGTCTGAGAACACAAGGAATGAGAGAATCCAAGGTGACAATACACCTGTGGAGCCTGTGAGCTGAAAGCAAAGGGTTCCATCTGCTCCGGTTCAGGCTGACATGTGCAGAAGTTGTCAAACAAGGGTTCCATCGGGTTCGTCCGATCCTGTTTGACATCTACAGAGGTTGCAGCTGTTCTCTCTTTGGCTGGCTGCAGTGAAGTATTCAATCCCAAAACAAGTTAATCTATACTTATAATATAAAACTGAGAGTATATCTTCCATCCCCAAAAAGTTGCATAGGCTTCTCTAGACTTGTACTCTCTCCATCTCATTTTTGAGTTTTTCGCTCAACTTTGATCGTCCGTCTTATTAGAAATTTTTTTATAATTAGTATTTTTGTTGTTATGAGATGATAAAATATGAATAGTACTTTACTTGTGATTTATGTTTTTTAATTTTTTCAAATTTTTTTAAAATAAGGCAGACGATCAAAATTGAGCGTGGAAAACCACGGCTGTACTTAAAATGGGATGGAGGGAGTAATATAAAAACAAAAGTTGCATAGGCTTCTTTGGACTTATACTCCCTCCGTCCCATAATATAAGATATTTTGACTGGATGTGATACATTCTATTATAGTAAATCTATACAAATGGTATGCCCAGATTCATTGTATTAGAATATGTCATATCCACCCAAAATCCCTTATATTATAGGGATAGAGGGGGTATAAAATGGAGGGAGTATATCTTCCGTTCCCATAAAGTTGCATAGGGTTCTATGGAACGTGGAATTGAACCTGAAAAATGTAGGACTGCGTTCTATTCTATGGATTGAAAAACCTTCTATGGACCGTAGGATTGAACCTGAAAAAAAAATGTAGGATTGAAGTTCTCTAACCTTAAATCCTATGAATTGAAAAAGGATGAATTTGAAAAAACACAGGAAACCTACATAAATAACAGTTTGGATGAACCTGTACTTGGAAGATGTATATAGACAAACATTTTTTTTCCTAAGAGGGTGGATCTCATGTTAAAATCCTTCCAAACTCTTACATTTTAAGCCAATCTAAAAATATTTAATACTAACTTCATCCCAAAATATAAAAACTACTGGTGCTGAATGTGATTCATCTTAATATTGTCTAGATTCATAATATTAATATATGTCTCGTTCAGTACTAAATTGCTACTATATTATTAGACGGAGGAAGTAGGATTTTTGGATAGCATTCGACCAAATCGTTTTAGGACGAAGGGTGTAACTCGACCAAATCATTTGGCATGCACACCCATTTTTACACAGCCATTGGGTATGAAGAAGTACTTCATCACTATTTTTAACCATCCAGCAGAGCCGTAGCAGCAAGTAGTCGGCAATGGCAAGGGGCAGAGAGAGAAGCTGTACATATACCTGTAGGGTAGAAATAGAATCAGGGGCCGAGTTAAAATATACTCCCTCCATAATTTAATTTATGACGCCGTTGACTTTTCGACTAACGTTTGACCATTCGTTTTATTCAAAATTTTTGTGCAAATATAAAAATATTTATGTCATGTTTAAAGAACATTTGATGACGAATCAAGTCATAATAAAATAAATGATAATTACATAAATTTTTTAAATAAGACGAATGGTCAAACGTTGGACAAAAAGTCAACGGCGTCAGACATTAAAATATGGAGGTAATACAAGTTTTTACATATAGCTTACCTATTTTCATCATGTGTGCATTCTCTAAATACAAACTTATAGATACACTCATGTAAGTTTAAAATAGAGTAAATTAAGCAAGTAGCATTTTTTTTATTTCGTTCTAACTCCACCCCATAACAGAATCATGTAAGATCACTCACATTTGATCCTGTTCTTCTTCTCCTCTTCGTAGCCTGACATGCCGACGTGGTAATGAGAGTAGTACAACTTACGTACATGGGGCGCGAGTGACCGTGTTCAATGCTGCTGCTACTACTCCAGAGAATTGATCATCATATAACCGTATGGATACGGATACAATTAATGCAGCATTGGGTGCATGCTAAAGTGTACTCCCTCCGGTTTCAAATTAATTGACGTTTTGGATAGTATCTCACGTACCAAGAAATGGTTAGTTAGGGTGCATATTTATGTTTTACCCATATTAAATACATTAGGATGGCACATCTAACAAGCTCATCCTCTTAACCTAGTGGCTGGCTGCTAGTCCCAAAGCATCTTCTTAGAGCAAGTACAATAGTATGCTATAAGCCAGCTGTAAACATATTTTAAGGAGATAAATGAGGAGAGAGAGAGCAGCGGGCTACAAATTTATAGCCAGCTGTAGCACGGACTACAAGACACAGTGTGCGTATGATAGGTGGGACCAAGTATTAATAGTGTAGTATGTAACTATTGTATGAATGAGTTACTAGTTTAGCTATAGATGAATTGGAGCTAATAGTTGGCTATACTATTAAACTTGCTCTTACTGTTTTGTGCAGGACTCGACGCGTGCATGCAGCCATGCAGAGGTAAATCAGACTAAATTAATCACATGGAGGCTAAAACGTCAAGTTTTATCATCCAAAGGGTCCAAGCTCCAAGCGTTAACTAATTTGAAATTGGAGGGAGTAATTGGCATGATGATCAATTTATAATAGAGAGAGAGAGTATATGATACTTCCTTCGTTCCATAATATAAGGCATAGCTATTTTTTTAGATGTTTCATAATATAAGGCATGCATGCATGTATATAATTAATTATGATCTCTTCTCCATTAAATTATTACTTTTTTAAATCCTTCACCCTCAAGATCTCTAATTCTATTGGATGCATGCATTATATTTATTAGGGTGATCCAAACTAGAAGATGATAATAATTGTTTCTTGGTTTTTGGGTTAAGGGTGGTTGTGCCTTATATTTTGGAACGGAGGGAGTAATTGATAATAACAAAGTTAGGCGGGTAGCTACACCGTATGTAGCTTATTTATTCATTTCAAATTAGCGAGCAAACAGATCATAAGGGGTGACACTATTATCCGTCTTCTAGATAAATAAGCAAACGATAGAAAAAAAATACTAGGTAGATCTTGGCAAAACAAGCAACAAATAATCTATCTTGTATCATATATTAACTAATATTTTAGAAATATGAAATTAAAGAGGAGAGGTTAAATTAATTCTTGAAATCTCCATTAACTTATTAAAGTCTTAGAAAAAGGAGCTTCCACGTTCGTTCTTATGGTCTAGAATTTTTTATATTAATCGGAGAAAAAAAATAAAAATAGAGTCCATATAAAAATATAATTTTAAAATAATAGAAATTAAGAATTAAAAATAAGAAATATTAAAAGAGGAGACTATAGTCCATACAATCTAGAACTAATTGAAAATCGGAATTAGAAAAATAAGAAAAATAGAAGTGGACATTAAAGTACATATAGAAATACAATTTAAAAATAACTTAAATTAGAAACTAAAATAATAAGGAATATTGGAAGAAGGAGTATATAGTCCATAAAGAATACAATTTATAAATAACTGAAATATGAATTAAAAATATGAACTATTGAAAGAAGAATACAATTTAAAAATAATAGAAATCCAAAATTAACAAGTAAGGAATATTGTAAGAAGTGTCTAAACTGGAATATAGAACTAATTCAAAATAAAGAAAAAAAATTAGAGTTTAGAATCCATATAGAAATACAATATAAAATAGCAAAACATGGAACAATGGAAGAAGAGGCTAGAGTCCACATAGGAATACAATTTATATAAAACTAAAATTTGGAATTAGAAAAATAAAGAATGTTGAAAGATGAGTTTAGAGTCCATAGAGAAATACAATTAGAAATAACAAAATTCAGAATTAAGAAATAAATATTGGAAGAAAAGTTTAGAGTCCATATAGGAATTTAGAACTAATTGAAACTAGGAACTAAAGAAAAAAGAAAAACTAAAAGTAGAAAAATAGTCTAGAATCCATATAGCAATAAAATTTACAAATAGGTAAAATTCAAAATTAAAGAAAAAAAAGGGAAAATTGGGGGAAGAGTCTAAAGTTCATGTAAGAATACAATTTAGAATAGAAATAACAGTAATCCATAATTAAGAAAAAGAATATTAGAAAAAGAGTCTCCATATATGATACAATTTATAAATAACTAAACATCGGAATTAAAAAAATAAGAGTATTGAAAGAATAGTTTAGTATCCATATAACAGTACTATTTACAAATAACGAAAACTAGAAAATTTGGAGGCTGCTGAGGCAGAGGAGTTGGTTGATGCCACCGCGGATGTGCAGTGGACAATAGAGGTCCCTGCCACGACGGTGCACGAGGTCACATAAATGGGAGGAAAAATCTTGATACAATTGGATCATCGCAGTTTGTGGGTGAGCGCGGAAAATTGGAAGGAAAGGGGAGGAGAATCATGACGAAGATAGGAGGCGGGATGATGCGGTTATAGTGCGAGGCGGAGGGGGGAGCGATCTCGAACATTGGATCTCAGCGACATCATCCTGACTAAGGAATGAAGTATGTAAGATTGTGTTGGTGAAATATTAGAGTAGTATTATAAATACAGATAGATTAGCTATTTTATGTATTTTTGAAACAGGCTTCTACCTTCCAATGACACATGGGTGTTCGAGATGCTGCCAACGTAGCCGTGGTCCGCTGTCAATATATACTCTCTACTACTTTTTATTCAAATATCAAATTTGAAAAAAAAATGGTGATACCATGGGCCAATGTGCTTGTGATCCTATGAACCAAATTATGAGGTGCCCCTAATTAAACATCTTCAAATAAAATGAAATAGGGGTAATTTCGTTCTTACCCCTACTTTCATATCTAATATTGATTTTACCTCTGTTTTCTAGTTTTTATTTTTCCCCTATTTTTTTTAAACGATAAATCTAATTAGAGAGGCCTCTCCAATTAGTCTTAACCAGAGACACCCACGTGCTAGTACTTTAGAAGTTTTGGTTGCTATTAATCCATTGAGGAAGTAGGGGAAATATTCCTATCATCTATGCTTCAAATAAGTTTTTCTCTTAAATTACTCATCCGATTTATAATCCGATTACACCATTGTGTTCGTAATAATTAAATCTTTATAACAAGATCTCACATGATTATATTTTGATGAAAAATCATAAATTACTTTTATGATATGTCTAAATTACTTTTACATTTCACAAAGTTACTTCTTAGACATATAAAAGTAAATTCAGTAAAGACTAAAAGTAATTTACATATATTATAGAAACAACTTATAACAAAAGAAAGTAACTTTAATTTATGCCTTTTTTCATTGAACAAATATATATATATATATATATATATGAGTTACTTTTAGATTTGATTAAAATACTTCCTATACAGTCATAATGCTCTGAGGTGATTACTTTTATTATTTTTTTAGTTAATTCCATAATTTGTGTTGATTAATTTAATTTCTAGATAGAGTCATATTTTTCTCTACAACGGATTTACTTCAAATGACATGCTAAAGTTACCGTCGTTTTGTTCTAAGTTACTTCTATAATATATGTAAATTACTTTTAGGTTTTACTGAATTTACTTTTATATATCTAAGAAGTAACTTAGTGAAATCTAAAAGTAATTTAGACATATCATAGAAGTAATTTGTGATTTTTCATCAAAATATAATCATGTGTTATCTTGTTGTAAAGATTTAATTGTTACGAACACAACGGTGTAATCGGATCGTAGATCGGACGAGTAGTTTAATGTTATTGTGTTTTGATGTGGACTATCATTATTAAGCTATAAACATGTGTAAAGTGGATTGGTAACTGATTCTATTCTCTTGCACATTTTCAGGCGATTTGTCATTTGGTGGACATGCCCAAATATTGAGGTGCTCCATTTTGAACTTTTTATATGAAGTTGCCGCTTTTTGCCTCATTTCAGCTATACTATATTTTCTGTTTATGGTTGCTATGGGGCCCAGAGTATACTGTGGTATTTCGCACCGGCTTGATTGAATTAAACTATGTTAGAGAAATAGGTCGATGTTTATAATGTTGCACTAGGATGTATTGCTACAAATCTTGTGGAGTAGAGTAGACAAGAGGAGGATGATCTAGGTAGGAGAGCTCTAGCCTCTAGGTAGCAGTGACCCAAGGTCAGTGTCCTGTGATGGTGATGTTTGGAGGCTGGGTTGAAGAGTACAGATGTGAAGAGAGGGAGGAACCCCTGATCTTATCTTTGACTCTTGATACCATGTTGAGGCAATTCAAGTATTGGACTTGGTATTTTAATGGGCGGATGAGCAAACATGTATGTAAGGTAACTAATACAAGTATGCAGAAAACACCCTGTACTAGTAGACGGTTATGCACACTATACTCCCGTCCGTTTGCGAATACTTGTTGATTTTGGCTTTGATTTATCATGTTTTGGTTGACAATATTTGAATTATAAATTATTTTGCATCAATATGGTCTTTGTTACTGCATTTTGAGCCATTCACTTTGTATTGCTTAAAAATCAGTGGTGAAAACCGACAAATTTTCATGAACGAGGATAGTACAATACACCTAACAACCATATTCTTGGACTCCATGGCAACGAAACAGCAGCTGCGCCTCTTGGCATGTCATCACTTATGGAGAACCACAACAGAGGCTCCACAGTGCAGACAAGCACGCCGAAGAATTGGAATTATGCTCGGGTTGGTCTTCATCTAAAAAAAATGCTTGGGCTGGTATGTTTTCCCTAGCACTGCACCTAGCAATTTCTTTGGTTTAATCTTGAATCTTTTACTGTCAGTCAAAGTTTGACTAGAATGTACATCTGTTTGTTGTCTTGAGTGTTGTTTTTGCACAAATAGCAGGTAGGGAGCTGGGTATGGATTTTGAACAGATACATTGAATTGAAATAGTTATTGTCATTATTAATTTCATATTTGCATGTACGTAGAGATGAGAAGCATACAAATATTTATCTGCACATAGCTGTGTGTCTGATAAACAAGCAGAACGGAAATTAAGAGGAAAAATCATCACAACTAACTGAAAAGCTGCATAGTATTTGAGGGGAGTAAATCATTTTGTAAAACTTAGTGAACAAACTTTTCTTGTACATCGTTGACATGAAACATTATCGTGAATCATCCATGACATTGTTAAAAGAAACATCAGGCTCTAAAAGTATTATAAGCATTAGAGTTGTCCTACAAATCTAATTCTATTGAATATAAGGATGTGTGTGGTTGTATTTGGCCACACAGTTGCTTTGTTCTGCTATGGTTTCATAATTATTTTTCAGTGTAGACAAATATGATAACCACCGTATGGAAGCCAAATCTACAGAATTAGACTGCCAGAAATCCTCTTACGTTCCCACATTGGTAATACCACAATTGATGCCAATGCACCGAATTCTTTGCATAATCTTATTCTGCACATAATCAATGCAGGTTAGAACAGCAATCCTCCATAAATCAATGAAGAATAGTGAGTCAAACCATAGCCAAAATCCAATAACAACTCCTATGATTGTGGCATAGTAAAGACCTAAATTCATACTTATTTGGTTCTGATCCAAATCTGGAACTTTCAATTGGGCATGCACTCAACACAAGTTCCACACAGGCCAAAATTGTTGCTGTAAATTGATGGATCATTCAGTGTCTCAAGCTGGCCACCTGTGGGTGCCCTTCCTGACAGGTGGTTATTGGAGAGATTTAAGGAGCTAAGAAATGTTAAGCTAGAGATGTTGGTCGGAATATGACCTGAAAATGCATTGCAAGATAAATCCAGGGACTCTAGGGCATTCATATTGCCAACATCATTTGGGATACTGCCAGATATATTATTTCTTGATAAATTTAGGAACTGGAGACCCTTAAGGTTTGCAAACTCTGCAGGTATCTCATAAGAAAAAATGTTGCTTGTAAATCAATAACTGCCAGAAGTGGAATTGTGCTTTCAATTGTATAATATCTGCTTTCCAAATAGTTCAGTTCTGTTAGAATATGGGGACAAAAAGTAATTTGAATATGTGAACACAACATATGTTGATCCAATGTTGAGCCTTTTGTTCTGTTGCATCATTGATCTGAAGTTAGCAAACTGTTCTGTGTGCTGGTTGAACCTACCAATTGATTGTCAGCTAGATCAAGTAGCTGCAGTTGAGAATGATTTGATAGTTGCCAGGGTATGTATCCTTCGAACATATTTGAGCATAGCTGAAGAATTTTAGGAGAAGTCATGCTTTCCCATATCCTTGAAGAAATTTCAGCAGATAGCCTATTGTCCCGGAGATCTACCATTGTTAAGTTCTTGCAGATGGGAAGCCTCCAGTTAAGTTGTTGTTTGCCAAGTGCAATGATGCCGATTGACAGGTAGTGCTTGTTGAGGTTGGGACTTTGCCAGAGAAAGCATTGCTTGACAAATCTAGGAAAAACAATAGTTGAAGATTTGACCAGCAAGTAGGGAGGTCCCCATAGATCTGATTGCTTGATAGATCCAAGAAGTTCAGTAAAACCAATTGACAGAACTCCTGAGGAAGCATCCCTGTAAATTGATTCGAATCGCCTGTGCAATTTCACCAGAGAAGTGTGGTTTTGCCTATCCAAGCATACGCCAATTTTGGACATGGCAGAAGCATTCCCGACAAGTAGTTATTTCTCACCACCAATTGCTGAAGCTGGAATCCATTGCATAGATCAGGTGGTGATTCCCCCAAGAAATTGTTGTTGGACTAGTCTAGAATAAGGAAAGCATAGTTCAAAAAAAAAAAAAGAGTCTAGAATAAGGAGTGGCTGCATCTGGAGAAGATTCTTCTCTATTCAGTACAACACTAGCCAATCTGTTGGTTCTCACAGTCACAGAGTGATACATTAGATTTGGCAGGTGGGAGATGGCTGCAAGCAGCTCTCCCTCCAGTTCGTTGTTCCAAAGTTTGATCCGTGTCAATGCTACTGATGCTGATCTTGGTGAGAACAGCATGCGCGAGCTCCAGTAAGATCTTATTCTGTTGCCGTTTATTTCTGATTCAATTTGTTTTCAGTTAACTTATTAGATGGATCTTCTTGTCTTCTTTGTTGGTCATAAGGAAAAAGAAGTAAAAGTTGCACATTATCGCTATCATCATCGTCATCAACTAATGAAATCTGTCCATATAGCATAAAGGTATGGATTTAGTAGTGATGTCCATAAACTGATGGGCAGCCAACCTTGATCTCCTGGATCTGCCAAGTCGCGAGTGCTGAATACTTACTTAAGACTTGGGTTGTCAACAGAATGACATATACTGATGTTGGAAAGTTGAACTAGCTAATTACTACTGCTGGAACCAGCTTATAGAACCTATGTATAAAACTGTTTTTCCCTTTTTCTCCATTTTCTGTACCCCTAATATTTTCATCTGCATTTTCTGTACCCCTATTTATCGAACTATTCAGTCTTGCCAAATAGTTAGGCATGAACAAAACCTTCAATGGTGCTGGATGTTTTTTATTTTTGTGTGTGCATGGATATTACCCTATTGGTGGTCATCAGAATGGTTGATCGATGATATTCTCCAAAGAGCAGCAACAGAAACACTTGGCAAACTACATGTCAGACCGTTTGAATGTCTCAATACTTCAAAATAGGAAGACATGGATCTCGCTAGCAAGCTAGTTTTTTTTTGAAGCTGAAGGCATGTCGTCAGCTTCTCTGCTTGGTACATAACGAGCTGCCATATATATTTACCAGCAAAGATCATACCCATTCCCCATACTAGCTGGTTGTGTTGCCATACATATGCAGCAGTTTTCTTCATATCTACTAGTAGTAAATCCATCATCTTGGGATTATGGGATATCAAACTTGTCAATTTCCATTCAGTTTAAACTTAATTAAGGTGAGAAATTTTGACTCAGCAGTTCTAGATTCTAACCTAACATGTACATTTCCTCTGTTTTGTTCCTAGATTAACCTGATAAGTTATAAAAAGAATCACACATACACTTATTTGTTTCTGGTTCTTCAGAAATACATTTGCTTCTTGAATCATACATTTATTCTGATGTTGTAATATGGGTGCTGTTGGAGGACACAACATTGTAAGATTGTACTGGATCTTAGTTTCAACAGATAACCCTTCAGCTCTGAAGACCAATGTGCCTGAGTCTTTGAAACGATCATGATAAGATGTCTTTGTAAGTTGTAACCATTTGTGTTGATTCGACGATCTGCTAACCTTCATTCTTTCCTGTACACAAGGTAAGCATGCAGCCAGATAAGGCTTAGGAGATCTCAATGCTGCATTACAACGATATGAGAGAGGAATCGTCATTTGGAAGGAAGCAGGAATTTTTTAGAGTGTGATTACCCCTGCCCTGTCTTGTCTTTTTTGGGGGGCTAATACCGGTTCGGTTGTCACCCCACCTCGGCAGCTTAATGTCGATCTTGTAGACACTTGTAACCCTCCTTTTTCCTCTTAATAAAATTTGGTGAGCCAATCGTTCGGCCTGGCAAAAATCTCAATGCTGCATTTTCTACAACTTTGGTGATCTGACAGTGACTCTTTGCTGAATTACTCTTTTTCTTGCAGGAATCATGGATGAGTTTTCCTTGCTGGGTCCATTTGGTGTATGGGGCGCAGGAACATATTCCGCAATAAATAGTTCAATTACAGCAGAAGATACCGGGAATGATTCAAATGTTTTTAGGTACGCAGTACTGAACATGAACTGAAGATTATGGTCTTGTGGTCCCTGAACTTATAGCACATATTGGTCAAATGTAGACTAGTCTATGCATTTGTTCTTTGAAGCTACTCCCTCCGTTGAAAATTTAAACATTTCTAAGTTGTTTAGCAAAGATTAAGATCAAGGAGAAAAGACTTTGGTGTCCCTCAATAAATATGGAAAGAATGGAGGTGAGAGGGTAGGTGGGGGTAAGATTTGAAGAAATTTGGAGAAATGATTGATGGGACAAGTAGTACCATGAATAGTGGTAGAAATCTTTTTTTTTTGGAACAAAGATGTAAAACTTAGAAATCCTTATATTTTGGAAGAGGGAATACATATGCATTTTAAAATTTTATCTTTGTAATTTTAGTTTTGAAATTGTATTAGCCTCACTATCCTACTCACTATCCTACTGATAAACCATGACACATTTCAATATATTTGCACATGATCATGTTGAATCAATTCTCTCCACGTCTTAAAAATATGAAAGGGTAGAGCAGTAAAGTTTCTACAAATTAAGGAGCAGATTCCTAGAAGCATTGAGTTACTTACAAGTTATAAAATAATTTCATTATATTCTAAAAATGATCAAAATTTCGTCCACCCTGCTGATTGTTTTTATTATTTAACCTTTTTATAATAATATTTTATTTATAGCCATTTAAATATTTTAGAACCTGGATCTTTCAAACATGCTGGAGTGTCAGTATAATGAAAGTGGCAGGGAGTTGTTCAGAAGTTGACAAGCTTTCGGTTCTCTTGTGTAAGTCTGATCTGTTTCTTTGTCCTAGGGAGGTCTTTTTTTTTTTGTTTTATTTGTACAAATCATAGTTTACTCTGTTTACCTCTTGATCCCAGACCTTCCTGACTGTTGCTTGCAAGTCCTAGCTAGGTTAAAAAAAAAAACGGTGGTGAACTGGTAATTTGGCTGGTGTCATTTGAACCCAAAACAAATAGGTAGAAATATATTAAAATTCAATTTAAAATTAGCTACATTTTGTTAGGCCTATTACCAACCGTGGTAACCATTATTTGAATTCAGATATTTGATATGAACTTATGTTTGGTAAATTCCGGCCAAGGCCAGTATCTCTGCAAATACTGGCTTTCTAAAACATTGGGCCTGGCTCGCCAGAATTAATCAACAGGCCAGTGCTAGAACCTGGAAGAGGCCTAAGCAAAATCCTTTTGTATAAAATTATCGTGTGCATATTTTTGGGATGTAGAATAAATTATTCTACCATATGGGATACACAATAAACCTAGTGACCCTACACCAAGGAGATGAAAGGAAATGACATCAAACAATTTGAAATTTCAATTCTAAAACTTAATTTTAGAATCAATTAGTTTTTTTTTCTGTCGCTCAGCTCATGCT
The DNA here is from genome assembly GCA_000338895.3 of Oryza meridionalis. Taxonomy (NCBI): domain Eukaryota; kingdom Viridiplantae; phylum Streptophyta; class Magnoliopsida; order Poales; family Poaceae; genus Oryza; species Oryza meridionalis. Next base: position 16,532,024 of record CM002535.2, on the reverse strand, counting down.
AGACTTCCAAGAGAAAAAGTATAAAAATCTTAGTCTAAAACTGTTTTTCCGTTTGCTTTGATCAAGTATTCTTGGCTTATAAGCTGCACCCACAAAAAGGAAAAAAAAGCCTCCCTAATGCTACGTTTTTCGATAATTTTTTTATGTGCTGAATAACTTATATATACTCCCTCCGTCCCATAATATAAGGGATTTTGAGTTTTTGCTTGTATTGTTTGACCACTCGTCTTATTCAAAAAAATTTGGAATTATTATTTATTTTTTTTGACTTACTTTATTAAAGTACTTTAAGCATAACTTTTCGATTTTTATATTTGCACAGATTTTTTAATAAGATGAGTGGTCAAACAGTGCAAGCAAAAACTCAAAATCCCTTATATTATGGGATGGAGGGAGTATATATATATATATATATATATATATATATATATATATATATATATATATATAGTCTACATTAGGGTGTAAAATGGTCTACTTTTCCATATATATATTGGCCATTTGGCCTGCTATATACGATCGATGGTTCTACACTACTTTTGGGCTGATGTGATTTGTTAACCATATAAGAGGCCTTAGATGTTCATTAATCAAGGAGCTAATGAGCAACATCCTTTCTGAAAAGAAAGTAAAACCACTGAATTCAATCAAATTTAAAATACAACAATAGCCGTCACGGTAATGTCCTTTTCTGCGTCGACCCTTTGTTTGTTTCTTCTCTTTAGAAACCAAATTTAAAAGTCCTTTTTAATAGACGTCTACATGCTAATACTCCCTAAACTTATTTTGTTTTGTTTAGAATTTACTAGGCAGCTCCGTTCCAAAGTGTTCATGGTCCTGATGCCGTACGCTTCACCAAACATCCTCCGGTTCACGATTTGATGCATGCCTGTCGGCGGCCAATTAAAGACTAATACATGCTTTAGAGTGCAACCACATGCGGTTTGTACATTGTGTGCAATTCGTTTTAGAAAAAAAATATACTAACTGATTAATTAGTTACTTATCCATGCAAGTAATATTAACATATATGTATAATCACGGACGGAGCTAGAAAAAATTGGTGGGGGTTCCACTCGCTTGCTTTATTCTGGTTTTGATCGAATTTAGTTTAATACGGGTGCCTAAGTTTACACTGATGGGGTATATATATGGTGAAAATAGATAAACTATAGCTAAAAAGTTTTCTAAACCGGGTTCTTGGGTTCCCCCCTAAATATATGTAGCTCTTCCCATGTGTATAATTGAGCTTTGGAATGCTTGCATACAAACAAATATCATAATTAATCTATAAACATATATTAGTAGTTTTTCATAAAAATACTTTTGTATTTCAGTTTAGTACTCAGGAAGGAAAGTGAAGAAAGATGGGATCAAATTGTGAATATTCTTGGTTCACATCTTGCTTTTTGGGCGTGGTTTCGCAATGGAGCTAGAAAAATTGCATTTTAATAATATTGTAATGTAATAATGAACAATGTGTAATGAAGACGGTGTCAATATCTAAACAATAAGTAAAATAAAACTATCAAAGTATACATACGAGAGAAACCATGTCCCCTTAATATAAATAAAGAAGTTGGGCAATCCAAATTACACTAAGATGAACATTTTGATTCAGAGATACTCGCTCAATCCCAAAGTAAATCGAACCATTACATCCCAAGAAAAAGTTAGCAGTGTAAAAAAGGCAAAGTGTTTATTATTAATAGAAAAGTAGTATCGATGTATGAGTAAAGGATACTGAACGGATAAAATTCTTAATTTACGGACTACAGCTTTTGAAATAAATTTTGAAGTTAATTTATTTTGATATAGAGGGAGTAACTCTCTTATAGTATGGTTGAGTTCTTTTACTGTTGTTTATAGGCTGAAAACACGTGATTAAGAATTTTGGCAGCAATGTCGCTGTATATATATATATTTGGAGAGGAACCAAGTCCCTGTATTTAATAGCTTAGCTAATGACATCTCACATATATCAATATCATTCCCCATTCCCTTAATAAGGACTATATTATTTATGTAAGCAGCACGTGAGACTATGCGAATAATTAACATTAAGATATGCCCTCAATGAAGTGCTAAATAAATAAATATTAAGGCGACACAACCTTTAAGTTTTAACGAACATCCCATCACAAGTTCACAACCACTTTCTCCGGCCTCACGTGTCTTACACATTTTGTACTTGTACCCTTGCATCCCAAGTACTCAATGCCTCAGAATTAGGTACCATCTAGAACACCACTTTTTTATACTACAAATCTTTTGTAAAAAGGATTTGAAATTAAACCCCTTATATCCTATAATCCGATACTGTTGAATAATAAACCCTCTTCATCTTGGCCTACCCAAACTGCATTTTGTGATGGTGTGGAAAAAATGTTTATTTTGAAAAGAAATACGGGATAGTTTACTTTTCAAAAAAATTATTTAGAACGATCAGGCAAATAAAAATTACTAGAACATAGTGGGTGTATGCTTTGTATTTGTAGTCTGCATCAGGTACTCAAATGCATAAAAATTGGGCACCATATGCAATGTGTCTTCAATGTAATAGAGATACAATGCTAGTACTTAACACACTACAACATTTATTATATTTGAAAATATTTTGCAAAAAAAAACTGTTGAACATTACCCTTTATTTTTGTTCTTGGTCTATGCATCACATATGAATAACAAAAAGGAGAAATCGCACCATATATTTTCTGGAGAAAAGAGAGGAAGGAAAGGAAAACTTGGCATATTTCCTCATGAACACTCTCCTCCAATTACCAAATGATTCCTCTCCAGCTTTATCATGGCTCTTTTTGTGATGTTAATTATGCTATAATTGTGTGCATTAGCCATTGGAAGGCTGCCTGTCTACTACTACTCATCATCCATCTTCTCCACCGGTGATACTGTTGCCTCTTTGTTAGGTGAAGTTGATGATGCTCCTATCTATCTAGTGGCGTTTGGTTGAGCCTTTGCTTATGACAGTATGACACAATATCTACCTACGTCTTCATGTACACAATTTAAGTTGTCCTTTGATGTGTAGTAACATATTGTTTTTCATATTTGTTTCTTTTCAAATTAACTTTTGCTTTTGGATTGTTTTTTTTCTCCTAAAGAGATTTTCGGTTTGATGGTGCCAGAATGGAGGAGATTTAAGAAAAATGATGACAATTATGTATCAGGTCAGATTAACAAATAGAGAAAACCGTTACCATCAATAACACTGTGCCATCCTGTTGAAACAGTAATAACGTAGAGAAGAACAGAGTTCAGACTTCAGGCATTGATTAGGCTGTTGTTTTTTCATGAAAAATGAAGAAAGAAATTTAAAAATGTAAACAGGAACATGCAAAGTTAGATAGGCACTCACAATAATTGGTGCAGATGTCTTATCATTTTCCCTGATGAACCAAGCATATGAACAGTCCCATGACATTGTGTGCCGCAGCTATTAGCAGGAAGCCTATATTCTGCACCCTGCAGAACTTACTTTTTTTTGCATTCTTCTACTGAAATTCCATTGCACCTTCTTTTACTGGGTTTTATTGGAAAAAACATTGAAATCCCAAGATTTGATTGTTTTTTACTCAAATTTGAGCTCATAGCCTTCTTACCAGTAACCATACCACTCAACCATTTTTGAAGCTCCGAAAAAAAATGTTCACCGAGTCTGTTAGATAAAAAAAGGTCCATGTTTGCAATGCCAGGGCATTCATGATAAACTTGCTTAAAAATTGCTTTCATGCCGGCAAAGTAGAAACACAAGTTCCAATTGTTTGGAGATGCAACAGCTCCACTTTCCTACTACTCTATATTACCCTGTCTTGGCTTCAAAGTTCTTCCTTTCCTTACCCAAAGAAAGATAAGGTAAATAACACCGATCCAGCCTAACTTGTCTGAGAGACATCGAACTCAAAAAGGAAAACACAATTTGCAAGATCATATAGATTTTATGGACTGGGGGTGAGTGACCTAATGTTGCTGCAAGGTGGCACACAGAGAGGAAGCACCTTGCAGCAGAATCTGATACTCTGATGAAAAGTGTTCAAGTAGCATGTCATCATCATGGAAAGGGAATGCAGCTAAGGGACAGTAGGAGGTCAGCATCCATGGAAAAGGAGCTGCAAACTATTTCCTATCAAGTCAAGGCACCCAGCAGCTGCAAGAGGAGAAGAAGGTATGATCATCGAAACGGACGCCTTCTCCGAAAGCGAAAACCGCATATTAGATCGAATCGCGCAAAAATGAGCAATGTAAGTATGTAGAACAAGATGTTCCTGAAAGAGAGATGAACAGGTGACATGCTGCCATGAGGGTGTGTGTGTGTGTGTGAGTGTGCCTCTCTCTGAGAGATTTCAACCACCATCTCCACCTCCAAGAACATGTACAGAAACCAGTACTTGGGCACCCATCATCAAAGGTACGATCGTTGATCACGCCTTCGTGACGATCGACGTCACACCGACGGATGATATGGTGATAATTTAAGGCACAAGACATTCTAAGATTCCCCAATGCAGCTCTCCAGGTGCAGCTGGGGATGCAGCAAGGAGAAGGACATGTACCTGATAGGACGGTCAGGCTTAATGGTGCTATTGACTGGAAATTAACCTGAAAATGGCTGAAATGTCTTCAAGGGTTGTCAGGTACCCGTGCAAGTGCATCAGGAATGTGACATGGGAGAAAACAACATTTCTGCAGCAAGGTGTGAAGCATATGCATGGTAGGAAGGACAGATTATTATATGGTTTCATTTTGGCAACACTACAGAGAATGCATTTCAGGTAATCAATTAGGGTCATGGTAATTGCACTGTGAGATTGAGAAGAGCATATACAAAATTGATCAACTAAGAACACTCTACTCATAACATTGAGAGGCACTACAAATCAAGTATACATATATGATATATGTTATCATACCCATGTTAAATTTAAGAGCTACACTATAAATTGACCATCAGTTCATGTCAAATTAAGCCCAGCAGTGAGATTGACAGATAGCAAACCAAGAGGGCCAGGGTCAACAATTTTGATTAAAAAAAACACTAACTGTAACCAAAAGGCATCACTAACAAGTACCAACAACATTTAAGCACTTCCTTAAACAGGTTTTCCAAAACTATACGGCATTAATAGCACCGAGTCACTTTCATGCAGGGTCTGAAAAACTAGATTATGAACAGTTTCTGCACTTCTGCATGGTTACCTCAACACAGTTAGTTAGGTAAATGCTCAAGAATCAGTTGTTCACGTTTACTTGAAGCATTGCAAGTGGGTAAGAGATTATTTCCTGTAAACAAGTCATAGATTTCAGAGGCCACTATTAAATTATTGAAGGATCATGAGGTTATTCTGAAGTTTTCAATGGATAATCTAGTTCTGGTTTCTGAAACAACTGATAATTGCAGCTGCAAAAATATTTTCCCACTGAATCAAATGGCACTCAGTAGGTATAGGCATCAAGAGACATGTAGTTACTTAATGAAATGTCCATTATCTAAAGAAACAAATCAAGAGACATATTCATGTACAGAGATATATAAGTTGGAAACAAAGCTGGCAACAGAACATACGAAACAATCTATTCTGTTCATGGGAAAATACATAAACATTTACCCTGACCATCCTACCGCCTCATAGAAAGTATCTATGTACTTCCTTCCATATAATAAATTGTCTTTCAAGCCTAATGCATTTTCATTTAATGGGCCAAGTTATTGAGGCAAATATTCTCTGATTGACACTTTCTTGAACAGTTTTGGATTGCCTATCAGAGAAAAATTAAATGTTTGAAGGATGACACCCAAATAGTTTGATACATTGGTGTCACCTAACTAACCGTAGTGAAGCAATCACATTATGTCATTCAACATCCAAACAAAACAAGAAAGAGTAAAGGGGTACCAACAGTATCAAACAGACACCAAAACACCACCATCTACAGCCGATGAGTATCTCTCACCCACTGAGTGCATCAAAGGATCTTTTTTTATAAATTCAATGACAGACAAGCATCCCTATAATGGTTTACTGTAGTCCAAAGAGTCAAGAAAGTAATTGATGAAATACATTCTCTGCCTCAAAGGGATCTTGAACCTGTATAACTGAACATCTTACGCATGTATCACAATGATTAACTGAATGAAACTGTTGGCAAAATATGAGCTCTCAAAAAAAAATCAGAATACATATATAAGTCATAAAGCATCACTCATATGATCCTGCTTTTGAATGAAACTAGAAAAAAGCAGCGCAATTTTCTGAATTTAAAATTCTTTAGAGCATATAATGGTAAACAGAAAACTCTGACAAAAGGATCCAAGTTGGTAAATAAGAAACAACATGGAGACATCACCAAAAGTACTGACACTGAAAGAACTACCCAAATTGCAGGGAAAAAAAAACTTTGACCAAATGGTCAGAAAAACCCAACCAATTCAAAGTTGTACTAACGTCATTATCAGCAAACATTTGACAAGGAACAGAGCGTCCCACTAGGAAAACCCGAAGATTAGCACAAGGTCAAAAAATTCAAAGTACATAACCCTGAAGAATTAGGTAGTAGGCTATCAGCTGTGACACAACAGAAGCTTGCAAAATTCAGCTGTGCAGGCAAAAATAGCTGGCATTATTCTCTCTGTACAGCATAGTGGACTTCCCCATGGCATGCACTAGTAAGTTGACTACTCGTTTTTTCCTCTTTTTTTTTCCCTTTTCAAATGATACTTTGCTGATAATTGTCATGAAGCCAATGAGTCCTTGAATTAGTTAGGCATATGTGTTATCATGATCAATAATACAAAACGTGTACTCTTTTGTTTTTCAGGGATACAAAACGTGCATTACAATGTATAAGTAACCAATTTAGGTACGTATTCGATGTGCATTGTTCATCAGTATTGCAAACAATGATTCATGAAATTAAGTAATCCAATGCATGCAACTATTTTTATTTGCAATAGATAATGGAAATTCTATTCCGATAAGTCAGTTCAAGAAAGGAGTTAATTAAGAAATGTGCAAATTCCATGTAGGCATGTACCGGACAATGCCCTACTTCCAGAATTTAAAATAGGAACTTGGACAAAATTATAGCTGAAATATGCCATTTGGCTCGAAATTCGGTTGTTTTATCTTCCAATGTTTCAAGAAAATTAACATTTGAAAACAAAGAGCAATTGTAAGTTTTCACCTGTAGGGGCGGCCATACAAAAGTCCTCCAAGAACTCCAGAAACAGAGGCACTGCAGAGTGGAAAATAGAGCTTTGAGGGAATTCAAGGGTTTAGGCCACTTTTGGACCAAAGGATATTTAAAGGAATTTTGTAGGATCTGAATTTTATGAGAAAATCTTTTTAGTTATTTGGAACAATGGATTGAGACTCTGCGTACCATTTTCCTGTTCATATGTTTTCTCAATCATCTGTTCTAAATGGGGTTCTGCCTCAAAGGTTATAAGTTCATTTCTAGCTAAAACTTGCCATAAGTTTGCGTAAATGATTTTGAATCTTTCCAAGCTTTTGGGACCAATTTTTGACATAGTATGTTATGTACATGTTTGGTCATTTCCTTCTCTAATCGTATCATTATGAAATTACTAAAATAAATAAATAAATATAATATTTGGAAGACAAATCTACTGCTATATCTTTTTGTTCAGATATCATTCTATTTTCCGCATCTATTAGTAATTTAAGGTTTCGAGGTTAAAGCGAAAATATATCATAATAGATGAGAAGTACTCTCTCCATCCCAAAATAAGCCAATTTTTATATATAAATATGGGTATAAGCTATATTATGATTCATGTATAAAATAAAAATTGATTTCACTACACCAGATCTGCCCATCTCAAACAAGCCCATCTATAATGGCTTGAACTGCCTTACCACGGATGGCCTCATCTGTAACGGGTTGGACGGCCATTACAGATGAGACCGTGGGCTAAGTCCCGTCACAGGTAAGGGGTTATCTGTGACGCATGTCCATTTGTGCACTGGACAAAGGTAACATCTGTCAGGCGTGTCAGCCCATCATAGATGATCCTACACATGTGACGGGTTTATAAATACAGTTGGTCAGAGATGAGGACACTCATATGTAACGGGTGATAAATACAACATGTTCAATGGTAAAAAAGTTAATCTGAAATGTTATTTTTTTTTGTTTTTACCTGTCATTTGGTAATTGGTAATGAGTTCAATCTTATCTATTCGCCTGTCCAACCAAGCCTTATCAACCGTCTCTCTCGATTCCCCTACATCTTCTCTCTCTTAACCCAGTGCCCACAACCCTAGCTCCACCTCCATCATCTCCGCCTCTGCTCGCTCGCGCCAGCCACCGCCTCCGGCCTCCACCCGCACTCCGGCCTCTACATATTCCAGGTCGAGCATGCCGGAGGCCGCCTTCTCCACCGCGAGTGCCGGTCTCCGTCTCCTCAACCCCAAGCACCGTTGTTGACTTTGCCTCCGCCCGCGGGCTGGTCTCACCTAGATCAAGCCTTTCCGGAGCTCACGGTGCCTGGATTTGGTCACCCCACCTCGGGGACCAGTAATAGAGGCGACCATGGCTACGGAGGGGCACAAATCCATAGCTTCCTCGACCCCCCCTCCCCCCGCCAACTCAGTCAACGTCGGCGCCTATCTCTAGATCTGAACGCTCCCGACTGTCTGGTGCATGTATCCGGGCCCAATTGCCGGATCTAGCGGTGGCGAACGGCGGAGCGGAGCTCCACCGGGCAAATAGTTGGACAAGCTCCACCGTAGCTAGGTGATTTTGTTGTGTCTAGATGAATGTGAATGATATTGTGATGATTTTTGTGATTTGTAAATGCCCAAATAAAGGTCTATAACTAGCTAGGTGAACATCATTTTTATATTTATTTTTTCCAATTTTTCACGTTGTGACGGGTCCTAATTATGATCCGTTGTAGATAAAAGTTACCATTGACGGGTTAAAATGTATGTCCATGACAGATAAAGGTCATCAATGACGAGTTAAAATAACTACCCATCACATATGAAGGTTACATGTAACGGGTTTTGATTGCGGTCAAAGGTAACTCTTACAGGTATTAGTGACCACTTATCTATGACAAATGACTTGATCTAGTGTAGTGTTTATTTTTAGACAGATGGAGTAGATATGTATTTAATTTGTGGTAACTCTATAAATCTCACCCTCCAGGCCGCCAACATGTACACACATTTAGAAATGATGCACACACATCTCACTCTGTAGGCCATCCACAACATTGCACAAATTTGGGACGACCGACAATTGCCCAGGCACGAAGATGATCAAGTGGCCGGCGAGTGCTGGGTGCGTACTACTACTACTGCATGCAATGCAGTGTCCATCAGCTGAAAGGATGCTTGCAGATTCCGTTCCAAAACCTTTATAGTTTTGCAGTTCCATTCCAGATTGCTCTCTCTCAGTCTCTCATCTGCCCCGGGATCGATCGAAATGACGTGAGACAAGGACCTAATATCGGCACTGCAGTGCATCTCCAGCCGCCTATAGCGATGCATGATGCGTACTATCTCATCAATTTCTTACTGTGGATTGAATTAATGGGATGAGTAATATTGTGGGGTCTCGTCTAATTAATAAGATGCATGGATATTTCTTTCTTTTTCCCCCCTTATCTATAGCTCATTATTCTTATCAACCACTAGATTCTCAATTAGTACACTTCTATATGCATCAACCAAAATTTCTGACATGACAAAAGGATGGAATTTTTATCATAGGTGGAACCTTACAAAACATAGAGAACAAAAATTGAAAAGAAAGGTAGCGGCATAAAATTGTGAAATTTTGGTCATCACTAAATTTCAAAAATATTTAGCTGAAAAATTTAAAAAATATGCTATGCATATATTTGTCTTAAAACTACTTCGATATTAAAAATTTATTATGTTTCATAAGTGTATCCTAATAAAAATTTATTAATTTTTTATATATAATCGATTTTCCAGTCAAAACTCCCACTAGGTAGGGTGAAAACGGAGCGGATACGGACGGATAATGCTCATACCATATTCGTTTTCATATTTTTATCGAATACGAAAACGAATACGGATAACTCGAATACGGAAACAAATACAGATTATCTTGAATACGAATAAGAATCGAATATGATCGGACACGAATACGGAAATAATTTTTTCTCGGAACACGAAAACCAACTCAACTTCTAATAGAAACAAATATCAACATATATAATTAGCTCATTTTATATGAAATGAAGTATAATTTATAAATATTTTTTAAAATTTAAATAATATTAATAGTATGGACTAGTTTTAAGAGATAAACTACTATTAACATCTATAAGGTATATTGAAGGTTATAGAGTTAGAAAGAAATGAGATATGTCTTATGGCTTCTACGGATATCCGAATAGCACTGTTCACCGGATATCCGAATTATTATCCGTATCCGACGGAAATCCCGATACCATATCTATATCCGTATCCGGTAGAAAATATCCTCATTCGTATCTATATCCGAACTATCCGAGAATTATATATCCGATCTGAAAGGTATATCCGTTTTGTCCGAAGCGGATGGAAACTATCCGCTCCGTTTTCATCCCTACCTCTAGGTTGCAGGCGCGTATACAAAAGTTTCTCCCCCAGGACGATTCAAGGATCGCATGCGAAAATCAATTTTTGCAGGTAGATTTGTTAAGAGGCCCGTCAGCTGCTTGTGGGAACAGGTATACAAGCTTCCACATATTATTATATATCAGGTCGGATGTCCTAGGTAAATATATCTAGTAGTAATCTGAGTTTTATTTTCTATTTATGTCCTATTTCGGTTTATCATTGCTTAGATGAAAATGTGAAGCTAGTGCTTGTCCTTGGAACTAGTTTCACATGAGTACGAGTTTAGAGCATTTGAGATGTTGTAGAGCTCCAGCGATTTGGTCAAAGTCTCCTGAGATGTGTAACACATATGGTCGCCATCTTCAAGTAGTGTGACGGGCATGTCTCAGGCTGAAGTTGATTGGCACGCTGAATCCTAATAATATCTCCTATGCTCTCTACTCGATGCTTCAGGTTTCATAAGATGTTTGCTATTTGACTTGGTAGGGCAGTGATGATTTTTCCTAGCATCCAGTCAGTTGCCCCATCCCCTCCCCCTCTTTTATTCTCTGCTCTCTTAAAATATCTCCTCTCCTCCCCCCCCACAACCCCACTCCGTTCTCTTCTCCTCTCCTTACCCTCCTCCAACGGCCGTCCCCTCCCCCTCCCTTTCCTCCACCGTGGCCGTGACAACGGTGGTTATGGCTGCGACAAGCCACGCGGTAGCGGATCTGCCGCCCCCGGGCCCGGGATGGGTGGATCGATCCAGTGGTGCCGGACTTGGGAGCGGCGGATCCATCTCCACTGGCATCGGCTACAATGACGATTATGACGACAATGACGGCAACAGCTAGGACGGCGACGATGACGGTGGCAAGCTGCGTGAGGCCAGATCCAGTAGTGCCAGACTCGGGAGCGGTGAATCCACCTCCACCGGCCTTAGCGACAATGAAGACGATGAAGACAACGACGGCGATGGCTAGGGCGACGACGACGACGACAACAAGGAACACAAGGACAGATCCGGCGACGCCGGACTTGGAAGTGGCCGGCGGTAATGAGCGGCTCCTCCTTAGCACGCCTCAGGTCCTCCTTCATCGTGTCGTGGGTGACCTCGCTCAGGATGTGGGCTAGTGTTTCGGGGATGTTGTGTGGCGGTGGCTAGATGCGGGCTAGGGTTTCGCAGTTTTTGTGGAATTTTTATTTGTTTTGCCAAAATTATAGAGCAAGGCGGCTTTAGCATGCCTGTTTAAGAAAACAATTTTCGCTTGCGGGTGCCATGCAAAAATCTTTATATCGCCTGCGAAAATTATAAATAGCCACATGCAAAAATCGTTTCTGTAGTAGTGGATCCGAGTCACTAAAAACAATCATGTATTCATGATATGAAGTATATGCCAACAATTATTGTTGGCCCTGTGGATTTATCTTAGCTGTCCGATTTTTCATACCACGTGGAGATGCTGCACGCATATATGGCACGAAAAAGGAAAAGGATGGTCAGGTAAGGGATATATATATATATATATATATATATATATATATATATATATATATATATATATATATATATATATATATAGCGTGGATCCCAGTTAATTGGGCATCATCACACGCACACCGTACGTACTCCCATCTGATGTGACAAAACGAAGCGTACTACGACGTTGCGAAAGCAGCCAATCACCTTCCAAACTTGTGTTTCATCCCACAGTATATATGGGTTTATAAGCAATGCCAATAACCATATGCAATGCACTCACATAATTAACTACAAAATCAATATAGGTGCAACGTACGAACGTACAATGCGATGCACAGGCCCATCGATCGCTAATTGATCATTAACTTGGTTAATTACAGCTCGTGTGTTCCATCCATGTAGTCACAAGCAAACAAAACACATGAGACAAATCAATTAAAATTAAGGAGAAACTAAGCATAAATGCGCAATTAACAGAAACCTCGAGGACGATTTCGTTGCACGAATTGAAGCCTATCCCCCGAGCCATTGGATTAATTAAAAGACAATCTCAGCCGTCAATCCTTTTCTTTTTCCTCCTATCCTCTCCAATCGACCCTCCCTTCCTCCCCCTCAAATGCATACAAAAGAAGAGGGATGAAAACATATCAGATAGGAGTAGTATATATGGTGCGTATTGGGTTTGGATGTGGCATATATATTGCAAAAATACACTGGATGCGCATTATCCAATATTTTGATTAGATTATCCGTTGAACTGTTTGACGGATAATTCGACTTCTTCAGCCCATTAATAAACTGAATGGCCCAATTAATCCATCAATTAATCTAGCAAGTGGCGGATCCCGGCATAGGGCAGCTAGGGCTCAAGCCCTAGGCTTAGGACAATGATTCCATGTAATTTCCAAATAAATTGCATAATTTTTTTGAATTTATAGAGAATTAGGGTAAAAATAATACAACTGATCCCTAGGTGTGCCTCCAATTAATATGGCTCTGCCCCTAAACCTAGCTCTCATCTCACCATCTCAACTTCCTTCAATAATTTCTCACCTGTTCGTCTCACGACACCGTTGACACCCACAGCTGACGGTAGATGGAAGCTAAGACGACGTGCTTTTACTGCACCCACTAGGCGAGTGGCAAGTGATGCGCGTTGATATTCATCCCGCGCCTCCAGTTGAAACATCCACATGTCGATGACTCATGCCTCCACCTTGTGACAACACAGCGAAAAATGACACCCCACACGGTAGTGGCAAAGCGACGCCCCTCCTGGTTACCGCTTCTGCCTTTCCTAGTTTGATGTTGTATTGATTGCATATACATGTAACATCCAACAATTTCAATTAGTTTCCGTGCCTCTACACCGACTCCATACCCGTTATGACATCCAAAACAATCTGCTCTACACCCGCATCCACACACCTGGTGCACCCACTCTAAATCCGCTTAGAAAATATGGGATATGATGTGATATAAATTGTATTCATCTGAATCCGTTCTGTTTTCAGCCCTAGAAGTGCAAGGTGAAGATGGTGATGACCCAACATAGCTATAAGCTCGTTGGCCTCACCGCACTGAGTTTTCTTTTGTCATTTCTTTGTGATTATTTATGAGTTTGAATGTTGATTCAACATTTTTGCATTTTTATATATTTTAAATTTTTGAGTTTTTGAATTTAAATTTCTAATTATTTTAACATTTCTTTTGTAATTCCTAGAATTCAAGTTGGTTTCTAAGAAGAAAATATCTCTTTCACCGTTAAAAGTTTTTTAGGAAATGGTTTTCTATACTGAGCCGATGAACTTCTTTTACAGCTTTTTTATAGTTGATTTTTATAATTTATTTTCTGTCTTCTACATGGAAAGTCAAAGGGACAGAAGTGGATGTACATGAACAAATCTGAGTACTAAAAATAAACAGATGTGACTCTCTGCAGTGATAATTTCTCTCTACGAAATCAACTGAAAGGCATGGAGCGATTACCATATATATATTGCACTAAACGTCACCAGTAATATATACTCCTATTCATGGTTTCTTTGGCAAATCTGTGAGCAATGATTCACATGCAGATCTAACCAAAAAAAAAAAAAACTGTCTTGCATTATTACACAACTCGAGGCCAGGAGCCCGGCCTACCACTGATTTGTCTGTTAGAGCTGTTTTGAACTGTTTAAGCTCAGGCTTGCAGATAGCTAGGAGATTAATTTGGTCCATATATTCTTTTGTAGATCTAAGGTTAATTAGGAGATTTGGTGGATGGCCTACTTTATTTTTGAAGATTACATCTTAGCGAGGTTGTATTTTTTTTAATTATTAAACCTCAAAATCTTGACTCGCTAATAATATTTTTAAAAAATATTAAGATATTGATGTGTGAAATATGATATTATTAGATTCATTAAAAATAATTTCATGCAATTCTATTTTTATAGTTTTATAAATATATTATTAGAAAAATAAAAAAATATAAAATATAATCATTAATCGGGGACTGTGACTATATATGTCTTATATATACAAGTGAAAGAAATGGAGGGAGTATATTTTACTTTAGTAGAAAAGAGAGGGAGATGCATGCACCGGTGGAGAAATCGTTTGTAGTCCCGGTTCGTAACCCCATCTTAGTCCGGTTGTCCAACCAGGACTAAAAATAGCGATCTTTAGTCCCGGTTGGTAACACGAACCGGGACTAAAGATCTATGTACCATTTTTTTTTATTTGCATGGCCCTGTTTGCTGCATGGTTGATTATATATATATATATATATATATATATATATATATATATATATGTATATATATATATATTACAATACATATATATGCATTGTAATATATATATTATGCATGTATATAGAATACATATATATATATATGTATATATATATATGTGCGTATGTATATATGTATAAATACATATATTACACACATATTTATAATTTAAAACACTTAACATTTTATGTACATATATGTTACCAAAATATATATTAACACCAAAGTAAATGTACGTACATATATAAATATATATATATATATATATATATATATATATATATATATATATATATATATATATATACATGCATGTATAGTACAATTCATTTGCTCGCTAGTTATAGTTACGACTTCGACGCCTGTGTTACGTCAGAAGAGGAAGGACCGACGTTATGAATTGTCGATCCGTCGTAGTAGAATTCACCATCGGGTTAAGGACTTCTTCGTTGATGAACCCCATCAGTTGTTCTTGAACAGCCGTGATAAAATCCTTGTGTGGGAGTTTTTCCCTCATGTGAATACGCTATCATTCGAAAAACAATGACATATCAATATATGAAATTAATAAACAACTTAACAAATCGATACGCAATGAAATTTTGAATGGTTTATGTATACGTACATCGAGCTCTCGTGTGGTGTATATTTGGTTTGATAGGCAGTGGGCATACTCGCATACGTAGTACCCGCATAAGTTAGTTCCCTTGTCCTGCTTTGCACACTACATGAGAAACGATGAGAGACTTAATATACTCTTTATATTAACTGTAACTAGAGATTCAATTCAATATAATTTTGGATCATGCATGTACTCACTGGAAAATGAAACCTCCGTCCAAGTTTTTCTTTCCAACTCCCGCAGACCAATTGACGGAACCGATCCCAAGCCCTACATGTGCAGTTGCAAGCTATGATTAATTAATTATTACCCGAGATCAACATAATAGCAACAGAGTCCCACGACTTTGGAATAGATGGCATTATATTACCTGTCTATCAGTTGGAAGACCTTGTCAAAAATCTTCTCCTCTTTATTCATTGAGTCGTACACAGTGACTCTGCATGCGTCCAAGTCGAAAAAGAACAAGACCCAGTGGAATCTGGAATATGCGTGAGATAAGATAAATATCAGAATGTACATGTTATATGTATGGGAATGAAATTTGTTCGAACGACAATAAAAACTCACTCTGTGTTGTACGGCAATAGTATGAACGTCTTGAAATGCTGCTGCGTTAGGAGATGGACGAGATTGTCCTCTGTGTCTTTCTCGTACTTGTCGAGCATTTCGGTGTTGATTTTCAGAGGGTCGATGAACCCAGTATCGTAAACCCCCCGCCGTCGGGCCCTTTGAATCTCCATTCTACAACAATGAAAGGAAATTATTATTGCTTACATATATGCCAGGAGCTAATTATTGAACGAAACAAATCGAACTCAAAGATACTTACAAAATCCATGCGCTCAGAAGAGAGACGTCGAGGGAGTCCCGATAGTACAGATCGAAGACATCCTTGAAATGGATCCATAGAACATCTTCTCCTTGCAAGAAGTCGGGGTTTCTGATCCTCACTCCAAACATCTCTCTACCATTGGCGCTCATTTCCATGTACCGTTCATGGAATTTGTACATTTGTGTCGGTAGGGACTGCAGCTGCTCAGGCCTGACAAGCGGTTTACCGAGTTCAAACTTGTATGCCACTTCCACCTTCGGGATTGGTGCGCCTCCAACCAACTGAGCCATGGTTAGACCGGTGTCCGAAATGAAATCCGTTATGCCAAAGTCTTCGCCGGTCACCAACGGCTCGACCACTTGGTGTGGTTGTTCTCCAAGCTGAGGAACTGGTTTGGACTTCTTGTAATAGGCTTTCCTAAGTGTTCGGTCATAGTCCGATAGCTTTAAGGCCTCCTTGTTTGCGGTGGACATTCCCTTGAAGAAATTCTTCACGCTCGGGTCAATAGGTATCTTCTTTTCAGGACTCCGAGGCTTGAGTTGCCTCTTCACTTCTCCTGCCACATAAGTGTCAAGCTCCTCTTGACTGCAACCGTACGGCGGCTCCTTGTTTTTGGTGGTGTCAACTTTGGCCTTCTTCATTGCCCTTGTGCTGGCAGGAGGTGGAGCTTGGCGAGACCTTGTCTTGGGAGGTGCAGGCGGACACGGTGGAGGTGGAGGTGGAGGAGCCAAAGGAGCCGGAGGAGATGGTGCAGGAGGAGGTGGCGGAGGAGCCGGAGGAGATGGTGCAGGAGGACGTGGCAGAGGAACCGGAGGAGATGGTGCAGGAGAAGACAGCGGAGCCGGAGGAGATGGTGCACAAGACGCCGCTTGTCGCCTAGGGAGGATGATGTACCACTTGCGCCATAGTATAATGGCGTGGCTTGTGTCTCGTAGATGCATCTCACTGTCTCCTCCTGGGTAGTCCAACTCGAGGTCCTCGTACACGGCTTCCACCAGCTCAACTTCGACCCTCGAGTATTGTGGACCCCCGTTTTTATAACAGGAATCAATCGTGTAAACAGTACCATTTCCCTGGATCAAGTAGTCTGGTACACACGAATTCATAGCTGAAGTAACCAGTGCACATACACGAGTATCTTGTACGAATTATTACATCAATAGCCCGCAGGCATAGTCTTAAGTCATCGGACCGAGAGGTTCGGAGTACATCCAAAAACAGAAATAGATAAGGCAGCGGAGTTAAGGCAGCGGCACGCCATTGCCACAGGCAACGACCGTAACTAAGACCTATTGAGCGCCGTCGTCTTCATCACCCTCCTGGTAATAGGCGTAGGGATCCTCCGAAGCTTCATCTCCGGTCTCTGATTAAGTTTATATTTGCAAGGGTGAGTACCAACCGTACTCAACAAGTCACCACAGCAACAATGCGCATGATAAAGGGGTATTCAAGGAATGGCTATGGTTCTTTTGCACAAAGCAAGTTTTGTAATTCTTTTCACAAGCCTAAGACCTAGCATAAACTGATCAAATTTTAATACCAGTGTTCATATTAAACAATGACGGTTCTGTCCACCATCCATTGTGATCCCAAGGATAGCTTCCCGCCATCGAGTCGTCATGGTTTTCTGAGGACATCCACCTTCCCTCCTCTCAGGAAGTGGCTCCATCAGCATAGAAATCATCATGCAACATCCCATCCCTCACAAGTTAAAATTTAGAGTCTAGCCAAGTGTAATACACGTCCCGATGCTCAATAACCGCGAGCACGGCTATTCGAATAGGTTTGGTTTACTCACACTGCAGTGGATGTACACTTTACCCGCACTCCGCGACTGCCCAACACATGAGCCTCGTCCCAACACATGAGACATGTCACGGCAAAGCTTTTCGATAACCTCGCATTGGCAGTACCCGCTCCATGAACTTTACATCCTCATGCACTCTAGGCGTACACAGTTTCTAGCAGTGAGAGGAGTTCTGGCGCACCCGGGAAGGAAAGACTCACACAGGCATTAAGTTATAATTATGTTTAAATTCTCACATGGCAGTCCTACCGATGGCGACACCACTGTAGACACCCGCCTCGCGGTTTTACCCATGGCTGCCCCACTGTAGAGCCCCTGCCTCACACATCAAGAAGCCACTATGCATGGATACTGCCTCTGCTCAGCTATCTATTCCGCTAGGTCTATACCCATACGAGAAGTGCGGTTGTACGGGGGGTCGTTTCATGCTTAACTTCATGGCTCGGTCCTTAATTGACCGGGGACGGTACTTGCCTTTACCCGGATACCACCCAAATCCTCCGTCCGCCCCAGTCGAAAAACAATTGTTTAATTTTATTCCTCTTTTCACAAACCGTGTCATCAACATCATAGCAATGTGGCGCTCATGTCTCCACATGCTGCATCTCATTTACCTTCCCAAAGGTAATTGCCCAAGCATAGAGCATTTTGATAATTATGAGTATGCATGATTCTAGAATAGCGTTGCTAAGCAATTGTCATAGTTGACTAGGGACTCATACGTAAGCATGGTTACGAAGGAATATGGGGTAAACAATAATCAAGGCATGGCATAATCACAAGTAGGATGTTTATCATTGCATGCAATTTTATTTGTAAACAAAACAATTTCGCAATTGGGATCAACATGTTCAAAGAATAGTGATGACTTGCCTTGCTCAAAGTCCTGCGGGTCTTGACCTTCGCTTGGATCAGCAGCTTCCTCGGGCTCTATAGTTACGTGCGAAAATGGATTTGAATTCGGTTAGAATTCAATAAAAATCCAAGTAAATCCAAATGAAAGTCGAGTGCGAAAGTCGATTCTTTTATATTGACTTTAGTATTCGCGAACTACGGCAAACCCATTTTGGTGTGAATTATTTATGAGTATAATTATCTTGTTGTCCTAAGTTTTTAATTTAATATTCCCGAGTATTATATCCAGGTAATAGGTTAGCAATTTCTACCATGAGATAAATATCGGACCAAATCCTAGAGATTTCATATGATTTAATTTAGTTTACGATTAACCGATTAAGTATTCTATACGTCTAAAATTCCTAGTGATTAAATCCGAACTTCTACCGTGAATCGATCACTTCTAGAGATTACCCGAACTAATCTATAATATTTTATAAGAATTCGTTCATTGGTTTTAATTATTGATTATATTTAAATCACTACCGCGAATTGATTATTTATAGTGACTATAAAAAGATTAACCCATAATTTACATTAAATTTTGCAATCCTACGACGGAAATTAATCTTATAATTTAAATTCTAATTTTTCTTTAAGTCTTCTAAACTTTTCCTAATTTTTCCTCTAATTATACTTATTTTTATCATTTATATTTACTTAATATTTTATATTATTATATTTATTATTATTATTATTTTTTTTCTTCTTTTACCCTTTTTTTTTCCTTTTTCTTTTTCTCTCTTTTTCTCTCTTTTTCTTTCTTTTTCTTTCTTTCCTCTTTTTTTTTCTCTCTCTCTTTTTTTTTTCTCTTTTCCTCTCTTCCCTCTCCCGGCCTCTCTTCTTTCTTTTCTCTCTCTCTCGGCCGACTCTCTCTTTTCCTCTCCCTCTCTCCCGAGCGGTGGCGGCGGTGGACGCGAGGGGGAAGGGCGGCTCACTGGCGGTGGCGCGGCGACGACGGTGGCGGTGGCGACGACGACTGCGATGGCGGCGCAAGGGCGGCGCGGCGCGGCGGCACCGAGGGCGGTGGCGCGGCAGCTCCCAGTGGCGGCGTGGCGGCGTAAGGGCGGCGGTACGGCGCGCACGGCGGCGATGGCTCGGTGGGGAGGGAAGAGGGGAAGAGGAGGGAGATGGGGTGGGGAAGGACGGGGAGGAGGGGAGGGAATTTATAGGGGAGGGAGGAGGGAAGAAGAGGGGGAGGGGGTGATGGCGATGGGCGGCGCGGCAGGCGGCGATGGCGGCGGGCGGGCGACGCGGCGCGGGGCGCGAGGCGGCGATGCGACGAGCGAGCGGCGCGGTAGGTGGTGACGAGGCGCGTGGGGCTCGAGGCGGCGAGGGGACGCGTGCGCGGGGACGGGACGGGCGGCGACGCGACGGGCGGCGATGCGACGGTGATGGCGACGATAGGACGGCGCGGCGCGGCGCGGCGCTCGGCTTGGCTCGACACGACGGCGATGATGACGCGGCGGTGAGGCGGGGAACGGCGCGCGGCGGCAGGCAGCGATGGGCCGCGAGATGGCGACGGCGCGCGGCGGCTCGGGGCGCGAGGCGGTGCGGGGCTCGAGGCTGTGCGGGGCGCGAGGGCGCGGGGGCGACGGCCGAGCGGCGACGGGACAGCGGCGCGGCGGCGAGCGGCGCGGCGGGCGCGTGGCGCAGCGCGGGGTAGGGTTAGGGTTAGAGGAACCGCGTCGAACACCTGGCGGGCAATGAACAGTGCCGTTTTCCAATTTTTCCTTTTTTTTATTTATTAATATATATATATATTTTATTTATTATTATTTTATTATTATTATTTTTATTTATTTATTATATAAATTTGATTCTAAAATTCCTAATATTTGCATATATAATTCTTACCCAATATTTGTGTTATTCCCGCTAATAAATTCATCCTAAATTAATATTGCTCACATTTTTATATAATTTATTTAAATCTTAATTTAGTGTTAGTTCCATTCCATCGTATTTAAATTTAATTGATACGAGTAGGTTTGCGATAATATCGGTCT
Source organism: Oryza meridionalis (assembly GCA_000338895.3). Classification (NCBI taxonomy): domain Eukaryota; kingdom Viridiplantae; phylum Streptophyta; class Magnoliopsida; order Poales; family Poaceae; genus Oryza; species Oryza meridionalis. The sequence continues at coordinate 16,510,993 of CM002535.2, read as the reverse complement.
AAATTGATTGATTTAGTTCTTTTATTCGAAATCTCCAAACTCCGAAATCGAAATTCAATGGGACGGCGAATAAAATCGGCATGATGCAATTTATTTTAAAAAAAAAAATTTTGAAAACCCGAACTTTTAGAGTTTTGATTTGTAGGTCGAATTTTCAGGGTGTTACAAGTATCCTGCTGGAATCGGCCTGCAGTGGTAAGTCCCTGAAATGTCCGTTGGGATGGCCATTCCGATGCCACCTTCACGTGATGAGAGGTTATCTATTAGTAATCAACCTAAGCAGCAACTTGCGGAACGTACGAGTCAAAAATCATATATTACATCGAGCATACCTTGATTGATAAGTTCTTGAAGGGAATATGCAGCTCACATGGTGTCCGTTGCGTGATCTCATCAATAGGGTAGGTGGTTTCGTCCTGGGTTTGCATGGCGTCCATGCTATGTGATCCTACCTGCCCCGTTGAGGCGCAGCTGCTACGATTGCCTGATGGGCTGACCATTGGAGGAGGTATGTACGGCTGGGGATCGTGTGACCGATGTGCTACCATGCGTTCATCCACCTTCCGGGCCACCTCCTCTTGCATGCTGAGCTCGTAGCTCGATACCCTGTACTCAAGATCTGCAATCTTCGCCTCGGTATCTCTCTTGCTCCTCATCCGACTCCTGTATGTGTGGATGTCCTCCTTGAATCCCATCTTCCAGGGAATCACGCCTTTCCCTCGTGTTCGTCCTGGATGCTCGGGAGTCTGTAGGGCGAGTGACAGCTCGTCCTTCTCTCTGTCGGGTCGGAACGTGCCCTGAGAAGAGGCTTCCACTGCGTCCGTTAGTCGATTCGCAGCCTCGCGTATCTGATCGCTGAAGACCAAGGAGCCATCAACTGGGTTGAGCGTTCCACCGTGAGCATAGTACCAGAACTTCGATCGATCAGGCCATTTAGCGGTGGCCGGTTCGATATCCCTCTCAAGCAAGCTTGCCTCCATCTCCTCTCACTTCGGCATCGCGACGCTATAGCCGCCTGACCCCAAATGGTGATGGTACTTCTTCTTGGCGGCATTTTCTTTGTTTCTTTCCATCATCGCCTGCCCTTGTTGACCTATCTTGTAAGCAACGAACTCGTCCCAGTGATCCCTTAGCTTCGGGAATACGTCGAAGTTCGGTGTCTGCCCCTTCAGGATGTATTTCCGGTACAGATCTCCCTTGAAGGTCTGGAACTGTTCTGCCATTTTCTTAAGAGTCCACTGTTTCACTATGTTCTCCATACCCGCAGGGAGCGTGAACATCTCGAGCATTGTGGTCCACAGCATCTCTTTCTCTGATTCCGGGACAAAGCTGTTATTATCCCCGCGTGCCCTTGTTTTGCGCGCCAGTACACCTTGCTGACAGGCACGTTATCCCCCACAACCCAACCGCTGTGGCATACAAAATTCTTGGCTGCTTCTGCCGGGGCACTAGGTCGGCCATCTGCGTCCACCTCAGTTATGATGTGCCGACCCTCTATCTTCTTCGCGGCACCTCGTTGTCCGCGTGCCCTCTTCTGTACAGCGGAAGGATGACTTCCACTAGCCTCCTCCTCGTTCCCCTCCGCATCCCTCTCCACGTTCCCCTCCTCGTTCCCCTCTGCATCCCTCTCCACGTTCCCTTCCTCGTTCAAGTACTGGTTTGGATCCTCATTCCCCTCTTCTTCGTTCCAGTACTGGCTGCTTCCCTCTGCGATTGTTTCGTACAGTATCTGTTCCTCATCACGATCAGCCATCTGTTCATAGAAGAAATATTTGCTAAGCGTAATATTAACACTCTACTAATCTTGTATTAAAACTCAAATAATCATATATGCTAAGTCTAAGTGTCGTGTATTTGTACGGTAGATAATCATATATGCTAAGTCTAATTAAGTTTCGAATATTACATCTCTAATAATCTTATATTAAATCTCTAACACTCACATATGTTAAGTCTAATTAAGTTTCGTATATTAAACCTCTAATAATCTTATATTAAATCTCTAACTATCTCTAACACTCAAATATGCTAAGTCTAAGTGTCGTGTATTTGTACGGTAGATAATCATATATGCTAAGTCTAATTAAGTTTCGAATATTACATCTCTAATAATCTTATATTAAATCTCTAACAATCAAATATGTTTCGAATATTACATCTCTAATAATCTTATATTAAATCTCTAACACTCACATATGCTAAGTCTAATTAAGTTTCGTATATTAAACCTCTAATAATCTTATATTAAATCTCTAACTATCTCTAACACTCAAATATGCTAAGTCTAATAATCTAATAATCTCTAACACTCACATATGCTTACTCTAATAATCTAATAATCTTATATTAGAAATCTAACAATCTTATATTATATCTCTAACAATCACATCTTTACATCACTTGCCTGCGCGAATTCCTTCGAGGGCTAGCTACCACTTTGGCTTGAGGGACGACGACGACGACGTCTTCTCTGCAACATGCAAAAAAAATGTATTAGTCTAAACGCAAAGGAACATATAATATATTTCACGTTTTCAAGTGTATATAATCATATATATATGCTAAGTTCAACAATAGTTTAATTATCTCGTTCGTACACGTTTCGCTCGCGTTCGTTCTCACACTTTTAGTTCAAGTGCATTCACGTTCGTTCACGTTTCAATCACGTTCGTTCGCGTTTCATTCATGTTCGTTCACGTTCGTTCACTAACACTCATGTTCGTTCACGTTTCAGCCACGTTCGTTTGCGTTTGTTTACGTTCGTTCACGTTTCGTTCGCGTTCGTTCACGTTTCGTTCATGTTCGTTCACGTTCGTTCGCGTTTCAATCACGTTCGTTCGCGTTCGTTCACGTCGTTCACGTCGTTCGCGTTCGTTCACGTTTCGTTCGCGTTCGTTCGCCACGGCCGCCACGGCCATATCGTCCACGTGAGCGCATCCTCCACGGCCGCATCCTCGTACACGTTCGGGCGGCCGTGGCGGCAGCGGAGCGGTGGCGTGGTGGCAGCGTGTTGCGGCGGCGGTGGGGCGTCGCGGCGGCGTGGCGCGGCCCGGCGGCGTGGCGCGGCCCGGCGGCGTGGCGGCGGCGGGGCGTCGCGGCGGCGTCGCGCGGTGTGGCGGCGCGGTGGCGTGGCGAGCTCGAGGTGGGGGCGGCAGCGTGGACGCGGCGTGGCGGCACGGCGGCGTGGCGAGCTCGAGGCGGGGGCGTCAGCGTCGTCGTCGGTGGCGGTGGCGTGGAAGTCGGGGTTGGCATCGGCGGCAGGCGAAGGAGGGGTCGGCATCGGCGAGTCTACGTCGGCGGCGGCGTCAGCAATGAGCTAGGCGGCGGCGGTTTGGAGAGAGAGAGAGATCGAGATCGAGATCGAGAGAGAGGGAGGCAACGGCGGCTCTCACCCGAGAGATACGGCGGCGGCGGCGTCAGCGGCGGAGGCGGCGAGGACCGCGAGACGATGGCGAGAGACGATGGCGGCGTCGGCACGGGGATGCCTAGGCAGTGGCGGCGAAGGAGCTAGAAGCCGATCGGAGGAAAAACGTCTAAGTGTTGGTGGAGAAGACGAGGGCGCACCGGGAATATATATACCCCCAGATCTTTACTCCCGGTTGGTGAGAACAACTGAGAGTGAAAATATCTTTACTCCCGGTTGGTGAGAACAACCGAGAGTGAAGATATCTTTACTTCCGGTTGTTGTTACGAACCGGGAGTAAAGATATCTTTACTCTCCCGGTTGTTGTTACGAACCGGGAGTAAAGATATCTTTACTCCCGGTTGGTTCTTTAGTCCCGGTTGTTGTTACGAACTGGGAGTAAAGATATCTTCACTCTCGGTTGTTCTCACCAACCGGGAGTAAAGATATTTTTCCGCTATTTCCAAATTCTTTTTAAACCCGGTTAGGGTTAAGAACCGGGACTAAAGATAATAGCACTGAATATTGAATTTCGTTGCATATGTGTTTCTAAAATAGTAAATAATGCATTAAAATTATTTAAAGTCGAAAAATTAATGACAAAACCTTCGAAAATTTATTGTTGTATGTAGTAAATTCAGTGGATAATATATAATAAGCACGTGAATGATTTAAAATTGTTAAAAATTCTAATAATCATATATAATTAGCGTATGCATAGTAAATTGTTAAAAAATTCTAATTAACCTATGTAAATACCACATGCATGATTTAAAATTAATAAAAATTCTAATAAGCATATATTATTAGCATATGCATGATTTTAAATTGTTAAAAATTCTAATTAACATATGTAAATCCCACATGCATGATTTAAAACTTTTAAAAATTCTAATAATCATATTTATTTAGCATATGCATGATATTAAATTGTTAAAAATTCTAATTAACATATGTAAATCCCACATGCATGATTTAAAACTTTTAAAAATTCTAATAATTATATATACCTAGTGTCACGCCCGGAATTTCTATCCAAAATTCCAAACGCTTACATGTGTGTTAAACCCTCGTCCAGGAATCAACCGAGGCACACAATGACAATATTGATAATAGAGTACAAATAATTAACTAATGAATACTCGAAAATAATAAATTATTACAGAGGTGGATAGTTCCTCTCAAACCAAAAATAACATTCTACGCAGCGGAAAATAAAACTATAACAAACTACGGAACAGCTATGGCGACTCCACTCCACAGGCATCTTAACCAAGAACAAGCCTAATCCTCCAGATCATCACCTTCACTGAGATACTCCTCTTCTGATGAATGAATATTGCAAGAATGAGCATATGACATACTCAACAAGTCACACAGCAAATATGCAAGTGCACAGGATAACAAAGGATGGCATAATATAGCTCATTTGCAGAAACAGCATTTAATAAATATTTAAGAGAATGGTAAAACAGTTATATAATTAATCAATATTAAATAAACACCATACAATACACCCGTGTTGCATAGGCCCAACCACATTTGAACAACCAACCCCGGTTGAACAAATTAAACCTCCAAACTAGGAATTATCCATTCCAAACCAGGAATTAAATTAATTATCACCTTATTACCATTAATGAGTAGTGTGAGACTAATCACGAAAAACATTGCTCAACTCACCCATAACCGCGGGTACGGCTATTCGAATAGATTTAAACTCTGATCAGAGGTGTACCACTGTACCCACAAGACACAACCCCACATCATGTCACCACGTGCCTCAATACCACCACGGTATCTCGGAAAGGAGTCGTGACAATACCCCTCGCATAACACAATTCACCACAGTGCACCGTACCTGGATCATAATCACCCCCTTTAAAACAAGGCATGGACTCCCCAGCGACCCCCATGGACTTCTCGCCACTTCTCAGTCTGGCGCACTATAATGAATCATACTATACAAAAGATAAAGCCGTTGCCCACGCTGGCTTGTGGTTGGCACGATAAATGTTTCACAACAGTAGCTCGCGAACCGGTCCTTAATTGTCATGAGCACAACCAACAAAACCATATGCTCACAACCCACCTTAGTCAGGTTTTAATTATCAAATCATTACACGATTGACCATCGTGAGCTACCATTTAAATATAACCATTATTATCAATAAGAATTATGTAATATAATTATATTTAACCCCTTTTAGTTAGCTAATGTTTCTAAGCATGGCTAAGCAAACCTATATATAGCATTTAGCTGAACCAATCCAATATATAAGGTTCATGCTAATCAAATTATAACCCATAGGAAAATAAAGTCATCTTCGGCCATTAAATAACTGGGAAAGGTTCACCACCCGATGACATTCGAAAACAATGCATAGTTGAAATAAAATAATAGCTTTAAACAGGATCAACATGCTCAAAGGGTTGTTTGGGATCTGTGTGACTTGCCTTGGGCTTCCACAAACACTTCGGAACCTTCCTCAACGGAAACGCTCTCCTCCGGAACGTCGGAAACTAAAGCAAATAAACAAAATCAACAAAACAGTACAAAAACAAGCATGAACAGTACATGTGGATATTTTTAACTTGTAGATCTTGATTTTAGAAGAATTTAGAAACTTGAACCACCTAAAACGGATCTACGGTTATTTAGTTATGATTTTCCGAAGTTTTAATCTATTAGAAAATCGGGAAAAAGAAAAAGAAAAGGAAACGATGACGTCAGCCCTAATGATGACGTCATGCTGACGTCGGCACGGCGGCCGGCTCGGGTCGACGGCGGAGACGGCGCGGCGACGTGACCGAAGACGGCCGGCGGCGGCGGCGGACTTGGAGCGCGTCGCGGCGGCGCTAGGAGGCACGGGAGAGCTCGGGAAAGGGGGCAAACGGAAGAGGGCGACGCTAGGAAGCTTTATATAGCATCGGATTGAAGAGATCGAGCTCCAAACGAGAGGAATCGACTCGGGAAGAAATCAAACTCGGTTTTAGAGATAAAATCAAAACGAACTCGATTCGGATCAAATCCTCAACGATTCTCTTTGATTCTTGGGGGAAAAGAAAGAGGAGAACGAGAGGAACAAAACCCCTCAAAATCCCCGAGGAATCGGCCTCGGATTTGGGCGGAAACGGAGGTGGAAGACGGCGGCTCGGGCGGCTTGCGCGGCGGCGGCCGGAGGTTGAAGACGGCCCTGACATGTGGGCCCCACATGTCAGCGGCTGGAGGAGGAGGGGGCGAGCGGCTCGGCTTGGGCCGGCATGGGCCGGTTCGGCCGCGCGGAGAGAGAGGGAGTATTGGGCCGAATTCGGCCCAATGACCAAAGAAGGGGAACTTTTGAACTTTTTAAATAAAAACAATTTGTGAAATGATGTTTCAATTATTAAAAATACTTCCCTTGCTCAAATAATTCCCAGAAAATTCTAGAAAATAGAGGAGCAAGCATAGTATTTAATAAAATTTTATCTAGCTCATTTTTATATTGAAAATTTTCCTAGAAAATTAGGGTTTAGCTTGTAGGCTTTTAATTTAATTTCTAAAAATTCCAATTAAACAACAATTTATAAATTTAAGATTTTTAGGGCGTGACACCTAGCATATGCATGATTTTAATTTGTTAATCATCATATATAACTAGCATATTCAATACATAGTTTACAACAATTACGGCAATACATCGGCGGTGACGGTTGTCCGCACGTACTTTCTCCTCACTATTGTTCCTTCCATGTAATCGCTACGTGAGTAAGGGGTGTCTTCATTTGATAGGAGGATGCTAGGGTCAATCGTCACCGTGAAAGGGGGTTGCCCATCAAACTGATCGTAATCCTTGTCAGTCTTGTCCTCTACTCCGACGATTTTTCTTTTGCCTGGGAGAACCACGTGGCGCTTCGGCTCGTCAGGCCCTTTGCCCTTCTTTCCTTTGCTAGACATGTCCTTCACGTAAAAAACTTGCGTTACATCATTGGCAAGGACAAAAGGTTCGTCCGAGTTTCCAACCTTGTTATGGTCAACCGTTGTCATCCGACTGTCATCAATCGTTACGCCTCCACCAGTCAACCTAACCCATTGGCACCGGAACAGAGGGACCTTGAGAGGTCCATAGTCAAGTTCCCATATCTCCTTGATGGCACCGTAATACGTGCCAGTTGTTCCATCGTGTCCCATGGCATCGATACGAACAGCACTGTTCTGGTTCATGCTCTTCATGTCTTGGGCTCTTGTGTAGAATGTGTACCCATTGATCTCATATCCCTGGAATGTCGCGATCGAACCAGATGGACCCCTCGCCAGGAAGGCCAGTTGTTGGTTAATCGTCTCGTTACCCATGAGATGTTGTCGTAGCCATGCGGGGAAAGTATCAATGTGATGCCGTGTAATCCATGCATCGGATTTACCAATGTTTCTGGCGCGAACTAACGCCAAGTGCTCCTCGATGTAAGGAGCCACCAATGAAGATTGTTGTAAAACCGTGAAATGGGCTTTACGGAATAAATTGTTGTCTACCGTCATTAATGCTTTCCTTCCGAGAGTCCCCTTTCCCCGTAGTCTCCCTTCATGGCGTGATTCAGGTACCCCGATTGGGCGAAGGTCTTCAATAAATTCAACGCAGAATTCAATGACCTCCTCTGTTCCATACCCCTTGGCGATGCTTGCCTCTGGACGAGCACGGTTACGAACATACTTCTTCAGAATGCCCATGTACCTCTCGAAAGGAAACATGTTGTGTAGGAACACAGGTCCGAGAATACCGATCTCTTTCACTAGGTGACAAAGCAGATGCATCATTATATTGAAAAATGAAGGTGGAAATATCAACTCAAAGCTGACAAGACATTGCACCACATCATTCTGAAGGGCTTCTAACCTATCCGGATCGATGACCTTCTGCGAAATTGCGTTCATGAAAGAACATAGCTTTGTTATTGTTGCCCGGACATTGTCTGGGAGGATACCCCTTATTATAACTGGTAGCAGCTGTGTCATCAACACGTGACAGTCATGAGACTTTAATTTGTGAACTTCTTCTCCTTCGTGCTTATTATTCGCTTTATATTCGTAGAGTATCCAGATGGTACCTTGATGCTCTCCAAGCATTCAAACATACTTTCCTTCTCTGCTTTACTAAGAGTGTAGCTGGCTGGACTCAAGTAATGGCTGCCTTTCTCCTTTGGTTCCGGGTGAAGGTCGCCGCGTTGTTCCATATGCTTCAGATCATTACGTGCTTCCAGTGTATCTTTCGACTTTCCATATACACCTAGGAAGCCAAGAAGGTTTACGCAAAGGTTCTTAGTGAGGTGCATCACGTCGATTGCGTGGCGGACGTCCAAGAATTTCCAATAGGGTAACTCCTAAACTATGGAGCTTTTTTTCCACATCGCTGCGTGACCATCTTCGCACTCTATAGGCTGGCTGCCAGGCCCCTTTCCAAACACTACTTTATGATCTTTCACCATAGCAAACACTGTTTTCCCGCTGTGATGTTTAGGCTTCATACGGTGGTCCGCCTTATGTTCAAAGTGCTTGCCTTTCTTCTGTACTAGGTGGTTTGCAGCAAGAAATCGACGATGACCCATGTACACAACCTTCCTACAGTGCTTAAGATACATACTTTCTGTTTCATCCGTACATTGAGTGCAAGCCTTGTACCCCTTGTTTGACTGCCTGGATAGGTTGCTAAGTGTAGGCCAATCGTTGATGGTTACGAACAGCAGCGCTCGTAGGTTAAACTCCTCCTGTTTGTCCTCGTCCCACACGGGGACACCTTCCTTCTTCCACAACAGTTTAAGATCTTCGACCAGTGGTCTTAGGAACACATCGATGTCTTTACCAGGTTGCTTGGGGCCTTGAATAATAATCGACATCATTATGTACTTCCTCTTCATGCATAGCCAAGGGGGGAGGTGAGGTTGTAGATACACATCGTAACGGGCCAAGTGCTATGGCCGCTGCTCATCTCTCCAAAAGGATTCATGCCATCCGTACTTAAACCAAACCGTATGTTTCGTGCGTCCTTTCCAAAGTCTTTAAATTTTCTGTCGATGTTTCGCCACTGCGAACCATCTGCGGGGTGTCTCAGCATCCCGTCCTGTTGACGTTCTTCAACGTGCCAACGCATCATTCTAGCATTCCCCTTGTTCCTAAACAAACGCCTTAGCCGTGGTATTATAGGGAAATACCACATCACCTTAGCAGGAATTCTCTTCTTCGTTAGCTGCCCGTCAACCTCACCTGGATCATCTCGTTTAATCTTGTATCGTAGTGCTTTACAAATAGGGCATGCTTCTAGGTTCTCGTACTCCTCACCGCGATATAGGATACAATCATTCGGACATGCGTGAATCTTCTGAACTTCCAGTCCTAGAGGGCAGACTATCTTCTTAGCCTCGTACGTTGTCTCGGGCAATTTGTTTCCCTCCGAAAGAATGTTCTTGACGAGTTTCAATAAATCGCCAAATGCCTTGTCACTAACACCATTTTTTGCCTTCCATTGCAAGAACTCCAGAGTGGTATCCAACTTTTTGTGCCCCTGCTCGCAACCTGGGTACAACGACGTTCTGTGGTCGTCTAACATCTTGTCCAATTTATGGGCCCCCTTTTCACTTTCGCAGTCCTCCTTGGCATCCTGCAACATCTGACCAAGATCATCCGCAATGTCGTTATAATCAGCATCTCTGTCCTCCTCGCCCGTTTGATTTCCTTCAAATCCAGCGTATTGAGCAAAGTCTGGAATATTGTCGTCTTCCACTACATCTTCTTCCATTTCAACCCCTTGCTCTCCGTGGGATGTCCAACAATTATAGTTTGGCATGAACCCCGACTCAAACAAGTGGAAATGAATAGTCCTGGATGCAGAATACTCCTTCTGATTCTTACACTTATTGCATGGACAACAAATAAAACCCTTCTGCTTGTTAGCTTCGGCCAATCTCAAAAAATAATGCACGCCGTCAATAAACTCTTTGGACCGCCGGTCAGCGTACATCCATCGCCGATCCATCTACATGAAATGAAAAAAAAATCGTACACAAATAATCATTCGTACAATAATAACAGTCATACAATAATGATAAAATAATCATAAACTCTTTCAACAGTCATACAATAATGACATATCATTATTCATACAAAAATTATAAAATATTCCACCAAATAATTCTTATTTATTATTTTTTAAGTTTTAAATTCTTTTAATTTTCAATTTAGTTTGTTTTCTTTTATTTAAGATTAACTTTCACTATATTTTCCTACTCAACTATTTTATAAAACCTTATTTAGCAAATAAACAAAATTTCTATATATTCTTTCTTTTCCCACACAAATTTTCTCTCTCATCAACTTACAACAAAATTTTGGAGACAAAAAAGTGTGTAAAACATAGCTCCAAATGTAATATGACCAAAAAAACATTGGAGGATGAAGTTGCTAACCTTTTAGGCACCTCCGATTTGTATATAATCACCAAAGTAAATTCACTATAAATTTTGGCATGACCTCCCCTCTTTTTTGAAGAAATTTTGAAGCTTGCTCTCGGGCTGGAGGAGGAAGAAGGCATATATAAAGAGGGGGGATCTTTAGCCCCGGTTGATGTACTAAAGATTGTCGGGATCTTTAGTCCCAGTTGGTAACACCAACCAGGACTAAAGTTACGATCTTTAGTCCCAGTTGGTAACACCAACCGAGACTAAAGATCCCGGGGGGACCTGACAAGCCCTGACATCATTTGAACCGGGACTAAAGATCAAATATGCCTGTTACCCTTTTTAACCGGGACTAAAGATCATTTTTAGTCCCGGTTTTTGTTGCAACCGGGACTATTGTGGAATTCGGCCGACCGACAAAAGATGGTTTCTCCACCAGTGATGGTTTAGATTCACTTCTTTTGTTATTTTAGTTGGAGAAGAGAGAAGAGGTAGCTTAGATCCTTTTTGTTCTTTCTTGTAGGTCTATTGTTCTTATAGTTTTAAATAAAGATATAATTAATGCAGAAGGTTTTGATTCAATTAGCTTATAGTACTTATATTCCCTCTATTCCAAAATATAAGATATAACCACCCTTAACTCAAAGATCAAGAAATATTTATTATCATCACCTCGTTTGGATCACTCCGATAAATAGAATCCATGTATCCAATATAATTAGAGATTTTAAGGGTGGAGGATTTAAAATACAATAATTTAGTAGAGAGAAGGTCATAGTTAATTACTGCCATATATGCATGCACGCCTTATATTATGAAACATCTAGTTGTGTCTAGTTGTGCCTTATATTTTGAATCAGAGGGAGTAATTAATTTACTACAATTAATTGCTATATTAGCTAGCTAGATCTATGTGTTTATTATCTAGGGTCAACTCATTTCATCATGCATCATCCCTGAGCAGTAAGCACTGTCTCATCCATGTGTGCCCCCACCATCAGCAGAGCACCACTATTAGAGTAACAATAACTGAAGTTTGTAGCAACAGAATCGTCCGTGATATGTGTTATTTCGCAGACGGCCTTGAACCATTTGTGTTGACTTCTAGCTCGTGTTCTAGATGAGTTGCACTACAAATATGAAAATTTTTGAAAAGTATACTTCATCCGTTTCTATATTTTCTGTCGATGTAGATATCATTGGTAAAATTATGATGCAAATCGAGGGTTGGATGAATATACATAGCTCACATGGATATTTGATCTTTATGGTGTTACTGAGCAATTAAGTGGCTGATAATATACATTAAAAACCACACAAGCCAGTAGATGTGCACATAGCTAGAATGTGTTGGTAACCATAAACTAGCTAGCTAGTAGTCATGATCAGAGGGCACACAGCACAAATGGCACTATAGTGCATGGCATGTGATGACCTCAGCACAATATTATGCCCCTTTTCCCATAAATTATTCCTGTCTTATAGTACATCCATCCATCCATTCACTTCCATCCACGGATCAAAGTTGGGCACTGTGCAATCGCCGTTGACGTCTTACCAGCTTCTCTCCCTCTAAACCCTATTACCACTTAATTACTGAGAATGAGAGAGATTAGAAGAAGTGATTAGTGTGTGCATTAAATGAGCTTGTCTACCTATATATGAAAGCCACTCTTCTCCTTTGAACATTCTTCTCCTTTCTTCAACTTCTTCTTCCTCCTCCTCTCGTCGATCGATCGATCTCCTCCCATCCCATGGTGGTGTCGGCCGCGGCGCGGCGCAACGCCACAAGAGGGGAGGAGGCATGAGAGGATGGTGACGTTGCTCCGGCCGCACCGCCACGCCCATGGGCCGGCCGCCGTCGACGTTCGCCGCCTCCAGCTCACCGTCGATACGAGAAGAGGAAGAAGAAGAAGCGATAGCAGCCAACACCCGCCGCCGCCGCCGCCGCCGCCGCCATCGTCGTGGTGTTTCCTAAGGTCCATGGCACAGGACCCCTCGCACCCCCACCGCCAGAGCAAGGACGCCGCCGCCGCCCCTCCGCCGCCGCCGCCGCCGCCGCAGGAGCAGCAGCCGCAGCAGCAACCCGAGCTAATCACGGCGCCGCCGCCTCGCGACGACGTCGCCCACCAGGAGCCCAGCACAAGTAGCAGCAGCGGCGGCGGCGGCGGCACCGACGCCGGCGGCCTGTCGCTGCAGCTCGGGCTCGGCCCGTCGCCGGGCTCGCCGTCGTCGTCTCGCCGGAAACGGCCAAGAACCGACGCCCACCATGAGGCCGCAGGCCCATCAACGTCGGCGGCCGATCCGCAGCTACCGGAGCTGCGGCTGTCGGTGCTCCATCCAGGGCCTTCGTCGTCGGCGTCGGCGGTGGGGGCGGTGGTGGCGGCGGCGCCGCCGCCGCCGGCGCACGAGGCCGGCACGTGGTTCGTTCTCCGGGCGGCGCAGAACCAGTGAGTACACCATGGTCGACGATGATGATCTCCATCTCCATGAATGGATTAGAGACAATGTGGGTGGTTAGTTCATGCGGTTGCCGTTGATCCATGTTTGCAGGAGGAGAGAGCCACCATTGCCGCAGATTCCCCGGAGCTTCTTGAGGGTTAGGTTAGTAATTATTCTCATGCATCTCTACTTCTCTAGTAGCTACTACCTCCATCCTAAAATATAACAACTTTTGGCTGTCCAGATTCATAGCTAAAAATGTTTATATTTTGAGACGGAGAGAGTAGTAGAAAAGCTAATGATCTTCTTGTTTGTTGATCAACTTCTTGGGTTATTAAATTAGTTTTAATTGATTGATATGTTGATTGATTGATTTTATAGTTTTTGGTCTTGTTGGTGATGGATATTTGTATATGTTTTTGATGATGCCACATTGACTTGGGGGTGTTTGTGTGTGCATGCATGTGTGCACACATGTTGTGTGTGCATGGTGTGGCCAATTAACAGAGATGGGAGGATGACAGTTAGAGTAGTGATGAGGTACCTGGTTAACAAGCTGAGTCTTGAGGATGATTCACAGGTATGTCATGCATACCTAGCTCCCTGCTTATTTTATTTTTGCACTGTCTTTGCCTTGTCTTTATGTTTTTTTTCCATGTTTGTTTTCTTTGAATGAGTGTGGAACAATGTCTGTTGGCTTACTGTTTTCGATTCGTCGGGGTTTTGAGAGTTTCTTAACTAGAGTTATTAGCTTTGTTAGTTTAGTAGTCCCCACTGTGGGTCATGGGGGCCTCATGGCTCTTGGTAGAAACAAACAATTTTAACCACTGACCTATAAAAAGGATTAACAAGATTCTAAGCAAATATTAACACATATATAAATTAAGTTTTCAGTTGCTACAGCTATATGCAAAAGTATATATGCAATATACAAAAATTTCGTGGTATCGGGCCCAACACGGCTAAAATAATATGCATCATCATGTTCTTGTGAGAGACTGTCGCTGCCAAGTTCCATAATGGAAGTACATTAATTTGGTTTTTGTGTGGGGGAAATACATTATTTTGTTTTGTGGAGGAGAAGCACATCAATTTGTTTTGCGGTGAGAAATACATTATTACACATAATATTAAATATTATCCCCGGTATATATATACATAAATATATCTTCCTGGTATCATAAATACATTAGTTTTTTTTTAGAAAAAAAAGAAGAAAAATAGTGCAACAATATTAACTCAACTGAGAAAAATGCATGGACTAGAGAGAACAAGTTTCTAGGACAAGTGGCATGCACAAATAAGGGCAGGCCAGAAGGGTGGTTTTGCTACTTCTACTAACCTATTGTCAACAGCCACTTAATTACACTGCATGCCTAGAGCTAGCTAATCTATAGTTATAGTGCATGCATCTGGAAAATTTCGTGCATCTGGAAAATTTCGTGGCGTGTTTTATATTAATTACCTTGGAGCTTGTTGCTAGCTTAAGTAGATGATCAATTATAATCGCTGCAGAGAGAGCGCAAAAATATTGGTAGGTGAAAGGAGCTTTAGAGCTACGGACAGTAGTTTGGATGTCGGGATTCCAATAGGTCTTTGTTGTTGTTGTTGTTGTGACAAATTGGTGTAGGTGAAGGGTGTCCGTCCAAGTGTTACATCATGGGTGACCCCCCATGATTAAGGGTCTCTCTCTCTCTCTCTCTCTCTCTCTCTCTCTCTCTCTCTCTCCTTTCTCTCTCTCTCTCTCTCTGCGTGATTTTGTTGCTGCTTAAGGTTCCATTTTTGTTAATTAGTTTCCATTACTTAATTAATTAGTGAGCTCACTTAGTTAATTAGTTGTGTCTTGGGCATGGACTTGTGTCTCTACCATATTTTGACTGTTTTACAGTCTTAAGGTTATATATATGGTGGTTGGGAGCTTCTGTGTTGGGGAAAAGCACCAAAAAAGGTTCAGCATATATATGTATTGCCCATACATGATGGCAAGTTGAAAACATTTCCACAGTTGTTTTGCCTAAAATGAACTTACCAAAGAATTGCCAAATATGTACATATCTATAGTCATGTCCCCTCATCCTGCTGGCCGGCTAGGGGTACCAATGAAAAACATAATACATTTTTACTGACCTGATTATTCGGTGAAAATAGCCTATAAATTTCCAAAGTTCAAAATTTAGATCAGATTTAAACTAATGCAATTGCATAAAATTAAGTTAAAAATTATCTTCTCTTTGAAAACATAACCTATATAAATTAAGACACACCTACAATTTATTCGGAATAGGGACAGGAGCGCGTGTGGTACCTATATATATAATTTGCGAGAAACCGGTGGGAAGTGTGTGAGGGGTATTGAGTTTACTTGAAGATATTACTGTCCCCAAAAAAGGCTAAGTCTCACCTAATGCAATGAAAGTCATGCACCATCCTATATACCACAATGTATGCTTTTGTTTGTGGCATATATATGCCTTTCCAATAAGCTAGCTGACTGAGAAGCTTTGATAGATGGTAGCTTGCTAGCTTGTAGTAGCTAGTAGCCAACATTGCACAAATGTATATCTGCCAGAGATATCAAGAGATCTGATCATCATAATGGCCTCTGGATCCTTGTTGCGACAAGCCGGCCGTGTGGTGGACCTGATTTCAATCTAAGCTAGATGCACAAACTGTAGAAACATTGATCTGATCTGATCTCATCTCATCTATATATGTTCATATTTATTTGTGTTTTTTGCTATATAGTTAGTGGTGAATTTTCTAAAACAAATGTTGTAGCTAGCCATGCATACATGCTACTATAACAGTATCGACATCGATCTCATGCGCATGAAAGCACTTTTTTTTCTATTAGTTAGTATAGAAATTCCCTATATATATAATTAGCACAGCAACTTCCTAATATTAAGAAATAATTTTATTCAGTGGTAAATGAAAATCCCATCCCATTAAATATATAGATTTTTTTTATAAACACGGATATGTACACTTATGCCCTGTTGAGAGATATTTTCAGCGTATGTGAAACGAGAAAACTCATTAGCACGTGATTAATTATGTATTAACTATTATAAAATTAAAAATAGATTTATTTGATTTTTAAAACTACTTTTTTTTGTCAAAAACGCACCATATAACAGTTTGAAAAGCGTGTTAAAAAAAACGAGAAAGTTAAAGTTTAGAGTTAAGGAAAAGAACCGGGCCTATAGATATATTGTTTCTCGCATATACTAATTCCATTCCAAAAAATATATATAAGCATTTTACATGTTTTTCTAAAATCGATGTATCCAGTTAGGTGTGTACATATAGAACATAGTACTTGGTACTTGGTCAAAAGAGAGACCTGCCAGTTTAAAAATCATGTGCTGAAAGGCTGCAAAACTATTCACTGCATACTGGAGTAGATCAAATATTGTCGGTGCTGCATGCAAATGGGTGGTTGCTGCATGAGAGATGGATGGATGGATCGAACACACTGCAAAGCAGCCTACGCATATCACTCCAACAAAAACAACAAGTGGATGCCAATTGCAAAAGGACAAAAATTAATTAAATGTCGTATACAACTTACAAGACATGGGATTCGATCGCGAAAAAAAAAAAACAAGTATTTTGCTGGAACAGAAAACTAACTACCTTTTCAATTGTACTATGGACAAAATTGCTTTGAACTAGTTAGTAAAGTAATTAATGTTAATACCTAAATAATTGAAAAAGTTTCATACTCATTTGAATTGGGTATATACTCAATTTCAACAATGGTGCCCGGACACCATGGAGCACCAAACAAATTTATTATATACTAACTAGTTCAAAGTAAGTTTGAACTGAATTTAAATTTTTTTTGTTAGATTTTAATTCTAGGTATATAGCATCCATACATATAATTAGTTAGGTATGTAATCATGGATTGTGAAATAAAGTTAAATTTGAGTTGTTTTGTTGATAGGTATAGGTATGAATCGAATTCTTATAACTAGGTATATACTCACAATTTGAAAAATTTGAGTGATTTTGTGCATTTGAAACCATATGAGTGTCCTCTCTCTCTCTCTATATATATATATATATATATATATTTATATTTATATTTATAGCACAAGAACTCTCCTGAAAAAGAAAATAAAATGATAAGTCGACTTGACTTTTACGAGTACTCGGCCAAGTATTTAAAAGGATAATTATTAGCAAGACGTACAAACCATTACATATAGGAGTATTTTGTGTAAATTAACTCACGTGTCTACAGTAAGTTATATAAATATAGTTCAATTGGGCCATTATGATAGCGCTTGACGAATCTTTACAGCAAGTGCTATCTGATTCCAAATCCAAATAGAGTTAATGATTCCTTAGCCCTACATTGTACTACTACCTTTTTCTTCTTGATACATACACCTTTTATTGTACAGATATTAATTACCTTTTTTTATTAGTGTATAGGACAAAAAAAGATGTAGTGCAATAACTTCTGAAATCCTGAAATCTATTAATTTATTAAATATTTAACACGATTATAAATGCTATATACATTTTTTTTCTTTCGCACACAGATCAATTTCATACATCTTTTAGTCGTGGAGCCCAAAATACACACTGGCCACACACGTACTACATGCTTGTTGTAATCTTAATAAATATACTTCCTCTATAAAAAAACAAATGTAGGACTAAATGTGATATATTCTAATACAATAAATCTGGACAAAGGTATGTCCAGATTCATAGTATTAGGATATGTCACATCCAATACTAGATTGGTTTGATATGTCATATCCAATACTAGATTGGTTTTTTATGGGATGGAGAGAATATGTTGTAGCAGACCTATATTCTTATTCCTATTAATTGAAAATTTTATACATCAATTCCAATAACTGGATCTTCTCTGACACAAACTTCAAAATGAGTGGATGACAAAAAAAGAACTTACCGATATATCTGTGATCACCGTACCGGAAGAAAACCATGAATAACAGTTGCAATATAAAGACTGTCATGTGGTGCACCGAAAATAATTGTACATAAAATAAAATTGAGCGCTGCTACATACTAAAATTTTCTTACAGAACTCTTAAAAACAATATCTCAACCGTTCAATTTAATTAACTAGATAAAAATAATAGAAAATCTAGATGCATATACTCATAGCGCAGGTCTCTCGTACAAGATTCTATCAGTTACAGCAGATTCAAGAGATGTGAACATAGTCATAGCAAGAGTTAAGTAAGTATATAGACTTTTCCAATAAAATCAACCATTCGATTTTTTTATTAGAGTATTTACAAAACTGAGTCCCTACCGATAAAGCTATATCGACTTTTATATAGATTCAAAATAAACTTGTCAAAATTTCCCTGATAGGTCTTCCTCATTGATTTCTTAACTTGCGTTCACCTTAACTAGCAATATACCCTTGTGCATTAAATTCAGGTTTTGGCTATAAGCTGATATATGGAACTTGGGATAATAAGGAAATGAATTATGTAAACGATCTTTTCAATATAATAACGTATTTTTTTTCTGATTTTTAATAGCACTCCTCCCTAGCTATCTAGCTAGTTAGCCTCTAGAATAAAGGCTACACAAAACATCATTATTTTTCATGAAAGGGACACGTCATTTTTGTTTTGTTTTAGCTGTGCATGCTTACACATTAAAAATGTATCATAAAAATGTCAAAATACTACTTTCTACTAAATTGTATTGATTGTTTTATTGTTCAGTCGTTATCCTGCGTTGCTAATCACACACACTTTCAAAATGCTCTATACATATATTGATCTATCTAGAGTGGTAGTTGAGCCATGCATGTACAGACCCTTTGTTTTATGTTTGGACATCTTCTAGTAGGTGGCCCATTCATCTTTGCCATCTCTCATCTTTTTTTTTTCTTGTCTCATTTCCATCTTTCCTGCTTTCCTTTAGTTAGACACTGGTGGCCTTGGCTTTTGATGGATTATTCATATTCTGTACATGCATTAACACAGGTTAGGCATTTTTGTAGCGAGTTAACAAGCACACATTCATATATACTCCCTCCGTTTTTTAATAGATGACGCCGTTGACTTTTGAATGCATGTTTAACCATTCGTCTTATTCAAATTTTTTTTGCAAATACGTAAGATATAAATCATGCTTAAAGTATTTTTAGTGATAAAACAACTTACAATAAAATAAATTGTAATTACATAAAATTTTATAAAACGAATGGTCAAACATATGTCTAAAAGTCTACAGGGTCATCTATAAAAAGTGAAGGTAGTATCTCTTTTTTCTCAAAACTTAACGAGTTAATGAGATGGTGTACTCTAATATTTAAGAGGAGGAAAATTAAAACTACAAAGAAAACAAAGAATGGGAAATTAAGGGACATTGGAGGATGTGTGCTAGGGGCGGTATGTGTATGCGTCTTTCGTGTAATTTTAAAAGAATACGTTGGATGATTTAATATTGTATATTGTTAGACATTGTAAAAGGCGCAATATAGCCAAGTTAATAATACCACTAGCTCACCACGCTTTAAGTGAGTTATCGGTATTAAAAACATTTTGACCCTAACCTAAAAGTTCAAGGCGTATATTAAAATTGGAAGGTTGCTTATAACTTTATTCAACACCTCAATAAGCTCAAGGCCCTTCGTCTCCGATTTAATTTTATGTACTTGTACCCAAAACTTGATTTTATTTGGTCTAAGCACATGCACTCAATAAACTTACCTGCCATTGAAAACCTTTAGTTTATTACTTTTACGAAATATGAAACTTACAAAATTTTGCCAAAAAAAATAGATTTGGCAAAAACATATAGGATATATTAGTTCATAATTTTACATAAATAGATTCGTATTATGTGGGACATAAAAAAATAAGAGGATAATTATTTATTCCAGAAACTAAAATAACTATGTTTATGAATTTTTTTATATATAATCATATTATTTTACTGAAGGTGTATAACTTATCAGCTGTAAGATTATTAAGTTTAGTTGTCCTCTCAAAAAAAAAGTAAGATTATTTTTTTTCTTTTACGAACATGCAAAAATCTTACACGTCCATATATTAGCAAAAGAAAACACTTTTACAACTACAACCCGCTGACGTGGTCATTGGGGGTTATAGGAGAAGGGTAAAAACACGCTGGGGTAACTAGGAGGGAAAACGGGGCCCCAAACAGCAAGAGGAAAAGTGAAAAATCCAGACAAGGTCATACGTTTAGTGATACGATAATTTCATCTTGAATACACAGTTGACGATGGAAGGAATATTATCCAATTGTGAAAATTAACTTGACACAAACCTAGCTACTAGTGATTTGGCGTAATCAAAGGTCAAACGTTGGTACGCTGTTGTAAGTTAAACCAGTAAGCCACACACAACAGGCCACATGAAGTGGACGTCCTAGCTTTATTTAGCCACTTTGAGCTGTCAACTATCACTGCACTAGCTCCCTACGTACCATGCCACTCCCCAGATCGATCACGACTAGAGCCTAACGTTTCCCCTGATCAGAACATACATTTTCTGGCAACAAGATATCATGTCTTCGATTAGGGCTGCCAACGAGCCGAGTTCGAGCGAGCTCGATACAAGCTCGAGTCACTCGGCTCGAGCTCGACTCTTGATTTTTAAGTAAAACAATATATATTTTAAAGATAATCTTTAAAAAAATAATTAATTTCTAATTCATCATATTAATAGAAGAGGAAAAAAGAATAAAATGAATATTTGATGTCAATATAAGATATACAAATAACATATTTGATCTCCTAATTTATTAAATAACAACAAAAATCATATATTATTAGCCTTGTTGGAAGCTCGAGCTCAGCTCGACAAATTAAGCTCGCGAGCTAAGGGAGAGGCTTGGGCTCGGCTCGTCTGGAGCTCGAGCCGAGCTCGAGCAGCTCGCGAGCCTCGAGCTTTTTTGACAGCCCTACCTTCGATGTACTACTTTGATCATCTTCTGTAATATATAAATTATTTGTGATATATTTTCTCTAAAAACTATGTTACTAACAACATATAGTTTTCAAAAAAAAAAACATCCCAATATATCCAAATACAATATTTATATACACTAGCAATAATTAGGTCCCAAATTCTAGATAAGTTTTAAAGGTAGTATATGCGTAAATATAGGAATTAAGGTTGATTTGGCATAGCTCCAGATCCAAAAATTTTTGGAGCGGCTGAGTATCTCTAGATCTAGACATAAAATTACATTGATAATTTAGATATTAATCATTTTGTTTTCCTATTCTAGATGAAACATAACTTTTTAAACCACTTAGTACAAATTAACTTCAAACCCAGTGTAGATTTGAGACCTGGATCTATATATACCAAACTAAATAAAACCAAATTAAGTGAGGATGTATTTAATTCAGCGAAAAGTTTAGATTTTGATTGAAATTAGAGATGATGTGACTGAAAAGTTGTTTGTGTATGACAGATTAATATGATAGAAAAGGACTGAAGTTTAGATCTAAACACAGCCTAGGTATATAGGCATGAGTCGAGAGACAGATCGATCGAGCTGCGTGACGTAAGTCATGAGCAGCTTGAATGGTGGCCATGTATGTTGGAGTTTTCACGGGTGAATGGACGTCAGACCTAACACACAATATATATATGTACACACCAGTAGGGCCAACCCCTGCAGCAGGCTATATATATATCCGGTTAGATGTAGAGGCTATATAAAAAAAAATACCTTTCTCTTAAAAAAAAAAACTGCTGCAGCAGCAGCGATAGCCATATTAGTTCTCTCCATCGTTGCATATGCAATAGCTATAGCTACATCATGCAAGCAAGTTGTGCAACGTCAACCTTTGCCATGGCGATGACGATGCATGTCTGCTGAAAAAAAATATATAATGGTACTTATACTAGTGAAGAAACCATATCTGTTGGGTTGGGCAAAACCACATTAGCCCCAGTTTAAATAGAAATTAGAAAAAAAAATTATCTTTAGTCCCGGTCCAAAAGCTCATGAGTACTTTTTTGATCTTTTATTTCCTGTTGGTGTGTTGCAGTGATAATTTTTTATATTATGCTCTTGTCAGATTAATTAACACACGCTGACAATTAATCGTCATGGGGCCGGTACATAGTTTGTGTTTGTAGGGTCAACCAACTAATAGTACTATTAATTACTAATTAACACTAGTACCAGTTATATATATATAATTAATTGTTACAACTATTAATCTATAGCTATATATATGATCCTTTTTTTATGGGTTGATGCACACGTTAACTAACGCTTTTGGAATCGTGCATGCATGCGTGCGTGGTAGTACAGCCTAGCTAAGCTAGCTTAGCTGCCTGCTTACTTTAAAGAGATGAACAAAATGCCCGAAATTCGGTGGTGGCTACGCCATTTTTGTAGTGGGCTTAATTACTTACTGATCGAGTACGTGCATCATCGATCATCACGGGATCATACATGTTCTCTTATTCTCAACTAATTAATTAATCTAGTATAATATTAGGACAGTCTCGTACAGTACCTAGTTGTAAGGAGTAACCACTAAATATAGTTTCTCCCCCGGTCGAGATGATTAAATATTAGTTAATTCAAGGAGTTTTGACTTCAAAGAATACTATAAAACACACAAACACATACGACAAATTAAGCACAATAATTAAGATCGAACAAGATCACAATTAAGGAAAAATGGTTAATTTATGACACATGCATGTCCCTTTAATTATTTCAAAAAATATATGCATTATTTGCAAGCTAGCCTAGCTAGCTAGCCGTTTGATATTGTTCTTTCGAATTTGAACAGGTATTTTTTTAAACACTGTTTAATTAGTTAGTCCTAGCTAGAGCATGAGAAGTCCCTATCACAAACACTAGCATATATACTATTTATTATAGCGACAGTATTATGCTATATATAATTGACAACATCGAAAGTCACTTCAGAACTGCACAAATTAATATAATTGTTAATTATATGTTCATGGATAGATGTTTCTCCCTCCGAGCTATTACTTGCATGTCTAGCTAATCATCAACGCCCATGGGTACGTAGTCACGAAATTCAAACGAGGATTTTGATTTTGGATTAACTTAATTTAAAGGTACCTAAGTAAAGAAATGTGTATATCTGCTGATCAGTCCCTAAATTAAAAGACCATATTTGTAGCTATGCACTTAGACGAAGTAATTGTTCGATCAGGTGCATAGCCAAAAACAAATTCTTAATTAACGACGGAGAGCAGAAAACTTAATTTGACATGTCAAGAAATTGTTGGCCCATTAGACCTAAATGGATTTTTACAAGTAAAAAATTCCAATTTGGTGCATTAATACATTTATTTGAGAATTCAACTGAAAAATTATTGAAAACAATCCATTTTTAAACCGTATAGGCGAATAGTACATAGTAGCAATTAAAGATGTAGCTAGATAGGGTAAACGGGTTGTAGCCAATGGGAGGTCCTTAATTTATTGTGACTATCTCGATCGACCATATATATTTGAGGGCAACAAATTAACGTCTAATTCACCAACTTGCCCTATATCCAACTAGGTTAGGTCGATCTTTGAGTTTGAAAAAAACTTGGTCGTCGATCGTACACTGAATTCTCCATGCTCGACAGCCTCAGCAGCAGTAGCAATCGACAGGTGATGAATGGCTACCAAGTATACCAACCACCACGAAATTTTAATCTACTATTGTGAGTTTTTTCGTTAGCTAGGGCTGTCAAAAAAATTTCTCGACTTCTGAATAATATTTAAACAGAGGTCAAGCCTTGGACAAAATTATAAGCTGGCAAATCTATTGACTTCTCGAGCTCGATGTTGACACAAGTTTCCAAATTAACCAAATTTTGTTGTATTCCTGAAATTTTCATGTGAAAATATTCCTGAATTCCAAAGATGGGCACATTACATATAACTTGATTAATAAGGGTTTTCACAGAGAATATTATTATTAAGGATGTTCATGCTATTCCTCATGGGTTGCCACTCCGTCCCAAATTATAGAGCTTCCTTTCTTAGGAAAATCAAACTCGATGAGGTTTTGACTAATAATCATAGTAACCATATCTATACTAAGTATTATGTATGTTATATTACTAGATTTATATTTTGAAGGACTTTCATGTGATACTAATTTCATATTCACTGAAAACATAACATGGAATAAATTACTGGTCAAATTATGTTATTAAATATCGTGTAAAAAAATAACAGACTTTATAATTTACGACTGCGGGAGTATTAGAGAGTACACACCAATCCTCACTGAAAAAGATCCAAGGGCCCAAGAAAGTACAGGTCGTTGACTAGAATAATTAATTAACCTCCACACTTAGAACAACATAGATAATCGTTACATATAGGGTCCACTAACTCCCTGAAAATATTATGTCTGTAACGCTCCACAATAAAATTTGTGTATTATTATCTTACAAAATTATCTTAAGTACTAGCTTGGAGTACGTACGTATATGGAGTACTGCTGCTTAAATTGAGGGAAAATAAAAATGATAGTGATCTCTAACTCTCTAATTAACTGCCCTTGTTCTATTAGTTATAAAATACTTGCATGCATGGTACTTAGCTGCCTCGTGTCTATAGATGACTAGCTCGTGGCATGATTAATTTCATTTTTATTGTGTGCGTGCAAATGTCTTGTGAATTTCCAAAATTGAGTTATATTTTTCTTCCTTGTCGTACGTATTGCTTTAACTATTTAGTACTCTCAAGTAAAAATAACAGAGTATCATATGGAACCAACTTAATTTCAGTTAAATAATTAGGGAATCAGAATATTGTGCATTTTTTTTCTACGTTTCAAATATTTTGTGATCATCATTTATTTCCCATCAAATTTGACATATCCTTGGACGTGCTAGCTATATATAGCTAGCTAGCTGGTCCTCCTGACGCATCATGCTACAGTACGCCGCGATTCGCTGTTCACCAATATATCGCAACCAGCTATATATAGCTTGACGAAGAAATTAGTACCATATATATACAATTAATTGTATATGGTCCCTATATATTAGTATTATTTTGATCCTATACGACTAATAGTGTGTTAGCGAAGAAGTAGCGTCGCTGTATCGCATTCTGCCTTAATTACGTAGGGAGCGAAATGATGAGATGAGAGATCGTCGTTGTACTTGTATATTCTCCACCGACACAGCAGCCTCCCTCATTGGTGACACTGTGCATGGGGCAGCGACCCTGTAGCAAATTAATCAATTAAGTAAATTAGCTAGTATATGTAGGGGTATTATATTAGCTTGCTAGATATATATAGAGATGATTGAACAACTAACAATTGTCTTTAGAAAAATTAGTAATTAACACCTGTAATTTATAAGGATTTATAGTATTGGATATTTTAGAGTAACATGAATTTTTATATGCATCCAATTCTTCTCTTAATTAATTTGTAGTGCATTTTGGTTTCTTGTCATCTTGCGAGTTTTTATTGACAGTCCTATGAGCTGCAAATGGTGTAATAGTTAGCTGTATAGCTTCTTATAAAGTAAATTAAGGTCAGGATTTCTTTAATTATTTTTTTAAAAAATCTTCTCTTAATTAAGAGAGTATATGATGCCTGCACTTGCTCGATATACATCACATATGCACTTGCATCAAATACATAATTGCTTTCTAAGCATGCATAAATATGTCTAGGACTTGAACATCTTAATTACAGGCTGTGTGCACCTTGCACGCTGTTGGCCGCTAGCTAGACACATCACACAAACTGGCCAGCTTTCTTGCAAATTATCTCACGCGGTACCTTTTCCAAATTTGACTGTATAATTAACTAACCCAAATATACTTTTTAGGGTCCATAATAGACTATTAACAATACGTTCACTGGTGGAGAAAGAGGTTTTACTCCCGGTTAGGAACCCCCTAAGTCCCAGTTATACAACCATCTTTAGTCCCGGGTGAAATAATCGGGACTAAAAATCCATCTTTGGTGTTACCAACCGGGACTAGAGATGGTGGAGCAGTCCCGGTTGATTTTTTTTTTTTGTTGTTGTTGTTTCTTTGCTCAAATCAATTTGCTCCCTAAATATCCCAAATCATCCACAAGCATCACAGATCTGGAAAGAAATACATCACATATTACAAAGAAATGCATCACAGATCACAAATACATCACATCACAAAATCTCAAACAAAAAATACATCACAAATCTTAAAAGAAATGCATCACAACTCAAATACATCCAAGATCAGATCCAATATCACATACATCACAGATCAAATCCAATGAAACACAAAATCAAAAAAAAAAAAATCGGCAGCAGATAGGAGGGCGCCGCCGGCCTCCCGGTCCCCGTCCTCTCGGCGTCCGCGCCAGCTCGGCCACCGACGGCCGGTCGCCGCGCCCGCCCGCCCGCCCACCCGCCGCCGCGGCTCCCGCCGGGCGCCGCCGCTACCGCCCGGCTTGCCGCCGCGCCCGCCCGCCCGGCCACCGCCGCCGCTCGCGTCGGGCGCCGCCGCTACCGCCCGGCCGGCCGCCGCTCCAGATCGAGGGGAAGGGGAGGAACGGCAGGGGAAGTGGAGAGGAAGGGGATGAAGGGGAGAGGAAGAGAGGGTGAAGGAGATATTAATGAGAGGGGAGGAGATCGAGAGGAGATGGCGCGCGGCTCTCGGGATAGTCTTTGCTCCCGGTTGATATAAACAACATTTTTAGTCCCGATTGTTTATACCAACCGGGAGTAAAAATAATCAGGATCTGTCTTGGACCCGACAACTTATTGAACCGGGACTAAAAATAATCTTTGGTGTTATCAACCGGGACTAAAGATTAAAAAGTACCCCTCAACTTTTCAACCGGGACTAAAGATGTTTTTTAGTCTCGGTTTTTATTAGAACCGGGACTATTGTGGAATTTGGCCAACCGATCAAAGATGGTTTCTCCACCAAGCCGAATTTTTTGTGAAGCTTAATTTGCACACAATTAGATTGAGTTTATTTTAATATAGCGGGGCATCATATACGGTTTCTTCCCTTCATTCTTAATTAATCTCTCAAAATAAACTATAGAAATCCTTATATTTAAAAACGGACAGAGCGTTAATCATATAATGTGCGCGTGCATGTTCTCTTTTCTGTATAATCCTACTTCATTTTCTCGTTTCGAAGACATGTTATCGGCCTTAAATTAAAGTAACTAAACAGTCCTGTACGTAGTGAGCTCATCTACAAATTTTCCATTTTTCCCCCCAAGAGCGATTAGTTTTTTCGTGGTATACAAGTGGTATACAAGGGCGGAGGCAGAGTATATTAGGGAGTGCCTAGGAACCCGGTCAAGATAAAATTTTTAGCTATATCTCACCTATTTTCACCATATGTGCACCCCTCAATATAAACTTAGACATCCGTATCAACTTAAATTCGATCTAAAGTAGAGCAAATTAAGCAAGTGGTACCCTCTCCATTTTGTTGTAGCTTCGCCCCTGGTGGTATATATATTATTAGCAAGCATAATTTCATTTTTTAAAAAAAAAAACATTAATGCAGCTATCTGAAGGCTTTACACTAAAAGTGTGTATAATTCAGTATATAATTGTGAGAAACAGTCCTCAAAAGATATAGTTTTTTTACATGTTCGTTGAATTGATTAACAAGGAGGGTAAACTTTCAAAATCTTTGATTCCATTCCATTGAACATGCATGTCTGAAAAGTATGTCTATAAAATGTACAAGGCTAGTAGTTGAGTTGTGATCGATCATGAACGATTTTAATTAGTGCGTAGCGGCTTCCATTTAACTATTGTGTGTTTATATGTACATATACTGTATATACATGTATTGGTCCACCACTACAAATACCTTTCTGCATGCATGCCAACTCTGCATGCATTTATAATTGTGTACTAACCACACTTTATTAGTTTAGCTCATCATCATTATTATAGCTGATGAGATATATAGTAGTAGTATCTATTATTGGTTCCACCTTGAATGGTGCCCTAACGTTCTTATACCTCGTGATCACTCTCGATGACTTTATATATACGTGCATGTAGGTGTGGTACTGCTGCAATGCACTTTACCTAATTCAATTCGAAAAGGTAAGAGAGGCTACATATATATAATTGTAGCAGATTAATTATTATTTGAAGTGTTTTAAAAATAAAATGGAATACATTGCTGCGAAATACTCTCCTTGTAAATTAAATTATATTTTTTAGTCACCAAAGTATTTTTTATAAGATGATTATGCATGTGTATAGTACATAAATATGGTTCTATTGTGTCACGCCTGTTTATGGATTTTTATTTAGTTTTTTTTTATAAACCTAACTTAATTAAGATACCATGAATATCAAGGAATATTGCAGAGAACAAGAAGAGTACATATCGGGTTTTAGAAGAAAAAAATATTCTACAGAGCACTACTAGATGAGTTGTTTTAATTGTTTAAAGATGTGTTTAATTCTATTAGATATTATACTAGTAGAAAAATAAATTTACAAATAAGTATTTATTTATCACAATGATAGGGACATGTACAATGAGAGCCAGAGAGAGAGAGAGAGAGAGAGAGAGAGAGAGAGAGAGAGAGAAGGATCTACTCCAGGCACTAGTACTTCCCATCTTTCCTAAACATAGGTGTTTTGCGCCTGTTTGTTTGTTTCCCCAGAAAATGTGGCCCATAATACTGTACCATATCTGTCACCAGTCCAGTGACACGCAACTCACAACTTGCGCAGGGTTGTCGGTGAGGAGGCCCTGTCCTAAAATGGTACTCACTCCATCCTAAAGACTTTGTAAAATTTTACACGATATAATAATAACAAAGTAGATGAAAGTAAATAGAGCAGAGTTATGACCGATCCAGATAAGAAAGTAGGTCAAAAAATCGTTATATGCTGTAACAAATTTCGAACCCTATAAGTTGCTATATCTCCGGCAACTTCCTTCCTAGTTTTGCCAAAAAAATACCTCGAATTAAACCTTAATTGTGTTTATTGATCTCTTCAAGAATCGTAAAATAACTTGTAGAAATTGTGGATACCTTCTCTGTATTAACATAAGAATTGAAGTGGCCTTAGAAAGGCACAAGAATTGTGTGAAATTCATGGCTCCTAAGCGTGTAGCTAAGCCCATCTTTACTGGTTCCCTCCTAAAACGTTTGATTGAAAGTTTGAAACCAGTTTCAAGGCGAGTGACACGTCTACTAGGCGACAAGGCAGCATCATTTGCCAAAGATATTGTAGTATAAGCAGCTAGGATTAGGTGGATGGGTTCCGGCCTCCTAACAAACATCTCAATCGAGATCGACAGTGCCCTTCCCGGGCACTACAACTAACCCATCCCTTGATTTCTGCGTTATATATTTGCACTTCCCTTTTGGGCCTTTTCAATCCTCCAACCTCAAAGTAAACAAAGAAGCCCTTTCGTGCATTGCGTGTGTGAACTTTGTAATTAGTAATAAAATGAATTAACTGGAGTGTTAGGAATTCAGGACCTGAAGGATTCCTGACTGGATTCAGATAATCAACCCTGTATTGCTCTGGGTCCAGATGCATTGAACTGCACCAACAAAATAGTTTACACAAAACTATTAAATTGACGGTAAAACGAAGACATTATATATATAAGTCTAAGAATACAACAAACTAAGCTTAATACAAGTGTGCCCCACTCATCAGCTCCTATATTTTTTTTTTCTTCCTCTTTTCCCCCTCCTCTGCCCTTGACTCTGTCTGGCTAATGGCTATATCCATGAATCAGTAAAGGACATCATCCACATTGAGATGTTTGTAAAACTTGAAGGAAATAAGTTGCCAAAATATTCCGGGGTTCCCAAATAATATGTTGCATATATAAATTAGGCTCTTACTTTTCCTATTGCTCTGATGTCTGAGCGGAACAAACCATGATATAACAGTTAATTACTTGTTCCAAACCGCGCATATATTGAGCTGTGAAATTATTTCAATAATCATTGCCAGTAATTCATTCAATGAAAAATTTGATAGCACCAGATCACCAAGAACCATCAACATTTATTTTCCCTTGACATGGAAAAACAAAAAAACTATTTCAAACTAGAAATTTAGCAGATTACACATTTCAGTCTTTTTCTTGATAATATGTTATTACTGGTTGTACAGTCAAGAGTGGTAGCAGTGGCAACAGAGTTCACAGTACAAGTGCATTGATATATATGTATATATGTGGATTGATGTGCAGTTAGAGATTACCTGTCGAGGGCAGCGCCTTCCTCCGGAGATGACACTGCAACACGTCCGCGACACCATCTGGCGCACCCCGCCGGCAGAGGCTGCAGCGGTTTTGCCGGCCCCCGGCTCGCTGAGCACAAATCAGATCATGACGTTGAATTACGGCAGGAGCTAGCACCTGGAGAGAACAGGACACCGACAGACAGACACAGCAAATTTTCACATTGTAATTAGTTTTCAGCCCACACAGGCACTGATCCCCCCCTCCCCCCTTTTTTTCCCTCCCCTAACATCTAATCATCACCACACAATTCAATGAGAAAGAATAGCATTACACCCAAGGAATACTAGATTATAGGTAACACCCAAATGTAAGTGTACTTCAAAAACCCTGAGAAATAATTCTTTCATATTTATTTAACTCCAATATATTATTTTTGTTACAATCACATTGCTTCCGTATGCAATTCCTCTTACCTTTTTCCAAATATATGGAAGTGCAGCAAGTCCAGAATCTCATATGTCCATTTATTAATCTGTTAATAGAATTTCTGCACCTGAGAAGGGAGAAAAGAAAGGTATAAGATCCAGCCTTACTACAATGCTCAGGACTTTTTGTATCTGTAACAGAAAGAAACTTTTGGTACAAAAGATTTAAAAAGAAATGCAGACGATGACCTAATGATGTCGCAATGTAGCACAATGGAAGTGCCATGAAGCAGCATCCTAGTGTTCAGGTAGCATGTCAGGATCAATGAAAGAGAGTGCAAATGGGCAGTACGAAGTCAGCATCAAAGACAAGGAAGTGCAAACGATTACTCACAAGTCAAGATACAAACGAGAGGAATGCAAGCAAGCATAAGTGCATAACCAAGCATAGATCAGAGTATCTATGACAGCTACAGACAGGTCAAAATATAATAAACAAAATGTAACAATGAAAAAGTTAATTAATGTATGGAGACCCGCAAAATTAAACCTTTTCTAATAAATAAGGAAGAACCCCAATTACTCCCTTAAAATATTTTGCCTGAATATTTAGCCTTGCAAATTATTTTTCGGTTTACTCTACCCATAAACTACTAAAATGGACTCACTTTACCCTCTAATGATATTTCTCTTTTTTTCTGTTTATCTTTATACAGGTTTATCATATGTGGCACAATCAAAATTTTCACTTAAAACATGTTTTCTGTAAGGATAAATTAAAAAAAAATTCTATCAGGGAGCAAAGTGACTCTTTTTTAGAAATTCAAAGGGCCAAATGAATCAAAAAAATATTTTAGGGGTCAAGTGCTAATATTTTGGGGGTAATATGGTTTTCTCCCAATAAACAAGTAAATGGAGCATTAAATTGCAGCAAACATACGTTGGAACATAAACATCGTTTGAAATAAAGTAGTGTTAGCCAGCAGACACAACTCCAATACAGAGGTCTCACCGACAGAGGATGCAAGGATATACTATGACATGGTACTTACTGACTGTAGTAAACATAGTTAAGAACCTTTGATGTAGCATGCCAGGAATGAGTAAGACAAAGTTGAGGCAGGTGGGGGTAGGTCCCATTTAACAGAAGACAAAGCACCAATACTAGTGAGAAGCACCTGCTATAGTCCTCACCGACAGTTGATGAAAAGAAAAGGATGAAATAACTGATAAAAAAATGAAATTTTAATTGATTGGCTAGTACCAGCTAAAAGTAACTTGGTAGTACCAGCAAGATACTTCCATCCAAGTGGCTTTCATTACAGGAATAAAAAAAAACATTAATACCGTAAGAATATCATAGAACCAAAAAAAGCAGATTGATTTGACAGCATATCTGCATGGCTCGTGCCATCTTGAAAGTGAAGGAAATGACAGAGCCAATTCAGTTATGCAAGTATATACTATGCAACTTCAGATCTGAAAAGAAGGATGAAATGGCTAGTTTATGTTGATTGCTTGGTTATTATACTCACAATTATGATGATAATAAAAACTAAAGAGAACTTCCCAGGTAAATTAAGATAACATAAAAGTGGTGGGTCTGACACTAGTGCACACCCAGTATCCCAGAAAGAACATGTTCATGTGTACTCAGAGAAAAGAAAATGATTTTGCAAGGGGCTGTGATGAACTAATGATTTCATAGCACTTTAAGCCCACCACCTGAATCCACTCACACAAGTATAGCACAATATAGGCACAATGATATGCCCTTCAGTAATAATATGGTGTTCCCATTAATATACTAGAAAACTTCCTCAAGCATCACACGTTGAACTGACTTCAAATGATTCATTAACATACTAAAATAAGGTGGCCCCATAAGGTTAAACTATCAATCCACTTTTGCCAGTGTCTTTTCATATAAGCCACAACTAGTGCCATGAACAAAATAAATAAGTCAGAAGCTAATTGAATTAATAATAGTATATTAAAATGTCTATATAATGCTAGGGGCATGTGACGACATCTAAGTAGTAAAACAGTTCATAAATCAACATTTGCATGGCACTCCCCCTTTACCCATGTCAAGAGAAAGTTGAAGTGCATAGCTCCCTTCATCATATCAGGAGAAGGCCCATCCAAAATTCTACATGCCATATCTCAAAGAAAATGTTTTTCTTTTCTGCATGCAAATATTTCTGTTTCATCAAATATTCATGCCTTTATCTGTTGTTATTCGATTGGACCTTCATATGGTGCACAAACTGCATCTAAAGTAGACTGCACGTTCAAACAAACATTGGAATATTGAGCATCAAACAGTCCTGGTTTCTGTAGGCCTTCAAAAATGACTAAGAACAATGAATGGCCTTCAGGGAGCAACCCTCAATCTTGTACAAGAAAATATCTTCTAACAAAATATTGATACCATCCAGGATGCTGCCGTTGATCCCATTCCCAACCAAAAAAAATGAGAACCTAGAGAAATACTATTATTTTTACAGTTTTGTACAAGGGTATGCTATATTTGGTCCCAGAATCACTTGAGATTCATCATAAAATCGCCTATCTGGCTGCACTTTACAGCCCCTACGTCGCAACCAACTGCTCCTTGGCACGGCTGTGTCGCAGCCGCAGATAGCGTTGTAAAGTACAGCCAAGCAGGCCTCTATATTGCCATATATAGCACAGATATTTAGGATCCCCTTCTGAGCATCCCTATAATGTCCCCTGAGTAACTGGTGCTATCTAAAGTTCCCACCATATTACCCTAGGAAACAGAATTGGCAGAAACTTCCATCTGTGTCATTTTCCATTTCACCTATACACCTTGCATCCATCCATGTGACATACCAGCCCAGATTAGATGATCTCACTAAAGCCCATGAGGAGGGACAAATGTGTTGAGGGTGTGAATTGGTACCAACTTGCTAGTTAGTGCGCACACTGACCAATATATAGGCTACGGTGTGAAAGAAATTGTCCATTAAATAAACCCTTCTATGGAAAGCGAAAAAGAGAGCGTAACTGGGGCTAATGTGAGTGTGGTAATTCATGCAACAACCAGGTAAACCTAAGACATTTTGGACCATAAGGCAATACTAGCTACAAATTGAGATAATTAGTTTAGACTATCAGTCCCTTCTGCTCTGTAGTCTGTATACTCCGCTAGATTGAAGTTGAACACTATCTCTAGCCCCGTACATTACGATGCTTTCCTGAATAAACTGCAGCTTATACAAAGACTGGAAAGGTACATTTCATTGGCTTGGCTCCCTGACATCTGTCTGGCAACATAAAAACAATTAGTCCGTGATAATCAAAATAAGAGGGGTCAGAAAAACTTGGTAATTAACATAGATGGAAGAGAGCCAATCTTGACTTCAAAGTATGTAGTAAAAACTTCCATTTTCCTATTGGCTGCGAATTCAAGTTCCTAGTAGAAGATTAACAGCAGTTACTGATTTAGAACTTCTTGATGTCATACCTGATGTTATGCTAGCAGGCACAACATGCTAGGAACAAAATGAAAGACTAGTAAAGAAACACTGATTTTAGTTCTTTCATTCGACATCAGGATATTTTGTTGTAAATTTAACATGAATAGAACTAGTTGTCACTATGAAACACATTGAAGAACTAGAAATACTCCCTCTGGGTTGACAATACTTGTTGTTTTGGATAAGGACATGGTTACAATGGGTTAATAATCCATTGAAGCCAAATGGTATGATTCACGAGTCAGCCAAAACAGATAACAAGAAAAGCATGCAAAGAAAGATCAGATACACCAATCAATACCAAATAAGAGTTAAAGAGCATTACACAGGAAGGCGATTAACCCAAAAGTGCAGAACGTACTTGAGGTGGATCAATGAAGTTGCTGAGTGTACTAAAGCATAGAGATCTTGAGTTTTCAAAATCATAACGACATGCTTTAAGTTCTTCCTTATACTTGAACATTTCAAAAAAGTGAACTAAGAATATGCAACAGTTTGTTCTGGAGAATTCAAATACTTTGATTTCATTTATGGCAGATGGATCACCTCTCAAATTGCTTAAGCAACTGGTCTCATGTTCTTGCTGTGAAAAAAAAAAAACTAGAGCATATATGACTTCATTTACAGCATGAAAAGAAACAAATTAACTACTGAGAGTCCTGAAGATTTGTTCTTTGTCATCAACAATTTAAGACATGTTAAGAACAGAAGCATATAAAGCAGATGCAGCAATAATGTGGGAGGATATAGCCTTGAATCTCTAACTGGGACGGCATCTCCTTACTGGAAATAGCAAAAAACACAGAAAAGGCCCAAAAGCCCAAAACACTAGCATTGTAAAATGTGACCTTCGAACCAGCAAAACTTGCAAGAAAAATGAGATAATGACTGACCAGAAAGAAAGCAATCCAGTGAGCTGTTACTATCTAGGCTACATGAGCCATGGACAAGGACGTAAAACCTTATCAACAAGGGTTAAGGAAATGAGGAAGAATTCAATATTTAACTGACTAGCCATGCACCAATGTGGCTTACTTCAAAATGTCTCTGAACACCTGTAAGTTCGATTCCAAAGTCACATGATTTCAGGCATTGGCATCTCAATATGACAGAAACTTGACTTCTGCCATTCAATGATTAAGAAAGCTAGAACTGGTAAGCATAGTGACAGATGGGCACCGACCTCCTTCACAACAGTACTTTCCAAAACCAAGAGGAATCTGAGCGCACTAAGCAATTTTACCCTGTTAGGCGCCGGCCCTAAGTGGCGTAGCGCGTAGCTGTGCTCGACGGGAGGGCGAGGACGCACGCCTCGCCTCCCCGGAGCCGTGGTGGAAACTAGCAGGAACTGCAGTTAACTTCTTTCTTGATTCATCACTTAAACCGAATGGCCTATATAGGCTTACAATGGAAAACCAAACAGCTACTAACCAGGAACTAACAACTTAATCTTCCTAACAAACTTAATCACTGAAACTAATCCTAACAACTTGATCCAACCTCACGGCGCCTGCTCTGGCTGTTGGCGTCGGTTCCGGCGCTGATACTGAATGCCCCACATAACATCTCTCCCCTCCTCGACAAACAGCTCGTCCGCGAGCTGGAATGCGGGATAGCGAGTACGGAAATCATCCAAGTCTTCCCACGACGTTGCAGATGCCGGCAGACCGTCCCAACGAACGAGCAGCTGATGCACCCCACGAGCCACATGAGACTTGAGTACTTCTGCTGGCTGAGGCAACACCGCACCGTGTAGTGTCGAGGGTAGCGCCGGTGGAGAAGTTGGCGGCGTGCCGACGAACGGCTTGAGAAGGCCGACATGGAACACATCATGCAAGCGCGCCCTAGCCGGCAGAGCGAGGCGATAAGCCACCTTGTTGATAATTTCCAGTACCTTGTATGGTCCATAATAGCGCGGCCCAAGCTTGCCTTTTACCGGAGTTGCTAATGATGCCGGAACGCGATGGCGAAGACGGAGCCAAACCCAGTCGCCCACCGCAAATTGCAGCTCCCGATGGTGGCGGTCGTAGAACTTCTTTGCATGCTGCTGGGCCTGCTCCAGCCAGTAGTGAATGTCGTCGAGGAACGCATCCCGGTCTTGCAGTGCGCGTGCTACGGCGACCACACGCAACTCCCCTTGTTCATACTCCCGCAGTTGTGGTGGATCGCGGCCGTAGACCACACGAAAGGGTGTCTCCCGCAACGCCGAGTGGTAGGAAGTATTGTACACATACTCCGCCCACGGAAGCCACTTGACCCAGTGCCGCGGCCGATCCCCGACGAGGCAACGTAGGTACATTGCAATCGCCTTGTTGACGGCCTCCGACTGGCCATCGGATTGAGGGTGGAACGCCGATGACATGTGTAGCTTGGTGCCTGTGGCCGCGAAGAGGGCATTCCAGAATGTCGAAGTGAACACCAGATCCCGGTCGGACACAATCGATGTTAGGATGCCGTGCAGACGTAAGATGTCGGTGTAGAAGGCGCGCGCCACAGACTCGGCGGAGTATGGGTGCGACAGCGTGATGAAGTGCGCGTACTTGGAGAACCGGTCGACGACGGTGAGGATGACGGACTTGCCT
Source organism: Oryza meridionalis (assembly GCA_000338895.3). Taxonomy (NCBI): domain Eukaryota; kingdom Viridiplantae; phylum Streptophyta; class Magnoliopsida; order Poales; family Poaceae; genus Oryza; species Oryza meridionalis. The sequence goes on along the minus strand of CM002535.2, from coordinate 16,474,008 downwards.
GTGACGCGAGGAAATCCTTCCACGAAGTCCATGGACACATCGGACCAGACGGCCGACGGCACCGGCAGTGGCAGGAGCAGGCCGGCGGGGTGGAGATGTTCCGTCTTGTTCCGCTGGCAGACGGCGCAAGCCTTGACGAATTCCTGTACCACACGGCGGTCGCCCGGCGTATGGAACTCGCAGCGGAGACGATGCAAAGTCTTCTGGATGCCTTCGTGCTTGTCATCGTGCACCATTGCCAGGACCGTCTGAAGAAGGGCTGACGCCGAGGGAATGTACATCCGCTGCTTGAAGGTGACGATGCCGTCGGTGAGTGCCCACGGTGCTATCCTGTCGCCGGCCAGAATCTGGTCCAGAAGGGCGACCAGCGCGGGGTCCGTGTAGTTGGCGGTGCGCAGATCCTGCAGCCAGTCAAACACCGGTGTGGTGATGGCGCAAAGCGAGACCGCCGGCTCGTCGCGGCGGGACAGCGCGTCCCCCACCGTGTTCTGCCGTCCCGGCTTGTAGGCGACCTCGAAATCGAAGCCCAATAGCTTGCCGACCCAGTGGTGTTACGGGAGCGTGGCGAGCCGCTGGTCCAGCAAGTACTTCAAGCTGAAGTGATCGGTCTTGACGACAAACCGGCGACCCCAAAGGTACGGCCGCTAGTGTCGGACTGCTTGAACCAACCCGATGAGCTCCCGCTCATAGGCCGCCAGGGCGTGGTGGCGTGGCACAAAGGCACGGCTGAAATAGGCAATAGGTCCTCCATCCTGATGCAACACTGCGCCGAAGCCCGTGCCAGATGCGTCGCACTCCACGATGAACGGCTGGTCAAAGTCCGGCAGGGCGAGGATGGGCGCCGTGGTGAGCGCCTGGTTGAGACGTCCAAACGCTTCCTCGGCTTCCAGCGACCACAAGAAGCCGTTCTTCTTGAGCAGGCGCGTCAAGGGAGCCGCCACGGCGCCGAACCCGTTGATGAACTTGCGATAGTACCCCACAAGGCCTAGGAAGCCCCGGAGTGCTCGCGCGGAACAGGGGCGAGGCCAGTCCACCACTGCCTGCACCTTGTAGGCGTCCATGCCGACGCCCTGGCCGGAGACGACGTGGCCCAAATAAGCGACCGAGGTGTCCCCGAAGGAGCACTTCGACCGCTTGACGAACAGCTTGTGGGCGCGGAGCGTGTTGAAGACGGCGCGCAGATGTTGCAGGTGCGATGACCACGACGGGCTGTAGATCAATATATCGTCGAAAAACACGAGCACGATCCGGCGAAGGAAGGGCTCATGTACCTCGTTCATCAGGGATTGGAATGTCGCCGGTGCGTTGGTCAGCCCAAAGGGCATCACCAAGAACTCGTAGAGGCCGTCGTGGGTGCGGAATGCTGTCTTCTCAACGTCGTCGTCGCGCATCCGTACCTGGTGATAACCAGAGCGGAGGTCCAGCTTGGAGAAGAATCGCGCGCCGTGGAGTTCATCTAAGAGCTCGTCGACCACCGGTATGGGGAATTTGTCCTTCACGGTGCGACTGTTGAGCGCCCTGTAGTCGACGCAGAAGTGCCACGACCCGTCGACCTTCTTGACCAAGAGGACCGGCGAGGAGAAGGCGGACGAGCTGCGGCGGATGATGCCTTGGGCCTCCATGTCGCGGCATTGGCGTTCCAGTTCGTCCTTGTGGCGCGCCGGGTAGCGGTAAGGTCGGACCGCCACGGGCGCGGTGTCGGGCAACAAGGTGATGCGGTGGTCTTGATGGCGTGGCGGCGGAAGACTGGATGGCGTGGCGAAGACGTCAGCGAACTCGGTGAGGAGGTCGTCGAGCAGGTCGCGGGTGGTGGCGACGTGCGCAGCCGGTGAAGCGCCCGTGGGTAGGGCGCGCCACAAAACTATGTGATCTTTGTGCCAAAAAGACATGGTAAGTTGGCCAAAATCCCATAGTATCTAGCCCAGCGTTGACAACCATTGCATGCCGAGGACGAGGTCGTAGCCGCCCAATGGAAGGACGTAGAGGTCGATGATGAACACCTCGGTGTCGATGGAGATGCGCGCGTCCTGGAACATCCCTGGCGAGGGCACCTTGTCGCCGTTGGCGACCATCACGCGCAGGCCAGCACGTTGGACGAGCGGCAAGTGCGCCCGTGCTACGGCCTCCTGGGACAGGATGTTGTGTGTCGACCCCGTGTCGACAAGCGCGTGGAGGGTGGCGTCGCCCAAGCGGACATGGAGATGCATGGCGTTGGACGGATGGACGCCGGTGACCGCATGCAGAGAGATCGAAGCGTCTCCGGTTCGACGGCCGGTGCAGCGCCTTCCACCTCGTCATCATCATCATCATAAGCCAAATCAAGAAGGAATAGGCGTTTGCAAACCTTGTTGTGGCCACGGGCGTAGAGCTCGTCGCAATTGAAGCACAACCCTTTGCGCCGGCGTTCGTCCATCTCGGACTGGGACAGACGGTGGACCGTGCGGCCTGCAACCTGTGTGGACGCTTGTCCCACCGAGGATGCTGCATCCGGTTGCGACGGGGTGGGCGCCGCTGAAGAGGACGCCTGGTCACGAGCGGTGCATCGCGGTGTAGTGCGAGCGGCGAGCTCGCGGCGCTCAAAACGAACGCGCGAGATTCATGGCGAACTCCAAGGTGGTCGGGTACTGCAGTTGTACATCGATGCTGAGTGGTTCTTGGAGTCCGGTGGTGAAGAGGTCTACTTGCTGCTCCTCCGTGAGAGGACCAGCGCGAGCGAGCAAGTCGAAGAAGTGGTCGATGTAGGCGGCCACCGTTGTCGTGCGTCGGCAGGCGGCGAGTTCGCCCAAAGGCGCCTGGCATAACGGCGGCCAAAATGGAGATTGAGCAAGTCGAAGAAGCGTCGCCATGTCGGTGTGCCCAAATCGCGTTCAATGCGCATGTACCACTGCCGAGCACCATCGAGCAGGTGGTAAGATGCGAGCCAAACTTTCTGCTCCTCCGGCGTGCGCTGGCCCTGGAAGAATTGTTCACAGCAATTGAGGAAATGGAGTGGGTCACCTTGGCCGTCGAATTTGGGAAAGTCAATCTTGTGGTAGCGTGGCGGACGATCACCGCGGCGGCCGTCATTGTCGTGGTCGTCGTCACGGTCGTGATTATTACGGCGCAGCGAGCGATTGCAGCCAGCGCGTTCCAAACGCTGGATGGCGATGTGGTGCGCCTGCTGTTGATTGTCGAGGTCGGAGAGCTTGCCGCGGATGGAGTCCAAGCGGTCAAGGAACTCAGCGAGACCCTTCTTCGAATCTTCGGCGACATTGGTGATGGTGGAAGACATGGCGCGGCGGCGGCGAGGGAGAGGATCGTGGAAGTCTGATACCAAGATGTTAAGCGCCGGCCCTAAGTGGCGTAGCGCGTAGCTGTGCTCGACGGGAGGGCGAGGACGCACGCACGCCTCGCCTCCCTGGAGCCGTGGTGGAAACTAACAGGAACCGCGATTAACTTCTTTCTTGATTCATCACTTAAACCGAATGGCCTATATAGGCTTACAATGGAAAACCAAACAGCTACTAACCAGGAACTAACAACTTAATCTTCCTAACAAACTTAATCACTGAAACTAATCCTAACAACTTGATCCAACCTCACGGCGCCTGCTCTGGCTGTTGGCGTCGGTTCCGGCGCTGATACTGAATGCCCCACATAACATACCCAGAAAAAACACATCAACATACTCTAGTTCAATCTAAAATTGGAACCAGCAAACCTGAAAGTACACAACTACACACTAAAGTAATTACTGCCATAAAGACAAATCAACTTGTGAGAAACAATGTTGCATGTAACGTTTGTACATACTTTTTATGTGTTTATCACCTAAGAGAGGAACCAAACTGCATAGCAAAATGCCAAAATCTACTTGGAGGGCATATTATGATATGGACTAACATGCAAGATTATTGCAGTTGCAGGAGCTAATCCGATCAATCGCAAACAACAAAACATTAGATAAACACCCAGCACAGCTAAACATATTTGTCACACTACCAAGCAACATCATGTTATTCCACTAATACCAAAGCATGTGGCTACTTCACCTAATCCAATTAAGATGCATCTCCAAACACTTGCAAAAGCATTGCACTTACCATTTCGATCTCATCTTTCCACATTCACAAATCCTACCACTCCACGGAGAGAATTCGACAACATTAAAACAGGGCAGTTAGCATTTCCATTTCACCTCTTTGCATTTGTACACAACACTAGTGACACTACCATGGGCCAACACTACCATTTCCACAGGGAAGCACAGATCAAACCTTCCTCCCCATCTATTTTACAATTTTTACACCTCCTAAATCTATTCGGCACGGTGACACCCACGCATCCTAAGTTTCCGACGAAGTTAGGGCCGAGCTAAGCTACTACCAACACCACAGGAAGAATGGTTTTCACCTCCGTGGCGGCGGCGGGGGAGGCGGAGGCAGAGCAGGAGGGGGGGGCAGCCTCTGGATGGCGCAGTAGAGCTTGCGGCGGGCCCCGACGGCGCCGATGCCCATGTCGCGGAGGTCGTCCATGGTGAGGCAGGGCAGCACCTCCCCGTCCACCTCGTGCGCCTCGAACGCCGCCACGTACCTCCCCATCCCGATCCCCCACAGCCACTCGACCACGTCCACCACCTCCCCTTCCGCCGCCTCCTCCTCCTCCTCCTCCGCCGCCGCAGCCGCCGCGACGCTCTCTCCCTGCGCGGCCTCCAGGGACCTCGGCTTGCGGGGGAAGGCGGCGGCGAGGACGAGGTCGTCGGCGGAGGCGGGGCTGGAGGGGTTGTGGTCGTTGCCGTCTTCCTCCTGCTCGGGCTTGGGGTGGTTGTGTTGGAGGTGGAGGGGTTTGCGGGAGCGGGAGGCGGGGGTGATGGGAATGCGGCGAGGGTGGGGGAGGTGGGAGGGGAGGGGGATGGAGCCGGAGAGGCGGACGCTGGGGCGGCGCTGGCGCTTCCCGCCGGGGTCCGGCTGCGGCGGCGGCGAGGCGGAGGAGGAGGAGGGGAGGCGGTGGTGGTGGGGCCCAGCGGCGGCGGCGGCGGAGTCGGCCATGTTTTTTGGGGGGGGGGGAGATTGGATTGGGACGGAATGTTGGGGGAAATGGGGACAGGTGGTGGCGTTCGTGTCGTCTTGTGCGGTTGCCTCCCCTTTCCACGGCCACCCAACCGTCTTACTACTGCTACTACCACGACATGTGTGCGAGTGCAACCGCTACGAGCGGATTTACATATCCGAAGCACCAAAAAAAATCAAGGAAAATAAATTATTATTGTATTGTTTGATTAGCATAAAAGGTTAACCTATGTCTTGTAAAATTATTTGTCCATTCGGAAGAGCTAGCTCTGCATCTACAGCACTGCAACAGCCAACCAACAATGGCTATAGGAGCTTTAACCAGTACAAAACAGTTGTCTGCATTTAAAATAGTCCAGATCACTGTAGCCGAATGGCTGGGCTGTGCAGTGTAGCTCAAACAACTGCAAAAACAGGCTACCAAACATGCCAATTATAAATTATTGTAAAATTTAAATGTTTCAGAAGAGATTTAACAGAAAGGTGTCCACAATATATATTAATAAAATAAACCCTAAGCACTAAATGCTGTAGACTGTAGTCATTGTAAAAATACAGTAAAAAAAAGCTTTAAGCTTTACCATTGTAGGAAGCAATTCATCAGTAGAATCCAACTGGACTCATCTTATGCCCTTCAAAAAATTTAAATTGTTGTAGATATTGACATAACTATTGCTTCATGTAGTTGGTACCACTCTTGTATGCTGACGGAGTCACAAACATTAACCTTACCCTATCTATCTAGTGTGCCAATTTTACTAGGAGTAACGAACACACTAGTACCAACACCACACGCTAATATAAAAAAGTAGGTACCATACGAAACTTAGGTTCCACTCTTCCAACCGTAGAATCAACATATACGTCACAATCAATACTAGGAGAAACGAACACACTAGTACCAACACCACACGCTAATATAAAAAAGTAGGTACCATACGAAGCTTGGTTCCACTTTTCCAACTATAGAATCAACATATACGTCACAGTCAATACATAAATGTGTCCTTGTGAAGTAATATTTCATGGATGACATAAGCATGGGAGACAATAAGCAGAGCAACATCTTCATTCCTACATCTCGTTGAGAAAGAGCATGTCGTGACTCGACTAGAGATGATATATTCATGGTCTGGCTTCTTGTTACTGGTATGAAGCTTGAGTCAACATTGCTGGTGGAGCTCGTTTTCACATTCCCTGCTTATATCATGGGAAGAGAAGAACACGATATTCACTGCTAGATTGCTAGGAACAGAAGTGACAATATCAAATAGATTAACTCTCCTTGCAAAAGAGATAGAGTATATTAACACTAACATGAGAAATATGGATCAAGGAGACAGAATATGGCCCTGTTTAGTTCGCGAAAAGAAAATTTTTGGCTATCACATCGGACATTTGACCGGAGTCGAAGGGGTTTTCAGACACTAATGAAAAAACTAATTTCATAACTCGTCTGGAAACCACGAGACGAATCTTTTGAGCCTGTTGACGAAAAAATCAAACACACCGGCCTGGTAAATCTACTTAGCTCCTGTGCGTGCAGGTCCAAAGATTGTTGAGGTGCGGACATGCCAGTCAGTTTGATCCTACAACTGACAAGATATGCAAATAGGAGATCGAAACAGCCGATCGGCTGACAAGCCGATGGAGTAGATGGATATATGCAATCGGCTATATATCCAATATAGATGATGATATAAAGGCAATCGACTGATGTAATAAAATAATAATATAATCGAGTAGAAACCAATCGACTAGAAACAATATATAATAAGCACTGATCCGAAGGTTAAAGCATACATCAGCTGGAGGTCCGATGTCATAAAATCCACAAGATTATATTAAACAATTAAATCTTATTGCGATCGGCTAAATCCAATATATATGCAATCCTTCTAAGTCGATGCAACGTCCAGATAACTCATCGGTTGAAACCCCGATGAAACCCTTATTGGCAATCAAGAAGCAGGCTAGAGATTATAGTTCTAAGCACGACTTAGTAGATCAAACTTAACTGATGCAGCACTAAGTATGAAAAGAAACATAATATCTAGACAATCAAGCCGTTGACTGATTTTTAGGGTGGTAGATGCCGTTGACTGGTTAATCTAATCTAGCAAGGCGATTTAGCCGATACCGGTATAAACCATAAAGCGAGAGACAGCCGATAGAGCTAAATTGAGATGCTAGGAGTAGATTAACATAGACATATGATAAAATAGCCAGGCAAATATATTATCCAAACCAGAGTAATCCAAGAGGTCGAATGTCCTGATGCAGCCTTGAACGACGCCCACGTAGACGATACAATTGCCTGGACTGGCGGAACATTGGACTTATCCCTTCGCCGGAGATCGAAGACGATGCAGCCCCGCGTCGAGTGCCAAGTTCCGCCGGAACGTGAAAACAAAAGTAGAAGTAAAAAGGGTGGCAATGCGCCGAATTGTATTGATTGTAGCGATAGATTACATAGACCCCAGGTGTACATATTTATACCCATGAGTTGATACAAGTCCTTGTCGGACAAGAAAGAAATTTTCCTAAAGATAAAAGGAAAAGATAAAGTCTTTATAGGACACTAAACACACTTTCCTAAAGATAAAAGGAAACAAACAAACTATTCCTAATTAATAGATAACTTGCCATGCCGCATTCTCTTTGAACTCGGTCTCTTCTAGATAAGCTTCCTTTAGTAGATCAATTTCCTTAACCGAATATAGTAAGAATCCGACAACTGATGACTTGACAACTCTCATCGACTAATCTCAGGACTTCGAAACCGATGCTGACTTTAAGCCGATGACTACTCCGGGCTTACCAAATTTCACTGTTAATAGAGCCTAATTAATCCGTCATTAACACACGTGGGTTACTATAGCACTTATAGCTAATCATGGACTAATTAGGCTCAAAAGATTCCTCTCGCGATTTCCATGCAAACTGTATAATTAGTTTTTCTTTTTATCTATGTTTAATGCTCCATGCATATGTCCAAAGATTCGATGTGACGTTTTTGAGAAAAAGAATTGGGAACTAAACAAGGCCTATGTTCAATGGATGTTGATGTAGATATTTTTATTGCCTATGGACCATGCGTCTTGACATTGAAGAGTATACAATATTTACAATCAAAGTGGTTTCGTGGTATAGCCCTCACGAGAAAAAGACGCGCTACTTAGGTAAAATCATGTAGAGAGATATAACTCTTACAATGTTGGATAACTCTAGATAGGCCCTACATAATTTTGCAATCCGGCTCTTCTACTTTCCATCAAATTCTTATATATTTTTATTTCACTTCTGACTAAAAGTTTTAGTCTAAAAATTATAAAAAAAAACCTTGCATAGAAAACCTCTCCCTTATTTCTTCGTTATCCTCTCCTCTTCTCACCTCGTGAGCGAGACCTTTGCCCTCATCACAACCAGCTACGTCTCCTTCCCATACCAAGACGCAACCGGCCCTCTTTTTCTCCATTGCCAACCTTCGCCAATGGAGTCCTATCCTCCTCAATTTCCTTTCATCTTGGATCGGCAGGGCGAACCAGATCCATGACATCACTCACTTCCATTTTTGCTCTCCCTTATGACACCCACACCTATGTCTTGTGGAAGACACACTGATAAACATTTGAAGAGCTACTCCAAGCTTTCAACTTGGCATTCGAGCATAACTGGGGATTGAAGCCACAAGCTAAAGCCACAACGTTGGAAATACTCCAAGACACTGAATGGGAAATGTGGGTTCCAAACACCAGAACGATAGTAATTCCATAATGTATCAGTAGAAATGGATTTCATTGTAGGACAATGTCTACATTCTTAATTTTGTTTACAGCAGAAGGTGGCGAACTGAAATTCAGAAATTTCAGGCTTCAACCTGAAATGGCGTAAAGCACAACAAAGTAAAGGTGGGGATCACACATTATGTTGATAGCACGGAAACATGCTACACGCCTACCACCAACAACAACATCTACTGTTATTTTCCACACGCAATTCTCCCTACCTGCCATTGTTTTCCTCTGCTTCCAGCTCATATCGGCGCTTGAACTTGGCAATCTGCCCTAGGCTCTGAGCCATCTGACGCTTCGCTCTCATGTGGTGCACTTTGCTGGTGTGGCTGATCTTGGTCATCATGATGTTCATCAGCCTGCCACTCTGAGTCACATATGAGATCCACTGCATCTGAGGATGTAGTCCCTTCCTCATCTTTCCGACCTAACAAATACAAGTGTAGTAGATTAATTAGGGAAGACAAGAACAGCCATGACCATATCTCAAAGCAGTGGGTTCTCCTTTGTTTACATTTACAGAACCAAACCAGGGTAATTTTACTCTGCATAGCATAGAGTAAAGGAAGCAGATAAACCATCTTGGCAATCACGGATTCATGATATGTTTTAGACTCCTCTTTCTTTTCCCCGCTTATATTTTCCCCCCATAGTTTCTCTCTATGAATTTCCTCCTTAAAATATAATCACAGTAGGAGCCTCTCCTACTATTTTACCCGTCAAAAAAAATCAGGGTAATTTTGCTCGCTACATGATAATGGATTGTTTAATTTCTAGGTCAATGCTCAGAAAACTACATTGCGAAAATAACAAACATTGGAATGCACCATGTGACTAATAGTAATGGACATGAAACTAGTGATGATACCAGAAGAAGCCAGCCTAGTTCAAGTCCAAAGTGTACAAGAGATAAGTACTGCATGCAACTACAGTACCGTTCCTTACCGCGTGTGCATCTTATTCAAACATTGATTATTCATTTATTAGTGTCACTGCCGAGAGTTGCCATACTTCGATCAAACCATATCAGCGATATACTAGCACATTGGACATGACTACACAACTAGTACCAGCTACCACTCCATCTGTCTTCTTTCAACTTAAAAAATACAATAGTATGTATCTTTTCTTAATCTCTTTAATAACTTATATCTTTTAAATCACATATTGTTTTTAAGATCTATTTGCATCATTATACTCCATCCAAATATGTGACAAAACGATATCCATATTGAATATATTCAAATATTTTATTAATTTAAAAGTAATTTATTACATGTTAAAAAGTAACTTCCATATTATCAGGAAGTAACTATTATATCTTATACATGATTGATTCTCATTAGTTATTTCATCAATGTTATTTATAATCCATAAAGATTTTATCTTCCTTTCTCATTCTACATGAAAAAACAAAAATAAACGGAAAAAAATCGGTGATTAAACAGATTTACAGAGAGTTACTTCTGAACCACGCAAAAGTTATTTCCAATTAACATTGAAGTTATTTTTAAAAATTGTTAAAGTTACATGTGCTGATCTGTGCTGATTAAATTTAATTTCTAGATAGAGTCATATTTTTATCCCTACAACAAATTTACTTCCAATGCCGTAACGAAGTTACTTCCGTTTTATTTTAAGTTACTTTTATAATATATACTTTATTGAATTTACTTTTTTTATGTTTAAGAAGTAATTTAGTCAAATCTAAAGGTAATTTATGTATATGATAAAAGTAACTTACATATGTAATAAAAGTACTTTACAAATATAAATATTTTTTCATCGTAATATAATCATGTTCTGAAGATTTAATTGCAAAGAGCACAATGGTGTAATCAGATTATAGATCGGATGAGTAATTTGAGAGAAAACTTCATAAGAAGATAAAAAAGACATGTATATCCTAATAGCAAAAAAAAATACATGCATATCTATGAGGTGCAGTAATACTTTTCGCACGTATTGTAGGTGTCGCTGGTTAAGTCTAACTCGAGATGTCTCTCGAAATAGATTTTGTGTAACACATTACATGGGACAAAAGTTTGGGTTTTTTTTCTTATGCAGTGCTTTCGGAGGAAAGAAATGCCATGAAAGACAATTGTTAAGGACACATCCCTGCTTTCACTTAATTGAAGCGGCCACATGAGCGCAAAAACAAAAATGTCATATATGAACTAGATTATGATGGCACCATTCAGTTATATGGTCAAAGCAATTAGTATCGCTAACACAGGGAAATCAGAAATCCAGGAATTAAGCCATGCCAAACAGGGAGCTTGAAGAGCAATCAAGCCCCGCATCTTTCAATCGCGCTTTTGGAGGGGTTACTGACCTTTTCCCCTTGCTTCTCGGAGGAGACGGGTCTGGCCGCCTGTGTTCGCCGCCTCACCTGCCACCGCAATCCGCCGCCGAGGAGGAGGAGGCCAAGCTGTTCTTGAGCGACTGGAACATGCTGTACTCAGTTTTGGGCCTCCGCGTGACGGACCGACGGCCCAAGGCTGACGAAACGGAATGGAATAACTTTGCTTCATATCTCTAAAATTTGTTGCCGAGTTTGAAAATTCGTTCCTGAACCCTAATTCGTGGAACCATGCCAACTTTCATCCCAAAGCAGTATGGCTCCCGATTTCATACGACAAAGTATGGCTCCCGATTTCATACGATATGGCGCTTTGACTCCGGTCAGCTATTTCAGAAAGCACGTGGATCACACGGGTCACACATGTCAGAAGCCAACTCTTTTTTCCCCTTCCCCTCTCTTCCCCATCCTCACCAGGTCGGGAGGCAAGCTGCGTACGGCGTAGACAAAGGTGGTGGCCGGCATCCGTTAGGTGGCGGGGAGAGGGGCCGTCGGCCGCCACCGGCATCGCAACAACTAGAATCAACTCGGCGTCGGTGCTGGCCAATCTCAGGATCATGGCAAGACATCTCAACACAACCAATCCAATCTCATAAACCTAACAATCAAATCTCCCAACAAAAAACTATCGAGCAAAAATTCCAAAAACAAAACACGAATGGCCGACAGAGAGAAAATTTCAACTCACATGGCGGCGTGAGGTGATCGAGATGGCCCAACAAGGACGTTGGACAAACAAGCACAGAATCGACCTCTGCCTGCAGTACCACCACAAACACCTCCTCCTCTACTAAACCTCTGGCTCCTGAAACGTAACCTGCATTCCCGTTAGAAATCCTAGCCCCCTCGGCGACGACATCGCTAACATCGCCACAACCGGAAGTGGGGGTGCCTGCTTGGCGGCGCCGCCATTCTTGGATCACCTACCGCTGGCTCAAGGTGGACCCCACCGCCTCCCTGTCCATGCCACCGGCGGCCGACTGCCCTTCTCCCTACTGATCGCCGGATGCCGACCACTGCCCCTATCTACGCTGCCCACAGCCTGACTCCTGACCTGGTGAGGATGGCAAAGAGAAGGAGAGAGATGAGGAAGAAAGAGTAGGCTAATGATATGTGGAGCGTGTTTGGGTCCCAAGCTAACTCAACACACCTAACTGGAGTCAAAATGCTACGTCGAACGGAACCGGGAGCTATACTGCCTTGGAACGAAATTTGACACGGTTTTGAGAGTTTGGAGATGGGCTATACCTAGTATTATGGTTCAAGTCAAACTTAGCGACAAATTGAGGGACCAAAAGTAAACTTGTTCCAATGGGAATTCAACACAAGGCCACAATTTCATTGGGAAGTTATATATACACTTCAAAAAAATCGATACACTTTTGGAATGGTAGCTGTGTCCGATTACATGTTCACCCACAGGAGAAAATCCTATTAGGATATTTTTAGGCCTGTGTTATATCTCCAAAGTAGAGTTGCGACGCAACCTTAACCCCTGCTCTATTTTTTTTTAATGTTTCAGCTTTAAAAGAGGTGGAGTTGAAGCCCTGTCAAACATGTCCTTAGCGTTTCATGTCACGAAGTGTTCATACCGATTGATAGAATGCCGTATAAGATTATGATACGAAGACATTCAAATTGTGTTTTATGTAACACGTACACACTAGCAAAGTGAGTTTTTTTTTTACGAGCAATGATGACAAAATAGATTCTGGTTCATGGTATACAAATAGCTGCACTTACTGTTTCGTAACAAGTGTTATACTGCTTCAATTGTATTGCGTCGTAAACGGGCCTTGTCTTTTCGCTTATGTTTACGTCTATCAGTTAAAATTTAAATTTTTAATCTTAAATTTGGAGATGATTTTAAGGTTTTCTAATCGAAGTTTATTTTTCAGCATTTTCTTTTAGATCGCTAAGAACATATATATATGAAAGTTTTATTCACAAATTACTTTTCATTTGCAAATATACTGTTTCGCTTATCCCGCGAATAAGCGAAACAATGGCTCCGAACAACTCTCGAAATCTTTTCGAGCAAGACATGTATAATCACTCTCGTTTAACTTATAATTATTTTTTTATGGTTAATCAGTAAATTTCATAAAACTCTATATGCTATAGTTGGAGTTACAGAAAACTATATTTTAAGGCATATCTGAAATGTTTCACAAAACCCACCTTTATTGAAATTTCTTTTAGTTAGACCAACAACCTTGTTAAGAAGTTGACAACTAAAAGTTTCAAATTGTAAAATTTGAAGTAAATATTTAGGGTTGGGTAGGGTTTTATAAAACTTTAAAACCATAAACCATAATAGCTTAGGTTATATATATGCCACCCATTATAATACATTGGGTTTAGGCAATTTCAACCATAAAACATTGGGTTTCTAAAATTTGCTCCATAATTAATTAACTTCTTTTTTATAAAAGAAGTCAATCCATGTAAATACAACCAAGTCCCATTGTTTCGCTTATTTATATGCTTATCTGAATCGCTTATTAACAAAAAAAGATCATTTTTTAGATAATGGAATATAATCCCGTCTTTGCTCAAAGAGCTACAGTCAATTATTACACCAACTCAATAAAAACTCACACCTGAATAAACAAAAGCACACACAAACTAATAAAAACTCACACAACATAAAAAGATCACAAAAATTATTGAATCCTATTTGTGGATCTCCATCCGAAGTTAGCGAATAGCTGCATAACCATGACTCAAGATTACGACATGCAGCTTTGACTGACTTGATTTCTTCATCACACTTTAGTAGTTGAGCCCAAGATTGGAGCCAGTATGTTGCCCTAAAAAGAACCTGCATATAGGACATAAATGGTGATTTATCAAAAACCATATCATTTCTACACAACCATATAGCCCAACATATAGCGGATGCTCCAACAAGAATAAGTTTGGTAGATTTTTTATCAACTCCCATGAGCCAATTCTTAAAAACATGAGGTATACTATGAGGAGTATATAAACCAGTAGTAAATTGTAGAGCTCTCCAAAGAAATTTTGCATAGTGACACTCCACAAAAAAATGTTGAATAGTCTCATTTCTCATGCAAAAACAACATTTCAAACTACCGTGCCAATTTCTCCTAACTAAGTTGTCCTTTGTTAGAGCAACCCCTTTAAGTAGTGAACACACAAAGATGTAGCCTAGAGGGGGGGGGGGTGAATAGGCTTTCCTGAAAATCACAAACAAATTATAGCGGTAAAATTTAGCAGGCCCGGAACCTCCTGGTGTAGAACACCAGAACTTCCGGTCTGCTCAGACTGTCTGGAACTTCTGGTGTTCTAACCACCGGAACTTCCGAGCAACAGAAAAACCTGAAGATCTAACAGTGACTTGAACTAAATTGCACGAATTAAACTACAGGAAGACAGAGCAGATACACAATCACAACAACATGCACAGAATCATCACAGAGAGGACAAAGGTGATTTTTTCCCAAAGTTCGGATCTTGCAATTCTATTCTCCGTTAAGGTGCTTCAAAGAGCCGGGTCTCGATTAACCCCTTGCCTCAGTTGTGCAAAGATCCCAGAAGAAATCCAATGCCTTCAACTCAATACCCCTAGGTCATTTTCTAGAATTGAGTGACCACCAAAATCCAACTCACAAATCCTTCTAGAAAAGACCACAAGTGCAAGTTGCTGTACTTAGGAGAACCTCTGAAAACTCAGCACAAGAATCTTTACTCACTTACCTCGTTTCCTTGCGGAGGTGAGGAAAACCTTCACAAACTTTCCTAGGACATCCACAAAATCTTTGGAAACTCGCGGACGACACCTAACGTTTAGGAGAAGATCTCCAAGAGTAATAAGCCCAAGTGACAGCCCACAAGATATCCAAAGTACTTAAACAAACCTAATCTTCAAACCTTCTCCAAATCACTCCTACACTCTCATCTATTCTCACAATCTCACAAGAATAGCTCTAGATTTGAGTGGAGGAAGCAAAGGGATCTTAGGAGAGGCTAGAAGAACCTAGGGCATGAAAGAACTGAAGTGAAATGGCCAAAAGGTGAGCTGGGTGCGTTCTGGATATATATAACGGCTAGGTGACGTCATCTAGCCATTACTCACATTTTTGAACTGGAAGGAGTCTGGAACTTCCTAGCACTCGGAACTTCCGGACAACACTTAGGAAAATTTTCAACTCGTAAGGTTCGAAAGTTCCGGATCCAGGGACTGGAACTTCCGGCCAGCCTTCTCTATCCGGTTTGGAGCCATTTCCAAAAATAGCTCCTAAAAAAATATTTTACCACTTGGAACCCACTAAGAGCACTTTTTATATCCCAGAACCACACTTGGAACCCCTCTTAATAGTACGGTTTTTCCTAAAACTTGATTTCAAATATTAAACTATCCTATTGACTTTCGAGCTTCAAATCCACTTGAATGAATGTTGTAGGGGGTCTCCAACCATCTCTTGATCACCTAACTTCACCTTGGGACTAATCACCTGAATATCTCAATAAACTCATTAGTCCCTTAACCTTATTCATCATTAATCACCAAAACCCACTAGGGGGAAAAAGCAACTTCAAGTAGGTACCACATAAAAATCTTAATCTTGAGAGGCATCTTAAGTCTCCATATAATCTTATTTCTCTCAATGTTGCCATTATTAATTAAAGCTAAGTACATAGACCGAACCGAGAATACACCATTTTGATGGAAATTCCATCTAAAAATATAATTCTCCTCTGACAAATGAATATGAACAATTGAAGCACATAAAATATGCCAATTGTTTAAATTCTGTCCTACTAAAGTTCTTTTAAATTCTGTCCTACTAAAGTTCTCCTAAAAGAAACATTCAGTGGGACAGAAGACATAACATTTGCAATTGAAGCATTCCTCCTACGGACTATAGCACATAACGATGGATACCTATCTTTAAAAGAATAATTCACTACCCATTTATCCTCTCAAAATCTCACTTCTACAGCATTATTCACAATCCAGGACCCCATATTTAGAAACTTGCTCTTAACTTTCATAAGACCAGACCAAAAATGGAAATCCCCTTGTTTCTTCTCAACCTAACTTAAGGATCGATTATAAAGATATTTCCTTTTCAATAGACCTGCCACACGCCTTGCTCATTTATGAGCCTAAACAACCATTTACTCAAAAGACATTGATTTTGAATTTCAAGATTATGAACTCCAAGACCACCCTAATGTTTGGGTTGACAAATAATATCCAATCTAGTAAGCTTATACTTCTTCTTGTGCTCATCTCCTTGCCAAAAGAAACATGATCTATAATAATCATGTTTTTGAAGAACTCATTTTGAAATCTCAAAAAAAGAAATCATAAACATAGAATTAATCAACATCAATCTCCCCCAACTGACATATGTTTACCTTTCCAACTACTTAGTTTCTTTTCAATCTAAAAAAAAGATCATTTGTGAGTAAACATTTTGTATACATGTCCTCAACGACTCAAAAGCAAATGCTGTAACATAAACTAGATGAAAAAAATAAAATCAAAAAGCCAAACAATGAGGCCATATACTCAGTGCCACCCACGTAAACATATGCTTCTGTTGAGGTGTGAGGTTTCAAATAGTGAGGAAATGAAAATCCTTTCCTAGCAATTTTCGTTGGAAAGTAAAGGAGCTAGAGCCTAAGCTAGTTAGCTGAGCTGCGCAGGACGGCATCAGCGCATGCTTGTGTGAATAAGCTTGGGAGTTTAATCCTATATACCTATACAAATCAACCCACTACTAGAAATTCTCTGCTTCCTGGTGCTTCCACGTCATCATTTTTTTCCTAACCGTTCGATCCAATCTAATTGATCCACACCCCATCCCGCATCCGCGTCCGTCTTCCTTCCCCCGCATCTAGCTCCGCCGGCCCCACCGCATCGCACCTCTCTCATGCGAGCGCACCCGCATCGGCTCCCTTTCCCGCATCTCGCTCCGCCGCCCCCACTCATCTCAGCGATTCCTTGCCCAATCGCTCCTCTCTGCCTCCTTGGCTCGACAAAGCAAAATCCAAAACTAAAACTAAACTAGCACTCGACATGACGATGCAATCTAGAATTCAACAAAGCAAAATCTAATAGAACAATGCAACGGCTTAAATTGTCTAGGTAAAGAATAAATATTTTTTATGGCAATTTTCTGGTTATGGGACGATAAATTACCTAATGGGTAACCGCACTCTGATACCAACTAATGAAGAAGTTAGGTCCTGATCTTCTGATAGATATTGATAAACAGCCGATTTGGGTGGAGTCGCGACACAACTCGATCCGGCTTCTAAACAACACAATTACAAGGCCCAAAACCCAAAACCCGGTTGCTCAACAAGATAACTGTAGACATTATACTATTTTTGGATCATACTATAAGCTTTACTCATAAACATCTAAAAGTAGTCAATTATATATCACAGTCATCTCCTTATTTTTTCCACTGGGTTTTTGAGGAGTTTTACGTGATGTATTTAATATACTAACTATAATTATTTCTAAGATTATCTTTACAGATAACTAGAACACTTGATGAGCAATGATCAAAGTGGATTCGATCAGTGTTATGAAATAACTACTTGGTGATTTCGTCCATGTAAAAGGATGGGATAGCAACCGAAGGCCTTCTTTCCCAATCGGCGCACCTTGGCAACGGAAGCGATGGTTCCCAACCATCACGTCTACGGTCGCCACCCCTTCCCCTTCTATATATAATGTACCGCATTGATCAATAAAGAGACCTCTTGCTCATTCACTCTACAATTTCTATCGCTCAATTCTCTCTCGCTCCAATCGATTTCATTCACTTTCAATATAAACTATTGCAAAAGTTGGTAGGTGGTATCACGAAATCATTTTATATTATGAGATGATGAAAGGAGTAACAATATTGTATATATTGCTAATTTATGCATGTTTATTTATAGAAATTCCTGAATTTGGTATTTTATGATTTTTTTTGGTTTCACCATCAGATTAGGAGTTAGAGGTGACATAAATATTTTTATTATGACACTTGCCGCACCTTTCATAACACATATAAAACTACATAAGTTGAAAAAAATGAAATATAGATTGGTGAAAAAAATGATCTTGACGTCATAGGAGCTATAGAAAGCATCGAGTAATTTTGATGAAACTCGTGAAGTTGGCGGTGGAGGACATGACATTGTATACAAAGGAATATTAGACATAGATGTTGTTGCCATTAAGAAATTAATCAAGGATCGTAGTGCAGAGAAAAATATATGATTTTATAAATGAAGTTGTAATCCTTTCTCAAGTCAATCATAGAAATGTGGTGAAGTTTTTGGGATGCTGCCTTGAGACAGAAGTTACAACGTTAGTTTATGAATTCGTTTTAAATGGATCTATCATCTCCACATTATTAGGGACCAATATCTCTATCATGGGATGACCCGATAAGGATTGCACTTAAAGTCAGTAGAGCCTTGATCTATCTACATTCAGACCCTACAAGCACTAAAATTTCATAGAGATATCAAGGCATCGAACATAATATTGTCTAGTAAAGGCATATATTGCTACTAACTATTTATTTTCTTCGTAAACAAAAGGGAGAAAAGTGCTATACTAAGTGGGGGCATTGGCCCTCGCACTTTTGTAAACAAAAGGGAGAAAAGTGCAAGGGCCAATGCCCCCACTTTGTATAGTACACTAGAAAATCGGCTTCTAGTTGTTATATATTTATTTATTTGAAACAATCATTATTTTGTAAACAAAACACATGTGCTACATTATGTTGCAAACATACAAATTTATAATTCTTCATATGATATCAATTTCATACACATGAATACATTTATTCTGGCACTTGTTGTCCCCTTCATAAGATACAAAATAAAGTTGCATAAGGTAAAGAAGATGAAAGAGAGATATTTTAAGCAAAATCATTGGTTGCTACTTTGATAAAACTCATGACTTGCATGTTGTTTCCATTAAGAAACCAAGGATTATAGTGCTGAGAGAAATAGATGATTTCATAAATGAAGTTGCAATTCATTCTCAAGTTAATCATTGAAACACCGTAAAGCTTCTAGGTTGTTGCCTTGAGGTAGAAGTTCCATTGCTGGTTAATTATGAGTTTATTTCAAATGGATCTCTTGATCATCATCTTCATGCTGATGGGCCAGTTTCTCTATCATGGGATGACCGAGTAAGGATTGGTCTTGAAGTCGCTTGAGCTTTGGTCTATCTACACTCAGCTATTGCAATACCAATATTCCATAGAGATATCAAAGACATCCAACATACTTTTCTATGACAATTTAATAGTAAAGATATTTGACTTTGGAGCTTCAAGGTACATCCCGATTGATCAAACTGAGGTGACTACAGTCATTCAAGGAACAATTGGCTACTTAGATCCCATGTACTATTATACACGTCGTCTAACAGATAAAAGTGTTGTTTTAGTTTTGGTGTTCTTCTTATAGAACCGCTTACTAGAAAAAGCTAGCCCACATATAGAACTGATGAATGGTGATAGTCTTGTTTTACATTTTGTGTCGCTACTCCGAGAAAGAAAGTTGTTTGAAATAATAGATCTTCAAGTTATGGAAGGGGAAGATAAGGATCAAAGAAGTAGCAAAACTAGCGGCAATGTGTACTAAGTTGAATGGACAAGACCAGCCGATGGATAAGGTTTTTAAAATATAACATGATGCTGGAGTTACTATTTTTTTAAGAGATAAACATGATGGGAGGGGAGGGGACGATGAGGCCTGCGTATTCTTCGTCTAAGGGTTTCGATCCTGCTCCGTGGTAATCTCCTTCCTCTTCTAGTGTATGGATTCCTCGGTCTTCTCGGATGATGCTCTGGTTACTCCCTCTCCCCGGGAAGTTGGAATTTTGAGTATGGCAAGTCTCTCGAATCCCAAATTCTGGATTTTTTTAGTTCTCCTGTTCATTTCTCTCCCCACTTTGGCTCTACCCCTTTCAGGTTGGTGGTTGATTTTGTGAGGTTCAATTTTCGTCTCACCACTAAATCGGTGGCCATTGCTCTTCAATCCTGCCTTGGTGGCACTCCTCATGGTTTTGAGGTTCATCATCTCAAAGGCAACAGTTTCTCCTTCTTGGTTTGCAACAAAAGGGTGGGGCTTCATATCTATTCTCTTCGTAATTTTATTGGCAAGGATTTTCATGTCAGATTTTTCTTATGGAGCAATGGTGGTCTGAATTGGCGCAAGGAATTCTTATCTTGGCAATTAGAAGAAGCAAATCAATGGACCTTGGTTTCCAGGCACAAGCATCCTTCTAGGTTTCAGCAATCTTATGCCTCTATTGTCAGATCCAAAGGCAAAAATCCTGTGGGCAAACCCTCAGTGTTCAAGAGACTGTTTCTTGCTAATGGTGCTCCGTTTGATCGTATGAAAGATTGCTCTTCCTCAGGTCACTCTAGCACCAATTGTCGATCCACCTTTCGCTGTAAGGCCTGCCACAATTATGGACATTTGGCCCGCTCTTGTCTTTCACGGGTTAGGAAGGTTTAGAGGAAAAAGGCCCTGGAAACTTTCACGGAGAAATCAAAGGACCTCATTCCTTATTCAGTCGCTTCGCCTTCCGTTCTCTCTCCCACTACCTCCCCTACCAAACAGTGTCATCACCCTCCCTCCGCCACAGAAAACCATCTCTTGCTTCCTGCTCCACCTCCCATGGCGAACCTCCCTGATGCCGAGTTCCGGCCGGAGCTGTTTCTTCCCCATGGCACCAACATCGAAGTCCCCTGGAATGGCCGCTCGCCTCGGGCCGACTTCACCTTTCAGGGTACTGTGCACATGACACATGAAAATTTTGCTGCCGTAGTCATTGATCCCCAGCCCCCTGTGCATTTGCTCGGTCAATTGATCCATGAAGTTGCAAATATTATTGAGCATCAGCATCGTATGCAAGTTCTTAAGATCCAAAGGTACCCACTAGCTCTCTGCATTGTGCAACTCTCCTCTGCCCTGGCTAGGGATGTTCTGGTTGCTAGTGAGCCTGTTCTCTTGGGTAATTGGTTCCATGCCCGGTTCGTCAAACATGATCAGTTAGCAAACTGGCGTAATTTCCCTTTCACTAGAGAAGGTTGGCTAATGTTTCTTGTCATTCCACTTCATATGAAAACTCGACAAATCATTGTTCAAGCCACTAACCTTTGTGGGGAATTCATAGACTAGCATTATCAAGACAAGGTTCTCGGGAGGGTTTTGGTTAAAGCCAGGTATAAGACTGTCAGTGATGTGCCTAGTAAACTGGTTATGAGTGACGCCTTGGCTTATGGGGGCCAAGGTCAGTCCTGGACCTTCCATGTTTTTGTTCTCCATGGGGAGCCCACTGATCTGTTGCTTGGAGATGAGGACCTTCCAACTATCTAGATAATGATTCCCCCAAACCCTCCTCTCAACGAGCATCAGCATCAAGGCAACTGGGGGAATAATGCAAATCATGATATCGAGCATAACCATAATGGGCAGGAACATGAGATTGATCATATGGGGAGCAGCAGGATGAAAATGATATGTTAGTGGAACCTATCCATGGTGAGCTGCAAGACTCCATCACAGTGCATGATTTTTCCTCTGAGGGCACAATCTCAACATTTCTGTTGGACCAGCAGCAGCACTTGGGCTGGCAGATCTTTCCCTATTATGTGTGGTTATGGAACTACTGCTATGTGAAATGGCTTTGGAACTCTTGTTGCTGCTATTTGTCTACTGATAACTCCTGTTGTGCTTCTGATGTTTTACTCGGTTTGATGAAAGGGTTTTCTCTGAATGTTCAGTGGAGTTTGTGGTGCAGGGTCACAGTTATCTGTGCCGGTAAATCTCTCTTTTCAGTTCTACCCCCATGAATAACAATATCAACAGATCCTGCAACACCCTTTGTTGGAATATCAGAGGAATAAACTCCTCCCACAAGTGGCTGGCTTTATCTGAAAAAATTGCAGAATCCTCTTGTTCAGTTATTTGCCTCCAAGAGACTAAAAAAGAAGTGTTCGACCATTCCTACCTGCGAAAATTTTGCCCTAGACGCTTTGACAAGTTTGTTTTTCAGCCATCCTCTGGCGATTCGGTTGGCCTAATCATAATCTGGAATAGTAGTGTCCTTACTGGCACTCTAATTTCATGTCTCCCCTTTGCTATAACCATGCAGTTTGTCTCAACATCATCCCGACATGAAACCTGGAACCTCACAAATATATATGGCCCATGTGCGGGTGAGTTACGAAATAATTTTGTTTCCTGGTTATATAACCTCGAAGTGGATTTGAATCAGAACTGGATTTTCATGGGAGACTTTAACTTCATCCGATCAGTTGAAAATAGAAACCTTCCTGGTGGAGATGTAAATGATATTATGCTTTTTAATAAGATCATTAGCAATGTGGGTCTGACTGAAATCCCCCTGAAAGGTATGGCTTACACTTGGAGTAATATGCAAGATCAACCTCTTTTACAGCAACTAGACTGGGTGTTCACCTCCCCTGCCTGGAACCTAGCCTTCCCAAACACTTCAGCTACTGCTCTATCAAAATACATATCTGACCATGCTCCATTAGATAATGGAATATAATATCCCGGCCTTTACTCAAAAGAGCTACAGCCAATTATTACATAGTAGTTTTCATGAACATAGTGTAAATTTAAATGAATAGAACACACCGAAGAGAAAAACAAAGAAACCAGCCTAACGTAAGGAGATCATAATTATTGAAGTCTATTTGTAAATCTCCAACCATAATTGGCAAATAGTTGCATAACCGTGGTCTCCAACTTTCGGCATGCAACTTTCAGAAACTCTTCATCTTCATCACACCTTTGTAGTTGTGCCCAAAACCGGAGCCAATGAGTTGCCCTGAAAATGACCTGCATATAGGAAAATGATGGTGATTTGTCAAAAATCATATCATTCCTACTCAGCCATATTGCCCAACAAATGGCAGAAGCTCCAACAAGTATCAGTTTACTCATTTTCTTATCAACTCCCAAAAGCCACACATTAAAAATATGAGCTATGCTAACTGGAAGATTAAAACCAAAAGAGAACAGAATTGCTCTCCATAAAAACTTCGCAAAATGACAATCCATAAAGAGATGTTGAATAGACTATTTCTTCAAACAAAAAGAACACCTCAAGCTGCCATTCCAGTTATGCCTTGCCAAATTATCCTTAGTTAACACAACCCCTTTAAGCAGGTACCACATGAAAATTTTAATCTTAAGTGGCAACTTAAGCTTCCAAATACACTTGTTTCTCTCGATATAGCCATTATTAATTAAAGCTAGGTATATAGATCTCACCGAGAACAAGCCATTCTGATGGAAATTCCATCTAAAACTATCAGACGAATCATTCAAGCGCACAACTCATGCCAACAAACAAGATTCTGACCAACTAAAGCTCTCCTGAAAGAAACATTAAGTGGAACAGATCCCATAACAGTGGCAATAGAAGATGTTTTCCTCCAAACAATTGCGTACAAAAATGGATATTTATCCTTAAAAGCCAAGTTACCAATCCATGTATCTTCCTAAAATCTAATTTGTTCCCCATTATTGACAATCCAAGAACCCATATTTAAGAAAGTACTTTTGACATTCATAAGACCAGACCAAAAATGGGAATCACCTTGTTTCCTGTCAACTTGGGTTATAGATTTATTATAAAGATATTTCCTCTTCAATAAATCATGCCAAACCCCTTCCTCATTAATTATCTTAAACAACTATTTACTTAAAAGACATTTATTTTGTATCTCCAAATTATGAATCCCAAGTCCCCCCTGGTCCTTGGGTTGACAAACAACATCCCACTTAGTGAGCCTGTATTTTTTCTTATGGTCATCCCCTTGCCAAAAAAAACCGTGATCTATAATAATCAATTTTACGAAGAACCCCTTTCGGCACCTCAAAAAAAGATATCATAAACATGGCTAAACTTGAAAGAACAGAATTAATCAACACCAGTCTACCACCAACAGATAAATGCTTGCCTTTCCAACTACTAAGCTTTTTCTCAATTCTCTCTTCAATAAGTTTCCAATCTTTATTAGAAAGCTTCCTAAAATGCATCGGAATTCCAAGGTATTTAAAAGGAAAGGTACCTAACTTACAACCAAAAATATCAGAATATTGTTCATAACATTTCTTTGCCTGACCAAAGCAAAATAATTCACTCTTGTGAAAATTTATTTTTAGGCCAGATAACTTTTCAAATACCGATAAAATCAGTTTCAAATTCTTTGCCTGTTGCAAGTCATGTTCCAAGAAGATAATAGTATCATCTGCGTATTGCAAGATAGACAAACCATCATCAACAAGATGAGGAACAACCCCATTCAAGAGTCCTGCCTCTTTAGCCCTCTTAATCAATAGAGTAAGCATGTCAGCTACTATATTAAAAAGAATAGGAGATAAAGGATCCCCTTGCCTAAGACCCTTGTAAGTTTGAAAACAATTACCAATTTGATCGTTAACTTTTATACCAACATGACCACCTTGAACAAAAGAAGCTATCCATTCACACCATCTAGGAGAAAAGCCTTTCATTCTCAAAATTTGTTGTACAAAAGGCCATTTAACTTTATCATAAGCTTTCTCAAAATCAATTTTAAAAATTACACCACTTTTATCTTTGCGATGTAATTCATGTAAAGTCTCATGTAAAATAACCACCCCTTCCATAATATTTCTCCCAGGAATGAACGCTGTTTGAGTAGGACTAATTACCTTTTGGGCGACATCCATTATTCTATTTGTAGCAACTTTGGTAAAAATCTTAAAGCTAACATTAAGTAGGCATATAGGTCTATATTGTTGAATCTTTAAAGCCTCAGCACACTTAGACAAAAGAATGATAGTACCAAAGTTAAGCGAATATAAAGGCAAACTCCCAGAATGAAAGTCCTTAAATAGTTCTAAAAGGTCAAATTTAATGACATTCCAGAAAACTTGGTAAAACTCAGCAGGAAATCCATCTGGACCCGGAGCTTTGTTATGTTCCATTTGGAAAATAGCATCCTTAACCTCATTTTCAGAAAATTCCTTAGTTAAGGCTTCATTCTCTAAATATGAAACTTGAGGAATGTCAACAACATAATTCTCATCAAACTGAAGGTCAGACTCATCAGGAGGGCCAAAAAGACCTTTATAATAAGTGGTAATATGCGACTTTAAATTGGCATCACCCCTTATTAAATGATCACCCTCCTGTAGTTGATAAATTCTAGTTTTCCTATGTTTTCCATTTGCCACTAAATGAAAATACTTTGTATTAGAGTCACCCTCCAAAATATCCTTAGTCTTAGCCCACTGATACCATTTAATTTCTTCTTCCCTTAGAATGACAGATAACCTACTCCTGAAAAACCATTATCAACTTCCTCTTGAGACAGGAGAACAGTCTTTGCCTTTTTATCCAGCGCCTCCAACTTATCTAAAATCTGCATTTTCTCTTTTTTGTATAAACCGTTGGTATGTTTAGCCCATCCCCTAAGATGCTGTCTTAGGCGGCGAATTTTCGCTTGCCAACGCTCCATAGGAGTATTGCCCTCATCAACCCCAGACCAAACTTCTTTTACCATATCAACAAATCCATCACGTAACAGCCAACCAAGTTCAAACTTAAAACAATGTTGAGCGTTACTAAAAGAGGAAGATTTTGTATTTAGGAACAAAGGAGTATGGTCTGAAATATCTCTATTGAGAGCAACAACAGAGGATAAAGGGTATTTTTGCTCCCATTCCGTGGACACTAAAACTCTATCCAGTTTCTCATAGGTTGGGTGTGCCAGATTATTTGCCCAAGTAAAATTCCTACCAGTCATTTGTATCTCCCTAAGGCACAACCCATCAATAATAGCATTAAACAAGAAGGGCCATCTATCATCATAATTATCATTATTTTTTTCATTAGGACTACGAATAATGTTAAAATCACCACCAATAAGAATTAGTAAGGTCTCATGACTGCACATGTTAACTAATTCTGCAAGGAATTGGTCCTTAAACTCATTTTGTGCAGGTCCATACACCAACACTAAGGCCCACTTAAAATTATCAGCTTTATTTCGCAAATGAAACTTAATATAAAAATCCCCCTCATCAATCAAACCAATGTCAGAATTTAATAAATTAATACCCAACAGAAGACCACCAGATCTGCCTCTAGGAGGTTTACAATGCCACAAAAAATCTTTACAAGCACAAAGATTATTAAGAGCAGCTGTAGAAAATTCTTTCTTAACAGTCTCAGATAAAGCAATAAAATCAAGTTGATGTAACAAACTTATGTTTTTTCGGGTCCTTGAACCCATCACAATTCCAAAAGATTCCTTTCATTTAAAACTAATTTTATTATTATTCTTCTTCTTTTTACCCTTCTTACCATTAGAAATACTATTAGAAGAAGGTACCATGGAATCCAAAGTGGACTGAATAGTATCACTATTCCCACTTAAATCCATCACCTCCTCCATAATTTCACCACATAAATGTTGTAGTAGAGTATTATCATCGAACTGATCGTCTAACTCACCTTCAACAATTACATCAGGAATTTGGTTAACAGAGGAACTAATCTGTTCATTCAACCTATTTTTCTCTACACACTTTAAATCTTCTATAACATTATTGAGAATAACATTTTTATTTGAAGGAATCACACCTAGATTATTAAGGGAAGCAGAAATTTGATCATTTGTAAATTGTAAAAAAGAAACATTAACATCCATATTACCTTTAGCATGGGGTTTCTCCAAGTTCTTTTCTGCCTTCAACCTTTCAGCTCTTTCAAGGACAAGCTGATCACTGTCAGAAGCTCTCCTCTTGCTTTTCCTGGATGGAGAAATTAACGCCTCAGGAATAGCAGAGATTTTTTCAACCAGATTTTCTTGCTCAACCAACACGGTCTCCTCATCCAACCCATCAAAATCTTCGTCAGACGCAGTCAAACCTTCTGACTCTGGTATCAAACTCAACTGAGAAGAGGTAAAAGAAGGATCACCCCTCTCAGTAAGATTACTATCAGTAGCCATACTCACATGTCTAATCAGCATAGAAACCTTAGTTCCTAGAGCACGAGAAACGGCCACAAGGCACCGTCAAGGCCTTGGACTCACACGTCATGTGTGAGGTCTGCGGCAACACGGGTCATTCTGGGAAAGACTGCTCGGAAACCCGTGACGAGGCGATGTACATGGGCAACAACAACGGGTATCGTCCACAAGGAGGTCAGGGGTGGAACCAACCACGCCCATATTATCAAGGAGGTAACAACAACGGTAATTTTTCTAACCAGCCCTCCTTGAAGGATCTCGTTTTTGCACATGCTAAAACCACTGATGCATTAAGCAAAAAGCTTGCGGCAATGATAAGATCCTAGAGAACATTAATGTCAACGTAGATGGTTTTGCTTCTGCTTTTCAAAACCTACTGAGCTTTAAAAAAATGATAGAAACCCAGCTATTTGTTGGTATTTCTTAACGACATAACTAGGAATATAATTCCCAGCAATGGCGCAGAAATACTTTTGGTATATTATGGTTACAGAGTTCATCCGCAAGCGCACGGATATACCATTGTAGCATTTCACCCGAGAGTATTCCAAGGGTATCGTGTTTATTTTATCCCGTGGGAAGATCATGTAGAGAGAACTCAACTAATAATTTATATATTACTTGTGATAATCATATTCTAAGCAGGGGTTAAGATAATCCAAGGGTAGAGTGACACACAAGCATTTCTACTCATCCTCATAATAAATAATCTAAGCTAGGTGGAAAGAAAAGAGAAAGAGAATCTATTCCTATACTTCTAATATATATAGTATACATACATTCTAGTTAACTGATATACTAGCTAATACCTCTATTCGATGCTCTCCTGGTACTTCGAGAAGCCACCCCTGACTGCCGAGTTCCTTACGACAGCCCGTCATGACCATCCAACCGGGGCTAAATACGGAGGAATACCCTCCCCAGGAAATTAACTTAGGATTATATATAAGCGCGAAGGAATACCCGTACTGAGCTGCCACCATCAGCGGCCCACCTCTCATCCGCAATATATAACCCCAAATAATGATATCTCGTAATCTAGACACCACGCCTAAACTACCAGATACTACTCTAATATCATCGTCATGACATAGAGTAATTGCATAAGCAAACATTATACCCGCACCAAAACATCTCCCAGATAAGCTAGCCGTATATTCAGTATAACAAGAACATAATGTAAAGTTGGTACTCATATACTCGGAAAGTATTTCAATACCAGAAATGTATTTAGAAAAATATTCTGATAAAAGTACAAAGCTTACAAAAGAGGAAAGAAAAGCTACTAGAGCCATACCCGAACTCTTCTGAAGACTTCCGGACTCCCGATTCCTATTCTAATTCTATTCCACCAGCTAGATACTACTAAACTAAACTTGAGAGGAATGAGAGAGCTCTTGCTTGAGGTGTGTGTTGAAGTGAAGAGAGTGAGCTCCTTATATAGAGGTAGGTATGACGGTTGTGGAAGGGGAATTGTCCGAAGTGCCCTCCAACCGTCATTGGGATGCAATCCTGGACGTCCACGCCAAAACCTGGATCCAACGGTGCTAGGATTAGTTCGGCCGAACAACCAGGTTCGGCCGAACCTGGGGCTGGCCCAATCCAGCCCAATTTCGGCTGGTGGCCTCCTCTATTGCTCCACTCCGCAGACTTGTGAATTTTGGCCCAATTCATCGTGTCAATTTTGAGTTCTTGGCCCATTCATACATAAGTCTGGTCCTCGACATCGTCTGATTGATTTATCGTTGGTGTTGATGTCGATTCTCCTCCACTTTATGATCATTCTCTGCAAAAGGTTAGTAGACCTAATACTAGTGGAATATTATTATTCTAACATATTTATGCATTGCAAGCATCACTAGTTCTCTCCTATTTTGGTAATATTGACGGTCGAAACTGATCGATAACGACCGTCAACAAAACCCCCCAAGCTTGAACCTTTGCTCGTCCCGAGTGAAGGACGAAAGGAAACAAAGACTTAGTTGTTGATCAAGAGTTGCTACTATGCTGCATATCTCAAAGATACAGGCACAAGGTATATGTACTCTCTCTCAGATTAAATAATCTTTGGCACGGTGGCTTACCCTTACCCCTGATTCCCACGAGACACTGCTTCTCCTTGCCTTGGGCGGTTAAAAGACAGAACAGCAATTAGAGCACCAATCACCCGATCTTTATTCAACTCTTGTTCCGGAAGTTTTCAAATGATTTTAGAAAAGAAAACCAAGTTCCTCAAGTTATTCACTCAGTCCCTCTAAGTGTATCAAAATGAATTCCTCACCAAATGTTGCCTTGTTGATTCCTACTCTAAGGTTTTTTTGATATGTGGAGCTCGGTAAGGATCAAACATGGCATACTCGCATTCACAGTTATTACTAAGTCAAAAACTTAGACTAAAGCAGATAACTAAACATACTCAAGATTAAGATCATGCATAATGTGTGTGGTATATAGTGGAAATGGTGTATGAGGAAAAATAAAAGAAAAATGCTTCTCCTTTGTGCCTACTATCTTCCCCCAAAAAATCCTTCTTTTATTGATTAGGAGAGGGCATGATTACATTTTTTTTTTCAATCATGCTCATGCTTGATGGAGCATAACTTTATTTTTTTTTCATAACCATGCCTTTCCCTCCTTTCTTTTTTTTTCAAAAGGATTTTTTTTAGGAGAAGAAAGCACATGAAAGCATGGAGAATTTATTTTGGTGGTAATATGGATATGGAATGGAATATTGCTTAGCTCCAGTGTAGGAGTTTAGCATATGCATATAAGTGGGTGTATGATCTTGATCATAGAGCATGAGAAGTATCTACACAAGTCACAAGAGTTTGACAAAATTCAATGGAATAGCAAGTAACCAAAATGTATATAGTTTAATCATGATAGCATATTTTTGGCTCTGGTAGGAATTTATATCAAATGAGGAACTTTCAATTTAATCATTTTGAAAAACAAAACATCCGGAATTCAAGCCAAACTAGTATCAGGATCATAGCTACTCATATTTACTATCTCATATCTCGCAACAGCTTAGACTTAGATCAGCAAGTGCAGCCTATTTACCTCAGGTTCCCGGATAATTGTTGGCTACTTTTATTCAATCTTTGAGAGAGTATTTACCAAGAATCCATATATCAGAGATATAAAACAGAGCAACTATTTATCATTTCAACAAAGAGAACTAGCTTGTCTTACCTAGCATGACTCAAACCTATTCTATCTTTTTGGTATGTTCTATTTTGCAAATTTTTATGTTGTTTTCATTTTTTATAGGATGCAATTGGAAAGCAAATATGCAATTGGAAAGGGAAATATGCAGTGTGATACAAGTTACCTCAGTGGGGGAGCGAGGTCTCCCTCCAAGCTTGGCTTTCGCTCGGGGTCCTTGATAAGGTTTGAACCCCTGAAAGCGAAAGTACGCCTGAAGGTCATCATGCTGTTGCTGCATCATGTTGTTGATGTTGGCGAACTGAGCATCATCATATTGTTGCCATTCTTGCATTTGAGCTATTTGTTCCGTGAGGTTGTACTGGATCTCCCCTGTCTGCATATCAAGGGTGTCCATCCTTCTAGTGATTTCACCCAAGTCCCAACGAGAGGAACTTGAGCGCCATTCACTTGGGGATGGAGGCACACCACTTGATCTGGAGGGTTGGTTGTCCCCCCAGTGGATGTCATGAGGCGCATGCCACTGGTCCTCACTGGTGCTTGCCCAGGTTGAGACTCCGATGCTATGGCATGGAGCTTGGGTCCATCCGGGTGCATCCCAGTTGGTGCCCAACCTGCCTCATACATCTGTACGGGTGTCGAGGATGATGAACTTCCTTGTTCGTTCCTTGTCATGTTGCTTGTCTCCATGTATGTTCCACCTGCACGAGATTCTTCTATGGTCTGCAGGGGAATGGTTAGTTCATGGCAGTTGTACAAATGATACCCCGCATTTGGCAACGGGATTTCATTTGTACAACCGGGGAAAAAGTATATCAAAGATCCATCTACTCCATGTTTCAAAATATGCCCTTGCACTAAATAGGCCTCATCAATACGCGGACGAGCGGCTAAGATAAAAGCAATCTAGTCGCTAACGACCCCTAGCCCTTTTGCTATCCGAGTAATCAGAGAAGTGCATTCAACAGGAGCATAGAACTTTATACTTTCTAACCATTGCCTTATCATACATTTCACATGAGAAATTTTGATCTTTCTAACCATGGCAAACATGATAATTAATTCACCTCCCCTAATGGGTCTCAGATCACTTCTAGAAAACAAAGTCATAGCAATCCATTTGTGCATGAGCCTAAGTGTAGGATTATGGATATCATTCGTTCTAGGTTTCTTGCAAATTGGAGCACCAGAAATATCTTCCCAAAACCAATTTTTCTCGAACCCAGATATTCCTTTTTAGAGATCGATTTTACAGGAATCGTGAAAACCAAGAAGTGTACTCAAGCCTTTCCATGTGAGCGTGAACTCCTTATGGAAAAAGAGAAAAGAAATACCATCTTCTATTTCTTTCAAAGTGCACAGAAATTGCAAAGTAAGCAAACGAGAACCAGGCTCATCTACCACAGCAAATCTCTGCCAACCAACAGCTTTCCAAATAGAACGAAATTCAACATCCATACCTATATTTTTCAGCAACCCCAGTGAGTATTCTCGCGTGTGAGCATACTCCCGGTCGTTCAGCATATAGTAGGCTTGTCTCTCTCGATCACTGACAAGGTCGAGGTCAGCGTCGCTCAGGAGTTGTCACGGAGCGTCGGCGTCTTCCATCGAGACATCGGCTGATGACCGGGTACTAGACTCGTCATGATAACTTGATGGAGAGCCTGACCCCTTGAACAGACGAGACAGTCGCCTCCTCATACTGCACAATGGAGGAAGAACAGGCTAACTCGGCGGGGGTTAGAAATGACAGAAGTTTCACCCGCCGGTTAGTTTCACCAAAGCAACTTATATGTATGCAACTAAAGATTTGAATTTGAGGAAATCTATCAAAGCTTGAATGAACTCGAGAGCAAACTTTGGAGAGGGAATGAAAATGTGTTGAAATGGGGTGGAATTCCCTCTCTCGGCCGGGTGGCTTAAGTAGTGCACCCACAACAGTCAAAACTGACTTGTGGGGCCCACTAGCCGTTGCCTCAAAAAGTGAGGTAGCCGACCGTTGCCTAGCCGGTTCGGCCAAACCAGGGTGTTTGGCCGAACCCCTGGTGGGCCCAACCGGCCCCACTTTCGGCCGTCTGATTCCAACGGTCAGTGTGGTCGTGGCACAGTGAATTTTTGTTGAAAATTTTATTTTGGTTTGCTCTGAAAAATTCATTTGAAGAATTTCCTCAAAATTCAAAAACCCTAAATGCAATTTTGAAATTCAAACATGTGATGATGCAAATTCAAATTGTTGAAAGCAAATATGCGGATACATACCAATTTACCTGTTGGCGAAGGTTGCGTCATTTAAAGTCCGACGTGCAAGACCGTACCTCCTTTCGATTTAGTTCACGAATTTTCCACCCGTCTCCGGAGGTGATGGAGCGGGCGTCTTTGGCTTTTCCTTCCACACCTTCTTTGATTTCGGTGCGGAAGACGGCTTCTTCTGAGCCGGCTGCTCTGACTTCTTGGCTGGTATGGGTGATTTTACCGGCGTCCTCCAATAACAGTTCCTGGGTATTGTTGTTTCTTACTCCAAGAAGTTTTGCATGAACTTTACCAGGCTATCCGTCTTGGGTGGCTCCACTTCGACCACTTGAATATTCTGCTGGTTCGGCCCGTACTTGATTCTGACCATGGAGCATTGTTCCGTCCTTGGTTGAAACTCGAACTTTTCCTCCTTCCCGTTGATATGGAAACGGATACTCCCCGTTCCCACGTCAATGTTGGCTCCTGCGGTGCTAAGGAATGGACGCCCCAGGATGAGTGGCCTCTCCTTCCCCGTGTCCATGTCTAGCACCACAAAATCAACCGGGATGCAGAAATCCCGTATCTTGACTGGCACATCCTCCGCTATCCCCGCCGGGTAACGGACTGACGAGTCAGCCAGTTGGAGGCGCATCGGTGTTGGTGCCAACACTATGAAGTTGAGTTTGTCAAATACGTGGGGCTGGCCCAATCCAGCCCAATTTCGGCTGGTGGCCTCCTCTATTGCTCCACTCTGCAGACTTGTGAATTTTGGCCCAATTCATCGTGTCAATTCTGAGTTCTTAGCCCATTCATACATAAGTCTGGTCCTCGACATCGTCTGATTGATTTATCATTGGTGTTGATGTCCATTCTCCTCCACTTTATGATCATTCTCTGCAAAAGGTTAGTAGACCTAATACTAGTGGAATATTATTATTCTAACATATTTATGCATTGCAAGCATCACTAGTTCTCTCCTGTTTTGGTAATATTGACGGTCGAAACTGATTGATAAGGACCGTCAACACTAGCTCAGTTGGCATCCTTAGTCCCTGCAAATGAAACTGGGAGGATCCCGGGGCAACCCGACTCCTCCATTGAAAATGTCAAGGCGATCACGACGAGGGGAGGCAAGTCCACTCGTGATCCGCCGTATTCTAACCCTGCAGGAAATAATGGGATATCAAAAGAAGCGCCATCTAATGACTCGGCTGACAAGGAGGTTCAGCCAGAAAAGATAGTGCCGCAGGAGTACTGCGTCACACGGTTGTTGTCGTTCCCTCAACGGAGTAGGAAACCGTCAGTGGACGAGCAATTTGCTCGTTTTGTTGAAGTCATCCAGTAGATCCACATCAATGTACCGTTGTTGGATGCTATGCAAGTACCAACATACACCCGTTATCTCAAGGATATACTCAACAACAAGAGACCGCTCCCAACAACGGAGGTGGTCAAGCTGACGGAACAATGCAGCAACCTGATACTCCACAAGCTCCCGGAGAAGAAAAAAGATCCGAGGTGTCCTATGATCACCTGCTCGATCAGGGCACAACAGTTCGACCAGGCCTTGTGCGACCTTGGAGCCAGTGTCAGCGTCATGCCAAAAGACGTCTTCGACAAGCTCAACTTCACGGTGTTGGCACCAACACCAATGCGCCTTCAACTGGCTGACTCGTTAGTCTGTTACCCGGCAGGGATAGCGGAGGATGTGCCGGTCAAGATACGGGATTTTTTCATCCCGGTTGATTTTGTGGTGCTAGACATGGACACAGGGAAGGAGACGCCGCTCATCCTGGGGCGTCCGTTCCTTAGCACCGCAGGAGCCAACATTGACGTGGGAACGGGGAGTATCTGTTTTTATATTAACGGGAAGGAGGAAAAGTTTGAGTTTCAACCGAGGACGGAATAATGCTCCATGGTCAGAATCAAGTACGGGCCAAACCAGCAGAATATTCAAGTGGTCGAAGTGGAGCCACCCAAAACGGACAGCCTGGTGAAATTCATGTAGAATTTCCTGGAGAAGGAAACAACGATGCCTAGGAACCGTTATTGGAAGACGCTGGTAAAACCACCCATACCGGCCAAGAAGCTAGAGCAGTCGGCTCAAAGGAAGCCACCGTCCGCACCAAAGCCAAGGAAGGTGTGGAAGGAGAAGCCAAAGACGCCCGCTCCATCACCTCCGGAGACGGGTAGAAAATCCATGAACTGAATCAGAAGGAGGTACAGTCTTGCACGTCGGACTTTAAACGATGCGACCTTCACCAACAGTCCGTTCTTGCTCCATTGTGCAGAATAAGGAGGCGATTGTCTCGTCTGTTCAAGGGGTCCGGCTCTTCATCAAGTCATCATGACGAGTCTAGCACTTATTCATCAGTAGATGTCTCGATGGAAGACGCCGAAGCTCCGTGACGACTCCTGCACGACGCCGACCTCGACCTTGTCAGTGATCGGGAGAGACAAGCCTACTACATGCTGAGCGACCGGGAGTATGCTCACATGCGAGAATACTCACCGGAGCTGCTGAAAAAGATAGGTGTGGATGTTGAATTTCGTTCTATTTGGAAAGCTGTTGGTTGGCAGAGATTTGCTGTGGTAGATGAGCCTGGTTCTCGTTTGCTTACTTTGCAATTTCTGTGCACTTTGAAAGAAATAGAAGATGGAATTTCCTTTCGCTTTTTCTGTGAGGAGTTTACACTTACATGGAAAGGCTTAAGTACACTTCTTAGTTTTTACGATTCCTGTAAAATCGATCTTCAGATAGGAATTTCTGGGTTCGAGAAAAATAGGTTTTGGGAAGATATTTCTGGTGCTCCAATTTGCAAGAAACCTAGAACGAATGATATCCATAATCCTACACTTAGACTCATGCATAAATGGATTGCTATGACTTTGTTTCCTAGAGGTGATCTTAGACACATTAGGGGAGATGAATTGATTATCATGTTTGCCATGGTTAGAAAAATCAAAATTGCTCCTGTGAAATGTATGATAAGACAATGGTTAGAAAGTATAAAGTTCTCTGCTCCTGATGAATGCACTTCTCTGATTACTCGGATAACAAAAGGGCTAGGGGTCGTTAGCGACCAAATTGCTTTTATCTCAGCCGCTCGTTCGTGTATTGATGAGAATTATCTAGTGCAAGGGCATATTCTGAAACATGGAGTAGATGGATCTTTGATTTACTTTTTCCTCGGTTGTACAAATGAAATTCCGTTGCCAAATGCGGGGTATCATTTGTACAACTGCCATGAACTAACCATTCCCCTGCAGACCATAGAAGAATCTCGTACAGGTGGAACATACAGGGAGACGCGCAACATGACAAGGAACGAACGAGAGAGTTCATCATCCTCAACACCCGTATAGATGTATGAGGCAGGTTGGGCACCAACTGGGGCTCCACGCCATAGTATCGGAGTCTCAACCTGGGTAAGTGCTAGTGAGGACCGGTGGCGTGCGCCTCATGACATCCAATGGGGGGACAATCAACCTCCCAGATCAAGCGGTGTGCCTCCAACTCCAAATGAATGGCGCTCAAGTTCCTCTCGTTGGGACTTGGATGAAATCACTAGGAGAATGGACACTCTTGATGTGCAGACGAGGGAGATCCCAGTACAACCTCACGGAGCACATTGCACAGACGCAAGAATGGCAACAATTTTTTGATGCTCGGTTCACCAACATCAACAACATGATGCAGCAACAGCACGATGACCTTCAAGCGTACTTTCGCATTCAGGGGTTCAATGCTTATCAAGGACCCTGAGCGAAAGCCAAGCTTGGGGGAAGATATCTCTCCCCCCACTAAGGTAACTTGTATCACATTGCATATTTCCCTTTCCAATTGCATATTTGCTTTCCAATTGCATCTTATAAAACTTGAAAACAATATAAAAAT
Organism: Oryza meridionalis; assembly: GCA_000338895.3. Taxonomy (NCBI): domain Eukaryota; kingdom Viridiplantae; phylum Streptophyta; class Magnoliopsida; order Poales; family Poaceae; genus Oryza; species Oryza meridionalis. The sequence continues at coordinate 16,437,442 of CM002535.2, read as the reverse complement.
TTGCAAAATAGAAAATACCAAAAAGATAGGATAGGTATGAGTCATGCTAGGTAAGACAAGCTAGTTCTCTTTGTTAAAATGATGAATAGTTGCTTTGTTTTATATCTCTTATATATGGGTTCTTGGTAAATGCTCTCTCAAAGATTAAATATAAGTAGCCAACAATTATTCGGAAACCCGAGGTAAATGAGCTGCACTTGCTGATCTAAGTCTAAGATGTTGCGAGATATGAGATAGTAAATATGAGTTGCTATGATCCTGATACTAATTTGACTTGAATTCTGGATGTTTTGTTTTTCAAAATGATAAAATTGAAAGTTCCTCATTTAATATAAATTCCCACCAAAGCCAAAAATGTGCCATCATGATTTAACCATATACATTTTAGTTGCTTGCCATTCCATTGAACTTTGTCAAACTCTTGTGACTTGTGTAGATACTTCTCATGCTCTATGATAAAGATCATACACCCACATATATGCACATGCTAAACTCCTACACTGGGAGCTAAGCAATATTCCATTCCATTTCCATATTACCACCAAAATAAATTCTTCATGCTTTCATATGCTTTCTCCTCCTAAAGAGAAAATCCTTTTTGAAAAAAAAAAGAAAGAGAGGAGGGAAAGGCATGGTTATAAAAAAAAGTTATGCTCCATCAAGCATGAGCATGATGTTGAAAAAAAAATGTAGCCATGCCCTCTCCTAATCAATAAAAGAAGGATTTTTGGGAGAAGAAAGTAAGCACGAAGGAGAAGCATTTTCCTTTTATTTTTCCTCATATACCATTTCCACCATCTACCACACACATTGCACGATCTTGATCTTGAGTATGTTTAGTTATCTGCTTTAGTCTAAATTTTTGACTTAGTAATAAATGTGAATGCAAGTATGCCATGTTTGATCCCTACCGAGCTCCACATATCAAACCTTAGAGTAGGAAACAAAAAGGCAACAATTGGTGAGGAATTCATTTTGACACACTTGGAGAGACTGAGTGAATCATTTGAGGAACTTGGCTTTCTTTTGCAAAATCATTTGAAAACTTCCGGAATAAGAGTTGAATAAAGATTGGGTGATTGGTGCTCTAATTGCTATTCTATCTTTCAACCGCCCAAGGCAAGGAGAAGCAGTGTCTCGTGGGAATCAGGGGTAAGGGTAAGCCACCATGCCAAAGATTATTTAATCTGAGAGAGAGTACATATACCTTGCACCTGTATCTTTGAGATATGCAGCATAGTAGCAACTCCTGATCAACAACAAGTCTTTGTTTCCTCTCGTCCTTCACTCGGGACGAGCAAAGTTCAAGCTTTGGGGGTTTTGTTGACGGTCATTATCGATTAGTTTCGACCGTCAATATTACTAAAATAGAGGAGAACTAGTGATGTTTGCAATGCATAAATATGTTAGAATAATAATATTCCATTAGTATTAGGTATACTAACCTTTTTGCAGAGAATGACAATAAAGTGGAAGAGAATCGACATCAATTCAAACGATAAATCAATCAGACGATGTCGAGAACCAGACTTATGTATGAATGGGCCAAGAACTCAAAATTGACACGACAAACTGGGACAAAATTCACAAGTCTGCGGAGAAGAACAACAGAGGAGGCCGCCAGCCAAATCATGGGCTGATTGGGCCGGCCCCAAGTTTGGTCGAACCAGGGGGTTTGACCGAACCTCCCTCATCACCACTAGATGCAGGGTTTCTTCTGGACGGTGTGGATTAGCTCCCAATGACGGTTGGAGGATATTTCCGGCCATTCCAACCGTCACAACGGTCATTGGGAGGCTATATAAACCCCTCACCTTCTCACTTCACTCACACACCTCAAGCAATAGCTCTCTCAATTCTCTCAAGTTTAGTTTAGTAGTATCTAGCTGGTGGAATAGGAATAGAGTAGAAATCAGGAGTCCGGAAGCCTTCGGAAGAGTTCGGGTATGGCTCTAGTAGCTTTTCTCTTCTCTTTTGTAAGCTTTGTACTTTTACTAGAATACTCTTCTATATACATTTATGGTATTAAAATACTTTCCGAGTATATGAGTACCTACTTTACATTATATTCATGTTATACTGAATATACGGCTAGCTTATCTGGGAGATGCTTTAGTGCGGGGATAATGTTTGCTTATGCAATTACTCTATGTCATGACGATGATATTAGAGTAGTATCTGGTAGTTTAGACGTGGTGTCTAGATTACGGGATATCATTATTTGGGGTTATATATTGCGGATGAGAGGTGGGCCGCTGATGGTGACAGCTCAGTACGGGTATTCCTCCGCGCTGGTATATAATCCTAAGTTAATTCCCTGGGGAGGGTATTCCTCCGTATTTAGCCCCGGTTGTATGGTCATGACGGGCTGTCGTAAGAAACTCGGCAGTCAGGGGTGGCTTCTCGAAGTACCAGGAGGGCATCGGATAGAGGGTATTAGTTAGTATATCGGTTAATGTATACTATGTATATTAGAAGTATAGGAATAGATTATCTTTCTCTTTTCTGTCCACTTAGCTTAGATAATATATTATGAGAATGAGTAGCTAATGCTTGTGTGTCACTCTACCCTTGGATTATCTTAATCCCTGCTTAGAATATGATTATCACAAGTAATATATAAATTATTAGTCAAGATCTCTCTACATGATCTTCCCACGGGATAAAATAAATACGATACTCTTGGAATACTCTCGGGTGAAATGCTATAATGGTATATCCGTGCGCTTGCGGATGAACTCTGTAACTATAATATACCAGAAGTATTTCTGCGCCATTGCTGGGAATTATATTTCTAGTAATGTCGTTAAGAAATACCAACAGTGCCACAGAGGCCGACAAGAGGGATCTAGCACTATCTCTGATCTCGTCGAGTTCACATTCGAGGAGGAAGACTATCCCATCGTCTACTACGTGTGGTGTTCCATGCCGCCAAGTTGACGACGACTAGATACGTTATCCCAAATATTGTACTTGTGTGATTTTGATGAATAAGAGCAATACCGGCTTGGGGTAACAAGAGTAGGGCTATTACCTTATAGATAAGGGGCCCTAACCTATATAAAAATATTTGTTTCCGTCTCTTTTACCTCAATCTCGCGTATACCTCGGTAATAACATTCCTCATACTCTACAAATACCTAGTCGCGATCTACTCCGTTGACAAAGTCATTTCTCGGGCACCCGAAGGTAACTCTGATAGGTGGTGAGAGATCGCTACAACGCTGATCGAGGACCAGACATAGTCATCCCTTGATCACTTTTAGGGGTGCTAGAGTTGGTTATTACGTGTACATCTCATGTGGCTAGCATGACTCACATATCTAACTAGTAACATATATATCGGATGTCCATTCGCAATCATGTCGGATGATCAGGCTGACAACGTTCGTGAAGAGATTGTCCTCAATAGCCTTTTCACAAATAGTCCGGACATGACCAGTGTTAGATGTGAGATATGTCATCAGTTTTTGTCGGTAGGTTTGATTCGACAACTCCGTATTAGTTCTCGACAATGGGGTGTACTCGACCACTGTCTACTCGAGTGCTCGATTGTTCTTGAAAAGTATTTTCTAGAAGGCAAGATATATAGTAGAGAATACCGAACGTGTACTCAAAAAAATAAATCTTCTTGTATTATCATGATATATGAGCATATTCAGATTAAATATCGGGTATTATGTAAACCGTAAACAAGCATGATTTCTATAGAAAAATATAGCGAGCCCCCACTATTAGACCGTAGTAGCCTAATATAGGATACGTTTAAAAAACATGCTTTAGATAAACATAATAAATTACGGACCTGACAATATTATAAGGATCTACGGTAAATTGTATATAAAATATTGTGTACATCTGTAGATATATGTAGATATATGTTAGATATATCTACAGAATCAATAGATTAATTTTAAGCCATTCTAATCTCCTAAATTGAACTCTTTGTGTGCTGGTAGTCGACATGGGGCAGGCCCAGCTATAATTCAATGGTATTCAGATGTATACCCAAAATTTTTAGATAAAATATAGGCGAATTTGCTATATATTTGTCGCGTGATTTTTTCCTTCGTATTTGACGTTTTTTTTCGACCGTACGATCTGTGCCTCCAAGCCCAGCGCCTCCAGCGCGGTGAGCGTCGACGGCAGCAGCTCGGAGATCGCCGTGCATGCTATCTCATCCTCGTGCTTCCGTGCTCCCTCCTCTCAACCTCGAACTGCATGCATCTCATCTCGATCATGCATTGCATCATCATGAATGCCGCTAGCTAGGTAGCTCTAATGGCGAGACATCTGTATGAAATGTATCGTACCCTCGTCGAGTTCCTGATAAGCGGCGTCTCGTCGCCGGAGCTGGACGACGACGACGGAGGCTTGAGCGTGTTTAGCATGGTTAGATTCTCCGTGGAGGAGGAGGAGGATGAATCGTCACCGGCGGCGGCGGTTTCATCTTGGAGGTTCTAGGTTCTTGAATCTTGATCCGATCCATCAGCTTCTTCATGTCGCCGATGGTGTCGCCGAGAATCGAGGTCCTGTCCATCTGCATGCGTAACGACGTTTGATGATCCGGGCGATTGCTAGCATAACAAGAAAAACATGTGGTTTTTCATTTCGCTGATTAGCTCAGGAAATTACAGTCCTATATAACTAAAATTACATTTGTAAATTCAGTTGATATGACACTGTAATTTTGGTAAAAATGTTGTGTACTTGTTATTTCCTTTAAAATATAAAATTATAATCCTATATAACTAAAATTATATTTGTAAGTTTAGTTGATATGACATGTAATAGTTACAGTGTAATTATAGTGTAATTACACTATAACTTTTAGTAGATGGGTTGGTGATATATTTTTTCAATTCAAAGATCTAACAAATAAAATATATGCAATATATATAATTAATATATGTTGATTCATGTATAGACTCTTCTAATCAAGTGATCAAATGAGCCTAATCCAACTAATCTAAAATCTGTGTGATTTGGACCCAAAAATCTGTCGCGTGATGAATAGCTAGTCCCAGTTCGTATATATATAAAAAAGTTAAAGAAAAAGAGTTAAACTACTCATTTTGGGCCTTATTTCACCTTTCTTCTCTGTTGGGCCCAAATGTCCCACTCCTCTCCCCCTTTCCTCTCGGCCCTTACTTTGGGCCGCAACTACTCAGCCCATTTCCCCTCCCCGGCTTGGCCGGCTAACCCAAATCGAAATCGGCAAACCCTAGACAGGCGGGCAGACGGCTGAGGGAGTGGAAGCGGGCGGCGGCGACCGGCGATTCGCGCGGCGTGCGGCGGCGGCGGCGAGCCGGCGAGTGGCGACTGCGGGAGGGAGGTGGCGCGTCGGCGGCTCCCAGCGTGCGGCTGCGGCGGGCCGGCGGCCGGGCAGCGGCGAGCCGGCAAGTGGCGACTGCGGCGCGGCGCCACTGCGCCAGTGCGGCGGGCCGCGGGCGGCGGCGCGACGCCGACGCGACTGGCTGTCGTCGCCGACTCGTGAGGCAGCCAGGCCCAGGCAGGGGCGCACCGGCGGTCCGGCGCAGGCGCCCGGCGGCAACTGCCAGCGGCGCCGCAGTGCCACCACGCCGGCACGCCATCTCGCTCTCGGCCACCTCATCAGCACTCAGCAGCCAGGCAGCCAGCAGGTAAATATTTCTAGAAGGTTGAAGCTAGTAACACATATTTCTCTTGATCTCGAGGTAAAAGCTGAAACTATCGTTAGTTTGTTTATCTACTACAGGCTTACCGAGGAAGTCCTGAATGCAATTTACATTTTCATTTTCTGTCACACCTAAGCTCGATTCACCATTTTATTTGGCTAGTTTCCCTACGCTAGGTAGTGATTTGAATTGATAATGATATATATGTAGTAAACATGTGGCTTATGTATGTCCTATTGAAAAAACTTTGCTCTGCAAGTTTGACATAGTGCCATACTGCTCTTTCCATTTTGAATGCTGGGAAGCATGTTGCTCCAGATTGAAAGTTTGCTGAGTCTGAGTTCACATGGCTATCACACTCTCGGTGACACAATTAAGATTTAGGAGATGATGCTGATTGGCAATTTGTTACTGATATTGTCATTTCTGAGGACCTAGGTAATTTCATACTCATGTTTTCCGCACAACTTTATCATAGCAACTAACAACTACAATTCTATTAATGTAATGTGTGAACTTATGATCAATTTTATGTTATATACGCTATATATTATAATTATTAGTGTGTTATACTATATAAGCTAATTTTTAGGCTTTTAGGTATATGAACTAATTTTTTTTACCCCTTTCCTATTTCGAATACACAAGTTCAATAAGCTGGGCCCGCCGCTAGTCGTTGAATTGCCTCCGGACGTGTAGCTGTCTGGGCATGTCGATCCACCATGTTGTCAGCATGCAGCACCGTTTGACTCCGTCACTGGTAGAGAAATCGTTTTTAGTCCCGGTTCGTAACCCCCCTATAGTCCCGGTTTTTAAACCGGGACTACGAATCCGGGACTAAAGATCCCTATCTTTAGTCCCGGTTCAAATACCCGGGACTAAAGATCGATCTTTAGTCTTACCAACCGGGACTAAAGATGGGAGCGGGCAATAGTTTTTTTTTCATTTACTTACTATTTAATCTCTAATTTATTTTCTCCCAAATTAGGTGGGATGCATATTCCTAAATCAAACCCTAAAATCAAAGTACCATCCCAAATACACAAATCAATCAATCATATACACTACAGATTATACATCCCAAATCAAATCCCAAATCAAAGAAACATCGCAAATACACAAATCATGTACATCTCAGATCCATATAATAAGATTCCAAAAAAATTATACATCTCAATCCATACAATGAATCACAGATTCTTCATCTCAATCTATACCTGGATCACAAATTCTTTGAAAAAAAGGAAGCAAAGCCGCCAGTCGGCTGAGCCGGCTGCCGCCTCCCCGGCTGCCGCCGCCCCCGCCGCGCCGGCCGCCGCCGTGCAGCCCTCTGCGTCGCCGCCACGCCGTGCCGCCGCGCGGCCCTCCGCTTCGCCGCGTCGCCGCGCGGCCCTCCGCGCCGGCCGCCGCCGCGCCGCCGCGCTGCCCTCCGCCGGCCGGGCCGCCCACCCCCTCCTGCTGCGCACACGGGATCGAGTTGGGAAGGGGAGTTGGGAAGGGATAAGAAGGGAAAGAGATAAGGAGGAAGGGAAGAAGGGACGAGATAAGGATTAGAGATAGAGGAAGAGAGGAGTTTGTGTGGATGAGAAAAGAGTGGATGAGAAAAGAGGATAAGTAATAGGGATTATATAGTGCGTTTTGATCTTTAATCCCGGTTGGAGTTACGAACCGGGAGTAAAGAGATCTTTAATCCCGGTTCGTAACACCAACCGGGACTAAAGATCACTCTTTAGTCCCGGTTGGTGTTACGAACCGGGATTAAAGATCCGATCTTTACTCCCGGTTCGTAACTCCAACCGGGACTAAAGATCCTGGAGGGGCCTGACAACACCTGACGGCATGTGAACCGGGACTAAAGATGATCTTTAGTAGTCCCGTTCTACTTATAAACCGGGACTAAAAACCATCTTTAGTCCCGGTTTTTACTACAACCGAGACTATTGTGGTTTTTGGTCGACCGGGCAAAGATGGTTTCTCCACTAGTGCGTTGTCAGTTGTCACCACGCCGTGTCTTCCATTTGTATGTTGATCCTTCCCATTATCTAAAAAAATCTGTATGTTGATCCAGGGGAAGGGGTGTAGCCGATCTCAAGCTGTATTGTTCGACTTGATCTCGGGCACTGACAGCCAGTAGGGTTTTTCAGCCACATCGTTTCACGGCATATTTACAAGCAAAAAGTAATTTATAAATAATTTTTTTTAATGAAAACTACCAGGCATTTGCCTGGTAGTGTATTTTATAAAAGGAAAAAAAGTATTTACAGCAAAAGAAGCTTACAAGAGGCTACAACCTCCTATAAAAAAAATTATAAACTTTGTAACCAACCAGAAATTATATACGTGTTCTTAGCGATCTAAAAGCAAAATGCTGAAAAATAAATTTCGATGAAAAACTCCAAAATCAACTTAAAAATTTGGGGCAATTGCATTCATGCCCCTACTTTCAATTGCAATTGTGATTTTGCCCTAATTGTTTAGACTTTACGATTTTACCCCTGCCTTTTGAAAACGGAGTCACCGTTTGCCCTAGAATGGATGGTAGTTATATGGGTCCCACAATTGTGAGTTAAATAATTGAAAATAAAAAGAAAAAATAATTTTCGATATGAATTAACCTTAACCTAAAGTTCTATCGTTCCCTACCCATTCCCCAATCCTAAGGAGGAGAAATAACAGGCGGCGGCGTCGGAGGCTCTGGCAAGCTAGGGCGGCGAGGCAAATGGGCAGCGGCGGGGCATGTCCGCGCCGCGAGCCGGTGGCGGCGGGAGTGCCAGCTAGCGAAGAGGCGATGCAGCAAGCGGGCAAGGTGAGGCGAGCAAGTGGCGTTGTTAGCGGCGTGGCTCCGGCCGCGAGGGAAGCAGGAGGCGGCGACTGCTTTGAGCTTGCGTAGCGAGGCAGGATTGCAGGAGGCACCGGCGGTTCCGTGTGGTGAGCTGACGCAGGGCAAGCGCTGCTAGTACTCAACAGTAAAGATGGAATTAATGCGTGTATAGCTTCTTGATGAAAACATTAATTCTAAATGCTGCTTTTACTTTGTGGTGTTTTGTGATGCTTCTTTTTGCATGAATCCTTGTGCAATTTTGTCATATTATCAAGCTAGCTAGAAGTTCATCAAATATATGTCTAAAACGGGGGCAAGTTTCCTGTCAAACTCCATATAATCCAAACAGGGGCAAATACACATTTCAATGTAGAGAAGTAGGCAAATATGCAATAACAAATAAGGGTATATATGTCATTTCATCACTAATTTAACACCGTTAAACTGACCATCCAAACCAGGGGTAACATGTTGCTTCGTTTTTAAAAAATAAGGGTAAAATCACAAACCCTAAAAAAATAAGGACAAAATCACAATTGCATTTGAAAGTATGGGCATGAACGTAATTCCTAAAAATTTAAGATTAAAAATTTAAATTTTGACAGATAAACATAAGTATAAGCGAAAAGATGATTTTTTTTTCAACGATGTCAGTTCTGGAGTAGTCGGCATGGACGAGGGCTTCGTGGCCGTCAATTTTGAAAAACTGGCAGAGGCATGGTGCTCGGAGTCAGAGGATAGGAGAGAAAAAAAAAAGAGAAAGAGAGAGGAGAGGAATAGAAAGAGGAGGGGACACTGATATATGGATCCGCATGTCATGGATAGGAGAGAGAAAAAGAGAGAAGAGAGGAATAGAAAGAGGAGGGGATACTGACATGTGGATCCGCATGCCAACTTGGTCAGTTGGATCAGCTCAACCAGACACGTCAGCGAAAAACACCCTTAAAATAATTGTGGGTATCTTTTTTGCATTGTTTTTTTAATAGTTGAGGGTCAATATAATCAGTTTTGTGGTTGAGGGATATAAATAAGATACAGCCAACGGTGAAGAGAGTAAAAATGATTTTTTCGAAAAAAAAATAAAGAAAAACAGTACAGCCGTTGGGCCAGTTCGATCGCTTGGCGGACCGACGACCCAAAATCGAGGGAACGGAACAGCTGATGATCGATTCTCTCTTTTTCCTGCGTCGTGACACGTGGACGTCGGCCGAACCGCCACCGCGTGACGCGTCCAGAAGAAAAAGTTGTTCACATTGGGGAGAGAGAGAGAGAGAGAAGGAGCAACGCAAATCTGACGACGGCGTCTTCACAGAAGGAATAAAATCGGAAGGAAAAAAAATAAAAGAAAAGAAGGGGATGGACACGTTGTCGCCTGGGCTAAGCTTCCGGGTGTCCACGTAGGCCCTTCGCCTCCTAGCGGATTAGTTGGATGCCGCGCCTCGAAGGTTCTTGCTCGCGAAGAAAATCAATTTGACTCAGACTACTCTCGCTCCAGGCGCCCCGCCGCTTAACCTGGATTTTTCACATTTTGGTCCTTTTGAAAAAGTTATTTCACAAATAGACCCCTAGAAAAACTTATCCCAAAAATGGTCCTTTTTGGGGCGCTAGAGTGGCTGGCGCCGTCGTCCAACAGGACGGCGCCAGCCTCTCTGGCGCTGTCCCCCGCCGACGTGGCGGGGCGATGCTGAGGTGGCTAGGGGGAGTGCGCCAGAGTGGCTGGCGCCCCCCCCCCCCCCCCCGAAATTTTTTATTTTTGTTTTATTTGTTTTATAAAAATTGAACTCAAATGGACGTAATATGTGACCTGTAGAATTTTTCCTCTCCTCTCCTCTCTCTCCGAACTAGTGCAGAGGAGAGAGAGATGTGCAACTTTTTTATTTTTATTTTATTTTTTTGATATTTTTTTCACACTTAAGAACTCACAGGAACCAACCATGTAAAAAATAAACTCAAACGGACGAAATATGTGGCATGTGGAATTTTCCAAAGCTCTACCGAAAAACTTCTCTCTTCGAAAACACAATCTTGCAAGCGGAATTTGGAGGTTTTAATATCGCCGAACCCGGCGAAGTGGGGGAGAATCGGATGTAACTTTTTCTGTAGATGTTCGTGCATATATTATTTGCCTGATTCCGAGTCCGTATGAGAAAGTTACGCCTATTTTAATAGATGACATATTTTGTCCGTTTCTATAGAGTTTTGGAAAATTCTACAAGTCACATATTTTGTCCGTTTGAGTTTATTTTTTATACGGTTGGTTTCTATGTTCTCTTAAGTGTGAAAAAAATATCAAAAAAAATGAAATAAAAATAAAAAAATTGCATCTCTATATACTGTTTAACTTATATATGTCATTTCATGTGGTTATATTTTGAATTAGATTAAGTAATTTTGTATAGTGGTAGAGTGCATTATGTTTAACATGCTGATCAAAGGGTTTTACTAAAGGAGTTATGGTCTAATTTTAGTGAAGGTGCATAGTAGACTAAGTGGTATGCTAGTTATTTTCAGACTTAGCTAAGTGGTAGTTCGAGTTTAAATTTTTTTTGTGGTTAGTTGTATCGTGATCCTGAGTGTGAAAAAACATCTGAAAAAATAAAATAAAAATGACACCGTTGTAACTTCATACAGAGAAACAGAAATGGAGGCAGGCGGGGAGGGGGGGGGGGCGGTGCCAGCCATGCTGGCGCCCTCCTCCCTGGGGCGGCGCCAGCATGGCTGGCGCCCTCCTCCTGCCACGTCGGTTCGCGTGCGCCACCGTGGCAGGAGGACGGCGCTAGAGAGGCTGGCGCCGTCCCGTTGAATGACGACGCCAGCCACTCTGGCGCCCAAAAAGGACTATTTCTAGGATAAGTTTTTTCAGGGGTCTATTTGTGAAATAAGTTTTTCAAAAAAACCAAAATGTGAAAAATCTAGCCGCTTAACAATTAAACATTTCCTTATTTCACTTATTAACGACAACACCGTGCTATTGGGGCCTGATTGGTTCAAGGGACTAATCTATTAGTCCCTCTATTTTAGTTTTTTAGTCCCTAAAAATTCAAACAGAAATGACTAAAAGGAACTAAAATTACATATTGAGACTAAGGTGCTGTTGGTTTGGAGAGGCTAATCCATAAGTTCCTCCACTTTAGTCCCTTTTAGCCCCTAAAATACCAAACAGAAGGGACTAATAGAGGCTAAAACTATCCAGATCCATAAGTCTCTGGGGAGGTGCTAATTTGGACTAAAGGCCTATAGCGCCCCTACTCCACTACTCGGTCAGCCGATCGGACCCTATCCACTCCACCTCTCTCTCTCGTTCTCCACTCCACCTTTTCTCTCGCTCTCAGCTCGCACTCCGTTCTCCCCATCCGCCGCCGCCGCTAGGTTAGCCGGCCCCGCCGCCGCCTCCACCAACGCTTGCAACCCCGCTGCTCCGTGCATCCACCGCTGCTTCCCCACACTTAGCGCCGCTAGTAGCCATGGCCGGCCAAGAGGGCGAGATGGTCGACTTCTTCTCCCAGTCGGCAGCACACCAAGAAGCCGGCGTCGTTGACGGCGCTGACACGGCTTCACCCAGTCTTCCGAAGCCCAAGCCGGATTTGGTGCCGGCTATCATTTTCTAGGAAGGGGATAAGCCGGCCACGTGTAGCCTCTTTTAGAGGTACTTATAGCCCTTGATCTACGTGTCTTTAGTCACTTTTAGTTACTTTTAGTCTCTTTTAGTCCCTGGATACAGACAGTATGGGACTAAAGCTTTTAATCCATGAACTAATTTTAGTCTAGAGACTAGATAATCCAAAAGCCCTAACTTCTTTCTATCTTACGTTGCCATCGAGCCCTGGCTGTAGGGCCTGGTTCAATCGTTTGCCAAGTCTCTGTTTGTGACTATGTTTTTCTAATTATAATATAGAATAAATAAATATTTTTTTATTATTTTACGTTACGAACACTCTAATAAATATTATTCTATGACCATTAAACTAAATACTTTTAAATACTTTTAAAGTTATTGACGGCCGAAATTATAAAAGTTTAATTAGAAGTTTATTAAAAACATAAAATAATATAAAAAATTATGAAATCGAAGGAGTAATTAGCCGTAGCAATTTGCTCCGTCCCTTATCTTTTAGCCAAATACTGATAGTATGTTATGAAAATAATATTTTATTGATAAAAGATTATTTTTATATTATGTGTGGATCGCTAAGAAAACATATATCAAACTTTGATAAAAAAATACTTTAAAATCAATTTTAGAACTAAATTTTAAAATTTAAATTTGGACAGCGGATTCTGTACAGAGGTAAACAGGAGGCCTCTCCTCCAATAATCCAATCATCCGGAAAAGTTATTTCATCTCGGATATTCTCTCATTTCGCGTATGTCAATAGTAAAAAAAAATTAAAAAAAAATCACAAGATAGATTAATATAAAATATATCACTACACAAATATACAAAGACAAATTTAACTTCTACAAGTTGTAACAAAAATAACAAATATAAATATAAATGTACGATAACTATTTTAAGTTTAATTTATTCTTTTTATTGTAACTTGTAGGAATCGAATTTATGAGTAGTGATATGTTTTATATTAATCTATCTTCTTAGTTTTTTTTTAATTTTCTTTACTAACTATTTAGATGAAAATGTAAACAATAGGGGACATATACTCGAGCGAAGAAAATCCACGTCCCAATCATCCAAACCGACAGCACGGCCCACGCTATAAAAACCCATCACACCGCTCATCCAATTCATCTCGCTGTTTCCAATTTCCAAACAATTCCAGCATCATCCATCTCTCTCTCGATCTCCTCTTCCTCATCGATCTTTCGTAGCTAGAGCTAAGCACCCAACCATGGACGGCAAGGACCCCACCACCACCCCCGCCCCCACCCCCGCCGCGGCTCAGACGACGGGGAACGCGCCGCCGCCACCGCAGCAGCAGCAGCAGCAGCAGCAGCCGGAGGCGGCGAAGTGGGGGACGAGGCAGATGGGCCCGCCGGCGGCGCCCGGGGCGCACCCGGAGAACCAGCAGGCGGCGCGGTGGACGGCGGCGAGGGGGGACCAGGAGCTCCCGCCCTACGTCATCATGGGCGAGGCGGCGGCGCCAACGAGGGGGCGGCCGGAGAGAGGGGACAGCCCGATGGAGCACATCCTCGACTTCTTCAACACCTGGAGCCGCAAGGCCGAGGAGCTCGCCTCCAACATCTGGTTCAACCGTAAGTCATCGTAAACTCTCAAATCTTTGCTTAAAAAAAGTTTCCCGTTTTGAGTCTGATTTACAAAAGACAGTTTGAATTTTGGTGTTTTTTAATTTGAGGAGAAATTGATTAGGATTACCACTTTACTCTGCTTCTTGCGCCAAAGCTTCTGCTCACGTGTGATTTGACCTGCCACACGTGGCTGTAACAAGCTTTTAATTTTGGATTAAGAGTTTGGATTTTGAGTCTGATTCAGAAAATAAGTTTCAATTTTGATGTATTTCTATGGAAAGATAACAACTAGGGTTAGTAACTGTATAGAACGACACCATCTGTCCAAAAGTGTTAAGCATATTTCAATTTTTCTAAAAGAGATAAATGATATTTGTAGTCTTATTAATGTGTTAAATTAATTGTTAATCTAAACTAAGCTGTTATTTTAATTCTTACTTGTATGTATATAGATTTTTTTTTATTTTGTTAGACTGGGGATGAGTTAATTTTTCTCTTGGTCATAAAAAAAATGAAATGAATATATCTTTTATTTTTTAATGAATGGAGGGAGTAAAATTAGATGCAAACTCTGATGCTTCTAGTAGCCGGAGCAGAGTTACCTTCTCTGCTTCAGCTCACGTGCGCCACGTGTCCTTTGACCAGCGACACGTGTCAGGAACAAGTTGCTGACGTGTCACCTTCTTCTTCCTTCGCTCCTCCTTGCAGTGAAGACGGCGCCGTCGATGTCGGACGCGGCGATGGGGAAGCTGAGCCTCGGCGCGAAGGCCCTCAGCGAGGGCGGCTTCGACAAGCTCTACAAGCAGACGTTCGCCGGCGCCGGCGCCGACGAGCGGCTGAGGAAGACGTTCGCCTGCTACCTCTCGACGGCGACGGGCCCCGTCGCCGGCACGCTGTACCTGACCGACCGGAGCGTCGCGTTCTGCAGCGACCGGCCGCTCTCCTTCGCGGCGCCCTCGGGGCAGACGGCGTGGAGCTACTACAAGGTGATGATCCCGATGGCCAAGGTCGCCGCCGTCGAGCCGGTGACGATGAAGGAGACCCCGCCGGAGAAGTACGTGCACGTCGTGACGGTGGACTCGCATGATTTTTGGTTCATGGGGTTCGTTAGCTATGATAAGGCCGTGCACCACCTCGTCCAGGCCGTCTCCTCCCAGCAACGCGGCGGTGGCGCCGCTGCCGCTGACACGGCCACCGCCGTCGCCGGAGACGGCAAGTGATGATCGGATCGGACGATGAGCTTCGTCTGTTTGGCTTTGTACAGTGTGGTTGTGTTTCATTACTTGTATTTTGATGTGTTTTGAGTATATATGCATGCTTTGGTGTACTACTACTAGTTGTTGCATGTATGCAGGACATCATTTGTTATACTATATATACTGAATACTAAATTTGTCGAGGTCGCTATTGTGTGTATATAATTTGACAAACATTATATGTTTTGATGCACTGATTAATCATGTTTTTTTGGTTCAAGTGGGTTGGCATTATTCCTGCTGCATTTCTGCATGCCTAAAATCTTTTCCAGAAAACCAGCCTTGCAT
The DNA here is from genome assembly GCA_000338895.3 of Oryza meridionalis. Classification (NCBI taxonomy): domain Eukaryota; kingdom Viridiplantae; phylum Streptophyta; class Magnoliopsida; order Poales; family Poaceae; genus Oryza; species Oryza meridionalis. Next base: position 16,422,215 of record CM002535.2, on the reverse strand, counting down.
CATCAACCGGATTACATATTGTTAGCCTTAGCACTATTTATTTTAGTTTAAGATTATTGTAATCTAGATGCCTTTAAGCTGGATTATAATAAGCTGATATAGAATAACTAATCTGGATTATAATAAGCTGATATAGAATATGCTGTGAGTTGTTTGTTTCTCTAAATTATTAAATTATTAAAGACATCTAAGGTAGTAAGTCTTTAGCAACTTAATAAAGCTCATCCAAAAGACATTATTAGATTATAATAATCTGGCTTAGAGATTATAATAATCTATTATAATAATCCTAAGCTGGAAAAAGCTCACGATCCAACATGCCAAGCCTGGTAGCAGAAAAGGCATGCAACAAATACCTAGCTTGAAAACTAGAGTATAAAGTAGTTTAGTGAAAAGGAAAGTAGTTTAGAAATTGTTACACCCATGAGCGACTTGGACCGAACCGGGGATTTTATGTTCCTACACGGCCCGAGAATCCAATGTTTCGAGAGTTGCAATCCGACATTACAAGAATTAATCTGGCTTATAGATTATAATAATCTATTATAATAATCTACTTGTTTGTTTCAGCTTACTCCTAATAATCTAGATTATAATAATCCTAAGCTGAATCAAATAGAGCCTTAGGCTCGATACTCCTAAAAGTAGGTACAAAAGTAGACTATAAGCCAGTTATAAACACATTTTAATAAGATAATAAAGGAGAGAGAAGAGTAGCGGGCTACAGATTTATAGCCAGCTGCTACACAAACTTCAAGATACACGTGTGTATAATAGGTGGGATCGAATATTAATTGTGTAGTATATAACTATTGTATGAATTGGCTCAAATTGACTATAGATTATTTGAAGCCAACAATTGGCTTTACTATTAAACTTGCTCTAAGCTACCTTGTCCCTCCCCGGCGGCTTGCCTGGTGCTAAAAATGGGAGGTTTTTTCCATTTCCTTCTTTTGACTAGGGTCTTCCCCACGAGGAGGCAATGGCGAGCCGACACATAGCACCGCCAGTTGTCTGTAGTGCCACACCGGATCCCATGTGGATCGAGGATGGGCTTCGAGAAGCTTTGCCCACTCCCACCCCCCCCCCCCTCCCCTCCTTGGGTTAGGGTTGCCCATTCCTGCCAAGGTCCATGGGAACTTCAAGTTGCGACTTAGCGCTTTTGGAGTTATAGCGAAAGGAAATAGGATCATAAAAAATCGACCAGCCCTTGGATCAATCCCATTCACATTTAATGGCTAGAGCCTTAGCCAATCCTGAATTCTTGAAAAGATGAGCAAGCATATTAACGAAGCATGTATGCCTCGTACTTGGACTCTTCTCGGTTGTCCCCACCTGATGGGCCGTCCTCTCTCCTTGGGTTGGCTCCGCTCTCTGGGCCATCTTCTCTCCTCGGGCCACCTGTTGGGCTGCCCCTGTACTTGGGCCACCCTCGCATGTTGGGCGTCGCCAAGGAACGGGCTGCATCGGCTGTGCTCGGTCTCGCCAATTCTTGAAAAGATGAGCAAGCATATTAACGAAGCATGTATGCCTCGTACTTGGACTCTTCTCGGTTGTCCCCACCTGATGGGCCGTCCTCTCTCCTTGGGTTGGCTCCGCTCTCTGGGCCATCTTCTCTCCTCGGGCCACCTGTTGGGCTGCCCCTGTACTTGGGCCACCCTCGCATGTTGGGCGTCGCCAAGGAACGGGCTACATCGGCTGTGCTCGGTCTCGCCTGGGCTGCCTCGTGCAGGCCCGATGGCGGTGGACCAGGGACCACGGGGGACATGATGGTGGCTCTCGGGGATAGCATGGCACCGACAGCTCTCTCCTCTCCAGTGCACACCCCTACTGCGGCAAGCGATGCGTTCGACGGCCTACAGTGTGACGCCAGCGAGGAGCAATGGACCTCCGATTCCTCTGGTGTATGGTGCCATCGACACTTTGCCAGCCACTCCGGTCGCCGTCGTGCGTCGACCCCAGCTCTCCTTTCCGACGACGCCACCAGGCTAGCGTTCTCCGTCGTCATACCGTGGCTTCTGTGACGGGCGGACCGCTGGCCACCATCTCGGCACCCGGTGCAATGTCTCCGACAGGCGATAGGCCACCGGCTTTCCCGCAACCGACATCACCGGCTTCATCACTGGCTTCGACGCCTCCAGCTACTCTTTCCTCCCCGACGCGCTCTGGCTTCTCCTTTACCGCCGGGCAACAACGATGGTGTGGCTCCCCCAACGCCTCAGGATTCCCCTACCCACCAGGCAACGACGATGGCGCGGTTCCCATGATGGAGCCAACATCAACCCTCTCCCTCTCTGCCTCATTGGCTGGCGGCGCCTTGAAGACGGGTAGACACCCTCCAGCCATCGGTGTGTCTCCTCCGTCATCTCGGTCTGGTCTGGGTTTTAGGGGCTCTGGGCGTGCTCCATCTCGACCACCACGTCCGCCGGTCTTGCCCTTGCTGCCGGGAACTCTGCCGGCCGACCCCTCGTCTTCGGCTGTGGGGGACAAGTCCTGTTCGACGTGTCCGTGGTCGTCCTCGACTTTGATGGCCGATCGATGACACTTTCGCTCCCACCCTCAATTGTCGCGAACACCGCGCAGTGTGCCTTCCTCGCCGGCTGCTCCAAGCCCCTGCCTTCGGCACTGTTCTCGCCACCCACGCCTACAGCTCTTGTTGTCATAGTCGTAGGGGTAGCGCAGAAGTGCAACAAGAGGTTTGCGGCCAAGCTCGTGTTCGCTGGACCCAGTAACACGGTCTCGTGTGTGTAGCGCAACCTAATACGCAAACTAGGGCTATTGCTGAAGGAGGGTCTTGTCCCGGGCGAGGCATTTGCAGCTTACAACGCACTATTCTCTCAGGATCAAGTCATTGCCCTATCGGCTCCTCCTCTATGGGATCATGCAATGAGAATGTGTTGGTGTGGAACGTGCAGGGTCTGAACTCGCATGCCCACCAGGATGCTATCCGTGATGAACGTGTCTCACTACTCTATCTAGAGGAGACCAAAATGGCAGCACTCGCTTGGTGTTTCTCTAACACAGCTAAGCGCTTGCAGAGCTGGAGTTACTAGCATGTGGGCAACGTCTATCTTCAATTGCTACTGGAGAAGAGCTTATCTTTCGGCTCGAGGTCGCGTAAGAGTCTCGCCCATCTCTCCCTTGGAGTCCTAGTTACGGCGGGACGTTAAGTTGAAGTGCCTCAACCTTGTTTCAGTTGAGCATACCATTGCGCGCCAACGTTCGCATCTTGTCTGGCTCAAGGAGGGTAACGCCAGCACCAAGTTTTTCCATCTTCACACTAAGGCCAAGCGGCAGAAGAACTGCATCATGCGCCTCTGCGATGGCGACCAGTTGATTGTCTCGCATGATGAGCTATAGGAGCTTGCCTCTACTCACTTTTGCAGTGTCATGGGTACGTGCATCGAACGAGACCTTTGTCTTGACTTCCACTCTCTTGGTCTCCATCCGGTAAACCTTGCTAGCCTAGACAACATCTTCTCTGAGGACGAGGTGTGAGCGGTAATCAAGCAGCTATTTTAGATAAGACGCCTGACTCTAGTGGTTTCACAGGCCATTTCTACAAATCTTGTTGGCTGGTGATCAAGTGGAAATCCTGCTTGCCCTTAACACCCTCTTTCTAGCAAACAACCATGGTTTCGCCTCCCTCAACGATGCCCTCATCTCCCTCTTGCCTAAGAAAAATGAGGTTGTTCTAAGTTAATGATTTCCACCCGATAAGCCTCATCTTCAGTTTTGGCAAGCTATTCTCTAAGATCCTAGCTTCCTGCCTCGCTCCCCACCTCAACGAGCTGGTGACGGCTAATCAAAGCGCTTATGTCAAAGGTTGTTCACTCCATAACAACTTTCGCTATGTCCAGCTTGCGGCTAAGGCACTCCATGCTAGGCGCACGCCCCATCTGCTCCTCAAAGTGGACATTGTGAAGGCCTTTGACACGGTTAGTTGGCCATTCCTGCTCAAGGTGCTTGCCTACCTTGGGTTCAATAGTTGGTGGCGCGACTGGATCTCCCTGATTCTCCGTTGCTCCTCCTCCCGGGTGCTGGTCAACGGGGTACCGAGCCACCACTTCCTACACTGTAGGGGGGCTCTAGCAGGGCGATCCCCTATCTCCCATGCTCTTCCTCCCTGTTATGGATGTGCTAAATATGTGCTAAATGGGATGATCTGCAAGGCCTCTGACTCAAACGGTTTTCTTCCCCTCAATAGCCGTGCTTTACGACATCGTGCTTCCTTCTATGCCGGTGATCTGGTCCTATTTCTCTCCCTCATCCGATAGGATCTAAAGTTCATCTAGGGCATCCTCTCCATTTTTGGTTTGGCCTCCAGACTGCACACTAACTTTTCTAAATGCTCGATCGCTCTGATCCGCTGTTCAGCTGAGGACCTAGAGCTGGTCCAAAGTTCCTTTCCCGGCTCTCTCCAGTTTTTCCTTACACCTACCTCAGCATTCTGCTTAGAGTCCGCAAACTGCCAAAAGCGGCCCTGCAACCTATAGTTGACAAAGTTTCCCACCGGATTCCTCCCTGGAAGGGTCGTACCACTTTGGCTAGTCACTCTGTGCTGGTCCAATCCGTGCTCTCTTCTATTCCGGTCCTTGTGTCTATGACAATCTGTCTACTAGGCAGCGATGTCAAGGCCATTGCTAAATAATACATCTAGTTTCCCCGGGGCTCCCACCCTTTGGATGGCAAGTAAGAACTAGCGTCGTTAAGATCATTGGACCCATGTCGTATAGACTAGCCTAAACATGTATAGCATTTGAACTAAGTATAAACTGCTCAAGTAACATATAATTTTCAAAGCGGTATATGAACCATGAACACTGATAAATAAAAAAGATAATTTTGTTAATAAGCTCAAAGTCTTACAATGAGAAAAGAATACTAGAGACATACCCGAATCTCCAAGAGGACTAGGAAACAAAAGAACTAATATTAGCCTAAACTCCACTAATCTAGAGAGTAATACAAATGAGAGGGAGAGATAGATTTCTTCTTGAGTGTGTGTTTTTAGAGGGAGAGCTTCTCCTCCTTTCATAGTTTTCTAATGATGGTTGCTAATGGCGGTTTCACCCACAACTATCATTGGGAGTGAATGAGAAGGCACCACATAGAAGGTACAGGTGAGGGAGGCCAAACTTGTGCCACCGCCTTTAACATCGACTTTTGCCCAGAGGCTAACATGTAGGCCCCTAGGACGGTGCACGGTGAATTGGCCTACAATATGTCAGTTTGCTCTAACTTGTGGACCCTTCAATCTATGTGCACTCGTGTGATTAGCCGGAAGTGTATTTCTTTTCATGTTGGCTCATTCTCCTTCATTTGGTATCCAATCCATGTATTTATAATATTCTCCAAGGGCAATTATTTGAAACAAATATGCACGTAAAAAATATTAGTTCTCTTTATTTGTTAAGATAATTGATGGTCGAAATTGGTACTTAACAACTGTCAACATTGATATATTCTCATATGTCAACGTAGGATCCACGTGCATGCTAACTAGTATTGATATTTTTTTTCTACAATTTACTTGGTTTAAAATAAGTGAGGAATGTAAACGACCGAACTAGACATGCAAAAATATTACTACATTATGATCAGACAATATGAAAATTATTATTATGTTTTAAAATTCACAACCAATGGTGCGGCCTCAAATTATCTTTCTCCATATATGGAACTCCCTGGTTCCATTGACAACAATGAAAAAGAACATGTATACATAACAGAGGCCAAAAATTAGTTTAAGCCAAATCTGCCTAACCGACGACGCAACCTCCAGGGCCTCCATATAAACACCTTGAAGTGCTTTCAGCAAAAATAGGTGTCATGGCATAACAAAGGTTTGAGGTCTCGTCTTTGATCGTCCTCACATCAAATGGTGCGATTTTGCCATCTTCATCGACTAATAAAATATCCTCAATTGATGCAGCCTTGTCAGACAGGATCGACGGCAATAATCCACTGCCCATTGGAGGGGTTGAAGCACCTTCTACTGCTAAAACACTACCACCAAATAAAATGCTACTTGCCTTTTCAGATAAGTTGGTAAATATATTAGCTGGGAAATAACCCACAACTGTTGGAGCACTGTTGAAGCCATAGTATATCCACCAATCCCCAGTAGACTTTTCCTGTCATTATTTTTTTTTTAAAAAAAGGTAAATTGAGTTTATATATATTTTTTTACTTCAGTAGCTAGCACTGATCATAACATTTACATATGCCTAACAATATAAATGTATATATATTTAGTTAATTACCCTAGACACTTTAATTGTAATCTTTTGTCGCGCTCCATCAACATCGGATACTGGGCTTATGACATCACCAGGAGTTATTTTTGATCCAAGTGTGAGTTGAAAACCTGGACACCTCATGTTGTAGCACCCTGTAGTTCGGTATGAGTCCCTCTGTTTCAAATGCAAAAAAAATGGTCGATGGCCACGCATATTTTATAAGCAATATAATTTTTGAGTTGGAGAGAAAATCATACCGTCCAATAAGTGAAGAAGTGGGTGTGTGAATCACCGTACAATTCAGGAAAAACCTAGAAAAAAAATGCGATATAGTTAATGCTGAAAACGAACAAAACATAAACATAAGATTACTGACTTTTTCAAGGAGAACTGCTTACCTGCCATCCAATCCTAATTGCATTCTCTTCTAGGTTATCATTGGGACCTCTGTTGACAATCCATATTGATGATATGATTCTTTGGCTATAATTAATCTCAAATCCATACACATCCAATGTAGCAACAAACCCAAAGTAGCTCCCCTCATATGTCTGATGCATGGCCATCTGTAGAAACAAGCAAAAGAAATAGAGAGAAAAACTCATGGAATATAACTTCTATAAGGATAAAATAAAACACAATGGTTGTGCATATATACTTATATATGACTTTGCGGCATCACCAACTTTTGATTGCAAAGATTTTCCAAACCTTGTCTGAAGATGAAAAGGCATTTATAGAAGTAAGCAAACTACTCTTATTCACTAGCACTTGGTTAAATTTCATCATAAACCACATATGGTAGAAGATTCAGAAAAGGAAGCCATATATGTATCGATACATGAAACAAATTGTACTTTCCAATTTGACTTCCTCTATCATCGAAAGGACATGAGTTTGCAATTATGCTCATGTCAAAACAAAACGATCAAAGTTCATAATGGAAAAAAAACTAAAAGTAAAATAAACATAGGCCTACCATATTCACATCTTGGTTGGTCAGATGAAATCCTCCACCCAGGATTTGGTTTGCAGCAAACATGATATAGATAACATGGATAGATAATCCTAGGTTATGCTTAGACATCTTGAAATGTAGGAGCATTGTATCTCTATATGGAATTCCATTATATAGAAACAGTTATAAGAGGTACTCATTAATGGAAATAGAGATAAATCTACATAATAAATGTACATATCAACTTATGATTTGTACTGCAATGAATTGTTTCCCCTCCTTGAGCCAATCACACCCAACTATGCAATCAAGAGAAAATCTATATAATAAATGTGCATATTAATTATAAGAGGTACCAACCCTCGAAATCTATGGACAATTAATCTGATAGAATTAAAGAATTTATTACCCTAATGTTGGTGGTTCTTATGCCCAATAAGAAATATTTCATAATTTTTTGGGTACCGCTTTAGTTTTCACCCTAAAGTATTCTAAGGTTTTGAATCCATGAGGTAATGCTTGAAGATTTTGTGTTATGCTTCTTTGTGGAAAAGGCTTTGAATCCATAAGGTAATGCTTGAAGTTGGAATCGGGTGGATATCCGGTTATGGACTCGACTCAAAATTTTGAACATTGGATTGGGTCTGGGCCTCATAGATTGGGCTTTCTGGTGTTCAGCACGTGTCTAGTTCGGTGGGACAACACGTTTCTAAGATTTTAGAATTGGTGATGTGACTAATTTAATTGGGGAGATCACTATTTTTCTTTTAAAACTCAGGGCAGACACTCGAAGCGCGCGCACACACTCACTCCTATAAGTATTTCTGGAAAACTAGACCGGTATATCACCCCTGTAAGTACTTCCGGAAAACTGGACCGGTATATGTTGATATCGATGAAGTCATCACGGACATTTATCTGTCGACAGTAAGTCGTCTACCATTGAAAGAATAATTAGCCGTAAATACAAGAACCCGTGTTAAGTTTAGAGTAAGTATAATAGTGAGCTATAAGCCTTCTATATGCTTATGTGGATGAGAGAGAAAAGAAAAAATGAAGAGTGTTGGCTCTATTGCAAGAGCTAGCTTAACACGTGCTCCAAGATAAATACATTAAATGTATAAATACATTAAATGTATAAGAGCAGGTATAATAGCAGGCTATAAGCCAGCTATAAACATATTTTATAGAGATAAATAAAGAGAGAGAAGAGCAGCGGGTTACAGATCTGTAGCCAGCTGCAGCACAGACTTTAAGACGTAATGTGTGTATGACAGATGGGAGCAGATATTAATATCATAGTAAGTAACTATTGTATGAATTGGCTATTACATTGGCTATAGATGATTTGGAGCTAATAGTAGGCTATACTATTAAACTTGCTCTAAGTGAGAGAAAGAGAGAAAATAAGAAATTTAAGCTAACCTTATAGCTAATCTAATATATATATTAGTTTTAAGATAGACTAATAGTAGGAAGTGAGCTATATTATTACCCTTGCTCTTAAGACTTGAACCCATGTGGACATGTTCCACCACAACATTTCCTATGTGATAAAATATTTCATTAATCAACTATGTTTCATTAACAATTTAATTTCTATGTAATCAACTATCACTAGTACAGATCCTTCCATCTGTGACGGCACCTAACAAGCCTGAAATTTGCGGGCCGTCACAAGGAAGTAATCTCAATCGGGCCGAAGTTTCGCCCGATTGAGATATGGTCACACAGACATGCTAGATCGGTATAAAACTAGAGCCCGTCACGGATGACACTTATCTGTGACGGGCCATAGTTGAGGCCCGATTGAGATGAGGGTTCCATATCTCAATCGGGCCCTAAAAGAAGCCTGTCATAGACGACTGTCATCTGTGACGGGCTCCAACTAGAGGCCTGATTGAGATAAGTTTAATGCCCGTCACAGATGACACTCTTCTTTGACGGGCTTTTATTAAGGCCCGATAGAGATTACTTGTATGCCCGTCACGGTTGATTGTTTTAGGGCCGTTACAGATATTTGTTGCACAGTATAAATACCCCCCCACCACCTAGTGTAACTGTATCCCACTGTTCACTATTTTGGTGGAGGCTGTAGGGGGCGATTTTTTGTCTTTTCTCCAAGAAAAATAGAAAATTCCCAAAAGTGATCAAAATGGAGCAATCAAGTAAGTAATACTAATCATTAATTCAATAATTTCATCACGTCTTACTTTAGCAATACTGATCTTATAAGATGTGCCTCTAATTTATTTTTTTATTTCGTAGCAATGGATCGAAGTTGGATGTATGTGACAACTGTGAAACATCATTTTCCGGAGTACAGAAATGGCGTAATAAATTTTATGAACGCCGCGGAGGAGGATAGGAAAAGAAGAAACAGCGATTACATGTGTTGTCCATGTGCAGATTGCAAGAATGAGAATATGTTTGATAGCGGAGGGGTTGTACACTGTCATCTGATACAACGAGGATTCATGAAGGGCTATACATGTTGGGTGAAGCATGGAGAGCAAGAATCAGGAAGTGGTGCAGCAGCAGACAGAAGTGGTGCGCATAATCAGGAAGATGAAGATAAGCATGACATGTTTATACCTTCTCCATTGGGCGGTGAAATGGTTGATGAGGATCACGATCTGCTGCAAGACATGTTGCGTGACGTTGAGGACCTAGCCCAGAATGAGAGAGATTCCATGAAGTTCAGCAGGTTGGTCAGTGATTCCGAGACACCTCTGTACACCGGATGCAAAGCAAAACACACAAAGTTGTCAGTTACCTTGTACCTAATGAAGCTGAAGGCAAGTAGTGGATGGACATACAAGAGTTTCACAGATCTTTTAGGAATTTTGAAGGCTATGTTTCTTGCTGAGAACACATTGCCTGAGACGACATATGAAGCAAAGCAGGTTCTGTGTCCACTGGGGTTAGAGATCCGTAGAATTCACGCTTGTCCAAACGACTGCATATTGTACCACAAGCAATATGCGGACTTAGATGCTTGTCCTGTCTGCAAGGCTTCTCGATACAAGCGAAAGAAAAGTGCTAACAAGGAAAGAAGTCAAAGAGGGGTGGTCCGGCAAAGGTTATGTGGTATCTACCTATCATTGATCGTTCCAAGAGAATCTTTGTCAACCCCAACGAAGCGAAGTTAGTACGTTGGCACGCCACGGAGAGAAGGAATGACGGCATGCTTAGACACCCAGCGGATTCGATTGAATGGAGGAATATCGATCGAAAATACAAAGAATTTGCTGCCGACCCTAGAAACATGAGGATATGTCTATGTACGGATGGCATGAATCCTTTCGGTGACATGACTAATACTAACAGCACTTGGCCAGTTCTTATTGCGAACTATAACCTCCCGTCATGGTTGTGCTTTAAACAGAAATATATTATGTTGTGCTTGTTAATCCAAGGTTCGAGGCAACCCGGCAATGATATCGATGTATTCCTGGAGCCTGTTATCGATGATCTTGAGATTCTTTGGAAAGAAGGTGTGGAAACTTGGGATGCATATGGTCAGGAGAACTTCAAGCTAAGAATTCTATTGTTCTGCACCATTAATGACTACCCTGCACTCGGTAATCTTTCCGGACAAAATATAAAATGAAAGAAGGCATGCTCCGATTGCAAGGAACATATACGAAGCCGGTGGCTGAAGAAATCATGAAAGCTGGTATACATGGGTCATCGGAGGTGGCTCCCGCTATGTCACGCATTTAGAAGAAAGAAGAAAATTTTTAACGGTAAGAAAGAACTTCAGCCTGCTCCCAAGGATTTGTCCGGAGATGAGGTCCACAATATGGTGAAGGACATAAGTAATGAGTTCGGTAACAAAAGAAAACGTTGCAAGACAAAGGAGAAGGGTATGTGGAAGAAAAAAATCCATATTTTGGCGGCTACCTTACTGGAAAAATCTTAATGTCCGTCATTGCATTGATCTCATGCGTGTAGAAAAGGATGTGTGCGAGAGTTTGGTTGGCCTGATGTTTAATATTCCCGGGAAGACAAAGGACGGGTTGAACACACGCCTTGATCTATAGGACATGAATATTCGCAGTGAACTCCAGCCCATACGAGATGTAGAGACAGGGAGAGTGTACCTCCCTCCAGCCTGCCACACATTGTCGAAGGATGAGAAAATCGCAATGTTATTATGCTTGAAAGATATTAAAGTTCCATCGAGCTATTCAGCGGATAAGTAAGTATGTTAAATTGGACGATCTAAAACTGGTTGGGATGAAGTCTCACGATTGCCACGTGCTAATCACACAAATCTTGCCAGTTGCTATCAGAGGCATTCTACCACCCAAAGTGTGTCACACAATCCAACGTTTGTGCGCCTTCTTCAATGCAATCGGACAGAAGGTTATAGATCCAGAAGATCTAGATGGATTGCAGATCGATATTGTCAATCCCTCTGTCACATGGAGATATTTTTCCCACTGTCTTTCTTTGATATGATGGTTCATCTCCCTGTTCATCTGGTGAAGCAAACAAAACTATGTGGCCCGGCTTTTCTAAGAGAAATGTGGCCGTTCGAAAGGTGCATGGGAGTTCTGAAGTCCTACGTTCGTAACAGAGCTAAACCTGAGGGGAGCATCATTGAAGGTTACACGACCGAGGAGGCTATCGAGTTCTGCATCAATTACATGTCCGATGCCGATCCTATCGGAGTTCCAGCATCTCATCACGAAGGAAGGTTGTCAGGTGTTGGCACAATCGGAAAGAAAAGAATTAGGCCCGATCAAGCTTCCTACGCATAGACTCATTACGCTGTGCTCAAATATATGGCAGAAGTTGGCCCATACTTTGAGGAGCACTTAACAAAAATCCGAGATGAGAACTTGGGGCGATCTGATACATGGATTAACAGAGAACATAATTCTCGGTTCAACAAGTGGTTCAAGAATTATGTGACAATGTCCACAGATGTCCCAAATGAAACAGTACAGTTGTTGGGAATGAGACCGTCTTGGACCGTAGACACATGGCAAGGATACGATATCAATGGATACACATTTTACACCGTCAAACAAGATGACAAAAGCATAGTGCAAAACAGCGGAGTCCGTATAGATGCATTCCAGGATCAAGTTGGGTCAAACATATACTACGGCCGCATTGAGGAGATCTGGGAGCTAAACTACGTCAAGTTCAAGGTTCCTTTGTTCCGCTACCGTTGGGTGAATCTATGCACTGGTGTCAAAGCCCACAAGGAAGGTTTCACTTTAGTAGATCTATCAAGGGTGGGATACGCCAATGAACCATTCGTACTTGTGAAACAGGACGAGCAGATATTCTACATAAAAGACCCTTCAAACAAGAAGATGCACATCGTGAGGGATGGCAAGCGCCGAATTGTCGGAGTTGACAACGTCGTCGATGAAGAAGAATACAACCAGAATCTTCATGTAAGACCTCACATCGACCTTGACGATGATCCCCAAGAGCCTGTGGCATATGCTCGTTCAGATCATACGGAAGGCATAACCTTGTGACCGATGCCTTTGTACTTATCTATTGTAATGAATGAAGTATTTTGTTTTGTTACAAAGACTTGATATGTGTAGTCATTTATATGGCTAATTTAGTTGATTATTTTGACTAATATGATGAATTATTATACTGCAGTGAATTATATTTTTGCTACAGGTGAAGTAACAAATATAAACATCTCTCATGAAAAATGGAAAAAAGTCAAGCGGGACGGGCTTTGGTTAAGGCCCGATAGATATAAAGTCATCTCAATCGGGCATTAGTTTAAGGCCCGTCATAGATGAGTCATCCGTGATGAGCTCCATAGCAATGCCCGATTGAGATGACTTTTAGGCCCAACACAGATGACTCATCGGTGACGGGCCTTAAACTAATGCCCGATTGAGATAAATTAATCTCTATCGGGCTATAACTAACGCCCGTCACCGATGATTATTTTTCCATTTTTCGCATGAAGTATTTATATCTGTGAGTGCAAAATATATAGCTGCAGTATAATAATTTATTTTATTAGTTATAATATTTTTTCGGATAGTAAATGATTTCAAATGGAAATATGGTCAACAACAAAGTTGTAGAGCTTATCAAGATCTACAACTTTTATTTTGGTCATTTTTCTATATAACTTTGTTTCCAACAGTTTGAAATTGAATTTGAAAACATGACAAATTTAAACAGCATTTGTAAATAGTAAATTATTTCAAATGGAAAAGTCATCAACAACAAAGTTGTACAACTCATCAAGATCTACAACTTTTGTTTTGGTCACTTTTCTGTATAACTTTTCCCCAACAGTTTGAAATTCAATTTGAAAATATGACAAATTTAAACAACATTTGTAAATACTAAATGATTTCAAATGGAAAAGTCATAAACAACAAAGTTGTACAACTCATCAAGATCTATAATTTTTGTTTTGGTCATTTTTTCATCCGACAAAGTGATAGTAATATTATTTACAAAAATCACATTTCTCTCATCTGGTTTATAAACATCAACACAGATATGTCAATTTTATAAGCAGTGTTACTATCACTTTATCGGATGAAGAAGTGACCAAAATAAAAGTTGTAGATCTTGATAAGCTCTAGAAATTTGTTGTTTATGACTTTTCCATTTGATATCATTTACTATCTACAAATGCTGTTTAAATTTGTCATATTTTCAAATTCAATTTCAAACTGTTGGGAATATAGTTATATAGAAAAATGACCAAAATAAAAGTTTTAGATCTTGATAAGCTCTACAACTTTGTTGTTTATGACTTTTCCATTTGATATCATTTACTATCTACAAATGCTGTTTAAATTTGTCATATTTTCAAATTCAATTTCAAACTGTTGGGAATATAGTTATATAGAAAAATGACCAAAATAAAAGTTTTAGATCTTGATAAGCACTACAACTTTGTTGTTTATGACTTTTCCATTTGAAATCATTTATTATTTACAAATGCTGTTTAAATTTTTCATATTTTCAAATTCAATTCCAAACTGTTGGGAAAAAAGTTATATAGAAAAATGACCAAAACAAAAGTTGTAAATCTTGATAAGCTCTACAACTTTGTTGTTGACCATATTTCCATTCGAAATCATTTACTATCCAAAAAAATATTATGACTAATAAAATTAATTATTATATAGCAGCTATATATTTTTCACTCACAAATACAAAGAGTTTATGCGAAAAATGGAAAAATAGTCATCGGTGACGGGCGTTAGTTATAGCCCGATAGAGATTAATCTATCTCAATCAGGCATTAGTTTAAGGCCCGTCACTCATGAGTCATCCGTGCCGGACCTAAATGTCATCTCAATCGGGCATTGCTATGGAGCCCGTCACGGAAGACTCATCTATGACGGGCCTTAAACTAATGCCTGATTGAGATGACTCATCACTTTACTATAACTAGGGTTTCTCAGATGGGATCGAAAATTTTTCTAAGTCCCGCTACAGTTTCCCGCCTCCTTAGAACCCTAGCGCCGCCGCCAACTCCTCCTTCGCCGCCGTCGTCCTCCCTCACCGCCACCGCCACCGAGCCCGCCACCACCGCCACCGAGCCTGCCGCCACCGCCACCGAGCCTCTACAGCGACCGGCGTCGGCCTTCCTCGTCGTCGCCGCTCGCCTCCTCACCAACGCACGTTGCCGACCCCCACTGAGCCCGGCGACGTCCTTCCTCATCGTCATCGCCTCCTCCTCTCCACCGCCGCCAACTCCTCCTTTACCACCGTCGTCCTCCTTTGCCGAGCCCGCCGCCACCACCACCGAGCCCACCGCCTCCACCGAGCCCGGCGCCGCCCTCCACTGAGCAGCGACGCCCTCCACCGAGCCCGGCGCCGCCGCCACCGAGCTCGCCGTCTCCACCGAGCCCGGCGCCGCCTCCACCGACCGGCGACGCCCTCCACCGAGCCCGGCGCCGCTACCACCGAGCCCCACCGGCCGTCCTAAGGTGAGTCCTCCATCGCGCTGCCCTCTGCTACCTGTGGTGAATGTTGGGATGAAATGTGGTAGATGATTTTAGTGATTGATAGATGATTTAGTGATAGATGATTTTAGTGATTGATGATATGTGGTGTACGAATGATTTTTTTGATTGATGACATGTTGATGAATAGATGAAATGTGGTGTATTAATGAATTTAGTGATAGATGCATGATATGTGGATGAATAGATGATATGAGGTGAATGTATGATTTTAGGATTTGATGATATGTTTAATTTATTTATCTGTGACATTCAATTTATTTTATTACCGTGAGATGTGCAATTTAGTTTATTTATATGTTTAATTTATTTATAAGTGACATTCAATTCATTCTAATAGATTTTAGAGCTTTGAATTCTTAGCCATTGAAGCACTGAATTGTGTATTTTCGTTATTTTGAAAAAAAGTAGACGATGTCTCAGCAAGGCGAACCAATGTCGCCAACAACTAGTGGATACTCAAGGGCACGTACTCCTAGGACAGGGAACAAAATCCCTAAGGAACGGTTCCGCATAACAGCGGTGAACCAAGTAGGGTTGCCGACAGGTCCCAGGAAAATATTGAGCCGATTTAGGTTTATCTGCGGGGTCATAGGGAGGCAGAAATTCAGTATTCTACAGGATAACATCAAGCAAGTGCCGACCCCAGAGAAGGACAGTGCTTGGCTAACGTTCAAGGAGAGCTTCGATTATCCTGCAGAGCATGAGTACCTTATCAGGCAGGTTGCATTTAAGGTCATGGGCAATGCTTGGAAGAACTTCAAGAGTAAGCTAGTCGGTGAGTTAGTCTTCAACCCGGCGAATCCAGATCCAACAGAGAAATTTCCTTGGATCACGGAGCATGTCTGGGAGGAATTCCACGCGAAGAAGTCGACCACCGAGTCCAGAGCTAGAAGTGAGGCATATCGCTTGCTCCAGACCTTGAACCAGCATCCGCATCGGCTTGGCACCGCCGGATATGCCGGTAAGGAAGAGGAATGGCAGCAGGAGGATGAAGAAGCGGAGGAATCGAACACGCCGCGGGTGTTTGCCGATATCCCACACCCTCGGGCTAGGAACTGAGCTAGGGCCAGGTACTAGAAGAATGCTGATGGCATAATTTTCATGCCAAACCTAGAAGATCAACGAGTGTACGAAGCCATAGTAAATGTCTAGTCAAAATAGATGTTCGCATTGTTTCCCATCGTGCAATTTTTTTTACCCCACTAAATTGTAATGCAGAAGGAGTTGGTTGCCGAGCAACAAGCCTCGCAAGAGGCCTGCTCTCAAAGACGCGAGGATGACCTCCTCACGAAAGTGTTGGGCAACAAGGAACACCGTGGATGGACACGGGGCATTGGGTCCTCCGTTCCCTGGAAGTTTGGATTTCCAGACTACGCGTGGCAGTACAAGAAGCGGACTTCCAACAAGGCGGAGAAAGATGCACGCCTTGAAGCCAAGATCCGGGCGTCGATCAGAGTGGAGCTGACATCTGAATTCGATGAAAAGCTCGAGTCCATGAGGGCCAAGATTAGGCAAGAGATCCGGGAAGAGCAACATAACCCGCAAGCCGTCGCTGCTGCTGCGCACGAAGAGTTAGGAAGTCCCACCCAAAAGCGTAGCAGTTGCGCATCAACTGAGGTGGCGGATAATCCAACATTGGTCAACAGCGCCGTCGACCACATAACGGTAAAAGTTTTGTCCACAATGCACGAATTCATATGTTATATAATATTCTAAAAAATGATGAATCTATCGCAGGAACCAACGAGCTGCACCCTCACAGTTAGGGTGATGCCGACCTTCATGGTTCCAGCAGCCGAGGGTCTTGCGTACAAGCCGACCCCAGTGACAAGAGTGCATGGAGCGCAACTTAGGGCCGACTGTGCAAAAGATCAAGTCGACTTGGTGAAGCCCGAATACGAGCTATTCCCACTGAAGTATCCACCGAACGACGAGGTCCTATCACTAGGAAATGCCTGTGGTACCTTCATCCAATGGCCCAAGGACCTCATTGAGATAAGGGTTACAGCGAGGCCAACCACTGCACCAAGCGGTCGTCCGCCAAAGAGACCCGCCTCTGCTCCTTCAGCCCCTCCTGCTCAAGAGCGTCATGCACAATCTTACGATGTGCAGTTGCAGTACGACACGGATTTTAGGGAGGACCATACGGAGGCCGACAGCAAGGCGATTCATGAACCCCCACTGATGAAGAAGAGCAGAAAGGCACACTCTTCCCCCTCAGAGAATTACTCTCAATAAACCCGATGCAAAGGGGAGAGGAAGAGGAGGAAAGGTGCAGGCCTCGCTTCTAGCTCCAAGCAAGCCAGATCTGGGCAAGGGGCAGGAAGAGACTTAAGGGGAAAGAGGTCAAGAAGAAATACATCGCTCCACAGGAGTTCCAACTAGGCATGCCATTGGTTGGAGATGACGTGCTTGCCGCAATGGGCACCGCTTGCAAGGACCTTCACGTATATTACATGGAGAAATCTAACGCCAGGAGGCCGAATAAAGCTACTGATATCCTTGGAGAGCATGATGGAAAACCATTCCTTGGTCCAACAAATTATATCGTGGTCGACTTCAAGGATCTATTCGACCTCTATAGGCTCCGAGCGGTGGACACAAGCCTCCTTAAGTGCTACTCCTTGTAAGTATTGTCGCCCAACTCAATTTGGTAATAACAATCGGTTTAACTAGCTTACAAGATTGTTTATCTTGTGTGTAGGTTAAGTTGGTAATGGTGTCAGAAGAATGCACCGGAAGTTGCCTTCCTTGATCCACAAGTGGTCACTGTCACAAATCTCCAGAATGACCGTCAAGGAATGGTCAACTACATCTACGACACCTTGTGGTCCCGCCAAGATAAGGAGTACATTATGTGCGCCTATAATTAATAGTAAGTGTGTTCCCTAAATATACACAACAGCATGACACATTCCTTCAGTACTAATTAACTTTCACTATATTAATGCCGCAGTGCCTATTGGATCCTTCTGGTCATAACACCTAAGTGGAGTACATGTCACTACCTGAACTCCAAAATTGGTAAGAAGGCATATGATTGGACCCCAATTCAACTAGCGATAGATGAAGCGTGGGCTCAATACGTGCAAAGAGGAGGCCTCATGAAGACAGGACATGACACCCTCATCCACAAAATAGACTTCCCGGTGAAGCAACAAATAGGTGACCAGTGCGGATTTCATGTGTGCCACAACATGCGCCTTCTGTACAGAGAAAAGGTGAAGACTTTGACTGAGTTTGAGGTCGGTGGTCTCAGTTGTGATGGACTAACTACATTTTAGTACATATATATGATCGATCAACTATCGAATTATGACAATGTAGGGCAAAATTACCAAGTCTCTGCCTACCAGCTTTCAGGAGGTTCGCGAGGAGATAGCCGGCTTCATCCTCTGTGAAATAATTAACCCCAAAGGAATGTTTAGGCTTAAACTAAAATGATGAACATTGTCGAATTTTTATGTTCAGGCAATGATGAACATTGATTATGTAACTGTGATTATGTAACTGTGATGTTTATATTTATGTATATATTTCATATGTTTATGATAATACTTGCTAAATAAATATTTGATCCAATTAACTCAGTTTTGCAGGTGAAATATGATAAATATTTGAATGGATGTGAATTATGAGATCAAAATGGATGTTCTGTGAATGTGGTTGTGTGAAATATATTGATGGCTGTGTATCTGAATGCATATATATGAATGGGTGATGCTGGGGAGCTGGGGATATTGGATATCTGTTTTTCTGTCATTTTTTTGCAGCGGGCATGGCTAACAAAGGCCTGAGGCTAGCCAAAAAACAAAATTTATTTTATTTTTGGATTATACTCATCTGTAACGGGCTATAATTTAATGCCCGATTGAGATGATGGTCATCTATGACGGACTATAGTTAATGCCCGATTGAGATGATGGTCATCTATGACGGGCTATAGTTTAGGCCCGATTGCGATGAGTATCATCTGTGACGTGCTCTAGTTTAGGCCCGATTAGGGTTAGTAGTCATCTGTGACGAGCTCTATTTGTGGCCCGATTGAGATAGGTCATCTGTGACGGGCTATAGTTTGACTGGTAGTCTGGGTCAAAGCTATCAGTGACGGGTTTCAATTAGGGCCCGATTGAGATAGATTCATCAGTGACGGCCATTTGCCCGATTGAGATTACTTTTCACATCAGTGACTTCTAGCCTGTGACGGACTCCGTGCCCGATTGAGATGGGGTTTACCGCCCGTTTAAGATGATGGTATGGTAAGAAGCATAAAGCAATATAGTATCATTAAGAAAGCGCTTATGTATAACTAAAGAAACCAAACAAATCTCAAGTATCTATTCCCTCCTATCTTAAGAGATTATCTTTTAGCTTGTAAATTTGTCCATAAAGACAATTCTTTTAAGTTGTAGGGTCCACTAGTCCAAGTATTCTACTCCCTCCGTTTCCTCAAGAAACAGTTACTCCATCTATAGCTTCATCGCTTCCTCAAGTCCGTCGCTTCATTTTCCGACGCAGGGATGCACGTCCTACTACCACTACCATAATTACATACTTCCTCCGTTCCATAATATAAATCATTTTAGTATTTTCCACATTCATATGGATGACATCTAGATTCATTAACATTCAATATAAGTCATTTTAGTATTTCTCATATTTATATAGATGTTAATGAATCTAGATGTCATCCATATGAATGTGGAAAATATTAAAATGACTTGCATTATAAAATGGAGAAAGTAATCAATTTTTTCAACGAGACCCTCTCTATACTGCATGGATCGTAACTGAACCAGTGTGTAAAAATTGCTCACCCAATTCGAAAATGCATTATCGCAGGTGGCTAGACCGCTTGTGATCTTAAAAGGCTCGCCTACAGGTTTTATTATCGTCCTCCCTTCCCTCCGAGCCTTTTCAAAATTTTCCAAGTCCTCATCCATCTAATATTCTAATGCTGGCAGTACTAGTGTTTACCAGTTTTGATTGGGCCACGTGGCGGCCTTTACTTTCAAAATAATTCCCAGAATTATGTGAACAAAAAAAAAAGGAAAAAAAGACTTGAGTGTTGCTGCGTTGCAGCTCTCCTGCTCTAGGGTGCTGTTATAGGAATGTCTAGGAATTAATCTAGAAAAATCTAGGGCATCTTAAAAATGTTTTGACCTATGGAGCAAATATACCAATAGCCTAACTACTACAAGTTGATCCGTGTACTGTAACACCATCAATTGTAGATTTTTATTATGGCATGGACATACTCCCTCCGTCTCAAAATAAGTTTATTTTAAACCATCCCACACATACCAATAAAAGTAAAATATTATGATACCTCACTTTATTAAATCGTAATACAAATATTTTTCACTTTATCTACCGTGTTTCTCTCCTATTTTTACAAACTACAATGCAATAATTACTTTAAAAAACAAAGTTGTTTTGAGACAAACGGAAGTAAGCAAAAATGATATTTTGGGACATGTGGTAGGTTTTATGGGATGAATTCCACACATTAAGCATAAATTTGCAAACAAACCTAAAACACCTTTAAAAATATCATCACCTATTTTACTAGACACTTTATTTGTTTTGTTGATTGTAATTACACACAACAAACAAACACTAAGTAATACATATGAAAAGATAATTAAGGATTTTTAAAATGTAAGGAAATTGAACTAACACCATAAATATCTGCAAAATTTCTACTTCTTAATAACATATTGAAATAATTTGCATGGCTATAACACGAGCGTCATCCTCTCTCACCTCCTCTCCTCATCCTTATATCTCTCAACTCCCCTGCCTCATTTCTCACCTCCTCTCTCTCTCCTCCCCCTCCCGAGCAGTATGTGGCAGGCGACGGGCTCTCTTGAGAGCGAGTAACAGTGGGTTCGGTAGCGGCGCTGGCGGGTGCGGTGGATCTCTCTCTAAACTTCCCTCCCGTGCGGATCCGGGCACCACCTCCCCTCCGGACGAGATACGCTGCCGCTTGCCCCCACGATGGGCGGATGCGCGCCGCCACCACAATCAGGGTGCTAAGGAGAGCGTTTAAGTTATCGCGTACCCTAGGTGTGATTTAGCGTATCCCCTCTAATCGGTACACCCTCCATCTACTTCTGATAGGCATATTTCCAAATCTGAAAAATTTATTTTTATGGGTATATTTCAATCCAACAACTTATTCTCTTAATGACTTTCTCGGATTTAATGCGTGACTCTCCATTCTTCCACACAAGATTGGCTACATGGGCATTGAAAAATGTAAATATTAATGAATCACTTGTTTACGAGGAATAACTAGTAGTAGCATGTTAAAATAGATGATAAGTACAATTACTTATCATTGATCTATGAGAGCAAGTTTAATAATACAGCCGTTGCCGGCTCTAATTTCTTACGCATCATCTGCAGGTAATATAAGAGCCAACCAGTACAATAAGTGTTGGCCCATTTGCTTTAAAACAAATTTACTTTATTCTATGTAGGGCCCGCCATTTCAGCCTTTTTTTTTGCTCTCAGCGCCTGCGTTACCACGTGCATGTAGGTTTGGAGCTTGTGCCAAGCCGGCGATAAAACTAGCGCCCGTTTTACACTCTCTCTCTATTTTTCCATCTTCCACGTATGATATAGCCAGCATATCGGTACCTATTGTACCTGCTCTGAGTATCAAAAATATGATTAATTGCGTCATGACCGGCTATTCTGGCCATCTCATTCGGCCAACCAGCGAGACCGAGGCCAATACTAACAAGTCTCGCGTTTTCGCCTTGCGAGACCACCTGCGATTTCGTACCGCCGAACCGTGACGACTGTCTGTTTGCGTAAGAGCAAGGTTAACAGTATAGCCAACTACTAGCTCTAAATTATCTATAGCCAATGTAATGTCAATTCATACAATAGTTGCTTACTACACTATTAATATATGGTCCCACCTATCATACACACATTACGTCTTGGAGTTCGTGCTGCAGCTGGCTACAGATCTGTAGCCTGCTGCACTTCTCTCTCTTCTTTTATCACTTTAAAATATGTTTATAGCTGGTGTCGACGAGGAATACTCGCAGACCGGATGAGTTGAGTATTGGGGTACGTTGGAACGAGGGTCTACGTAATACGACATCAAGCAAACAGAAGACAAGAATTATACTGGTTCAGGCCCCTTATCAGGTAATAGCCCTAGTCCAATTTATATGAGATTGATGATGATGAGAACAGATTATAAAGAGAGTAATTGAAACAGACGATACCGACGAGATCGTGGTCGAGGGATTCGACGAGATCTCCCGGCAACTTGGCTCCGTGCACTCCGGCTTCGTAAACTTTGGTGGGTGTGTAGACGATGAGATGCGATGCCATTAGCCTCCACCTAGGGGTCCCTTTTATATCGTGGAATACCTTGACCCCCAAGTAAGACCTAGAAATATGTAAACCGACACGATATACCAGAGATTTTACCCCTTCCGAGTAGGACTTCGGCAATTCCTTTACTCATAGAGATATTTTCCATAATCTGAGGCAAATTTCTAACAGCGTACACGGGAACCAACCGTATATGTGAAGGTATACCTTATCAGTATATTTTATAAGTTGTAGGATAGAGGGTATGCCTTATCCGTAACCCTGACAGTAGCCCCCGACTTCAACTTAAATGAATTCATGTTATCGCACGCGGCTTCTCCTGATAATGCGTTGTCATACTCGCTAGGTCGATCTCGGTTGTGTAACCGTAGAGACGTGGAGCTATCGACAACACTTTCGGGGAGCCCAACGATGCGGATTTTGAATTTAAATTGAAGTCTGAACAGCGGTCTCCAATGGGCCTTAGAAATTTTCGGCGGCAATCTCTCCCCTTTCCTCAAAATACGAACCGTCAGGTAGTGCACTTATTTGATGCAATTTTAGGATCAATTTTGAGTCCACCTGCCAAAAAACCCTCATTGTTCCCCGGATTCCTCGGACTCTCCATTTCCCCAATCTTCAACACCCTCCACCGACAATCCTCTTCCGGCGATCCTCCTCCAATGGTGGACCTTGACCAGTCTTCCTCCGACGCTGCTGTGCTGAAGAAGCTGTACACCGAGGGGTCCGTCCCTCCGAAGCAAATCATGGCGAGGGAAGCAGGAGGTACCAATCCTTCCCCCGTCCTAGGTCGTATGGTAGTTGTAGAGGATTTCATCCGATGCAGTTTTCTGCCTCCTCCTTCCGAATTTCTTTTATTAGTCTTGAACTTCTATGGCCTTTCTCTCTTACACCTAAACCCCAATTCCATCGCTTTCTTGAGCATCTTTGCTCACCTCTGCGAGGCCTACATTGGGGTAGTGCCTTTCCTTGACCTCTTTCGCTTGTTCTACAAACTCCGGTGGATGGAAGCCAATCGGGTTTCGGGATGTTGTGGGTTTCGCCTTCGTGACGGTATGAAGACGAAATATATCCCTCTCCAATGCCATTCATCTTGGAGCCAGTGGAGGTTGAGATGGTTCTACCTCAAGATAAAAGAACTCGACCCGGTTCTTGTTGTGCCTGAGGTCCAACCAGAGCACTCAGAGGACTGGACCTCTAAATCTCCATTGACACCCTCTCTCCAAGCCTTTGTCGATATCGTGAGCGATCTTCGCGAGCGAGGACTGGCCGGCTATGAAGTCGTTGAAGACTTTGTTAGTCGTCGGATCCAACCGCTGCAAGCCCGCGCTCATCCCGTGTTCGACTACACCGGAGCTGAGGACGAAACTCGAATTTCTTCGCGGGGTATTCGTCCTTGTGTCATATCTTCTTCTTGTTTTTGATGTTGAATTTGCAGACGAGATCTAATCTTATCTTCTTGTATCTTTGTCTATTTCAGACCTTTCTGCCGACATCGTGACGCAGCGGGTCAAGGAGGTCTTGATCAGTGCTGCCACCACGGCTGCCGAGCCACCGGCCCCGCTCTGTGACAAGTCGGCAGCCGAGAAGGCTGCCGTCATCAATGTAAGCAAGAACCGGGGCGCCTCGTGACTTTATTCTTTTTAAAGGGCCAAAGTGACTTCAGCTCCTGTATGCCTTGCCATTGTCGGATGTTATCGGTCCCCTTGTTGACCACCAGGCCTCCGCCTCGTTGAAGGAGAAGGTCGCGGAGGAAGTCGCCAATATCTCCTCCATTCCCGCCATCGCAGGGGGCAGTGGGACCAAGCGGAAGCCCTGGGCGAGATAGAGCGCTCCCGCCGATTCTCGGCAGAAGTCTATCGGCTCCGAGGTAAAGCGCACCGTCTTCGCTCTTTAATTCCTTTTTAGAAATATCGGAATGGGGTCATGATTTGCTATCTTATGCAGGAACGGGCAGTTTGACTCCTCCTCCAAAGAGGAGGACGTTAAAGCTGCCCGCCGGCAGGTAAGTGAAACTCTTGACCAACTCCGCTATAGCATCTTCTGATGTTTGCTGATGATATCTGCTAACCCTAACAGGAAAGCATCGGCGGTCCCCGCGCAAAGCGGGAGTGAGGTGGCGACGAGCGGATCTCCCGCTGCCGTCATTCCCCACGTGGAGGTCGCCCCTGTTGTCGCTGAGTCGGCGGGGCCTACCGCCGCTCCCGCGGCCGAGTCGCCGTCCGAAGTGGCCAGTTGGTCCGACATGATGGCCGAATGCCACCACCTTCTCGAGAACACTTCTCGAGCGATGGGGGCCCAGATGGACCGCGTGGTGGCCCGTGCGACGGCGACGGATGGAAGGGTGGGTCGGCTGGAGGCGCAACTCGATGTTGCCCATGAAGACCTTCAAAAGATGAAGGAAATCGTGGCCGGCAACGAGATGCAGCGCCAAGGCCTGGAGAAGAAGATGAACGACACACAGGACATCCTCTTCTCCCTCCGCGACTCCCTCTGCATGAGCTTCAGCAGCCTACATCAACTGGCGTTGTCGTGCGGCGTGAAGTCTTCTATCCCGACGCACCCCGACGAGACGTCCCTGGAGTCGGCGTTGTCGAAGCTTGCGGGCGAGATGGAGACCATCCCGTCACGACACGCCGCCCATGTTGCAGAGGAGATCTCCAATGGGATCCACACGGGGGCGTGTCACGTCCTCATGTGCGTGAAGCTAGCTCTCCCTAGCGTCGACCTCAAGGAGATCCTGTCGAAGGGGGCTGTCGATGCCACGCGGGAGAGTGTGATGTCGAGCGTGTCAAACCTCGGGGAGAGCATCCTCCCCCTTTATGAGGAGTAAACCTTCTCCGTCTTGTATTGTGGTTTTTGTACAAACGCTTTTCTTGTCCTATGGGCGGAGCGACTTCTTTTATTTCGCGCCATTTGTTGATTTGTCGTGTTTCTTTGTCTTTCGTAGCTGCGTAGATTCCGAGGACGTCCAGCAAGGCGGATGTCCTGATGTCACGAGGACTGACCTACCTTCCTCGAGTGAAATGCTTGCCCCTACCATCGTTAACGATGGGGACGTGGGTATGAGCTCTGGTTCGCCTAACCCGGGTGTGGTCGGACTCCCTCGCGACAACTCGGGTGTGATGTCATAGAGAAGTTCCCCTTTTAAACTTGTCATTTTGTTTAAGAGGTGGCATCTCTTACATCCTCTCCTGTAACATCCTGAAAATTCCCGACAATAAAAATCACTAAAATTTCAAACTTTTTAAAACTTTTGCATCATGCTGGTTGTTATGATTACTATTGCTTGCCAAACCGTAAATAATCACAAAGAAAGCAAATCCAAACAAAGGAAAGGTTAATTACTAATTTAATTTATGGATCAAATATTGAATACTTGAACCATGTGATGCGTGCCATGAAATATAAACACTTAGGAAATGATAATCATTCAAATAAATGGAACTCTATCTATAGAATAGTTTTACTGGGAAAAATTAATTAGATATTATATAATTTGAATTGAATCACAAATGCTAAATTATAGAAATCCATGTAGTGGTAAAACCAATCCAAAAAGATAAACCAATATGTGTGAAAACAGATAAATACCAAAATCCCCAAATATAGGAAATTATAAAAATCTAGGATATATATTAAATATTGGACAATATTAAATTTTGGGAAAATTCACATTTGAGCACTTAATATAGTCATTCAACTGCTTAGGAGTAAATACAAATTTAATTTGCAACTTTTCTCAATTTATAAATAAACCAAAGCCCTAAAAATAGGAATACTTAGAAAAATATATAATAAAAATAAAAATATGTTCAATATTAAATTTGAATACAAATTTCGATGGATTAACTTAGGCTTGGTGTATTTTACATTGTGACAAAATTAGTGGCAACAGTATATTTTTCCTAATTGCAAAATACCCTATAAAATCAAAAATAGTTGGCTAGCACTGTTCATTAGCCCTCTAGGTATTTGATTTGGTTCCCTAACCACCACCCCTCCTCTGCCGCGCTCCCCCTCGAGCCCTGCGCCGCTGCCTTGCGCCCACGCCGCCACGCGCCGTCTTGTCACCGCCGTCGCCCTGCCGCGCCGCCGCGTCATGTCGCCGTCGCCGCGCCATCTCCATACCGCCGCGCGCCGTCGCCGTCGTCGGTCGTACCCGTCCTCCGCGCGTGCCGTCGTCGTCGTCGTCGCATCGACATCATCGCCGCGCCGCGCGCCGTCGCGTCGGCTTCGCTGCCGTGCCCCGGCGCCTCGCGCCGTGCACACACCGCCTCACGCCCCGCGCCGCGCCGCCCGCCCGTCACGTCGCCGAGCCGCCGCTGCGGTGCCCCCTCGTGTCCAATCGTGCCGCACGCCGTTGCCGTCGCGTCGCCATCGCCGCGCGCCACGAGCCGTCACCGTCGCGCTGCCACGCCTTCGAGCCCCGCGCCCTGTCGCTGCCACGCCGCTCGACCGTCGCCGTCGGCCTTGCGCCCTGAGCCGCCGCGCGCTATCGCCGTTGCGTCACCCGCCGTCCCGTCGCCGTCGCCCTGCACCGCTGCCGCGCCACCAAGCCATGAGCCGCCGCCGCGCCCCGAGCCCCGTGCCGCTACCGCACCATCGCGTCACCGCCGTCACCGTCAGCGCCTCGAGCCCCACCCGCGCCGCGCACTGTCGCTGTCACGCCGCGCCGTCCCGTCGCCGCGCGTCGCCGTCGCCCCGAGCCCCACGTCACTGCGCCGTTCCGTCGTCGTTTAAAGCCGGCCACCCCTCCCCCGAGCCCTATAAATACCCCCTCCCCTTTCCCTTCCCTCCCCACGCCATTTCCCCCCTCTTCTTCCCCTTTTCCCCTTTCTTCACCTTCACTGACGCCGCATTCTCCCGCCGCGCCGCTGCTGCCGTGCCCTGGCGCCTCGCCGCCGCCGCGCCGCACCCCGCCGCCGTGTCCCCGCCGTCGTCGCCGCCGGTCCGGTAAGCCCTCCCGCCTCCCTTCGTCGCCGGTAGCCGCGCCGCGCCGCTCGGCCGTGAGAGAGAGAGGAGAAAATAGAGAAAGCAGAGAGAGAAAAGAGAATAGAGAAGGGAGGATATGACATGTGGGCCCCACTTGTCATTAGCTCATCCTATTTCCCTTTAGAAAATTAATTCGGTGGAAAATAAAGTAAAGGTTTGACCCCACGTGTCAGCAGCTATTAGTGTTAAGAACAGACTTCGGATTAAAAATAAATCATTTATGAACAGTACTTTTTTGCAATTTCTCGGATTAATTCAAATTTGAATCTTTAAACTAGCATAACTCTTTCATTTTAACTCGGATTTGAGTGAAACTTGAACCTAAATTTATCTAAATTCATAAGCTTTCCAATGGTATATAATTCACTATTTGATAAAATACATTTATTAAATAATTAATACTAAGATAATGCATAATAGTTAAAAAAATGTGCTAATAAATAAAATTGATATTGTACTATAAAGTAGATGTCAAATAATTGTCTTTAACACGCTTTTTCACTGTAAAACCGATGTAAACTAATTAGGAGTATTGTTTCAAATTAATTAAAGCATAGGAAATACTAGTGCCATTTATTAATATATGTCAATATATAATTATACTCCTGACGTTCAAATTGTATAAATAATGTTTAGCCTTGTACTTTGTGACTAAAAGTTAAACACACGTAGATGAGTCTTTAACTTGTTCATGAGAGATAATAACAGAGCTAGTGTGACTAAAATCACCCGCACGAAATTAATTAACGGCATTCCCTTAAGTTGTATAGATGGTAACTCACTCATAAATCCACTTAAAATCACATGTACTGTGTAGCTCGTAGTAATTAGCAACTATTCAGTAAATAATTCAACATTAAGATATTGTGCACACACATATACTGTACATCCCATTATAGCTATACGGTATAGTATCAATTTGCTTGTTGCATATATTAAATTAGGGGGAATATATGACAAACATGTATATTGGATAAATTCTAGTTATAAAGTTTGACCTCATATAATTATAGTTCAACTGTAAATGAGGATTGTTCATTAAGGGATAATCTGTAACCATAATATGATTAACCTAAACAACTCTAACATACAAAGCATGGATAATTATTATCCTTTCATAAATTGTTGTGACAAGTAAAATATGTACATAATTAAAATAAAGCCTCCATCAATAAAATAATAATACAAATGATTCACAGCAATTATTTGACCGATCTGAAATCCATCCGGCAATAGAACCTCTAGTGTATAACCGTTCTATTTAGATAGATGCATGTGTGACCATAATTCTTCCTTAGCCATTAGCTATACTGAACCACCATGACAACAGAAAGACTAAGAAACCTTAGCTCTTAGCTTGATTAGAATCCATTAGCAAACACGAGTAGTATGAGCAACCCTAAGTTCGACCCCAACAACTATATTTTGTTTGTGCATATTTGATTGTTGCTTGAATATTGGTTTTTCCCGCATATTATAGACTTTGTATATCGGTTAGTCGTGAGGCAACGTCTGCAACTTCCAGGAGGTGAAGGTTGATCAAGATTGTATCAAGAATAAGGACTATTCTGCGCAGGCAAGTCATCACTATTCTTTGAACATGTTGATCCCAGTTGCGAAATTGTTTCGTTTGCAAATAAAATTGCATGCAATGATGAACATCCTACTTGTGATTATGCCATGCCTTGATTATTGTTTACCCTTAAAATCCTTGTAACCATGATTACGTATGAGTCCCTAGTCAATTATGACAATTGCTTAGAAATGCTATTCTAGAATCATGCATACTCATATTTATCAAATGCTATATGCTTGGGCAATTACCTTTGGGAAGGTAATTGAGATGCGACATGTGGAGACATGAGCGCCACATTGCCATGATGTTGAAGACATGATTTGTGAAAGGAGAAATAAAATTAAACAATTGTATTCGACTGGGGCGGACGGAGCATTTGGGTGGTATCTGGAAAAGGCTAGTACCGTCTCCGGTCAATTAAGGACCGAGCCATGAAGCTAAGCATGAAACGACCCCCGTACAACCGTACTTCTCGAATGGGTATAGACCTAGCGAATTAGATAGCCGAGCGGAGGCAGTATCCCTGCATAGATGGTTCACCCCTGAGTGAGGCAGGTGCGCTACGGTGGGACAGCCGTTGAGGTAGGGCCGAGAGGCGTGCCCTACATCGGTGTCGCCATTGGTAGGACTGCCATGAGTGTGTGTGAGAGAGAGAACTTAACTTGAACCATAATTTAATATGTGTGTGAGACTTCTCTTTCCCGGGAGCGCCAGAACTCCTCTCACTGCTAGAAACATGGACGCCTAGAGTGCATGAGGATTTAAGTTCATGGAGCAGGTACTGCCAATGCGAGGTTATCGAAAAGCTTTGCCGTGACGCGTCTCATGTGTTGGGACGAGGCTCATGTGTTGGGCAGTCCCGGAGTGCGGGTAAAGTGTACATCCATTGCAGTGTGAATAAACCAAATCTATTCGAATAGCCGTGCTCGCAGTTATTGAGCACCGGGACGTGTATTACACTTGGCTAGACTCAAAATTCTTAACTTGTGTGGGATGGGTTATTGCATGATGATTTTATGCTGTTGGAGCCACTTCCTGAGAGGCGGGAAGGTGGACGTCCTTAGAAAACCATGACGACTCAATGGCGGGAAGCTATCCTTGGGATTACAATGGATGGTGGACAGAACCGTCGTTGTTTAACGTGAACACTGGTATTAAAACTTGATCAGTCTATGCTAGGTCTTAGGCTTGTGAAAAGAATTACAAAACTTGCTTTGCGCAAAAGAACCATAGCCATTCCTTGAATACCCTCTATCATGTGCATTGTTGCTGTGGTGGCTTGCTGAGTACGGTTGGTACTCACCCTTGCTATTTATATATCTTTTAGGAGAGTGTTGAAGAGAAGCCCTTGTCGGTACGCTTGCGTATCCAACAAGACGATCGGAGTGCGGTCTTGTTCTAGGTCTCGTTCCCCAGTCGACTGTCTGTGGCATGTTAAGTGGGCCCTTATATTATTTTGTCTTCCGCTGTTGTTCTCTGATAGTTGTTGGCCTACCTGGCCCTAATGTAAGTATTTAACTCTTTTAGCCTGAATTCATTCGTGATATGTTGTGATCCAACTATGTATGTGTGTACCAACTACTGATCCAGGGATTGGTACGGACAAACATAGAAGATTTCCGATTTCCAAAATCGGGGATCTACATCTCCCCTTTACAGATCTCAACGGCGTTATCGCTGAACGGGATAGGTGTGTTGCCTACTGGAGGACAAAATTCGAGGTCGCCGAACTCGAGCGGTTGCTCGTGGTCAAGAAAAAGGACCAGGACGTGGAGGCACTCCGAGGTCGCGAGGTTTGGCTGAACTCGTACCTCAAGAGTTGCTGCAATGCCATGGCCGACATTTGTCGTCAGCTGAAGGTCGATCGCGCGGAGCCTGAGGAGAGTACGGCGGGCTACTTATCCTGGTTGAGGGGGGCCTGTGCTCAGCTTGAGGGCATAGGATAGCATATCGACATCAGCCTCAAGGAGGAGTGTTGTCGTGCCAGCCGCTATGCTGGAGGCCACGTTCTTGCCTACATCCAAGATCGCCGTCCGTAGATGGATCTCGGGTTCTTACGCGGGGGTTTCCGTCGTTCTCGGTTGTCGACGCACGAGGTCGACCACTTGACGCGATCCCTTGCTCCTTTAGCCGAGGAGGTTTTTGCTTCCATGAACTGGCAATGGCTGTCGTGGTAGACTTTAGTCCCTGTAGAAGAAACGTCTGACAGAGATTTGAAACATATTGTTATTTTTATTAAGGGTTTGTAATCGGAAAAAACCTATCTAGTGAATGCGTAAACAGGTCGTGTTGTGCCCGAGTACTACTCCTTTTACAGGCTACCTCTGGCCCGTTGTCGAGTAAGGTACTCTCCCTAGCCCCCAGCCTTGTCCTCGGGGAAGTTTGTTCTCGGAGGGGAAGGCTCGATGACCCATAACTTGCCTATCAGAAATTGCGATTTTCCTAACTTTTAGCCATGAAGTTGGAAAAACCAATTTCCGATTACACAGCTTAGCTAATACACCTTTTGAGCACTCTTACATGACCAGGTTTTACATGGTCGTTCATCTCTTCGAATCCGGCAAGACCTTATCTGCTCTGGGCGCCCCAGCCAAAATTCCCGTAGGTTTCTCGGAGGTCTTGTCAAAACGGTGTAAAGGGTCAATAGGTTCGATTTCAAGAGTAGGTGTTGTCATGGTAAGGGATCTCCGAGAAGAACACTGATGTATAAGAAGACCAAAATACCATTGGATATTTGATTTGTACATATTTGGGATACATGGACTTTATACATAGAATTTACGTAATTGATCAATGTTCCAAGAGTTGGATAACTCGCGGCCTTCGCCATCTGCAATCTTGAACGCGCCTGGTCGCAGTACTTGTACCACCGTGTATGGTCCTTCCCACTTAGGCGAGAGTTTGTTGCGCCCTGCCTGGTTTTGAACTCGTCGGAGGACGTAATCGCCGATGGTAAGTGTGCGAGCTCTGATGTGCTTCTCATTATATCGGCGTAGGGCCTGCTAGTATGGGGCTGCTCGGATGGCAACTCGTTCACGATGTTCCTCGAGAAAATTCACATCGTCGCTTCGCCTTTCGTCCTGTTCCTCGTTAGTATACTTTTGTACGCGTGTACTCTGATGTTGTAACTCCATTGGGAGCATGGCTTCAGACCCGTATACGAGGAAGAAAGGTGTTTCCTTGTTGGATGTAGTCGGCGTGGTTCGTACGGCCCATAGCACTAATGGGAATTCTTCGACCCACTTTTTGTCGTACGCCATGAGCCTATCGTGCACGTGGGTTTTGATCCCTTGTAATACTATCGATGCAGTAATCTTGGAAATCACCGCTGGTGAACTGAGACCCATTGTCGGTAAGGATACTGTGAGGCAACCCATATCTGCAGAATATCCCCTTGATGAATTTTATGGCATTGTCGGCTTTAATTTCTCTTGTCGGCTCTGCTTCAATCCACTTAGTGAATTTATCAATCGCCACGAACAGGAATTTGTAGCCCCCTTGTCCTCGTGGAAAGGGCCCGAGTATATCGAGCCCCCAGCATGAGAACGACCATGTCAAAGGGATAGTCTGGAGAGCTTGTGCTGGCAACTTGGTGTGTTTGCTAAAGAATTGACAAGCTTCACATCGTTGCACTGGTTGTGGTGCTCTCGTCGTGCGTGTCCTTGACGGATGGTTTTGTCAAGATGTCCAAAAACGTTCCGGGCTCCAGTGGTTCTCCCCTGGAAGCGTGCCACAACCACTGGAGCACTTCATGGTTGAACGGGAATTGAAAGGGTATTTGTTGGAGATGTTCGGGAATGGATTCAAAGGAAATATAATTTAGAGCCAAAGTTAGATATTAAAGAAAATAAATGGAAAGGTTTTGTAAAATTTAAAAAAGAGCGATTAACTTTGCAAATATAGTTTAGATCCAAATTAAAATAGATTAAGAGAAAGCAAGATTATGCCAACGGAAAAATCGAGGAGTGCGACTAAAATATTTCGCAAAAATTTTTCCCTGAAAATTTGGGTCCATTACACTCCTCATCCTCTTTTACCATGCTGATTTGGTGGTAGCCAAAGTAAGCATCAAGGAAGCTTAACAACTCGTAACCGGCCGTTGAATCCACCCATTGGTCTATTCGAGGAAGAGGGAAGTGGTCCTTGGGCATGCCTTGTTGAAATCGGTGAAGTCGACGCACATCCTCCACTTCCCGTTGGCTTTGCGTACCATTACTGGATTTGCGAGCCACTCTAGATGGAGAACTTCTCTTATGAAGCCAGCTTTGAGAAGTTTGTCGAGCTCTTCTCGTATGGCTTGTTTTCGGTCGGGCGCAAATCTCCGCAGTTTCTGCTTAACTGGCTTGGCATCGGGTCGCACCATGAGTTTGTGCTCAATCACCTCCCTGGGTACTTCCGGCATGTCTGACGGTTGCCAAGCGAACACGTCTGCATTGTCTCGGAGCAAGGTGATGAGCGCGAGTTCCTATTTGTCGTCCAGCAATGCCCCGATCTTGACAATTTTGTCGGGGTTGGAGCTAGACAAAGGGATGATCTTGATGGCGCCGTCTGGTTTTGGCGTCTTCTTGGGTTTGCTCACTTTCTTGGGGTTCTCGGTTGTGGGGGGCGGGTTGGGAGTATGCTCGACCATGTCGAGGCTCTGCTTGTCGCACTGTACCGCCAACTTGGTATTCCCCTGGATAGTGATCGTTCCTTTTGGTCCTGGCATCTTGATCACTTGGTATGCGTAATGTGAGGCCGCCATAAACTTCGCGAGTGCAGTTCTCCCAATGATGGCATTGTAGGTTGTATCGAACTCTACGACATCAAAGGTGATCTGCTCTGTTCGGAAGTTTTCGGCGTGTCCGAAGGTGACGGGTAGCGTGATTTTTCCCAATGGTTTAGACGACGACTCTGGGGTGATTCCATGGAAGGGCTGATCTGTAGGCGTCAGCTCGCTTTAGGGTATTCCCATTGCGTCTAAGGTGCTGGCGAAGAGCAGGTTTGATCGAGCTCCCGCCGTTGATGAGAACTCTCACCACCTTTATGTTCCGAATAGTTGGTTCAACCACTATTGGGTATCTGCCAGGTGTGATCGCGATCTTGGGGTGATCTGCTTCCGAGAACTCGATCTTGTGTTGGGACCACTTCATCTTGGCGGTTATTGTGAGGTGGAGCTGACCTCGCGTTCCACTTTTTTGTACTCTCTCTTAAAGGTGTACGATGTGGATCCGCCGAAGATGTGGGAGACGTGTAGGTCGTATTCTGGGAAGGCGGAATCGGAGTTGTCGGCGGCGGCTTCTTTTGCCGTTTCGACAACTCGTACTCACTTTCCTCTTTCGATCGCTAGTTGTCTCGTGAGCTCCTTTTTGATGACATAACAATCCTCCTTGGCTTGATTGCTTGTCTTGTGGATTGGGCACCATGCCTTGTGCGAGTCGTCGCTCTGGGGATTGGAGCGTTTGGACTGCTCCGCTTGCTCCGTGGCGAGGACCTCTCCCGAGGACTTACGCTTCCCACTCTTGCGACTTCTCTTTTTGCTCGACTCTGGAGCATCCTTGTTAGTCGACTTCTTCTTTTCGTCTCCCGCCTTGCCTTTTCCCTCCATGCGCCTCAGAGCATCGTCTGCGTGAGCGCACCTATCGATGATCTCAAATAGCTTTCGGGCAGATGTGATTCGGCGCACCGCCAGCTCCTGGGTGGTGTACCAATCTCGGACGCCTGATTTGAATGCTCGGATGACAGAAGCATCGGTGATCTCGGGGATCATATTTCTGCACTCGTTAAAGCGCCGAATATAGTCCTGCAATGACTCACCCAGGTTTTGAGTTAGAGCGTGTAGGTCATCTTCAATCGCGTGGCGCTTGTATGTCCCTTGAAAGTTGGCGACGAACTGCTGCCACAAGTCTTCCCACGAAGAAATCGAGTTCGACGGGAGATGGACGAACAATGAACGAGCAGAACCTTTCAACGCGGCTGGCAAATAATTGGCCAGAGTATTGTCGTCTGCGCCAGCGGCATAGAGAACTGTGGAGTAGACTTGCAGAATTCTTCTGGGTCTGTACTTCCATCATATTTCTCAATTGATCCCGGCCGGAACTTCTCGGGCCATCGCACGTTGCGAAGCGCAGGTGTGAACGCCCTACATCCGTTTCCTTGGATAGGGTGTGGCCCGTGGTCGCGACGTCATCGCGGAGGCCGATCCGAAGAGGATGACGAAGATGAGGATGAGGGGTCGCTTGGATTAGGAGCTCGGCTTCTCGAGCGATGATCGTGTCGTCGATCTCGACTCGGGCGAGGAGATTGGGAGTCTCGATCTCGTCTATTGTCGCCGTCCCTCCCCTGTCTTCGGCGATTGTTCTCCTGATCTCGGTTGTTGTCGTTGTCGCGTCGGTCATCATGGGGCCGATGATCTCTGTCGAGGATAAATCCTCTCTAGCGGGTGATCGTCAGACCCCCCCTTTCGTGAGTTCGGCCGGGGAGAAGGGTGCAAGGATCGGGAGCGATTTTTCCCGGCTCGTAGGACAATTGGGCCAAGGATTATATAGGTTCGGGCGGCCAAGGAGCGTAATACCCTACTCCTGTGTTTTGGATTATCACTGGAGGTTACAAGTGCCCTCCTTCCTCTTCTTTACGTGGCGAGGTCCTCCTTTTATAGTTCAAGGGGATACCACATGCACCGCCCCTACCTACTCCTTCGCCCGGGGGTGGCCGACCTGACCTGGATTTAACCACCAGCCATGCCTTCCATCGGACGCAAGGCGTCCGCCCATTCCATGGCAGGACCCAGCGCCGTCTTCAGCCTGCCGTAGGGGACACCCCGGTCATTCCCTCTTAAATGTAGGGAGACTTCGCTAGATGCGCCCTCTGCAGAGGCGGGCGCACTCAGCCCTGGTCTGGTGGGACGGGGCATACCTGCCCCCACTCCGCCTAACACAGGGCGGGACGTGGGGGCACTGCTACCTATCCAATCACCCACCGACCGGCCGGTCAGGGCCAATTGACGGGCATCAATCACACGACGCCGCATGTCCCCCCACGTCGCATTTAATGTGGCGGGGGACGGTTGGGGCGCCGCGCAATGAAGGCCTTTGACGCGCCCCTCGCTTTACGAGCCCACCGGCCAAGCGGCGGCCAGATGGCCCCCTCGGGGTGGCTCACCCGAGGGGTTCGAGGGGTGCGACATGGCTCCCCGAGGGCCCCTCGGCGAGCTTGCAGCTCGCCTTACAGGCCCAAGGGGAGGGTGACGTGCTGGCCGCTCTACCACACGCCAGACCGGACAGCTTTTTCCCTTTATGATGCATACCCCCGTACCCATTTCACCGACAGTAGCCCCCGGCATCGCGTCTGACCGCAATCTCGCCTGGTGGACTGGCGCGGTGCCTCACGACTCTCTGCCTTATGTCAATGGGTCGTGCGGGGAATCCTGGGAGTCATTATCGGCGCGCTTGGTCCCGAGCATGCCCTATGACAAACGTCCACGCAACGAGAACACGCCCCGCGCAGGGGAAACGCGTAACGGGCCGATTGGGGGTCTCATGAGACCGCGCCTGGCATCATTTTCGGGCGGTTGACCGATAATTTAGCCGCCGGGCGCGTTGGGGCGCAGGATTCCCGGTGGGCCCTACTGGACCGCACCCACCATCATCATGCGTCCCGTCCCTGCCCATTTACTGCCGCGCGCACCGAGTGCGAGGCGCGCATGCGGTGGGGCGAGTGAGACAAATGGGGCGCACAGGACGGAGAGGCGATCGATTGGGCGCGAGAATCGAGGAAGCAAACGACTGGGCGCGGGAATCGAGGAGGCGACCAAAGCGGCGGAGAACGAGGGGGCGACTGCGGCGAGGTAGGTATAAGAATGGGGGGACGAAGAGCTCGTCTCTTTCCTTCCTTCCGCTGCCTCGCACACATCTTCGCCGGACCTCAACGCCTCTTCTTCTCTCTAATACACCACGTGCCCAGCTCCTCGCTTGCGCCCATCAGACTACCATGGCTCAGGATGCCGGCGGTGCCGTCCTCCCTGCGTCGCGCATCACGACGGAGCGAAATCTGAGCCTTGTCCGCAAGATGATGCCGGCGGACGCCGTCGTGAGCGTCGGGGAGGCGCAGCCGTGGCCGCGGTACCCCGACCGGTCCGTACACCTTCTTTCCTTCGCCATGGTGAGGTTGATCCCGCCATTCTCCAGGTTCTTCCACGAGGTCCTGGACTTCTACGGGATTCACGCCCTGCATCTCGCACCCAACGCCGTGATGACATTGGCCATCTTCGCGCACCTGTGCAAGATGTTCATCGGGGTGCGGCCGTCGGTACAGCTGTTCCAGTTCTTCTTCGTCCCACAGCTGCAGCAGGGTGCGGTGGTAAGGGGATGCTACTTCCAGCCACGGCCGAGCGTTGCCGGGCAGTACATCGAGAGCCACCTCTACACGGCGCTTCCCGATCACCGCCGCCTTTGACTCCCTGCCGGCCCTCCCGAGCGATCCGCGAGCTGGTTGGCAGCCGCAGAGCTAGGAGAGGAGTACGACGCGGTCTGGGACCGCCTCAGGGGCCTGCGGACCCGGGGCCTGACGGCAGCGATGGTGTTCGGCGACTTCATCCGGCGCCGCATCGCGCCCCTCCAAGAGTGGTCCCGCGGCGCATGGGAGTACACCGGGTGCGACGACCCGATGTCCTCGTTTCGCTCTTCCACAAGGGCGGCGCTCACCGCATGGGGGGTCACGGCCAAGTAGAGTAGTAGCGGCTCCTATGGCTCGGGGGCCACCAGGATCGACGAGGAGGTGTGGTAAGCTTTCAACTGATTGAGAGCTTGCTCTGCTTCCTCCGTCCATACGAACGGCCCGGAGCACTTGAGGAGCCTGAACAGGGGGAGCGCCCGCTCTCCCAGCCTTGATATGAATCAGCTCAAGGCGGCCATGCATCCGATGATGCACTACACATCCCTAAGCTTGCTGGGGGGGCGCATCCTCTCTATCGCGCATATCTTCTCGGGGTTAGCCTCTATGCCGCAAGACGAGACTAGGAAACCGAGCAGTTTGCCCGCTGGCACACCGAACACACACTTCTCGGGGTTCAGTTTCATGCGCGTGGACCTAAGGCTGTCAAAGGTTTTAGCCAGGTCCTGTATCAAGGTGTCCTGGTGGCGCGTCTTTACCACTAGGTCATCGAGATAAGCCTCAACATTACGCCCTATCTGATTACTCAAGGTAATGCGAGTCATGCATTGGAAAGTAGGGCCTGCATTCTTTAAACCAAAAGGCATAGTTGTATAACAGAAAGTGCCCACAGGAGTAATGGAAGCAGTTTTTTCCTCGTCTTCCCTAGCCATGCGAATCTGGTGGTATCCTGAATACGCATCTAGAAAACACAAAAGGTCGCACCCCGCCGTGGAGTCGACTATTTGATCTATGCGTGGCAAAGGGAAGGGATCCTTGGGACATGCCTTGTTTAGGTCCGTGTAGTCGATGCACATCTGGAGCTTGCCGTTGGCCTTCGGGACAACCACCAGGTTGGCCAGCCACTCCGGGTGAACGACCTCTCTGATAAAACTGGCCTCCAGGAGCCGCGCCACCTCCTCGCGGATGAAGGCCTGCCGCTCCGGGGCCTGGCACCATACCTTCTGCCGGATTGGTCGCGCATCCGGGCGTACGGCGAGGCGATCACCTCCCTGGGAACCCCGGGCATATCCGATGGCTTCCAGGCGAAGACGTCGGAGTTTGCCCGCAGGAAGGAGACGAGCGCGCTTTCCTATTTGACGTCCAAGTTACCGCCAATCTTGGCGGTCTTGGACGGATCATCGCCAAGGAGGACCTCCTTGACGGGCACCTCATCGCCCGAGGTGATGCGCTTCTTGGGAGCGCGAGGTGCAGAGGCCTCGAGGGATTCAGCGGCCTCCGCTGGCTCGGGAACCGCCGCCAGGCCTCAGCGCGTTGTTCCGCACACGCCAGAGCTATCTTGACATCGCCCAAGACGGTGATGGGGCCACTTGGGCCTGGCATCTTCATCTGGAGGTAGGCATAGTGGGTGGCGGCCTTGAACTTTACCAACGCGAGCCTGCCCAAGACCGCGTTGTAGGGCAAATTGAGATTCGCCACATCGAAGTCAATCCGCTCTGTGCGGAAGTTGGTAGCCTCGCCGAAGGTGATGGGGAGCTCGATGTGGCCCAAAGGCCACGTGTGCCCCGGAGTCACGCCAATAATTGGCAGCGATGGCTGAAGCCTCATCCCCGGGGCCTTGAGGGCGGCGAAGGCCGCCGGGGAGAGGATGCTCAATCTGGCCCCCCCGTCAATCAAGACGCGCTTCATCTTGACATTATGGATGGTTGGGGAGACGACGAGGGCCATCTTCCCTCCCGGGCGAGCACCGTCGGGTGATCGCTCTGGTCAAAGGTGAGCTTCACCTTCGACCAGCGCGCCCATCGGGCCGCCTCATGGGTAGGGACGGTGGCCAGAAGCTCACGCCTCATGACCATGAAGCTGCGACGGGAGGTCTGAGCACAAGCCCCTCCGTCGAGCGTAACGACTGTTCCCTGAGGCACCTGGAACTCCAGGTCCTCACTGTCATCGCCGTCGTCGGCGGGGGCCTTCTTCTTGGCCTCCCCTCGCCGGTTATCAGCGGAGGTCAAGGGGGCCTTACCCTCTCGGCGAGTCTGCCGCCTTTCCTCGTCGGCCTTCCGGTACAGCTCGGCCAAGTTCTTGACCGAGCGGTAGTCCGCTAGACTGTGCCGATGGGTGTTGTGCACCGAGCACCACTTATCAGCCGACCGGCTTTCGCCGGGGGATGGGGCAGCACTCGTCTTGTGGCCGGCGGTCCTCTCCTTGCGAGTGGCTTGGGAGGGGCCGTCCGCTACGAGGACGTGGCCCACATCGTCGAAGGGAGCCGGCCTCTTCTTCTTCTTCTTATTCCTGTCCCGCCGCCTGGAGCGGGACGAGGGTTCGGGGGCAGCCGCGGCCGCCGCACCGGAGCTAGGGAAGTTCCAGGCCCACGCCTCCTTACGAGCCACCTTGTCCGCCAGCTCAAAAAGCTAAACGGTGGTCTTGGGCTCCTTGGAGGCGATCTTTTCCAGCATGCAGTTATGCCGCACGCCATTCCGGAATGCATAAACGACCGCGTGGGACGGTATGCACGGGATGGTGTTGCGGACTTGGCAGAAGCGTTGTATGTACGAACGGAGGGACTCGTCATCCTTCCGTCGTACCGCGTGTAGGTCCGCCTCTTCCCCTGGGCGAGGGTACGTGCCCTGAAAGTTCGTAACGAACTGCTGGCACAAGTCCTCCCAGGAGTGAACGGAGTCGGGGGGCTGGGTCATGAGCCAACCGCGCGCCTGACCCTTCAGGGCCATAGGGAAGTAGTTTGCCATGACCCGGTCGTCCCCTCCGGCCGCCAGAATCACCGTGGTGTATATCTGGAGGAACTCGGAGGGGTTGATGCTACCGTCGTACTTCTCGGTGAGGTTGGGGCGAAACTTCAGGGGCCACCGGACATTCCGGAGACTCGCCACGAAGGCTCTACACCCGGCCCCACCCGGGATGTTGGTCGGAAGCGGACCACCACACGCGGGGGGGGGGGGGGGGGGGGGGGGGGGGGGGGGGCTCGACACTCCTGACGAGGAGGCGTCCTCTCCGAAGCGAGCAGCTCGGCGCTCGTCCCTCCGGCGTTCGATGCTGACGCGGGCGTCCTGCCCCGCATAGAGCTCGTCTCGAGGCCGCCTACTCCCTGAAGGCGTCGACGGCATCACGCCCGTCGAACACCTTGAGGAGAGGGCCGAGCGGCGGGCTCTCCTTCAGGCAGATGAGGAGAGGGCGGTGGGGTACGCGAAGTACCGGTCGCGGAAGACTGGCCGCCGACGGCCAGCTGCCACTGGGCGGTGGTGATCAAATTGGCCACATCGTCCAGCCACCGCTGGACAGGGGTCTCCGCCTCCGGGTTGACGGGAGGGTGGCGCAGGAGAGCCCCCACCACCTGCAACGCGCCCTGGGGCGAATTCCCGTCGTTGTAGGTCAGACGGCGTCGCACTCCAGGGTGGTTCTGCCTCCCCCCGCCAGCCAGCAGGGAACGGGCGGAACTTTCGGACCGGTGAAGGCCCTCCCGCCGTCGGAGATTGCGGCGGGGAAGGGTCCGAGAGTGCTGAAGGCGATGGCGGGGATTGCGGCACCCGCTCTCGCTATCACTACCGGAGGGACTAGGGGTGTGAACTCCAGCATCTCCCTCCTGGACCTCTTCTCTAACATCGACCATGGTCACCGATGCTCGAGGAAACTTGGGGCAGACGGAATCTGCTCTCTTTCCGAACGCGCAAACTTCTCCCCTACCTGGCGCGCCAGCTGTCGAGGATAAATCCTCTCTAGCGGGTGATCGTCAGACCCCCCCCCCCCCTCTCATGAGTTCGACCGGGGAGAAGGGCGCGAGGATTGGGAGCGATTTTTCCCGACTCGTAGGACGATTGGGCCAAGGATTATACAGGTTCGGGCGGCCAAGGAGCGTAATACCCTACTCCTGTGTTTTCGATTATCACTGGAGGTTACAAGTGCCCTCCTTCCTCTTCTTTACGTGGCGAGGTCCTCCTTTTATAGTTCAAGGGGATACCACAGGCACCACCCATACCTACTCCTTCGCCCGGGGTGGCCGACCTGACCTAGATTTAACCACCAGCCATGCCTTCCATCGGACGCAAGGCATCCGCCCATTCCCTGGCGGGACCCAGCGCCGTCTTCAGCCTGCCGTAGGGGACACCCCGGTCATTCCCTCTTAAATGTAGGGAGACTTCGCTGGATGCGCCCTCTGTAGAGGGGGGCGCACTCAGCCCTGGTCTGATGGGACGGGGCATACCTGCCCCCACTCCGACTGACACAGGGCGGGACGTGGGGGCACTGCTGCCTATCCAATCACCCACCGACCGGCCGGTCAAGGCCGATTGATGGGCGTCAATCGCACGACGCCGCATGTCCCCCCACATCGCATTTAATGCGGCGGGGACGGTTGGGGCGCCGCGCAATCAAGGCCCTTGACGCGCCCCTCGCTTTACGAGCCCATCCGGCCATGCGGCGGCCGGATGGCCCCCTCGAGGTGGCTCGCCCAAGGGGTCCGAGGGGTGCGACGTGGCTCCCCGAGGGCCCCTCGGCGAGCTTGCAGCTCTCCTTACAGGCCCGAGGGGAGGGTGACGTGCTGGCCGCTCTGCCACGCGCTAGACCGGACAACTGTTTCCCTTTACGATGCGTACCCCCGGACCCATTTCATCGACAGTCTCGATCTTCATTGGGGGTATTTCCTCGGCCGTCGTCCCTTTCTCGCCATGGGGGGAGTGCGATGACGGTGTTGTCGGTGCGAAGCACCGTCCTCACGACGAGAAGGAGAGTGATGGTGACGATGGTCGTCCTCATTACGATCCCTCTTATGCCACCGACGTCCGTTCAGATGTTCGCGAAGATTGCCATCTTCACGGCGCGGTTTGTAGGATCACATCTTTCTCGAGGGGAACGATCGCCGGTGGCATTTCTTGCGGCGAGGTCTTCTCCATCCGCGTCCTCGGTGGGTCGTTTTCCGTTCCTGTTCGGCTCTGGGCCACCTGTTGCCTCGGCAAACA
Source organism: Oryza meridionalis (assembly GCA_000338895.3). NCBI lineage: Eukaryota > Viridiplantae > Streptophyta > Magnoliopsida > Poales > Poaceae > Oryza > Oryza meridionalis. Next base: position 16,379,538 of record CM002535.2, on the reverse strand, counting down.
TGGCATTGAGGTTCGTCACAGTCTCCCTTAGGCGCTCTGCCCATTGGCTGGCGTCCGGGTTTGTTACCGGGTCGAAAGGACTTTCCCTCAATATCGCGTCCAGGTTCCGCAACTGGTGAGCAGGCGTTCTCGCGGCTGCGGACGCACTTGTCTCAGTGTTGTCGACCACGTTTACATCCCTAGGCGACTGCGAAGAGGATTCGTAGCCTTCAAGGAGGTGCAACACGGATGGCTCGTTTGTACTGACGAATCCCACAAACCGATCTGGAATCGGCACCGCATCTAGTTCCTTGGCAACACACGGGGTTTGAACTCGTGGTTGTTGGACACGATGATACGCTGGTTTTAGGGTCCTGAGGAAGATTCTGCAATTTGTGAGATCATGAGATCTAGATCTGTGGATCGGACAGTAGGTGGTCCCCGTTGGGGAAGTGCGCTGAATTCCTCGCTCCCAACAGGCGTAGAGTTCAGCTTGCACGTGGAGTATCACCGGGCAGTCCTCGAGAGTATGCTTGGTTGTCTTATGTACAGGACACCAAGTTCTCGGTCTTAGGGTGGTCATCCTTGTCGGCTTTGATCTTTCACAAAGAGGGTGAAATTCAGCTGCTTGAGGGTTCCTTCCAGATGTTGGGGCCGTCGATGTTCCGTTCTCCACCTGAGTGGGAGGAATTGTCGGCGGGGCGTCGTTTCTCTCAGTCATTGCCTTACCTCTCTCGTTCCCGATGATGATTGGGCCAGCCGAGATTGGTGTAACGGTGTAGACCGGAAAGACAATGGATCTGACCTGAGTCCATACCAGCGGTGTTGAGGTATAGAAACTCCTCGATCAGCGTTGGCGATGACATTGTTGTCGTGAAGTCCTGAAGTCATACTGGTAGATCCTTGAGCACCAAGTCCCCCTACCTGGCGCGCCACTGTCAACGAGGGATACTCGTGGACCGGATGAGTTGAGTATTGGGGTACGTTGGAACGAGGGTCTACGTAATACGACATCAAGCAAACAAAAGATAAGGATTATACTGGTTCAGGCCCCTTATCAGGTAATAGCCCTAGTCTAGTTTATATGAGATTGATAATGATGAGAACAGATTACAAAGAGAGTAGTCGAAACAGACGATACCGACGAGATCGTGGTCGAGGGATTCGACGAGATCTCCCGGCAACTTGGCTCCGTGCACTCCGGCTTTGTAAACTTTGGTGGGTGTGTAGACGATGAGATGCGATGCCCTTAGCCTCCCCCTAAGGGTCCCTTTTATATCGTGGAATTAGAGACTTTACCACAAGTAAGACTTAGAGATATGTAAACCGATACGATATACCAGAGATTTTACCCCTTCCGAGTAGGACTTCGGCAATTCCTTTACTCGTAGAGATATTTTCCATAATCTGAGTCAAATTTCTAACGGCGTACACGGGAACCAACCGTATACGTGAAGGTATACCTTATCAGTATATTTTATAAGTCGTAAGATAGAGGACATGCTTTATTCGTAACCCTAACAGCTGGCTTATAGTCTACTATTGTACCTGCTCTAAATCGGTACCAATCTCATATATTTCTGAGAAAGAAAAACTTCGATGGTATTTTCAAAAAAAATTCTCATGCATGCACCCCACCCTGGCGATTCGCCTTCCCGCGCGATCACCGAGGCGCCGGCGCGTCGATCGATCAATTCACGTACGCGCGCGCCTCCTCGACTGGCACGCAGCTAGCTAGAGCCCAACAGCCGCCTCCCTCAACAACTAACGTCAGAATTCAGCAGAAAGCTTTGCTTGCTTGCTTGCTCCTCTCCTCCCCTCTCCTCCTTTCCGGCCAGCGATCTCTCTCTCTCTCTCTCTTCCATCGGTTAGGTCAATCAATCGGCCTGTGACTCTGAACACCGAGACTGAGATCAGCTACGACGGCCGCCGCCATGGCCTCGCCGGCGGCGAGGGAGCACGTGGAGAGGATCCGGCGGGAGCGGTTCTACATCGGGCGAGGGGAGAGGAACCCGCTGGCGGAGGACATCCACCAGGCGGTCACCTACCTCTCCCAGGAGCTCTGCTCCAAGGACGTCCATTTCCTCATGGAGCTTATCCAGGTATATATCTGAATATCTGATCACTGAAATAGCAGTACAGGATTTACCTGAATATTCATCCATGCGTGGCGTGCGTGCGTGCTAATCCCATTCTTAATTATTCCGTTCTGAGATAAAATATCAATTAATTAATGCACTAGTCGATATCGTATGTTTGATTGCATAAAAACAATTTCTATGTGTTTTTCTCTCATGGTCATACATGCATGCATGAAGGGAAGAAAAACAAATACAAGAACTGATATAATCTCTCCTACGACATCCGCATCTTGATCCCTGATGAGATGATTGTTTTTCGACCATTTTTTGCTGAATTTATTGTTTGAAATTTGATGAATTTCTCGAAAGCCATTCAGAATATGCCAGGAAATCTACTTTCGTCCTACAAAGTATTAAAGTTTAGTGCTTTGATTTTTGACCGTACGTTTCCATTTGAAACAAGCAAGCACCGTCAGCATCATCCACGTCTTATAGAATACTGGTACAAAACACTAAAAAAAATGCGAAAACTAAATATATATATCTCCATTCATAAACATCTACGGATTGGTTCATCAAAGAGGATTTCCAAAGGCTAATGTAATGTGTACTATGCCATGACTTGATTTTTACCAACTCTTAGACAAATAGGTACAACTCGTATAAAAAAATGACTTAGGTACCCCCTTTAAATTTAATCCTGTTAGCTGTAATTTTCGGCTGATTGGGTGGGGTCGTTTGGTTAGCAGGAGGCCATTCTAGGGATCCTGCTAGGTGTAACTAGCTGGGTGACCCGTGCAATTGTGCGGCCAGCACTCATACAAAATTATATTTTTAATATGATTTTATTAAAATTTATTAAATAGTTCTCTCGTTATCTTAAGACTTTGAAATACTAAACCTTATCATCCCCATGTTTCTAATTTTATAGTTTTTAAAAGTGACACTAGTTGCTACCCCTTACTTTTGTCATTTCCTCCTTTGTTTGCTTGCTCGATCTACCACTGTTTGCTTCCTTCGAACCTTTAAAAATTGGATCTTATAGTTTTTAGAGTTTATTGTTCCGTTGGGTTTCATTTTTATAATTTCTAGAAGTCCTATCAAACGCTGCCATTATACTCCTCTACGGCCGTCCACTACCTCTTCTATTTATTGTCATTAGTATTTTAAAAATTGAACATAATTATCATTTTGGTTCATTTTTTACTTTCTATAAGTTCTGACAAAACGTCAGCAGCTTTGTTGTACTCTACGGATCGCCCGCTGCCTCCCTTCTTTATTGTTATTGAGATTTCAAATTCAAACATGATTATCATTTTTTTTTTACTTTTTAAAAGCCCGAACATTTAAAAATTGGACCTTATAATTTTTAGAGTTTATTGTCTTGCTGTATTTCATTTTTTATAATTTTTAGAAATCTCGTCAAACACTGCCACTATACTCCTCTACAACCCATCCGCCACCTACCCTTTATTGTCATTAGGATTCTAAAAATCAAGCATAACTATCATTGGAATTTATTTTTTTTACTTTCTAGAAGTCCCACCAACCATCGATGGCTCTGCCATTGTACTCCTGTTCGACCTGCCTGCTGCCTCTACTTTTTATTGTCATTGAGATTTTAAAAATCAAATATGATTATTATTAGGGTTTATTTTTTGTACTTTCTAGAAGTCTCGCAAACCGCCTTGACCGGTTGCTTCACTATCTGCCCGCCGTCCTTCCTTTTAATCGTCATTAGGATTCTATTTGGTGTTTTATTAATAGTTTTTAGATGTCCCATCAACCGGTACCACTCTACTCGTTTATAGGCTTATTACTTAATTAATATCGTCATGTGTTTTAGATGGGTTTTTTTTTCAATAGTCCTTATTTTTTTATCACCACTTTTAAAGTATTCCTAGTTGAAATCTTTTTTTCTTTTTTCTAATTTCAGAATTTATTTTATTTCTTATTTTGAATTTTTTTTATTTTTTATTTTCAATTTCAGTTGTTTCAATAATGTATTCCAACTTGAACTCTCTTTTTGATTTCTCTAATTTCGGATTTTATTTTATTTTCTATTCCGAATTTTAATTAATCTCGTATTGGGTTTTTATATGGACTCTTCTTTCAATATTGCTTAATTTTAATTCCGAATTTTAGTTATTTTAATTGTATTTATACTCGAACTCTTCTTTTGTTTTCTTTGCTAATTTTAGATTTTATTTTATTTTTTATTTCGAATATTAATTAATCATGTATTGGGTTTTTATATGGACTATTCTTTCAATAGTGCTTATTTTTAATTCCGAATTTCAGTTATTTTTAAATTGTATGTCTAGTTGGGCTCTCTTTTTTTTTCTCCGATTAATGTGGGAATTTCTAGCTCTCACAGCGAACATAGTGACTCCTTTTAAAGCTATTTTAATAATATAATAAATCCTGTTAATTACATCTTTTGGAGCTTCTTAAAGCGGTAATTTTATTGAAAAGATTTTTAAATAAATAATCAATTAAAAAATATTGCATGTGATACTTTCTCTGGTTCCATAATTCTCAATGTTCTAAAAAATAACACGATCTTTAAAATATATATTTGACTATATGTTTTATTATAATATATATATATATGATAAACAAATACTATTTTTTTCTTTTATTGTAGTACCTTGTAAAGCAAATTTACATACGTTGTTCTAGTGTTTTTAAAATAAATATTTTTAAATTTATTGATAGCGAAAAGTTATAAAAGTTTTATCTCAAAACGCGTTTTGAAAATTATAAAACTGAAGGAGCGAGCCAAACTCCTGGGCTGTTTTGTTTGGTCAGCCTGATGCATCCCATCCAGGGTTTCCTTATCATTTTTGGCACGGTTCCCGGGAAAATCGTATGATAATCACAAGACATACCATGGTTTTAAAATGAAAAGATTGTGGTAACCGCGATAACTAACCGCTCGGTTATGTAAACGCTGATCCCATCCCATGTTGGCCTGCAAATTTTTCGAGTCGTCTCCATATCCACCGATCCACGTTCAGTTTAATCCTTCAATCCCCCACAAGAATTAGTCTGCTAGTCTCTTCCCCCAAACATCAAGGGCGGCAAAACTCCTGCGAAAAATCCGTAGAAGCTGCAGTATTTCCTGGTTCGGTTTTCTCCTCTTTATATCTACTACATAAAACTATGATTTTTCGACGCCTTTTGTTCTTGCGTCCCTCCCGCCTCTCTTGATTTGAGGAACGCCCCCATGCTTTTCACGGATCAAAAACCTGCCTGTGTCTGCCCCTGCAAATCTTTAGCCACCTAACGACGCCCTTGGGGTGCTCGACGGATCGCCGCTGAAGTGGCGCCCTTGAGGTGTTCGACGGATTGCCGCTCAAGCAATTTGTTACTTGAGAGCCGGTTTGTGTTGTGGCACAATTACTTTACTTAGGAGGGGTTGAAATTCTCAAAATGGAACGCTTTGAGCTTAGAAAGTTAATCCTATCTTGGATGAAATTAAGAGGTAGAACGACAATGTCGAAGCTAACTAAATATACACACACTGAACAGAATTTGAACTAGTATATGTACTTCAATTTCTTGTCTAATTCAAGAATGACATCTTATTGAAGACACACGGGTCATTTGATTATGTTTTCTTCATCATGTGATTGTTATAACCGTTGGAATATTTAAACTGTACTATTAGACTCAACATTCTCTAATCTGCTGACTTTTGGTAGAATGCGGAGGACAATGAGTATCCATCGGACGTGCAACCTGCACTGGAGTTTGTTATAATAAAAAAGGATATCACTGCTACGGGAGCTGGCTCAACCCTTCTTGTCTTCAACAATGAAAGGGGATTTTCTGCTGGAAACATTGAATCCATTTGTAGGATTGGTAAATCCACTAAGAAAGGAAACAGACATCTTGGCTATATTGGTGAAAAAGGTAATCTCTGTCAGAATATTAGTCTGATTGGCAGTGCCACCCCTGTTGCTTACTTTATTATTTTACCTGATTTAGACAAGTATGCAAGGACCTGCAATGCATATTGTAATGGCTATTTCAGTTTCTTAACATTCGTATTGAATTAGGATCATTTTGGCAGGCTGGATCGATATTTTTGTCCTATTTTTGCTGTGACTATATGAATATTGGTTCACTTTTTACTCTGGATCAAAAGATTTACTTACCTCTACCTGGTGTTAATAGTACATTTGAATTTACTAGTCATCTATACCTTGTCGATGGTCTAAAGATATCCCTACAACTAGTTATACACTGAATCAAGCATTAGAATTTGCATGGTAGCCAACACTTTTACTTTTGCAGCTAAAAACATTGATTTTTTAAAGCTACCCCATTGGTATTTAAGACTACATTTATAACATCTTGTACTATAGTAATATTGCATTTTTGGTTGTTTGTCCTTGTAAGAAAAAGTAATCACCTTTCATTCAGGTATTGGATTTAAAAGTGTATTTCTGGTATCTAGTCAACCACACATCTTCAGCAATGGGTATCAGATAAAATTTAATGAAGAACCCTCAGAAGACTGTGATATCGGATACATTGTTCCTAAATGGGTTGATGAGAAGCCAAGTATTGATGACATACATGCGGTATATGGCTATTCTAAAAAGCTTCCTACGACCACTATCATCTTACCCCTGAAGAGTGATAAGATACTCCCAGTGAAGAATGAACTATCAAGCACGCATCCTGAAATTCTTCTGTTTCTTTCGAAAATTAGGCAGCTGTCTGTCAGGGAAATAAACGATGATCCGAAGGCCAGTAAGCTTAGCCAGATTTCAATCTCAAGTGAAGTGGACTATAAGACACAGAAGGATATAAATGCAGAGTCATACACTCTCCATCTAGCTATGCAAGAAAATAAAAGGGGTGATAAAGAGGAGTGTACCTACTATATGTGGAAACAGAAGTTTGTTGTCAAACCAGAGTGCAGAGATAAGAAAAGAATGGAGGTAGATAAATGGGTGATTACCTTAGCATTTCCTCATGGACAATGACTAAGCAGAGGAGCACAGTTACCTGGTGTCTATGCATTCCTGCCAACAGAGATGGTTACTAATTTGCCCTTCATTATTCAAGCTGATTTCCTTCTTGCTTCATCCCGTGAGTCCATCCTGCTTGATAGCCAATGGAATCGTGGTATACTTGATTGCGTACCTTATGCTTTTGTCAGTGCATTTGAAGCTCTTTTGAAATCATCAAGCAATGCCCCATCATTTGCCCTTCCTCCAATTTTTAGGTTTCTGCCAGTAGCCACTTCTTCCATACCTGTGTTTGATTCAGTAAGGTTGTCAATAAAAAACAATATTGCAACTAAAGATATAATGCCTTGCGAGTCCTTTGATGCACAGAAGGTTTTCTGCAAACCAAGTGAGGTCGCTAGTCTGGATGGTGCATTCTGGAGAATTCTAATCATGTCCAAGAAATGTGGAATTAATCTGCAGAATTTATGTTCTCATGGCACTTCTGTCCTGAACTCCTATCTTGATAGCAAGGAATACAATGATGTATTAGGATTTCTGGGAGTTAGATATGCCAACTATGAATGGTATGGCAAGTTTATTGATGGTTCAAATCTAGTGAAACAGGCTCCAGAAGAGATTTATCTTGAAATATTATCTTTTATTGCTGATAATTGGTGGTTGAAGTTCTCTAATACAAGCATGTCGGATGTGCCCCTCATAAAATATGTGACTGGAACTGATTGTCCGTCATATTGTAGTGTAAATGGAGCCAGCATGCATCGTAAGAGGATTTGTATAGCATCCAATGTTAATGACTTACCATGGCTTATTGGCTGGAGCAAGGAACTCTCAACTACCTCTAGCATGTTCTTTCTGCCCCTGACCACACAGAAGTCTCTTAACACGTTTTGTAGGAGAACACAGATTATTGAGTGGCTTCAGAAAATTGCGAAGCTGGAAATTCGGAACCTCTATGAATATGCTTTTGCAGCTTCGAAGACAATTTATAATGCAAGTTCTGCTATTGCTTACTGCCACTTCCTTTATCACTCACATGCAAAGAAATACATTACTGAGGGGAGCATTATCAACCTGTGTCATGCAATGCCTTTGGTAGATAAATGTGGATCCGTGATAAAACAGAAAAATGCTTTGCTTGTTCCTGCTGAAGGGAGCAACTGGTTTACTTTGATTGGAACGAATCCTTGGAGATCTCAAAAGTATATTGATCTATCAGCAGATTACATGTCTTCTGGAACTTATGCCGGAAATTATACACCTGAAGGTCAGCTCATAACATTCTTAAGGACTTATGCACAAGCAGTGGATGTGCCGTTTATGCACCCTCCCAATGCTAGTTTCCCCTCTGTTTCATCTCCTTTAGCTAGGGAGAATGCACTTTTGCTTCTGCAATGGATTAAGAACATAAGTTCAAGCAATATCAGTCAACCACATAACTTCTTGAGCTGTATCAGAAATGGAAAGTGGCTAAAGACTTCTGTTGGTTACAAGTCGCCATCAGAATCTTTTCTATCAAGTGTAGAATGGGGAAGCAAGCTACAGATTCAATTCATTTTTTCTGGCGTGCCCATAGTTGACGAGGAATTCTATGGGAGTAAACTGCGTGGGTACATGGAAGAGTTGAGAGTAATTGGAGTGCAGTTTGAGTTTGCAAATGCTAATTTACACATTGCCGACCAACCGTTGAGCATGGAAAATGTTATTTTACTCCTACAGTGGATCAGGGATCTAAGATCGATAGGTGTCCAACTACCTCATAACATCAGGAGCTATATTAGGAATGGAAGTTGGCTGAAGACATCAATCGGGTACAGTTCTCCGTCACGATCTTTTTTGTTGTCTGCACATTCAGGAAATTTGGGGCAGATCATATCTGTATTTTCTGATGTGGCCATCACTGATCAAGAATTTTATGAAAATAAAATAAGCGCATACAAGGACGAGCTGCGTGCTATTGGAGTCCAGTTTGAGTTTGCAGATGCATCTGTACATATTGTCAACTATCTTATGTAAAAATCATCAAACGGTGCTCTTTCTCGGGTCAATATGTTCGCAATGCTTCAGTTTGTCAGAAACCTGACCGAGAATAACCTGACCTCTGTAAATTTCATTGGAAAAATAAAAAAGGGCTGCCAGTTCAAGACTTACCTTGGGAACAGATTGCCAGTAAATTCTATCCTGTTTAATTCAGAATGGGAAAATGCTTCTGTCATCAGCTCATTGCCTTTTATTGACACCCTGTTTTATGGTGAGGACATACTTGAGTACAAACCAGAGCTTGAGCTACTGGGAGTTCATGTTGCCTTTAAACAGAATTACCAGCTGCTAGTTGACAACTTCAGTCTCATTAGAGATGAAATTACTCCTGATGTCACCATACTGATGCTCAAGTGCCTTCGATATGCCGAGACACCTCAACATTTTGTTAAAAAGCTGAAAGAGCTGAAATGGTTGAAGACTTGTCTTGGCTTCAGAGCTCCTCCTGGAACTTTCCTCGTTAATGATGATTGGAAATGTCTTCTGAATATTGTTGATGATGTACCGCTGCTTGATGTGAAGTTCTATGGAGATGAAATTAGGGTGTACGCGGGAGAGTTAAGGAAGGTTAGTGTAATCGTTGGCTTTATAGAGGCAAGTAAGGCAATTGCCTGTAGAGTCACGAAACTGTTATGTTCTTCCTCGTTTACAGAGGAGAGGGGAGTTGCCATGCTGGAATGCTACAGAGAACTTAGTACCAAGCATGGAAAGTTACCTGTTGATCTTGTCAATTGCATGAAGCATGAGAGATGGTTGCACACATCACTTGGATTCAGAGCTCCTCAGGAAGCAATTGTTTTTGGTTCTGAATGGGAACATGTTTCTAAAATTTCCAATCTACCCTTCGTTGATGATAATTATTATTCTGAGTATGGCCAGGGGAAAGGTATCAGCATCTACAGAGATGAACTGATGGCCTTGGGTGCCAAGGCTGAACTAAAACATGTAGCACCCTTTGTCATCTCTGGACTCAAAATTCCACATGATGCTTCAGGTATTACACCAGAAGCTGTTCTATCATTGCTGAAGTGCATCAGGAGCTGGAAAATGCTTGGCTCAGCTTTACCTGACAATTTCATGAGCTCAATCAACATGAGGTGGGTGAAGACGACTGCAGGATATAGGCATCCCAAGAATTGTCTCCTGTTTGGTCCTGCCTGCTCTTCTCTTCACAGGGATGATGGCCCCTTCGTAGATGAAGTGTTTTATGGGCAGGAGATATTGTCATATGAGAGTGAGCTGCAAACATTAGGAATTATTGTGGATGCTAGGGCTGGTTGTGCGCTGATGGCGCTGTGCTTAAAGAGTTGCTCTAATGGCGATGCAATTTCCAGGATATACTCATATTTGGAAGCATTACGTTGGAAGCCTCGCAATGCTAACGATAATTGGATTTGGTTACCACAGGGAAGTGATAATGGACAGTGGGTGAACCCAGATCGTTGTGTTCTACATGACAGAAATAGCCTCTTCGGCTCTCAGCTCCATGTTTTGGTAACATGGTACGACTACAAGCTACTTAGGTTTTTCAAAACTGTTTTTGGTGTGAAGGGTCATCCAACGATTGGCGACTACTGCAGGCTCTGGATCATGTGGCAGAACTCCAAATCCACTCCGACACCAAAAGATTGTGCTGCTTTCTTTGAATTTGTTGATAAGAATTGGAACACAGAAATTGGCAAGTACCTTGCTGGATCCGTCACAAAAGTTCCTGTCTGCTCAGAAGATCGGATCTTGCTACTTCCGAAGCAGGATGTGTTCATTCCAGATGATCTGCTTCTGGAGGATTTGTTCAGGATGCAAGCTGAGCAACCTTTATTTGTATGGTATCCACCAGCTAGCTTGTCTCTTTTATCTCCAGCAAAACTAAATGAGATTTATAGCACTGTTGGTGTCCAGAAAATATCCAAGGTTGTTACGCGGGATGAATCTGAGGACTTGAAGCTCGATCATTCGCTAACCATGGTTCAGAAAGGAACCGTGATCAAACCTGGCTTGCTCAGGATCATACTAGCATTTCTTGCAGATCCTGCCCTCGATTTTCCTGCTGAAAAGAGGCATGAAATGTTATCATGCCTCACCAATGTGGTTGTCCATGAGACAGCTATGCCTCTCACAGCAAGCTATCAGGTAGGGCTTTCTTCCGGAAGAAGCTTGAACGTTAAATCTGCACGGATTTTCCGCTGGGAAAGGGAGGAGTCCAGAATTTTCATGACTAGGAATTATGGGTCGGTGTCACTGGAGAATGCGGAGAGGGTACAGTGTGCAGCATATTTTGCTGAGGAGATATCAAAAGGGTTGTTGTTTGAGAGAACAGACCGAGTTCCTGCTCTTGCTGAGCTTATCACGGCTGGGTTTCTGTTGGACTTTGATGTTCCTGCTGTTCGGTTTCTGTTGAAGTTCAAGAACGTAAGGCTGCTTGAGGACGATGAACAGTTCTGCAGCTACCTTGCATAGTAACAAATCATGTAATGCTCCTGCATATATGCTCTTTCGCTCTCTCTCTCTCTGTGGACTGTGGGTAACATACTAACAATCCTTGCTAACTTTTCATCTCATGCAGGTTAAATGTTACCATTTGGATACTGCAACTCTGTGAGTCACTAATTCCCCCCTGTTTATCTGCATCAAAGTTTTTTTTTTTTATGTGCAAAGCCGCACTGGTACTGATCTACTGCTCTTAATTCCTAATTCATGCAGCATATGTCCATTTTCTTGTAACCTATAATTTCTCACTGCTTGTGTTCTGACTAACTATAGGACTTCTGGATCACTAGACGTGTACGGAGTACTCGTATGGAGAATGTCGGTTTATTATCATGGCATAGCAAAACTTTTTTGTTCTTGGGAGACAGAGTCTCAGGCTGCAGGATTGAGCGATGCAAATTATTGCGTAGTCATGTTCAAGAGTTTGTTGTTTCGTTATGCTATCTCGAGTTTGTTGTTTCGTTATGCTATCTCGTGGAACTGTGCCCTTTGAATTGTTTGCCCCCGCATTATTATTAATGCTAATTATCAACTATGGCATGAATGCTTCCGAAAAAGAAACTGTGGCATATGGAAGTGTTTGTGTTAGCCATATATCGGTGCCTTCATACTTCAATTTAATCTTTATCGATGGTATTCGATATGAATGATAATCTCCTATATAAACTATGTTTTCCTTAGATAACCATTGTCTTCCTTTTTTGAAGTAATAAATAAGTGGTTTCCTTACTATTCATTGAATAGTTGGTTAATTTGCTGGGTTGCATTTTGTTGAATTTCTCCAATCACCCCTCTTGTATACTTTGCACTCTTGGTTTCGGAATTAATGGAAAACCTTTTGTAAAGCAAAATAAACCTACTGGTTATTATTGTGGGCTGGAAATCTGAAACCATTACTTTTTTCTTTGAAAGGGACCTGGAACCATTATATTACCAGGTAGGGAAACTGTGTATATAGTTTGTTAGGGGAAAAGTTATAGTTATTATCAGTATATATGTTTACAAAATAACAAGCTGTTCATAATTTTCAAAGAACTTTTGGTCTCCTTTGGATTGGAGGATGTTTGAAAGGAAAATGGAGGATTTGAATCTACAGGAATTTTTCCAATTGAGGTCACTTGGATCATAAGATTTGGAGATGTCAAATTCCTATGAAATGCATTACCGTCTAGCACCTCATATTTTATTTTCATTTGCTAAGTCAATGCATGTTCTCTCTTCGTCCCTTCTCACTCTTATTCATGCAGGATTTCTTATAAAACTAATATGTTTTAATTCCTACGAACCAAGAATCACTTTTTAGGGCCCCTTTGAATCGCACGATTGAAAAAACAGAGGAATATGAAAACACTGTATTTTAGCAGGAATGCAAGTATAAAACAAAGGATTGCAAAACAAAGGAATGACCATTTGATTGGATCATAGAAAAAGTAAAGGAATCAGATGAGAGAGATAGACTCAGAAGAAATTTTTCAAGAGGTTAGAGTAGATGCTAAATTTCCTACGTTTTTCCTCTAGAACCGTAGGAATAGAAAAGTTTCTTACGTTTTTTCTTTTCTCATTCCTACTTACGAATCAAAGATATAAATAGTTTGTTTTTCCTCTATTTTTTCTTCAATTCAAAGGGGAACGTGTTGATTCATATTTTTCCTCTGAGAGCAGCCAGAGTACAGCACGTGCTGATCTTATTATGCGGCATGACACGTACTGAGAGCAACATAATAAAATCCCATGACGTAATAAAATCCCATAATGCCCTTTGCTGCTATCACTAGTTTAGACAGAGCAACAGCAGGCTAGGACACTCAGACAGACTGAGTAAGACATGGTGTAGTGAAAGTGGCTTCCACAGCTCGACTAGTCACCCCAGTATGCAAGAGCAGTGAAAGTGTTTTTGTTTGCTTGTCGTTGGTACAAGGAAAGTGGGGAGTACTCCCTCCGCCCCTTAAAAACTCACTCTGTTTAGTTCGTGAAAAGAAAAATTTTAAGTGTCATATCAGACTAATTTTATAACTCGTTTGGAAACCGTGAAATGAATCTTTTGAGCTAATTATTCTATCATTAGTACACGTGGGTTACTGTAGCACTTATAGTTAATCACGTGACTAATTTGAACTTATTACTTGTAGTTCTCCTCGTTTTGGCACCGGGGGTCCCACTGGCAGCGAGCCAGACTCAGTTCAGCGCTTATACTAACCGGGCCCACTGGGCCGGAGGCCCAAAACCCAAAACAAGTCCCAAACCCCTCTCCTCTCCCCTCTCCCCTCTCAACACTTCTCTCCCCGAGCCGCCGCCCGCCGCCCGCCACCGCCGGAGAGCAAGAACACGGAGGAGCGAGCGGGTCGTCGAGGGCGATGGCGGGAGGCGGCATGTTCGGCGGCGCCGGCGCGTTCTGGGCGACGCGGGCGCTGGAGGTGGTGAAGCGGAACGACTCCCCGGGACTGCTCTGGAAGCGGATCAAGCTCACCACCACCCGCAAGAACAACGCCAAGAAGCGCCTCAAGCGCCTCTGGCAGGTAAATCAATCCCCCCATGGCCGCGCCCTCCCCCATCCTCTTTCATCTCCGTTGACGTTTAACCCCATGCGAACCCCACCCGCGTGGATGAACGTTTCTTGCGCGGGGGGGGGGGGGGGGGGGGGGGGTTCTGGTGATCTGCTCCCAACGATTCTGTTATTTTGGTGCGCAGTTTAAATTCAATTTCAGTGATTCCGTTTGGTGTAATCTGGGATTGGTAACATTTTGGGTAGTTTGATTGTGTCTAGTAGTATATAATTAGTATGGACTTGCACTTGATTCCGGAAGTACTTGTTTGTGATTTTTAATTTAGTCATTTAAAGGAGAAGGGTTGATTGGGGATGAACAGCCTCAGTGGTGAAAACGGGTGGATGTTAAATTGGACCTCGTATTCGGACGGAGGCAACCATTCGGTTTTTGTTCTTTTCATATACCACCTCCAATGTCAAATTCACGCGCATAAGTATGCAGTTCGATAGGATACTTGATGTAGATTAATCGGTAGTATGGTAGTAGAAGTTAGGGCATTGGCATTGCAATTTGGAACTTGTTAATTTCATACCAAAGGGTTTACCTGCTATTAAAGGAGTGGATTTTTTTAAAAATTTCTCTGGGAATAATCCTATATACCTAACAGGAAAGCTGCTTGCTTGAGAATGTTGAATGTAGCATCCTCATATTTACTTCTTAGTAATACGAACAAATTGGTTGTTTGTGCTAACTGAGCCTCATACCTTGAGTTTGCTGGTAGTCGGATAATCCAATTCAAATCAAACTCTAATTTTGGAGAAAATCTGAATCCAGTTCATTATTAGAGAAAAATACAAACAAAAACATGCAGGCGCCCTGACCTCTCCCCTCATCCCATTCCCATCTGTTATATGCCCATTAATCCACATTGTGTGTTCCTCATCAAGGCTAATCTTCACTTGTGCGATCTTTGCCTTGCTTGTGGGTTCAAATCATCCAAGTTCCCTTTGCTGCTACACAACCCTGTTGCTTTTGCACTTTGCCAGGGCAAGGTTTTGAGTTTCCTGGGCTATGACACAGTAAAGTTGTAGGCGCTTGGGCCCTGGGTTGTAATAATTAGTAAAGGACTGCATGGCAACTGGCAAGAAAAATCCTTGTTACATTAGGAGTGCAGTAGCCTGAAAAGGGGAAGGATGCGTTCATCTGGTTGTGGATTTCATCACCCATTTTCATGAATATCAATTTTCTTCCCTTGATACTATCCATGGGCTTAATTTGTTAATAGTGGAAGTAGATTAGTGGGCGGACTCGGGTAATTTCATGTCTTTTAGGGCCTCTGACCTGATCATGAGAAAGTAATGATTATGGAAGCTTTGGATAATTTTTTAGTACTTCTAGAGTGTATTAAAAATCCAAGTTTGGTTGCATAGGTGAAAATTTGTGCTGCTTAGAATTAGAAGTTTATTGTTGTGACAATTTGTTGCCGTCTTTGACAGAAGTCATGCATTGCATAATACCTTTGAAAGTGGTTGCATTAACTTTTAGATTAAACTTTAGTCTTTAAAGACATATTAAGTTGTGTAGTTGCTTAAAGAAATTAAACAAGGTTTACTTTAGCAAAGTTACTTTGGCTGATTTTGCATGTTAATTCAGGGTACAAGGCTCAAAATAATGACCAATTGTCTGTATAGCACTGACAGAACTTTGAATGCCACTTTGGGGATGATCTTAACAACTTTGTTGTTCATTAGCTTTCATGGCTACATCAGGAAACAGCCCTCAAAAACTGTGAAGAATTACACTGACCCCATATTGATACATCAGAAAGTTATCTTCTTGGCTTCAAATTATGAAATCACCTCCACTAATATACAACAAAAAAATTGTAATCAAGATTACTAACTAGGTAGGGGAATTTGAACTGATACCAACAAAAGCAAACAGTGAATTCTCTTTGGAGTCGTTTCCGTGTAGTGTTTGTAGTTTATGAGTTTTCACCCTCATAAGCATGCTCAGTAAGGAAAAGTACAAAAGAGGCAAAACTAAAGACTTTATGTTGGATAGTATAGGAGAGGAATACTGCGTAACGTGGGACACTTTGTATTGAGTCTCAGGAGGCCGATATATATAGGAGTACATGGGGAGGAGATAAGGAAGGATTAGAGATATGGAAGGAGTCCACACAAATCAATGCTATCCTAAAATAGCTCTAACTACCATATACTCTAACATCCCCCCGCAGTCTAAGCGTGAGCAGCGCGGACACTTGGACTGGAGAAGAAACCGGCAAGACTACTCAATACGGATAATAGCCCTTTGTGCCGTAGTCAGTGTAGCCGAAGCGAAGGGTGCGAGGGAGCCGTGGTCGATGAAGCCATGCGTAGAGTAGCCGTGGTCGTTGTAGCCGAAGTCGGGAAGCTGATGTCGAGGTAGCCGAGCCGCAGGACGCGCATGGGGAGCCGTAGAGTGGTCGTGGACGCACAGGAGGGGCGTCGTGGACCAAGGTGCGCGAGGACGCGCTGGAGACGAAGACGGTGACACAATCGCGGCAATCGTTGAGGTAGATGACACCGAAGAGCCGATGTAGTCGAACCGTGAAGGTCGAGACGTCACACAGGGTTTGCCAGACCTCGGGACAACTCGGGACGAACGCGCGCAATGGTGTTGCCAATACCGCGCGGGCGAGGTAAGGGACCACCATGAATCATACGCTAATGTCGGAGGAGACTAGCAAAGAAGGCCTCCAAGACGGTCGCGGCGCGAGAACGGCGTAGAGGGAGAAATGCTGGAGCAGCACGCGGTTGTCGGAGAAGAGCGAAGTGTAGTTGAGGAAGATACGGCGACGCTGGCGATGAATCATGTTGGACGAAGTAGAAGGCGATGTAGCAGGACAAACGGCCTAGACGGCGACGTCGGTAGCCATGTAGAGGTAGCTGGACCACCGGCCTAGAGTGGCGACAGTGGCAGCTTGGAGATGCGGCGGCGATGCTCGAAGTAGAGGAAGAAGACCCTGAGCGGCTGACGATGACCAGTGCAGACGACGAGGTTGTCGATGCGCAAACGGCGATGAAGACGACGAAAGCGGCGAAGCTGCGGTCCGAGAGGACAACACAGCTGCAGCTCCATGTCGATGCAGCGGCAAGAAGTCCACCGGTGATGTAGAAATGCTGAGGAGGGCGCCTCTCAGCAATGCAACAACCAGTGGAGGTGTGGACCACAGGCAGCGGCACTGCGGCCTAAGGGAGGCGACGCAGCGGCACCCCAAAGCTTGATGGCGTAGACGTGTGCTCGATGACGATCGGTTGTAGAAGCCGTAGCTGGGCGCTTGAACGGGTGATCAAGCCGAAGATGCGCGAGGCGGAACAATGAAGTCGAAGCAGAGTCGATGCTGATGTCGGAGACGCGCAGATGTCGACGAGGCGATAGGCGACGCAAACCCGTTTTTTGAAACGGGAAAAAAAACACAAGGATACATGTAGCAGCAGAACAGCATCAGTAGCAAGCTTCCCGTGCAGCTCATCCTCTCACACATGGACCATAGACCAAGTCCACGCCACCTTGTGCACCACAGCATGGACCAAGTCAACAAGTAGCAACCCTTTGACCGGTGCATCCACTGCCTTCCCCAATCCTATCCATCCACACATGTGTAGACAGATAGAAAGAAGAGACAAGCAGCAAGCGCAGTGGCTCCGGGAGGGCAGGGGCGTCGGTCTTGGGTCGGCGGCAACCACAGAGAGGCCGGCGGTGCAAGGGAGGCGGCCGGGACGAGTCCGGCCGGCTGCAGCTCGCAGATCGACGGAGGCCCCTGGCGCGCCGACGCCGTCCGTGGGTCAGCGACGAGGTCGACCGGTGGAGAGGCCCATCCCCTCGGTGGCGGCAGCGTGCAGACGACGCGCAGCCGTGGCAGGGCCGGCGGAGGCGGCGTCGACGGTGAACCGGCGACCTGTCGAGGCTGGCGGCGGTGGGCGCAGCCACGTGGAGCTCGTCCCCCCGGTCGACGGCCGTGGTTCGGAGGAGGCGGCCCAGCGGCGCCAGCCGTGGAGTCGGAGTTTGCCGTCAGCGAAGACTACCGAAGACGTTGTTGCTGCTTGACGGAGACTGGACTCGACGAAGAACGGCCGCATGAGTAGATCGAGATCGATCCCTCAACGGCGAAGCAAAACGACGAAAGAAAAACGGTGGCCACCCCCGGGAGATCGAAACCCTCCCGGGGGCGACGAGCGGAAGCGTGAGAGAGAGACGACTAGATCGCCCGCTCTGATACTATGTTGGATAGTATAGGAGAGGTATACTGCGTAACGTGGGACACTTTGTATTGAGTCTTAGGAGGCCGATATATATAGGAGTACATGGGGAGGAGATAAGGAAGGATTAGAGATATGGAAGGAGTCCACACAAATCAATCCTATCCTAAAATAACTCACTACCATATACTAACACTTTCTACACATATATTTAGCTTGAAGTACCTGGAAATCTCACCCTCTTGAGAACCATTGATATGGACAGGGAAAATAAAAGTAAGCCATATTCTGAAGAGTCTATATAGATTCGGACATTCAATGGTGTAACTTCTCGTCTGTGATTTATTCTGAAGAGTGGACAATGTGCATAAGATGAAAAGATAATAAGACCTCAGAATGAATGCTGCATTTATAAAAAAAAAAAAGGATAGTCTTCTAGATTACAGACCATTTCCCTCTATCAGAACGTACCTTTTTGACCACAACCACCTGTCAATCCCAGAACCTCAGATCTCAGGCCTCAACAATACGAGGTGCAATATGATATATAACCATGTTAAGGATATATGCCTGTATCTAAATATTCACTGTGTACAAAGCAAATAATGCAGGTTTGTTCCATGCAAAATATGTCTACGCAAACTTCAGTACTTTTGAGTTTGATAAGTTATATACCTTAGTATTACATCAGAACCCAGTACCACCTAACTCCTCAGAGTGCTTTCTGTATGACATTGGTTGCAATGATCTTTTTTCTGCTGGTAGGTCAAATTTTATCTAGAGCCTACATTAGTATTAGTGAGACTCATAAGTGCCAACATGCTGATATTCAGGAGTGAATAAAAGGAATCAATTGACACTCTAAAAGGGTGGAAACAGGAAAGAGTTTCTGATTTCATCATCAATACCTAATGATATAAAGGCTAGTGAATTTCTTATGTGTATTGATTGAACAGGATGAGGATCGAAACATGCAAATAAGGAAGGGGGTTCTTTTTAATTGCACTGGGCTTTCTAGAGTTACTAAGTAGAGTATTGACTTTGCATGTACTGTGAAAATTGTTGATCAGCAGAGAGATCTAATTGATTTGCTTAGGCAGGAGGTAGTTAGGATGCAGGGAAGGCACTTGATGGTATCCTATGTTGAGATACCACAGTCAGTTACAAAGTCTGTGACCAGTTGCACTCAAAGTGTTGAAAAAATTATCTTTGCTACTGCTTCTTAGTATATACATTTGGTGCATGAGTGCATCACTTGAGCCTTTTGATCACCAAAATGTGGCGCCATTATTTTAGCAATCCCTCAATTTTTGTTCCTTTGGCATGAAGGGGAAATTTCATATACCACCTCCAATGTTAGATTCACGTGCATAAGTATGCAGTTCGATAGGATACTTGATGTAGATTGACCGGTGGTCTGGTAGTAGAAAGTTAGGGCATTGGAATTTGGAACTTGTTAATTTCATAGGGAAGGGTTTACCTGCTCTTAGAGGATTGAGATTTTATTTTTATGGAATTTCTCTGGGAGTCCTACATACCTAACAGGACAGCTGCTTGCCAGTGTTCTATGTAGCATCATCAAGTTTTACTGATGTTTGTAGTAACTGGGCCTAATGCCCCAAGTTTGGTGGCAATCGGTAATACAATTCAAATCAGACTATTTGGGGGAAAAAAATTGAGTCCAGTTTATGAGAGAAAAATAAGAAGAAAAAAAAAAGACATGCAGAAGCCTGACCTCTCCCCTCAGGCCCTCATCCTATTCACATCTGTTGTTATATGCCCATTCATCCACAATGTGTGTTCCTCATCAAGTCACTAGACCCTACTTCTGCTTCTGATCTTCACTTGTGTGATCTTTGCCTTGATTGTGAGTTCAAACCATCCATGTGACCTGTTCCGGTTTCATGGATATCAGTTCTTTTCTCTTGATACTACCCATGGACTTATTATTAGTTTTTAATACTACCCCCATCTCATAATGTATGATGTTGTTTAGTTCAATTTTGAACTAACCAATGTCAAACAAAAAGAAATGGGGGGAGTAGTAGATGAGTCCGCAGACTTGGGGACCCCGACTTCTAGAGTGTATTAAAATCCAAGCTTGGTTGCATGGGTGAAAATTTGTGCAGTTTAGAATTAAAAGTTCATTATTGTGACAATTTGTTGCTTTCTTTGACGGTAGCCATGCATTGCAAATGAACCATTGAAAGTGCTTGCATGAACTTTTAGATTTAACTTTAGTCTTTAAAAACATATATTAAGTTGTGTAGTTGCTGAAAGAAATTAATCAAGGTTGCTTTGGCAAATTTACTTTGGTTGATTTCGCATGTTAATTCAGGTAACGAGGTTCAAAATAACGACCAATTGTCTGTACAGCACCAAGCAGAACTTTTAGTCCCACCTTGGGGATGATCTTAGCAACTTTCATGTTAATTAATTTTCATGACTACATCACGAAACGACCCTCAAAACTGTGAAGCATTATGCTGACCCATATTGATGTATCAAAAAGTTATCTTTCTACCTCCAAATTATGAAATCGCTTCCACTAATATACAATGAAAAATTATAATCAAGATTACTAACTAGGGTTAGGGAATTTGAATTGACTCCAACAAAAGCAAACAGCAAATTCTCTTTGGAGTCATTTTCATGTAGTGTTTGTAGCTTATGAGTCTTCACCCTCATAAACATGCTCAGTAAGGAAAAGTACAAAAGAGGCAAAACTTAAAGAGTTTTGAGTTTTCTCTTTGCAACCAAGGGGAGCTACACCACGCTGCTCTCCTGCCACTGAGCTTGCTACCCCTTTGATTTCTACCAATGAACCTTCCCTAAAGACATGTATTTCTCCTTCCAATTCACCTTCCCCAGCGGAGAATTCAACCAATCCATTCCTAGCACCATGTCATAGGCAACCATAGTTTCTACACCTATATTAAGCTAGGAAGTCCCTGGAAATCTCACCCTCTTGAGAAGAGTCTACATGGATTCAGACATTCAATGGTGTACCTTCTCATCTACGATTTATTCTGAAGAGTAGAAAATGTGCATAAGATGAACATATAATAAGACCTCACAATGTATGCTGCATTTATAAAACACTGATAGTCTCAGACACAGACCATTCCCTACATCAGATTTGACCACACCACCTGTCACTCCCAGAACCTCAGGCCTCAGCCATATGAGGTGTAATATGATATAACCATGCTAAGGATATATTCATATATCTAAATATTCATTGTGTACAAAGCAGATAATGCTGGTTTGTTCCGTGCAAAAGATATCTACGCAAGCTTCAGTACTTTAGTTACCTTAGTGTTGCATCAGAACCCACTACCACCCGATTCCTGTTGATTTCCTCCTGGTTTACAGATTCAACATTTATAGCCCGATGGAAGTACAAAATTAAAGGACTGCACATGAATGCCTGTGTGAAATAAAAATGCAAACACCTAAGTGCTTGCTGGTGAATTTCATCAGCAATACCTAAAGATATGAAGGCTAGTGAATTGTAATGTGTTATTGATTGAACAGAATGAAGAGTACCATGCAAATAGGGAAGGGGGTTCTTTTTTATTACACATGACTTTCTAGAGTTAGTAGAGTATTAACTTTACATGCACTGTAAAGATATGGATGTGATTTGCTCTAGGCAGGAGGTAGGTAGGATGCAGGGAAGGCACTTGATTGTATCCTATGCTGAGATACCACAGTCAGTTAAAAAGTCTGTGACCAGTTGCACTCAGTATTGAAAAAATTATCTTTGCTACTGCTTCTTTGTATATACATTTAGTGCATGAGTGCATCACTTGAGCCTTTTGATCACCAACTTGTCACTTGAACCAACATTTTATCCTTTTTCTGTACTCACCTAGTCACCTTTCTTCCTCTCTGTGAAGTTTGGTCACATAAACAACTATACTGCCAATATAATTAATTTTCTGCTGTTCCTATTCAGTTTGTTGGATGCAGTTAATACTTAATACACTTCACTGAGACTAACTTTAGTGAAGCATATGGAATTGCAACATGCTAGTTGAACTATCCAGATCTTCCGTCATTACTCCCTAATGAATAGCTTAAGTAATTCATGAGTTCAACTTAGCAGTTCAGTTTGTTGGTGCAGCCGCAATTACAGAGTGTTATTTGTTTGGATGATCATCACTGTTATTTATCTTGTTCAGTTTATATACATGATTTAAGATCATTTTAGCTTTGAGAATTCAAATTATTTTCATAATTTCACATTGCTTGTTATTTGTTCGCATTTACAAAGTTATCATGTTCCCCTCATTTGACTATTTTTGCAATTTACTCATGAAACATTATATCTATATTACCCCAATTAAATATTACTCGGTGGTTACTTCAAATGGAATGCACGAGTGCATTGTTCACTTTTGTCTATAAGTTTTATTTCGAACTATGATTTGGAATGCACGAGTGCATTCTATGATTTGTTTAGATTATTTCATTCCATGCAACAAAACATATCAAACGAGATGTAGCAAAAACCAAGAATAAATAAAAGAAACTTTTTTCTTCCCTCTTAAGCTTTTTCCCTGAAATTTTGTTGGGCTATGCTATGATTTGTTAAAAAATAGTTTTTATTGGATACTTTATTTTCTGCAACAATAACAGTTCAAATAAGGTCGAGCAAGAACCCTAGGATAGACTAAAAGAACATTAATTTTCTGTTATTAGTAATTGGTATCAGCTAATTTCTAAGACAATTAATTTGCAAAGTCCTGAACCAAGGATCTGCAATAGAACCTCAAATTCCCCTACTTATATTATGACTGTGTGCGTACTCCTAAATGATTATTTATTTCCACATTCCTTCCAAGCTGTGCAGTTTATCCCATTGAATTTGAGCCAATATTTGTTGGATGGCGGTTATGAGGCTCTTTTACTATGTTTTGGTTAAAAATTTGTGATTGCGTGTACTTTCTTAATGATAATGAACTGTCCTTTGATGCGAGAGATAAGGCAAAATAGCGTTTACGGGTTGCATCTCTGTTGTTTTCACTTTGAACTCTATTGGCCAGTCATCACTTAACCTTCTAGTATTCTTGCATTTCATATTCTCAGATCAGATGAATGAAATGCTAATGACTGTTTGCTACGTTTTTGTTTTCAGAATGAGGCAGTTATAAGGGCTTGTGGTGAAGTAGAATTGTCGTCGTCGTCGACATCAAACACCGCATCGGCTGCTGGGAAACAACAGTAGATCCCAAAGTCAATCTAATGACATGCACACAGGCTTAAATGCAATTTGAAAAGGCCCAGTCAGTGACCTTTGCATGACAATGCTGAAAGCCTCTCCATGTTTCCAAGCTTTGTTACTTCATCAACTGGAACAAGTACATGCATGTACACATCCAACCTTTTTTCATCAAGAGGACACATACATCATTGCTTGCTGCCATATGCTTCCTCTCCTGCTTACATCACCCTTTAGCATCTTCCTCTCCCCACTGAACCCCACAACTTTGTGCTTTGCATCACTTCCCTGAAACTTCATATTTGTCTGTTTGCTTCCATCCACTATGCATCATGCTTAGATCAGTGTACTCACATCTACTGTTATGCAGATGCTCTATTCTAGAACTCTATTCAGCATTGCAATAATGTGGAAAATTGAAAAATGCAATGCACCCCCATTATGTCGTTGACGTCAGAGGGTCACCATTTCCCAAGCTTGCAAGTCTGGTTAAAGACATGAGAGGAGGAGGAACCTGTTGCCATCACGGACAGCTCTTGTCCGTTGTGATGTTTTTGCCATGTAATTTGCTCCTCTCCCATGTGCCAGCATCTGCATCTGCATTAAACATATGTGTTTTGATGTGAGCTTAACACGCAACAGAAATATCTGTCCTGCGTGTGACCTTTTCACCTGTGGTTGGGTCGGCAGGAGGAACCAAGATGAGGCAAGAGCCGGCGCCGGCAGCAGATAAAACAGAGGCTTGCAAGCATGTGTTATTGATGGATTGTTGTGGTTTTTTTTTACTTTGTTCACCGTACATAAGGTTAAGGTTGGGAACTCCACCTTTCCGTGCACAAAACGAAGCGATCCGGTAATGCGTGATTAATTACTCCATCCCACAAAGAGCGCATTTTAAGATAATCCGTCTTATTTGAAAAATTTGTAATTTTTTTTTAAAAAATAGTCTCGTATAAAATACTATTCATGTTTTACCATCTAATAACAATAAAAATACTAATCATATATTTTTTAAATAAGACATAGTCAAACATTGTATCAAAAACTAAAAATGCATTCTTTATAAGACAGAGGGAGTAAGTATTAGCTAAAATAAAGTTAAATAATAGATAACTATGATTTTCTTTAAAGCAACTTTTCTATACGTGAAGTTGATAGAGCATGTACTATCTGTGAAGTGACTATACGTTGAGATAACGGAAAGAGAGTTGTCATGCCACTAGGGAAAATCGCTAGGGATTGGCCAAAATGACACTGGCGCGTGGAGACAGGGTTCTGAATACTACCACTGTCCAGTGAAATCCAGTAACCATACGTCCGGTTATTAGATTTGGATAGAAGTTCAAAGTCTAAAATGTTGAATTTGTACTAATTGGCAACCATCTAGTTGTTGCACAAAAGGGTTGTAGATTAAAGTTTGAATTTATATCCCTTCCGCCGGTAATGAGGGATGTAAACGATATCATTTTTACGGAGACGATTCTTGGACCATGCTGAATTTTCATATTTATCAATTTTACGTATTTAGTTCTGACTGCAACATGATGGTGAAACAAATTAGAAAATCAAATTTTATACTATATGTCTAAAATATTCGAATTTTAGATATGACTAAAACATAAATGGTCGAAAATTGTGTCACCTTTACGGAAACGACCTCCTAATTGATCCACTGGTCAATGGTTTGTTATTGGTCACTCCTCTGGGTATATTTTTTTTAACCACAGTAATTTCTTTATGTCCTTTTCTTTGTGTGTGTGAATGATGACCAATTTTGACGAAAAAACGCAAATCAACTCGAAATTGAAGAAAACAAGGAATTATAGGAAGATAATAACCCACATACTGTATGTATCTGCCGAGAGCCGACGAGTATCTGCATCTTCCACAAAAACGCTACCTTTAAACCAACGCCACCTGATCAGTGCGCTGACAAAAGTGACAAGCAGGTGAAATTAAAACAGCCCATTAATTCGTCCATCAATTAGTTAGGAAGAAAACAAACATAAACAACAGCCCAGGATGGGATGCGATCTCCGTGATCGCTCAGTGTCGCTAGCGTACACAACTCGATAACTCATTAAAAACAAAACGCTTCTTCCCCCCTTGCAGCATGGCACTACAAGTCGTATGTGTATTTTAGGTTTGACACTCCATGGAGATCGATCGAGAGACAGATTCTCTATTAATTCTTCCCCGGTTTCAAGTTTTCAACCCCCCGGACCTATGGGCCGGGGTCTCATTAATTGGTTACCCATATAATCCCTAAGAAATCAAAACGATTTATTAGAAAATAAATATTAATTTATAGTTGAAACTCTTATATAGTTATTCGCGACGATTTAAAAGCCAATGCTAAAAACGAACGATGTCAAAGGTTTCTTAAAATCGACTTTAAAATTTGAATTTTAGATTTTTGCTTTGACTTATTAGGTAAACCGATGTGCAGTCGACAGGCCGACGACGGCAGGGCGGTGACAGCATGCATGAAACTAGGGATGAAAATGGTCAAAAATTATCAGAAACGGTATCATTATTTTATTATTTTTTCAAAAACGAACAGAAACGGTTGGAAAATTTCCATATTTATAGATTCATCTATTTAGTGTCAACTTCAATACTACCCACGCTGACAGAAATTAAAAAAAACTATAACCATCGGTAAAAATATTATTATTATTATTATTATTATTATTATTATTATTATTATTATATATTAGTTTTACGGAAATGGTACCGTACGATCGGGAAATTCCCGTACCGTTTTCAGCTCTACATGGAATGGAACGACCATCCCGTCCCGTAACTATACACGACATACTCCTGGTACGCAACGCAACTCGATCGGGATACGGGAAGGACGAGACGGACGGGGAGGGGGGAGGGGGGGGGGGGACCCCGGCCTCAATGGGGGCACATATTCTCGTACGGTCGAACGCAACAAACGCGACGCGACAAAAAAAACCCCGACGGTGCCGTGCCGTCCCCGCGCACGCACGCAGTAGGCACAGCAGCTGCTTCCGTCCGTCGTACGTCGGGAGGCTGGCGACTACCGCTGCGTCTGCGTACGTGAGAGTGTAGCAAACATCCATCCATCCATCGATGGAGACGGCCACGGCGGCCGGCGCCTCGCGCGACTCCCCTCCCGTTGCGTTGCGTGCCGACGCGCGACGCCGGCCCGCGCGTCGTCCGCG
This sequence comes from Oryza meridionalis, assembly GCA_000338895.3. NCBI lineage: Eukaryota > Viridiplantae > Streptophyta > Magnoliopsida > Poales > Poaceae > Oryza > Oryza meridionalis. The sequence continues at coordinate 16,352,812 of CM002535.2, read as the reverse complement.
CGCGCGCATCTCGCGATCGTTTCGTAGGTTCGTGGAGGGTACGATGATCATCTGATTGGTGTGTAGTGTACGTATAGATAGGTCAATGCATGTGTGTGTGGTCATGCATGGTCGGTCTTCCTCTTCCTGGCGGGAAGGGTTTTTTTTTTTTTTTTCGTCGTTCGCTCCGTGGTTGCTCCATCGATCAACTAATTAACTCATCATATCATGGTTGGTTAATTCGGTTTGGTTCCACGGACTGATGTGTCCTCGGTGCATTAATTATAGGATTATTCTAGGTACCGTTTGGCACAACTCATGCGATTCTCGATTAATTAGATCCTTATTAGGATTTGTTGGCATGACTATAGCAATTATATATATCTCTCTGATTTCAAATTGGCATCTCTCCCGTTTTTATAACCGATCGACAAAGAGAAATAGGTATTGGTGCTTAAACACCATCAATATCGATTAAACAACTGGCTTGAAAAAATATCCAAAATAAAATAAAAAAAAGCCAGCAGGCTAGTTCCATCTGAAGCTAGCGGCACAAACATGCACGTTCTTCGTCATTGATTCCCTCCTCAATTCCTCATCAATTATGCTCACGCCATAGCTCGGAACACCCATCGTATGCGCTAGCACCCCTTGTTGTCCCCGTTGCCATTGTTGCCATCGCCTATGGTCATATCTGGATTTGGCCCTGCATGCCAGCCTCCATCGCTCACATGCTTGTCCCATCACCGAACCACTACTCAGAGCGCCATGGGATCTGCAAACCATTAGCGTGCGGACAACAATTTGGCGACCCCAAACTTATTGCCAACAAATCAACTCTTCTATGTTGGCAAGAAGAGGAGGAGCATTGGCTCAGGATGGTGGCCAGCGGGTCAGAGATGAAGAGGAGAAAATGGCTGCGAGAGCTCTAATCTCTCTCCTCTAGCAACTAGATCCACTGGTCAAGACATCGGGGTCACTGAATCTAATAGCCCTGACCTCCTTGCTTACAAATGCAACGTCACACTCGGAGATAGTAGTAGCGACATGGTGACTACCACTACTACATAAACGATTAACCTGTACAAGTGCTCCTATAGTTTGTAGGCGAACTGTAACTGGTTGTGCCTACAAAAATCAACATGCATTTTAGGATACGGCTTCTTAAGAGACGACCCACAAGGAAAATTTAATTTTTATAGGCAGATCTCTTAACATACCCACGTGCAAAATGAGCCTATTTTCACAGACAACCCGCCTACCACCAGCTCAACACCACCTTAAAATATCAAATTTCCTCACTTCACTCCTCACTCTCTTCCCACACCTCCCTTATCCTCTCCTCTCTTCTCACCTCCTCTCCTCTCTTCCTACGACGTATGGCTCCGACAGACCGCGCCAAGAGCGATGGCGTACTAGGCGGGAGGAGCTAAGCGAAGGAGGTGTGTGTCGACGGCGATAGTGGTGGGCCCCTCCCCCGCTCTCCTCTGGTAGCGATGGCCCAGCCTCGCACGGATCCGGCAGCAGAGAGGCAGTGAAGGCGTAGGGAGGGGCGACGGCAATGAGCTGCGGGACTCAGAAAAGGACACGTCGACAATCGGTGGCGGATTTCGGCAACCACGTTGCCGGCAAAAACCTATGCACGTTCATGCACATTCTTCGCCAGCGTATGAGCTAGGGTTTCGAGTTTTGATTTATTTTTTTTGAGGGGCATTTTTATTTTTTTCAGATTTTTTATTTTTACATACCGACGACATAAGCATCCACATGTGTTTGCGAGTGCGCCACCTGTATGAAAAAATGGCAATTTTCGCAGATACTTTCGAATAGACAGATGGCTCAACCATAGGAAAAAAAGGTTTGACCGTATAAAAAATGATTTTTCTAGTAGTGTACTGGGCTAGAGGAGGGTGAGCCTATGGTGGCGGTGGCGGTTACTGAGGGGAACATGAACAGGATATTATGGGTGAGAGGAGTGGGGGAACTTAGCCCTTAATGAGTTGACGGTTCAACAGGTCAACCAATTTAATATGGTCCTTGATGTATCTTTTGCTGGTTCAGAATAAAAACTACACTGGTGGAGAAAGCGTTTGTAGTCCCGGTTCGTAACCCCCCTTAGTCCTGGTTTTCAAACCGGGACTACCAATCCGGGACTAAAGATCGAGCTGACCTTTTTTTTTTGCATGGCCATATATATAAACCATGCACATATATGTTTCAATACATATACATGTATAATATATATGTATTTATACATATATATGTTATGCAAATGCATATATATATATATATATATATATATATATATATATATATATGACCAAAATATATATTTACATTAAAGAAAATGTGTGTATGCATATAGAAAAATAGACATGTATTAATTACAATCCATTGTGATGTCCTAGCTAGCTACGATTTCGACGTAGTAGTAGTCGTTATCTCAGAAGCTAAGGACCTATGAATTGTATTTCCGTCATAGTAGAATTCACCCTTGGGATCAAGGATTTGTTCATTGATGAATCCCATGAGTTGTTCTTGAACCGCCGCGATAAATTCCTTGTGTGTGAGGTTATCCCTCATGCGAATAAACTATATGAATGTATGAAATTAATTAGTAATTAAACAACAAATCGATACGTACGCAATGAAATTTTGAATTTATTTGTACGTACATCGAGCTCTCTTGTGGTGATGATTTGGTCTGCAAGGCAGTGGCAATACTCGCACACGTAGTAGCCGCACAAGTTAGTTCCCTGCTTTTGCTTTGCGCACTATAAATAAATGACAAACGGCGAGAGATCTAATTAATATACACTTGTATGTATTTGAATTGGAGATTCAATATAAATGTAGAGCATGTGTGCTCACAGGAAAATTAAACTTCCGCCTAAGTCTTTCTCTCCATTTGCCGCAGACCAAATAACGGAACCGATACCAAGCCCTAGATGGAGTTTAAAGCTATGATTCGTAGTAGCAATTAATTATAACAAGATTCTTAATTAACATAGGAAATTATGACAGTACCTGTCTATAAGTTCGAAAACCTTTGTCAAACGTAGACTCTTTTTTATCCATTGAGTCATATACGTTGACGGTGCAGGCCTCCAAGTCGAAGAGTAAAAGGACCTAGTGGAATCTGCAATGTGCGTCGGATGCATTACATATGAAACACTTGGCATGTTCGTACAGGGATGAAATTTGGTATAGGAAGACAGTAAAAACTAACTCTGTGTTGTACGGCAATAGTATGAACGTCTTGTAATGCTGCGCCTTCAGGAGATGGACGAGATTGTCCTCTGTGGCTTGCGGATATTGGTCGAGCATTGCGACGTTTACTTTCCGAGGGTCGATGAATCCAGTATCGAAAACCCCCCGCCGTCGGGCCCTTTGAATCTCCATTCTACAACGATAAAAGGAAGTATATATTATATATAGTCTACTTATATACAAGGACCTAATTAATTAAAGGAAACGTAATAAGAAATCTAACTGAACGATACTTACAAAATCCAGCAACTCATAATAGAGACGTCAAGGGCGTCCAGCTGGTATAGTTCGTAGATATCCTTGAAATTGATCCAGAGAATATCATCTACTTGCAAGAAGTCCGTGTCCCTGATCCTCGCTCCGATCATCTCTCTACCGGTGGCACTCATCTCCATGTACAGTTGATGGAATTTGTACATTTGTGTGGGTAGGGACTGCAGCTGCTCAGGCTTGACAAGCGGTTTACCGAGTTCGTACAAGTATTTCACTTTTGCCTTTTCGATTGGTGCGCCTCGTAGCAATTGATCCGTAGTTAGCCCGGTGTCATTAATAAATTCTTGTATTCCAAAATCTTCACCAGTCACCAACGGCTCGATCTCCTGGTTTTGTTGCTCTCCAAGCTGAGGGACTGGTTTGGACTTTCCAGAAGATGCTTTTTTAAGTGTTCGCTCATAGTCTGATAGCTTTATGGCCTACTTGGCAAGTGCAGACATACCCCTGAAGAAGTTCCTGACACTCGGGTCTATAGGAATCTTCTTTTCGAGACTTCGAGGCTTCAATTGTCTCCTGACTTCTGATGCCACATAAGCGTCAAGCTCCTCTTGCGTGCAATCATACCCCGGGTCCTTGTTTTTTGCAGCGTCAACTTTCGCCTTCTTCGTTGCCCTTGTGGGGGCTGGCGGTGGAGCTTGGGGGGCTCTTGACTTGGAAGGTGCCGGACGAGGAGCTTGCGGAGGAGTCGGTGTAGGAGCCTGAGGAGGAGTCGGTGCAAGAGCCTGAGTTGGAGTCGGTGCAGGAGCCTGAGGTGGAGATGGTGCTGGAGCATGAGGAGGAGACGGTGCAGGAGCCTGAGGAGGAGATGGCAGAGCCGGAGGAGATGGTGCATGAGACGGCGCTTGTCGCCCAGGGAGGATGATGTACCGCTTGCGCCATAGTATAATGGCGTGGCTTGTGTCTCGTAGATGCGTCTCACCGTCTCCAACAGGGTAATCCAACTCGAGGTCCTCATACGCGCCTTCCACCAACTCAACTTCGACCTTGGAGTATCCTGCTGGAATCGGCCTGTAGTGGTAAGTCCCTGAAGGGTCCGTTGGGATGGCCATGCCCGACGCCACCTTCACGTGGTGAGAGGTTATTTATTAGTAATCAACATATATAAGCAGCAACTTGCGGAATGGACAAGTCTAAAATCTATAAACTACAAGCTTACCTTTATTGATAAGTTCTTGAAGGGAATATGCAGCTCACATGGTGTCCGCTGAGTGATGTCATCAACAGGGCAGGTGGTTTCGTCCTGGGTTTGCATGGCGTCCATGCTCTGTGATCCTACCTGCCCCGTTGAGGTGCAGCTGCTACGATTGCCTGAAGGGATCACCATTGCAGGAGGAATGGTCGGCTGGGGATCATGGGACCGATGTACGGCCATGTGTTCATCAACCTTCCTTGCCATCTCCTCTTGCATGCTGAGCTCGTAGCTCGATACCCTGTACTCAAGATCTGCAATCTTCGCCTCGGTATCTCTCTTGCTCCTCATCCGACTCCTGTACGTGTGGATGTCCTCCTTGAATCCAATCTTCCAAGGAATCACCCCTTTCCCTCGTGTTCGTCCTGGATGCTCTGGAGTCTGCAGGGCGAGTGACAGCTCGTCCTTCTCTCTATCGGGTCGGAACGTGCCCTGAGAAGAGGCTTCCACTGCGTCCGTTAGTCGACGCGCAGCCTCGCGTATCTGATCGCTGAAGACCAGGGAGCCATCAACTGGGTTGAGCGTTCCACCGTGAGCATAGTACCAGAACTTTGATCGATCCGGCCATTTAGTGGTGGCCGGTTCGATACCCCTCTCAAGCAAGCTTGCCTCCATCTCCTCCCACTTCGGCATCGCGACGCTATAGCCGCCTGACCCCAAGTGGTGATGGTACTTCTTCTTGGCGGCATTTTCTTTGTTTCTTTCCATCATCACCTGCCCTTGTTGACCTATCTTATATGCAACGAACTCGTCCCAGTGATCCCTTAGCATTGGGAATGTGTCGAAGTTCGGTGTCTGCCCCTTCAGGATATATTTCTGGTATAGATCTCCCTTGAAGCTCTGAAACTGTTCTGCCATTTTCTTTAGAGTCCACCTTTTCACTTTGTCCTCTGTACCCGCGGGTAGGGTGAATGTCTCGAGCATTGTGGTCCACAGCATCTCTTTCTCCGAATCTGGGACAAATCTCTCATGATCTCCGCGTGCCCTTGTTCTGCGCCAGTACACCGTACTGACAGGCACGTTATCCCGCACAACCCAACCGCTGTGTCGTACATAGTTCTTGGCTGCTTCTGCTAGGGCACTAGGTCGGCCGTCTTCGTCCACTTCCGTTATGATGTGCCGACCTTCTAGCTTCTTCGCGGCACCTCGTTGCCCGCGTGCCCTCTTCTGTCCAGCGGAGGGTTGACTTCCACTAGCCTCCTCCTCCTGGTTCCCCTCCTGCTTCCCCTCCGCATCCCTCTCCACATTATCTTCCTCGTTCAAGTACTGGTTTGGATCCTCGTTCCCCTCTTCTTCGTTCCAGTACTGGCTTCTTCCCTCCGCGATTGTATCGTACAGTATCTGTTCCTCATCGCGATCAACCATCTGTTCATATAAGAAATAGTTGCTAAGTCTATAGGTCATATTTGCTTTAACAATCTTATATGCTAACAATCATATATGCTAAGTCTAAGTGTCGTATATTAGAACCCTAGATAATCATTAAAACTGTACTAATCTTGTATTAGAACTCTAACAATCATATATGCTAAGTCTAATTACAATTCTAATAATCTTACATTAAAACTCAAATAATCTTGAATTAAAACTCAAATAATCTTATATTAAAACTCAAATAGTCATATATGCTAAGTGTAACTGTCGTATATTAGAACCCTAGACAATCATATATGCTAAGTCTAATTACAAATCTAATAATCTTATATTAAAACTCAAATAATCTTGTATTAAAACTCTAATAATCTTCTATTAAAACTCAAATAATCTTGTATTAAAACTCTAATAGTCAACTATGCTAAGTTTAAGTGTCGTATATTAGGACCCTAGGTAATCATATATGCTAAGTCATCTAAGTGTCGTACATTACAACTCTAGATAATCATATATGCTAAGTCTAAGTGTCGTATATTAAATCTAATAGTCTTAATTGCATTAAAAAATCTAACAATCATATGTTTACATCACATGCCTGTGCGAATTCCTTCGAGGGCTAGCTACCACTCCGGCTTGAGGGACGACGACGACAACGTCTTTTCTGCAACATACAAAAAAATGTATTAGGATAAACGCAAAGTAATATATATTGTATTTCACGTTCGCGTTCGCGTTAAGTTCACGTTTCGTTCACGATCATTCACATTCGCGTTCTCGTTAACGTACGTTAGGTTCACGTGCCTGTCACATACGTTCGTTCGTTCACGTTAACGTACGTTAAGTTCACGTTTCGTTCACGTTCACGTTCACGTACGTTCGTTCGTTCATGTTCACGTACGTTCGTTCATTCACGTTCACGTACATTTTGTTCGTTCACGTACGTTCGTTCGTTCATGTTCGCGTTCACGTACGTTCGTTCGTTCACGTTCACGTACGTTTCGTTCGTTCACGATCGATCGTTCATTCACGTGGCGGCAGCAGAGCGGCGGCGTGGTGGCACGGCTACGGCTTGGCGCGGCGGCGGCGTGGCGGCGCGACGTCGGTGTGGCGCGCGGCGTCGGCGTGCCGCGCGGCGTCGGCGTGCCGCGGCGGCGTTGCAGCGTCGCAGCGTGGTGCCGCCGCCGCGGCGTGGCGCGGCCCGGCGTCGTGGCCCGGCGGGCGTGGCGCGGCCCGGCGTCGTTGGCACTGCCGGCGCGACGTCGTCGCCGGTGGCGGCCGCATCGAGGTCGGGGTCGGCATCGTCGGGAGGCGGAGTCGTGTTCGGCCGCGACGACGTCGGCGGCGGCGTCAGCAACGAGACGGCCGGCGGCGGTTTGGGGAGAGAGAGAGAGAGATCGAGGTCGTCGAGAGAGAGAGGGAGGCGGCGGCGGCTCTCACCCCAGAGATGCGGCGGCGGCGGAGGCGACGACGACGCCCGCAAGACGACGGCGAGATACGACGGCGGCGTCGGCGCGGGGATGCCCTAGGCAGTGGCGGTGAAGGAGAAGCCGAGAGAGATCGATCGGGAAAAAAACTTCTAAGTGTTGGTGGAGAAGACGAGGTCGCGCATCGGGAATATATATACCCCTAGATCTTTAGTCCCGGTTCGTATGAACAACCGGGAGTAAAGATATCTTTAGTCCCAGTTGTTCTCATCAATCGGGACTAAAGATATTTTCTCGCTATTTCCAAATTCTTTTTAAACCCGGTTAGGGTTAAGAACCGGGACTACTGATAAACGCACTGAATATTGATTTTCATTACATATGTTTTTCTAAAATAGAAAATAATGCATTAAAATTATTTAAAGTCGAAAAATTAATGACAATTACTTCAAAAAATTATTGTTGTCTGTAGTAAATTAAGTGGATAAAACGTAATAAGCAAATATATGATTTAAAATTAATAAAAATTCTAATAATCGTATATAATTATAATATGAATGATATTAAATTGTTAAAAATTGTAATTAACATATGTACATACCACATGCATAATTTAAAATTAATAAAAATTCTAATAATCATATATAATTAGCATATGCATGATATTAAATTGTTAAAAATTAAACTTTAACATATGTATACCACATGCATGATTTAAAATTAATAAAAATTCTAATAATCATATATAATTAGCATATGCATGATATTAGATTGTTAAAAACTCTAATTAACATATGTAAATGCCACGTGCATGATTTAAAACTTTTAAAAATTCTAATTATCGCATATAACTAGCATATGCATGATTTAAAATTGCTAAAAATTCTAATAATCGTACGTAATTAACATATGCCATACAAAAATTGATTTATATGGATAATCAATACATCCAAAATAGTTTACATCGTATACACAATAATTACGGCAATACATCGGCGGTGACGGTTGACCGCACGTACTTTCTCCTCACTATTGTTCCCTCCTTGTGATCGCTACGTGAGTAAGGGGTGTCTTTATTTGATAGGAGGATGCTAGGGTCAATCGTCACCGTGAATGGAGGTTGCCCATCCAACTGATCATAATTCTCGTCAGTCTTGTCCTAAACTCCGATGATTTTTCTTTTGCCTAGGAGAACCACGTGACGCTTCGGCTCGTCAAGCCCTCTACCCTTATTCGTACAATAATGACAGTCATACAATAATTATAAAATAATTACAAACTCTTTCAACAGTCATACAATAATGACATATCATTATTCATACAAAAATTATAAAATATTACACCAAATAATTCTTATTTACTATTTCTAAATTTTAAACTAATATTAATGTGTTGTACTTCTTTTAATTTTCATTTTAGTTTGTTTTCTATTATTTAAGATTAACTTTCACTATATTTTCCTTCTCAACTATTTTATAAAACCTTCTTTAGCAAATAAACTAAATTTCTATATATTCTTTCTTCCCCACACAAATTTTCTCTCTCATCAACTTACAACTAAATTTTGGAGACAAAAAAGTGTGCAAAACATAGCTCCAAATGTAATATGACAAAAAAACATTGGATGATGAAGTTGCTAACCTTTTAGGCACCTCCGATTTGTATATAATCACCAAAATAAATTCACTAGAAATTTTGGCATGACCTCCCCTCTTTTTTGAAGAAATTTTAAAGCTTGCTTGGGCAGCTGGAGGAGGAACAAGACATATATATAGGGTGGGACTTTATGAACCGGGGCTAAAGATCCCGGGATCTTTAGCCCCGATTCATAACACCAACCGGAACTAAAGTTACGATCTTTAGTCCCGGTTGGTGTTACCTACCGGGACTAAGATCCCGGGGGGCCTGACAAGCCCTGACAGCATTTGAACCGGGACTAAAGATGATCTTTAGCCCCGGTTTTTATTGCAACCGGGAGTATTGTGGAATTCGGCCGACCGACGAAAGATGGTTTCTTCACCGGTGCTAGCAGTAATGTGTATCGCTGCCGACCTTTATTGATCGAGAAATAGCAGCAACATCGGTTTAGACGGTGCAGTGATGATGCTTCTACAGGAACCACAAGTGATTTGATTTGGTGGTATACATCTTTTATTCATTTTGTACATATATACTAGCTAGTGATATGAGACTATTAAATGTATACTACTGTCAGCAACACTGGGGAATTAAAAGGAAACAAACTGTTCCTGGCTACTCGATCAAGCGTGTCACTCGTTTCAAGAAGCTTCAAAATTTCCTATTCCCGTTCGATTATATTTGTTCCCTTCCTTCGATCCGGTGACGACGACGAAGACGACGGACAACGACACCCCAGATGAGACGGTCAAAACGGGGCAACCCAACCCCAGGCCGTGCCATGCCGGCCGGGGGCCGGAGACAGCTTCGCTTTCGTTGAATTTTTCAGCCCCCGGCCGGTCGCCGCCTCAGAACAAATCGCACACACACAAAATTAACGCTACCTAAGGCATCTAGCTCTAGTAGCTAGCTACCCCTATCATCTTCTTCTTCCTCTCGATCGCCATCACCCCCCCCCCCCCCCCGGTTGCGTACGCGACCGGCGACCCGTCTCCCGGCCGGTGTCGTGAGTTGACCCTCTAAGCAACCAAGCTACCGACGACGTCGTACGAACAACGAGCGAACGAACAATCTTCTCTCCCATCATCGGCCGGCCGGCCAATCACCCAGCCACATGACTGGCCGACTGGTCCGCCGACCGACCTGCCATGGTTTTATTATTATTCAGCTCGATCGCGACGGACGATATATCTCGCTGCCGCGATCGAGCGAGCTCACTATAACTGCTCCAACATCGCAAGCAACTGATCGATCGACCTGGTCGGCTACGGCTAGCTGCAGCGGCGTCGTCCTTCCATCGTTTTCTCTAGCTCGATCTTAATGTTGATGTTAATTTAATTTAATTTACTTTGCATATGCATGTGTCATTAAGTGATGTGGGTACATGTTGGGGGATGTGGACGAATAATTAAGGAGTATGTGAAGTGTGTGTGCGTGTATGTATGGACAGAATCACTTGCCATTTGCTGCAAGTAACCTAGCTAGCTCGATGATGTTGGTTGGTTGGTTCATGTGCTGTTTTGCAGCGTCGTCGGCCGTGGGCCATGCACGCATGTACACTGCCGGGCCTAGCTCGATATCTATATATCATTCAGTTTTTATCGGTTGATTGGCCTCTTTGTTTAACAGGGGCGTGATTTGTAAAGAGATTAGGGAGGTTGTTAGTGTTTCGTACTATATGGATCTCTTCTTCTTTTTTTATCAACTCCGTTTAAATTAATTAGGAGATAGTGGTATGCCTCCTCAGTCAGCCACACTGTTGGTTGTGTATGCATGGTAGTAAAATACAAGTTTATTGTGATCAATCTTTGTGGGTTTGTCGGCCATGTTCTTCACACTAAATCAAGGAATTTTTCATGTGCATTCTGATTCCACCTCTATTGTTACTTACTTACTGTTGTAAAACAAGTTTGGCTGCATGCTAACATATGAAAATTAGTTATATATCTAGAGAGGTGTTATGCAAAATGAGACATTGGATTTGCGGTTATAAATTCTTACATATATAATTTTGTTGTCAATATAATGCATTTTACTAATATTTTAAACTAACGAACGTCAAACATAATATTTTGAACTAACAAACGTCGAACGAAACACATGGACAGAGTAAAATTCAATCACCTGGGAAGACAGAGAAAAAGAAAATAGAACATCTCTACTACATTAAAAACAAAGTCATTCTCCTTCTATCACCTCCTATCATCAAGCACAATATGTCCGTACACGAAACTTAACCACCACATCCAATGTTTCATGATCAATCAAATCTTTTTAACCAATCCATAATTATGTGAGTCTGTCCTGTTCAATTAAAAGGACATTTCACTAGCTAGTCAAGTAAATTAAAACGAACAGAGGTAGTCAAGCGTCATTTGCGAAACAGAAATAGTTCTGAAGTGTTTTCAGCAACAAGTTAAAGAAAAATGCATGGGGCCAAATCGCAAATGGGGACGACCGTCTAGATGAAATCCAGATAGAATTAAGCTTGATTCCATTTCGAAACTCGGCCGGTCGTACCACGGAGAATCAATCTTGCAAGCTAGCTAGTTTGAACAAATACAGATTAATTAAATTAAACCTATAATCATCTGTAGCTAGATGCTCGATCGATTGAGTGTCTCAAAACGCAATATCAGAAAAAGGGGCACCTTTTACACACACGCACCCTGGGCTTCCTTTTTCTTTGAGCATTTTAATGATGAATTTCAACTTTGCTCGTCAACGTTCCACCAAAACGACACGTTGCTGTCAGCCTTTTCGCGACCTTTCTCCCTTCTCGCGGTAACGTGCGCCGCGGGGCTTTGACAAAAACACCATATATTTTTATATAAGTATATATGCATATCTATCTCTGTATACATATTATATATATGCACTTCCATTACACACATAGAACCTATATATTTATTCATATATACAGACAGACAAAATAAACTCAGGACCCTGGCAGGGGTCTGGGTCTGGGCTCAATGAATTAATGTGCCGTAGAACTTTCATATTATCATCTAAATTGAAAATAAATAGAATTTTCATGATAAATAATCGACCAAGTTAGATTTGTTCTCGCCTTGCTCCGGCACTACACCTGCATGCAGAGTACTTAGGTGCTGCCCAGAAAGATGTATTTTCCTAGGTAGAACCTTAATTAAGTGGAATGTCTGGAAGATAGATATATTCCCATGCAGATGGCCACCATTCCACCAAGCCTCCCCCCTTCTCCTCATTCCATGTTGCAGGGGTGGTAAATTTCTCGTCCACCTGAAAAAAAAAGTCCTTATCTCGTCTGGAAAAATGGTTTTTCCAGTATTGACTGTGCAGCTGCATAAGCTAGAAATGAAATCTTTTGTGGAGTAATATATAGATTGTGAGATAGAGAGAGAGAGAGAGACCTTTTCGCTGTTGGGATGACGGCAAAAGCTTCGGGAGTGGAAGCCACACTGTCGCATATGCATGCAGCTAGCTAGCTATGGCTTGATTTGATTGGTTTGGTTTGGTTGAAACGGGAATTAAATTTGGAGGAAATTTGGGATGGATTTGGTGGTGTGCATGTAACACCTTCCTATATATTCTGCGGCCGGTGCATGCTTAATTTGTCTGACACGGCAGGCAAGCGTATGCATGCAAGGCTGCTAATTATTGCCAACTTATCAGTACCACTACTATACTGTCCTTTTGCGTTGCTTTCTTTTAATTTAATTTCAGACCATATTAATTGGTTCATGTGATTAATGGGCTTGCCATGTTAGCAAAATAGTAACAATTAGTCAAGTTGCCTGCCCTTTTTGTGATTAGTTTTTCAAACTGGTTGCTGTGCGCCTCTGTTTGTGATATGGGGGCCACAGGTGGTGTGTGTACGTGTGATCAATTTGAGTCTTTGACAGGGAAATTAATTAATTAATTATAATGCATGCAATGTTGCAAATGTGCCCTAGCCTGTGATGTGATGCAACCCTTTGCTTTTGCTAATTGCTTGTCATGCACGGCAGGCTAACCTGAAATTAACTGCCATGCCATGCAATATGACAATATGCCCTGTGTCATGTGCTTCTTCTCTATCTGTATTTCGTACAGTGGTTGGGGTCGGGAGATTTCGTGAGCTTAATTCCAACCTCCGATTTGTTCTTCCATAACTGCTACATGTACGCTGCATAAAATAGATAGATGGAAGCCCAAACAGACTGTAGAAGTGTTCATGTTAAGTGTTCTCCTAGTTTTAAAATAATTGATAATATTGATTTTTTTATTGTTACAATTTTAACCACTAATTAATTACTTGGCACCGGGATGATATCCTCGACACGATTGTAGAAGTGTTCAGGTGTAAAGTACTTCCTTGGTTTTCAAATAATTAATAATATTAAATTTTATTGTTTCAACTTTGGCTAATATTTGTTGTTAAATAATTAGACTATAATTATTAAAAGTTTCATGCTTATATTAAGGATGATATACCCTTTAACAATATGTTGTTTTTTTTATTTGCATATATATATATATTGCAAAAAAAAAAAAGAAGACAAGTGGTCAAAGCGTGAAAATGAATAGTAGTTGTCCGTTATTAAAGAAAGCGAGGGTATTAATAGTAATATATATTTAAATTTTCTACTTTGTGGAAATACAGTTTACAATAATAGTAATAATAATAATAATAATAATAATAATAATAATAATAATAATAATAATAATAATAATAATAATAATGTCTGTGCTTCCGTGTAAAAGGAGTGCCCACAAACGCAACACAATGTCGCACTGGTCTGTCAGAAATTAAGCATCTTCAAAGAATCACACAGTTTGGGACGGCATTGTACCTCCCAAGGACTGTAGGACGTACTTGCTATGACTAATGTGATTCTTTCCTCGCAAAAGAATGTATGGTTCTTGTCCCCATGTACACCTATGCGCACAAGAATCACAAGTCATAGTGGAGTTATTCCTGCATCTCATTTTAAACGCAGTTATGAATTTTCGTGTATAACTTTAATCGTCCATATTATTTGAAAAAGTTTTTTTAAAAAAATTAAAAACATAAGTCACGTATAAATTATCATTCATGTTTTATCATCTAATAATAATAAAAATAGTAATTAAAAAATTTTAAATAAGATAGATAATTAAAGTTAAACACGTAAACTTATAGGTGGGGCGGAGGGAATAGTATTTTAGGCCCATGCGTGATTCTTTCCTCACAAAAGAATGTGTGGAATAGTAACTTTTAGCATGCACGTTATAACGGCGTTCATGAAACATTCTATCTAAGCCGTCATGCTAGTCTAATTGTTTGCTCCGTAGGTAAGCCATGGTTTTAAATCTCCAGCTATAACTACCACTATTTTTGATTATATATATATCTATTCAAGAAATGTTATAGCTATTCGTTATCACGTACAATTTAGTCGTTATAATTCCATTTAGCCCGCCATAGCTGACGCTATATTTGTTTGAGAAGCCTAACCGCTATATGTCTAAGCCCACTATTTAAAATGACGTATGGGTAACAAACAACAATTTAATTTATAGGTAAAATATTTATATTTTATTATTCACGGTTTAAAAGCTTTGGCTGGAAATTAAAATATGATAAACAAACCACAAAATCAAATTTAAAACTAAGTTTTAAATTAAGTTTTGTCAGTGATGGTCGAGTGTGGATTTATGTTGACTTCGTTGGAAGCGCAGGTCGCATGGCTAATTTTCCTCCGTTGATTCGTCCCTCATCCAAATATACTTCTCTTTCTAAGTAAAATTATTTGTCATCCTAAGCAGAAAAAATATGCTCATATATAGTCATAAATATTTGACAGTTACAATGAGATTCAATTAAACTTTCAAAATTCAGTCCAAAAATTATGGATAGCCGGAATTTTAAAAGTTCAATTAAATCATATCCTGAACGTCAAATATGTATGACTGAAGGAAGTAAATTTTTTGGTCGTAAAATAGCCCAAAATCACAAATTTTAGCATGTATCTTTCTTTAAAGTCCCCCAAAAGATTAATCTCTTGCAACTCACACCAGTCACCTTGAACCCAACACAAATATTACATCTGTTTTTTAATAGATGGCATCGTTGACTTTTAGATGCACGTTTGATCATTTCTTCTATTTAAAAAAAATTATATAATTATTATTTATTCTGTTGTGATTTTTTTATCATATTTTAAGCACAATTTATATCTTATGCATTTGCATAAATTTTTTTAATGAGACGAATGGTCATATATATGTTTAAAAAGTTAAAAGCATCATTTATTTAAAAAACGAAGGCAGTATATACCAGGTTACAGTGTAGTAATTGCGTTGGAGGCTAATCCAATTATTATAAGCTAAAGCTCAACATGCAAGCATGCCACATCATCACCCACTAGCAATTACTTCTAGCCCATTTAAAATCTCATAGCATACCACATCTTCACTCACTAGCAATTACTATTCTAGCCTATTTTAAATCACATGCAAGCATAACATATCATCTACAATACTATATTATACAGATCAATAAGTATGTGTCAAATCATCTTCCTCACATTGTTTTCTCAACATTTCAACTTTTATCATCTCGATAATATTTAACATATACTCATCTATAAATCCCGAAACAAAACGCGAGGTATCACCTAGTTAACCTGTAATCATAATCCAAGCAATTAACCAACCACGGCGGGCACGGCATGCAAAGCAACACGGCGGCATCTTCCCCCTCGTCTTCTTCTACCTCTCCACCCAACCCAATCCATGGGGGCCACCACCTCGCACACGTTCCGTGCAACATGTGATTGCTTTGCTTCCCTGATTGATCGACCTCTCTCCTCTCCTCTCCTCTCCTCGCGGTCAACACAAAATCCGTGCAAAATATTCCCGACCGGGACGAGCTCCTCGATCAGGGGCCCTCCCTCCCATCACACGCTTGACCACCATCCCTCACACGATTGATGTTTGTGTCTAATAAAATTAAACATAAAGTTAAAGCACGTAAAACAAAATAAAAATGTTTTAGCGCAACGCTTGAAAAATGGATTTATTTGATATTTTTAGATTAACTTATGTATAGAAAGTTTTCGTACGAAACATATTGTTTTAAAACGGATCGAAATTTGTGCTAACGAAAATCAACATTTTAAAATGTGTATCTTAATTAGAAATGAACACTACGCGCACTCGTCAGCCTTTTAGTCCTCCCCTTTTACGGTGTAAAATGATGCTAACGAAAATTGGCATAAACTCTAGTATATCTTACTTAGAAATGGATACTACTCACTCGTCAGTGTCTCCTAGTCCTCCAAGTTAAGCTGGCCCATACTCTCCCACTAAGTTGCCCTAGCTACTAGCCACTCCCTCCGTTTTATAATGTAACATTTTCTAACATTGTTTACATTCATGTAGATATTAATGAATCTAGACACATATATATATTTAGATTTATTAACACCTATATAAATATGGACAATGCTAGAATGACTTATATTATAAAACGGAGGAAGTAGTAGTTAGTTCTCGTTTCATTTCCATTTCATTTCACCACCAACAATTCTGCTGCATATGCACCATCGACTTCAAAGTAAATTAAGCTGATCGTTTGATGTACGTACGGCTGAAAAGCATATCTAGAAAATGCTGAAAAATAAATCACAATGAAAAAAATACTCCTCAAAATCAATCTTAAAATTTAAATTTTTGGTTACGGCTGATAGGGTAACAACTAATCCCTCCGTCACATTTTAAATGCAATTATGGATTTCCGTGTTCAACATTTAACTGTTCATTTTATTTGAAAATTTTATGTTTTTTTAAAAAATAAGTCGCGCATGAATACTATTCATGTTTTATCATCTAATAACAATAATAAATATAATAATCATAAAAAAATTAAATAAGACATTAGATACTATGGAGGGAGTAACAAACAGGCGTTGGGAGGATGTTGCCTCCTGCTTTCCTTCATTTGTTTCTCCATCTCCATCCATCTTCTTGCCCAACATTCCAACCTTTTTTACTTTTTGTTTTGTGTGAGATGGAAGTGGACCCACCAGTGCTAACCTTAATTAATTGATTTATTATTAATCTCCATTGTCATGAGTGGTGGCATTGTGTATTAATCATGCATGCTGATGCCCCTATTGCATCCGGTTTGGTGGCATATCCCTAGTGATTAATCTAGTCAGACGACCGTGTTGGATGGGACATTGTGAGAGACAGAGAAAGAGAGAAACAGGGAGAAGACTGACCCAATTGGTTGTAATCAATCCAAAGCAATTGAGAAAATGGGAGATCAGAAGATAGATCCCCTTTAGCTTCCCGTCGCAAATTTGCCATTTTCGGCCGGCTCTTGCAACATGTTCAATGATCTTATAGAAATTTATATGAATCGAGATAGTTACGTTTTAAAAAATTCGGACAAAGAATACGAGATTATCAACTCTTTTGATAATGCGCGGGGTTTATGAATATGATAAAAATTTAGGACATGTGAAACTGATTCTTGTAATTAAAAACCTAGGACGTGTCAAACTGAATCTCCCACAAATCACAATTTACACATTTGCTTGGGACCAACTTAAGTCAAACTGAATTTTGTAAAAAAAAAAACTAATCCAATTTAATGCGAATTTGCGATTGAGCTCACCGAATTTGGGACGAGCATCGCGGGTGCATGTGGCACTGTGACATAAAACAAAACAAAAAACAGCAGATTAAAATCAGATACATTAGTTTTAACAGATCTTGAGCTACACTGAACACTCTTGAGCTACCCTCTGTCTTGTCCTCCTGCATTTTTTTTGGGGGGCGATTTCGTTAAGCAAACTTACAAACAAAGCTTAACCCTGCCTCTTTCTTGCTACGAACTTGCAAGGCTTGCCTTGCCTTGCCTAGCTTAGTCGGAGGCGTCGCCGGCGGCGGCGCCGCCGTTCCGGCTCGTCGTCTCCTGCTCCCTGCAATGCTCCGCCGACGCGTCCGTCACGCAGCTCGACGACACCGGCGACGCCGCGCGGCGCCGCCGCGCGTCGGCGCGCGCGAAGAAGTCGATGAACCGGACGCCCGCCGCGGCGGCGTCGGCGCGCTCCGTGGTGGCGTCGTCGTCGTCGGCGTCGGCGGTGGGGCTGGCTGTCGACGCGGCCGCCGAGCCTTTCTTCCGGAACACGCGGCAGAGCACCCAGCCCTCGGCGGGGCGCGCCGGGTGGTCGGCGGCGCGGCGGCACGGGGCGAGGCCGGCGCCGGCGAGGCGGTACTCGTGCATGACCCAGTCCGTCTTCCTGCCGGTCGGCGGCTTCCCGCGGTAGAACACGAGGGAGCGCTTCATGCCGACGACGACGGCGGTCCTCGTCGGCGCCGCCGCCGCCACGGGCACCGCCACCGGCTTCTCCTTCCCCGTCGCCTTCCAGTACCCGGCGCCCGTGGCGCGGTTGGCGCGCCGCCCCTTGACATACTTGGCCTCCTTGCACGTGAAGAAGTACCTCTCCTGCTCACTCCACCCTGCACGCACGGGAGCTCGTCAGCGGCGGCCACACTACCGACGACGCCTAGCTCATGACTCGACTCACCTGGAGGAATCAGGTCGGAGGGGTCATGCGCGAGGAGGCGGACATCGGGGATGTCGACGGCGGGCGGGAGCGGGGAGCCGAGCGCGCGGCGGCGGAGGTAGTGCACGACAAGCTCCTCGTCGGTCGGCCTGAACCTGAACCCCGGCGGCAGCTTCTTCGCCGTCGTCGTCTCCATCGATATACCTTGGCAAAATCAAGAACTCAACCCAAGCAGCACCACGTCGCCGCCGCTCGCCGCCGTAGCCGAGCTGAGCTTGTCGCGGGTGTGCGGGGAGGGGGAGAGGTGGAGGAGGGAGACGAGAGGGATTTATAGCGGGAGGTGGAAGGAGGAAGGGGGAAGGTGTTCGACGCGGGGCGGGGAGGGGGAGCAGTGGCGTGAGGAAGACTCAAGCTCGGGAGCTGAGCTGAGGCGCTGTGTGTCACTGTCACTTGCGCTGTCGAGTTGCTCTGCGGCGCAAGGCAGCGACCACCACGGCACCATGGATGGTTGGATGGTTTAATTGTGGCGCTGCCTTCTACGGCGATTTGGAGCGATTTTTTTCATTTGGCACGGTGAGGAAGAAACGAAAAGAAAAGGAAAGAAAGAAAAACAAAAAGGGTGGGTTGAACTTGGGGGAGTGTGTACAAGCAAGTTGTTGTGTATCTCTTTGGCATAAGTTAAGCATAATGAGTTATGTGAATCTCAAAACATGTGGAATTGTGGATGGTTGTAGTGGGTTATATTCGGTTGTTGTGTGTTGTAGATGCGGCGGCTGGAGTGTTTATTGTTTTTAGCTGAGAGAAAATGTGGTGCCGAAACTTGGGACTGGGATTCAGCTTGAGTTTTGTGAATGTACAGATTTGAAATGTTCTTCAAGATATGGTTGTTTGAGTGAAAATTATTGTATAAAATTGGTCATAACCGATGTGGTACTATCATGGAGAAACAGTGATTCATCTATTTGTGTGAGGACCAGTAAGATATTTAAGATGTGGTGAACTTTTTTTTTTACATTTTTGAAGAAATTAAACCATCTCTCGTAAATTTCGTGTTTTTATAAGTTACTTGATGGATCCATAAACTTATTTGCTCTGCGAACGCAAGGAAGCGACCACCACACCGTGACAGATGGTTAATTGTGGTGGCGCTGCCTCTAAGGACATTGGAGAGATTAGGGAGTGATTTCTTTTGGCATGGTGAGGAAGAAACAAAAAGAAAAGAAAGAAAATGGGTGGGTTGAACATAGGGGAAAATATGTGTAGCTGCAAGTTGTGTTTCCATGGATCACCTCTTTGGCATAAGTTAAAAGTAATGAGTTATGCAAATCTCAAAACGTGTGGAATTGTGTAAGGTTATAATGGGTTATATTAGGTTGTTGTGTATTGTAGATATGGTGGCTAGAGTATTTACTTCTTTATTTGATGGAAAATATGGTGCCGAAACTTGAGACTGAGATTCGGCTTTAGTTTTGTGAATGTACAGATTTAAAATGGTCTTCCAGATTTGGTTGTTTGAGAGAAAATTGCTGTACAAACTTGGTCATAAAAAACGGTATGGCACTATTGTTGAGAAATAGTGATTCATCTATTTGTGTGAGGAACATCAAGATATTTAAGATCTAGTGATTTTTTTGTAATTTTAAATAAATTGAACCTTCTCCTATGAAATTATGTGTTTTTATTAGCTCCTTGTTAGACCCTTTCTCTGTAGCGCAAGGTAGCGACCACCACGCCATGACGGATGGTTAATTGGGACGCTACCTTTACAGCGATAGGAAAGATTGGAGAGTGATTTCTTTTGGCAACGAGGAAAAAAAGAACAGAAAGAAAAAGTGTGGGTTGAACTAAAGGAAATATACCTAGCAATTTATGTTTCCATGGATACCTTCTTCACCGTAAGTTAAGCATAATATAAGTTATGCAAAAAGCAAATTAAACATGTGAAATTATGGATGGTTGTAATAGGTTACAGTAGATTTTGTGTCTTTTAGATGTGTTTATTTCTACTTGATGGAAAATGCATGTGTCAAAATTTATCAGATTAGAACTTGGCCTTACTTTTGTTAATGTATGGATGTGAAATGTTATTTGAGGTTTGGTTGTTTGAGAAGAAAATTGTTGTACAACATAGACAATAAAAACCGATGTGGCAATATTGTAGAGAAATCAATCATAAAAACAGTTGGTTGTCTAAATTCGTAGATCTACGATATGTATCACATCATGTACTAAGTGTATTTATTTTAAGACGGAGGAAGTATTTATGTGAGGAACGGTGATGCCTATTTACGACTTGGGGAGTTTTCCACATTTTAAAGAAATTAAAGTTCGCTCATGCAAAATTCTTGTGTCGTATAAGCTATTACCCGCTGGACCCCCTTAACTTGTTTGGTGTTATATCACTGAGGCCATTTCCTATTCAGCTTCCTAAGCTTTGCAGGCGTTTGTACGCCAAGTCAGTTTATGGAACGGAATCAAGTGATGTGGCATCCAATTTTCGTTAAGTTGGCAATGGCTGATTTGGACCACTTTTACGGTGACGTGGCAAATAGGCCAGCATGTCAATGTCTTGCACTCTTCCCTTATTCGTAGCTCACACGGTCACACCCGGCCCACCATTGATTTTCAAGCGGTTTTAGGGCCTGTTCAAGATTAATGCCAAAATAAACCTTTTCAAATTTCAGCAATACTAAAATTTTGATAAGTTGACAATATTACTAAATTTTGTTAGAATAGGATAATGTGTTGTTGTCAGAATTCACTATGCATTACCAGTGTTTGACAACAAACTCAATACATCCATATATTTATTAATTTTACCTAATGGTATGGTTTAAAATGGTACCAATCTGAATAAGCTTTAGTGTATATATCTTTAATTATCCTCATCAACTTAATCATGGCATTTCTTTAATATTACTTTATTTTCTCTCGTTTTTTTAAATACCCCTATGAGCATCTTCAAAGACTGGGCGGATTGACGAAGTCACCACAAGCCGACAAATCAAATATTGAGATTGACGAAGTCACCACATGTGCCTATTTAATCATGACATTTCTTTAATAATGACATTTCTTTAATATTACTTTATTTTCTCTCGCTTCAACTTAATCATGACATTTCTTTAATATTACTTTATATTCTCTTGTTTTTTTTTAAATTACACAGTGCAATGCAGACACTCACAAACCCTACCCCTACGAGCATCTTTCAAAGACTGGACCATCAAATCAAATATTGAGATTGATGAAGTCATCACACACGCCTCATTGTCGACGGGTATGTCGCCTACCACTGAAAGTACAATGCCGTTAAATCCTGGAAAAATTTGCTCCCATGTGGAGTCGAACCCATGACCTAAGGTGCTACTGAGTCTCTTGTAACTACTAGGTTACATGCCCTTCCGCTTATTTTCTCTCGTTTTAACCATTTAACCAGTAATAATTTCTTCTCATTCTCTTTTTTTTCTCCATATTTATGGAGGGCATATTAGTTTTTTTTTCTTACTTAATTTACCTTTGACTAGCTAAAACAATACAGTAGTCTTTTAGGGACGGAGGGAGCAAAGAATAATTACCTAGGTAGAAATGGATAATCCATGAAAGTTGAACAAAAACAACAAAAGGAAATATAGGTAAAACTTTTTTCTTTTGTTGTTTGCAATGCTAAAAAAATAGACAATGATGAAAAAGTTAACCCTAGTATCACCCTGGAATAACAATTATTATCACAAATTAACTTTATAATAATTAATTTATTATTCATATGTATCACAAATAATGACCACAGGTTATTCGCAGGTTATTCAACCATTCGACTAGGGCATAATGACTTTACATAAGTATCACAAATTGGATCGAAGAAATTAGACCATTTTCAACTCAAGACACTATATATAATTTCTATAAACTCTACATTATCAAGAAACTAGTACTAGACACTACTCTTCCAATACAAATACCACTATTCCATACTTAAATTTAATGTTACTTATCTCACATGATGTTTTGGATGTTGTGTAGAAACTATGTCTCATGAAATACATGGTTTCCTTCTCTTTTCTCATTTATTCACTTGCCACATCATTTTTATCTTAGATGGCAGCTTATTTAATATTATAGACACCATTCTAGTTATTAGGTTGGGAATGATCTTAAGGCCCTTTGATTCGTAGGAAAAATGTAGTAAATTTGAAGGATTTCAATCCAATGGAAAAAGTTCCTATGAAAGCCTTTGAAACAAAACATTGAATTCTATACTATCCTTCGAAATTCCTATGGAATGGGTAATCATATAGAGATTTTGTACGAAAGTTAGCAAGAGGTCCAACCTCTTAGAAAAATTCCTTTTAGACTCTCTCTCATCCGATTCCTGCGTTTTTTCTGTGGTTCAATCAAACGATCATTCCTATATTTTAATTTCCTGTATTTTTCAATTCTCTGTTTTACACATATATTTCTGTCAGAATTCTGCGTTGTTTTTATTGGACCCTTAGTAAATGAAATTTAAAGTAAAAGAAAATGGATCGCGATAAACGAGAACTGAGACGAAGGCAGGCAAGTGGTGTCATTGAATGTACTGTATACTACCACTGACTACTCGGGGTCGGGGGGTAGCTGGAGGTATCCGGCATGGCGGCATCTTGACGTTGTTGGAACTCGAGCAAAGCCGGTCAAACTTCATCTCTTCTCCTCACTGACTCTAGATTCTAGAAACGACACAGCCTCCTCCTTCCTTGTGTAATGGTGGAGCTGCGTGTGTACTGTTACTGTGGCTGCCTGCCTACCTGCAGGCTGCAGCTGATCCAGAGAAGCAGGGCCCGTTAGTCCATGAAATACAAAGTGTGTGATTTCTCGATGTGGCCATTTCTTCACATACGCGTGCAGCGAAACTTTAATAATAGTATTAAATTTAGGTATTATCAAATTTTAATAAAAAAAGATTGGAATATATAAGTGATGTTTTGGTACACCCTTCAACCCAATATAATTACAACCTACGAATATGACATATTCTAATACCATAAATCTGAACCGATATTTTTTAAATTTGTATTACTAAAACATATCACATACATATTAGATTGCACTTATATTGACGAAGAGAGTAGAACTTTTGAGGTACGTACAAAGCGTACAAAGGTGATGTTTAGCTTATTTGGCGATGCAGATCCAAGGCACCGGTGACCAGGCCCGCGTGAGGAGGCTGAAGCCGGACAACAACGTTGAGACGATGTAGCTGAGGCGGCAGGGAAGATGGCTGATCCTGGGTGTATGTCACGTAGAGTGGATCAGATCGGCACATTCACATCAGGGTGTGGGGAAGGGGATCGGTAGGCTAGACTCAGGCCGATGCGGCGACCAGTCAGTGTGCCTTGAGGATTTTGACAGGCGTGGAAGTGGCGGCGGTTGGGAGATGGCACATGGCTGCTGGCGATTCAGGTAGGCATGGCAGCTGTCGGAGTTGACTTGTCCTCTCTAGCATCTTTCTTCCTCTCTAGGGAGCTCCTCCTCCCATGTTATGGTCGCTACCTCTAGTCGTGGGGAGCTAGATTGACGAGACGATGGCGGTAGTGGTAGGGGTAGGGGTAGGGGTAGGGGATGCTCCGGTGGCGTGGCTTTGCGGGATCTGGCAGAAGACAGCAATGATCGCACTGCAGGGCATCAAATCTTAGTTTGGTTTGGCCGGTGGTGGGGCAATAGTACGGCTAAGCTGCGTGCTAGCGGACGTTGTTAGGGTGATGGAACTTGGGAGTGGCAATGGCAGGTGCAAGAGAGGGTTTGGTAGGCAAAAGCCTAGCTCGTGATTTCCTGAACTGGAAACGACAACGTCTTCGTACATCGTGATCCCCTTGGGGCATGGTTGAGGTACCATCCTCTCTCTAGATGAAAACCCAGTTAGTTGGACAAGAGATGGCGGTGCCTAAGCATAGTTATTGAGACCGGACCGGTAATTGAACCGGTGAGGCTCTTGGTTCGATGGTTCATTGGTTCAACCGATTGAACCATTGGTCTAACCCGGTTCAATAGTTATTAAATATATTACTCATTCCTTTCAAGCAAAAGAAGGATGATAGCCTAGTGGTTGGTGAGCTTCCTCCCTCGCATGTTATACTGTGTTCGAATCCCTCCCAAGCCTATTTTCCCCTTATTTTCCCCCGACCGCATCCTTGCTTGCACCTACTCCCGCACAGAGCAGCTAGAGGCCGATTCAACCACGGTTTTATAGTGTTTTCTCCTAAAAACCCCACGGTTTTTTCTCCGGTTTTATAGCAGTTTTTCCTAAAAACCGGACAGTCTAACTAGTTGGTTTTATAGCGTTTTCTCCTAAAAACCCCACGGTTTTTTCTCCGGTTTTATAGCAGTTTTTCCTAAAAACCGGACAGTCTAACTAGTTTATACCGGCTTGATTGCATATCCGGTCTTTTAACCGGACCAGCAGAGGCTCTGGTTTTGGTTTTTCCTGGTCCAATCCGGTCTTAATAACTGCGTCATGACCGGCCTGGAGGCTTAGGAGATCTTCGTTTCTTGCCTCACCTTAGGTTGGTCCTCGCTAATTTCTCGGTTGTCGTCATTAGGTTGGTGGGGCGCAAGGGAGAAGTGGATCTTTTGCTCTCTCGCCCTCTCTCTCCTCAACCCTGCTTTGACCTCTTGTGTGGTTTCGGTGTTCGGCAGGGCGTTTGCGACCCTCCTTAAAGTCTAGCAGTGATCGGTCACGCTTAGCGACATCCGGCTCAGTGCTAACGCTTTTCTCCTAGGTTGTGTGAAGAGCTGCTAGCAGGTGGTGGTGGTGGTGGTGGTGTGTTTGTTTGCTTTTTCCTGGTTATAGCCTTCCAGGGTTATAATTTTGTAATATTTTTTTTCTATTATATCAATATGAAACTACACAATGCCTGGTGCGTTTTTTTTTTTGTAAAAATACTTTGGTAGTCCAAAATCTTTGGCAAGTTTTGGCACTACCAAAATTAGTAGCATAGAGTTTGTAGTTGTATGAGCAAAAATTGATAGCAAAACAATCATGCATAAGATACTATTGGAGTTGCAAAAAATTTGGTAGGGCAAAAGTAGGTCTCAATCCAAACAAGCTCAAAGTTCTAGCGATTATTTTGGTAGGATTGTGTTGATAATGATATGTTTAGTTCGTTGTCTTGCTAAATTTTGTTAATACCAAAAATTTAAAAAGGTTAAAAATGTCAACAAAGTTAACAATCCCTAAAGTATTAATAGCATGTTTTACCAAGGGGATACTAAATTACTAATGGCTTGGCCTAGTTTTTTTTCTTCAACTACGAACTTCAACTTTCTCGTTTTCTGTTAGCACGTTTTTCAAAGATGATGTATTTTTTAAAAAATTTTCTATATAGAAGTTGTTTAAAAAATTCAAATAAATCTATTTTTCAATTTTCTAATTGTTAATACTTAATTAATTATGTGCTAATGAGCTTTCTTGTTTATGTGCACTAAAAATATCTTTCTTTTGGAGAAGGTCGAACGTATAGGATTATTTGTTTTCTCATGTTAGGACGCACACACACTGCAAGGAATGCACATGCAGGTGACAAATCTCTAACTTTGCTAAATTTCTACTGGTGATGATAAAACAGAGAATGAGATAGGCCGTAGCAGGTGAAACCAATCGGTGCCTCCAAGAGGGATTGGGATCAGGTGCAATCCCAACTACAATTGCACGTGATGGAGGCTGCAGTGTTCATGTTGTGACAATGGAATCTTAGTCTGACAATACTCTGACCTTATAAATGCGCCGCTAGATATTCCTGGGAACTTGCCGAAAAAAAGAATCGGCCTGTGTTTTATCTTTAATGATTGGAAGCAAGAGGTAGACCTTGCCTCCGTTGCTTATCTGCTACATCCCTAGCACAATTGGCGATGTTGGAAGACCCGGAGATATCCAATTAGTCAATGGACACCAGAGAGAGTTACAACTACGGTTAGATATGCAAAGACAAAGATGATGGACATTGATCACCATTTCAAACTATACAAGAAAAGGAGGAAGTATAAACTATATGATAAAGCCAACCACAAGACTAACCCGACTGCTCTCTTGACCCTATTCTGCCCACTGATGATCGACGGGAGTTGGAAACAGAACACAAAGGGGATCTAGGGAGGAAGATGTTGGGAGTTGACCTCCCAGCTAAGGAAACCGAGGGTGGATTACTCAACACTTATTCCCACCTGATAAATGCCATTTGTTTTCTTAATTATAAATTACGCACATTGATTGGTAGAGCCTAAACTTTTGGATTTCTTTTGATCTCCCTCAGTACAATATTAACGTGGGAGTATGCTCTCTCATGATCATCTTATACCTACTACCAAAACTCTAACCCGATCACGTAGGTGCTGCAGAGAAGGGATACGGTTATCCTAGACAATGTAGGTGGCAGCCACCCTAGAGCTAATCATCGGCAACCACTTTGTCTTCACCTACATACGCGAAGTGGGGGCAAGATTAGCACGTAGAAAATTGCGGCAACGGGAATTCGGCGCGTCCACGCGTTGGCCAGTTTTCGGGTGATTTCACCGTAGGATCGATTCATAGGCACAACTCCTTTTAATATTAGTATATATAGATGCTTTACAAAATACGTGAAAAAACATCAAAAATCAAATTTTAATTAATTTTAAATTTTTGGCAGGAAAACGATGAGGCTTTCACCGGTCAGCACTGTCTAGTTGGGCCCACATGCCAGGCGCTGCTTTCCTGTCTTCCGTTGTTTTTTTTTTCATTTTTTTTTTTTTACAAAAGAAATCTCCTTGTCGCGGTTCGCGAGGAGTTCGCTCGTCTTCCTTCCTTCCCTTTCTCCCTTCTCTCTCGCTGCTCCCCTGCTCGGCGCCTCGATCCGCGGCTGTTGCCGCCGATCTGAGATGGATGGATGGATGGTTCCCGCCAGCGGCGGCGCCCGGAGCCGTCTAGTCTCTGCCTCTCTCCCTCCCTTTCGCGTGGTGTTCGACCGGCGATCGCATCGCCGGCGGCGGCAAAGGTTAGCCCGTATCTCCCCCACCCCATCTCTCTCGTACGCGCGCGGCGCGCTCCTTCGTCCTTCCTCCTCGCTACCTACCAACCGCAAGGAAAGTAGATTCGAGATCCCCCGTCACCGAAAAATCAGATAGGATAATGCTAGATCCATTGGTGTGTATTTCGTGCATAAGAGAGAGTATTAGGAAGAACACTGGCGCTGATTATTGTCCACCGATGCGACCGGTTTAATTTCTGGATCAAATTATGAGCACTAATTGTCTTTCCTAGTGTCACCACTGGTTCAATGGCATTAGGAAGACAACTAGTACTTTCCTTTTAGTACTTTGTTTTTGTTTCATATTATAATAAGTTGCTTTGACTTTTTTCAGTTAAATATCTTTAAGTTTGACCAATTTTATTAAATAAAATTAGCAATATCTATAACACCAAATTAGTTCCATTAAATATAATATCGAATATATTTGTTTTGTATTGGAAATGCCGCTATATTTTTTTTCTATAAACTTGGTGAAGCTTAAACAAATCTGATTAGATCGATACAATGTCAAAACTACTTATAATATGAAATGGAGGGAGTAGAAAAATGATCATGCTTGTTCTGCTCATAGGGCCATTGCATCAATGGCTGGCAGAAACTGTTATGGCACTGATGGGCCTTCAAGATAAGCTCCTAGCTACAATTACATGCGTACTTAAACAACTCAGGCCAAATCATGGCCTAATATCAAGGATTCGAGAACAAATGAAATGGAGAACTTCATTATTTGTAGTAACAGTAAAGCGTCGAGATTACTTTCAAGTGGTCTCTATTGGATCAATTTGGCATTGCTCACGAGGATTTGCTGCTGTGTCGTCTTTTGTCGCCACATTTTTTTCTTGCCCCTTGTCAAGAAACTAAACATGTTCCAAGGATGCAATCAGGTATGAACAAGAGTAAGGTTTATTTATTGTTGTGGCCTGTTGAACAATCATATTTTCTTTAAAATTCACTTACTCTATTTTATTTAGTTTGCTAGAGTGTGTAGTGATGCTATTAAGAGTGCATGATAGTTGTGACTGGTCACCATGAATTCAAATACTTATCGCTAAAGCATGTTCTTATCGACACAATTATTGTGAGGCAACATGGTTGATACATAATTGACACAATTATACAATGCATATAGGGATACATAGTTGTATTACACACAACATACAATCACCTATTATTTAAAAGACAGTACACATCATTTGAGAGTTTTTTTTTTTCACAATAACTGAGCTCACGCCTTTGTAGAAACAATATATCATACCTTCAACCACATGGTGGTTAATTTATAAGCTTATATCATCTGCATGCAAACATATGAGTCAAATGAACAAGTCTGCAAATGTTTTGGATATTATCTCTAATAAAATGAGTAGTTAATTCTATGAAAGACATGTAACTGGATAATGGATTGACTATGGAAATATAGATCACTCTAGAGCTAGATGTACTTACTTCTATGCCCAGGTTATAGTGGAAGGTGCACGGCTTGTAGGGATCTCAATTTTCTTCAGAGAGGAGAATCTCTTAATGAAATCTGGTAACTCCTCGAATTGTGGGCAGTCACTAACCTTCAGGTATTGAAGAGAGGAAGAAGCTGATGCAAAGCTATCTGGAAAGGTCTTAAACTTGGGAAGTCCTGCAAGTTCAATTGATTCGAGACTATTCAGCCCACCCATTGCTTCCTCTGATTCCATCAAATCTAACTCATCACAGTTATGAATCACCAATTTCTGAAGGGTGACAAGCCGGTTCATGCTGGAGGGGAGAGATGGCAACTTTGGACAATTAAAGACAAATAGCTCTCTGAGTGCACTGAGGCTGCCAAATCCTTCTGTTAGTGATGTCAACATTGGGCAGGCACTAATCTGTAGAAATACCATGGAAGTCCAACCACCAAGGGCATCTTTAGGTAAATATTGTTGCTTAGATGTGAGAATCAAGTACCTCAAGCTGACAAGTCTTTTCACATCTTTTGGCAGCTCCTCCAGTTCTTTGCACCAAGCGAGTTGAAGTGTCTGTAAATTCACCAGCTTACACAGAGAATTGGGTAGGGATTTTATCTTCATATTCCATTGAAGGTCTAGGTACCTTAGGTGCTTCAAATTTCCAATTGAACTTGGTAACTCCTCAAACTCAACTTCAGAGAAAACCAAGACTCTTAGGAGTGTGAAGGTTGCTAAGAGATCTTCAAGAAAGGATTTGCTCACAGTACCATAGTTATGCCTACATGCAAATGTCCTAGCCTTTCTTGCCCTTCTCAGTTGTTTTGGAAATTTTAGTTCTGTTGTGAAGTCTTTGTGGTCCCACACTAGGTTCTTAACTCTTTCAGTGGCACTAAAGTTTTCACAGCCAACAACTGCATGCTCATTTTGAGACACAGATATTGCTAGATCATGAACAAGGCTATGCATTTTGCAATGTGAGATGCTGCCATCATGATTAAACACATAGTCCTGGAAAAGAGATCTTCCAGCAAGCTCATTAAAGTATTTCTCTCCCACTCTTATTGCCTCCTTAGTTCGACTAGCTGGATTCAATAGACCCATTGCCATCCAATACATTATTATAAGTTCTCTGAAAATATCATAGTCCTTTGGAAAAGTGGATAACCAGGAAAAACAAGTTTTTAAATCAGATGGAAGTGCATCATAACTCAGTTTTAATACTGACAAGATATCATCTTTACCTTTCCCAGTACTCAGCAAATTATTTTCCTTTACTTCTTGCCACATAGAAATGTCTTTTCTGAACAATAGGGATCCCAATGTTCTAGCTGCTAAAGGAAGGCCATCACATTTCTGTACAATGGATTCTCCAATTTTTAGTAACTCTCTATCCTTCGCCTTTTCTCCTCTGAAAGCATATCGAACAAATATTTTCCTGCATTCTTCATGTGGAAGTTTTGGCACTTCGTATGGTTCTAATGTCTTCAATTCTGATGCAATTTTTGAAAGACGTGTAGTGATTAAAATCATGCATCCACTTCTACCACTCGGTAGCAGGTTTATCAATTCTTCCCAGTTGACATTATCATTTGATATGTCATCTAACACTAGCAAGTAGCTCTTGTCCCTTAAAAGCTCATGAAGTTTCTTTGTTAATGCTTCTAGGGTTAATTGATTATTGCTTTCACCGCTATCTGATTGTATGATTATATTTACAATATGTTTTAGATCAAACGCATTAGATACAGATGCCCATAGCATCTTATCAAACTTATCTTTGGTTGATTTATCATTAAATACCAGTTTTGCTAGGGCAGTCTTGCCTACACCTCCCATTCCAATTAGTGGAAGCACTGACAGGGTATTAGAATTAGATTCAGCAGCTTCTGAAATCATCTTGACAATATCATTTTTAGCTTTATCTCTTCCTAAAATATTTTGCTCGCCTATAAGGGAGTGTGTTTCTCTCTGGGCAAATTGATCTGAAGGTGTGTCTATTGGTTCTTCTTTCAATTCAAAATCTCTTTTAAGCGCAGCTATTTCATTTAGCCTTTCACGGACCTTTCTTATTTTTCTTCCCAGTTCAAAAGGAAAGATGGTTAGTTGAGCAAAATAAGTACAGATTTCACCTTTTCTAACTTTCTGCTGCAACACTCGTGTCCCAACATCATCCAGAACATCATCTATGTCATAGACAACATCTTTGAGATTTTCAAGCCAATGCTTAAGTGAACTATGTGTAGATTGCTTCCTTTCTGCATCTTTCAGAACAGCACAAATAGCTCCCAATGAGTTTTTCAACTTTTCCAGCTCACTCTTAACATTCCAAGCAAATTTAATGTCGTCGAGAGCATATTCAACAGCAAACGTGGTGACCTTTGACAGTATTGATGAAGCAAGGACAGACAGCACAGTCATTTCTTGAGAAAAACTACTGCATAAGGAAAATGAAATATTTAGGGCCCATGATGTTGTTACAACAATGTAAGAGGAAACATTGATACATGAGCATTTGCGCTGATTGCAGTGCTTTTTTCCTTTTGAAAAATGAAGAGTAAAGAAGGATCATTAATTCATTGGTGTTTTAAAGAGTGCTTTTGGTAGTTGAAAAAGGAAATGAACAATCCTTATTTTGATCAATTCATTTAGTATTCCCTCCGTTCCAAATTACTACGTGTCATTCTAGCTTTGTCCTAAGTAAAACATTTCTATCTTTAACTCTCAATTTCTATAAATTCATATAGTTTAGTAATATGTGAATTATATATTATGAAAATATTTCTCATGGTGAATCTAGAAACATAAATTTTATGATGTTAAACTATATGAATTTCTAGAAATTGATAGTCAAAGATACTAATGTTTGACTCAGGACAAAACTAGAAAGACAATTAAGTTGAAATATAGGTAGTACTAGTATAAGAGTTTCCATTCCAGGTGAAAGCAGTGTGTGCTTTGGACAGAATATGGACAATTGTAGGGATTATTAAATGTTATATATTATAAAACCAATGGATAGCTTATAACAAGTTATTTAAGAAATGCTGATCTAGAAAGCTTTAGGAGTACTTGTACTTTTGGAAGAGTGGCATAAATAATCCCCATATATTTTGTCCCCTGTGATCTAAAAATTGGTCCCTAAGGAACCCCGGAAGGGCTGCCATCCGATGGGTACACGAAAGTGACGAAGTTGCTTTGACTACTGAACCATGCCTGGATCTTTGGAGCAAAATGGATGATCGGGCTGAGGGCTGCCCCCTAGGTCCTTAGTTGTCAACTTAATGGACATAGAAGATGTTCTGCTTCAATTGAGTAAATTGCGCTCGTGGTACATGAACTTGTGATGTGGGTGCAAATAGGTACAACAACTTGTAAATTGCTCTAGTTGGTACAATAACTTGACTAGTTTGTGTGAACATGGGCCAAAATAATCCACACAAGTAAAATTGATCTTTGCGCGCTAGTAGTTGTTTTGTTTTGAAAAATAAAATCCGTACTCTAGTAGTGCAAGCAGCCTACAAGAGATTGCAATATAGTAGTTATTGTTGTTGACTGATGTTCAAAATTAAGCTAGTGTGATTGGGTCTGCACAACTACAAACAATTGCTAGCGTGCATATGTCTCACTCTGGTTATCTGGTACTACACATTAGATCAATATTAGATCAATTTTGCATGTGTGTGTTGTTTTGTACTAGGTTCACACAAACTAGGCAAGTTATTGTACCAAAACGAGCAATTTACAAGTTGTACCTATTTGAACCCACCAAGCAAGTTCATGTACCACGAGCGCAATTTACTCGCTTCAATTTTTTTACATTTCCAAACTTAATTATATTTTTGCAATGTCACATTCATTATGTTCATTCAATGAGATTTTTGATGTGTACAAATCATTACAATATATTTCTAGAGTCAACTATTATACCAAATACGAAATGCTCTGTATTCCGGGTATTGAAACTTCAGGTTTTGTTGCTCAGAGTATTGAAAATTACAGTTTTTGATATAGTAGAAGGAAAATCCAACTACGGAATTTCAATCATAAATTTAGCCCATGTTTGTTTGAAATAGCTGGGGGCGTACACATACTCACCGTTATTTCTCGCTTAATGTTGCTGTGAACTTGTGAAGCTTGATGGCTATATTCAAACAGAAGTACCAGACTTCCAGTCTACCAGATACTTGAGATCAATGGTAGATTGCTTCTATCCACTTTACTGCCATAACATGGTGCTAATTCTCATCAGGAACACCAAGATATACATTATACAGTACTGAAACTGTCATGTCAACAAAAAGAGAAAAACATGTAGATCAAGTAATGCAACAAGCAAAGTTACTTGTACCTTATAGAATCTGGTTTGCTGCTTGTGAATTCTTGGTGAAGGGACAAGGAAGTCTGCGGTAGTCGGAAAATGCAAGTGCTTAATGCTTGCTGAAACTGTCATTTGTAGATCAGTCTTAGCTCTTAGGGCAGCTTCTTTGGGCCCTATTAATACTCCCTGAAGCTTGCTCTTTCATTAAGACAAGCATGTCAGTCTTCCTAATTCCTCCCCTTTCTTCATATAATATACCTTTGAGAATGTAAGTAGAACATCATCTTCTTTGACAAAAAATAATAATGGAAAATAGAACCTCATAGGAGAGGAATACAGCTTTGCTTGCTACAAGGATCAGACTTTTCATTCCAAAGAATAAGACACATGTTTGAGAACATATGGGCCCTGCTGGGCTAGAAAATTTTCCTGGGCCTACTTGTCAGTTGTCAATGCCTGTTCATAACATTCTTAGAAGTTACTCCTTCCATTTTATGCTGTAAGAACATTACTAGTTTATTATCGGAAGAGAACTTGTGATGAAGGAACTCCTTCCATTTTATGCTGTAAGAAATGCAAAGCCAGAGGATACCTCCCTTGACATCTGAATCGATGATCCTACAAGAAAGGCTTTGAGGTCGCTGATATGCCAAGCAATCCTTTTAAAATAATTTCTTCAAAACAAACATTTTTGCAAACTGGTGAGCATTCTCATAGAACTTGGCTTTTTCTTGAATCAACTTGCAAAAATTACATCTGAAAGAACTTGTAAAATTTTTATTTTCTGAACTAAACTCATTGCAATTTTTTGCATCTTAACCAATAACCATGCAAACAGATGACATATGAGATGGGCTCGGTTGCAAGGCAGGTTGGCCTATCTGGATTATGAGTCTGCATGGGCCGAGAAATTAATTGAATGGCGTGTATTTCCGGTTTATGTATCTTGGATCCAAATTGGCATTTGAAATATGCTAAATTTCGTTAGATGGTGCTTCAGTTCATGTGGGATGTTACTGTGCTACATGATTTTTTTGAAAAGAATTTTTTGTGTAAATAAAATTTTATTGAGAATTCGACGATGTTACTGTATTCCCTCCCTCATAGATATCAAGTCGCTATACAGAGCATCTATTTTGGGATCTATTATGGGGTACAATAATATAAAATATATCATAGTTATAGTATAGCTATAGTAGAATTATATTAAAATTATAATATACTTAGATTTGAAAGTTTTTCCCTTAAAAAACTCGTGGCAGTTTTTTTAGATAGTCCCATGCCTAAATGGTGTAGATGGATCCATATCGAAAATATATTACTATAATTGAACCATAAACTTATTTTAACATAAAATTATATATCGGAATTTAAGTGAATTATGTCCTAAGTGTAAAAAAAGGAGAGTAAATTTTATGAAACCCCACATATCATAGTCTAAGTTATATAAAATCACCGGGATTTTGGCACATGGCACATAACCTCATGTATTTTTATAAAACCACACTATTGATCATTTTGACTGTTATCTACCACACTTTTGAGTTTTACAAACTCATCTTCAAAACCACAACGTGTTTTGTCCATCATATAAATATTACCTCCGCTTTTCAAAATTTTAATTTATGAGTATGTCAAAATGGTGAACGTTATGGTTTTGTGAAATTTTAAAACCATAATACCTAAATTTGTGTTGGATGTTAAAATCTTCTAACCAGGATCATGATAGGTGGAGTTTTATGAAATTTACTTGAAAATTTTTATCGAACAAAACTTAATTTTACTATGTGAGCTCCATGACCATTGCTACATGGTCCCACATGTCAGTCTCCTGCTTCCTTTCTCTCTGCCTCGCGGATTTGCTCCTCATCGTCTTTCTCCGCTCTCTCGCCGGCTCACCGCTACCCGGCGGCCGCCGGCGGAGATGGATGCTAGTTGGATTCACCGGGAGCCATTCAGTCCGCGGCTCTCCCTTCAGCCAACGGCAAGCGACGATCCACGGCGGCGAAGGTTAGCCTGGGCCTCCCCATCTCCCTCTCACACACCTTCCCTCGACACCAACCGCAGAGGAAGTGGATTCTGAATCCAATCT
Source organism: Oryza meridionalis (assembly GCA_000338895.3). NCBI lineage: Eukaryota > Viridiplantae > Streptophyta > Magnoliopsida > Poales > Poaceae > Oryza > Oryza meridionalis. Next base: position 16,317,251 of record CM002535.2, on the reverse strand, counting down.
GTGCAAATCAGATTAAAAAAATGCTACTAGATTCATTACTGTCTACCAATTTCCTGCAAAAGAGCGAGGAAATTGATCCCCAAAATAGATTGTCTGTCTAATTCTCGTGCTAATTTTGATTTTAATTTCTATATATGCCGTGCTATCGCTGGCTAAGTGGCATTAAGAAAGAGAATTAGTAGTAGAAAACCTCGTTACCAGTATCAGATGAGTGTTTTATCGAGTTAATTAAGTGGGTACAGTACTAAGCTCCCTTGGTAGCCTCATTTCGTTTGTTTCCCCGCCCGTACGGAGCGAGGTAGAAAGAAGCCATAATCTCTATCTAAATGCCTGCGATTAAATGCATAGCACTGAGCAATTCAGATCAAACAAATGAAATTGCAAGCTACTACGTAGTTTGTGCTAACAATGAAACACCGAGATTACTTTCAAGTGATCTCATCCAGATCATCCTGCTCGTTGTCAAGCAACTAAAATTACAATCAGGGATTCAGGGTTCTTCCAAGCATGCAAGAAATTCTGCCAAAAAAAAAAAAGATCACACTTGTTGCAAGGATGCAAGCACATTTGAACAATACCAAGGTCTCTGGCCTTTATTGTTAGACCTATTGAACAATCGTATTTCCTTTTAAATTCACTCATTTTATTAATAAGGAGTAATGTGCATATTACATATGATCAGTTCCCATTAATAATTCAACCGCTTATAGCTAAAGCATGTTTTTTTTATTGACACAATTATTGTGCAGCAACCTATAAAATGCTTATAGGGATACATTGGTGTATTGCACGCAACACGCACAGCCACCTATTTTTTAGAACAAAGTAATAAGCAACAGTACACACGGAAATGCAGAGTGATATTTTTCACAATAACTGAGCTTGCGCTTTTGAAGCAACGGTGTAGCACAACTTCAACAACCATGGTGGTTAATTTATAAGTGTATATCATCTGCATGCAAATATATGGGTGAATTGAACAAGTGTACAAATGTTTTGAATATTATCACTAATAAAAAGAGTAGTAAAAACAATTAAAGACAAGTAACTGGATTATGGATTGACTATGGAAGTATGGACCGCTCTAGGGGTAGATGTACTTACTTCTATGCCCAGGTTATACTGGAATATTGACGCCTTTCAGGGATCTCAATTTTCTTCAGAGAAGAAAATCTCTGAATGAAATCTGGCAACTTCTTGAATTCTTTGCAGTCACTAACCTTCAGGTATTCAAGAGTGGAAGCAGCTGATGCAAAGCTATCTGGAAAGGTCTCAAACTTTGGAAGCCCCACAAGTTCAATTGATTTGAGACTCTTCATACCACCCATTGCTTCCTTTGGTTCCATCAAATTTAACTCATCACAGTTATGAATCACCAATTTCTGAAGGGTGACTAGCCGGTTCATGCTAGAGGGGAGAGAGGGCAAATTTGGACAATTGAAGACAAATAGCTCTCGAAGTGCACTGAGGCTGCCAAATCCTTCTGTCAGTGATGTTAACATTGGGCAGGCACTAATCTGTAGAAATACCATGGAAGTCCAACCCATGAGGGCATCATTAGGAAGATATTGTTGCTTAGATGTGAGGATTAAGTACCTCAAGCTGACAAGTCTTTTAACATCTCTTGGCAGCTCCTCCAGTTCTTTGCACCAAGCAAGTTGAAGTGTTTGCAAATTCACCAGCTTACACAGAGAATTGGGCAGGTATTTGATCTTCATATTCCATTGCAGATCTAGGTACCTTAGGTGCTTCAAATTTCCAATTGAACTTGGTAACTCCTCAAACTCAACTTCAGAGAAAACCAAGATTCGTAGGCGTGTAAAGGTTGCCAAGAGATCTTCAAGAAAGGATTTGCTCACAGTACCATAGTTGTGCCTACTCGCAAATGTCCTTGCCTTCCTTGCCCTTCTCAGTTGTTTTGGAAATTTTAGGTCCTTTGAGAACTCCTTCTGGTCCCACACAAGATGCTTAACTCTTTTGGAGGCACTAAAGTTTTCACAGCTAATTGTTGCATGCTCATTGGGAGATACAGATATTGCTAGGTCATGAACAAAGCTATGCATTTTACAATGTGAGATGGTGCCGTCATGACTAAAAACATAGTCTTGGAAAAGAGATCTCCCAGCAAACTCACTAAAATATCTCTCTCCCATTCTTATTGCCTCCTTACTTCCACTAGCTGTATTCAACAGACCCATTGCCATCCAATACATTATTAAAAGTTCTTTGAAAATCTCATAGTCCTTTGGAAAAGTGGATAAGCTGGCAAAACATGCTCTTAAATCAGATGGAAGTGCATCATAACTCAGTTTTAAAACTGACAAGATATCTGTGTTTGGGATATTTGTTTCCTTAACTTCTTGCCACTTAGAGATATCTTCCATAGACAATAGGGATCCCAGAGTCCTAACTGCTAAAGGAAGACCATCACATTTCTGTACAATGGATTCTCCAATTTTTAGTAACTCAGTATCCTTTGCCTTCTCTCCTTTGAATGCATATCGAAGAAATACTTTCATGCATTCTTCATGTGAAAGTTTTGGCACTTCATATGGCTCTATGGTCTTCAATACTGATGCAATTTTTGAGAGACGCGTGGTGATTAAAATCATGCTTCCACTTCTACCACTCGGTAGCAGGTTCATCAATTCTTCCCAATCATTAATGTTATCATGTGATATGTCGTCTAACACTAGCAAGTATCTCTTATCTCCTAAAAGCTCATGAAGTTTCTTTTGTAGTGCTTCTAGGGTTAATTGCTTATTGCTTTCACCGCTATCTGATTGTATGATTATATCTACTATCTGTTTAAGATCAGACACATTAGCTACACATGCCCATAGCATCTTATCAAACTTTTCTTTGGTTCGTTTGTCATTAAATACCAGTTTTGCTAGGGCAGTCTTGCCTACACCCCCCATTCCAATTAGTGGAAGCACTGACAGTGTATCAGAATTAGATTCAGCAGCTTCTGAAATCACCTTCACAATATCATTTTTAGCTTTATCTCTCCCAACAATCTTTCGCTCATCTACAATGGAGTATGTTTCTCTCTGTACAATTCGATCTGAAGGTGTGTCTATTGGTTCTTCTTTCAAATCAAAATTTCTTTTAAGTTCAGATATTTCATTTAGCCTTTCACGAACCCTTCTTATCTTTCTTCCCAGTTCAAAAGGAAAAATGCATAGTTGAGCAAAATAAGTACGGATTTCACCTTTTCGAACTTTCTGCTGCAATGCTCGTGTCCCAACGTCATCGAGAACATCATCTATGTCGTAGACAACGTCTTTGAGGTTTTCCAGCCAATATTTAAGTGAACTAGATGTAGATTGCTTCCTTTCAGCATCTTTAAGAACAGCGCAAATAGCCTTCAATGAGTTTCTCAGCTTTTCCATCTCACTCCTAACAGTGCAAGCAAGTTTGATATCATCGAGAGCATATTCAACAGCAAATGTAGTGACCTTTGAGAGTATTGATGAAGCAAAGACAGACAGTGCTGCCATTTCTTGAGAAAAACTACTGCATACAGAAACAGTGAAATATTTAGGGCCCATGGTGCTGTTATAACTTATGACAATTTAACAGGAGATATTGATACAGAAGAGCATTTGCCAGTGCATTTTTCTCTTTGGAAAAATGAACAGTAAGGAAGGACCATTGATGTATTTTAAAGGGTGCTGTTGATAATTGAAGAGGGAAAGAACAATTCTTCGTTTGGCCAGATTCATTGAGTATCAATTATAACAGATATCCATTGCAGAGGAAAGCAGAAGTGTGCTTTAGTTGCCAACTTAATGGACATAGATGATAATTTGGTCGAGTCTTTTGTATTTCCAGACTTAATTTATATTCCTGTAATGTTTATTGAATGCACTGCTCAATGAGATTTTTAATGTGTACATGACAATCATACCAAATATGAAAAGCTCTACAGTCTGAATAAAGTTCTATTTCAGTATTTCAGGCGGCCTGCTCTGCTCCCCTGTTGGAAGTTTCAGTTCTGTTTTATGAAGATTAGAAATTTCAGTTTATGATCCAGGAAAAGGAAATCCAGCCATGTGAGTATGTGACTTCAATTATAAATTTAGCTTATATTTATTCGAAATATCTGAGGGCATGCTCACCAGTCACTATTTCACTTCATGTTGTGAACATCAGTATTATCAGTCTACCAGATATGTAAGATCAGAGTTTTTTTTGCTTCTCTCTACTTTGCTATGTCAGAATGATTAGGAAATGTCAAAATTGATTTTGAAGAAACAAACGGATGGTTCACTTTTACAGCCTCTTCTTTTCACTTATACTTATGTTTATATTTATTAGCCAAAATTTGAATTTTCAACTTTAAATTTGGAGTTAATTTTAAGATTTTTTTTATCGAAGTTTATTTTTCAGCCATTGCTTTCAGATCGCTAAGAGTGCGTATATAATAGTTTTATTCACAAATTATTTTTCGTTTGCAAATATGTCGTTTGGCTTATTCCATCGATAAGCCAAACAATGGGCCATAGATATAGCACATGAATAGTACCAGATCAACTAATATGTCAAGAGATGAGAAAACACATGTAGTAGTATTTAAACATCGATCTCCATTATAAATCAAAGTAATGCAACAGCAGAGTTTTCTTGTACCTTAGAGAATCTGATCACACTGTTCAGGAAGAACAGAAGGATCAAATTTGAAATGCAGAGTCTGCAGTTTATCTGAAATGCAGGCGCTAATAGTGTTTGCTGGAACTGTCACCAGCAGTTCAGCCTTAGGTCTTAGGGCAGCTTCTTTGGGTCTAATTAATACTCATGGAGCTTGCTCTTTCATTAAGAAAAGCATTACTTTTCCTAATTCCCCACCTTTCTTCAGATAATATACCTTTGGAAATGCAGCAGAACATTATCTCCCCCCAACAAAAAGAAAAAAACAAGACAAAAAGAACAGAGAATCTCCCGGAGAGGAATACAGCTTTGCTTGCTACAAAGATCTGTGTTTTGCTTACAAAGATAGACAAATAGTTGATAACATATGGGCCCTACTGGGCCGGAAAATTTTCCTGGGCCTACCTGTCAATGGAAGTTCAGCCTATTAGAACAATAGAATGTTGGAAGAGTTATGATGAATAAATTCCTTGCATTATACGCAGTAACTAATGTAAAGCCAGAGGATACTTCCCTTAACATCTGAATTGATGCTCCTACATATAGGGCTTTAAGGTTGCAAACATGTCAAGCAATATGCTATTCTCCAAGTTTCACTCAGATGCTCTCTAGAAACAACTTAAGAAAACAATTTGTGCAAACTAGTGTGAGTATGTTTGTGATTCACATAGGTTTGGGCCAAGTTTGATTTAGATTATTGTCTGGGTTATTTTCACAAATATTTATTTGATTATAGTTATAAAGATAAGTTAAATATTTTGAGAAATAAAATTAATCAATAGTTTAAAACAAAGTAAACTAAGCACTGTAGTAGAAGAACTTTTTTTTTTGGATAACGTATTTTTGAAGCATAGATCAAATAATTTATTTCATCTGGTGAATAATCTGAAAAGAGATTTTTTTCTTTAATCAACTTGCAAAATTACATATGAAAAAAATAGAAAAATTTAGGTATGAAAACCTTACTCCCTCTATTACAAAAAGAATACAATTTTAACAATTAAATGACAAATTAGTAGGAAAGATGACCTACATTCCCCTAATTAAATGAGAGGTGTTGAGAGTATGAGATTGGTTGGAGGAATATGAGGAGAAATATGAATAAGGGCTGGTTGGAGGAAAAAGTAATACTCTATGATTGTTTTTTTTTTTGAAAAAGTCCAAATACCTCCCTAAACTTTGGATGAAAGTCCATCTAGCACCATGAACTTTAAAACTGGATATCTAACCCTTTGAAATTTGTAAAATCATTCATATTAACCCCAAGGTGGTTTTGGACGGTGGTTTTGCATATTTTAGAAGCTTAAACGAACAGCTTTGAATAACTAATATAACATATTTGCATATCATCAATTGTAAGTCATCAATTTATACTTATACAGTAATGCCATACTATTATTATGTTGGTACTTGTTTGTAAGTGAGAGCTAACAAGTGATGAAAATGAAAGATTTAAGTGGAGATTTTAATATATATATATATATATATATATATATATATATATATATATCCAACGTGTATGTCACGTGATCAAACTAATCCAAGTTATATACAAATTAGATAAAAACCACTCTACAAACCACCTTAGGGGGTAATATGAAAGGTTTTGCAAAGTTCAGGGGATGTCCGGTTTTAAAGTTCAGAATGCTATATGAACTTGTATCTAAAATTTGGGGGGGAGGGGGGAGGGGGGTATGTGGACCTTTTTCTCTTTTTTTTTTTGACAAAATTTGAATAATAGGATTGCATTCTTTTTGGGAGAGAGTGTCAATTTATATTTTGTCAACCAACACACCATAAATGTTTTTTCATCTCAGCAATGTACTTAGCTTAGACTGTGTTTGGGAGCTGCATGAAAAACATAGTGGTCCATTAGCACATGATTAATAAAGTATTAGTTATTTTTTTTTAAAAAATAAATCAATATGATTTTTTTAAAGCAACTTTTGTATAGAAAATTTTTAAAAAAATCACACCGTTTAGCAGTTTAAAAAACGTGTGCGTGGAAAATGAGGAAGTGAGTTAGGAAAGTGAAAGAAAATGGGCACACATTAAATAGGCTTGGTTGCGGATCCTTGATCCAACTGTCGTTCTTGGCAGCTCGGCGCCTCGGCCTGTGTAGACTCTAGAGCATGAGGCCTGGTTTAGTTTCAAACTTTTTCTTTAAACTTTCAACTTTTCCATTACATCAAAACTTTCCTACACACAAATTTTCAACTTTTCCGTCACATCGTTCCAACTTCAATCAAACTTTCAATTTGGACGTGAACTAAACACACCCTGAGTATGATGGGGTGAGTAATGAATTGAATGGGCCATGTATTTTCAATCGTGAGCGAATTTTACAATGGACGCCCCATTTTACAATGTATCTTGAATGCAAATAGGCATTTAAAATATCATGAACCGGTATGTTGCTTCAGTTCATATGGGAGATATTACGAACCTGTATAATGTTTTTGAAAAGGATTTTCTTTTGCGAAAATTTGAAAAACTTTTTTTTATTGAGGATTCGAGGACAGCTCTACGTACCATATGTCAATAATTTTCATACCAGGAAGATTTTTGTAATTTAATTAGTTTTCTTGTAGAACATACTCTCTCCGTACTCGCAAAGGAAGTCGTTTAGTACAATGTTTTAAGTCAAACCTTGGGAATATAAATTATGAATAACTCTTAAGTTGTTGAGTTTGAAAATATAAAAATTATATGAATAGATTTGTCTTGAAAAATACTTTCATAAAAGTATACATATATCATTTTTCAATAAATATTTTTATAAAAAGAAGAAGCCAAAGTTATGTTTTGTAGATCGTGTCGTCCAAAACGACTTCCTTTATGAGTACGAAGGAAGTAGAGGATCTCTCTAAGAGCATTTTCAATGCTATACAACGGACAAGTTCAGTACGTTAACATGATCTGTCATAAGTTTCTTAAGTTCTTAAATTATGACATTTAAAGTTTAAACCTGCAGCATGCATAAAACTCTTTATAGGAATGAAAAAAAAATGGAGACTGGCAAGTGGCAACTGTCATAAACCATTCATATAGTCTCAAATTAAATAATAATTAAAAAAAGCAGAGAGTGAGTATTTCATGCATGCCAAAAGCTTCATAAACAGTACTGAGATGCCTCAAGTTCTATTCCTGCTGACATATGGATGGTCAAGGGACTTCCTAGATACCATTTGATGGTCGAGAATTTCTCAACCGGAAAAAAAAGAAAGAAAAGGCAACCCAACATACTACATGTTTGAATGGCAGCTGACACTCAGGAATAATCAAGATACTAATTCTCGATCAAAATTGTTAATCAGTTTCATGATTCGATCGATCTCAAAAGCTAAGAACACGACTTGCTACAAGCATGCACAGCCACTATATAGAACAGCACTAACACCCCTACACAAATAAAGAATTGACCAGAGAATTTCTGAATGCAAAACTTTATACTGAGAGTTCCATGGCATATATATATTCCAGTTAGCTTCCTAGAAAGTTACTGCATCATCGATCACACAGATGCTGAGATGCAATAGTCGCAGTTAAGTTTATTCTCTCTTTCTGTTCCAGAATATTCGTGTGTCACTCGAGCAAAAGCTAGCAAGAGAAAGATTCGATCCCCTCTAATTAATTCCTTGCTTTCACAAGTTTCTACTAACTTAACAAATGGCTGGAACAAAATCTAACATGGTGTACACTAATGGGCACTTGCATTTATTTGCATGAATATTACACACCATCAATTGAATTATCTTTTGTTTTTTTTTGTCATATGGACGCTGAAAGTATCTAAGAACTTATTTACATCCAAAGGACCAAGAAAAGAAAGGATCACCTAGAGATCTAGTAGAGGGATATGTAGTGCTCAATCTAACTAGATAGTTTAGCCACTGGAATTAAGTTTAATTCATAAAGTGAAAGAAAAGGAAGAACAATGGAAGGATCACTCTTGCAGCTAAATATCCATGGTCTTAGAATTAGGAGGCGAAATTAAATCAAAGCATGCCGAGGGACAAACTGTCAATCAAGGTACTTCAAGTTGCAATGCGCACTTGAGCATATGGCAAGCCAAAAGAAATGTGATATGATTAAGTAACACCCACTGGAAACACCCCGGCGGCGCATATTAGTGATCAACACATTAATATTGCACCACATCTTGATGAAGCCTCCTTTGATCTTTGATTAGGAGAAGCACCAAGTAAGTTGATATTTATGTGTGTTGTGATGAGCTGATGATATATAGAGCACCAAGTTGGTACTGGCTCGCGATTAGTGATGATTATCAGATGACGGTCTAGCTAGAAACCCAGCTTGAGATACCATAAGAGACTCTTGAAAGATCATCGCCTTCCTTCCCATAATTAAATTGCATGAAATTAATAGATAAATTAATAGATTAGAATGAGGATGAGAATGCATTCCTAGTCGTTTACTGGACCAGGTTGGTGTTGGGATTTCACCGGATTAACCAATTAGGAATGCATTCTAGGAAGCAAGCTCTTCAATCAGTGAGCACACTTCAAGTAAATGTAGGTCTTGTTGCAGCATGGGTGTAAAAAGACATCATAGATATAACAACTAATTATCGTAAAGTTCGATCGGTTCAAGGGAGAGTTACTTACAAGTGGAGTTTGGCAAGGAACTAGAAGGAAGAGCCTTCTTAAGCAAAAGCGAGTCAAAGACGGATCAAGCTTTTCTAAAAGAAATAGCTCTAGCGTGAACAGTAAAATTAAGAAAGCACTGATCGCTACTATATGTAATAATTATTCTCGAGAAGAGACAGAAGCGGCAAGTGTCAGGAAGGGAAGGATTTTCAATCATTTAGCTGCTCCATAGACTTTTGAGTTTAGTATGGAGTTGGCTGGATTAGATCCTCGCTGGTCCTTGAAGAAGAAGGCGAAAGACTTAAACCCTTTAATTCCTAATTTTTGGCTTGGCTCTCCTAAAGAATTGACTACCTAGATCCGTATGATAAACAATTTCTTTATTTAGACAACGGATCAACAAAAGAATCTCTTTCATTAAATGATATGGAAATCATTGTTTTACTTCTCGATAATGGTAGAACCCAAGACTCTATTTCCCTTGGCTTTGTATATAACTTTGCAAATTACCTACCTTACTTCCCTAAATAAATAGGTTCTTTTCCCAATATCCTAGGTTAGTAATATTAGTAGAGGATAGTTCAATTTAAGAATGCTCCCCTTACCCCAAGGGAACTCGGTCTTAGAGTAAAAGTCATTCCGCATTTCCGCCAAGAAGAAATTACTACCCTTTTTTTTTCATTATAGAATTGGCCCTATCTCTTAAGGTTCCTTTTAAATATGATCATATTAGTGAGATGAGACATATCGACTCAATCAATACACGCGTGAACTAGAACGAAGCAAAGTTTTGTCTGTTGTCAGAAGTTTTGCTTTCTATTATTCCATGCTTCGTTCTAGTTCTCTCGTAGTCGTGTTTGTTGATTGAGTCGTTCGATCCCAGTGAAATCCCAACAGTTAACGGTATGGCATGCATTTGCTGGTTGGATACAAGATGATCATAACCAGTGACGAGGTTGTTCTATGGTGTGGTCTTGGAGCTGTGGTAAGTACTCTTCTTGGGGTCAAAACCACAAGTACATATGGTCGTCACTGGTTATCCCAGTGACAACATTGACCGGACCCGGCTCATCGATGTTTTTCTTGGAGTCAGCGACTCAAATTAAGATTGGAAATTTTGCTACAGGACACCGTGACTTCGCAGTTTTAGCTGTAGGACACCGCATGAAGTGACTTTTGGGGGAAAACACTCCTAAAAGTTGGATATTTACTGGTGGACACCGCACGCATTAAAGTAATAATTTTTGATTGAAGAGGAAAGAAAAATCACGTGAAATGTCAGAAATGCCCTTAGGCCCACATGTCAGCTCTCATATCTCTCTTCTCTCTCTATCCCCTCCTTCACTTCTCTCTCTATCCAACATGTCAGTGATGACGGCGGGCAGGCGAGGTCCATCAGCCGGCGGCGGCAGGAGGGCAAGGGCGGAGTGGCCGCGGCGCACCCGGACAGCGGCGCCGGCCGCCGACGGCGCCCCTCCCTTCTCACTCCGCGCGCTACAGCCGTCGCAGTCCGGCCGCGCCGCCGCTCCTCCACACATAGCTGCCACCGCCGAACCTTGTCTGCTGTCCGGCCGGCGCCACTGTCCGGGCGCGTCGCGGGCCAGCGCTGGCGCTCCTCCGCGCGCTACTGGTCGCGTCTGCTCTACCCTCGTCCTCCCACCACTGCCGCCGCTAGACCTCGCCTGCCCACCGTCGTTGCTGACATGTGGAATAGAGAGAGAAGATATTAGAGAGAGAAGTGAAGGAGGGGATAGAGAGAGAAGAGAGATATGAGAGCTGACATGTGGGCCAAGGGCATTTCTGACATTTCAGGCGATTTCTCTCTCCTTTTCAACCATAAATTATTACTTTAATGAGTGCTGCGTGCGGTATTCACCAGCAAATATCCAACTTTGGGAGTGTTTTCCCCCAAAAATCAATTCGTGCGATGTTCTACAGTTAAAACCGCGAAGTCACAGTGTCCGTAGTAAAATTTCCCAATCACAACTCTATCCCAAGAAAAAGCTAACCCTAGCTATGAACATGGACACACATGTGTCAAGGTTCGCTGGTAGGATTGGGTTTTTTTACGGGACGGAGGGAGTAAGATTCAACACATGAGACCCTAAGATGAAAACCCTGGATTTGATATTTTCTTATGGGCGTTGCAACAAAGATAAATATTTTAACATATCTTGTTTTTAGTAATTGTCAGGCCTGTGTGGATGATCAATCAATTCCTAGCTAGTTCGATATATAATGGGGTTGTATGTTTTTACCCTTTTATTATTGCTAGTGATGTGATAATTTTATTTTATTTTTATTTTTACCGATATTAAGGTAATAATTTTTTCAAGCTTAGTGGTGTAGTAGCTGTGTGTACATCTAGTTGGTAAAGAAGCCGAAAGTTACACTTCCTCTATGGAAAAAATTAAGAAATATACCTAGACTTATTGGCATAGATTGTTACGTATAGCGATAAGTCCAAGTTTGATTTCCCATCCATTCAAATTTGATCCACTCCATCCAAAATTTATAAACTAGCTATGGCCCTTTTTTTTTGCTCTTATGAGACAAAAAGTAGAGGACTACTGGACTAAACAAATAGATAGCTTTCCAGTTGTTTTTTATTAAAAAAAATATCCAGAAGTCATTCTTGCACTGTAGAGTCGAATGTTAGATTTAATTAGCTTTTTTTACTTAACTGAGTTAATTAGTTGGGACCCCACCCGTAAACTTGAAGGATTAAATGTCACCAGTTTATAAACCATAAAAGAAAAAGTCAGTTTAAAAGTCTAAGCCCAATAAATCAAAACCTAAACTAAACAAAGTGGTTTGGTCTAGACATTAATGTATTATCCTGTGTGGATGTTGATTTTCGCAGGCACCTGGTTACAGACGGGCGGGACCTTTATACAGGAAAATATAATTTGACTGCACAGAAAAATCGAATCTGTAGTAATGATTCTATAGCTTGCAAGCCTTGCAATATATACTACTACCAGAGATTGATCATTGACTAATATCAGTCTTACGTTAATTACAGGGTCACATCACCTCATCATATCTATTATATTATTAAAAGAATAGAAAAATAAGCCTCCACGTTCGCTCTCATGGCCTAGAAATTTTCACATTAATCGGAAAAAAGAAAAAGCAGAGTCCATATAGAAATACAATTTAGAAATAGCAGAAATTCAGAATTAAAAAAATAAGGAATATTAGAAGAGGAGACTAGAGTCCATATAGAAATACAATTTACAAATAGTTGATATTAGGAATTAAAAAATAAGGAATATTAGAAGAGGAGACTAGAGTTCATATATAAATACAATTAAGAAATAGCTGAAATTCGAAATTGAAAAATAAGGACTATTAGAAGAGGAGACTAGAGTCCATATAGAAATACAACTTAGAAATAGTTGAAATTCGGAATTAAAAAATAAGGAATATTAGAAGAGTAGACTAGAGTCCATATAGAAATACAATTAGGAAATAACTGAAATTCGGAATTAAAAATAAGAAATATTAGAAGTGGAGTATAGAGTCCATATAGAAATACAATTAGGAAATAATAGAAATTTGGAATTAAAAATAAGAAACACTAGAAGTTGAGTATACAGTCCACATAGAAATATAATTAAGAAAAAAAATAGAAATTCGGAATTAAAAAATAAGGAATATTAGAAGTAGAGTATAGAGTACATAGGAATTTAAAACTAACTAAAATTTGGAATAAACATAATGAAATTAAAAGTAGAGTTTAGAGTCCGTATAAAAAATACAATTTACAAATAACTAAAATTCGAAATTAAGAAAAACATGAGAAGAAGAGTTTAAATTCAATATAGGAATACAATTTAGAAGTAACTGAAATTCAAAATTAAAAATTAAAAAATATTGAAAGATGAGTTTAGAGTCCACATAGAAATACAATTAGAAATAATAAAATTCAGAATAAAAATAAATAATATTGAAAGAAGAGCATAGAGTCTATATAGAAATACAATTTACAGAAAATTTGGAATTAAAAAATATATTAAAAGACGAGTTTAGAGTCCATACAGGAATATATATAATTTACAAATAACTAAAATTTGATATTAAAAATAATTAATAACTAACACGTATATAAAATACAATATGAATATTACACATTAGTAGTTTTGTAAAGTTATTGCAAAATTTAAAATTATGTTGTCATTTTAATATATTTGAATAATATAATAAGAAAACATATATGCTATTATACGAGAGAAAATATAATGATGCTAGCCGCACAATCTGCGTGGGCCACCATGCTAGTTTAGACTAATCTATCGTTTGAACTCCAACAATTTCTCACCGTGTGTAACCCAAACCCTACTGATCTTAGATTGATGTCAACTCTGTATATCTATAATCCATACTTCCTCCTTCCCTAAAAAAACCCAACCCAGTATATAGGATGAGATATAATCTAGTACAATAAATTTAGATAGAAGATGTGTCCTAATTCGTTATACTAGGATTATGTCTCATCTTCTGCCCATATTCGTTTGCACTGATTATTTCCCATTCCATATACTAGGCTTTTTTTTTTGGCGACTGGGTCACTACTTATATAACTAATCACACTGGCAATTAATATTTCATGGACTGAAGTGGTAATTCTTTTACCCACTAGCTAGCTAGCCTTTCTTTTCATCTAGTTATCCTAAGAGATAGCCTGGACATATCTCTATCGGATCCAAATCTCTGTTGGTGGCAAGGAAAACCACATGTAGAGATACGCATGTACCTTCATTTTCTTCTTGAGGTGATTTGCTACCACCTTTAATTCTCACTCAAGAGGGGGACACTTGCTCACTCTTGCCTGCCGTTTATTTGAGCCTTTTAACACACCAATTCCGATCCCCTTCAGAAATTACACCAAGTATTATATAAATTTATTTAGTTCCAAATAGTTTGTGGCCACAATTACTGCTTGATCTCTCTGATGACGATGAACGATGATGATGTGCAAGGTGCCACATGTGTGCATGCACCTGTGATGGCGAAGAGAGAGAGAGAGAGAGAGAGAGAGGGGGGGGGGGGGCACAAAGCAATGGACATGAACTTGCAACGGTGTGCAAGTGATGACCACCACTACAATCCTCCGATCTCCCATTCCCCTTCCCCTTTTGTACGAATGGTAGATATCAAGCCATGGAGAAAGAGGGGAAAGGGAAGACTGACAAGTACTTCCCCCAAATGATTAATGTGTTTGTCTGGTAACTGCTAGGTACTCTTTCTCTCCATTCTAAAAATGACAATTTTTTTTCCAAGAATCTGGACATAAACCATATATATTATATGTGCCGACCATTACACATAACCAGCGCATATATATCCTTATATGTGTCGGATGTAGAACTGGCATTAATGACCTAGGTTATCAGTGCCGCTAAGTTAGTATCGGCCGGTAGCCAAATCCATACTACTCCTTCCGTTCCAAAATATAGCAGCAACCTAGGATGGGTCCCATCCTAGAAAAAAATATTAATTAGTCAGTGGTGAACCTAGAAAAAAATATTGGGGGTCCAATGTGTACTAATTATCTAATTTTTTACTTATATACTAATTAACATCATATAATTTAATTAGAATTTGAATAATTTACCCAGGCTCAAAAGACCCCGGGAAAATGTACATATACTAGCTAGGCGTCCTGAAGTTAAGTACACCTAGAGTTTTGTTTTGGTACTTTATTCAACTTAATTTGCAAAGCATGCATGCATGAAATTTGAGCTGCATTCAGCAGAGTTGGAAAAAAAATGCCTGAAATAATGTTTCTTGGTTTTAGCTGGCATCCAATACGAATTATTCGATTCGTTTGACCAGAAAGCACTGAGAGCTACTAGTAGAGTATGAAATTATAGTGCCCACCAGAGAATAAGTACGATTTGAGCAGCTTGAGAGAATTAAATTTCCCATATTCGGGCCATCTGTTCCGACATACTAAAGCCCTAAAATCCACGTGCTTCAATATATATTTGCACCACGCATATGCAACAGATGTTCATTATTAATAGTGACACGCATATTCATCATTGACCATGCAGTGTCACTATTAATTACTCCCTCCGTATTTTAGTGTATGACGCCGTTGACTTTTTGACCAACGTTTGACCCTTCGTTTCATTCAAATTTTTTGTGTAAATATGAAAATATTTATGTCATGCTTAAAAAATATTTGATGATGAATAAAGTCACAATAAAATAAATAATAATTACATAAATATTTTAAATAAGACGAATAGTCAAACGTTGAATAAAAAGTCAACAGCGTCATACATTAAAATATGGAGGTAGTACTATACAAGAGGCAATCCGTAGTACTATACAAGAGGCGATCCCTTTCTGTCCGTAACTTGCATATCCCTGCCAATTCTCAGAGTGACAACCATACTACTTCCTCCGTCTCAAAATATAAGCATTTTTGAGGTTGGCACGGGTATTAAGAAAGTAGGTGAGAATGATTGAAGAAGGTGCGTGATTGGTTGAAAAGAGAAAGTAGGTGAAAAAGAATGGTTGTGATTGGTTGAGAGGAGAATGTAGGTAGAAAAATAGCTTCATTTTAGCACAAAGTACTGTGCTAGAAATAGCTACATTTTAGGACGGAGGTAGTAGTTGGTTTCTAAACTGGCAGCTGTACGGACAACCATTGTTCTTTGACGTGAACCAATGACATATAGGCCGGCCATGTCAGTCATTTAAAGTTAAGAGGGCATTAAGATGGTGTTTGGATCCACGGAATAAATTTTAGTCCTGTTACATCACATCGGATGTTTGACACTAATTAAAAGTATTAAACGTATACTAAATGACAAAACCTATTTTATAACCTTGGACTAATTCACGAGATGAATCTATTGAGCCTAATTAATCCATGATTACCCTATGTGATGCTACAGTAAGCATGTGCTAATTATGGATTAATTATACTTAAAATTTTTTTCTCGCGAATTAGCTCTTATTTATGCAATTAGTTTTATTATTAGTCTGCGTTTAATACTTCTAATTAGCGTCAAACATTCGATGTGACAGGAATTAAAATTTAGTCCCTGAATCCATATATGTAAGGGTAGGATTGTCTTCGATATTAGTGATAGGTACCGTATTGGTTGTTCTTCGGTATGGGTTAAGTCATCCTCACATCTATTACATTATTTGCATGATTTTTTTCCACACATTTACGTTTTGTGCCTAAAAACTTGATCGATTAAAACATATACTCCCTCCGTCCCAAATATAATAACCTAAAATCGAATGGAACATTTCCTAGTACTACGTCTGTCTAGATTCGTACTACCTGAAAATGTCACATCCGGTATTAGGTTCTTATATTTTATAGGACGGAGGGAGTAAGTGATTGCATCGGTTAAAATATGACTGAATCTTGCTTTGGCTGGGTCGCCTTGCTGCTAGTGCCGCCGGCTGCCCTGTTAGTTGCCGAAGCCCTTGCCGCTGCCCATGTACCTGCCACGAAAGGGGAATTGGGGAGTTAGGGTTTTTAGCCACAAACAAGTCAACATTTTAACCCACGTAAACACAATTAAATGCACGCGATCTTTGTTCTTTCTTTTCCCTACTGTGATCTAAATATTGATTGAGTCAGTCGTTGTTTTCCTACTACCGATTAGATCGAGCCGGCAATCCTGTTAAAAAAAATACTCCCATTCGTTCCTAAATATTTGACACCGTTGACTTATTTAAACATGTTTGATCATTCGTCTTATTCAAAAAAATTTAAGTAATTATTAATCCTTTTCCTATCATTTATTCATGGAAAAAGTACGAATTACCCCCCGAACTATCGCGGTCGACCGAATTACCCACTGAACCACAAAACCAGACATTCTTCACCCGCAACTACGCAAACCGGACAAATAACCCGCCCCCTCCCCCCCCCCCCCCGCCCTCAAACCATGGTGGTTTTGTCCTACGTGGCAATCCAGCCAACAATTCATTTATAAAAAAATAGGTGGACCCCACCTATAAGTTTCTTACCCTCTTTCTCTACTCTCTCAGAGGACAACAGCGCAGGTAACTGGGCGACGGAGGGGAGTCGAGGACTCCGGCGGCAGGGGCAGAGGAGCACAGCGGCGGAGGAGGCGAGGTGGCAGCGGAGGAGCACGGCGAGGCGAGGCGGCGGCAGCAAGGTGAGGCGAGGCGAGGCAAGGCGAGCACAACGGCGAAGGAGGCGAGTGCTGCGGCGGAGGAGCGCGACAGCGGAGGAGGCGTGGCGAGGCGAGGAGAGCGCGCAGTGGAGGAGGCGAGCACAGCGCGGAGGTGGCGAGCGAGGCGAGGGAGGAGGTAAGGCGAGGCGAGCGCGGCGGCGAGGTCTGCCCTGCAAGCGCGGCGGAAAGATCCGGTGGTCGTTGTCGGCGCCAGCGACGTGCACAGGGTGCTCCACGAGCCGCTCTTCCCCATCGAGTGGACACCACCGCCGTCCATGACGTCGCCATCGGCGCCCGTCTCTGCTACGCCCGCCTCGCTGACGCTTCCGCCTCTTCGCCATGGCCGCTGTCGTGCGGGTCGACCTCCCTTTCCCTATCCCCTCCACCTCCCCGCTCGCCGATCGCTGGACCGCCATCCTCGCACGCTGCTGCCCACCTTTACCTCTGCTGCCGGCGCCGCCTCGCCTCCTCCTCCGCTCTGTGACGGCCGCCAGAGCAACCTCCACCTTCGCCGCCTTCAACCGTGCTGGTGAGAGGAGGGAGAAGAGAGAGAGAGAGATAGAGAGAGAGAGTGAGAGAGATTGGGGAGAGAGAGAGATAGATAGGTGTGGGAACTGAGAGGTGGGCCCTACTTATTTTTTTTAAAAAATACTGACTGGACTGCCACGTAGGACAAAACCACCATGGTTTGAGGCCAGGGCAGGGAGGGGGTTATTTGTCCGGCTTGCGTAGTTGGGGGTGAAGAATGTCCGGTTTTGTTGTTCACAGGGGTAATTTGGCAGACCGCGATAGTTCGGAGGGGGGTAATTCGTACCTTTTCCTTTATTCAATGTTAAATATAGTTTTATGTATACATATAGTTTTACATATTTCACAAATTTTTTTAATAAGACGAACGGTCAAACATATTTAAAAAAGTCAACGGCGTCAAATATTTAGGGACGGAGGGAGTACTTATATTTTACGAGTTAATTACTTCACTACCATCGGTTTCAATAATTTTATTCCATACCTCGTCCTCCTATAATTAACCATTTCATTGCCATCAGTTATAATAATTTTATTCCATACCTCACCCTCTTTTAATCAACGGTTCACGTTGCTCCACCGCAAAAACCGTAAAACTTCTGTCTCTATATATCTATCTCATGTGTTAATGGTAAACACTGATGATGGTGCGCCCAGGCCATGCGCGCGCGTATCTGAACGGATAGAAGATTACTCCTGATCTTCTGCTGCTTAACGTCGCTAGTGCGTGTTAATTTGGAACTTTGGATGGTCGTCGTACCTAGGAGCAAATGAAAAGCTCTGCTGGTCAAGTTCGTGCAGAGAAATAAACCGGCCAGTTGAATATTATATTATACATTATTGGCAGTTTACGTCAGGATATATGTGCGTTCTAGCTAGTTAGCACAATGCTGCTAATCTAGTATGACGAAATGGGGTATCTCTTCAGGCACGTTCTATGTTCTAGTTGGTGTCAATCAGTGAAGGAATGCATGCATATTCATGACCGATCGCCGGCCAAAAAAAAAGTAGGGCACTGGCCCCGATGCAAAATAAATAGAGAACATATATTTACAAAAATACTGAGAACAAAAAAATAAGTTATAGTGATGGCGTTCTACCTAAATCGGATAAAGATTTTTTTGAAGAATAAATTTCATTGGTGGCCTATGACCTTGATAGGTGGATGCAATCTGGTACACAAATTTGCAAAATGCTTGTCTAATGCTTGCGAAAGAAGAGCAAAATGGGAGGCTGTGACTAATAATGCTGACTTAAGAGTCCACTTAGAATGACATGTGCATAATAAAAGGGTCATCAGGTATACCACATGTGTGAATAGTCTGATCTAGTTGGTATTTATTTTTTATTCCACTGTTTTCAATTCATTGTATCATTCATCTATGCTACATATTATTTCTTTGTATAATCAACATCCCTTACTATAAATTTGATTGAGTACATGCATATCTAGATGACATCATCCTGATATATGTGCCTGCATGGCATCCTAATAAAATATTCAACTAAGTAGGATTAACCATGGTATGCTTCTTTGGCTGGGTTCACATGCACCACATAAGTTTATGCATTTTGCAAGTTTGTGTATCAAATTACATCCACCTCAGAGTACCGTCAGTGCAATTTACTCTCCTTTTAAGGAAGGTTGGAAAAAAATATGTCTTGATGTAGTGATATGAATTTTATTAAGCAGAAAATGGAACACATGAGCTATAGCCTTTTGAGATGGTCATGATTATCATCGAACACTTATTGGAACATAATGAAACTAGTTTAGACAGATCAATAAAAGAGTAAGATTGAAGATTTTTAAAATTGGAATCCCGTTTGGATGCAATAATACTGGTTAGGTATCGGTACATATGAGGTATCATGTTCTAATTCCTATTAGTATAAGGTGATACCCATGCATAGGTATCAGTCGATACCCCATAAGTACAATATGTTGATACCCGTTGATACCATCAGAACTTATTGATATCAGTGCAATACTGATTGATACCATATCTGAGCTGACGTCAGGGGTTGTGCGTGACGATGGCAAGTGGGTCCGAGTGGCCCGAGGGGAAGAGCAATTGGGAGACAAAGAGCATATTGGTGATGGTGAGGAGCTCCTCAACACCTTGGAGGAGCAGGACCACCTCCATCCACTATTAGAAAAATAATTTATTGCCATGAAAAAAATCGTAGCATCAATGCTAAAATTATTGCAATAGATACATGTTGCCACAATCTTAAAATCGTTGCTAGCCATGGTAATAAATAGCATGGTAATAGGTTATTGCAACGATTTTTATTTAGTTGTAATAAATTTTGTTATTGCCATAAAATGTATGTGGCAAAAAATATATATTACAACACTTCACATCGTTGCAATAAATAACTATTGCCACCACTCCATGTGTGACATTAGTTCTACGTACCAAATTAAATGTTTCAATATTAATTTATCATCCTAATTATTTTCTTTTGATATCTTGTCATGGCTAGGATTCGAACCCAAGATTTCTCCCTCACGCGCGCTCTTCATGACCAACTCACCTACGCATCAATTTTGTTTAAAAATGCATATAATTCCATTTGAGACTGCTTAACTGAGATTTGAATCATGAATTTGAGTATTTAAAAGATTTCAAATGAAAAATTTAAGTTGTAGATCTCATCGAGAGGTATAAATTTCATATAAAATTTGTCCTAATCCGTATCCATACGAAAATAATAAGCTAAATTATGAGATGATAAATTTTTTATCGCAACGAATTTGTTGATATGGCAATAGAAAATAGTGAAAGTACCATATACTATGTAAATTGCCACAAAAATTAAATTTGTGGGGATAGAACATGTTCAGTTTTAAAAATGAACAGAAATAAGGTCTTTAAACATACTAGAACACACATTAGTATGGAATAAAATATTAAATGTTGGACCCCTAATTTTGGGAAGCCTTGTTCGGTCGTCCATTTTGCACACCCGGCCCTTATCGGCGGCTCTGCATTCAAGCTGACAAGTTAATTATGTTTAGCATCATGCACTTGCAACATGGGAAGTCAAGCCCGATAAAATAAATTAACACGAGAAGTTATGCCAACCATTTCAATTTGTGCAACATAAATGGTGGTGTAGTCATGCCAACTATTTCAGTTTCAAAACGGTTCTAATGGGAACATGGGAAGTTCAGGGGAAAAAGCTGGTGGCGTACGTATATACAGTGTACAGTGCATATAGCACCCGTCAAATTTTGCAATTTCTCATATATATGTACTTTATCTGTCTAGCTATGGTCTATGGTGTATATATGTGTTTTCATTTTTTTGCTGAAGTCGTCTTTGCAGTAATTTCCTAAATTACAATAATTTGGAATTATAAGAAAACATGAAGAATTAATTCAGTAAATTATATAAGTACATCAATATGTGAATTCTATTTTTTTTCCAATAATGTTTCATGTATAAACCACAGTGTTTTGCATTTGTATATGCTTTGAAAAAAAAGAAAAAATTAAAAGGCTCACTTCTTTCAAGATTATCGATCGGGATCAACTAGTGCTCTATAATGTGTTACCAATAATTATTCCAATAATGTATACATTACAAATAGAAGAATATTAAATTAAAATTGCTTTCTGCGTGTGTTCTCTATTGTCAACTAATATTAAACAAAATAAATTATAGGAGACTGAAATTAGTCAAAATACACATATAAAAAAACAAATGAAGTATCTTGGCAATGTATCCTATGCACACGGTAAGGTTTATGCACTCATGCACTCGGCTAATGTAGACCATCTGATCTTAATCCAATGAATAGGATGTAGGGATGTGTGTTTTTTCAGAAAGATGCCCGCATCGTCCATAAAAATTTACAGATAAACCCTTGCTTTATTTCTTCTTCTCCGTGCTCCTCCCCAGATCGATCCCCATCCCCAAACTTCCTTCCTCTCTGTGGGTGCGGCAGGACTAGACAAAGGCAGCGGCGGGGTAGCGCCCAGGCCAAGCCGCAGCCGCCATGATACTGTCCATCGTCGTCTGCGCAGACGCACTGTTGCTCACAGCGTGGTTCGTCTCCAGTCATAGATCGAGTTCGTGTGATGGTGGTCATGGCGATGGCGAGCCTCATGATGGCGGTGTTCGCACGATGTACTCAGGGCATACATTTCAGGACCTAGAGTGTTTGATTTCCTCAAAGATGATTTAACTAAATGGCATCGGTAGCATGTTTTTCTCCGTTTGCTGTTAACAGCATGCAAAATCTTATGCTTTGATTTCTCCAATCAATTAACAGCATGCAAAATCCTTGATTGGGCACTGCCGCAGCTTGCAAGCCATGCCGTAGGCAGATCGACGACATCTGTTTGCCCCAACAGGAGGACGTCAGGCACATCGGCAGGGCGATTCGAGATCGATGCCACACGTAGAGGAAGGAGGTTTGGGGAAGGGGATCGATCTAGGGAGGAACACGGAGAAGAAGAAAGAAAGCAAGGGTTTATCTGCAAATTTTCACGGGCGACGCGGGCGTCTTTCTGAAAAACACCCATCCCTGCATCTTATCTATTGGATTAGGATCGGATGATCTACATTAGCCGAGTGCATGAGTATATAAATCTTGCTGTGTGCATATGATACATTGCCAAGTATCTTACACTATCTCGATCCTATTAATTAGCTAAAAGAAACCCTTACAACCTACTCTTCAGTTTTGTTTTTTACTATTAGTAACACATGAGTTCTAGTCGAGCTCTTCTTTAAAATGGTCCTAGAGACCTGGACAGATGAACACATGTTTGGATCTTTTCATCGGCAGTACTTAAAAAAAAGAAAGGAACTCTCAATACTCTCCCATATAACTTCTATTATAATCACTCTGTAACTAATGTGCAGAGTAGGATAACTATTCAATTAAATACATGCCAACATTTCTAGGTTTTGCATGCACTTTTAGCCGAACAACAACATTATTCTAGTGGCTCATCGGGCTGTACAGATCGACCTAATTAAACAAGATAACCCATATATGGATATATGTTTAGGAATTTGGATCATTGAGCCAGACGAGCAGCCTCTGCCTAACTAATCAGGGTTGTGCATCAGCTGGTTGGCTGGTTCAATAATACTCTACTTCAAAGAGAGAAGTTACGTGGAGTCTAACAAAAATCTCATAGGATTTCTACAGCTTACGTGGAATATTATCCCAGCACTACACTGTACAAATAACACCAAACATGTGACGACCCATATGTACCAGCGACATTTTTCTCACCGTCGCCTATTTTCATACAGGGCGGAAACTAAAAGCTGACACATATAACACCTTATTAGTGTTAGTTCATACGAAACCGATACTAATAGCAGCGATAATGTATTTCTCTTTTAGTGGAATTACATTATTTATAAATGTTTTTTAAAAAATATTTATAAATAGTATACGTGTAAGAAATCTTAGTTGCTTTTATCTATTAAGATAGTTGATGGTTGAAATAGGTCCTTAACGACCGTCAACAGCATAATTGAGCCCGTTTGATGCTGTTTTTACTGTCTCATCAAAGTCCTGTCTATGTTGGTACTACAACCTGCACAGATACGGTTATACAGTGCTGCTGACCGGGTAATGCACGTACGGTTGGAAATCCGGTACTGGTAGGGCCTTCAGAACCAGCACTGATTTGGGTGCCTATAGTAGGGCTAATTGTATTTGAACAGTATTAATATGCGGTCTTTTTGGATATGCACATATATATATATATATATATATATATATATATGATGGTGTATATATATATATATATATATATATATATATATATATATATATATATATATATATATATCATCTGATCAAGAAATCATGTCGATCGGTTCTTAACAAGCTTAAGACACAGTTTAAAATAGATTATTGTGCGGATTGTTGCTACGGTCTACGAATGATATTCTACTTGATTATAAAGAAAAAATAAATACTTTGATAAATAAACTTAAAAAATAACTGAAACAAGTGATCTAACCAATACAATAGAAAATGTTTTCTTAAGCGTCTAGTAAATAATCCATTTCAGTAATTCACTTCACATCTATCAAATTTAAAGGACAATTACTCATTTGACCCTATTTTCCAACTTAAGTATCAAATTGACCTTTTTTTTAAAGTTTGCTCATTTGACCATGTTTTTTTAATTCGAAGTTACCGTCTAACCCTTCTTTCACTACACCGTGAGTATTTCACTTAGAAAAAACAACAAAAAACATGTATTTACAAGCCCAACTAACAAAAATGCCCCTAATACATCAATCTATCCTCTACCTTCATTCTTATCCTCTCTCTCTCACCGGAGCGCTGCGGAGGAGCGGCGGCTCGGCGACGAAGCGGCCCTCCGCTGGCGGCGGCTACGGGGGAGCGGCGGCTCAATTACGAGGAGGGCCGCCGCTGGTGGCGGCGGAGCGGTTGTGGTGGCTGCGGAGGGGTGGCGTCGTCTCGGCGACGGTGGCGTTGGCTCGGCAACAAGGAGGACCGCCGGTGGGGGCTCGGTGAATAGGAGGATCGCCCGGTGGCGGCTCGGCGGTAGCTGCGGAGGGGTGACGTTGGCTCATCGACGAGGAGAACGGTCGGCGGCAACGGCGGCGGCAGCGGTGGCTCGGCTACGAGGAGGACTGCCAGCACCCACACGCGGCACGCATCTATAGCTCTACGCACGCTATGAGCTTGTCCTGTGATAAACTAATTTTGGGAGAATAAGGTCAAATAATCAAGGGTAGAAGTGGTATTTTGGGATTTTGTTAACACCGTCTAATGCCCTTAACTGAAGAGGGTTAGAGTGTAGCTTCAGTTTTTAAAAGTAGGGTCAAATGAGCAAAGTGACAAAAACAGGGTAGTAGTTAGACCTCAAAATAGGGTCAAATGTGCTATTGCCCTTAAATTTAAAGCCATTGTGTTACCGTTCACAATGCACCTACATATATATCTCAATGTATATGCATGCATGCACATTGATGCCAACATGCAACCCAGCACCTTGAGATATTCATACATCTCGAGTACTAGCTACCAGAGATATCAGATAGGACCTCTCCTGAGTGCCAAGTGCATGAATGACATGGCATGGTGCATCATCCATATCCAGGCAGAGATAAGTCCAAGTGGCAAGAGATCGATGGCAAAGCATAATAATCCACCAGCAAACCGTACCCTAATTGGTTTACATCATGTGCACAAGCAACAGGAGCCACATAATTGAGGCTGCCTGCCATGGATGCAGTAAAGGGATCAGCAGTTTGGTGACGACACAAACACACAATCTAATATAAAGCCCCCCCATTATTTGATCATGACATAACCTCTTTCCTGGCGAAAAGAAAAAGGAAAAAAAATATATCTCTGCCTTTTGGAGAGAGACTGATCTCTACACACCTGGTGCAATATGATACATCACCTGTGGACTGCCCAATAATTAATGCATGGTGTCTCTCCTTTGACCAATAATTATAAGGATATGACATAGAGATTAGCACCAGATATTCATAACAACAAACTAAAGAAAGCTTAATGCATGCATGAGATTAATTATTTTCCTTCTTTAGTTATATATATGACGATGGTATGTGATTATCCTTATCAAGAACACATATGATATATATCATCATAAAGCTGCATGCAGTGCGGCGCCTAATTAGGGGGACAAAAGATGGCCAAGATGATTTCAGCATGGGTGGTGAGCTGTCGACCCCATGGCCATCAACACCTAAAGAGGAGCCTGTGAATTCTTCCAAAAGTCATAAATATTTCCATGGATGATATATGGTGATGTTTAGATGTAGGGGTGTAAGTTTTGGTGTGTCACATCAGATATTATATAGGGTGTCGCATGAGTTATTCGGGCACTAATAAAAGAACTAATTACAGAATCCGCGAATAAACCACGAGACGAATTTATTAAGCCTAAGTAATCTGTCATTAGCAAATGTTTATTATAGCACCACATTGTCAAATCATGGAGCAATTAGGGTAAAAAGATTCTTCTCATAAATTAGTCGCATTCTGTGCAATTAGTTATTTTTTAGCCTATATTTAATACTTCATGCTGGTGTTCAAACGTGATCAACATGGTGTAAAATTTTTATGTGGATCTAAACATGGCCTATATTTGGTGTGACATCATCCATGCAAAGATCAATCGAGTATTATAGCGACAAATTCCAGAAAATGTTTCTGATCGTCATTTGTTTGATGCCGATTGGATTTGCATAGAGGTAAATTGCACTAGTAGTAAATTAACTCACATCGAGCGTGTTGAATGCTACAAGTAATGAACCTCTGACCACGTGCTATTCTCTGTAGGCCATGCAATAGCATTTACAAAAAGCGGGGAATATAGCTCATGCTTTAATTTGTAACACTTCATCTGTTACTTTTGGGTGTACTCTTTCTTTCTTTCATTCTTTCTTTTTTCTTGTCTTATTTTTTTTTTACAAATGAAGTATAACTTACAGTCTCTGCATTGGATTTACACAACCATATTTGCAATATTAGAACCCTAACTGATAGAGTTATACACTTGCAACTTTACGACTACATTAATGGTGCATTTTGTATGTTTCATAGGTTATTTTTTCTTGAAATGTACAACATAATTTAGATCTATTTTGTTCAACAAGAACACAACATATTTTCGATGGTGTTGCTAATTTATCTGTATTCGTTTTTTATATACAAGTTTCCATGTTGTGCAAGAGGATACATACAAATTTTCATATTTTTGAAAGTTCTAATGAGATAAAGTAATTGTTAACATTGTATGTCTATAAGGGTATTTTGGGTATTTTTTTTAAAAAAATCGAACCTATGGGAATATTTAAGAATAATTGATAAAGTCACCGTTATAATAGAGATATAGACAATATCAGTGAAAAATTATAGAACTGTGACAAATTCAGTGGTATGGAGTAGATTCTCTGTAACACCCCAGGTATTCTCCTACCTAGAATGCTACACACTACGGAACAAAAAACACTAAGTCCTAAATTCATTAAGAATTTTGACAGAGTCTCCCCTGTAAATATGGACATTCAAGGCTGGCAGTTATATATTAAACTATTAATAATATTATTCCCACAGTGCGATCGATCCATATAATCCATTAAAAGAAACTTATAGTTATCTAAAAGATTATTATAAGACCAAACTAGGATATAGTTCAAGTGTCATTATGGACCTAAGTAATATAGTTTGATAGTGTGCATATAGATCTGTATATAATTAAGGGTGCTACTTCCCGCCCATGCATGCCGATATCAATGTGTACCTAAAACCAAATAAACACAAGAGTGAGTACGAAAATACTCAGCAAATACAATATGGAACTAGAAAACACATGTACACATCATTGGCAATAGAGCATAAACATAAAGCTTTCTTTCTTTGATAAGAAACACATTTTCAAACACCAAATCAAAGAAAATAGTAGTTCCCATATGGGCAAACATGAATTGACATAGTAGTTTCCATCCCAGATAATTGTGAATACATTCTAGCATTTGCCAGCAAAGCTGAGTAAGCGTGATCAACGATTACCCACAAGAACATGAATAAAACCAGATAGCACATCCATGACTCGCATGGAACATGAACAAGAACATGAATAAAACCATATTTCACATCCATGGCAAGCATGGAAATTGAATTATTTAACCAAAGCTAGAATTCGGAATATTGAAACAAGAATGGTGTTAACAATATTCTGAACATAAGCAGTCACATATCATCTAGAAATATATCAGAAATAAATAGGTAGAGCAATCAATCCATGAATCATACAATTAGTTCGTTATGCACTTGCCTCCAATGAAGGGTTGGTATCATGCACGATCCGAAGGTCCACCACCTAATCACAAACAAAACCTCAGCAAACACATTCAAATATGACTATAATAAATTAAGTGGCACACTCCTACAGCTCTATCCCAACCTCAAGCCAAACAGTAAACACCACTCCCATCTATAAACAACACTGTTACTTCACTATTAATTAACTTTAACACAACAAACAAATACATTTTAGGAAACTACAGAATGAGACCTACAACTTCCATGTAGAAACCATATTTTTATTTTGCCATTTAAAAGGCCTAATGCGCACATCAAAACAAGCTTCAGAATCTGCCCACGAATTCAGACTGTCCACACTAAAACAACCATAACTGGAGTTCTACTCGCCCAATCAAGGTGTACTTTACCAATATGGAAAGCTAAGAAAAAACTTCTACAACTTTGTCTATAGGCAGCCTGACTGATTCCGCTGTTTAACCCCTCCAAAAACAGTTCAATCTACTACTATCCAGATTACGACATAAAAATAATGGTCATACTCAAAACATTTACATCTCCTAAATCACTTGAGATAAAATCGTGCCCTTTGGTCAGAAGATAGACCCAAACATTGTCTACTTCTTCATAGTTATATGCTTTCGCAGAAACAATTGTTTTTATCCTCCAATTGGCGAAATACAAAGACACAGAAAAACTGACAGTGCCCCGAACTAACAATCCAAAACACTGCACCTAAACCCATCCTGTAACCCTCCAAAAACGATGAATTAAAACAATAAAACAACCTACAACCACTACTACAGGAGAGGTAAGCCTCACCTAGGGTTTGCTTGGAGAACTTGTGAGAATATGATGGGAACACCAACCCACCACTCCTCCTGCTCCCCACATCTTCCTCGATCCGTTTTTCCAATCAGATTCTTGATAAGGGCTATGGTTCTTAGAGATCCATGGAGTAGGGTTAACAGGGGAGAAAAGAATAGGTGAGTTCCATGCATGGGTGCCAAGGGAAAGGTGTGGCGGCCTCCGTTGGATGCACCAGCAACGGCGGCGCAGAAGCGGAGATGCGGACGAATATCATCTAGTATACTTATATAGTTCATCCTCACTAAGTAGTGTAGTTAATACTATTTCTCTCTTCTCTCATGAAGCCATATCACCCGAATTATTTCTAACCTCTGGATGATAGATCTATAGTACAAATTATCTTTTCTTTCTTCTCGCATAAAACCATTCAATCTCAATTATTTTGAGGCTTAAAATTCATAAATACCAATTACATAATATATATTCACCTTGCACTATATTTGCAACCATGTGCAAATTATATAAAATACATGAGGTCATTTTGTTTTGGTTTTAAATGATCATATTGCACCTTACCTTATTTGTACATATTATGCAACATAATTTCCCACAGCAACACGACGGGTATTCATCCAGTATTACAAACGATTGGTCCCATTTGATGAAACAGCACATTTTCACTACACATGTTCTTTCTCCCACCCACTTAAGGACTTGAATTTGTCCTCTAATTCTAGTTGACTCTCATCATGGTAAAAAGACCATGGTGTGTTGCAACAGTTATGGCATATGAAGTAGCATAGGTCAACACATATGTTCATAATTGTTGCCTTGTTGAACCGGTTTGCTACAAAAGGGGTTTGAGGAATTTGTGGAAAAAATTGACAATAAATCTTAGGAAATAAATTGCAGATTAAATACGATGTATAGAGAACAATCTCCAGACTTACATATTCATGGTTTGTTGTGTACCTACCGTTGACCGTAAGCATCTTGTGATGAGGACACAACTAGCTTGGATATGACCATGACTAACTTATGTATTCATCAACTAAAGGTGCATATGTTCTATGTTAGATTTACTTATTATATATTTGAACAAACATTACGACACCATGAGTTTTGTATTTTTTCGTTTGCAGAGGTAATTGCTTGTGTGAAGGAAAAGAAACCGAGCGTAAGGAATGCATGGATGATCAAATAAGTTGATTGGGGATGAAAACAAGACCTTCTCCAAGTCTACTTCTACCTCACCATGCCACTTTTGGTCCATAGAAGATAAGAGATAAAGTTCTGTACGTTTTGGATTCGGATTCGGGCCTCCCGACAGCATGAACTTCAAATGGACCTAGCCGCTGATCTAGAAGGAATTTCGGGGCCCATAACTACTTGTTGAAAAACTTTTGTAGTCTACTTTCATATAGTTTAGGTCCGACGTCAAAATTCCCTCCGAGCTATTGGGAATCTGCAAAACAAGCAACGTACTACACACAATCTAATTTGGGTTTTGGGTCTTGTAATTGTGTTGTAGGCTAAGCCCAAGGGGGTGTGCACCCTAGGGCAACCCTAGGATGTCCCAAATCATATTTATTCAGTAGCCGTCATAGTTTAGATTTGGGTTTTGCTTAGATTATTTGCCATTGCAGTTTCACTGCTAGATAGGTTTGTGGAACCCCAAATTCGAATGCTTAATCATTTATGTGCAATTGTGTTGCAATCTATCTTGTTCTTACTTGTGTTCTTCGATTCGCATGCAAGCATTAGTCTTATCGGCGAGGTCAACCGGACAGTGCACGGTTGATAACCAGAGGAGATGTGGTACTGCGATTGCAGGATTCGAATCTCATTGATCGGAAGCTGGATCGTGTGTGTCAAGTTTCCAACAAATTGAGAGTTATCAATACCTATGGGAAGATCGTGACCTAGTTTCCTCATCAGTTGGTATCAGAGCGCCAAATTGACCGTTAGGTACTTTATCTATAGCCATAACCAGAAAATTGCCACACAAAAATATTGCATCCATTACCTAGCCAATTTGAGCCGTTGCATTGTTCTATTAGTTTTTGTGTTGTTGAATTTTAAATTGCATCGTCGTGTTGAGTGCCGGTTTAGTTTTAGGTTTAATTTTTTACTTTTGAGTATTGCATTTGTTCATCACTTTGGGTTAGTCACGTCTGTCAGTTTGGGTCCAGTTTGTAGGATCGAAACATAAGAACTAAGCCAACCAGAGGGGGGGTGAATGGTTGGTATACCCAAAAACCCAAACTTTTAGCGGAAATAAAAGTTACCCTCAAATTCGATGTAGATCGGTCTGACCAAAGTTGATCTATCGGTCTGACCGCGCTCGTGCCGCCGGTCTGATCGGCGTTGATCACTCGGTTCAACTGCCTGAAGATCGCCTACTGCGTGTGAAGTCACCGCCGGTCTGACCGCCGGTGTGTCACCGGTCTGACCGCCAGTGAGTCGCCGGTTAGACCGTCAAAACCCGGTGAAACACAAATCGAAGAACTCTCAAAGTAGATGACAACTTTATTGCTTCTCTCTGTGTTTACAAAGTGCACCAACAGCACTCCTTACAAAAATTTCGACTAAACTCGAAACCCTAACTAAACTAGCAACTCAATTGCTCTAAAAAGCGATACCGGGAAACCTCACGCTCCCCCTTTATTTATACATGAGATAAGCAGCCTAAAGCCATGAACCAAACTCATACTAAGAGCCCTAAACACCTTAGGAAACCCTCTAGTACAAGATACAAACTTTCCATAACCATTCATACCAAATTTGGACTCCTTCCAAATTCGACTCCGCATCCCATACGCATACAATACCTCCATCGTATGCCATATGGAATCTTCACCAACCACGTGCATCAACTCTAGCCTTAGTATCCCGCATGATATCTGATCACCACGGACATCGTCTTACCACCAAACCGACTCCCTGTCCATCACCACAGATACTCTCCCGAGACATCGAATCACCTACACATGAAACAAACAAAGAAACAATATTCCGGGACCAAGCTATCCCAAACTTGACTCATTAGTAGCAAACAACAGTATCACATACGTATAGTATCCATCTAGAAGGCATAACCATGAAACAATCACGGATATCCAAAGAAACAACCCGAAACCAAAACCGACACAGTGTCGGCCGGTCAAACCGCGGGCCTGGCCGGTCTGACCGCACACATAGCGCCGGTCTGACCGGCAAGCTCCACCCGGTCGGACCGGTCACATAAAATAATAGTGAATCCGATCATCACCTGAAAATTGATTATCTCCAAAACCACTTCGACGATAATCTCCAAATATCAAAACCAATAATCACAGATGCCAATTGTTCATCACAGAATAAGAATCAAAACACACTTTGATCTTACACAGTTTTGCATCTCGTCGGTTGTTGTCGGGACCTAGCATCCTCATCATCTCATGCACGTAATATTCACATAGTACAAGATGCCGAGGGGGTTGCTTGAAACACTGTGAACATAATAAGAACATCGGTCGTTATAAATAAGTAATTATTCAAAGAATTTGTGTTCATGTCATATGTCAGTACCAACCAAAGTGTCTTGGCGTTTAGCTTAGTATTTGCTCCTCTATTGACCTTTCATATTTGAAGTAAAACCTTTGCGCACTGTGCTGATAAAATATTTTTTTTGATTTACTTAAAAAATTCAGAATAGCAATTTGGTAGGGGGGGGGTGGGGGTGGGGGTGGTATCTTATTACTTACAAATTAGTAAGGAACTCTATGTAGCTTTTCTTGTGATAGTTTGTCGGGTCAAGAGGTATGGCCAAGTGGTCCTTTGGATATACTAAGGAATAAAATGTAGTGTTTGCTGCAAATAAGATAGATGAATTAGAGACAATATTTGCTAGTAATGATGTATTAACGAATAGTAACTACGTAATCAAATGGAAGAGCCACTGCTTACAAAAAGCTGTATAGGAGCATTAATTAAGACTTTTTTTTGTCATGGTGCGAGAGCATTCCTCATCCCAAGTAGTATAACTTGAATGAACTGGAAGTTTGTTTCATACTAGGTTGTCCACGGCCGAGACGGCGAATCAGATTTGGTGCCAATAGACACATCTGGATCTGGAGCCTGCGAGGTTGTCCACGTGTACAGTATGCAAGCTCATCCACCAGTGGCGGCGCATCCATGGCAGCCTTGCTCATAGCGGATGTGAGCAGATCCACTTGAGCTCATCCGAGACAGCAGTGGTGGCAGCAGATCCATGGTGACCTTGTGGGGTGGTTGTGGGGGGTGAGGGGTTGGGATCATGTACGATGGAAGTTGTTGGCGGTGAGCAGCGATGGAGTATGGGTGAGCTAGGGTTTCTGGGTTCTAGTGTTTTGTAAAGGTTCTCGAGTGAAAATAGCAATCGTCTTAAGGAATCGCATATGAATATGTGATTTCCCGTAGGCTGACCTCCAAGAGCTAGCATTTGATATATAACATCTGCACAACCATTTTGTTAGAGGTGGTCAGCACCGCGTCTCTGCTAGGTCAATTTAGAGTTTTAGACGCATGTAAAATTGACAATTGTAGTAGTGTACCGATCCAGACTAGCCAGGATATATAAAAAGTCAACCATACATACACTCTAAATAACTTCGTTGCTACAAAAGGCAACGTCCCTGATCGAACCAAGCTTATACACTTTTATTGTGATTTGGCTGAGGAGAAAAAGTCGGATTTTTTTCCTAGCGTGAAAAATGGTATTTGTAGGCCCCTGGAGTTCTATCTTTTTCACAGGTAGACAAAATAATGCCTACAAAAATGGCTGATGCCATCTCAGGGTCACATAACACATAAAAAATATTTTCATAGATGGGTCTAGCAGAAAACTGCATGTGAGAACAAGTATGTTTTTGTTGATGGTTCTTCTAAGGAATTGCTCGCAAAAACCATGACTTTCACCGGTGGTTCCTTAAGAAAACTGCCCATAAAAATAGCATGATTTTTTTGCCGATGATTGTCCTATGTAAGACTTAAAAAATAATTTTTCTAGAGATATCTAGATTCATCGTATTAGGATATGTAACATTCGATACGAGGTTGGTTTACTTTTAAATGTAGGGAAGTAGTATGTGTTTCAAATAAGTTATTTAGCCGTCAGCATGGATTCGTGCACCTCTATTTCCATGCAACCAATTAATAATGACGCTAGGCAGTCCTAATCGTTATAGACTTAATAATGCTTTCATTTTTTATAGGTTAGAATTTACCAAAAATGTAAATAAAAACCTTGACTATCTTTTGTTAATCTTTACCGTAAATTATATTTTGTTTATTATTGTTTTGAGGTATATATATGATATGGTGTATCTTGCTATTCGATCAACTTTGATTAGAAATACAAGACAATATTGCAGGGGGCAACTTCAGGGCTGGTTTGCTTTTTTAAAAGTTTTCAGTGCGCACTCTCGATCTGTCACACTAAACTAATCTATAATTAAGGTACTGAAAGGGGCTGTGATTCCAAGAAAAAAGGGTGGAATTCAAAAAGGAAAAAGAAAAAAGGATCGCAAATTAAGAAAGAAAAGAATACTAAGTTGGCGTCACAGATGATAGCATGTAGCATGGATGCCTATCCTAATTGATTAACAATTGTGCATGATAGTGTACAAAGGTTTACATAGCGATTAGGAACAGAAAACCGATGCGACACTTCACCTAGTTCTTTAACTGCAAATATCTCTGCACTTCACCTTTATAATAGGCATTCAGTTTGTGTACACAAAATTAAGAGGGCATGCAATAGGAGAAATCGAACTATATATATACAAACGAACTACAGCAGAACCACACTATAGACAAGTCCGACTGCTTCTCATTTTTGTGATACAGGTTATTTAATACCCAAAATAATTAAAACACAGACCTTTCGCATTAGCCGTCTGTAGTGACAATAAAAAAGATAAAAACAAAGTCATCTACACTATTGAGTTACATGAACAAGTTAGTTTAACATATAAGCTTAAGCTTAAATTGATCAGTAAAGATGAAGAACTCACTCTTTTACGGTTAGCTCTTTACCGAAGTTATAGCCGGCTGTGCCTAGCTATAGCTTCGGTGCAAGCAGCACAAATTTTGTTGCACATGCTGCAGCTGCTATGGCTGTACAACAGCAACCATCTCTGCCAAATACCCCGTTAGTCTTACTCCTCACGCGAGTCTCCCTGACCTCAATTGTGCAATAGAAGTGGATTGGAAACTTCCATTTAATTGGTGCTAGCGAAGATTCAAAATCGAGGCCACTCACTCTAATACTATATTTAGTTGTATGTATCAACCAGTTTAACCGAATATAAAAGAAAGTGGTAGACACACTACTACACGCGAGATTTTCCTGGACACCAGGCCCGGTAGCTTCTAGGCGGGCCGTAAGTGGCTCCGCCTGGAACAAGGCGAAGACCGGCACCGGGCTTTGGGCTGCACGGGATAATGCATTATCCCGTGTGGTCCGCTTCTTATCCCGTGTGGTTGTCATAAGCGGACCGCACGGGATCTCGTGCGGCCCACGTAAGCCGACCGCTTGCGATGGTCGGGGGCTATATAAGCCGCCAGCCCGACCGTTGCCATGAATTTCGGTATTTCATAAGAGGGAGACAGTTCTATGATAGCCCAGTTCCGGCGGACTACGCAAGGGTCCAGGTGGCAAGGGTTAATGGCAATCAGATGTCATTGGTGCTTGACATCCCAACACCAGAGGGGATTGAACTTCTAGAAGATGTGGTGAACCAGTTCATACTCTGGCATGCTCAGACTTGTGCCTATTCATTCATCGCGACATCTATAACCATCTAGGAGAGTTCCACGATCCTCATAGCGAACTTGTTACGGACCCCAAATTCAAGAACCTAAGGGAGTGGGAGAGGAAACATGCTATGGACTAAAAGGATCTGTCGTGGGGGAAACTTATAATATTACAAATGCTATACATTCTATGTAATTTGATGTTTATAATTGAGCTCGACTAATTTCGTCTAATTTTGCATCTATTATCCCGTGCGGTCAAATTATACCTACCGCACGGGATAATAGGTTGTCCCGGACAGCTAGCATGTGCTAGGGCGATGGCACGAATTATCCCGTGCGGTCGCCCTAGCACATTCTAGCCGTGGGGGATAATCTATTATCCCGTGCAGTCCTCCTTACTGCACCACACGGGATTATCCCGTGCGGTACTCCTTACTGCACCACACACGAAAATACTGATTTTCCTAGACGAGACGCTACAGGTGGGCCGAGCCATCGCACGGGATAATCGATTCAATCATACGGAAAAATAGGGTCTGTAGTAGTGACAATTCAGTTTATATATATTGCAATATGCATGCTTATTTGCGGACACCATCACTGGAATCTGCGCGTCGATACCTTGGAGAGGACTCTGTCTTGAATCTGCTTACTGCTGCCTCGCTTCGTGGATGCCATCGCGAGATCCGGCTGCTGCCTCTGCACTTGTTGATGTTGAGAAAACTAATCCGCGCATACGCGCCGGAATCAAAGCTGACACATCTGTACGCGGGATTTTGCTACAACAAAAATATAATTATAACTGATTTTTTATTAACACTGAATTTGTATGATTATCATATTGTGTTTTTTTTGACGGTTTTGAATTTTAACATTTAAAACTTGCAATTGAAAGATAAAACCTTAAGTCAAAATTTAAAACATTTAAACTCAAATCTTGAAAACTTTTAGGTCAAAGTTTAAAATTTTCATCTCAAATTTTGAAACTTTCTTTTCAAGTTTTGAAATGTTTTAACTCGGATTTTGAAAACTTTCAAGTTAAAATTTGAAACTTTTCACCTCAATTTCGAAACTTAATTTGAAAACTTTTAACTCAAAATTTTAAAACTTTAAATCTGAGTTGGAAGTTTCCAAATATTGACTTGAAAATTTTCAAATATGAGTTAAAAGTTTTTAAATTTGACCTGAATGTTTTCAAATTCGATTTTCGCATGCAGGTACTTACGTTGTCCGCACCCTAGCTCCCCGATGGTGACGGAGGCGTAGATCCAGCGGTCACGGAGCCACCGCCGGCGGATTGGGTCACCTGGTTGTTGGCGGCGACCCCGGGTGAGACAGGGATGGAGCCACTCCCTGCCACCTCATCACCATCATCGTCGGCGCTACTCCAGGCCAGCCACCTTCTCGTCGTTGTTGGAGGCGGCGGTGACGGGCGAGGATGGGGATGCAGCCATTCCTGGCTGCTTCCTCGCCATCGTCAGTGCTGGTGGCGCCGCCTGCCACTCGCTCCTGCGGGATAGGGATGGAGGTCGATTTTTGTAGGCGTGACCAGTCCGTCTGGAACCTACAGGGATACTTGTACAGAAAATTGTTTTGGTAGTAGTGTGCCTAGTCATGAATACCATCCCCTTATACACCACTAGCGTTCTGCTTAGGCCATCTATTACAGTAGCTCACACCATGCATGCTGGAGGAAATGGAGGGGTAGGGTTAGGGTCGGCACCAGCCCGCTCGGTGGAGGAAGTGGAAGTGGAGGGGAGAGGGTGGAGTAGAAATCGACTGCGTCTCGAACGATGTAATCTTGATTTAATCCAACATCTCATCAAATGTAATTATCTGCGTCTGGGGATGGAAGATCGAAATATTTTAGCTGAACTGTTTGCACACATGATGCTTTAGCACACCTTACTGTAATATGTACGTGTTTTTTTCAGACAATTTCTATACTACTTAATGTTAATGTTAGTAGTGGTAGTGTTCATTTCCACACCGTCCCTAACACTATAATCTGGGTCCCACGATCTATACTATTACATGCCTTTCAACAAAGTTCTTCCCATTTCATTATTGACTCACTCCAAATTTCAGTATAGACACCGAAAATTACCTCTGTCATTAAAGAAATAATTTATCAAACGGACGATGGGCATGGAAGCAGGCTTGGGTGGTGATGATCACTTGAAGACCAATTCTGCGGTTGATCAGCTGCATGCAAACCAGGAAAGAACGGTGAGGAACTCTGGAAATAAAGAGATGAGATCTTTTGCATGAACTACCACCCTTAACTATTTGCAACTACTCTTCAGTCTTGTGTGACTGGAATATTCGCACACAGCTGCATGTCATTACTACCACAAGAATCTTCTCAGGAAGCAACATATAATTAAATTAAATTAGCTTACGTCCTCTTGATCGAATTGGAATCTGCTAGGCAAATGGTGATATTTCTTTTGCTTCTAAAGATCAATTCTTTTTGGTCATCATTACACCTATAATCAACGGGCCGGCCGGGCTAGCTAGTGAATCTCAGTGATGGTGGTACTGGTATGTATGACCTTTTTATCATTAAGCAGGACGATCTCTCAACCATTCGTGTACAGAGTTTTCTTGCATTTTAATTGGTCTATATACATGCTCTTTTGACCACTTGCATGTTCAGAACGATGATTCTGTTATTGCCTGCGGATGGCAATTTTTTTCCCCTGGAAATATTGGCCACCATTCAAAGATATATACACGACCTATTTTGTCTTGGTTTACAGTACATAGATGGTTACACTAGAATGTTGTGCACTTTTTGGTTGTTTATTTGCTGTACATCCTGGTACACCACAATGACAGATAATGTACCATGGGACAAAAATATTTGCAGTAAAACGTGCTGTAATAGTATGAATCTATTATATACTAAAAGCCTGGTAGATATCCTATAAAAACTCCTAAATCATTTGTATGATGATATTTCGTGCAACTCACTAATTGTTATGAAAAATAGATGCATAATAAAGATGTAAATTTTTACGTGAAAAACTCTTACAGGAAAAACCATACATGGATCCTGACGGGGAATGATATTGAAGAGTTGAGTACAAACATAAGGGATACATTGGGCTATTGCGCCTTTCCTATGCAGTTCACAATGAATATATAAAAGAGAAATCTAAGAATCCTCGTTGGAAAAAAAACATAGATTCATATACATTAGGAAACTAATCCTAATAGTCAAATTCTATTAGCTAGGAAACTAAATCGACCATATTGCATACTGAAATTCGGATCACATGCATGTTTAACACTACTCATCAGTGGCAGAACTTGAATTTCTATTAAATTTACTATTGTCAACTATTTTTCTCAAATATAGATATCAACCAAAGATCAACAATTGGAATATACCGTAGAAACTCGTTCAAATAAATTTCTTACATCGCCTTTTTGTTTTAGTTGATGTGGTACTCTCCACGAGGCAAGTGTTTGGCCACGATCAGTTTGCCAGTAGTAGCTATGAGCCAAAGTACATAAAAAAACACCACACACCCATTTGATATTAAGGGCACATATGTATATACATCTAAGCCTTGAAAAATTACTGAGAAATGAACTTATTCCTGAAGTTATGGCTGTTACAAATAAAAAAATTTGAGTCAGGACCATGCCAATTACGGAGTATACAAGAACGCATTTATTACTCCAAATTATATATGCTACTACATGTGGTTAAATATATATTTGACGTTCTTGAGAACTGTATATCTCTCTCAACGTCAAATATAAATGAGAATATAAACTAGCCCTACTTAAAAAAATAATTTTTGCTGGCGGCCAAAATGTGTTTTGGCTAGCGGCTAACACAACCGCTAGCGACATAAGGTTAGTAAAAATGACTGATTTTTTTGTAGCTGTTGGTCTGCTTGCAAAAATCAATTTTCGTATGTGGACCCTTAAGAGGATCAGCTGCGAAAATCGATTTTTGCAGGCAATACTGGTAAGTGTACTGCTAGCAAAATGACTTTTTAGCAAAAAAAAATTTGATCAATATCCACAAAAGCTGCTGCATTTTCAAACCCACCACATCTTGAGATCCATATTCAAATCAATCCAAATCCATATTCAGATCCACATCCAGATAGCACTACATTGATTTTTCACTCCATTTCCAATATGCCAACAACAACATATGAAAATGAAATAGCATTGCGTCGACTGTGATCATGCTAGTTGTCATCTTAGTAGCGCCGTCGGTGGTTGTTGTGCTGATTTGTTATAGGTAGAGTGAGAAAGGGAGGACTTAACTCCGCAAGATCTGGAACCGCGTTGAACATGCTAAGCCAAGCCCCCCTCTCCTTCCTCCACCGCCGATGAGAGGGAGGAGTGGTCGCTGTCGCCACTCCGTCTGTTGCTGCCATGGACGAGCTCCCCCCGCCCGCGCCATGGGACCTATCACCTCCGTTAGATCCGCGGCTTGCCGTTGCCATCGTCACCGGCCTCGTCCCCTCTTGTCGCAGGATCCATGGCATCTAGGCACCGTCGCTGCTGGATCCGCGGTTTGCCATCGTCACCGCTCTTGTCCCCTCCTGTCGTCGGATCCACCGCAGCCCGCCTCCCATCGCCGTCGCCGTTGCCACCGCGGTCACCGTCACCGTCGTGTGGTATGATGGAGGTGGAGAAGCTGAAGGGAGTGGAGGTAGATGGAGTTGTAGAGTAGAGGAGAGAGAGAAGGAGCCGAGAAGCGTTTGTTTTGTTAATCCGCCAATAAAAATCGGTTTTTAGCCAAGAACCCTCCAATACATTTTTAGAAGCGTTTGTTTTGTTAATCTGCTTGTAAAAATAAAAGGGTGACGTCACAAAAAAAATATTTTTTATGTAGTGTAGAGGAAATATATTTTTCTCTAAAAATAATGAAACTGTTTGACAATGTAGAAAAAAACAATCCTTTTGACAATATAATAAGCTGTCCCAATACTATGTCTGGAGATTATTTTTATGTTATAATATTGGTTGCAAAAAAAAAATTCTGAAGTTAATTTTATGATTTTTCGTAGAAAATGAGACGACTAAATATAGTTAAAGCTATCGAGAGAGTTTTCACTTGTGTCCGATCGATCAAGCCCATTATTCCCCCAATTTATGTCGCATATGAAACACACTAGCTAGCTGAATGAAGCACAAGAGACATGCATTATCAGGGAGTAAACGTATGGCAGAGGTTCAGGTAGCCAAGTTCAGACCTGGTTGAGCCAACCTTTCCAAAAGATAGGCATTCTAGCCGTTCTTTGCTTCCTATTTTTAACAAAATCACTTTAGTTTTCCTCCAATCATGTTTAGGAGTCAAACACGGTCTCTCCAAACGATGGTGATCAGAGGCTAGCTATCACGCAATCATATATGTCAGAGATGTTACTTTATTTCGGACAGTACATATGCATGTCATTCCTTCCGGTGCCAATATACGTAGACACCAGTAATTAATTACAAACTAACCTACCTAGGGTGTGTTTAGTTCGCGAAAAGAAAATTTTTAGGTGTCAGATTGGACGTTTGACCGTATGTCGGAAGGGGTTTTCGAACACGAATACAAAAACTAATTTCATAACTCGCCTGGAAACCGCGACATGAATATGTTAAGCCTAATTAATCCATCATTAGCACAGGTGGGTTACTGTAACACTTATAGATAATCATGGACTAACTAGGCTCAAAAGATTCGTCTCACGATTTCCATGCAAACTGTGCAATTAGTTTTTTAATTTATCTATATTTAATGCTACATGTATGTGTCCAAAGATTCTATATGACGTTTTTGGAACTAAACAAGGCCCTATATGCATCATGCATGCATACCAATGAAATATAACACACCACAAAAGCATGCGCTCATAACGAACACATGTGTACTCATCTTCATGAACGCACACCCTACCTTAAGCCTAAGCCGACATATCTTGAGATGAACGAAGTTACCACGGGCGACTCGCTGTTAACGAGTACGGTGCCTACCACCGAAAGAATAATTAGTTATAAATGTGATCACTTGTATCAAATTTAGGATTGAATATATGTATGTATCATATATATTTTGAATTAAGTATGCTTATATATGCAGATTGATTGCGTATATATATTGTGCTATGCTTATAGGTTGATTGGAAATGCAAGCAGCCGCACGCACAGGAAAAAGTAGAGAGAAAAAAAAGCAGATCCACTAGCTTAGCTTCATATACGTGGGAGTAGTACAAGATCAACGCGCTTCGCAGAAGCAGAAATCGACCTGCCTTCCCAACAAACTGTGTATGATGGCTTAGCCGACAGGGATGTCTGCTGCAGGTGAAAACAATCCTTCGACAAAAAATAAGTTACTTTTGGTAAAGACGGTTAAATAATAAGCAGGTATATCACGCGCATGGGAGAATTGCATATTCAAATACAACCATTATTTTTTTTCAGAACACTGTCGGCGACATTGAGAATTAATCTACCCGTGCAAACAAAGAACAGAGAAACTATATTATACCTACATGTATCTATCAGCCAATAATTGCAAGATCATGTTACAAACGGTTCTAATATATAGAAATTAACAAGGCAGATAATTCTACTACCTTTCTTTTGTCTAAGTAAAATTATCTTTTTCTCCGCGATTAATATTTTTGAGTAGTAAAACTTAAGTCAAAAGACGTATCAGGAATAATCCTTCACTGGGAGAGATCTCATGTGATTTGCTGTTGCACTCGGCGGCTATCTGTTACCGTTCCCAGCAGGAAGCTGCAGAGGTTGGAGAGATCGATCTCTACTGGCAATGCACAAAGCAATTACTCACTAAATTGGCTATGGCTAGTGAGGTGCGCTGCCCACAAAGCCAATGCAACTTTTTTTGAAAATTAGCCAGGATTATCTCCAACAGTAGCTCATTTTTGTAAAAGCCTAATTATTGTGCGTGTCCAAAAGACTTTCCTCAAAAGCAAATAAAGAAAAAAAATCTTTGCATAATTATTCTATGATTACATTGATGCGTACGTGAATGGCCATGGGTAGGAGGCAACCAAGTGATTCCCACCTAGCTAGCTTTGCTCCTATATAAAGCACCATAACTCGCCTCATTCTCCTCCAAGAGTTTTCAGCCAACACATTGAACTCTTCTTCAGAGCTCTCCCTTCCCTCCACAAAGGGGTCAAGGGTTAGAGTGTGTGTTTGAGAAGTTCCAAGCTAGCAACAACAAGCTCAATTTGCTAGTTTTGATTTCATTAGTGAAGTCATTAGCTTGCTATAAGTTTGCAACCATCTTACACTACATCTCTTCCCTTCAATACCCCCGTTTCAGCTAGAACACAAAAATGGCTGGCCTGTCACTGCAGCACCCCTGGGCTTTCGCCTTCGGCCTCCTTGGTATAGCATCACCTATCACAAATAAGACATTCCCTTCATTGCCAACATTTTACTTCTTTTCTATTAGAAATCATTGAGTTTGTACATATAAGCTCAGAGTTTTTACTTGCTGGCAGATACGCATAGCTAGCGACGACATTTAATTAGTGAGGATTGCACTTTAGTGGTCATCATATATAAAATAATAAAATTGTTCTGTTCCTTTATTTGTTTTTTATTTTCTAGCTAGCTAGCTTCTTTCAGTTATTTTCAACAAAAAGAATTTCTTCTAGCACTTTTATTTAGAGCAATTTACTATGTCTATTTGGGCCTATTAATTAGCTACTAGCGCATAAGCTAAAAACCCTACTAGCCTTCCGAAGGCAATATGGATGGTACTCTTGTACTAATAGGTCAAAAGCTAGATTTGATTCTTTTTATTTCTTTTAGCTTTTGTCTATTAGAATTATACGCGCGGCTCCACCCTTAAAATTGCAGGCTTAAAATCCACAAGCATAAACTACAAGGGCCTAAGCATACTTAATTAGATGCACATAGCCATATAATTTCTGCTTCTTGTTAAACTATATATACAGCAAGTCCTCATCATTTGTATATATCCTACTTGTGGAGCAAACATTCGATCCTTTGGTGCAACCTCTATATATATATCTATATATGTTGCCATGGAGAGAGAGTGGAATTAATAGTACAAGCTATAGTACTCTAATGACATCATAGTGCACCATGTAACACAATAATTAAAAGAACAAGTTAAAAGCCAAGGCACAATCTTTGTTGCAAAGGAAGGCAAGGGCTAGACATAAAGTTTGTAAACGTGTCTATCTATCACAACTTATCACGTCTGGTCGCTACCTTAGCTACCTCCATGGGGCTCTTTACTCGCATTACTTTGCTTTTTTTCCTTTACAAAATCCTGATCTTGTTTCTGTTCCTTTGGCTTTGCAGGCAACCTCATATCCTTCACGACCTATCTGGCACCAATGTATGTAACTGGATTATATATATATATATATATATATATATATATATATATATATATATATATATATATATATATTATATATATATATAGCTTTTGTGTAATTTTATTTTCCAATCCGCACTGCGTTCCGTATCCGATAATATGTGTGCATAATATTTTATGCAGTCCGACGTTCTACCGGATCTACAAGAGCAAGTCGACGGAGGGGTTCCAGTCGGTGCCGTACGTGGTGGCGCTCTTCAGCGCCATGCTGTGGATCTTCTACGCGCTGATCAAGTCTAATGAGGCCCTCCTCATCACCATCAACGCCGCCGGTTGCGTGATCGAGACCATCTACATCGTCATGTACCTCGCCTACGCCCCCAAGAAGGCCAAGGTTCGATCCATGT
The DNA here is from genome assembly GCA_000338895.3 of Oryza meridionalis. NCBI lineage: Eukaryota > Viridiplantae > Streptophyta > Magnoliopsida > Poales > Poaceae > Oryza > Oryza meridionalis. Next base: position 16,273,120 of record CM002535.2, on the reverse strand, counting down.
GATCCAAACCCTAGCACTTCCACAGAAACCCTATTTCGATGCCGGTTGGGACTTGGAAACCATCCTTTGATGCTCGAGTCCCAACCGCCACCGATGAGAGGCCCCTTACAGGTGTCGGTCGTGAACAAGAACCTGCACCTATATAAGACTGTTCCCTATTTACTGTTTTGTAGTAGTAAAATATAATAATTAACTAACATGCATATGGTTGGTCGTTTTTGCAGGTGTTCACGACGAAGATCCTGCTGCTGTTGAACGTGGGGGTGTTCGGGGTGATCCTGCTGCTGACGCTGCTGCTCTCCCATGGCGAGCAGCGCGTCGTCTCCCTCGGCTGGGTCTGCGTCGCCTTCTCCGTCAGCGTCTTCGTCGCGCCGCTCAGCATCATCGTATGTGCATATATACGATCAGTCGTCGTCAATCTCTAGCTAGCTCATCTTTAATTCGTGTCTTGGTTTGATCGATCGATCTCATTGCTAACTGAACTGCTTCCATGGATGCATGGATGCGATGCAGAAGCGAGTGATCCAGTCGAGGAGCGTGGAGTACATGCCCTTCTCACTCTCCCTCACTCTCACCCTCAGCGCCGTCGTCTGGTTCCTCTACGGCCTCCTCATCAAGGACAAATACGTCGCGGTAATTAATCAATCAATTACCTAATTATTTCTTCAAATCACAAACTGCTCAATTCAAATTTATGTGTGTGACCACATGAATTGTAATTAAGCTAAAATTGTGTGATTTTTTTTTGCAGCTTCCCAACATCCTGGGCTTCACATTCGGGGTGGTCCAGATGGGGCTCTACGTGTTCTACATGAACGCGACGCCGGTGGCCGGCGAGGGGAAAGAAGGGAAGGGGAAGCTGGCGGCGGCGGAGGAGCTCCCCGTCGTCGTCAACGTCGGCAAGCTCGCCGCCGCCACGCCCGACAGGAGCTCCGGCGCCGTGCACGTGCACCCGGTCCCGAGGAGCTGCGCGGCGGCGGCCGAGCCGGAGGTGCTCGTCGACATTCCGCCGCCGCCGCGCGCCGTCGAGGTGGCCGCCGTCTAGGGTCCCCGGCCGGTCAACGCGTGCTTGCATGGGCCATGCACGTGTGCAGTTCACGTGCCACGTACACTTAAAACTCCAGGGCAAACTGTAGGAGACAACACCTACCACCAATTAATTAACTTAATTATTATTACTCATATGTCCCAAAATATAATAACCCTCTAAAATTTATCTCAAAATATAGCAACTTCTTCACCTATATTCTCTTATGAAACAATCGTAACCTTCCATTAATTAAATTTCTTACATATATATTTCTCCTCTTATCAATCAATCCCAACTGCCTTTTTTTTTCATTTTATTCCTGTAACTTTCGTAATATATATATCCGTATATCCTATCTAAAACTTATTATATTTTGGGATGGTGATGGTATTATATATCTTTCTTGCATGCCATGCAACTAGAGACGAGGGGAAGCTATGTGTAATGTATGTGCATGTTTTCTCTGGTGTTGGTTTCTGCTTCTGTTGTATTCATTTGTATCCGGTCGATGGTTATCTATTATTCCTAATTAGTTCCTTGTACTTGTAATATATGTCAAAATTAATAAAAAATGTAATCGATATATATATCTCTTCTATCAATTGTGAAATACACATGCACACATGATCTCTTATTAATGAGCTGTGTTAATCAGGTGTGTTATGTACGTGTGTTGCTTGTCTTCAGGTTAATTATGTGTTGGTGAAAAGAAGTAAAAGATAAATACTCCCTCCATCCGTTTCAAAATATTATGCACAACCACCCTTAACCCAAAAACCAAAAAACAATTATTATCATCTCCTAGTTTGAATCACCCTAATAAATATAATGCATGCATCTAATAGAATTTGAGATCTTAAGGATGAAGGTTTTAAAAAAACAATAATTTAATGGAGAAGAGGTCCTAATTAATTGTATGTATGCAGGTATGTCTTATATTATGAAACATTAAAAAAAATAGTTGTGTCTTATATTATGGAACGGAGGGAGTATTTTATTTTGTACTACTATATAGTAAAAAAAAATATAACTAAAGTAATAAGTAAACATGCCTCAAAACCTACAAAAATTAAACCAGTCCCTTTTGAATCCGTATATGTGGAGGACTTCTATGTATTCAAACTGATGCTTTCCAGGTTCATTAATTAAGAAAAAGACGTAGTTTATGATTGGTCTAAACGGTTGGCACGTAGCAACGGAATGAACCTTTTTGTTCATGTACGTACCTCCACACATAGTGCTTTTTTCATAAAAAGCCGCCACGTGGTGTATATTATAAGCTAATTATTGTTCTCCATCCATTCACGTCTCACTAAAAGAAAAAGCCGGTACACTCTCTGGAATAATTGCGAGCTTTTTCCTGATTTCGTACTTCCATGACTGTAATAGTTTGAAAGTATTTTTCGTTATAAAAATTTACTAGTGTGAGATTTTGATATTATATGTTTTTACAATTGTGCCCTGAATTAAGTTAATAAAATTTAAACGCGCGGATATATGTGGACATGATCGATAAAGAAAGGGATAGTGGTATATATATGTATGTACATCAATATCTGTGTGAAAAAAAACATATTGACTTTACATATGTACATTTAATTAATCATGTAATTGTGGATATATTTGTGTAGGACTCGAAGCAACATTATTACAAAAATTGTTACAAGGACAACTAGCTGGGCTGAGTGAACATTTTGTTAACTAGCTGGGCCAGTATTTCACGGGAAAAGAGGAGGAATGGTTGAGCAGGCCGGCCTGTGGGCGGGAGTAAGAACAATTGGGCTGGAGCACGCATAAGAAAAGGAAAAGAAATAAGTTCATCTGAGGTCCCTTAACTTGTTGACGAATCCGATTTTCATCATTCTAACCATCAAACCGGTGCAAAATAAGTCCCAAGTCAGTTAAGACGGCGGTTTTCGCTGATGTGGTGCATACATGGCTAATTTGACTCGGTCTTCATCAAACGTGACATTGACGTGGCGCTTACGTGACAGTTTAATTTGGAAAGTAATAAAAACTATCGGGCCCACATGTCAGTTACACAAAATCAATTAATTAAAAAATGGTGGAGCCCACGTGGGCCCCACATGTCATTGTCACCCTCCCTTCTTCCTCCTCTCTCCCCATCTCCCTCTCTTCATCTCTCTCCCTCTCCTCTTTCTAGACGCCATGGGAAGACGGCGGTGCGCAGCGGCCGGCGGTAAAGGAGGGAGCGGCGCGCGGCGACTAGCGAGGTGGGTAAGGAGGGAGGACGTAGGGAGGTTGGCGATGCCTGAGCGCCATGGGTGGGTCTCAACGGCAATGGGCGGAGAGAGAGGTGCGCAGCAGCGGCGGCTAGCGAGGAGATGGGAGAAGGGTGGTGTGGTGACCGACAAGAATGGCGGTGGCGAAGAGATGCTCACGGGCCCCTTCCAGAGTTGAGGAGGACGCCGCCACCGCCGCTGCAGTGTCCCATCCCGATCTCGCGCGGATTTAGGACCCCGTCACCGCTGCCCTCCTCCAATGCTCTCGTTGTCCATCTCCGCCCTCTTGCTGGCGAGGGGTTGAGGAGGCTGCGAGAGTCGTCGGAGTGCGGCCGGCGGTGGATGCCCCATCCTTCTCTCTTGCCCACACACGACGGTGGCTGCTGTCGGCGACCATCGAGGAGGGGGTTGCCTCTTTGAGGAGGAGGCACGAGGAGCGGAGAGGGAGGATATGGGGGAAGCCGGCGAGCGCGCAGAGAGGGAGGAGCCGGGCGCTGCCCTTCTCCCTCTCCATGTCCGTCTCTGCCCCCCTCGCCGGCCGCGGCCCTTGTCCTCTCTGCACGCGCTCGCCAGCCACCGCCCTTGTTCCTCTCCGTGTCCGTCTCCGTCCCCCTCACCAGGCGCCGCCTTTCTCCTCACCGCGTGCCCTTGTCAGCCGGCGAGGGAGCTCGAGGAGAAAGGGAGGATTGTCAAGACGGAGGGATAGAGGAGAAGGAGGCGTCGACGCGCCGTCCTCCTTGGATAGAGAGAAGGGTGGGACCCACTGATATGTGGGTCCTACTATTTTGTTTATCTGACTAACATGTGGGCCACATCACCGCCATGTAGGACGAGGACCAAGTCAAACCGGCCACGTAGGACGAGGACCAAGTCAAACCAGCCACGTATACACCACGTCAGCCAAAACCACCATCGAAACCGCCGAGGAACCTAGTTTGCACCAGTTTTAATGGTTGAGGGATCCGTTATATCTGGTTTTTTTGGTTGAAGGATGAAAATCGGATTCGTTGACAAGTTAAGGGATCTCAAGTGAACTTATTCCAAAGGAAAATGAAAAGGGAAAATAGCAGGCCGGGGCAAGGCGTGAATGAGAATTTTGAGTACTTATTCTGAGGTTTAAATACCAATTTGATGTTTTTGAAAACGTGAAAACTAGGAGTTCAATGAAGGATTTCCGGACGCATTTGCAATTAGAAAATTTGTAGGGAAAAATTCTTTGAAGGAAAAAGAGAGGAATTAAATATTTGGTTCAAGGCTTGACATTAGTACAGATCCTCTCATCTGTGATAGCCCCTCACATGCCAGGGTTTTATGGGCTGTCACAACGAAATCATCTTAAACGGGCCTAAAAAAGAGACCGACAAAGATATACTCGCACATACATGCTAGATATGCATAAAAATCGAGCCAGTCACGGATCGTGGGATATTGTGAAATATATTTGTTTCTGTCATTTTACAGTGGGCATGACTAGCAAAGGTCTAAGGCTAGCAAAAAAAAACGGAATTAATTTTTCTTTGGGGAAATACTCATCGATGATGGGCTTTAACTTAAACCCGATAGGGATGACCTCCTCTGCGATGGGCTTAAGTTAAAACCCGATTGAGCTGAGGCATCTGTGACGGCCTTTAGTTTAGGCCCGATTGGGATTGTAGTCATCTGTGATGGGCATTAATTATGGCCCATTGAGATTAGGTCATCGGTGACGGGCTTTGTTTGACTGGTCGTCTGGGTGAAACCTATCGGTGACGGACTTTAGTTTAGGCCCGACAAAGATAACTTCATCCGTGATAGCCTTATCCTCGATAGAGATGACTTCTCACATCAGTTACCTTTACGTCGTAACAGGCGTCATACCCGACACAGACAAGGGTTGCCACCCGATTGAGATGTGGGTGAGTGTTGTAGTGTGAATTCAAATTTCAATTTTGAGGAGTTGAGAGGCGGGGAGATATTGATGAAGTGTTTTGATTGGGAGGTGGAGTCCTATACTTTTGGTGAATTTGGGAGTTTCACTCCGATAGTGTTTAATTTTCCATCGTGGTATTTAACTTTTTATTGGACATTCCTTTTTGCACAGCTGTAGAGATGACACTATTAAGACCAAAATTTTCAATATGTTATCCATAAATGCTACCTAGCACATAGATGCCACGACGACAACTTGCGCACATGGCTACACACCGCGCATCACCATGCTTGCACCCGTGGAATGAGATCCTCTGATGGTGGCAAAATTGTCAGAGGCGCACAGAACTCCAACTTTGTGATATTTTTAACCGTCCGATTCGTAGTGAACGAACGAGATTGATTGCTACAGCCACTGTAGTAATATATAAATAGAAATTTTGAACAGTACTTTCTACTGTTTTCGAACAGTATTTTGCAGTTTTGGGAGTTGGACTTCCATACTTTTTTGGAAATTTGGAATTGTATTTTTTTGCGATTTTGGGTTGATAAAATTGACTTTTTATTTTGGGTACAACACTCTATGTGACGTTAGAAAGTCCATAATTTATCAAAGTACTATCTCCAAAATAAGTTTATTTTTTATCCATCTCATACATACCAATAAAAAAATACTAGAATACCTCTATATATCAAATCTCAATGCAATTATTCTTTGCATTATCTACTCTCAGTACAATTAGTCTTTACTATCACGAACTCTGATGCAACGATTACTCTAGAGATAAATTTTTTTTGGGACTCTAGAGATAAATTTATTTTGGGACAAATGGAAGAAGCTAAAAATAAATTTACAACAGGACGGAGAAAGTAATGGTTTTACGCATCTAATAAAATCATTGCGTACGCCCTCCCTCCACCCACCGTACTCCACCATCTCCATTGGTGGTGTGGCGCCTTATGCTCGGGTCACATGAATAGTGGAATGTACCATCATATCAATTAATCGTCTCATTGGACTATATCATCTCTACTTCGTTTATCAACCAATCAACAAAAACCATAGCGTTGTCATCTCCGGAGCAAAGGGGAATTAGAGAATTAAGCAAGCATTCTGTGGAAGAGAGTTCGACGAGAAATAAAAAAAAGTTTTAGTAATTAACTCCGCAACAGCGGTGCTTTTGGCCATCCTTTAATTTCAGACTCTCATCTACACGACTTGTCGAACCATCGATATGTCTCTGATAACTGACCAACTTTTTTAGAGTCATATGCTCTTGCTAATAGAATGCTCTAAAGCTATCTATGTAATATTTTTCACCCCAAACGAAAAAAAAAACACCTGCAGAGAACAAGAAACCTTTTTTAGGTCTGAATGAGGATAAGAAACTTGTAGGAGAAAGTATAAATTTTGCACATCTCGGGTCTCCACCTAGCAGTAGCTCCATTAGATGTTTCGATATATGTGCACACACATGAAAGATCATTTACAATGGTGTATCTAGTACAAATAATTTAGACCGTTATTTTTTTAATATATATAATACTAGCTGATACTGTCGACGGGATACCCGTAGACCGGATATAGAGGGTATTGGGGTACGCTGGTACAAGGATCTACGTAGTACGACATCAAGCAAACAGGAAACAAGGATTATACTGGTTCAGGCCCCTTGATAGGTAATAGCCCTAATCCAATTGATATGGGATTATATAGTGGAAACCACAGATTACAAAGGGAATAGCAGAACTCGATGATACCGACGAGACCGTAATTGAGTTGGATCGACTAGATCACCCCAGCAACTTGGCTCCTGAAGGCTCCGACTTCGTAGGCTGTGGTAGTTGTGTTGACGGTGAGATTCGATGCCTTAGGTCCTCTCGGGGGGTCCCTTTTATACCGCAGGTCAGTTGGTCTCCAAGTAGAACTCGGAGACATCGGACCCTACACAATACAGTGACGACCCAGTTCTATCCGAGTAGGACTCCTTCCGTCTGTGAACTCCGTGATGTATTTCCTTAACGTATACAGAAAGCGTCCGCATACGCACAGGTATACCATATCAGTACACGACGTATACCCAAGGGTAGAGGGTATACCTTATCCGTAACCCTGACAGTAGCCCCCGACTTCTACTTAAATGAACTCATGTAACTGATCGCGACTTCTGATGTCGGGGTTGTTGTCGTTCTCGACTGGTTGATCTTGGTGTGAGAACCGTAGAGACAAAGAGTAATCGACAACACCATGTGAAGTTCAACGGTCATGAGTGAATTTAAATTGATGTCCAAAAACTGCTGCGCGTAACGGACCCAGAAATTTTCGGCGGCCATCTCTCTTCCTTCCTTGGAATTTGCACCATCGGTAGTGCGTCTATTTAAGGGAGTTTTGGGGATCCATTTTGAAGTCTGCTTACTGCGAAGAAAACTTTCCAGCCTCCAAGCGCTCCTCGTCTTCTCCGCTCCCGCAAAAAACCCTAGCTTGCTCATCTCGATCCCTTCTCCGGCGATCTCCGGCGGCAATGGATCTCGACAAGTCCACTTCCACCAGTGCGTCCCTTAAGAAGCTGCAGGAGGACGGTGCTCTCCCTGGCCGCGGGACCATGGAGAGAGAATCAGGAGGTATTGAACCCGAACCTGTCCTTGGCCGCATGGTTGCGGTTGAAGACTATATTCTTTGCGGTTTTCTTCCTCCGCCCTCCGAGTTTCTTCTTCTCATCTTGAATTTCTACGGTCTTTCTTTGCTCCATCTGAACCCCAATTCCATCGCCTTCCTCAGTATTTTTTCCTATCTTTGTGAGGCCTACATTGGGGTAGAGCCGTTTCTCGATCTCTTTCGCTTCTACTACGAGTTGCACTAAATGGAACCTAAAAAGGTATCCGTATGTGTCGGTTTCCGACTTCGGGATGGCCTGAAGTCGTGATACATCCCCTTCCAGTGCCCCTCTACTCGTAGCAAATGGTGGGCGAGGTGGTTCTATCTTCAGATAGAAAATTCGGATCCAGTCTTTGTTGTCCCTGAGGAACAACCAGACAAGATTTCGTCCTGGACTGCCAAACCCGCCCTAACTCCCTCCCTTCAGTCCTTCATCGATATCATCGATGACCTCCGAGTACGAGGGTTGTTGGGGTATGAAGTCGCTGCCGGTTTCATTGGTAGGCGGATCCAACCACTCCAGGCTCGAGCCCACCCAGCCTTTGACAATTCTAGGCCGGAGGACGCGACCCGGGTTACTCCTCGGGGTATTTTTCTTGTATTTCGGATCCCATTCCTTATGTGCATGTTCCTCCTGACTTATCGAGTTCTAGTTCTCGATCCTACAGGTTTGAATAGCGAAACCGTGGAGCGCCGCGTCGGTCAAGTGATGATTAGCGGCCCTACAACGGCGAGCAACATCCCTGTCCCCCTTTGCGAGAAAGGGACGGCCGAACGTGAAGATGCAATCAACGTGAGTGTACTCGACGACCCTTTTATCTTTTTCCTCCAGGATCGCATTGTGACTTCATGTTGTGCAGGCTCTCCCTCTGACTGACATCATCGGGCTGCTCGTGGACCAGCAGGCGGTGGCGTCACTGAAAGAGGGCGTCGCCAAGGAGGTATCCGACGTTGCTGCCGCTGCCGCTGCCGCCACGACGAGTGGCTGTAACGTTCTGAAGAGAGGGAGGAAGTTCTCCTCCGTGCTTGGAAATCGTCGGAAGGCGCCTACCCCATCAGTAAGCTTCTCGGGTCCTTCATCGCGTGGTCGGAAGATCTTGACCTCACACCATGCTCATTTTACTTTAGGCCTCGGACGCGTCTCCCCCGCCTCAGCGACGGCAAAGGCTTGTAACGCTTGGCAAAAATAAGTGGATGAATCTGAGGTCTTTTGATTCCCAAAACTTTGGTAGCCTGCCTTTATGAAACCGCTGATGTCCTCACCTGGGGGGAGCTCCAAATTGAGATGGAGCGCATCCTCTAGGCCGGTGCTCGCGGCAGGGCACGAGATTGAGGAGGCGAAGGCGGCGGCAGTGTCGTTGGCGAACGAATGCGCCGACAAGCTGGCGCGTGACCTGGCGAAGGTCCGCGAGGACCTCCAGAAGATGAGGGAGCTAGTGGCCGGCAACGAGCGGTAGCGGCAGGGGCTCGAGCACCGCATGTTGGAGCTCGAGAACAACCTGTCGGAGATCCGTGGCTCACTGCGGGTTACCTTCACCGGCCTACACTAGCTCGCCGGGGAGTGCAGCGTCACGACCACTATCCCGGTGAATCCCGATGAGTTTTCGCTGACGTCTTCGCTTGCGGAACTGGGCACGGTGATGGAGGAGATCCCCTCCAAGCATGCGGCCAAGGTCGGGGAGGAGACGTCCAATGGGATCTACACCGAGGCGTGCCACGCCCTCGCGTGCGTAAGGTTGGCGCACCCTGAACTCGACCTCCAGAGGATCTTGGATCAGGGGGCTACTGATGACGCGCGTAAGGGCGTGATGGAGGAAGTCGGTGACTTGGGGGAGTCTGTTCTCCCCCTTTTTGAAGAGTAGGATTTTATTTCCCTTGTACTCCTTAATCAATTATGCTTGTAAAACTTTCGTAGGTTCAAACTGCCTTTGAGTATGCAGTTGTTTCCTCTGTTTTCTTTAGCACGTTGATTCCGAGTATTTTGTTGTCGTTGTAGAGATGTCAATATTGAGGATGTCCAGCAGCGCGGGCAGCCTGAGTCGCCGGTAGTCGTTCCGGCACTTGCGCTTGAGCCGTACGTGCCGCGGGACAATGTCGATCAGAGTCTGTCTGTGGAGGCGGACGTGGCGATGGCTTCCTTAGGTTGGTACTTTGGTCTTCGTCTCCTTCATTCTTCTGTCTGGATTGACTTCATTTGCTGTATTCTCGAGAGAGAAGAACAACTTGACTTAGTCGTTTTTGTGCTGAGCAGACCTTGAGAGTGTGCTGGCCGACCGAGATCGTCGAATCCAATACTAGAGGACGAAGTTCGAGGTGGCCGAGCTCGAGAGGACTATGGTTGAAGTGAAGAAGGACCGAGCCGTGGAAGCACTCCAAGGTCGTGAGGTGTAGTTCAACTCGTACCTCAGGAGCTGTTGTACGGCTATGGCCAGAGTCTGCAGGGAACTCCGAGTACCTCGCGGAATCTCGAGGAGTCGGCGGCCGGATACATCTCGTGGTTGAATGGGGCCTGCGCTCAGCTTGAAGGCATCGGCAAGCGTATCGACGAGGCCCTGAAGTAGGAGTGTCGTTGATCGAGCCGATATGCTGGATGGCACGTGCTGGCCTGTATCCGAGATCACCGCCCGCAGCTGCACCTCGAGTTCCTCCACGAAGGGTTTTCTCGTTCTCGGAGAACTACCGCAGAAATAGATAATCTGGCAAAGTCGATGGTGTCGCTTGCAGAGAAAGTCTTCCAGTCCATGGACTGGTGTTGGCCTTCTTGGTAGTCTTTATGTCCTGTGAAAAATATCTCAAGGCGACATGTAATATATTTTGGGATATTAACGAATTGTAAGAAGTGCTTGTGAAATAGAAAAGAAATCTATCTAACTAAGTTTTCTTACTCTGAATGCGCTGTGTATGAGTGTTTTCTCACTTCGCGACTTCGATCAGTCGCTTGAGTCATACACTCTCCCTATCCCCCAGCCTTGTCATCGGAGAGTTGTTCTCGGAAGATAAGGCTCTTGGACCTTTGACCTGCCTTGGTTGAACAAGCACTAATCCTAGCCCCCAGCCGTGAAGTTGGAAAACCCAATTTCCGATTGCACGGCGTGGTTAATATGCACGGCGAGAACTCTTACACGACCAGATCTTACCTGGTCTTTTGTCTCTTCATGATCCGACAAGGCCTTATCGGCTCTGGGCGTCCCCAGCCGAAGTTCCCTTAGGTTCCTCGAAGGCCTTGTCAGGACGGCGTAAAGGGACATGAGGATAGGTTTCAACGCTAGGTGTCATCGTGGTAAGGGATCATCGGGAAGAAACACTTTGATTGTGATCTTTACCTGAAAATGAACTTTATTGAAACTGTAAGATGTCTTACAAGTATGGATACTATCAATTTATACATAGAATTTACGTAATTGATCAATGTTCCAAGAATTTGCTAACTCGCGACCATCGCCGTCTGCAATCTTGAATGCACCTGGCCGCAAAACTTGCGTGATCGTGTACGGTCCTTCCCATTTGGGTGAGAGCTTATTACGCCTTGCTTGACTTTGAACCTGTCGGAGGACGTAGTCGTCGATCGAAAGTGTGTGTGCTCCGATGCGCTTCTCGTGGTATCGGCGAAGGGCCTGTTGGTAGCTGGCTGCTCTGACGGCAACTCTTTCTCGATGTTCCTCGAGTAGATTCACGTCGTCGTTTCACTGCTCCTCCTGATCCTCGTCGGAGTACTTCTGTACTCGTGTACTTTGATGCCGTAGCTCAGTGGGGAGCATGGCTTCTGAGCCGTACACGAGGAAGAAAGGTGTCTCCTTGTTGGACGTTGTCGGTGTGGTACGCACAGCCCATAGTACCGAGGGGAGTTCTTCAACCCAATTCTTGTCATGTGACATCAGCTTGTCGTAGACACGGGTCTTGATTCTTTGTAGTACTATGTCATTTGCCCTCTCGACCTGTCCATTGCTTTGAGGGTGAGAAACTGAGGCAAAGCAGATCTTGACTCCCAGCCTAATGCAGTAATCCTAGAAGTCGGCACTGATGAACTGGGAGCCGTTGTCCATTATGATGCGGTGGGGCAATCCATATCTGCAGAATATCCCTTTAATGAATTTGATGGTGTTGTCGGCCTTGATTTTCCTCGTGGGTGTCGCTTCGATCCACTTGGTGAACTTGTCGATCGCCACGAATAGGAACCTGTAGCCGCCCTGTCCTCGTGGGAATGGTCCGAGTATGTCGAGCCCCTAGCACGAGAACGGCCAAGTGAGAGGGATAGTCTGGAGCGCTTGCGGGCTGCTAGCTTTGTGTGTTTACTATGAAATTGACAAGCTTCACACCGCTGTACCATGTCGCAAGCGTCTTTGAGGGCAGTCGGCCAGAAAAACCCTTGTCGAAAAGCTTTTCCGACCAATGTGCGATCGGCGGCATGTGACCCACAGATCCCTTCGTGTATGTCGAGGAGGAGATGTTTGCCGTCGTCGGACGAGACGCATTTGAGAAGTACCCCGTTTGACGCCTTCTTGTATAGATCGTTGCCGATCATACAGTAGATTTTGGCTTGACGGGGTATTTTCTCGGCTTCTGCATCGTCCTCGGGCAACTCGTCGCTACTTATGAATTTAATGAGTGGGATCCACCAGTCGTCTGTGGTCTCGATGTCGGCAACGGCGCGCTCTGCCTCTGTAGCCCCCGAGCTAATGTCGGGGGCGACTGTGCTATCTTTGTCGTTTCCCTCTTTCACCGATGGCTTTGTCAGGACGTCTAGAAAGGTGCTGGGTTCGAGTGGCTCCCGTCTGGACGCTCGCCGTGCTAGATCGTCCGGTTCGATGTTGTCCTTGCGGTATACGTGTCGGACCTCGATTCCATCAAATCTTTTTTCCAACTTCCTGACTTCTGCAAGGTACTTGGATAACTCGGGGCTAGAGCAGTTGTAATCTTTGTGCACCTGGTTTGCGACTAGTTCAGAATCCCCTTTTACGATCAGTCGCTTGACTCCAAGTGCGGCTGCTGCTCTTATCCTAGCGAGTAGTCCTTCGTATTCGGCTGCGTTGTTGGTCGCCCTGAAGTTGAGGTGAATTGCATGCTTGAACTGATCTCCCGAAGGTGATGTTAAGATGAACCCTGCCCCTTCTCCTTGGCTGTTGAGTGCACCGTCGAACGCCATTGTCCATGTTTCGCTGTCGGTTTGACTGTCCGACCTGTTTTCAGGCATAGTCCAATCAGCTACGAAGTCGGTGAGAACCTGGGACTTGATGGCTGTTCGTGACACAAAGTGGACATCAAACTGGCTTAGCTCGACTACCCATTTCACAATGCGGCCAACAACGTCTTTGTTTCTCACGACTTCACCAAGAGGGAAGGAGGAAACAACTGTGACCCTGTGGGCTTGAAAGTAGTGGCGTAGCTTTCTTGATGTCATGATTACTGCATAGAGCAGTTTTTGCATCGTGGAGAGCTTCGCTGACGTTGTAAACTGGTCTTTGCACCTTCTCTCTCTCGACAACAATGACAGTACTCACAGAATATGGCGTGGCGGCGATATGGAGGAATAATTCTTCATTAGGTTGGGGAGCAACAAGTACAGGGGGGTTTGATAGGTAGCGCTTGAGTGCGATGAATGCCTCTTCAGCTTCCTGTGTCCATACAAATTTGTTTTGTTTCTTTAGCAGAGCGAAGAAGGGTTGTCCTTGTTCTCCCATCCTAGCGACGAACCTACTCAGTGCCGCGATGCATCCAGTTAGCTTCTGGACTTCCTTAAGTCTTGTCGGCGACTTCATGTTCTCGATTGCCTTGATCTTCTCGGGATTTGCTTCGATCCCTCTTCCAGAGACGAGGAACCCGAGTAGCTTGCCCGATGGTACTTTGAACGTGCACTTCTCTGGATTGAGCATGAGGCGATATCGTCAGAGATTGTCGAACGTTTCCCGTAGATCGTCAATCAATGAGTCGCTTGTCTTGGTCTTGACAACAATGTCATCGATGTAGGCCTCGACATTGTTCCTAAGCTGATTGTTAAGTGCCCCTTGGACTGTGCGTTGGAAAGTGTTTCCTGCGGTTATCAGTCCAAACGGCATCTTAACATAACAGAATACACCGAACGGCGTGATGAATGTTGTCTTCTCCTTGTCCTCTTTCGCCATGTTGATTTGGTGGTTGCCGGAATAGGCGTCAAGAAAGCTTAACAACTCACAACCAGCTGTTGAGTCCACCAATTGGTCTATTCGAGGAATAGGGAAGTGATCCTTGGGACACGCCTTGTTGAGGTCGATGAAATCGACACATATCCTCCACTTTCCGTTGGCCTTCCGCACCATGACTGGATTGGCTAGCCACTCTAGGTGGAGTACCTCTCTGATGAAACCAGCTTTTAGAAGCTTGTCAAGCTCTTCTCGTATGGCCTGTTTTTGGTCTGGTGCAAATCTCCGCAGTTTTTGTTTTACTGGCTTGGCATCAGGTCGCACCATGAGTTTGTGCTCAATCACCTCCCTAGGTACCCCCGGCATGTCGGACCTGCCAAGCGAACACGTCTGCATTGTCGCGGAGGAAGGTGCTGAGCGCGAGTTCCTATTTCTCCTCTAGTGATGCCCTGATCTTGACAGTCGTGTCGGGGTTGGCACTGGAGAGCGGAACGATCTTGATTGCGCCGTCTGGTTTCGGAGTCTTGTTTGTTTTGCTCACTTTCTTGTGTGGCTCAGCTGTGGCGGGTGGGTTGGGCGTGTGCTCGACCATGTCGAGGCTCCGCTTGTCGCATTGCACCGCCAGCTTTGCGTTCCCCTGAATAGTGATTGTTCCGTTCAGCCCAGGCATCTTGAGCACTTGATACGCGTAGTGAGATGCGGCCATAAACTTCATGAGTGCAGTTCTCCCGATGATGGCATTATATGCTGTATCAAATTCAGCGACATCAATGGTGATCTGCTTTGTTCAGAAGTTATTTGCTTGGCCGAAAGTTACAAGCAACGTAATCTTGCCCAATGGCTTGGACGGTGACTGAGGAGTAATTCCATGGAAGGGTTGATCGGTGGGCGTCAACTCGCTTCGGGGATCCCCATCGCGTCCAAGGTGCTGGTGAATTTTAGATTGATGGAGCTGCCGCCTTCGATGAGGACCCGTGCGACCTTGATGTTCCGAATAGTGGGCTCGACCACGATCAGATATCGTCCTGGTGTGACAGCAATCTTGGGGTGGTCTTCTTCTGAGAATTCGATCTTCTGCTCAGACCACTTCATCTTGGGCACAGCCCCCTACCATGTCGAGCAAACTTCACGCTCCACTTTCTTGTACTCTCGCTTCGAAGAGTACGCCGTAGAACCTCCGAAGATGTGCGAGACGTGGAGGTCGGAATCTGGGTATGCTGAGTCCGAGTCCTGAGTAGCTGCTTCCGCGGCCTTCTTGACTACACGTACTCGCTTGCCCTTCTCCAATGCCAGTTGCTTTGCGAGCGACTTTTTGAAGACGAAGCAATCTTCTAGAGAGTGTCTGTCCGACTTGTGTATAGGGCACCATATTTTCTTCGTGTCGTTGCCTTGTGGGTCTGGGTGCTTGGGAGGGTCCGCGTACTCTGCCGCGAGGACTTCCGTTTGAGCTTTCCTTTTCCCACTCTTGTGACTCTTCTTCTTGCTTGATTCAGGTGCGTCCTTGGCTGGTTTCTTCTCTCCTCCCGTCTTCGGCTTGTCGTTCTTGCGTCTCAGTGTGTCATCTTCGTGAGCACATCGATTGACAATCTAGAATAATTTTCGAGCAGTCGTTATCCGCCTTGTCGCCAACTCCTGGGTGGTATAGCGATCTCTGACACCAGTTTTGAAAGCGCGGATCACAAAAGCATCGGTGATTTCGGGGATCGTATTTCTGCAGTCATTAAAGCGTCGAACATAGTCCCTCAATGATTCGCCCAGATTCTGGGTCAACGCGTGTAGGTCGTCTTCGATCGCGTGGCGCTTGTAAGTTCATTGGAAGTTAGCAACGAACTGCTGCCACAGATCTGCCCAAGAAGAAATCGAGTATAGCGGGAGGTGAACTAGCCATGAACGTGCAGATCCTTTCAACGCCGCTGGCAAATAATTGGCCAACGCATTGTCGTCCGCTCCGGCAGCGTAGAGTACTGTGGAATAGACCTGAAGGAATTCTTCTAGGTCGGTGCTCCCATCGTACTTCTCTATTGCTCCCGGTCGGAATCTCTCAGGCCATCGGACATCACGTAGAGCACGGCTGAAAGCTCTGCACCCGCCGCCGGGGGCGGTGGGTTGTCGGCGATCGTATGTCCTCCGCGGATGTCTGTTTGACGATGAGGATGATGAGGATGATGAAGACGACGATGTGTCACTTGGTTCCGGTGTACGATTCCGAGGATGACGTCCGGGTTCTCGAGAATTCTGTCGACGCTCCCCGTTGTTGTCCCGGTGCCGATCTCTGTCGTTGTCATCGTTATGGTGGCGTCCTCGACCAGTATCGCCTGGCACCCGCTGTTCGCGATCATCGCGTTCGTGGTGGCTGTGGAGGTTATCACGGTCTCGGTTCTCGCTCGGGTGTCCTCCTGGCTCTTCGTTTCCTTGACGTCGTGAAGGGACGCGATGTCGGGAATGATTTTAATTGTCTCGCGCGTGTCGTGCTTCTCGGTAGCTATTCAAGTGATCATGGAGATTGCTGGTGCCGCGAGGTGGAGGGGTGGCTCGTCGAGGTGATGTCCGCTGCTCAGGTGGTTCGCCATTGGCACCGCCAGCTGGCGGTTGCTCTGGCTGTGCCCCGGCGGCGGCCTCCTCGAACGCGTTACTGAGATTAGCCACTGATTCCCGTAGTCGTTCTGTCCACCGTGCACTGGTGTAGCCACTTGATCCTCTGCTTCTACGTTAGCGCGCGCAGACGTGCTGGTCCCATCGATAGCAAATACATCGCGTGATGTACTCGTCGACAATGAGCCTTGGTCTTCGAGCAAGTGTAGAACTAACGGCTCGTGGGGATCGATGTCGATTACCCCAACGAATCGGTCTGAGATAACTGTCACTCCTCGTTCCTTGTCCGCATCTCGTGGAGAGATTTGTGACTGCTGGACCTTAAGAGGTGACGTCCTCATGGCGTTGAGAAGAACCTTGCAGCTTGAGAGGTTGTGATTCTTTGTCTTGTGAATAGGACAATAGACATCACGAGTTGGAGAAGTACGTTGAATTCCACGCTCTTTGCAGGCACGGATCTCAGCTTGTATATCGAGAAAAACCCAACAAGCTTGCAAGGTGTGTTTCCTGGTTTTGTGGATAGGACACCAGGACCTTGTCACCTCAGAAGTTGTCCATGTCGGCTCGTGATTCTCGTCGGAAGGACAAGATTTGGCCGCACTAGGATCCTCCTCGGGCTCGGATGTCATCGACGTTCCGTTCTCCACTTATACGGGAGGATCCTTCGACATGGAGTCGTCCAGGGTTGTAGCCACAGCGTTCTCGCTTCCGGTCATCGATGGACTAGTCGAGACCAGCACCGTGGTGTAAACCGGGAAGACGATTTCGCCGACTTGAGTCCACACCAGCATTGTTGAAGTAGGAACTCCTTAGTTGATGCCGGGATTGACGTTGTTGTCGACGAAGCTTGACGACATAGTAGTAGAACCTTGAGCACCAAGTCCCTCTACCTGGCGCACCACTGTCGACGGGGAATACTTGTAGACCGGATATAGAGGGTATTGGGGTATGCTGGTACGAGGATCTACGTAGTATGACATCAAGCAAACAGGAAACAAGGATTATACTGGTTCAGGCCCCTTGATAGGTAATAGCCCTAATCCAGTTGATATGGGATTATATAGTGGAAACCACAGATTACAAAGGGAATAGCAGAACTCGATGATACCGACGAGACCGTAATCGAGTTGGTTCGACTAGATCACCCCGTCGACTTGGCTCCTGAAGGCTCCGACTTCGTAGGCTGTGGTAGTTGTGTTGGCGGTGAGATTCGATGCCTTAGGTCCTCCCAGGGGGTCCCTTTTATACTGCAGGTCAGTTGGTCTCCAAGTAGAACTCGGAGACATTGGACCCTACACGATACAATGACGACCCAGTTCTATCCGAGTAGGACTCGTTCCGTCTGTGAACTCCGTGATGTATTTCCTTAACGTGTACAGAAAGCGTCCGTATATGCGCAGGTATACCATATCAGTACACGACGTATATCCAAAGGTAGAGGGTATACCTTATCCGTAACCCTGACACATACTCCATCCGAACTATTTTAAGCGCAGCCATGAGTTTCCGTGTCCAATTTTAATCGTCCGTCTTATTTAATTTTTTAAAGAAAAATTAAAAATATAAGTCACATATAAAGTATTATTCATATTTTATCATCTAATAACAATAAAAATACAAATCAAAAAAGATTTTAAATAAGACGGATGATTAAAGTTGGACAAGAAAACTCATAGTTGCGCTTAAAATGGGACGGGGGAGTAACTATTTAATACCACCACCTTATGGATAATAGCTATAACTTTTTCTACTCGTGATATAACTTATAAATCAACGGTTAACATCATTGCGAATTTTCCTATAGGGAGCACCAAATTTTATGTAATTTGTTAGTGGACTTCGTAAAAACGTATCATAGCTAGATAACACTTAAAAACTAATAATTTGCTATACGACATTTCTGATCAAATTGTTGAGAAAAAAAAAAGAATTATAGAGCCACAAGCCACAAACCTGATGCTAGAGTGAAGATGAAATACGAGGGACTAGGTTGATGGGAGATTGAGAGTTACTTAATTTCTAAATTTTCACTCCAACGGCACGTTAGAAGCTTTAGGGGCATTATCGTCTTTTTAGATGTTTTTCTTTCAATTTAGCTGGAAGTGTCCTAAACCAAATTACTATATTTTTTGTTTTTTAGGATGTTCTTCATCTGTAGCACGTTTTTATGATCTTCACCTGTATCCTCCACGAACTTTGAGTGTTCTGTGCTGTATTAAATTTTGCCTATCGTCATTTCTAGCTTCCAGTAGAGGCACTGTATGTCTTTTCAAATGTTTGTAGCAAATCAAATTACAATAAAATTTTAATCAGGTTCATGCATATATATAAAGTACATACTATGCGAGGGACTAGGTGTCAGAAGGATACTCGTTAATTTAATTTGCTTTGCACGTGTGTGCATGTCACTGCTAGAAACGGCCGGGTTCATCTGTACACATGTTCAGTTATGGGATGAGTAGGACAAGTAGGACAAAATTCTCCTCCAATATCCGATCCAAGTACTCCCTCCATTTCACAATGTGAGTTATTCTAGTATTTTTTAAATTCATATTAATGTTAATAGATCTAGACATATATATCCATCTAGATTTATTACCATCAAAATAAATATAGAAAATGCTAGAATGATTTACATTGTGAAACGAAGGATGTATTAATTAGCCGCGTCATCTTTTGAGAGCTGACCTCAAACGACGTCAGTGAGCTCACTATTTCTTAGCTGAACATATGCTTAACTGGTTGACAACTTGCCACTATCAATAGGGTAAGTACTCTTCGTGCAATAATTAATATAGATTAATTATTATACCGTTTTCTTGATGCGCGCGTGAGAAAAAGAATGAGATGTGTGAAATGGATAATTATTATACGATGAATTGCCATGTCATATGCATTTTAATTTATGATAGAGATGAATGGTCGAAACTTAAATTTATGGAAATAGGTTCAAGCAATTCACTTATTATAGTGCTTCACAATGTTCTTTTCTTAGTATTCCAGCACAGCTCATTGACAATGACCCAACAGTACATTGAAAATATTTCAGTAGCGTGTGGAACAAATCAATAATATTTCTATTGTATGTTAGCACAATTAAAACAAATTAAAGCTTATGCAAGTGGGGTGATCTAGTTTTCTGAAAATTAGCAAGCATCGGCTAGAGATTTTGTTTTTTCATGAGAATACAACTTATAAGCCGCTGGTTAAACACCGGTTATGCACATTCTTGTCAACTATATAGAGAGCTTTAGTAATATGTTACTCCCTCCGTCCCAGATTAGGGGGCGTGTATTTTTTTTGGCTGGTTTCCCAGCATACAAGGCGTAATTTCTATTTGATTCACGTACTGTCTCCCGAGATTACCTTTTCCTTATTCACGTGCATTTGCAGTGGCAATTTCCTTTGTGTGTTACTTAATTTATTGCTGCGTGCACTACTACACGAAATATTTTCCTCGACACTAGACCCATTTATTTTCAGGCGGGCCATAATTGGCACCGCATGGGATAATCGGGGGACCGACAATAGGCTGTCGCCCGCACGGGAAAACACATTATCCCGTATGGGCCACTTTACTCAACCGCACGCAAAAATGCCGTGCGGGCCTCTTTACTCGCCCCGCACGTGAAAATAATCCTCATCCTCACTCCTTAACTCTCCCACTCATTCTCTCCTCCCACTCCACTCCTTCTCTCCTCCTGGCCTCTCCTTTCCTCACAGCAGCGACAGCAACCGCGCAGGGCGACAGCGCGGCGGCCCCTCCCTCCCTCTCCCTTCGGCTCCCCTCCCCTCCCCTCCCCTCCCCTCCCCTTGCAGATCCGGCGGAGGGGAGGGATGGGGGCGGCGGATCCGACGGTGGTGGGTGCAAGCGGAGGTTACAGCAGCGGCGGCAGGCGACGACGGTGGTACGCGGCCACTCCCTCCCCTTGCAGATCCGGCGGACGGGAGGAGTGTCTTCGGCCGGCGACGGGAGCGGGAGGTGGATCCGGCGTGGGAAGTGGGCGACGACGACGACAGTGGCTGCAGCGGCGGCGGCGACGGCGGCAGTTAGGGTTTTGGTTTTCTTCTTCTTTTTTTGTTTTGATTTTTTATTTTACCGTGGGGGTGGCTTAAGCGCCCTCACGGGAAAATCGATTTTCACGTGTGGTGCCTCACCCGCACAAAAAAAATCGTGATTTTGGCAGACGCTGGATTCTAGACGGGCGGAACCACCGCACGCAAAAATGAGTTTCCACTGCACGCAAAAATCGTGATTATAGTAGTGGTGGGAATATTGATATTTCCCATATTTAGTACATACACAAATGCGAAAAAAGGTAGATAAAGCAAAAGGTTTCGCCTCTTGCATGTGCATCTGTGTCTTCTATGCTTTCTAGCCTCTCATTAACGTTATAAAGTCCACTTCCCATAGAAATTAGGAAAGAAAATTAAAGGAATTGGGAACGTTACTCTCTCCGGTTTCAATTATATTATCAGCTTTTATTTTTAATAATAAAATAAATCCTGACCTTTACTTAAAGAAAGCTACAACCAATTATTTAAAAAATTTGCAATTCAGCTTTTATATCGATCGAGTTAATTAATTTATATTTTTGACAGGAGAAAGCTACAGCATTTATTTTGGATGTTCATTCCTGGGACTATGAATTCGTCCTGGCCCTTTGATCATTGAGCAGCTAGGCCCACGGCGAGACAGAATTGATACTATGTCTTTACAAAATATGCAGCATTAACCAACAAAAATGAACTTACGATGCTCATTACTACTGCATGCATGTAGACACTGGAAATAATTGCATATAGTAGAAAATATTCCCTTTGCCCCAAAATATAATGACCTAGGTATATATTTGATACAATGTTTACAATGAATTTAAACAAACTCTATCTCTAGATTTGTAGCACTAACAATCTACTTAATCTATATCCACGTTACAAATATTTTGGGACGGAGATAGTATAATACTGAAAACCTTATAAAAAAATCCTGGGGTGACTGGAGACATGGCATAAGGATGTCATTTTCAACTGTAAGATAACCACGTATACGGAAGTCTAATAGAACTCTAATGAAATTAAAACGGATTATCGTCCAAAGTCATGCATGCAAGGGTGGCCAGCACGATACAGAAAAAAACTGGTTTCCTTAACCACACGTGTGCCACTATATATCACAAAATTAGGCCATGTACTCATGTGCACATGTGTAGTTATGGATGGCACAAGGACAGTTTAAGACAAATTATGTCTGTGCGCTATCTGTCCTTTGCAGCAGCGTCGTGGATAGGTGTTGAATTTAATGTGAGAGTGCTCTCAAATGGCCACATAAGCTCACTGTTCATCACTGTTTGATCATCTGCTCTGAATGTTCTGACTTGTCTGAATCGATTTATTTGGCATCAAGTGGCTACTACAGTGTAATGTTGTTGGTGTACATACCGTATGACACCAACTTGATTGTTGGAAAATTTCTGCCACCCTAGTGGACACAAGGTGCTTAATTGCCACTTATTATGTCTACGTATATTACGTATGAGCTAGTGGCTGAGCAAAGTCCTTTTGCACATTTTTAAACATTGATACGGTCTTTAAGATGCTACTTTAACCAACGATATCTATAAAAGTAAGATATTTTAAATAAAAAGAGTTGTATATTTTGATAGTTTGCTTAATGATAAATCTAGTAATATTAATTTTACATGATTGATCTTTTTTTATATTTTTGCTATTGATAGCTAAAGTTACAAATATTTGACTTGGTAATATGCTAAAAGTTACAAATATTTGACTTTGATAGCGGTGCCCTCCATGGCGTCAAAGATCGCGAACATGGAGCCATGGGAAGACCCAAAACCCAAGGAGCTAGTAAGGGGTAGGTTGGTTGTTTGTTGAAAACTACTGTGCCACATTTGCATGTGAAACATGGAGCAAGATGAAATAATTCGGTCGGCTATGACGAAATGTGCCACATCTGGAGTTCGATAGGTTTGATGAGAGTTGAGTATCCGTTTAGTTTGTGTTAGATTTGTGACATTTTTCTTCATTATAGTAGCTCTCATACATCATGAGACACAATAGTATGCAAGTTAGTCTCATGCTAGTTAGGGTGGTTCTAATTTTTTTTTAACTAAAAGTGGCTCTAAAATTGTTAGGCAATCTTTTTGGCAAGTTATCTAAAAAATATGGCTAGCTAACTAGTTGATGAAACAAGGCCTAACTATAACTAATTAAGAGAAAAGGTTTCCTCATGTTGCCGCCACTGCTATACGTTGAATGATTTGGCCGTCCAGTCACAACGATGTTATTTTTCCAACCAACATGATTACATTTATATGCAGAACATATAAGCTTCCTTGCTAGTCATGTCTATATAAACACATATATATTATATATTTTTAGTGCAAATTTAGTTATCTTTTAGTACCTTGATCAGCACTCATCATTAAGAGGTTTAAATTTTGATACCTCCTCTTACATCTAAAAGATTGTAAAATTTGTTGGTCCTCTTTTAAGACCCAGGATATTATTACCTAGTTATTTAGCTCAAGATGAAAATAAAATGTTTCTATGTTAAAACTTGAAAAGATGCGCCGACATTTTTTTCTTAAAAAAAAATTTGGATCAACGAAGCCCAGAGGAGTTTGTTTTAGTTGTTTGGTTATAACTGCAGTCAACTTCAAGGTTTTATGATAAAAGGACTTGCATCCATAAATAACTAAAATAAAAACATGGTGCTCATCTCCCCAGCGTGTGCTGGACCTGATTTCGCTTTCTTTTCTAAAGGATTAATTGAAGGCAACGACGCTGGGAATGGTCGGTTGATATATGAATCAGTACCATCAGAAGAGGATGGTCAATGGTGCAAAGGCAGGGACCTAAAATTTCTGGGCTATTTTGAAACACAGGGTTGAAAAAAAAGAACGTTAGAATGGAAAAGCTATAAGATTTTAACACAAAAGTAAATGCTCAATAGAGGATTATAAAACACGGAAAAAAATACAGAAACAATCGTTTATTTGAGTAGACCGCAGAAAAAACTCAGGAATCGGATGAGAGACACTAAAATGAAAATTTCAAGATTTTCGAGCTCTTGTTAACTTTTATCTAAAATCTCTATATAATTGTGCAGTCTTATGTTTTTCAAAAAAAAAAATCAATCTTTTGTTTCAGATGCCTTCTTGTTTATGGCATAATCTGGCTTGTAGTTAGTTGGCAAAATTATTTAGAATACTAGGTGAAACCCCGCGTCTTACTATTGTGGTTTAGTATGACAGCATTAAGTAAAAGTAATGTGTAAAGTAGCTATACAATATAAACTTACGTAAGTTAATATGATTTATGATAATTTAAATTTAAATAGTATATAATATGATGATTCAAACGTAATAATAAGTGAATGTGTCTTTATGAAAGAAGAAACGGTGTGTCTTTATGAAAGAAGAAACGGAGGGAGATAGTTTGGATCATATATTAATTATCTAAGGGCTAAAAATAATTGGGGTGATATGACTTAATAAGAGAATAAAAGAAGGGAGAATTTGGATCATGGATAATTATTTAAGGACAACACAATTGAATTTAAAAATCTATAAAATTTAATAAATTATAAAATTATAGATAATATAAAATGCTTGCATGATATTTAAATTTAATAATTGTTAGTGCATGATGATGGAGCATCTTTGCATAATAAGCTTTAGGGTTTAGTGAGCTCTAACTTTACTTTACAGTAAGATAGGATTTAGGAAATTTGTTGGGTGGTTGGTTTAGGAGCTATTTAAATATGTGTAGTAATCAATATGAAATTTTAACAAGCGGTCAATATGAAATTTTAACAAGCGGTCATATGAAATTTTCCAGGCAGACATTCACCCCACCTGTACTTCAAGGCCTATGAAAACACGTCATTTTCATAGGTGGCCTTCAGTCTAGCGAAGCCACCTGCAAAAATAATGTTGGCAGGCGGCTTCTCCATCTTCGCAGGCGCTAGATCCATCCGCATGCGAAAATACTTTAAGCGAACACAAAAATAATTTGGGAGGGAGAGGGTGGGGGAGCCGCCTCGCCGCCAACCACCGCCACCGCCCTCCCCCCCCCCCACCCCTCGGCCTAATCTGGGAGGGAGGGGACGGGAGCGCCAACACCGTTGGCCGGATCTGAGAAGGAGGGAGGGAGCAAGGGGAGGGTAGTGCTGCCACAGCTGCTGTCGCTCTCCCTTGTTTGGCCGGATCTAGGAACGGAGAGGGGGGGAGTGGAACCACCACCGTCACCGCCTCTGCGCCCTCTAGCCGAATCTAGCAGCGGGGAGAGGGAGGGAGGGAGGGGAAGGAAGCGCCGCCGCCGCCACTCGCCCTCCTTTGGTTGGATCTAGGAGTGAGGAGGGAGGGACGGGAGGGGAGCGCTGCCTCCACTCTGCTTCCACGCCGCCGCCGCAGCTCTCCCCTCCTTCGTCCGGATCTAGGAGCGGGGAGGAAGGGAGGGGAGGTGAGTGCCTCCTCCCCGCTGCTTCCACGCCATCGCTGCCCTCCCCTCCTACTGTCGGATTTGGGAGGGAGAGGGAGGGGGAGGGGAGGGGGCCACGCACGCCGCCTGTTTGGAGGTGGAGTGTGAGGTGGGAGAGGGAAGGAAAGGTTAGAGGACTTGGTGGAAATGGGGCCAGATATAGGTGATGATTTTTATATAGTATAACCTTTTCACATGTGGACATCTTAAGGTCTTGTATTTTGCAGTCAGATCTCTTAAGTGGTTCGTCTACTTTCATGGTACCTTCAGCTATTTTTACAAACGGTGATTTTACAGTTCACCAGGAAAAATAAATCATAACGTTAGGAAAAAAAATATTTTTGTAGTAGTGGATGTATTGGTTTTTGGTGCTAGGTACTGAAGCATTTGGCTTATATTGGATATGTACCGATGCAGCTGATATAACTGTGCTTGAGTTGATTATATGCATGCAAAGGAAGCAGATGAAATGCAGCCATCCAAATTTGCTGGATGCAGGATGCAGGATGAATTTTGTTGGACTGTGCGTGATCTTTTCCTTGGCTCCATGCAGGAGGACGAACAGGCTACATGCATGGAACTCTGTACGAAAATAAGTCGCGTTTTGTGGGAGTCCGTATGGTTACCTTTTGCTGCGTTGCTTGGCTGAATTACAAATTTTTTTAGATAATGGAATATTATATCCCGGCCTTCACTCAAAAGAGCTATAGCCAATTATTACATAGTAGCTTTTAAGAACATAGTGTAAATCTAAATGAATAGAACACACCGTAGAGAAAAACAAAGAAACCAATCTAACGTAAGGAGACCACAATTATTGAAGTATACTTATAAATCTCCAACCATAATTGGCAAAAAGTTGTATAACCGTAGTCTCCAACTTTCGACATGCAACTTTCAGAAACTCTTTATCTTCATCACACCTTTGTAGTTGTGCCTAAAACCAAGCCAATAAGTTGCCCTGAAAAAGACCTGCATATAGAAAAATGATGGTGATTTGTCAAAAACCATATCGTTCCTACTGGCTGAATTACAAATGGTATACTCCCTCCATAAAAAAAATAGTAATCTAAGATAGGATATGACCCCTCCTAACTAAAAGAGAATGTGTCCCCTCCTAAGAGAGAATTGTCTTCGTTGTACAAATAAGGAGTCATATCTGCTGCTAAGTTTATTTTTTTTTTGACGGAGGGAGTATGTGATTATCTTATGCATAGGAGTTGATGAGTTAGAGATAATGATCAGTTTATTTCGTTTTCGGTTGAAGTTAGATATATTTTGTGTGGAACTGACTAGATTTCCCAAATATTAAGGCCCAGCTGGTATATATACCATTGATGACCTATTGGGAAGGGACCCCAAACAATTTATCAATCTATAATTTTTCTGTTCTTTATTTTTATTTTTATGTTAGTTTTTATTTTGTTTGCATGACTGACTTATAGCAATTCTAAAATTTGGTTGATTTTTTCCATTTTGCACTGAAAAGGGTCATGCTTATCCACCAAAGCGCAGAGGTTATCATTTGCTAGTTTGCTTACACACCAGTTATTCTTTCGTCAGGTAAGTACGGTATTTATCTTCTTTGTTAATTTGCTCATAAAATAGTTACTTTCTCTGATTACGTGAAAGTAAATTAATCTCGAAATCGGCTCAGCTAGCTGGTTTTGATCTATCGATTTTGTTGACTCTATTGGTTACAACGTAAATTGTTAGGTGATTTTGTGTTGGTTATGAAAAAACGTCAACACTATCTAACAATTTTTTCTACAAAATTGGAGTCCTTCATACTTTTTAGGCAAAATTTGCTACAGGACACCGAAAGATTGCGGCCTTTGCTGTGAGATACCCGAAGATCGTGTATTTGCTCGTGGACACTGCAAAAAAGTGGTAATTAGCTGCTGGACACTTGTAACATCCCGGCCTAGGGCTTAATAGGATTAATAGAATACTCATATCAACAAGTTGCAACTTCTTTTCCGGAAGCCAATCTCCAAAGAACTCCAAGGTTAAGCGTGCTTGGCCTGGAGCAATTTGGGATGGGTGACCGACCGGAAAATTCTTCCCGGGTGCACACGAGTGAGCACAAAGTGTGCAGAAAAGACATGTGTTGGTCTGTGAGGGCAGTCTATGACCTATGAAAGCTATCAGATATAAGTGGGCCCGGCCTGGGGAAGGCGGGGCACTTACAAAGTGGTATGGCCCGGCCTGGGGAAGGCGGGGCCGTTACAACACTCCTCCCATTATTTTATTATTTTTGGTCAAAATGGAGAGAGAAAGAGCTGTGCAAGTACCAAAATGCCCCTTCTTCCTCTCTCTCTTCTTTTCTTTTCCCCATTCTTCCTTGCGACGGTGGCCGGTCCGAGCCGAGATGACTTAGCCACGGTAGGGCAGCCGCGGCGGCGCATCGCCGGGGTTCACCGCCGACGGCGACGACGCACGGCGGCATCCCAGCGCACGGATGAGGTCGGCAAAGCTTAGTCGTCGACGATGGCTCGCGGAATATGTCGGGGCCGGCGCTTCACTTTGGACGAACGACGATGGCTCGATTTCTTCAAAGGACTGCCATGCATGCATGTCTTTCGTGTTAGAGAGGTCCATGCGAGGCTACCATGGCAAGGAATTGGATTGGGACTCACCGGAGAGGGAGAAATCGAAGATGGAGCTCGGCGGCCGGAGTTGGAGAAGATGATGCCGATCTCCAAGATCGCTACGCCATTGGATGGGGTACTTGGGGGTAAATGGAGAGGAGGTCGAGGTTAAGCTGATGGCATGGTGGCTCGGCCTGCAATGGTCCACTGCACCCGGAACAGCGACGACGTCAAGGCGGCGACGCGCAGAGCGCGCTCTAAGGCCGACAATAACACGACGGTGTTCCCGTCGATCCGCTGCATGAGAGAGGATGAAATCAAAAGGAAAAATCTTCGACATGTTAAGGTGAGTATGGAACGGTGGTGACGCAGAGATGGAGATAGCTCTACAGTGACAGCGGGCGTTGTCTTCTTCATGGCCGGTGAAGGATTTGAGGGTGACGAAGAGATTGAGGGCTTCCTCTCTCGGTTTAGTCGACACTAGAGCCGGGGTTCACCGCCGACGGCGACGACACACGACGGCTCAGCCATGGCGGAGCTCGGTGGCGGTGCAATGAGAAAGAGATGAACAGAGAAAGAGAGGAAGAAGAAGAACAGAGAAAGAGAGATTGACAAGTAGGCCCATGGGCAAACTTGTCTTAACCAAAGTTTCTCTCTCCATTTTGACCGGAAATAATAAAATAATAGGAGAAGTGTTCAGCCGCTAATTACTATTTTTTTATAGTGTTCACGAGCAAATACACGATCTTTGAGTGTCTCACAGCAATGGCCGCAATCTTTCAGTGTCCTCTAGCAAATTTTGCCTACTTTTTATACATATTTTCCCCACCCGTCAGAGGAGCCAGTGGCTAACTGTGTGGTGACGTGCAACGGAAACGTCTATGATTGACTCCCTACTAGCCAAGAAACATGGATAGAAATGACTCACCAAAAAATAAGCCGTTCGTATTATGGATATAGTATGTAATGACCCTTAGAGCGTGTCAACGAAATGATATGGACCAGATGCTCGGCAACTATATATGGCCTACCAAAACTAGCCCTAGAGTGAATGATATATAAGGTGTGCATTTTATTTTAGTGGCGCAAAATCTCTTTATGGAATGATTCTTTGCATCCCTCAATGAGGTCCTTCCATCCAACATATAATGCAGTTTCAGTTGTTTTCCAAAGCTTTTTTTAGTTATTTACCAAAAGTTTAGGTTGAGGAGAAATATTGTTAGTACCCCACATAATAACATATGGTTGGGAGTGAAAGGATGATTAGACATAAGATGAGAAGAAATTTGAATGAGAGATGATTAATGTGACATGTAGTGGTGTATAAATGCTTATATTTTTATAGAATTTTAATGCTTATATATATTAATAATGGTTGGACGAAGGGAGTAAAACACTACTCCCTCCATTCCAAATTAGTTATACATATCAAACAGTTTAATCTTTCACCATCAAATTCCCTAAATTTATATCTTTATCTTTAAACATCGTAAGATTTATACTTTTAGAATCACCATGAGAAACATGTTCACACTATATAATTCACTTCACTTGCTAACTTAGAACGGTAAGTAATCTGAAACGGGAGAGTAATTAAATGTTTTATCTAGTGATTCACAACCTAGCAGTAGCACTACTAACAATAGATGTGTCTTAGTAATTAATGGTCAAAAAAATATTATATCTTTTATATTGATTTGCATGTAGATTTATACCCAGCAAACAACTTAAGGAGTTCCACCTGGGTAAAGATATGCCTCCACCTATTGATTTTAGGTTCTTACAAGATTTGAACTGTTTCTTGTAAATCAAATTAGAACAAAGTTTGTATCAGGTCCATGTGCGCATGCATATGCAATGGAATAGGTGAGAGATCAGGCGTCGATTTTATTTGCTTAATTTGCAGCTGTGTCCCTGCTAGCTAGGAACGATTTATATGTACATATGCACAGTTAAGGGAGCCATAGGACACATAGGACAAATTCCCTCCTCCAGCATCTAAGCATTTCCTGCCATGTTGCCCATAAATGTTGAATAAATTGGAGAGTGACCCAAAATGTCCATGAGCTCACTGTTCGATAGTTGAAGGTAAGCATGATTGATGCCATCTAATTGGTCAGTAGGTTTTGTACACGTGCTACGATTAATTAGCAATGCTACAAGTCTCCGAGTTGTGTGAGGCAAAATTCCAATCAGTTGTGACCGTAAGCTGCACCAAGCCACCACCAACATTGCATAGTGGCTAGCGGTAGCCTATAAATAGCTTCATATACTTCATCAGTTCAAAGGCAGGAAAGAGCCGAGCACCACGGCGAGTAGCCATGGTAGTCCCCAATGCCATCCTGTTCGCCGTCGTGATTCTCACGCTCTCTTCTTTTGCCAAGGCCCAGCAACCTGCAACACCTCCCAGAAGGAATCCGCCAGGTGCACCCCCACCGCCACCACCACCACCAACAATACCACCGCCACCACCAGTAAGAGCCGCACCACCACCAGAACCAACCCCACCAGGTGCACCTCCGCGTGCGCCACCACCGCAAAGGGTTCCACCGCCATCTCCGGTTAGTGAAGAACCAACACCGGCACCCGCTCCAACGCCAACCCCTATAAATGTTTCTCCAACACAATCACGTGCACCTCCTCGTGCACCACCACCGCAAAGGGTTCCACCGCCACCTTCGGTTAGTGATGAACCAACATCGGCACCAGCCCAAGCACCAACACCGACCAACGTGACACCAACACCATCACGTGCACCGCCACAACCAAGGGTTCCACCGCCACCTCCGGTTAACGAAGAACCAACACCGGCACCCGCTCCAGCACCTACACCTATTAACATTACTCCAACACCATCACGCGCACCTCCGCGTGCACCCCCACCGCAAAGGGTTCCACCACCATCTCCGGTTACCGAAGAACCAACTCCGGCACTCGCTCCAGCACCAACCCCTACTAATGTTTCTCCAACACCATCACGTGCACCTCCTCGTGCACCACCACCGCAAAGGGTTCCACCGCCACCTTCGGTTAGCGATGAACCAACATCGGCACCAGCCCAAGCACCAACACCGACCAATGTGACACCAACACCATCACGTGCACCGCCACAACAAAGGGTTCCACCGCCACCTCCGGTTAACGAAGAACCAACACCGGCACCCGCTCCAGCACCTACACCTATTAACATTACTCCAACACCATCACGCGCACCTCCGCGTGCACCCCCACCGCAAAGGGTTCCACCACCATCTCCGGTTACCGAAGAACCAACACCGGCACCTGCTCCAGCACCAACCCCTACTAATGTTTCTCCAACACCATCACGTGCACCTCCTCGTGCACCACCACCGCAAAGGGTTCCACCGCCACCTTCGGTTAGCGAAGAGCCAACATCGGCACCCACCCAAGCACCAACACCGACCAATGTGTCACCAACACCATCACGTGCACCGCCACCACAAAGGGTTCCACCCCCACCTCCGGTTAACGAAGAACCAACACCGGCACCCGCTCCAGCACCTACACCTATTAACCTTACTCCAACACCATCACGCGCACCTCCGCGTGCACCCCCACCACAAAGGGTTCCATCGCCATCTCCGGTTAGTGAAGAACCAACACCGGCACCCGCTCCAGCACCAACCCCTGTTACTCTTACTCCGACACCATCACGTGCACCTCCGCGTGCACCGCCACCACAAAGGGTTCCATCGCCACCCCCAGTTAGCGAAGAACCAACATCGGCACCCGCTCCAGCACCAACACCGACCAATCTGACTCCAACACCATCGCGTGCACCTCCACGCGCACCTCCACCACAAAGGGTTCCACCGCCAACTCCTGTTAGCGAGGAACCAACTCCAATGCCCGCTCCAGCTCCAACACCATCACGTACACCTCCACGGGTGCCACCACCGCACAGTGTTCCACCGCCACCAACACAAACCATGCCACCTCCACCTCCAGCAATTCCATCACAACCACCGATATCACAGCCGCCACCTCCTTCCAAAGGTGGTCAGTGCCCAAAAGAAAAGGTATTAGCGCTCAACGTGTGCGCAAAACTTGATCCGTCGACTCTGCTCATCTCCCCGAGTTTGGTTAAGCAGGATTGTTGTCCACCGATCACCAGTCTATCTAGCACTGATGCCGCTAGTTGCCTATGTGATTCCTTCAAGTTCAGTGTTGGTGTTATCCTTAATGGTTTCTCCATCCAAACGATACTTCGTGTTTGTGGCTTTACTAACATAGGCAACTTCATTTGTCATTAACTTGACATGAAAGGAATGAAGGCAACGAGCAAGTAATACTTGAGATGCAAGGAGCAAGAACTCCATGTTGTGTTACTTACAGAATAAATAATGTGCCTCTTATATGTATATGTCCTTCCATGTTGGAAGTCCACATACTTTCTCTATACTCATGTAAGGTTGGTATACTGTAACAACATTATTTGTTCCATGTTCTAACTATCGAGAAATATTTAAGAGCTTCATCTTACTGTATTACTATGACTACAATGTTGTTAGTTGTAACAACTGTGTCCCATCTTTAGGCTGGTTGCCTCCGATCCAAGCCAACATACATATTACAAGAGGACAGTTGAAATGTTGTCTGGGTGAAACTAAGCAAAATACGTTGCTCTCATCGATCCAGCTTAGTCAAGCCATCTTTTTATTTTTCTATAGAAGATGAAGAAGTGATAAACATTGGATCAACTATTGGATTTATTATCTATTATAACTTTTGTTTATTTCTTAGATGAGAGTTCGGAAATAATATCCCTCTTATACATAATTGGTACTAGAGAAAAATATAATACATTCAAACAAACAAAATAAACTACACGTGCATAATTCCATTGTGTATTGTAATCGAGAATAAGTTTAAATAAGTAGAACTATGAGCTACATACACGTTGTTATTGTTAGGTCCACTGTGCCTCTCCCACCCCGCATCCTTTAACCCTGAGGATGCGGTAAGTTTTCACTAACATCAATCATGTCTCACTTGTTTATTCCCTTTTACCACACCATAACTGATCCATTTCTCAATCCATTCATTTTCCTACGAATTAAACAATTTGCCACTCTTACAAAACACCACTTTCCAAATACCACTTTATGTATTCATCCCAACAAAATTGTCATCGAAGAGACGGGAGTTTCTTAACTATTTACCACTTTTGACTACGTGGAAAGACACGTAGGTATGCCAGCACAGCACACCTTGTGGAGCCCACCCGACAGGTTTGTCTACCTCCTCAAATCGAGCTGTAGATGTGCCACCTTGTTTCCAGGAAAAAGAAATGGAAATAAGTGCGATCTCCCTATCATCAACTTGGACATCTTGGACGCTGGTGAATTGGCAAAGCTGTGCCATGAAGACGTCATGCGTGCAGCGTTGGAGTAGTAGGGCTTCTTACAAGTAACCAACCACGGCATGGTGCACGCGCTGCTGCACGAGCATCATGATGCTTGGGTGACCAGCCATGTGCCTCAACCGTGCACCGAAGACATCATGCACACAACATCGAAGAAGCTGCTCAACTTCTCGCTAGAGAGTAACTGATGGGCATGACAATGACCACATGTCAAGAGCAGTCCTCATGATCGACCTAGTGGACACAATTCTCCCCCCAAATTAAAGAACATGCCACCAACTCTGATCCCAAGTATAGCGACTTTATCATCATGCTACACCTCGAGCTATGGCGAAAGGATGCAACGTCATCTTAGTTATCTGCTTCCTCAGCCCCTTGACATGTAGATCTGGTAGATTCATAGGGGCATATCTAGGCTAACTCTGGCAACGGTGAAGAACGTCCTCAAGTCGTTGTTCGGGGAGAGGGACGGCGGGTGAGATGAGGTGAGGGAGGCGCATCTACTGGGAGTGCCGGGGTGGTCCTGGCACCTCCCATTCGGCCACAGAACCCTCCCCCCAACCACGTGGTGTGTAAGATCAAGTGCATAATTAAGCATCAACTTGTCCATTAGCATCATATCGAAGGACCAGCGATGGCTCGCCTTCTTTGTGAAGCTTCTTTGCTTGGGTTAATCATGCAGCCACGGGTGGGCGATGCACTGCGCTCGTCTCTCTGACTTTTCGTCCTCGGTCTAATTGCCTGAATGGCCATCGTAGCGTCACCTAGTATCACCGGTGAGCATGTGTCGGGACCCGGTTTTATAACACAGGGATCCACATGTCTTCACAATACCAACTGCCTAGATCGGTAGGTTGGCATACACATATATAAACATATCTGGTACAACATAGTCTGCATCACATAGTCTTACGATACGTATTATTACATGGGAAGCCCGAGTGGGTCCCAAATAGACCAAGTCTAGTCCGATACAATACGAAAAACTAAAGGATGTGATAAGGTAGCGGAAGCGAAGCTACGACGGTCCAACTATACTCCATAGGTATCGACTGGGGATCAGTCCCTAAGGCATCTCCTCGGGTTCTCCCTCCTCGGGAATGTTCTCATGTGGCATCTCCACATCGACTAAGTCTAAAAGAGTGTAAAATTTGCAAGGGTGAGTACCAACCGTACTCAGCATGTCACCACTATGGTAATGCATATAATAATTATAGGGGCACATGGTTGGCTTGGTCTGGTTGCATAAACATATGACTTAGCAGTTTTGACTAAAAATAATGTTGTGTTGAAGTTATCGTTAAACATCGAGGGCTTACCACCGTGGCCCAAGTCTCGCTTGGTACGGGTTACCCTCGCATCCAAATTTTCCATATTTCCAAAATCATAATGACCTCCCCACCCATCGGGTAAGATCTCACACACGTCCTTTCCTAATCTAAGCAATATTAAAGATCTATGGGTCTAGTCAAGAGTAGTATAAGTCCCGGTGCTCATTAACTGCTAGCACGACTATTTGAATAGATTAGTTTACTCACACTGCAGTGGATATACGCTTTCAATCTCGCACTCCGTAACGCCCCCAACACATGAGCTTTGTCACAGCCTGGCTTTTCAGTAACTCTCGCATTGCGGCACCTGCTAGAAGGACTATGAGCCTCCATTGCACCCAAACACACGAACCCTACCTCGAGCCAGCAGTGAGGGGAGTCCTGGCGCTCCCGAGATCAGAGGTTACATAATATATATACTTATAGGGTGGATTTTAGGTTTAGACATCATTATCCAAATCACAACACTGCAACATCACAACCACAACATCCACAATTGTTGAAGCCATTCAACAACAAATCATTGAAGACAAAGCCAAACTTGATGAACTGCTTGCTGGTCCAGGATCAACCCAACAGAAGATTCAAGAACTTGAACAAAAAGAAGATGACCTCCTAGCTCAGCTGGAACAAACTCAGCAAGATATGATAGCAAAAAAGCAAAAGTTTGCCGATTTGCCAAGGACAATTGAAGAACAAAGGCCCAACTAAAAGCGTCGGCTAGACAACATGCTAATTTAACCAACATTTTGAAGCCGATCCATTAACAATGAAATTTGGTAAGTTCCGAAGTCATCATCGGCCTAGAGTCAGTCTCGTCAACAGAGTCCTGGAATCGGCCGATGAGAATT
Organism: Oryza meridionalis; assembly: GCA_000338895.3. Classification (NCBI taxonomy): domain Eukaryota; kingdom Viridiplantae; phylum Streptophyta; class Magnoliopsida; order Poales; family Poaceae; genus Oryza; species Oryza meridionalis. The sequence goes on along the minus strand of CM002535.2, from coordinate 16,237,911 downwards.
ATCATGTCGCCAATAGTCAGATTCTTGCTATATTCGGTTTAGAAAATTAATCTACTAAAAGAAGTTTATCCAGAAGTTACCGAGTTCAAGGAGGATGCGGCATGGCAATTTATCTATTAATTAGAAATAGTCTGGTAGTTTCCTTTTACCTTTAGGAAAGTGTGTTTAGTATCCGATAAGGACTTTATGTTTTCCTTTTATCTTGAGGAAAGTTTCTTTCATGTCCAACAAGGACCAGTATCTACCCATGGGTATAAATATGTACACCCGAGGTCATTGTAAACCATCTCCACAATCAATACAAATTCGGTGCATCGCCACCCTTTTTACTTTTCTACATTTTCAACAAGTTTTATACTTGTCATGGCTGTCTGCATCAGTGGGGCTGGGGCTTCAACACTCTGATCTTGTCCATGTAAGCACCTATCTATCATATATCTTAGTTAATCTAGTTTGATAGTTCAATTTACTTATATCGGCTGAGATCCGCTTTAGGGTCAATGCCGGTATCGGCTAAATCGCTTTACCAGATTGGATTAGCTAAGGTATCTACCACCCTGAAAATCAGTCAAAGGGCTTGATTGTCTAGATATTATGTTTATTTTCTTACTTAGTGCTGCATCAGTTAAGTTTGATATACTAAGTCATGTTTAGAACCATAATCCCTAGCCTGCTTTTTGATTGCCAATAAGGGTTTCATCGAGGTTTCAGCCAATAAGTTATATGGATATTGCATCGACTTATAAGGATTATATACAAATTGGATTTAGCCAGTCGCAACAAAGATTTTACTGTTTATCTTATCGTTTGGATTTCATGACATTGGTCCTCCAGCCGATGTATGCTTTAACCTTCAGATCATTGATTATTCTATTATATCATCATCAGTTGATTGTCTCTATTTACATCAAGTGTCAGATTCTACATCAACCATATAGCCGATAGCTCAAAATCCTTTCACTATCGGCTAGTATCGGCATCGCTGGAGTTACTTCATCGGCTTGTCAGCCGATCGGCTCATTATTCTACTATTTTTATATCTTGTCAGTTGCAGGATCAAACTGATAGGCACGCCGCATCTCATAAACCTTTGGACATGCACTGGAGCTAAGCAAATCTCCTAGGCCATTGTGTTTGTCGACTTAGTTTGCACCAACACAGTTCTGGCACCATCGGCCGAGTGCGGATTTTTCGTCAACACTCTTTTGGCACGCATGGTGGGACCCGAGTTTTGTACCAACATGTCTGAAGAGGAAGTCAATGCCGAGAAGGAACAATCTCCGAAGCTGATGGTTGAAATACTTCAAGATACAGTTGATGAAGCAGTTCATCATGCATTGTTCGATCAACCTGGAGTTTTGATGAAATATATATCTATATAATTGAAATATATACTAGGAACTGATGTCGAGGATAAGAGAATAATTGAAGAAATTGACAGTCTTCGGCTTCGTGCAATAGAAGCTATTCATAACTTCCTAGGATAATGTAATAGATACATAATTCAAACAATTTTGCTCCAAACAATTAAATATGTAATATATATCTGTATCAACCATTGAGCCGATAATACTTTTGCAATACTTGTCTTTTCTATTTTATTTTGTCTAAGGGCAATATTATTATTTCGGACATCTCAAGGCGATGTAACTTATATCGGCTGTTAAAAAAGGTTTTGAAATCTATAACTTTCATCTCTCTATTACATATGCCCCCCGATTTTATGTTGTGAGGAGTCATGCTATAAAATTATTCTAAGGGAGATAATTCATATCGGCCATCTCAAGGCAATATACATAACATCGGCTAAACAACCGATTATGAATTGATATGATTATCCCTGAAGTATTTGAAATATGTCGGCCTTAATCCCTGTCACGCCCAGAAATTCCCGAATAGGATTCCAAGCAGAATGTGCATTAAAACCACTGTCCAGGACCGGCTAGGGTACACAAACAACAAAGTTGACATACAGATCCACGTCTTACAAACATTATAAAAGTCTTACATAAATACAACGAAAATTAAAAGGATAATTGGAGCTATGCCTTGACTTGGATTGCAGCGGGAACACCACTCCACAGGCATCCTCGATGGCACGGACAAAGCCTACTCCTCGGAAAAGCCACCATCGAAAGCATACTCGAACTCTGAGGGTTGGGAGATAGAGCAAGACTGAGTACTACCCACTGTACTCAGCAAGTCATACCGGAACAGAGGGTATGATGCAGGATATAACCAAAGAAGGCTAAAGGGGTTCATTTGCATAGAGCTAGCATTTATAAACAGTAGTTGAAAGCAGTAAAACAGTTGTAGTAATTAACCAATATTAAACCAATCACTTCTCAACGCTACACCACGTTGAGACAGGCCCAAACCACCACCTGAACTAATTAGTTCCATTAAGCTAACTAGGGGTGAGACTAATCACGGTGAATCTTGTTGACCACCCATAACCGCGGGCATGGCTATTCGAATAGTTTTACTCTGATCAGAGGTGTACAACTGTATCCACAAGACACAGCTCCACAACACGTTCCCGTGCGCCGGCATTCCACCACGACATACCGGAAAGAGGCCGTGATAGGACCCTACGCATAACCCCCTCTAACCAAGCATACCACACCTCAGGTTTCACCCCCACTCCTCGCAAGGCAGCGGGCAGTCCCCTCTCATGCCTAGGTGAATCTGAAAGCCGCATAGGCCATTGCCGGGCCCATCCGAACTCCATCACGCCCACCCTTGCATGGATGTGTCAGCTAGAGGAAAGCTACACTACAAGCCCAGCCGTTGCCCACGCTAGCTTGTGGTAAGTACGATAAGTTCTTCCAGGGCATCCCGTGAACCGGTCCTTAATTGCCATGGGCGCGACCATCAAAACCATGCACCCACGGCCCACCAACTAATGTATTTTAATTAACCAACACCAAAGTGGTGGCACTAATCCAACATCAATACTAGAATCTGAAGTCTATGCATTAATGTAATTCTCCCATTGTGTACTAGTTGAACTAAGTATGGCTAAGCAATCCCTAATCCAACATCTAGTCATGTTACGACCCAAGCTAGCAAAGGAACAAGATAACAAATAATATGGCTGAGACAGTAGGTAAACATCCCATGGTAACATTATAAAACAATGCAATATTTAAAGGAAAACAATAGAGCATTTGCAATATGAGATCAATATGTTCAAGTGACAAGCATGACTTGCCTTGCTCTACGGCTGGAGGAACCTTGGCGACTATCTCAAAGTACACCGGAGCGTCGGGAGAGCCGGAACCTATGTGACATACAAGGCAAACATTGCAAACAGGCTATAAGACTACTGAAACAGAGAACAAAACCATTTTTAATGGATTCTTTGCAAGATAACTTGTGAGCGTCGGGAGCATGAATGAATTTTCTATGAATTTTAGAAGATTCACTGTGTTTTTACTATAAAAAGAAAAGCCTTAATTGATTTATTGCGCAATTATTGACCCAGGTGACGTCAGCAAGGAGGGGGGCGCCGACATGCGAGCCCCACATGTCATCGTCTCGGGGACGCCGGTCCACGGTCGACCGAGCCCACGGGACCGGGAAAGGGGGAGAGCCACGTGGCGCTGAGGTGGCGGCCACGTGAGCTACCACGCGGGCGGCAACGGATGGCCCCGATGTACCCGAGGGTAGATCGGACGGTGGAGGCGGCGCGCGGGCAGCTTAATCCGGCCCGGCGGTGCTGCGCTGTGCGGCGGCGGCGAGCGGTGGCGACGCAGCAGCGCTAGCGGCGGCTAGGCGGCTAGGTAGCAGCGCAGCGGCTAGGTGGCACTGGAGAGAGAGAGAGGAAGGAGAGGCGGAGCCTCACCGACGACGATCGACAATGGCGAGCGGCGCAAAGAGACGGCGACGGCGGGACGAACTTCGGGATCACCTACGGAGTCAAAAGAGAGGGATTAGAAGGTGAGAGGAAGGGCAAAAAGTGCGGAGGCGCCAGCCGAAGGCGGCGAGCATGGCGAGCTTACCGGCGCGTGGTGGAAGGCGGGATCCGGTGACGGAATATGGCGGGGAAGGGATGGACGGCATGGCTCTTGGGCTCGCAAACCCGACGGCGTCGACGGCACGGCTCGGCGCGGCGACTAGTGGCGACTGGAGCGGTGGCGGCGGCGGTGGAGAAGGGGGTGACGGCGCTAGGGCGGTGGGATGCACGGGAGAGCTTGGAGAGAACGGGAAAAGGTGGAGGAGGGTGTGGGGGTGCTTTTTATTGGGCCGGGGAGGCGAAACGTGGTCGGGAATGGCGCGGATTTGCCGGCGAAGTGGGGGAGGTGGAGAGGGAGGGGCCGGCGGGATTCGAAATTCGAATCCCGCCCGTTTCTCGGCGTGGGCGCGCGGGGAAAGTGGGGCGGCGGTTGCGGGGTGTGCGGGGCGAGTGCGGGGAGTGGGCGACGTGGCCCAGGAGGCGCGGGAGAGGCGGGCGGCGGTGGTTGCAGCACGGCATGGTGCCTGCCGGAGGTACGGGACGGGCCCGATAGGTGGGCCCCACCTGTCGGCGACCCGGGAGGGGAGGAGGGGGCGCGGGGCGAGTTGGGTCACGGCCTTGGGCCGGCCCAACGGAGGGGGCGCGCGGGAGGGGAGGAGGGGAAATGGGCCGACGACCCAAGAAGGAAAAAAGAGGGGGAAAAGAAAAGAAAAAGGAAAAAGATTTTCCAGGGTTTTAATAATTGCTTGCTCACTTTTAATTGGTTAAAATTATTTCTAGAGCTCTGAAAATTCCACTAAAAATCCTGTTAGCAAATTTTGACATGTAGAACCCAAGAAAAATTCCACATGCCATTTCCGATTATTATTTACAATTATTAAATTAGGGTTTCTCTCTTGCCATTACACAGACAATTTCTTGAGACCATTTATTAATTTAATTTAGGCTTGGGAGAAGAACTTCAGGGTGTGACAATCCAACAATTTGTATTCCAAATCTTTGGCCGACATAAAGTTCCAGCCTTCAAAGTAAAAGCTTGGGCTCATCGTCTCGAATAGGCAATATATCACAATCAGTTATCTTCAAAAATTCTACTTCCCAAACTTTTCCAGAAAGATAATCAACTCCTTCCATCTCCCAAATATTTAAATTGGCATTAGCATCATGTACTGATCTATCGGCTTGCATGATTTCAACTTAATCTCCTTGCCATTGAATTAAACACTAATGCATAGTTGAAGGGATGCAACAATTAGCATGAATACAATCTCTTCCCATCAGCGAGCTATAAGAACCCTTGCCAGCAATGACAAAGAATGGGGTAGGAACTGTCTTGCAGCCTACTGTCAACTCAACGTTTAAAACCTCCTTAGTCTGAGAATAATTGCCTCCAAAATCTTTTAGGACCATGTTTGTCTTGATCAAATATTCCTCAACTCGACCAAGTTTCCTAAAAGTAGTATATAGCATTAAATTGACAGCAACCCCTCCATCAACCAGCATCTTAGACATCGGCTTGCTATTGACAAATCCCTTAAATTAAACTGGCTTAAGTGGTCGATTCTGCTTGTTTTCTGGTTTATCAAACACAGCTTATTCTGAAGTCATTTTCCTCTTAGCCGACGACTCGGTTTCTTCCTCATCGGCTGCATGTATGTTGTATTCTGCAGGTAACATGAACACCATATTGATCGAAGTTGATGCTATTGTTTTTCTTTTGTCAGATGCTGGGATTCTAACTGTGCCCTTATCGGTTGCGACCACATCGGCTGGTACAACATTTGACATAACACGCCATTCTTTCCTTGTGCGTTTCAGCCGATGGTCGATATGTTCTTCAACCCCCCCCCCCCCCCAATCTACTCTCCATTCCTCATTCTCTGAACCCTCCTTTTCTGACTTCTGGTAAAAATACCACTTGGACACCACTGAGAATTCCAAGTTTGACCAGCCTGATTATCTTCAACTTCATCTTCAAGATAATCTTGACGAATCGACCCCAATCTCTCATGAACTGATCTCCTGGGTTCTGGCCGATTCCCATGTGACTTGAAACTATTACCCTGAGAAGACTGGTTATAAGATGTTGATTCACTGCACCCAGGGCAATCTTATATTGATGGTAGCATCATCCCTCCATTCCAGCAGAATCTGAAAAATTCACCACTCCAATGAGGGTCAACCTTATCACCTTGATAATATTCCTCCTCTTGATAGTACTCATCATCTTGATAATATCTATTATCTTGGTAATACCTAAAATTCTGATAATTCCTATGAACTTGCTTGTCATGACTCTTTTGATTTTTGTTAATCAATCTATTAGACTGACTCCTATGAACTTGCTTGTCATGATTTCTGTCGTCAGCTACAATATGTACCATATTTACAGGAAAAAGGATGCCCATCAATCTTCATCGGCCTCTGTTGGCGGTTATTAAACGCCGATTCTATACCGCCAAACTCAGCATAAAGTATCCAACATAGTGATAGGTGTTTAATCTCACGTATTCCACTTGTGTTGGTGCTTATTTGCATGCAGGTGTTAAACCCCGAAGTTGGGAGTAAAATCAGATTAAAGTGAGGAGAAACTTGTATCCATATAAGGATGGGTTGTGAACTTCATCAAAATACCAGATAATCAGCTCAAAACTTCGAGAAATGGATAGAGGAGGACCAGGGGAGGAGATGGGCCAAAAGCAAGGCCAGGGGGGCCCAGCCTAGGTTCGACCGAACCCCCTGGTTCAGCCGAACCAACATCTCAGCTGTTCAGGCTGGGGTTTGGCATGGACGTCCCAGATGCATCCCTAATGACGGTTGGAGGGCACTTCAGATATTTCCCCTTCGCTAACCGTCATACCTACCCATATATAAGGACATCATCTCACTCACTTCAACACACACTTCCAAGCTTGAGCTGAATTATAAGAGGCTCTATTGTACTATATTGTATACTAGAATAGGAAGAGAGTAGAGTAGAAAAAGTCAGAAGAATTCCGGAGTTGTCAGTAATCTTCTCTCATTTCTTTATTCTGTTCATGCCTCTGATTTTAATATAATATTCTTCCTGAGTAATTTAGATTTATCTTGTGAGAATTACCTCTTGGTTAGTTCCTAAATAGCATACGGGATTATTGTTCACTATACTCAACTAAATATAGTGATTGCTTTGGTAAGTTATAAACACTAAAGTAGATATTAATTGTTTAGACGTGGTGTTTAGGTAATTGTTATTCAGTAATTGCTGCGTATCCCACAGTACATTTGAGGTAGGAGTAGAGGTGGTGATAGCCCTCGAGATCACTTAAGTCCTCGCAGTCCAGGAATTACCAATAGCCTCTTGCCATCGTCAAACTTAATCCTCCCTTGTTCAATGGCCTATTGAATCTGCTGTCTGAACACCTTACATTCATTTGTTTCGTGGGATCCTGTATTATGCCACTTGCAGAACTTTTTTTTCTTCAATTCTTCAGCCGATGGCAGAACATGACCCACTGGCAGTTGAATTTGCTTTTCCTACAGCAATAATTCAAATATCTTATTAGCCTTGTTAATGTCAAAATCATATCTCTCCTCTTTGTTTGAATCCTTGACCCATTAGCACATACTAGCTGTTTTCTTGATCTTGGACCACTCAGCCAAACTAATCTCTGGGTCTTGGTCATCATCTGAATCTGAGACATATCTATAGTTAATTGACCTTTTTAAATTTCTTGGCCTCCTTGAATCGCTGCTCATGAGATGATACTTTCTGAGCTAGATGTGCTAAACTTTCAAAATCTTGCGAAGAGAATTTTCCCCTTATTGGCCCAATCAAACCCTGGAAAGCTCAACTGGCTAACTGTGAATCAGTCATGCTTAAGCTGTAGCATATGTTCTTCATATCCCTAAACCTCTGTATAGAATCAGGCACCAATTCATCAGCTTTCTGCCGAATTGCTGTCAAATCCGATAATTTCATCTCTTGAACCCCACTGAAGAAATACTTGTGAAATTGCTTCTCTAAATTGGCCCAACATCTGATAGAGTTATATGGTAAAGAAGAAAATCAAGTGAAGGCCGATCCAGATAAAGACAAGGGAAAAAATCTAACTTTCAAATCTTCAATAACCGATGCTTCACCACATTATGCTATGAATTGGCTGATGTGCTCATATGTGGTCACATTATCTTGCCCTGAGAATTTTGAGAAGTATAGAATCTTGTATCGGCTTGGAACAGGCACTTTGTCAAAATACTTTGGATATGGGTGTTGATACATGATCCTACTGTCTTTAGACCTGATGCCAAACTGTTCCCTCACCACATCTGCAATCATATCAGCCAGAGGTTGCTGTTGAACTCCCCCTTCATATTGTTGCTCATACTGATTATACATCGGCTGAGCTAGAGCTTGGACAAAAGAGATGTATCCTCCCGATATTGCATTGGTGACAAGGGCTGGAACTGATTATTGAAATTGAACTCAGGAATCTGCTGGTATTGGAAGATTTTATTAAGAAGAAAAAGTAAAAATAATCCTCCTTTCACCTTCCTCCCTCTCTTCCTCCTCTCTTGGGTCGGCCTAGCTTCTTCCCTTTCCTCCCCGGCCCACCGCCTCCTTCCCCTCGATTTTTTTTATTTTTACTTTTTTTATTAAAATATTTACAAAAATATCATTTTGTTTCGAAAATTTACAAATCTAGTCGCGTCTCGCCCTCTGGAAGCTTCCCGAGGGCATTAAGGGACCTAAATGCAAATTTTTTTATTTGTGTTCAAACCCTTTCCACCAGTTTTAATTGCTTAAAAATAATAATGCTTATTCAACACTTCAAATGATTTTAATTGGAAAAGTGATAAACTGCAACTTTTACATAAAGTTTATCTCCATCCGATGTCGTTTGAAATGTAGATCTGCGATATTTTTTAAATGAGTTTAATATTTTGTAACGAATATTTGGATATCTAAAAGATCTTAAATGAAAAAGTTGTTAACTACAAAGTTCTAGATCTCCTCGAGCTATACAATTTTGATATAAAGTTTTATTTCATCTAACTTTATATATTGTAATTTTAAATTGTACAATCATAGAGTTAACAAGCTATGCTAGAAAATTTGCATTTAGAACCCTTAACGCCCTTTGGTAGGGCAATTTTTAAAAATCGTCCTCCCAGAGGGCGAGACGTGACTAGATTTGTTAATTTTCAAAACATTTTTCTAAAATATTTGAATAAAAAATGTATAAATAAAAAAAGCAATAAGTTCATTTAAGGTCCCTTAACTTGTCAACGAATCTGATTTTTGTCCTTCAACTGGAAAACCAGATAAAACAAGTCCCTCGGCGGTTTTGACGGTAGGCTAATTTGACTTGGTCTTCATCTATTGTGGCATTGACATGGTGATGCAGACATCACTCCTTCGGATATACACAACAATCCTCCACCGGTCATTTAAGGACTGATAACAAGAGCTCGCGCGTGACAATTGAATTTAGAGGTGAGCTCGTTCCTATGTTCTTCTTTGTACGAATATAAGGATAAATTGTTATCTAATGATTATATTGTGATTATGAACAATGGAGAGGACAATGAGACACTTGGAGAAGGGCTTGGGGTCATGGAGGATCATCGAGAACGTCCAAGTCAAGGTGGAGGCCCAAATCAAATCGACTTCGAGTGCAATTCGGGGTCCAGGACCAGTTTGGACTAAAACAGGCGCCCAGGTCACATACGTGCTAGGATTGGGCCGTTCTTTATATGCATGGAAAGCTAAGAAGATAACATTTCCAATGGTTTTCATCCCACGTACAAATTCTTTCTGAGTCAATGGGAATCGATCGAACAAATTAACGTCCAGAATCTGTCCCGGTGATACGTCACCGTATTTGGGCCTTTGGGCCGTGTATCGTGTTGGAACCCATTAGGGTTGCGTCAAGGGTTGGTTGCATGACCCAAAACTCTATATATCAGTACCCGTCATCACCTTTAGGTTTTGGGTTTTGCTTAGATTATTCTGTCGAAACAGTTTCACCGCTAGATCGGTTTGTATGACCCCAACTTGTGAGCTTGATCATTCATCTGCAATTTTGGTTGTATCTTCTTTGTTCTTGTTTGTGTTCTTCAATTCGCAAATAGGGATTAGCCTTCTCGGTGAGGTCATCCACGTTTCGGCACGGGTGATAAGCAGAGGAGACGTGGTGCTGCGATTGTGGCGCTCAAGAGCGTGCTCGTTTAAGAAGCCGGATCGATTTGTGTCGCGACTCCACCCAAATCGTTGATTATCAGAACCTTTCAGAAGATCGAGAACCCTAGCGCACATCATGTGGCGCTTACGTGGCACTACATCCAGAAAAACAATAAACTTCGTGGGACATCGCCCCCGTGCCCGTTGTGCGGTTGTTAACCCCGCTACCTGTGTACCGTTGTCGGCAGTTGTTCGTGTGCGCGTGTGGTAATCGTGTTCGTGTGCCTTCGCAGTAGCCACGTGGTTTCCACGTGTGCAACCCTCGTGATGTCTAGTGGGGCCCGTTTGTCGAACACTCGCCTCTGTTGACACAGGGTCTGCTTCCATCAACCTGTGGACCATCTATGCACTCGGTCCACCGTGGTCCCTTAGGTTGATGTGTGGGGTCCACATGTCAACAATGCAGTCCTCCTTTCTTTTTTGGGCTGGCGCTTACACAGGTTTATAGTTGCAAAATTAATTACAACAATCTGTAAAATTCCATATAATAGCATTAAACTTCGGATGATAATATCTTGGTCATACGAACTCCGAATCGACTCGTTCAAATCTCTTAATTTTTGTTATAACCTAAAGAACCATGTGATTTTCTTTTTATGTATTGTTATTGCTTCTTTATAGGGTTTTAGGGTTGCTTGTGTTTCGCCTAGCTCTTGTCGTTCCGGAGGTTCTTGAAGCGTGGTTCGCGGCCATCACCGAAGGTTAGGAAGGCAGTTCTCTCTGGGCAAGTTAAGTCACATCTCCATTGAACATATTGATGTCCAATGCTTTAAAATTATTTTATTTTAAATTATTGCATTACCGCTTCATTTAAATTCCCGCGTATCACTGTTTTATTTAGCAATTCGTATTAATCATTGTTATAGCCTTATAATTGCTATTGTTATTATCATCTTGTTTACCTTAGGAAAATAAATCCCTAACTAGTGGGTACTTTAACTATGGTGCCACCAGTATAATTTTAGGTAGATGCTTCGCTGGTTAATTAGGCAACACTAGTTGGATTTTATAACTTTATACTTTGGGAATTCTCATATCACATGGAAATTATGGAATGGTTGGCTCATGTTGGAATTGGACATACACCTTCCCCTCTATTCAAAACCTCCAAAATGGTTTAGGCCGGGCTCAGGGTGCATGGTTTTGATAGAAGCACCTCGGCCACCATAAGGATCGGTCTTCGGGCCTATGTTGCAAAGCACTATCGTACTTCCATATGTATAATGGGTAAGGCTTAGTTGGTAGATCAGTCTGGACATGAACAAAAGGACACGGATAGAGATGGATGAAGTCGGGACCGATGGATATCTCTAAGGCAAATGAAGGCTACACGGGCGGTTTGTTTCGGTAGTCAAGATGTTGTGGCGCAAGACAGACATCCGAGTGGTTTACTCCCGAGGGATGGTCCTGATGCCATGGGGCTCAACTATAACCAATCTGTCCCAGGGTCTTCCAGCCGTAGGTAGGCGTTGGGTCGGTTCTCTTGTTCATGGCTGTTGGTATTTCTTAGTGACACTACTAGGAAATATAATTCCCAGCAATAGCACTAGAAATTGCATGGAAATACCATTGTAGCATTTCACCCGGGAGTATTCCAAGCTATCGTATTTATTTTATCCCAAGAGAAGATATGATAAGAGAGTACTATGCTAACAATTTCATATATTACTTATATACATCAAAGTCTATGTAGGGGTTAATTCAGTCCAAAGGATAGGTTGACACATAGAAGAAAGAACTAAGAACTACTCTCTCTAAATATAATCTAGGCTAAGTGGAGAAAGAACAAGAAAAGTATCATTCCTGTACTTGTAGTATACATACATCTTTAGTCTATGCTAGCTAGTATACAGTCATGCAACTAATACCTCGTACCCAGTGTCCTCCTGGTGTTTCGAGAGACCACCCCTGGTTGCCGAGTTCCTTACGACAACCTGTCATGGCCATCCAACCGTGGCTAAATACAGAGGAGTACTCTCCCCAGGAAATTGCACTTAGGATAATATACACATGCAGAGGAACACCCGTACTGAGTCGTCATTATCAGCGGCCAGCCTCTAAACCACTGTATATTACCTGAATTAATGGTATTTAATAATCTAAGCACCACGCTTACATTACTAAATACTACTCTATATCCTTGCATCCAACATAGAGCAACCAAATACTTGGACACTAAACCCACACCAATACACCTATTTGGAAAGCTAGCTACATGACTATATTGATTCAAGTATGAAGTAAAGTCGGCACTCAAGTAATTATGAATGGAATAAAATACCGAAAATGTATAAAGAAGAATATTCTATTAATTCAATAAATCTTAAAAAAAAGAGGAAAGCTACTAGAGCCATACCCGAAATCTCCTGAAGACTCGAGGACTATGAAGACTATTCTATTTCCTACTCTACTAGTACTAGAACTACTCAACTGAACTTGAGAGAGCTCTTGAGCTTCCTCTTGAGGTGTCTGTGGGAATGAATGAGAGGAGGGGTATTTATAGGCCATCAGGTGCCTTGGGAGTGTGGAGATGCTCCAAGCATCCTATGAGCATCTTTGCTCTCCTCATGACAAGTGGCACGATCAAGCATCCAAAGAGCATCTTTCTCCCTCCTTGTGCCAAGTGTCCACAGCGGTTATTTCAGGTAGAACCAGTCACAACCGCCATGAAATGTTGATAACTACCAGCTGGTGAAGAACTGGGTTGATCGGGCTAGCTGCTGATTCGGCCGAACCAGGGGTTCGGCCGAACCCTAGCCAAGCCCAATTAGCCCACCACTTGACAGGTGTATCTCCCAGTGGATCCTCAGCCTAGTGATGTGAATTATGGGTTTGTTTGCTCATGTTGATTATGTATTATTAGCCCATCTATCCACAAGTCTTCTTCTCTGTAGCGCCTGATTGATCGTTCGTCTGTTGTACTGTCGATTCTCCTCCATTTTGATAGCTTCTCCTGGATGGTTAGTTTTGCAAGCATATAGTGGAATATAATGTTTTATTTGTGAAATAATGCATTGCGAGCATAGCTAATCTTCATATATTGGGTAATATTGACGGTCGAAATTGGTCAATAACGACCGTCAACAATGGCTAGGATGGGTTAGAAACTATGTCACGCCCTCCGTCCATATGCCGTGGTGGTATGTGGAACGTGGTGACACGTGAGGAAGACGTGTCTTGTAGGTAAAGATGTACACCTCTGATCAAAGTATAATCTATTCGAATAGCTGTGCCCTCAGTTTTGGGCAAGCCTAGCAATGTACCCAAGTTAGTGGTTTAATTCTTAAAACTTGCTTAATAACTAAAATGTCGAATGGTTGGCCTAGGTTGGCTTGGGACGAGATGGGACCTGGTTTAGTGTTGCCAATTCGGTCTAACTCATCGTTGGCCTTAGGTTAAGGCAGGTTCGTGTGCGTTCACGGCCTTGATTAATAATCTTGTGTAGACTCAGGATCAAATTTATCAAATAGCTTTGAGCAACTAAAATGATTTCAAATACTTGTCTGCTGCAAAACTCAACCCTATATTTTTACTCCTTGTACCCCCTTGCATTAATCATGCATCTCTCGGTGTGACTTTTCTGAGCGCTGTGGTTGTACTCATTCTTGCTCAATCTTTCCCCCCTTCAGTAAGAGAAGCTTTGGAGAAGAAGTCCTAGGTGGAGTCTTGGCTTATACCGTAGTTGAGCGCCTGTGAAGATGGAGTCATAGGTCCGCTAGTCCGCTGTTGTTTTATTTTGGTTGTCAGGCCTGAAGTGCCTTTGTAATAATGTAAATATTATCGTCGTCTTTTGTATCATGATTGTTGACGTGTACCCTGGCTTTTCCTGGGACATGGATCAATGTAGTAGCAATTGGGAAAAGGTATTTTTCCGGTCGTGACAACTTGGCTGTGATGGACTTGGAGCTAATGCAAGGATCACTTGTGGTTGACCACCTCCCAAATTGATCTTGACACCTCTATAACGTGGAAATACATGATTAAGGAAGTAGACTCGTCCTTTCTTCTTTTCCTCACCAATTGATCCATCAACTACTAACTTGATCATCCCTGTCAATGTATTAACTAGCACACTAGATTGATTGATCAAGGCATGATGCAAAGCTGAATCAAGCTGATCTTGATATGTCAACAACTTGACTTTATCATCTGTAGTGCCATCACCTTCTTTCTGCTCTCCATCTTTTGCACCATATGATCCCTCTTCTTCTAGCTTTGGCATCTTGAATTTGGTTTTCTGAACCACTGTACCTTGCCGAGTCACAGAAAAAGATCCAAGATATGTTTCCTTCAACTATTGCATTGTCTGATCCATCTTTGCCTATTGCTCTTCAGAAAGATCTTCAATCTTGACAGGGATGATGTTGTCGCCATCAAGGTCTGTCAGCGACATGGTGAACAACAAAAACTCTGTCCCACCGGGCATGCCAAATGCGTGTTAACTTGAAACAAGACGGCCTGGGAGATCTGCTTAACTTCAAGGCAGGTCCAACGCTTGCCTCGAGTGTGCTAAGGGCGTGCCAGCTAGTTTGATTCTACAACTAGCAAGCAAATGACAAACAAAGTGAGTCAGCAGATAACTAATCGTAGGCCGATGGAGTATCGTTAGTGATCCCAGCTGATGTATTTGGACCAGAACGGCTATGGATTGATATATAAGATAAGCATAAACTCTAAATATGCCTCATTGGCTACAATATCATCTGAAAAGTTTGTCAAATATATGTCAGATGATACCATAGAAATAGCCGATGGAACAATATTTAGAGGATAGATAAATAAAGATAATCTACTAGCAAATACTCCAGTACAAACTTATATAATCAAATCAATCTATATAAGTATATCAAATAACGATCAGTTACCAAGTTTGGCAACCCGGTCGATACTGATCTAGACATGATATATTTATATAGAGTGATCTCTCTATATAGGTGGCAAATATACATAAAACCTATAATGAAGCATGTATATTAGGTAAGATCGGCTGAAACTTTGATACTATTTCTAATTATATTTATTCCAGGTTAGTTTTTAGGGTTCTAGACAATACTAGGGATGATGCATCTCAAAGTAAGTAAAGAAACCCAAAGTCTAAACAATCAAAAAATTAATTACTTTCGAGATGGTGGATGCCGTAGTTAATCTAATCTAGTAAGGCAATTTAATCGATACCAGCTGGAACTCTAAAACGAGAACCAACCGATAGGGCTAAATTGAGATACTAAGACTAGATTAACTAAGACATATGATAGCAGATGGTTATGATAAAATGACTAGAACATCTAAAACGACATAATAGCCCCGATAGCACAAGGCATCGAGACGGGTTACCTCTTGTCGAGAGAACTCGTCGAAAAGAAAAATAAAAAAGGGTGGATTTGATTGACTCCCCGATTATACAATGGTCTGGCGATCATATTACACCCCTAGTACAACTTAGACCATTATGGACACGACTCAAACTTTCCTAAAGATAAGATACAAATAAGACCATATGGCGGTCTCTTGCCAAATCTCTAACAAATGACTTTATATATCCTAATTAATAGATACAATTGTCTTAAACGAGCTCTATCTCTAATTGGCAGTGACGGTTATCCTAATCTAGGCCCAAGCCGAGCCTAAGGAATATTGTGATGGAGTCACAATCAGACGTGCGAAGTGGGGGGGGTTAGATTACGAGGGTTTCTAGGGCTCTAGTGGCAAGTAGGGAAGGGTAGGAATGGCTCCTATGACGGTGACCGGCTGATAAGGGCTGTGCACAGCTCGAATAGGTCTTGCCCTGTGCGCGGCACGCGTGTCTCTGCAGCTCGGCTGGTTCGGCGGCTAGAGAGTTTGGCAGGACGAGCGGTCATTACCAGGGGCTCTAAGAGGGAAGTAGTGGCGGCTGGCAAAACGGCGCCCAACGCAAAGAGCGGACGCGACGTTGCGCCATACGTTGGCACCGCGCCATGGTCGCTGCGTCATGGCAAGAAAGCGGTAGGGAGGAAAAAGAGAAGGGAAGGGGCAAGAGAAGTGCTCACCTTGTGATAGCTAGGAAGCGGCACACCGAGCGGAGTCATGAGCAAACCACAGACGTGAGGTACCAGTCGGTGAAGGTTGAGCGCGCGGCTCGTCCTCGCACTCTAGGTGAACACTGGCGTAGCGAAGGTGTTCGAGGAGTTTAGATTGATTGTTTTCAAGTTTTAGAATTGTTGTTAGGGTTCAATATTCCATAGTTCAAATGTTAAACCATTCCCACCGATGGTTCAACACAATGGCGCGGCGGCCTACCCCATCCTCTTGCCCCAACCGAGGCTCATCTCATTGCCAGCCATGGCGAGGCGGCGGAGAGTGCGCGGAAGAGTGAGAGCGGCGGGACTGAGCAGGGAGAAGAGAGAGCGGAGAGGGGAGCAGAGTGGGGAGGGTTTGCGTGTTCGAGCGCCGTTGCCCTTGTATAGTTTCCGAGCGAGTGAGCTGACATTGAAGCGCCATCAATCTTCCAACGAGTGTATATATATATATATATATGTATGTATGTATGTATTTATAAAATGTTGTCTAGTTATCTCCCAGGATTTCTACAGGTTGTTTGCAGACTTCCATGCAGGATTTTGTGATCTGAAGCCACTGAACTACTCGTTCATAACTCTAGTGTCAAAGAAATCTTCTCCCCAGTTTGCAAGTGACTATAGACTAATTTCCTTGATGAATAGTTCAGTAAAAATCATCTCAAAGGCCATGGCAAATAGACTGCAAGGGAAAATGGTTCAGTTGGTCCACCAAAACCAATATGGGTTCATCAAAACTAAGACAATTCAAGATTGTTTGGCCTGGGCTTTTGAATATCTGCATCAATGCAAGCAGTCTAAGACAGAAATTGTACTCTTAAAGCTAGATTTTGAAAAGGCTTTTGACATGATAGAGCAGTCCTTCAGATTATGACTTCAATGGGATTCCCACCCAAATGGATTGAGTGGGTTCAGATTTTATTTAGTTCAGCTTCAAATTCTGTTCTTCTTAATGGGGTCCCAGGAAAGTTCTTCCCTTGCAAAAGGGGTGTTAGGCAGGGAGATCCTCTGTCTCCTCTGCTTTTTGCTATTGGTGCAGATATTTTGCAAGCCATTGTTAACAAAGGACATCAAAAAGGGGTGTTCAAGCTTCCTATTCCTGTCATTGGGGATCAAAATTTTCCAATTGTGCAATATGCAGATGATACATTACTATTCATGCAAGCCTCTGGGAAACAACTTCTAGCTCTAAAAGCTTTGTTGAATACAGTAACCCTTTCCACTGGATTGAAAGTGAATTACGCAAAGTCATGTCTGATACCCCTAAACTTGGATGAAGAGAAGGCTGATTGTCTGGCAAAGACTTTTGGTTGTGTCCTGGGTTCTCTGCCTTCCACCTATCTAGGGCTCCCTCTCAGTTGTTCTAAGCCCAAGGTAGTGGATTTTTCCCCTCCCACTGATTGGATTGAAAGAAGACTTGTGGCCACTTCTTCCTTCCTCTCCTATGGAGATAGGCTAACTCTTGTAAATTCAGTTCTGTCAGCAATGCCCACTTACTATATGTGCTCCCTTCAGCTTCCGGTGGCAGTGATAGAGAACATAGATAGAGCAAGAAGGCATTTTCTGTGGAGGGGAAAGGATTTAACTTCCACCAAAAAATCATTGGCTGCCTAGGGGAAGGTTTGTAGGCCCAAGAAGAAAGGTGGTTTAGGTGTAATAGATCTGAGAGTGCAAAATAGGGCCCTTCTCCTCAAGCAATTAGAAAAGTTCTTCAACCAGCATATGCAGATTCCTTGGGTTAAACCGGTATGGAATTCCTATTACTCTGGTATATTGCCTCAAAATGCCAGTGTTTGTGGTTCCTTTTGGTGGAAGGATATTGTTCAGTTTGAAGTTCTGTTCAGAGGTTTTGCAAGGCCAACAATTAATAGTGGATCTTCAATTAGCTTCTGGCATTACCTGTGTAATGGAAAGGTCTTTGCTCAGGTGTATCCTACTCTCTTCTCTTTTGTCAGGCACAAGAATGACTCTGTCCAACAACATTTACAGAGAGCAGTGGATGATCAATTCTATTTACCTCTTTCAGTTCAAGCCTATGATGAATACAAATTATATCTGGATGACATTGCTCAGATAAGTTTAAACTCTTCTGCCGACATTTGGACATACATCTGGGACTCTAATGTTTACTCTTCTCAGAAGTTTTATAAAATTTCTTTCTGGTCAATCCAACCGCCTTTGTGTTTGCCTTGGATATGGACAAGTAAAGTCTACATGAAGATAAAGGTGTTTGCATGGCTCTTTTTCTTGGACAGATTAAATACAAGGGATCTTCTAGAGAGAAAGCACAGTAAGCCCCCCAATGTCCCCCTTTCCTGTGATCTCTGTTCCTTGGGAACTCGTGAGACAAGAGAACATCTGTTCTTCCAATGCCCTTTTGCTACTGCATGTTGGAACTCTATTGGATTCTCTTGGGATACCTCTTTAGAATTTCATCAGATGATTCATTCTCAGAGGAATGGCTTCGGTAATGCCTGTTTCATGGAAAATTTTTTGGTGGCCGCTTGGTTGCTTTGGAAGCAAAGAAAAGATTTCGTCTTTAATAGCATTCGAACATCTGTCCCGCATTGGAAGCTGAATTTAAGAGAAGAGTTAGGCCTACATTTACCTAGGCTTAAGATAGCTGATAGACCTATTTTGCAATCATGGATTGATGCTCTGTAATGTTGCTTTTGTACAGTTTTCTCTTTTATAAATGAAATTCAACCGTGGGGGCTTCCCCCACTGTTTTCTGGTCAAAGCACTTAACATTTTATGTGCATATATGACAAAAATATATATTTACACTAAAGTAAATGTGTACATATAGAAAAATAGACATGTATTAATTATAATTCATTATGTCCTAGCTAGCTACGACCTCGACGTAGTAGTCGTTATCTCAGAAGCTAACGACTTATGAATTGTATTTCCGTCATAGTAGAATTCACCCTCGGGATCATGGACTTGTTCGTTGATGAATCCCATGAGTTGTTCTTGAACCGCCGTGATAAATTTCTTGTGTGTGAGGTTATCCCTCATGCGAATAACCTATGAATGTATGAAATTAATTAGTAAACAACAAATCGATACGTACGCAATGAAATTTTGAATTTATTTGTACGTACATCGAGCTCTATTGTGGTGATGATTTGGGTTGTAAGGCAGTGGCAATACTCGCATACGTAGTAGCCGCACAAGTTAGTTCCCTGGTCTTTCTTTGCACACTATATATACATGACAAACGGCGAGAGATTTAATTAATATACACTTATATTTGAATTGGAGATTCAATATAAATGTAGAGCATGTACTCACAGCAAATTTAAACTTCCGCCTAAGTTTTTCTTTCCAATTGCCACGGACCAAATGATGGAACCGATACCAAGCCCTACATAGAGTTTAAAGCTATGATTCGTAGTAGCAATTAATAGTAAAATTCGTAATAACATTGGAACTTATGACATTACCTGTCTATAAGTTCAAAAACCTGGTCAAAAGTAGACTCTTTTTTATCCATTGAGTCATAGACATTGACTATGCAGGCCTCCAAGTCGAAGAGTAAAAGGACCCAGTGGAATCTGCAATGTGCGTCGGATGAATGACATATGAAACACTTAGCATGTATGTACGGGAATGAAATTTGTTAGGAAGACAGTAAAAACTAACTCTGTGTTGTACGGCAATAGTATGAATGTCTTGTAATGCTGCTCCTTCTATGGACGAGATTGTCCTCTGTGGCTTGCGGATACTTGTCGATCATTTCGACATTTACTTTCCGAGGGTCGATGAATCCGGTATCGAAAACCCCCCGCCGTCGGGCCCTTTGAATCTCCATTCTACAACGATAAAAGGAATTATTATATATGGTGTACTTATATACAAGGACATAATTAATTAAAGGAAACGTAATAAGAAATCTAACTGAATGATACTTACAAAATCCAACAACTCAGAAGAGAGACGTCGAGGGCGTCCAGCTGGTATAATTCGTAGATACCCTTGCAATTGATCCAGAGAATATCTTCTCCTTGCAAGAAGTCCGTGTGCCTGATCCTTGCTCTGATCATCTCTCTACCGGTGGTGCTCATTTCCATGTACAATTGATGGAATTTGTACATCTGTGTCGGTAGGGACTGCAGCTGCTCAGGCTTGACAAGTGGTTTACCGAGTTCGTACTGGTATTTCACTTCCGCCTTTGGGATTGGTGCGCCTCGTAGCAATTGAGCCCTAGTTAGCCCGGTGTCAGAAAAAAATTATTTTATTCCAAATTCATCCTCGGTCACCAACGGCTCGACCTCCTAGTTTGGTTGCTCTCCAAGCTGAGGGACTGGTTTGGACTTGCATAATATGCTTTCTTAAGTGTTCGCTCATAGTCCGTTAGCTTTATGGCCTCCTTGGCTGGTGCAGACATACTCCTGAAGAAGTTTCTGGCACTCGGGTCTATAGGAATCTTCTTTTCTGGACTCCGAGGCTTCAATTGCCTCTTCACTTCTGCTGCCACGTAAGTGTCAAGCTTCTCTTGCGTGCAATTGTACGGCGGCGGCTTGTTTTCTGCGGCATCAACTTTCGCCTTCTTCGTTGCCCTTGTGCGGGCAGGCGGTGGAGCTTGGTGAGACCTTGACTTGGAAGGTGCCGGACGAGGAGCTTGAGAAGGAGTCGGTGCAGGAGCCCGAGGAGGAGTCAATACAGAAGCTTGAGTAGGAGGAGCCTGAGGAGAAGTCAGTGCAGGAGCCTGAGCAGGAGATGGTGCAGGAGCCTGAGGAGGAGATGGCGGAGCCAGAGGAGATGGTGCATGAGACGCCGCTTGTCGCCCAGGGAGGATGATGTACCGCTTGCGCCATAGTATAATGGCGTGGCTTGTGTCTCATAGATGCATCTCACCGTCTCCTGTAGGGTAGTCCAACTCGAGGTCCTCGTACGCGGCTTCCACCAACTCAACTTCGACCCTCGAGTATCCTGCTGGAATCGGCCTGCAGTGGTAAGTTTCCCTGAAGGGTTCGTTGGGATGGCCATTCCCGACGCCACCTTCACGTGATAAGAGGTTATCTATTAGTAATCAACCTAAGCAGCAACCTGCGGAATGTACAAGTCAAAAATCATAAAACTACGAGCATACCTTGATTGATAAGTTCTTGAAGGGAATATGCAGCTCACATGGTGTCCACTGCGTGATCTCATCAGCGGGGCAGGTGGTTTCGTCCTGAGTTTGCATGGCGTCCATGCTCTGTGATCCTACCTGCCCCGTTGAGGCGCAGCTGCTACGATTGCCTGATGGGATGACTATTGCAGGAAGAATGTACGGCTGGGGATCCTGGGACCGATGTGCCGCCATGCATTCATCCACCTTCCTTGCCACCTCCTCTTGCATGCTGAGCTTGTAGCTCGATACCCTATACTCAAGATCTGCAATCTTCACCTCGGTATCTCTCTTGCTCCTCATCCGACTCCTGTACGTATGGATGTCCTCCTTGAATCCAATCTTCCAAGGAACCATGCCTTTCCCTCGTGTTCGTCCTGGATGCTCAGGAGTCTGCAGGGCAAGTGACAGCTCGTCCTTCTCTCTGTCGGGTCGGAACGTGCCCTGAGAAGAGGCTTCCACTGCGTCCGTTAATCGACTGGCAGCCTCGCGTATCTGATCGCTGAAGACTAGGGAGCCATCAACTTGGTTAAGCGTTCCACCGTGAGCATAGTACCAGAACTTCGATCGATCCGGCCATTTAGCGGTGGCCGGTTCGATACCCCTCTCAATCAACCTTGCCTCCATCTCCTCCCACTTCGGCGTTGCGACGCTATAGCCGCCTGACCCCAAGTGGTGATGGTACTTCTTCTTGGCGGCATTTTCTTTGTTTCTGTCCATCATCGCTTGCCCTTGTTGCCCTGTCTTGTAAGCAACGAACTTGTCCCAGTGATCCCTTAGCTTCGGGAATGTGTTGAAGTTCGGTGTCTGCCCCTTCAGGATATATTTCTGGTAGAGATCTCCCTTGAAGCTCTGAAACTGTTCTACCATTTTCTTTAGAGTCCACCTTTTCACTATGTTCTCTGCACCCGTAGGAAGGGTGAACGTCTCGAGCATTGTGGTCCACGGCATCTTTTTCTCCGAATCTGGGACAAAGCTGTCATGATCTCCGCGAGCCCTTGTTCTATACTAGTACACCATACTGACAGGCACGTTATCCCTCATAACCCAACCGCTGTGTTGTACGTAATTCTTGGCTGCTTCTACCGGGGCACTCGGTCGGCTGTCTTCGTCCACTTCAGTTATGATGTGCCGACCCTCTGTCTTCTTCGTGGCACCTCATTGTCCGTGTGCCCTCTTCTGTCCATCGAAGGTTGACTTCCACTAGCCTCCTCCTCCTCGTTCCCCTCCGCATCCCTCTCCATGTTCCCCTCCTCGTTCCCCTCCACATCCCTCTCCACGTTCCCCTCCTCGCTCAAGTACTGGTTTGGATCCTCGCTCCCCTCTTCCTCGTTCCAGTACTGGCTGGTTCCCTCTGCGATTGTATCGTATAGTATCTGTTCATCATCGCGATCAGCCATCTGTTCATATAAGAAATATCTACTAAGCCTATAGGTCATATTTGCTAAGTGTAATATTCATATGTTAATACTCTAATAATCTTATATACTAAGTCTAATTAAGTTTCTTATATTAAAACTCTAATAATATTAAATGCTAAGTCTAATAATCATATATGCAAGTCTAATAATCTAATAATCTTATATTAAAACTCTAATAATCGTATATTAAAACTCTAACAATCATATATGCTAAGTCTAAATGTCGCATATTAGAACTCAAATAATCATATATGCTAAGTCTAATTAAGTTTCGTATATTAAAACTCTAATAATCTTATATTAAAACTCTAATAATCTTATATTAAAACTGTAATAATCATATATGTTAAGTCTAACACTCACATATGCTAAGTCTAATAATCTAATAATCTTATATTAAAACTCTAATAATCATAAATGCTAAGTCTAACACTCACATATGCTAAGTCTAATAATCTAATAATCTTATATTAAAAATCTAATAATCTTATATTAAAACTCTAACAATCATATATGCTAAGTTTAAGTGTCGTATATTAGAACTCTAGATAATCATATACACTAAGTTTAGGTTTCTTATATTAAAACTCTAATAATTTTATATTAAAACTCTAACAATCATATATGCTAAGTCTAAGTTTTGTATATTAGAACTCTAGATAATCATATCTTTACATCACTTGCCTGCGCAAATTCCTCTGAGGGCTAGCTACCACTTTGGCTTGAGGGACGACGACGACGTCTTTTCTGCAACATGCAAAAAAATGTATTAGTCCAAACGCAAAGGAACATATATTTTATGTTCATGTTTTCAAGTATATAATCATATATATATGCTAAGTTAAATAATCGTTTAATTATCTCGTTCGTACACGTTTCGTTCGCGTTTGTTCACACGTTTCGTTCGTGTTTGTTCACACGTTTCATTCAAGTGCCTTCACGTTCGTTCACACGTTTCGTTCACGTGCCTTCACGTTCGTTCACGTTTCGTTCACGTTCGTTCACGTTAAGTTCGCGTTCGTTCGCGGTTCGTTCGCGTTTGTTCGCGTTCGTTCGCGTCCGTTCGCGTTTGGCACTGGCGGGGCGGCAGCGAAAAGGAGCAGTGGCGGCGGCAGCGGAGCGGTGGGGGTGTGGCGCGGCGCGGCGGCGTGGCGAGGCAGGGGCAGCGGCGTGGTAGTGGTGTCAGCGTCGTCGGCAGTGGCGGCCACGTCGCGGGGTCGGCGTCGACGGGCCGGGCCGGGTTGGCGTTACGTCGTCGGCAGTGGTGGCCGCGTCGACGTCGGGGTCGGCATCGGCGGGAGGCGGAGTCGGGGTCGGGGTCGGCGTGGTGCGGCGACGTCGGCAGGCGTCGCAACGATGACGGCGATGAGGTGGCGGCGGTTTGGAGAGACAGAGATCGAGATAGAGAGAGAGATAGTTAGCAGGTGGCGGCGGCTCTCACCCCAGAGATGCGGCAACGGCGGCGACGACGACGATGACAGCGAGACGACGGCGACAGACGACGGCGGCGTCGGCGCGGGGGATGCCCTAGGCAGTGGCGGCGAAGAAGAAGCCGAGATCGGAGAAAAACTTCTAAGTGATGGTGGAGAAGACGAGGGCGCATCGGGAATATATATACCCCGAGATCTTTAGTCCCGGTTGGTGAGCACAACCGGGACTAAAGTGGTGACTAAATATATCTTTAGTCCCGGTTGTGCTCACCAACCGGGACTAAAGATCTTTTCCCGCTATTTCCAAATTCTTTTTTAACCCGATTAGGGTTAAGAACAGGGACAAAAGATAACAGCACTGCATATTAAATTTTTTACATATGGGTTTCTAAAATAGTAAATAATGCATTAAAATGATTTAAAGTCACAAAATTAATGACAAAACCTTCAAAATATATTGTTGTCTATAGTAAATGAAGTGGATAATATATAATAAGCACATGAATGATTTAAAATTGTTAAAATTTCTAATAATCATATATAATTAGCATATGCGTGATTTAAAATTGTTAAAAATTCTAATTATCATATGTAAATACCACATGCATGGTTTAAAATTATTAAAAATTCTAATAATCATATATAACTAGCATATGCATGATTTAAAATTGTTAAAAATTTTAATAATCATATGTAAACACCACATGAATGATTTAAAATTGTTAAAAATTCTAATAATCATATATAATAAGCATATGCATGATTGAAAAGTTTTAAAAATTCTAATTATCATATATAACTAGCATATGCATGATTTAAATTTGTTAAAAATTCTAATAATCATACATAATTAACATATGCCATACAACAATTGATTTATATGGATATTCAATACATCCAAAATAGTTTCCATCGTGTACAAAACAATTACGGCAATACATCGGTGGTGACGGTTGACCACACGTACTTTATCCTCACTAGTGTTCCTTCCTTGTGATTGCTACGTGAGTAAGGGGTGTCTTCATTTGACAGGAGGATGCTAGGGTCAATCGTTACCGTGAAAGGAGTTGCCCATCAAACTGATCGTAATCCTCATCAGTCTTGTCCTCTACTCCGATGATTTTTTTTTTGCCTAGGAGAACCACGTGGTGCTTCGGCTCATTAGGCCCTTTGCCCTTCTTTCCTTTGCTAGACATGTCCTTCACGTAAAAAACTTGCGTTACATCATTGGCAAGGACAAAAGGTTCGTTCGAGTATCCAACCTTGTTAAGGTCAACCGTTGTCATCCCACTGTCATCAATCGTTACGTCTCCACCAGACAACCTAACCCATTGGCACTGTAACAGAGGAACCTTGAGAGGTCCATAGTCAAGTTCCCATATGTCCTCGATGGCACCGTAATACGTGCTAGTTGTACCATCGTGTCCCATGGCATCGATACGAACAACATTGTTCTGGTTCGTGCTCTTCATGTCTTGGGCTCTCATGTAGAATGTGTACCTATTGATCTCATATCCCTGGAATGTCGCGATCGAGCCAGATGGTCCCCTCGCCAGGAAGGCCAGTTGTTGGTTAATCGTCTCGTTACCCATGAGATGTTGTCGTAGCCACACGGGGAAGTATCAATGTGATGCCGTGTAATCCATGCATCGGACTCACCGATGTTTCTGGCACGAACTAGAACCATGTGCTCCTTGATGTGAGGAGCCACCAATGAAGATTGTTACAGAACCGTGAAATGGGATTTACAGAATAAATTGTTGTCAACCGTCATTATTTCTTTCCTTCTAAGAGTCCCCTTTCCCCGTAGTCTCCCTTCATGGCGTGATTCAGGTACCCCGATTGGGCGAAGGTCTTCAATAAATTTTACGTAGAATTCAATGACCTCCTCTATTCCATACCCCTTGGCTATGCTTGCCTCTAGACGAGCACGCTTACGAACATGCTTCTTCAGAACGCCCATGTACCTCTCGAAAGGAAACATGTCGTGTAGGTACACAGGCCCGAGAATACTGATCTCTTTGACAAGGTGACAAAGCAGATGCGTCATTATATTGAAAAATGATGGTGGAAATATCAACTCAAAGCTGACAAGACATTGCACCACATCATTCTGAAGGGCTTCTAATCTATCCGGATCGATGACCTTCTGCGAAATTGCGTTCATGAAAGCACATAGCTTTGTTATTGTTGCCCGGACATTGTCTGGAAGGATACCACTTATTATAGCTGGTAGCAGTTGTGTCATCAACACGTGATAGTCATGAGACTTTAGGTTTGTGAATTTCTTCTCCTTCGTGCTTATTATTCGCTTTATATTCGTGGAGTATCCAAACGGTACCTTGATGCTCTCCAAGAATTCAAACATACTTTCATTCTCTGCCTTGCTAAGACTGTAGCTGGCTGGACTCAAGTAATGGCTTCCTTTCTTCTTTGGTTCCGGGTGAAGGTCGCCGCGTTGTTCCATATGCTTCAGATTATGACGTGCTTTCAGTGTATCTTTCGACTTTTCATATACACCTAGGAAGCCAAGAAGGTTTACGCAAAGGTTCTTAGTGAGGTGCATCACGTCGATTGCGTGGCGGACGTCCAAGAATTCCCAATAGGGTAACTCCCAAAATATAGAGTTCTTTTTCCACATCGCCACGTGACCATCTTCGCTCTCTTTAGACTGGCTGCCAGGCCCCTTTCCAAACACTACTTTAAGATCTTTCACCATAGCAAACAATGTTTTTCCGCTGCGATGTTTAGGCTTCGTACGGTGGTCCGTCTTATGTTCAAAGTGCTTGCCTTTCTTCCGTACTGGGTAGTTTGCAGCAAGGAAACGACGATGACCCATGTACACAACCTTCCTACAGTGCTTAAGATACGTACTTTCTGTTTCATCCATACAGTGAGTGCAAGCCTTGTACCCCTTGTTAGACTGCCCAGATAGGTTGCTAAGTGCTCGTAGGTTAAACTCCTCCTGTTTGTCCTCGTCCCACACGGGGACACCTTCCTTCTTCCACAATAGTTTAAGATCTTCGACCAGTGGTCTTAGGTACACATCGATGTCGTTACCAGGTTGCTTGGGGCCTTGAATAATAATCGGCACATTATGTACTTCCTCTTCATGCATAGCCAAGAGGGGAGGTTGTAGATACACATCGTAACAGGCCAAGTGCTATGGCCGTTGCTCATCTCTCCAAAAGGATTCATGCCATCCGTATTTAAACCAAACCGTATGTTTCATGCGTCCTTTCCAAAGTCTTTAAATTTTCTGTCGATGTTTCGCCACTGCGAACCATCGGCGGGGTGTCTCAGCATCCCGTCCTGTTGACGTTCTTCAGCGTGCCAACGCATCATTCTAGCATTCCCCTTGTTCCTGAACAAACGCCTTAGCCGTGGTATTATAGGGAAATACCACATCACCTTAGCAGGAATTCTCTTCTTAATTGGCTGCCCGTCAACTTCACCTGGATCATCTCGTCTAATCTTGTATCGTAGTGCTTTACAAACAAGGCATGCTTCTAGGTTCTCGTACTCCTCACCGCGATATAGGATAATATCATTCGGACATGCGTGAATCTTCTGAACTTCCAGTCCTAGAGGGCAGACTATCTTCTTAGCCTCGTACGTTGTCTCGGGCAATTTATTTCCCTCCGGAAGAATGTTCTTGACGAGTTTCAATAAATCGCCAAATGCCTTGTCACTAACACCATTTTTTGCCTTCCATTGCAAGAACTCCAGAGTGGTATCCAACTTTTTGTGCCCCTGCTCGCAACCTGGGTACAACGATGTTCTGTGGTCCTCTAACATACGCTCCAATTTATAGGCCTCCTTTTCACTTTCACAGTCCTCCTTGGTGTCCAAAAACATCTGACCAAGATCATCCGCAACGTCGTTATCGTTAGCATCCCTGTCCACCTCGCTCGTTTGATTTCCTTCAAATCCAACGTACCGAGCCCAGTCGGGAATGTTCTCGTCCTCCGCTTCATCTTCTTCCATTTCAACCCCTTGCTCACCGTGGGATGTCCAACAATTATAGCTTGGCATTAACCCCGACTCAAACAAGTGGAAATGAATAGTCCTGGATGCAGAATACACCTTCTGGTTCTTACACTTATTGCATGGACAACAAATAAAACCGTTACGCTTGTTAGCTTCGACCACTCTCAAAAAATAATTTACGCCGTCGATAAACTCTTTGGACAGCCGGTCAGCGTATATCCATTGCCGATCCATCTACATGAAATGAAAAAAAATTGTACATAAATAAATTTTCGTACAATAATGACAGTCAAACAATAATGATGAAATAATTAAAAACTCTTTCGACAAGCATACAATAATGACATATCATTACTCATACAATTAATAATTATAAAATAATCCAACAAACAATTCTTATTAACTATTTTTGAAGTTCTAAACTAATATTAGTGTTGTACTTCTCTTAATTTTCAATTTAGATTGTTTTCTATTTTTTAAGATTAATTTTCATTATATTTTAAATTATGAGAATAAAACTTTTTTAAGTAAACAAACAAAATTTCTATATATTCTTCTTCCCCACACAAATTTTCTCTCTCATCAATTTACAACAAAGTTTTGGAGACAAAAAAAATGTGTGAAACATAGCTCCAAAAGTAATATAACAATAAAATGGAGGATAAAGTTACAAACCTTTTAGACACCTTCGATTTGTATATAATCACTAAAAAAGGGGGATTTTTAGTCCAAGTTGGTGTTGCCAACCGGGGCTAAAGATCGCCGGGATCTTTAGCCCCGGTTCAAGTTGGTGACACCAACCGGGACTAAAGATCCCGGGGGGCCTGACAATGTCTGACATCTTTAGAACCGGAACTAAAGATGATCTTTAGTCCCGGTTGGTAACACCAACCGGGACTAAAGATCACATATGCCCGTTGTAGCCACCAACCGGGACTACAAGATGGTTTCGGCCAACGGGACTATTATGGAACCGGGACTATTATGGATTTCGGCCAACAGACTAAAGATGGTTTCTCCACCAGTGTATGTGCACTCAGGGTACATGTAAACAACAAAAGTTCAATATACATCTTTCGGCACATCATCAGCCTAGTTCTAGTTTTCGACGAGTTCTTGTTTTCGTGAACTGCAACGGTTTCGATCTTCGGCAAGAAAAGTTAGTCTTTAATCTTATAATGTCTGTCTATCTTGATTTGGTTCGATCTACCAAGATTGTTTCAAATAAAGGAAGGAAGATCATTAGTAGTTATATTTCATCTAGTTTCAGCTGATGTTTACTTAATCTATTTTTTTATCCAAATTCCATCGGTTATAGCCATTGATCCGAAATTTCGGCTTGCAGGAGTCGCCACGAAGGAGCAAGTCAACAAGCTTTGGAAGATTATGCTAAGCTTTTTGGTCAGCCGTTATCTGATTCTCACATTCAGCCCTTGGCAGCTCTGTTTGGCGTGTCTCCTCTGCCTGATGTATAGGTAGGACTGAGCAGGCCTTGAGCTTGTAAGCGCATGCATCAATGGTTGATCTTTCTCTTTGTTCCAGTGAATCCATCTAATATTTTTGTGTGGAATGTGTGTTGGCTTAACTCTAAAGCCCGGCAAGATTCAATATTATTTTTGTGGACAGTTCAAAGGTCGATATTGTTTGTCTTCAAGAAACCAAGATGTCAGCAAATCTCTCAGAGGTTAATTATGTTTATGCTTTGTTCAGACTTCCGTAATTTTGTTAACCTCCGTTTTGAGAAATCACATTGGGCTAATCGGTGCCAGTCGAACTGATGCCTACAGTGTATCAGTTCAGTTCTGCCCCTGGGATAGTCAACCTTGGTGGCTTACATGTGTTTTTTGTCCTCAAGGTTCGACAATAAAAATATCTTTTTACAAGAACTAAAAGACATCAGAGCAGTGTGTTCAGGTCCATGGGTTGTTGCGGGGGATTTTAATTTTATTTACAGGGATTAGAACAAAAATAATGCAAACCTAAATCGTGGAATGATGGGTTGCTTTAGAAGTTTGACAAATGATCTCGCTCTAAAAGAAATACCTCTTCCTGGACGTAAATTTACTGAGGGCTTTTATGGTGCTTGGGAGGTACCCCAGGTACCTCCTAAACTACTAAGCATCCACAGTAGATTTGCTCAAGGGTAACTTAGGAATAAAAGAGCACCACAATGGCAATTTAGTAATTGTTTTAGTCGTAACAACCTCTAGAACTCTTGTTGCCCTAACTCTTAGCTGCATTGACGAACTGGCAGCTCGCCGCTGGTTAGCCCCTAGTTCTCATCCTAATTCACTAATTCTCATTTCCATTTGTTGCTTCCACATTATTACTATGTATTCACTATGTATTCATTTAGTGTTCATCGTTGCCACCTATATATATAGGCTTTACCACTAAACCGGATCTAGTTTCTTCTTGCATCTAATGATTGTTATCTAAAATTTGACTTTTAATCATTCTTTTGTAACCCATTTGTGCAAAAGGAAGAGATATTTTAATTTTCATCATGCTTTCTTTCACAATTATCGGTTACATGGCCTTAAGTATTGATCAATTACCTGGATCTATTGTCATTTACGCAGTTTTAGATATTAAATTATTAATGGGTCATTGATCATTTGCATAGTTTGTTCAATATGTGCTATCAATCTTCTCTGCCACATCCAAACGCATATTAATTTCTTCCCAGTAATCTAAGTTGGGAACTTCATAATAGGTCCGGCTGCCACACCCACCATTGATGACTGCCCGTGAAACGAAGCATCAGATTTATCAAGAACTGAACTCATTCTTATACCGATGCAATATGATACCAGGACAAAATTACCTATTTAACCTTTTAACCAATCTGTAAGCTAATACCTGGCCCACTTTTTAAGTACCTTTTCTTAGGTACCTTGTATTGTGAGCCATTAGATTATGTTGGATCAATGGCTGTCTAGATTTCCAAGCACCGGAGAACGCCTGGTCGAATGAACGAGAGATAACAACACTGGTCAAGCTTGATAGAGTTCTTTGATCAGTGGATTGGGAGCACCTTTTCCCAAATTGTTTGTTACAATGCGCGACAACTAAAGATTCTGATCATTGCCCACTAATCTTGGGACTGCATGATATTAAGCTGGGAAAGTAAAGGTTTTGTTTTGAAGCTTTTTTGCCAAAGTTGGATGGGTTTCATGAGGCAGTTGAGGAAGCTTGGGTTTTTGTCCCTGCCCAATCTTACCCTATGAAAACCCTTTGTTTGAAACTCAAAGCTGCGGCAGGAGAGTTACAAAGTTTGAGCCAAAGGAAAGTTGGTCATGCTAGTTCTCAATTTGCTATTACAAAGGAAGTCTTGCACCAACTAGAAATTGCGCAAGACAGCTGCCTACTCTCTCGTGTGCAAATTTGGTTGCGCAATGGTCTCAAAAAACTCTCTTGTTCTGGCTTCGCTTTCAAGGACCATTGCAAGAACCCTCTCACGCATTAATTGGCTTAAAGAAGGTGATGGTGACACAACCCTCTTTCACTCATTCATGGGGATCAAGTTCTTACTTGTCATGATGACAAAGCAATAGCTATTGATGATTTCTACAGTGAGTTGCTGGGTTCTAACATGGACAGGGAATGCACCGTTGACCTTGATGCTTTGAGCTGCCTCTTATGATCTTGCTGATTTGGATGCCCCTATTCTAGAGGATGAGGTTTGGAACACAATTAAATATTTACCATCGGATAAAGCACCGGGTCCGGATGGTTTCACAGGGCGTTTCTACAAAACTTGTTGACCAATAATCAAAAGGGGGATAATGGGTGCTTTCTCAGCATTTTGGAACAGACTTTCAGGAATCTTGGGCTTCTTAACTCAGCCTATATTACTCTTTTATCCAAAAAGAAGGAGGTAAGATATGTCAAGGATTTTCGTCCTATAAGCCTTGTGCACAGTTTTTGCTAAGTTTGTAACCAAGCTTTTGATAAATAGACTAGCATGCTGCCTGCAGCAAATGGTTTCACCCAATAAAAATGCTTTCATCAAAGGTTGTTTCATCCAAGACAACTTCATGTTGGTGCAACAAACTGCTAGGCTATTGCATCAACAAAAGTAGTCCTGGATTCCTCTCAAGTTGGACATTTCTAGGGCTCTTGATTCCATTTATTGGCCCTTCCTCCTGGTGGTTTTGAAAAAAATGGGTTTTGGCCCAATCTGGTGTGATATTCTCAGTGCTATCTTGGCTTCAAGTTCAACTCTGATTTTGCTAAATAGAATACCACTGGGGTGATTTGACATCGTCAAGGCTTGCGAAAGAGGGATCCTTTGTCTCCCATGCTCTTTATTCTTGTCATGGATATACTCAACATTATATTTTTGCGGGCTTCAGAAGAAGGTTTATTGCAGCCACTCTCTACAAGGTCAATTCAACATCGGATTTCCTTATATGCAGATGATGTGGTCATTTTCCTTCATCCCATTGGTAGTGACCTTGATTCAATCCCTGATAGTTTGCTTCTCTTTGGGAAGGCTTCAGGTCTAAAGACCAACATCCAAAAAAGCAATGTCTTCCCAATCCAGTGCAATAAGAATGAGGTGGAAGTTATTCAGGAGCATATCCCGTGTGAGGTGCACGAATTTCCTTGCAGGTATCTCAGAATAACTCTCTCTTTGAAGAAATTGACAAGAGCGCAAGTTCAGCCAATTATTGATTGAATTGCCGATCAACTACCAGGATGGAAAGTTAATCTTTTAACACGGTCTAGGTGGGCGACCCTAGTTCAGTTTGTTCTAACCTCGATGTTTGCCTATCTCATTATGGCTATCGACCTCCCAACTTGGGCCATAAAGCCATAAAGGTGATTGATAAAATTCATCGAAGTTTCCTTTGGAGTGGTAGAAAGGATGCCAAGGGTGGTAATTGCCTTCTTGCTTGGGACAAGGTGCAGCGGCCCCGTGAGCTTGGTAGTCTTAGCATTTCGGATCTTAAAATGCTTGGGTGGGCACTCGGGATGCGGTGGTTATGGCTGCAAAAGAGAACCGGACAAACCTTGGGCCCTCTTGTGAATTCAAGTGCATAATTATGTAAGAACTTTCTTCTCTATGACGGTTGAGACAGAGATTGGTAATGGCTCACACACTCTTTTTTAGAAGGATAGGTTGTTACATGGGCAGCGTATGGCAGACATAGCACCTCATGTTTTTGCCGTGGTTCCTACTAAAAGGGCCACAAGGAGAACAGCCCAGGAGGCATTGATAGATCATGGTTGGATCCAAGACATTCAGGGGGCTATTTCTGTTGGAGTCCTGATAGATTTTCTTAATCTATGGGATATGCTTTCTGTGGTTGTTTTATAGCCCGACGTGGAGGATATTCACAGATGGAGATTCTCGACTTCAGTACAATATTCAGCCAAGTCTACTTATGATTCCTTTTTCCAAGGTGCCACTCTATTCAGGCCATGGGAGCGTATTTGGAAAACTTGGGTGCCTAGAAAGTGTTGTTCTTTCACATGGCTTGTCGTGCATAATACCTGCTGCACAGCGGATAGTCTTGTTTGACGAGGTCTGCAACACCTGGATCATTGTCTACATTGTGACCAAGAGGATCAAATAATTGATCACTTGCTTACAAATAGTGTGTTCGTAGGACAATTTTGGTGCTCCCTTCTACTTTGGCCTTCTTGAATGACGATCAATATTTTGAGGAATGGTGAAACAGGATCAATGAGGCAACTAATGGTTCGATGCAAAACGAATTTAATTCTATAGTCATTCTTGGTGCATCAAAATCATTGTATTTTTGATTGGGCTAATCCTAACTTGGCTGGTGCTCTTTTGCTTGTTGTGGAGGAAGGACGGCTGTGGTGTTTGGCCAGGGCTCGGGGGCTATCATTTTGATTGCTTAAGAGTTGGGTGGTTTGTCTCACATCATGGTTTGGTTTGGTTTGTGGTTTTGGCTGGGTTTACAACATGAGATTTGCTACCGTCCATCACTTGGTACCCCAAAGTATCAGTACCACCAGGTCCTAAAACAAATCTGGCCATCCAATGTTTAGAGGTAGGATTGGAAATGAATAAAAATCTCTTCCAATATTGAATCAATTAATCTCGTTCCTGAGTTCTTCGTCAGAAAGGAAAAATTCGCCGCTGGCGCCACCGCCTGGTCCGATGTCTCCACGACCAATTCGCTGCCTCGGCCGCCAACACCTCCACCGCTGCCGTGGCACCTGGTCCAACCTCTCCACGGCCACCTCGTCGTCGTGGCCGGGAACGCCCCTACCACCACCGCAGTCGCCCGCCATGGCCGTCGACGCCGAGATTGGATCACACATGCCACACATCGCCGTGGATCCCGCAGCCGTGCCGTCGACGCCGGGATCGGATCTCGCAACACATCGTCACCGATGCTAGCCCTTTGACGCACCCCGATGCTCGCTACCGCCGTCGAAGCTGGGGCTGGATCTCGTAGGCTACACGCCACATCGAACCCTTGTACCCCGCAGCTCGCCGCTGCCGCCATCAACGCCGGCCCCAGACCTCGCCGTCCGTCGATGCTAGCCCCACGGCGCACCTCGCTGCCCACCGCTGCTATCGACATCGGGTCTGGAACCCACAATCTAGTGCCGCCGTCAACACCCCACCATGCATCCCGGAGGCCAGCGTCTCGCCCTTACATGCGAAAAGCCTATACTACCCTTCCATCTCTCTTCAAGAAATGGTACCACTATAAGGGCTAAATCGTACCACACGGTACCGAGCAATCTCAACCGTTTGATATGTCCCAACTGACGGCTAGGATTTGGTACCGTCTCCCTCTGCTGGACTGGAGCAAATCTCTTGCAATATGCATGGTTTCGTAGAACTTAATGGTATACGGATCTCAAGCATATTCGAGAAAAAAAAAAGGTTTAGAGTTTAGGATACCACACATCTGTGCTCAAGAGGAATACACATAGATTGTAGTCCCAGTTATTTCAACGGGACTAAAGATGGGCATCTTTATTCTCAGATTGGGCATCCTAGTTGCACAACCAGGACTACAAAGGGTTGTCAACCAGGAGTAAAGCTCCCTTTCCACTAGGATATACTACTATATATGGAAATCCTGTAGAAAATTTGACTATTTTTAAATTCGATGTGTTGAATACCAATTAAGCTAAGGGTTACACGCATGTCTTGATATTACTAGTACATATAGTCCACTGCAAAACAGTTCACTCATTTCAACTTGTGTTCAATCTTTATACCGTTTTTGTCAGGTCGGAAGACACAAGTATTTTCCCCAAAACCACGCTTAGAGGGGTATAAGTGGGTTCTGGACAAAGACATGCGCCGCCACCGGAGTTGCGGGGTCTAAGGAAATAGGGGAAGACGATAAGGTTACCGTGCTCCATGAATCCTAGCGTGATCCGAGCTGTCCAAAATAGACCGATGTTCACGTGTATTTTCAGGTGATTGAAAAGTAGACACGGGTAAAAAAAAAAGGTTTTCACTCGCATGTGTTACATAAGTTCTAGGAATGAAGAAGCTCCATCTTGCTTGGTCTCAACTTGGGGATGAGTTTAACCATCACCGTTTCATTCAACCTGAAGGAGGCCGTGAATAGAGTTTAACAGTGGCCTGTGGATGCTCATCTGCAGCTTGCGGACAGGATCCTCATGAGACAATGCTAGAGGAGTTTGACATCCAAATGGCTATAGATGGCCAATTGGAACGCCCGGCACGGCACGGCCGTGCCAGGGCCGAGTCTAGTCGAGCCGGCACGGCCCGATCGACACACCGGGCCGTGCCTACGGGTGGCATACACGGCCTAGGCACGGCCCAATACAACTCAGACCGTGCCGGGCCAGCCCGAAGGCACGATGGCCCATCGTGCTTCTCCACATAAAAAGTCTATTTTTCATCCCTCAACTCTGTGGGCTGTGTTCAAATGGCTGGAAAATAAGTCTATTATGAATTCCTCTTCTCTTTGGGCCTTGCTTTATACGGTTGTTTAAGTCTATTTTGCATCCCAATATTTTTTTATTTGATCAGGCCGTGCCGGGCCAGCCCACCGTGCCGAGGGTGCAGCCTAGGCACGGCACGGCTGTCAGGCTAGGCTGGCACAGGCACGTGCCGTGCTTAGGCCGGGCTAAAATGGCGTGCTTCGGGCCGGGCCGTGGTCCTCGGGCCTTATGGCCATCAATACAAACGGCAATCAACTGCTTCATGTAAACTAGACAATTCTTTCTTTCACTGAATTTGGGTGAGACAGGGCCTTGTTTAACACAACATTTGAAAAAACCAAAAGGGACCTCCAGATGCTATATATTCAATTTTACCATCACAAAAGCTTTTGTTGCCGGATGTCCTCCCTGCTAGCCGTAAATATGTACATGGTCTGATCATATTGAAATGTTTCTAACGAAAACATCCAACACTGCCAGTTCATATATAACGGGAAGAGGATTTCACTGACGTAGAAGGTAAATCACTCGTGCCTCATTGACTACTCGTACCCATAAATCCAGATCAGTTTTGAACTGTTTCTTCAAAGTAAAATAGTAGTAATAGCAGAGATTCAATCCAATTCATCCATTCGAAGGCATGGATAAGACAAAGGAAAGAAACAATGATTTAATTGTTGGCAACAAGTATCTATGCCAAAAAAAAAAAACAGAGCATCTGATCTACACTTGTGCATGCAGTTTAATTAGGGAGGCATAGGACAGATAACACATATTCTCTGCATCATCTTAGCTAGTCAACCAATGCAGCCGCATCAGCACTGAATCGATTCAAGTTTCAAGAGAATGACCCCAAATATCCATGAGTTCACTGTTCTTCAATTGAAAATGTGCTTGATTGACCATCAAAATAGCAAATGGCAAGTACTATTGGTACAAAGGTGACCATAATTATTCGTTGGCTTAACTCGCGTGAGAGAATTTTTCAATCAAATTGGCGCCGTACAAGACAAAAAATGAATTGCAGAGTAACCAAATGTTGCTTATAAATAGCATCAGATAATGAAGAACTTTCAAAACAAGAGCTAGCTAAGTATCCCCGGCAAGAAAACATGGCATCTAGGGTTTCTATTGTCATCTTCCTTGCCATTGTCATTCTCCCACTCTTGTCATTTGCCCAAGCCCAACAACCTCAAACTCCTCCAAGAAGAAATCCACCATGTGCACCGCCATCACCAAGGAGAGCACCACCACCACTGATGATTGCAGAACCAACACCGCCGCCAATAATAGCACCATCTCCACCACCAGTTGTAGCACCTAACCAACCGCCAATCGTAGCACCCACACAGCCACCAACACCATCTGGTGGTAGTCGATGTCCAAGAGAAAATGTAATTGCACTTAATGTATGTGCACAACTTGATTTGTCCACGCTGCTCAATAACCCGACTAAGGCTATGCAAGACTGTTGTCAACCAATCAACAATCTCTCAAGCACCATTGCCGCTGGTTG
Organism: Oryza meridionalis; assembly: GCA_000338895.3. NCBI lineage: Eukaryota > Viridiplantae > Streptophyta > Magnoliopsida > Poales > Poaceae > Oryza > Oryza meridionalis. The sequence goes on along the minus strand of CM002535.2, from coordinate 16,200,284 downwards.
TCTATGTGAGGCTGTGAAGATTAACCTCGGTCTCACTGCCGATGTCCTCTTCCTTAAGGCAGTGCTCCGCGTGTGTGGCAAGGCTGAGCTCGACAACCTCGGCTGTCTGCTGCTATTCTATTAATAACTTAATATGAAAGAAAGGAAGGCAACAAGTAAGTAGTAGTTGAGCCATAGAAAGATCTAGAGCTTCATGAGGTGTTAATTATAGAATAAATAAAGTTGTCATCTAGACTAATATAAAAAGCACGAGTTGTTAATTGCAAGTAACACTGCAATTGCAATTAGCGCTTCTCAATCGTTCTCTTCACTAACTAATAAATCGCCAAAAAAAAGAGAAAAGAAACCGCCGCCCAGACCGCCCGCGCCTCCTCCTCCGCCTTCTCCGTCTTCCGCCGTCGCGCCTCCTCCCCCGCCTTCCGTCGCGGCGCCTCTTCCTCCCCCATCGTCCAGGCCGGCGGCGCGCCGAGGCGAAGTGTCGAGGACGGCCTCCAGATCGGAAGGGGACCAGGCGGCGGTTTGGATCAGAGGTTGGGCGGAGGCAGCGCGGAGACGGTGGCGGTCGGCGGTGGAGAGGCGCAGGGCGACGGACCGGCTGGCGGCGTGAAGGCGTGCTCCAGGCAGAGGGGGCGGCGAGACCAGCGGGACGAGTACCCCGTGCACCGGCATGGACGGGGTCGGCGCAGGGCAACAGGCCGGCGGCGTCGGTGGAGTGGAGGTGATGGAGGGCGGCGTCGGTGGGGAGCGCCATGCCGGCGGGCGGCCAGGCGGTGGAGTCGGTGGCCGGCGGCGGGCGCATGTCGACGAGTGGTGAGGTGGTGCCGACGACCGAGTGAATCTGGAGGCGGAGGAGGCGGCGGTGACGTGCTCTAGGCGGCAATCCGGGCGGAGAGGCGGGTTGCGTCGGTGGAGATGGCTCGACGAGGAGGACCATGGCCGCGACGACCGGTGGAGATGCTGCTGCTGATGCTTGACTTGAACGACGACCGCTCGGCCCAGGTCGTCCCCATCTGCCGCCGCCGTCGCCGCACTCTATTGCTACCCCCGCCGGAGACCGAACCGAGGCCGCCACCGCCACACTCCGCCGCTGCTCCAGCATGCGCGATCTTCTCCATCACCAGCGGCGCCCTCGACCTCCTCAGCCCGTTGCCTGTTGGATCCAGGCTGCCACCGAACGTCCTCCGCCTCCTGCCGGCTGGTCTTCTCCAACCTCCTCCAGCCGCCGGCCATGGCCAAGCGTAGTAGCGTACTCCGTTCTCGCAGTCACCTAGTATGGCTCGGCTGGCCGGACTTCCTCCAGCAGCCACCCAACGCCGTTGGGTGCATCACAACACGCCAAAGCTGCTCACACCTTTCGTCCTCTCAGGTTCCATCTCTGTTTTGTCTTTGCCTTTTCTGAAAATTTGGTTTGTCTGCTGAATGCATGCCTAGCTAACAGATTGATGAGAGTTTATTCATGTGTGTTGATGGTCTTAACATTATGATATTTGTTTATTCATGCCTGTTGCCCATTGTTCTTCTGCTTAGTTTAGACAAGATGAGGGAGCTACCGAAGTGGGTCAACACGCCTTCATCGGAACTAAATTAAACTTTAAAGCAACTAAATTATGAGTAACATCATTGCAATTCCCTGAACCACCTGATTGGGGTTTTGAAAGAATTATGTTGGAAAAATTTTTAGAGAGATTAAAATTTTCTTATTAATTATGTGAATTAAAATAGCTTCATAGATGCTTAAACACCTAACTACCACCTGTTAGTTAGATCTTAAATGTTTCCGTTTGATATTGGTTTGCATTCTGCACTTTACCTTATGTGATAATCTGAGTCCATGTCCTTATAAGGAATAGTAGAAAAACCGATGCTCCCTCTTCCCAAATGATGTTTAACGAAATGCTTGTTTAGTCAATGTTTTACCTGGCTCAAGTTGATTTATCTCTGTGTGTCAGGCTTTTTGATGCAGGAAGTAGGAAAATCAGTTTTTTTTTTAAAGGATAGGAAAATCAGTTTACTTTCCAAGAAACCATCAGCTTGGTTTTAATGTGTTCAGATTTCGATGCTTACCTACTGACCAATCAGGTAAACTGGTCGTTTTAGAGTATCTCCTGGGCTGTGCTCAACTATGTGGGGTGATGGCAGTAGCTCAGCGAATGACTGGTAGAATAGGTTCTGTCTTTTTTTTTTCTTGATAGGTAAATGTTTGTCTGAATTTTTCAGGTCATACAAATGTTTACATCATTTGTTCCAGGCATAAAAATATATAGTGCTCATTCGTTGTTTTCAAATTCGGTCAAAGCAATGTTTACATTACATATATAAGATCTGGGGCCTATAATAAACAAATGATTGTGATGAAGTTTAGTCGTCCTCATGTCAATATTTTTTAAAGAAAAAGATTGCGATACTCATATTGTGTGTTAGAAAATATCTGTGATATATTACATGTAGTGTACATCAGTTTAACATATATGGGCTTGTGGCTTTCAGCAGTACAGATAAAAGCTTTCGTCAAATATTCGGTTGCAGGGGACCTCAATCTTGGTTCTTAATGGTGTTCAATTGTGTAGCAAAATTGCTGCCGGGTAAACCTGCATCCTTCTACCTTCTTCTATCTTTACTAAGATACATCCTCCTAATAACATATTAGTTGGCAAAACCAATTAATGATTTTGTGTTTTATTTATGTATAGTAGTTCTGATCATTCACAGAACTTATACATTTTCCTGAAGCACGTACGTGTAGTTTCACACGTGTGTTTGATTTGATGCAGGTGATTGTCAAGAGGTCAATATGGTTTGTTCTTCCTTTCATCTACAATTACCTCCTGACCAGCTGCATTCTCAGAAGAAAATCGATGCATCCAACTATGTCTTGTTCCTCTTCATGTTACGTCTTGCACTAAGTACTACCTGCTTGATGGAATTCCCCATGCGAAATTTATTTGTTCTATAGATGGCTTGCATAGAGGATTTTGGAATAGGAAAAATCACGTGGAAACTTTGATTCCTGTTTTGAAGATTTCTCTATTTCTAAGTACTGACAATCTAGAGGAAATCGCCGACCAACACAGGTTCTGTTATCACTCATATCCCTCTCCGCGTGCACCGCATCCTCTCCCTCTCCTGCTGCCCACACCGTCAAGAATCTCAAGATCGCTGCGCCGGGCGATCCCGCTTGCAGTGCCGCAGGTGCCCCCTGGTTGCATCGCGCGCCTCCTCTGATTCCAGTGGAACTTCCCCTCCCGCGTCGCTTCTTCTCCTGTGCCTGCTCGCCTCTTCACGTCGCGGTGCCGCGAGGAACTGAAACTGCCGTCGACTGTCATCAAGTACATCCTACCCCTCAATCAATGGCTTGCCTTTTCTTCTCCTCCTACCCCTCTTTTAGTTCTGTCACTATATCAAATTTATCCCTCTTGCGTATCCATCGATCTACCAAGCAACTGGACCTGGCAGTCTGCTCCTCTTCCTGGATTTATGCTAGCTTGATTCATATGCATCTCACACTATTATCTCTCCGATCACTCCAATGATCTAACACAGGTGATCACACACCAATTTCCCCTTTCCTTTTGTTTGCTCGATCGGATTTTGTTCATCAAAATAGAACCTCACTTATACATGCACACCATTTCGATTTCTCCTATCAATATTTAATTCAATTTTGTACTATGGTTCATATTTAGGATATAGTAGCATTATTTACCCAGTTTGACTGTCTAACACATTTTTTTGTTGCTGTAGTTTCCCATCCTCTTTTGTTTCCCGGGTTTTAGGCCCATGGTTACTGACTTAGTTGATTTTTACTCTTGATTTGCCTCTTAAGCGGTTGAAGGGTCTGGAAAACAATATCATAAACATCCATTGGTTGATTAGTCACCCAATCAGATCTAAGAATGTATGGGCATGTTAAGCCGATGAAGTTTTTTTTAATTGGTATTCAATTAATTATGATCTTTAGCTGGTGAAGTTATATCTCGGTATATATAAGGTGCTGGTGCAACTGATCTGGACATAGACTCTTTTGTGACTCTGAATCAGCTTAGTAATATTGGTATTTCGGAAGTTTTCTGAAAGCTATGAACACTGCAAGGAGTTAACGAAGGATGAGAACTTAATTATATATTTTAGAGGTAATCCTTTTTCCAACCTTTTTCCAATTCCGATAGCTAAGCAGGAATTTGTTCTACTATTCTCTATGATCGTTTAACAGTTTAGTTATGATTCCCCAACCGTGATAATTGGACTATGTATGTAGATGTTTAAATATATAATGAGAGTTTTTTAGTGATGGTTATTAATTTTGTAATTGTATGGTAGTCATGGACCAGATTTGCTACATGCCTTGACTGCACATTCCTGGCGTATCATATGACAACATATAAATAATAATTGTTACTTCCGGCTAAATGTACATTTCTTACAGCAAAAAAAAAATGATATTTCAGCAACTTACTCATGAACTGATTAGCATTCTATTGCAAGATTAACTACTGAGGTACTAAAACCGAGCTAAATGGATCAGTGAGGGAGAGCTGTACTACGAAATACATTATGCAGAATACAAGGCTACCAAGTCAATGAGGATATCAGTTCCAGTACACCACCTATATATTTTCCTTCCAGTCTCAGTTCATATAGATTAGAAAGGTTCATATGGACATTAAACATATAATTCTGCATAATTTTATTGATGGTGTATATTTTTCATTCTTCAGCTACGAGGTAACAGACTTTAATTTTATTGTTCCAATACTAGGTCTATCCGGTCAGCAACTATGTATTTCACCTGCAATTTTGTTACATTTTTTTAGCTCATCACATAATTTTTACTCGCTCCATTCCATAATATAAGGAATTCTGGCTACAATTGCCATTATAATGGTTTTACGAAGTCAATCACTTAGGATTAATTTTTTTTCTTTCCTCCTCATATGCTACTATGCTCATGGTGCATCGTTGAAATTTATTTATTATTCCCCGCAGCAATGCGTGGGGTATTATCTAGTTTATAATTTTGACAGGACCTCTTGGCGATATTAAAAATTGAAGTTGACTCAAATTAAGTAGAAAACATGCTAGAAAGAAGTACCCCTCCCTCGCTGCTAACAAAAGGAAGAAGTGCTTCAAAAGAAATGTACCGTGTTGTTGTTATGAGCTGTGAGGCTTAATAAGCAGAGCAGATTAGCGTGATTACTGATTGTATATGTTAAAATTGATATACTACATCATGTTTCTATGTTTTGTAGTGCAGACTGCACACTTTTTCTAGAGATAATTTGTGTATCCATTCATGCTTTCAAATCTGTACTGTTCATTCATCTATGCACATATAAATGTGAATTTTATATTGCAGAAATAGCTCACCATATGTATTCACCTAGATATTTACAATTTTCTGTTTACCAGAAAGTAAATGATGAGCATAAATAAGTATTCCTTATTTAATGTAAAACTGAAGTTACTCTGATGGATGAACACAAAATTATTTTGTGTTCTTGGTTGTTATTTGTACTACTGACCATTCTCTCCTGATATACGAACAGAGCATATGCTCCTAGCAAGAAATGTGGCATGGGTGAGTTTATACTCTTGCTTTCACCATGTATGGAATGTTGCATGTCAGTTTATACTCTTTCTTTCATCATGTTGACTTTTTGCACATTTATAGAATCTTTTGGTATGATGCTGTTGTTGATTCACATGTTTTAATTATTAACGACTAGCTGCATAGGAAAACTGAGGATGTACACGGTTGAAAAGCCGGCCTATAACATTATTACAATGTTCATTTATCTACAATCGTTTGGATTTAAGAGTTTCCAGGATAATTTACTAAGGTGGTTATCTCTGGTAAATAGTTTCCTGTCTTCATCTACTCCTTTTATACCGGGAAAAAGAATTATTGGATGCTGATATGAAAAAACTTATAACTTTTATGTACTAAGGCCAAGTGCATGCTCTTCTAGGGTGGACACTATGTTTATTCCCGACAGTTCTTAATCACTTAGAAATAGGGTTATGGAATTCTGCAACATATGTGATTTAATCTGAAATTTTATTGGTTCAGGTAAGTGGGTTGCTCATGTGAAAATGTATAGCTTTCTGAATTTCTTTGTTGGTAAAATAAGGTACGCTTGATAAACTTGCTTTTGGTGGACGACTGATAGAAATGTCAAGATTATCATCCAATCTGCAGTAGGAGAATCATCAAAGAGTTCATCTTTGTGTAAGCTCATATTATAGAAGATTTTATGCCAATATTTTATCTTTCCAAAACATGCCTTGCACGTGCATAATTACTAGTTTTATAAATGTGCAAGCATGATGCATGCATAGTTGTATGTGCTACTGTAAGCTGTTCCATGTACCAATAAAAAAATAAAGCTGATTGTTATATGGATATCAAAATATTATAATTGTTCTAGTATTCTCTATTGCATTGTTGAACATTTATGATTTGTGTTGCCACAATTTTTATTCGGGCTGCCTCTAGTCTTTCTAGACCTATAATAATTGGGCACTTTGAAAGAGCTCTCATTGTCAATCAGAAGCCGTGGGAAGGAGGGAGTTGAAGCGGCGGGATTCACGCGGTCGGAGGCTGAGCCCGCCGCCGCGGCTCCCGCCATCGCCATTGCCTGCCGTAGGTGGATTCGCCTAGCCGGATCCGTGGCCAACGGATCCTCCGCTCCGCGATCTCCAACCATCAAGCCCGCTGCCCAAGCCCTCGCCACCAGCCATGCCCCCACCAGCCCGAGCAGTGGTGGAGGAGGGGAGAAGTTGGAGAGAGTGGGGGAAAATGAGTGGGGAGAGAGAAGGTGAAGAGATAAGTGTGGGACTTGAAAAATTTTAAATATGTTGAGAGGAAAGAGAGGTGGAAGTCAGACTTGTAGTTGGGTCTCTTAAAGGCCCGCCTATGAAAATGCATTTTCAAAGGTAGCCTTTGAACCGACTCTGGGGAAACGATTTTTATAAGGAGTAGCTATGGCCCATCTAAAGAGGGTCTCGTCTAGAAAAATCAATTTTGTTCTAGTGGAGGTGGTGAGGCAATGTTTTTCCTATTGACTTTCTTGCCTCCATCTATCCTGCTCTAGTCATGACATATAATGGGCCTTATAAAGCACAGGCCCCTAATTAGCTCATCAAACTGATCCGATGGCTCAAATAAGAAGGAGAACATTAATCTAACAGCCTAAGTTTACTTGTGACGTGGCACCAAAATGTTTAAACTTTAAGGTCTTAATTATAGTTAGTGGGTCATAACTTTAATGAACGATCGAAGGGATGTACATCCACCTACGAAACCCCCCACCTCTGTTGTCATGATGTATGTTATTTTAGAACGCATAATTTATGAAAAGAAATTTAAATACCTATATAACATCTAAAGCATACAGCTAATTAGAAAATACTTATAAATTCGAAGACAGATACAAAATATATATCAATCAATTTACGGTTTAAAGTGGTCAATCCATTAGCTGTTTATCTTTTGAAAAAAAAAACAAATCCCATTTGATCCCCTCCTTGCAACGGTGATTATCAATCAAATGTGGATGGTTAAGATTCCCTATGCACTTGTAACACATGTGTGCAATCTCAATTTTGTATATACCTCGCAAATATCTACAATTTATATACGCGAAAATATTAAAACGTATCTCCACGTTCAGGTCGTATCCCAAATTTTGTAATACACGTGAGATATTCAAAATTTTCTACACGTTCAGAACCTATTCTAACTTTCACAAATTTTCACAAAGGAGGCCGTCACCATCCTCTGCAAAGGGGAAAAGGTAAAAGGCATACGCAAATGGAAAGAAACATGTACTCTGTAGAATCGAAATAAAATGCACTCAAAAATCTTTGAGGAATATATATATATGTTCGATTGATCATGTCTAGATCCCTCTTCGCAAAACTGCTAGCCTACAGAAACTGAATAGAGGTACTCAAGGCATCCAGCACTTATGCCACACTGTTTTTAGATGGCAGGTCTCTATTATTTATATACCTATACCAATTAGGTACATCGGGGAAGCTCACATTACTAAAAGAAAAATGTAACCCTTGATTAGCTGGATAGTAAAATCTAAATCCCATGACACTGTACTTATTATCTCATTCTCTCGCTTATTCAGTGTAAAGTAAAAGTAAGGTGTTTTTCTTTTTTTAATTGGATTACTAATATTAGGCTATTTGCCCATCGTTTATTAACAGATGGGTTGGATAGGACATGAGGCTACATTAAATACATGGGTTTGTTGAGCCTAATTTGATTGCATAGTTTGAGAGACAATCCATCTATGAACATTTCATTTACACTATGTGCAAGGCTCTACATAGCCTAGTATAACTACGATTGGATTCTAAATATAATTGTCTAATAATTATTTTGAAAATATGATGCATCGTGAATACATGGTTGTCTAAGATATATAGGAGGGGGGGCCAAGGGAAAGGTGAAGGCGTAGGGGATTTGTTTTCTTATATATAAGATAGATCGAATGAAACTACAATTGGATTGCTAAATATAATTGTCTAATAATTATTTTGAAAAAGATGATGTACCGTGAATACACGGTTGTCTAAGATATGTAGGAGAGGGGCCAAGGGAAAGGTGAAGGTGTAGAGGATTTGTTTTTTTATATATAAGATAGGCCGAATGGATGAAAATAATGTACCAGTTCAAATGGTAAGGGATGGCGAGATGTTTTGCTATATTTTCCTTATTTATACGATTTTCTCTAATAATTTATTAGAGTGCCACGTGATGGCTTATAAGTGTTTGTATGGACAACGTGCAACCTCTTTATAGTAAAAAAAGTAGCCATCATTTAAACTCGATTAGATGGTATGTAAAATATAGTTTAAAGCACTTACATGAATGATCATTAGCTTTATTAGGATTATTTGAACATATTAATTTAGAAAATAAAATATTGAACTAATTGAATTGTTTTGTTCTCTTTTTTTCTTATATAGTGTATATGTAATTTGGCTATGCATGTTGGCAAAACAATATATTATGATGGAACCCGTCCCGTGTTTGTTGAATTATTTCATATTTTTATGGCATTTCTGATGACATGTATGTGAAAGGGCAGCAGTGTTTGTCCCTCCAGATATTTTTTTTGGTAGCGGCTTCGACAATTCGATTATTCATATTTTCTTATCATGCAAAAAAGAAAAACACCTTACTTTTACTTTACACTGAATCAGCGACAGAATAAGATAAGGATGGTGTTATGGGATTTAGATTTTACTATCCAGCTAATCAAGGGTTACATTTTTTTTAGTAACATGAGCTTCCCTGATGTACCTAATTGGTATAGGTATAGAAAGAGTATAGACCTGCCATCTAAAAACAGTGCAGCATAAGTCATGAAATTAACAATAGTACAATGGAGCATACTAGAAAAATTATAAAATTATGACTTCCATGTAACAATCAGCATTATTTTGTGTATTAGTACATGGAACATCTTACAGTAGCACATACAACTAGGCATGCATCATGCATGCACATTTATAAAATGACAACTTTATTTATTCTACAAGTAACACCTCATGGAGCTCTAGCTCTCTGCATAGCTCAGGTATTGCTTGTTGCCTTCCTTTATTTCATATTAAGTTATTCATAGAATAGCAGAAGATGTTTATGCATGCTCAGAGCAAGCAGCCGAGGTTGCCAAGCTCAGCCTTGCCACACACGCAGAGCACTGCCTTAAGGAAGAGGACATTGGCGGTGACACCGAGGTTAATGTTCACAGCCTCACATAGACAACCAGCGGCAATGGTGCTTGAGAGACTATTGATTGGTGGACAACAGTCTTGCATAGCCTTAGTCGGGTTGTTGAGCACCGTGGATAAATCAAGTTGTGCGCACACATTAAGTGCAATTATATTTTCCCTTGGGCATTGACTACCGCTAGATGGTGTGGGTGGTTGTGTGGGTGCTACGATTGGCGGTTGGCTTGGTGCTACAACTGATGGTGGAGATGGTGCTATGACTGGTGCCGGTGTTGGTTTTGCAGTCACCGATGGTGGCGGTGCTCTCCTTGGTGATGGCGGTGTACGTGGTGGATTTCTTCTTGGAGGAGTTTGAGGTTGTTGGGCTTGGGCGAATGACAAGAGTGGGAGGATGATGACAGCAAGAAAGATGATAGTGGAAACCCTGGATGCCATCTCTTCTTTATGGAGGTTCTTGGCTAACTCTTGGATTGAAAGTTCTTCATTATCTGATGCTATTTATAGGCAGCATCTGATTACTCTACAGTTCCGGTTTTGTCACGTAGGGCACCAACTTGATTGGAAATTTATCTGACGCGAGTTAAGCCAACGATAATTATGGTCACCTTTGTACCGATAGTACTTGCCATTTGCCATTTTGATGGTCAATCAAGCACATTGTCAATTGAAGAACAGTGAACTCATGGATATTTGGGGTCATTCTCTTGAAACTTGAATCAATTAAACATTGATACGGCTGCACTGATTGACTAGCTGGGATGATGCAGAAAATTTGTGTAATCTGTACTTCTCCTCCCTAATTAAACTGCATGCACAAGTACAGATCAGATGAACTATTTTCTGGCAACGATACTTGGTTGAAAGCAAATAATTCTTTCTTTCCTAGTCTGATCGTTCTATGCCTTCGAATGGATGAATTGGATTGAAATTCTGCTGGTATTTTTTTTAAGAAACAGTTTAAAACTTTTGTGGAAATGTTATGGTTGTACGATCGAGTACTAGTTGAGGTGTACGTGTTTGATCTTAGCTTCTACCTTCCTTTGAATCTCTCTTCCCGTTATGTACCCCAACTGATACTTTTATTGGAAACATTTCAATATCAAGGCATGCACATATGTCCTGTGCTAGCGCTGGCTAGGTGAAGATCCTGCAACAAAAGGCTTTGTGATGCTGAAACTGGCTATATAATTAAAATCTGAAGTTCCTATTCTATTTTATTTTTTTTTCGAATTTTTCTTTAGGTAAGTGTTTCGTTCTATCCATTCATGTCGTTAGCAAACCATCGACCCATCACCTTAATTAGTAACAGGACCTGTACGTGTCAGCTACACGAACTGGGTGAAAGAAAATTTTGTCGAACATGGAGGAGGCTGTTTGTTGCCATTTGGATATCAATCCTCTCGCGTTATGCCAGGCCAGGATCCTCCAGGCAGCCGTAAATAGAGGTTTCGGCGAGCTGCAGAAGAACATCCTCAGGCCACTGTTAAAACTCCAAGGGCAGACCCAGCCTGCACCGGCTTCAAAATTTCTGAAATTTTTATCATATCGATACCCTGATATAAATGCTGAAAACGGGCATCTCTACCACCAACCATCACACCAGCACAATTACCAGCACCATCCAGCGGAGGTCCGTGCCCTAAAGAGAATTTAATTGCACTCAACGTGTGCACAAAACTTTGATTTAATTGTGCTCAACAATGGTGTCGAAGTATCGATCGAGTTAGACTATCAGTCAGAGAAGGACTGATCGATCATTGATCGGAGATTAAAAAAAATAACAGAAGGAGCGTATATTCCGATTAAGAATCGGAATCAGACTTCCTAAACATGCACACTTGTAGTCTTGTACATAGAACACTGTAGGTGTCGATTGGAAGCCCCACATAGGTGCATGTTTTTCAATTGGCGCCGCTGAGACGGAACTAATGAGAAATCATAGGTATGGTTTAGCAACATGCACCCATGAGGTTCTATGAATCCTCGTTAGTTCGGCTTGATTTGAGCCAATGCATAAGGTAGCTCCCTATTACCCCAAAGCATCGCACATCCAAGAACACATTAGTCAACATATATTGTTGAATGGTTTCCAACCATCCATCCAAGAACATACCAACCATATCCATCCAACAACAACATAGTGACTCTAAGACTGTTTTCAAGATAATCAAAGAACAAAATTACGGAATCAAACATGCATAAGTTAGCATCTAAGAACACATATCTGGTAGGAAGAGAACGTCATTGCCGTTGCCACTGCTCACCGTGATGAAGTCCTCCCGCTAGTGCGTTGAGCGCTACCACAGCCAGGCATCATTTAGTGCACCGTCTACTGTCGAGCCCCCCAACTTCCACTCCCCCTTAGCCAAATTTAGCCACGCCTTAAGCTCGTTGCAGCTGGATCTACCCTCTACCGAGCTCATGGCTGGTAGATCTAGAAGGCCCCTACCTCATGGCGAGGGAAGGAGGCAGGGCGACTAGAGGGGAATACGAGCAGGCCCCGGAGCACGCCGAGCTACCATGGGAAGGTTGCCTGCCACACACCGTCGTTCGCGCCCTTGCTGTGGGGAAGCTGCTCGCCGCACGCCCTAGAGTGGAGGCCGCCCACCACTGTTAAGGGGCCACACCCTCGCACGGGAGAATAAGAGAAGAGAAGAGAAGAGGATTTGGATGGATCGAGAAGATAAAAGGATGGTGGAAGTAAAGAGAAGAGGATCTGCTGGAAGATAAGACCATTCATTTAAAAAACCGACCCTGCTGCCTCCTGCCAGCTTGGCTCGATCCGTCAGTGCTGGTTTTCTTTAAAAACCCACAGTGATATCTCACATATTGATATCGATTTTTAAAACCTAGCACTAATGACTCACATATAAGTACCGATCTTTATTATGAACTGGCAGCAATAAGTGGTTTTAGGTGTCGATTATTAATTTGATCCTATCAAAACGTGAAAAACCCATATAGGTGCTTATTTTAAGCAGCCGACACCTATCAGACCTATCCCTGTGTATTGTTCTGTACTAATGACACATAGTTTTGTGGTTTAGAGCGATGTGCTCTACTTACATTTGTTTTCCATGTGCTAGACACATAGTAATTAATGACCAATTCATGCATTTAGCATTATGCTAGTATGGTGTTCTTCATTCGTGGATAACTTACTACTTACTCCATCCAAAAGTTTAGGACATATTTTTGTCACCAAAGCCAAATGAGGAATTAACTCATCCACCATATGATAAAACCAAAGAATTATATATATGCATGCATGTATCCAATGAATACTAAGATGTCTTATTGAGTTTCGGTCAACAATTTAATTTAGCATACGGAGACTACAGATATGCCTTATACTTTGGGAAAAAAATCAAAAAATAAAATATGCCTTACACATTTCGATAGAGGCAGTAATGTTGCATCTTTTTGGACGGTCTGCCTCTGGTCGAATTCAATTACAACGAGCGTCAATACTATTGGAAGGCATGCAGTAGATGATCTATTGTTGTAACTACGAAGGTGACCCGCGCCTATGTCTTGGCATTTGTATCGTTGAAGGGTAATATTATAGTTTGCTCAACAATTGTCTCACAGTTAGTTGGAGAATGTCCTTTTAATGTATATTGAGGGTTTTATTTTTTAAAAGCATATCTCAAAAACCATTCATTGACTTTTAAATAGAAGATAGATTAAGTTCATATAACTTTTATATCGAGTAAATATTAAACTACCGCTAGCTAATTATCATGCATACCATTTGTACACATGCCGTGTAAATATGGTTAATTATAAGCAAAAATTATGAGATCAAGGAACTCAATGTTCATGTGATTGAATCGCCTCGTGAAGGCAAATAACAAACAAAACAAGGGTAGATTAAAAGTTAGATTATTTTTTTCTGTATATAAGTTCAACAATATTTTCTCCATAGTTTTAAAGTACTTTAAAGGGTTTTGGCGCACATAAAGACCTACATAATTGTTTAGCTTGGTAGTGCAAAATATAGCATTGTTTGAAGCTAATTTCTTTTCTTTCACATGTTCGTTTGTGTCATGGTTATGGATACCACGTACCCAATAGTAATTGACTAAGCTCGCCGGGGCTCACCATATACCAAGTCATATACGGAATCATACCTCGTATATATAGTTCCAGATAAGGAAGAACGAGTAGAGTTCTTTATGAAAATGACAAGGACTGCTCAGATTTTATCCATATTGGTTTTCCTAATTCTACTTAAAAAAAGGGACATCTATCGGTATAAATACAAGAACCCCTAGGAGGGGAGGAGGGAAAATAGACACACAAGTCAGAATACACACCAACACACGCCGCCAAATATCGATATCAGAGATAAGCCTAGATAGAACCAATATGGTGCATGCGGATGCCGACAAGAGGGATATAGCGCCAAATCTGATCTCGATGAGTTCATACTTGAGGAGGAAGATTACCCTGTTGTCGACTACGTGTTGGTTATCTATACCGCCAAGTCGACGACAGCTAGAACTTGTGTGATTCTGATGAATATAGAACAACACCGGCTTCGGCCAACAGGAGTAGCGCTATTACCTGTCAGATAAGGGGACCGAACCTGTATAAAAATTCTTGTCTCCATCTCTTTTACCTCAATCTCGCATATACCCTGGTACCAACAATCTCCATACCATGCAAATCTCCATACCATGCAAATACCGTAGTCGTAACCTAGAATGTCGACAGTTTGTTTTCTTTGAAACAATATTTCTTTGAAATAAGACCATAATTTTATAAATTTAATTAGTATGTATAGTTTACTTATAAGAACCATGTGTTTTGCTCGTTCACGAAATAAGCGAAACGTCTTATTTGCAAAAGAAAAGTAATTTGTGAACAAAAATTTTATATATGTGTTCTTAGCAATCTAAAAGTAAAGGCTAGAAATAAATTTCGATAAAAAAACCTCAAAATCAACTTCAAATTTAAGGTTGAAAATTTAAATTTTGGTTGATAAGCATAAGTATAAGAAAAAAGATGAGGCCCTAAATTTCGAAGTATTTTTAAGTAAATTTTATTTGTATCATGTAATATGGTTATATCAATAATATAGTTTTGTCATGTAATTAAGGACCTATTTGGTTGCTACCCTGAGGAGAATCTGCCTGACCTGAGAGTAGCCTGACTCATTTGACTTCTTGTTTGGCTGCTACCATAGGACCTGACGCACTACCGCACGCAATTAGCCTAGTCAGGTGACGAAAATCGGTTGCCTCAGCTCCAGGTGCAGCTATATATATATAAAAGTCACCGCCGTATGAAGCTCCCGCTGTCGCACAAAGCTGCCTCGCGTGGATCCCCGCCACCGCGGCCGTTGTCGTCGCCGTTCCGCCCATCCGGCGAAGCCCCTGCCGCTGTCGCCGTTGTCGTGCGATGCTACTGCCCCTTTCCAGATCTAGCTTCCCACAAAGCTTCCGGCGAGGCTGTCGAATCCCGTCGTTTCCTGTGGCCTCTTCGCGCGAACCTTCCGTCGAGGCTGCCGATTGTTTGGTTCACGAAGAAAGCTACGGACTCGTCGATAGAAGCTCACAGCTGGAAAAAATCATTAAAGATCTAATTTGCTGTAGGTTTTGCTGGATTTGGGGGTTCGTCTCCCTTTATTATTCTCTTTTATTAAAAAAAGCCTAAAATAGTTGGACACGAAAAGGCTTAGTGTCAATGGTTTTAAGAAAAGAGAAGTAAATATTTGGACTCTCGTTGAACACGAAAGAGCGTTCAACGAGAGTCAAACCCAGACCGACGGGGTGCATGCCAGGCTGCCAGCGACCTCTGCCACTACGCTACGAGCGCAGTTCTACTGTGGTCGATTTATTTTTTTTTTGTATGCGATTGATTTGATTTTGCTTATGGAAAGCTGGTACATATGTATTTTGGTTTAATGGACGATGCTGCCGAGATTTGCATCTTCTTGTTTAACACTTTACTTAGCATTAATCATCTAGAGCAAATCACTTGGTTTTCTTCGATTCTCAGATAGCTGCGACAAACCAAACAAGCACAACCTCAGACCGCCTGACCAGGTCGTGTTCCTGAACTTTTCATATGCCTATCAGGCATGGAAATTCTTCAGACATGGTGTCGAGACGAGCACCAACCAAACATGCCCTAATATTCTTACAAGGGCTAAAAAGCTCCAAAATCAACATAAATTTAATCACGAAGATAGTTCGCAACGGCTTTAAAAAACCCAATGAGCCCCACAAGATCACTTAGAACGCGGCGAGCAGCATCACGGACGAGTTGGGCTTCTTCTTCGGTGGCAGGAGGTAGCTCCGGGATAACCTCCAACGCCGCCGCCTCGGCGAGCTCCGCGCCCACGGCGGCGTCGTGCCGCCGGAGCAGGCGCTCGTGCTCGGGGCCCATCGCCTCCATGTCGGCCTCCAGGTCCGCCTCCATCCCCTGGAACGTCGCGAGGAACTCGACCACGGTCACCACGCGCTCGGTGGTGATCGCCTCGCCGCCGCCGCCGCCGCTGTCGAGGTCGTCGCGCTCGCTCATCGCGACGGCGGGGTCGACGACGGGGAGCAGCCGCTGCGTCTGCCGGATCATGCCGCGCGCCGTCTCGAGGCACCTCCTCGTCGCGGTGGACCTGACGGCGAGGCCGCGGATGGCGCCGGCGACGGACAGCCGCAGCGACGCGGCCGCCCGGAGCCTCGCCACGTGCCTCGCACGCTCCCTCCGGATGCCGTGGCGCGCGAACGCCGCCGCCGCCGCCATTGTTATCGGCTCGCCGCCCGGCCGCCCCTGCTGGGAGTAGAGGTCCTCGAGGTCGTCGAGCGCCGCCGCGACGGCGGCCGGGAAGCGGAGGCGGCGGTAGTCGTGGTGGCGGCGTAGCCGGAGCAGGCGGCGGAGGCGGTGGCTCCTGCGGGGTGAGGGGGTCGTCGTCAGGTTGTCCACGACGAGGCGGACGTAGACCGCCGCCGCCGCCAGATGGAGGGGATGACCTTGCACTTGCACTTGCATGTCAGCCATGGCGTCGATCGGTCTATGAGCAGCTTTTGGTGTCGATTGGCGTATATATTGGCGTCGAAATATCGAGTTCGAATTGCCATCGGAGAAGGACTGATCATCGCTGCTCGGACAAAAAAAAGAAGGATGAGGATATCTTCCGATTAGGAATCGGAATCAGAGTATCAGACTCGCTGAGGAGATTATTTTCTGTTTGGCTTGAAGAGTGACTCTCTCATTGTTTTACATTGCAAGCTGTTTTGATTTTTTCCTAATTACTTTTAAAAATAAATTAAATAAGTTTATTAAAAAAATATATTCAACATTTTTAACTTAAAACTACTATATTATTAAAATATATTAAATAATAGTTTTAATGAAACTAATTTGTTATTGTAGTTGTTCTTAAATTTATAAATTAAGGTGGTGTTTGAATCTATGTACTAAATTTTAGTCGCTGTCAAATCGGATATTTGGAGACTAATTAGAAGTATTAAACGTAAACTAATAATAAAACTAATTGCTCACACTGGGTTCAGATGCATCAAGGGCAGGGTGGCCATACTCTGTTTTTCTTTGGCATAAGTAAACCTGAAAAGCACCACAAATTATGGCCTTTTGTTCTCCGAATCCATCCTAAATGTATCGGCATCACGTATGAATCAAAAAAGATTTGGACTAACTGAAGCATCTAGGCCCCCGTCGTTAATTTTGGTAATTAATGACAAAGCACTAATTGTGGACTAACCGTTGTCTTTGAGTTATATATTTTAAGTTAGATCCACGTCATATGTGCCCATGGATGATTATCGATGGATTAAAATTGATGGCGCAAAGCAAAGGGAAAAGAAGACGGTAAAACTAGTGCTTTAGTTTTGAATTGATCGAGGTGTAGGGGATCAAATTTGCTAGTTTATTTTTAGTTTCGCCATACTATTAAGAGGGGTAATGACCTAGCAAAGAGATAATTTTAATTGCCATATTAGGTCATTATGCATTTAGACTTGTGCTCACATTTCACCACACACACACTTTTCACATCACACATAGTTTCACTGTGTTCGGCCTGACCAGGGGCGGTCAGACCGGCCGCATAGTGGCGGTCTGACCGGCGTGCCCTGGCCGGTCTGACCGGTCCTAAGCGAGCGGTCTGACCGGAGCATAAGGCCGGTCAGACCGGCGGCACTTGCGCGGTCAGACCGGCCCCCTGGAGGCCGGGATGGTGTTGCTTGGGGCGGCCGATACAGAGCCGACGGAGCCATATTCCGTCAGACCGAGCTGAGGGCGGTCTGACCGAGCCGAAGCTGGTCTGACCGGCCACTCAACGTCGGTCTGACCGGCCAGGCCGATGGAGCCCTCTGACAGGGCTACAACGGCTAGTTTTCTAGCCATTGCAGAGTAGCACGGTCTAACCGGCCACATACCTCCGGACAGACCGGCAGAGCACAGAGTTGGGGTATTCGCCCCCAACGGCTAGTTTTGGTTGGTGGGAGTATAAATACTCCCCCTCCAGCAGCAAGGGGGCTCTCTTGGCACCCAATTCAATTGCATACACCCCTTGCACCTCTCTCACACCCACTTGAGTTTTGTGTTCATCCATCTAGTGTGTTAGAGGGTTAATTAGCCAAGAGTCAAGTGCATTGCTTCCATTTATAGAGCTAATGTAGCACTTGATTGACCATCTCCACGCCGGGTCATCGCTTGTTACTCTTGGAGGTTGCCGCCTCCTAGACGGCTTGTGGAGGAGTTGCCCGGTGACCTCTCCGAGAAGATTGTGGAGGAGGCCCGGTACCGGTTTGTGAGTGGTTTGGAGTTCACCACCTTCGGAGTGAAGGAAGAACTACCCCGAGTGATCGAGGCTTGAGTAGTCCTCTCCGTGGGCCAGCTCCTGCCTTGCCCACCCCTTGACGAAGGGGGCGTGCGGTGGCTTCGTGGATGAGCGGTGGAGTTGGGTTCGCCTCAACGGGGAGTAGGAAACCGGCGAGTTTCTGAACCTCGGTGAAAAATCTCTTGTCTCACTGTCTCATTTAATTGTCGCATTTACATTTGAGTAATTTACATTTCTAGAGACATACTTGAGATCATATCATTCTAGGATTGCTAAACATTGATATAGTAGTGTGATTTACTTTCCTAGTGATATACTTGAGCCGCTTTCACCCTAGGATTGCAAAACATAACTTAGTTGCTTAGTTAGTCTTGTCCCTCACCAAGCCTAGCAACTTAGGTTAGTTTTGATTATGTGTCATTTAATTTTAAATCGTCTATTCACTCCCCTATAAGCGACATCTCGATCCTACACTAACCTATTTTCTCAATCCAAACAGAATGAGTTTTTATTTAACGTGTCACATATTTATTACCTTAGAGACATGAATTTTATTGGAGACATTATTTTATTATTTTTGAAACTTATGATCAATCATAAAAAATATTTGGAATTGCTTTGAACCTTGTGTATATTTCTTACGAGCTCTCTCAAAAATCTAAATTTGTTTTTTCACCCCTCATCTAATAAGAAGCATTTAGGTCATTTTCTCTCTGCTAATTGCTCCTTCGGTAGGATTGTAGATATTTTAGGACAAAACAAGTAATATCCCTTGTTTGGCTTTCGTTCAAAACGACGTGCATGTTTCCATGACCCAAGATAGTAATATATATATATATACTCTCTCCCTTTCAAATTTATGACGATGCTAACTTTTATATATAACTAGAAAAAATATCTGTGCATTTCAACGGGTGAAGGCTATTTTATTCTTATTATTGTTATAAGGTTTAATTAAAATGAAATTCACTGTGAAAATTCTCTTGGATATATAGTAACTTTTTAGGAAATCATGAGCTGTAATTAGGAGTCCGATCGTCTCAAGTTAGCATGCGAGTTATTTTAAAGCGATTTTTTATACGACTTCTTATGTATTTCCAAAACTGACTCAAATGCAGATATTATTTCTAAAAGCGAACGAACTTAAAAACCGAAAACCGACTCATATACGGATAACGTACCAAAGTACCAGTAAAAACATCTTCAATTTTATAATAGTAGAGATAAAGATATACTCTAATGGAGTAAATTTCAAAAACCCCATGTTTTATTTTCAAAGTTATATAAAACCACAAATATTATGATATTATGAGTTGGTCATCTTCTTCGCTAGCACGAGGTACTTGTGGAATATCCTCTCCTTGAGCTCGGCTACCTCAGTAGTTTCACGCTGTAGGAGCAGGCGCCGGTGGCCCGCCTCCATCGCCGTCGCAAGAGCCGCCTCCATCCCCTGCGCACGACCGAGGCGCTCAACGAGGGACACCACACGTCGCGGGTGGAGGTCTCGTCCGTGCTTCCAACTGGATATATGCAATCATTTAAATTGAAAACTTAGTTCCTCAAACAACTCAATATGAAATTCGCTTTTATGAAAATTTGAATTCAGGATCTTGAGGTGCTATTGAGGTCACTACAACTACTAAACTACATGTCCTTTCGCATGACATTGATTACCGAGCAGATTGTATTTTGGATATGATATTGATACCATTAGTAAACCGCTGACAAAATATAGGAGCCCTGTTGTTTCACTAATTGATATGCTTATCCGAATCGCTCATAAGCATAAATATAAGCGCAATAAGATCCTGCGAAAGGGACTAGCTTAATTTGAAGTTACTATATTATAATTGTATGCATTCACAACTATTAGGGCATTCACAAGTAGCAGCGAATTTGCAACAATTGTAAATAGTGAGTGGTGACAAGAGACTCAATGACCATACTCCGTTTTTCTCTGTTGTTTTATACAAATAGTGAAGAGGAAATCGTACGATACAGTTGTAGATTCCAAATACGCACTGGATTCCAAGTTTATTGTCAGATTACAGTGGTTTAAAATTTCATATTTGATAAAAATAGGAATAAAATAATTTATTTAAATATTATCAACGAATCACATATCCAGATCCATAGATTACCTTGCTCTAAATTAAAAATATCAGATCTAAAGTTGTGCCGAACCGGGCATATATCTACTGAACACAACATACCCATGCATTCGAGCCTAGCTCCATGGGTACGGTCCAGCAACGAATGTCAGGGACCAAAGGAATAGCGGTGGCAATGGTGACATGCTTGGGAGGGGCACGTACGGAATACAACGATAGTTGCCTCGTCTTCATTCTTAGCGACGGCTACATTGATGGCACCAGGGAACATAAGCGAGGCAGACATCACCACCACAACATGAGCGCGCCGACATGTAGATCTTACAATGGAGATATGTATTTTCGATTTTATACAATGTAGATTATTTGTCTTAGGGTGTGTTAACTTGATTCTTTGGGTGTAAAAACTTTAAAGTATACAGACACACATTTGAAGTATTAAACGTAGACTAATAACAAAACAAATTACAGATTCTGACTGTAAACTGCGAGATGAATTTATTAAACCTAATTAATCCATCATTAGCAAATATTTATTGTAGCATCACATTATCAAATCATGGCATAATTAAGCTCAAAAGAGTCGTCTCGCAATTTACATGCAAACTGTACAATTGATTTTTTTTCCCACATTTAATGTCCCATGCATGTGTCTAAACATTTGATGTGATATTTTTTGCCAAAATTTTTTTATCTAACAAGGCCTTCATACATTACAACGGCTGTACAAACATTCAATGAGCACAGTAAGATCAGCTCTCAAGCGGTCATCAGCTTCCCTGAGGAGTTGGTCGTCTTCTTTGCTGCCACGGGCTACCTGTGGAATGTCCTCCAGCGCCGAAATCTCCGTGAGCTCGGCGACCTCGGCAGCTTCGTGCTGCAGCAGCAGCCGCCGGTGACCCGCCTTCATCGCCTCCATGGCCGCCGCGAGAGCCGCCTCCGCCCCCTGCGCACGGGCGAGGCGCTCCACGAGGGACACCACCGCGCCGACGTCGGCCTCCTCGCCGGCGACGGCGGACAGCAGCAGCAGCCGCCGCTGCGTTCGACGGACGATGGCCTTCTCCTCCTCGAGCCGCTTCCCCGCCGCGTCGATGCCGGCGGCGAGGTCGCGGATCGGGCCCTCGACGGCGAGGCGCTGGGACGTGGCGCGCCGCAGCCGCTCCTCGTGCCCCGCCCGCCTCTCCCGCGCCGCGTCGCGCGCCAGCGCCGCCATCGGCGCGCTCCCCTCGGAGTAGAGCGCCTCCAGGTCGTCGAGCGCCGCCGTGACGGCCGCGGGGAAGCTGGCGGCGACGACGCCGCGGGGGCGTCGCCGGAGCAAGAGGCGGATGCGGCCGGTGTCGCTGGCGGTGTCGCGGGATAGCAGCTGCTCTATGACAAGGCGGATGTACGCCGCCGCCTGTGGTTGGTCGGCGGCGGCGGCGGCCGGAGAAGAAGGGAGGTGATCTTGCGTAGCTGCAGCCATGGGTTCTTCTATAGGTTTCGATTGGTGTGTGTGCGTCGCCATGGATGGATCATGGATGGCGAGCTATATGGCGCGTGGAAACTGTTTGATCGAGTCCGATTAGCAGTCGGAGAAGAACGAGGGACTGATCGGATGAGAACTGAGCATTCCGATTAGGCAGCGGAATCTGGAACAGATAATTTTCTGGTTCGCAGCAGGGTTTCCGAAATTTTGGGAATTTCGGTACTTTTGTTCCCTAATTATTTTTTGAAAGTTTGACGATTTTTGAATGAATTTGAATAAATTTTGACCAAATTCACAAAAACTGAAAAAATATAATCGGAAACTTTTGAGTGAGATATGTGCTTGCCGGTAGGGGTGAAATTACCGAAATTTTAGTATTTTCGTTCCAAAATTGTAATCCCAGGTTCAAAGCTATGGACACTTCCGAGTAGTAGAATAGAATATAAAAAATATTGATTTCATTAATAAACCACTTAGATAGACAAAATATAGATTTGCATTGCTCAAAGTGCCTCAATGGACATACTCTGTTTTCATATGTAAGCAGCGAAGAGTAGGTCCTGAAAATGAATGAAAAATATGTAGTGCAAACCACATATACACTAAAAATCTGAAAATTGTCGTTATATCTAAAAATAGACGCATGAGTTTTATCCACGTCAACCAGAGTAATGAGTAAAATTTTTACTCTGATTGATGTGGATAAATTTTCAGGCGTTAATTATTAGATACAGCGATAGTTTCCAGTTTCCAATACATATTTTCCTTAGGTATATATAAACGCACTTCATCCGTATAAGCAAATCGATATAGGTTGTTCATATAGGCGGACTTAGTGGCGGCGAGTCACCATGAGATGGCAGTGCTGTTGGCCATCTTTTTGATCAGTGAGTTGCCGTGAATGATCTGCACTATTGTGCCCAACGTTGAATGAAGTGATTCTTGTTATGAAATACATATCTCCAGAACTGGTTATAGGTGTTGGTTTCGCATTACAAAGAAAACCATAGGCATCGAATAATGATCATCACTATTGATTCGTTCATTTTCAAATGCAGAGGACATATAAGAATATACCATCGAACCCCACTCATCATATGAACCTGTAGTCCAGCCTACTGATAAACTACTTCCTTTATCTCAAAATTAATACAGCTATCTCAAAAAAAAAATACAGCTACCTTTAAATAAGATAGCTATATTTTAATATGGAGAGAGTAATCCAAATATATTGCATACTAAAATCCGGATTACATATCTAACAATTTTAACTAATTTTCAACATTACCTATCTGCGATCCTCCTAGATATTCCATCAACCTTGCATATTCTTTACAATTTATATAGCCTTTTTAGTAGTAAACCTTTTCTCAAAATCACAATATAGAAGCAGGATTATGACCATGAAAAGAAAATAATAAACAGAATGATGAATGAACGCATATACAATTTTTCACAAATTTAATATGAATATTTATAAAGATAATTGTATTCAAAGTTTGACTTACATGTCTGATATGTTTGCATGTTTCTGTGAGCCAAGGGAGTAAAATACATACTCAGTCTATTTTTAAATTTACGACGTTATTTATTTTTATATATGACATTTGACCCTGAGTTCTGAGTAAAATACATACTCAGTCTGTTTAATTGTTTTGGCTATCAATCTAAATCTTAAAAATATCATGGAGATAATAACAACACATCTTGTAACTTTAAATTTTTATGTGTAATAATAATTACATATCATTATGCATCAGGCTAGATCAATTTTACTTGTGTAGATCGTTTTAGCCTAGATTCATACGGACTTGCCAAATTATTATACTGAAATGAGCAATTTACAAATTGTTGTATCTATTTGCACCCACCATACAAGTTCATGTATGATGAGCGTAATTTACTTTTTTTTAATAAAATAAATGGTCATACGTTGCAACGTTATATATACACATTTGAAAATGGAGGTTGTATTTTACAACGACTTTACAAAAAATCGACAAGCGCAGCAGTATCATCACAGAAGCGGCCAGCAGCTTCGAGGGTTAGCTGGTCTTCTTCTTCGGTGGCACGCGGCAGCTGCGGAATTTCCTCCAGGGCCGCCATCTCCGCGAGCTCCGACGCCTCGGCGGCGTCGCGCTGCTGCAGCAGACGCTCATAGTCTGCCTCCATCGCCTCCATGGCCGCCTCCAGAGCCGCCTCCGTCCCCTGGCCATGGCCGAGGAGCTCGACCAGGCGCGCCACGGAAGCGGAGTGCTCCACGGCGCCGCCGATACCGGCGACGACGGCGAGCCGCCGCAGCGTTCGCCGGACGCCGGCGCGCGCCTCCTCGAGCCTGCCACTCGCCGCGCCGAGGTCCATGCCGAGGTCGCGGATGCGGCGCGCGACGGACAGCCGCCTGGACGTGGCGTCGCGCAGCCGCTCCACGTGCCTCGCCCGCGCCTCCCGGACCGCGTGGCGCGCCGACGCCGCCATCGACGCGCTCCCCTCGGCGTACAGGTCCTCGAGGTCGTCGAGCGCCGCGGAGACGGCCGCGGGGAACGTGACGCCGCCGCCGCGCGGGCGGCGGCGGAGGGCGTCGCCGCCGGTGGCGTCCACGCCGTGCCAGCAGTTGCACAACTCCTGCGCGATTAAGCGGATGTAGGCCACCGCCGCCGGACAGTCGTCGTCGGCTGATCCCGCCGCGGCGGCGGCGGCGGCGTCCGGCGGAGGAGGATGTTGTTGCATGGTAGCCATGTGGGGATCGATGAGCAGCTTTGGTGTCGAACTGTTCGATCGATCGGTGTGTGCGTGGCCATGGAATTGGATGGAGGGCGGGCTATATGGTGTCGAGCTATCGATCGAGTTGGAGACTTGGAGTAGCAGTCGGACAAGGACTGGGCATTCCGATTGGGAATCGGAATCGGATTGTCAGACGATAATGTGCATTTGCAAGTAGCGAATTGCAACAGTTGTGAATTTATTGTATTTCTTGATTTGTGAATTTAGTTATTTCTTGGTTTATGAATACATGATACGTTAACTTATCCGCGAGAGACACTGTAGGGGCTTCTCCACCGCCGCCCGGAGACGTCGTCCTCGGCCGACGGCATCCCCACGAGGGGATCTCCTCGTGCTGCTGGCGGTGACATGGGCTGCGTGCACACCAGAGGTTAGCAAGGTCGTAGATGAGCTACGCAGTCGCGCCCCACGTCCAAGATCCGCCGCCAGCATCGGTACCGAGAAGATGAGAGAGGGAAGAGGGGATGAATGAAGAAGAAAGGGGCAATTTAGTTAAAAAAATTAGAAAATAAAGTGAAAGGGTAAGTAATGGCATATTTCTAACAAGTGTAAAATTATAATGGTATATTTTCAAATAGATGAATAGTAATGGTATATTTCAAAACTCTAAAATTTA
Organism: Oryza meridionalis; assembly: GCA_000338895.3. Lineage (NCBI taxonomy): Eukaryota > Viridiplantae > Streptophyta > Magnoliopsida > Poales > Poaceae > Oryza > Oryza meridionalis. Next base: position 16,174,752 of record CM002535.2, on the reverse strand, counting down.
TAATGGCATGGATGCAATTCACCCTTTTAATTTTGTGTAGCGCTCCTCCAATTACTCTCGCTCATCTCAATTAATCACCATCATCTCTAATTTAATTTCTACACCTATTCTCTTATCTTTACCAATTACAATTATTTATTATCTAATTCCACTCACTTTTCCTTAACTGCCGTATAAAACTTTAGAAATCTTTGTATTTTAGGATGGATGAAGTATTTTGAACTCAACCTTTACACTAACTGGATAAGGTCACAATTGACGGGCCTAAATCCTCACCTTTGACGGCTTTAGTCAGTGATCAGTGGTCACTAGTGAGTTTAGTCACCTTTGATGGGTGAAAGACCGTCACTGATGACTCACCTGTGACAGCTCAGAGAGTAAAAACCGTTATATGTGTGTCACTTGTGACGACATGTATGGGCAAAGCCGTCACTGGTATGGTCACCTGTGACGGCTTTTGCAATATGAACCGTCAGTGGTGAGCTTACATCCAGAAAAAAAATAATTTCCCCTAGGATTTGCTAGCTATGCCTCTGAAAAACAGAACATACACATGCAATATATATGTCTCCAGTTTCAGCCCATTGCATTAAAAGTTTCAAACTAACATCACATAGACATTCACACACATGCATTGCAAGTTCTCAAATTGAGCCAAGCCGATGCTTCAAAGCACCAGAAATAAATCCAAAAAAAAAGAGAACATACTTCGATGCCAACATACTGAAAAATACAAACTTGAACATAGCATTTCCATCTTTGGTTTCTGAGCCTGACGAATATGGTATAACATACAAACTTACAATTAGATCAGCATAAGTACAGCCCCCAGTGCCTGCAATGACATCATTCAGAGAAGTTTAATGCAACAATATCCTAACAGCCTAACAACCAGATATATGTTACAGATGGGATGACAGTAGCAGGAACAACTTCGATATGTTACAAATGCATATAACTATGCAAGAATAGCCTAACAGCCAGATAATCAGCATAAGCTGCTCCAAAACAGCAAATTAAAATGGGGTCACTCTGACTGAGAAGGCAAAAATAAGTCATCCATATGCATGTCAGTAGTTAAATATTATCTGAAAGAAACGGAAATAGATCAACTGGCAGAGGAAGCTCACCATTTGTAGAAAGAACTAGCGTCTAATTTGTTCAGCTAGCATAGCAATTGGAGGATTTGTAGAGTATCCAAGAACACACCCAAAAAAAAAACTTCTGGTAAGAGGTCTAACAAGGAAAATAAAAACAGATCTAGTGATGCATCAACTTAAATAGAACAAGAAAACAAAGCGAAACAGCATGCCCACTATCCAAACAAAATACTAGTACACAAAGAGCATCTAACTAATGACCCAGTAGCTCATGATTTTTGATGGAGTTAAAGCTAGATGCATCCTTGGACAAGGATTTAGCCACAGGAGCCACAGGAGACGCCGGAATCGGTTGACTGCAAGCTCAGATCTGGACGCAAGAGAAGGAAAGGGTGACTTCTGCTTAGCACTAAACTGAGTAAAATAGATGAGGCGGCAGTGACTACCGAGGATGGGGTGGAAGGGGACAGCCGACGCCTGCTCTCCCCATGGCAGGTTGACCTCGACGACGCGGGGTGGTGTGGACGGCGGACCGCTTACCTCACGGACGGATCTGGCGTCGCTGAAGCTAGGACCGCAGGATCTGGAGCACCCAAACTCGGGATGGCTGGATCCGCGACCTCTGAGTTCAGGGTGTCCGGATCTGGAGCCCCCGAGTTCATGGTTGCTGGGACCGTCAGGGGGAGGGTGGGGGATGTAGAAGCTCGTCGTCGACCGGAGATGAGCGGCGATGGACGGCGGGGCTTGTCGATGGTGTTGGGCAGCGGCGTGGTGCCCCGTTCGCCGATGGTCCTGGCACCGGCGTTGTCTTCGTCTTTGGCTCGATGACGACCCGGATCTGGCGTGGTGGAGGCGGCGACCCGGAGGCGGTGGGCGTAGGAGCCGACGATGAGCAAAGGAGGCGGCGACCTTCGGAGGTGGGCGAAGGAGGCCGGCGGTAGGTGGGAGGAAGAGAAGAGAGACTGAGAGGAGCGCAGGTGGCGGTGGGCCCCATGGGTGGGGGGTGGGGTTTCTTTTTTTATAAGTCAAAATTGATCACCTTTGACGGTGCAAACTTAAAATCAGTGACGGGGCAGAAGTCATATCCATCACAGGTGACGGCTCATCACCTGTAACTCCCTAGCCCGTCACAAGTGAGGTCACACCAGTGACGGGTTGGAAATCAAACCTGTCACTACCTTATCTGTGACGGTTTAAAATTTCGCCTGTGATGGGCTGCGGCTGGATGCCTCACCGATAACGACCGGTCAAAGGTGACGATCATCTGTGACCAATTTATAAACCCATCACTGGTGTGCCGTCATAGATGTAGGGTTCTTGTGTAGTGTTAATTAATAATTTCTTATATTAAAGTAGTTTGATGTATCGAAAGTTATATAATATTTTTTATATTAGTGTTGTTAGTGAAATTTAGCTAATTTCTCTCTCACTTCCCTGATTTAGCTCATTCCCCTGGTTTCGGTTATTTTGTTCTGCTTGTTCAAAGCTTTCTCGTTAGTTGTACTACGTGTTTTGTTTTTAGCTCGAGACGTGCCAGCTCACATCAGGATTATGTTCCTATCGCACGCTTGAGAGCATGTATTGTTATCCTCTCGGTACTGCCTCAATTTTTACCACATGAAATGAGATAATAAGGTGGAAGAAACAAAATTACGCACAACTATGAAAACTTTATTGTTGACTGCTGAAAAACCCCTATAGATGCTGGATTTTTCAATCGGTACCACAGAGACAACACTGATAAAAGAAATCAAAGGTGCCTATTTTTTAATCGGCACCTTTGAGGTCCGAAGAATTTAAAAAATGGCTCAATGCATCGGCTCGAATCTAGTTGATACATCGAGCAGCTCCTGATCACCATAGAGATCCCCATCCAACAATCAATGGTATAGCTTCAGATGGGCATCAAAGAACTTCGACAAACACGAGTGGCGGTCATAGATGACACTCTCCTGTTGCCTCGTCCTGAGTATGCAGCTCACCAATCGCATGTATGTAGCACCACCGCCGCCGCCGCCGCCACCAGCATCGCAATGAGGCCTAGTGAGCGTATAGAGGCCCACCATTTTCTTCATCCCCATCTCCTCACGCATTCGATGTTGTCTCGGCACTATGGAGGATGAGGGTGGTGGCGATGATGCTCGAGGATTTGGAAAGAGGGGAAGAATGGGATAGACAAAGGAGGAAAAAGGAAATATTGGGTGATGAAATATGGGCTCAACTATTTGTTACTCCCTCCGTTCCGTTCCAAAATATAAGGCACAACCACCCTTAAACCAAAAACTAAAAAACAATTATTATCACATTCTAATTTGTATCACTCTAATAAATATAATGCATGTACCTAATAGAATTAGAGATCTTGAGAGTGGAGGATTTAAATAAATAATAATTCAGGGGAGAAGAGATGCTAATTAATTGTATGAATGCACGCACGCCTTATATTATGAAATATTTGAAAAAAAGTAGTTGTGACTTATTAAAGAATGGAGGGAGTATTTTTATTTATTCTTCTGCTAACTGACAAGTGGAGCCATTGTCCTCTAGGCACCATGTGGGATTAATCACCTACAAATCAGCCAAGGCGGCACATTGTCCTGGTTCAAAAAGTTAAGAAAGATAATTTTGTGGGGCTAGTTTTGGGTTCAGATAGTAAACTCAAACCCAGAGCCATAATTAAGAAGGGTAATATAGACTTTTTCCACATATAAACCTAGTCGTCGACCAAACCTAGTCGTTGAGCCTTTTTTTTTTCCAGACGGGTTGGTCCCGCGGAGCCAAACGACCGCCTACGAAAATGGCAACTAGGGGTCAGACCGCCGTCCACCTGCAAAAATCAATTTTTTTCAGATGAATCCCTTAAGATATGCCTGTAAAAATACTTTTATTTTCGCCAGCGGACCTATTAAGTAGTTCGCCTGGGAAAACATAGCCACTCACTAAAAAATCTTACATGTTTCCTTTCCCCACAACCACCCACCCACCCATCCTTATCCTCTCCCCCCCTCTCTACCTCTACCTCTACCCTCCCTCTCCTGTGACTTCAAAAATTTGGATGAGTGGTCTCAACCGCAAGGAGGAGCCGGCGGCCGTCGGTGGCTCGGCGCGCTCAAGGCAGCGGCAGCATTGGAAGAAGAGGATTCGACGGCCGTCAGCGCACGCAAGGAGGCAGCGGCAGCCGTTTGACTCGGTGAGAAGAGGTGGTGGCTCGGCGAGGAAGGAAGAGGAGCCAACAGCGACGACGCTCCCTCCCTCCCTTCCTCCCAGATACGGCAAAGATGGCAGCAGCGGCCACCGAAGACGGCGCTAGCCCCTCACCTCCCTCCCAGATCCGGATGGAAGAGGAGCCGACGGGCCCGACGCTCCAATCCTCTCCCTCCCTCCAGATTCGTCTGTCGGCGGCGTAGACAGTGCTGGCCCCTCCCCTCCTAGATCTAGACGGAAGAGGGGAGCCGGCCTGCGGCGGAGACAGCGCCAGACGGAGGTGGAGTCATCTGCCGGAGGGGGAGGCCGGCGCCGGCGACGGTGGGTAAGGGTGGTGATGGTGTTTTTTTTTGTGCACATAGATCATTTTCGCAGGTGGGTGAATCTAATGCCTATGAAGATAGAGATGCCACCTGCGAAAATGATTTTCACAGACGGGCCGCAGGCTTTCGTTTACAAGCAATCCCTTCTCCCCGTCTGCAAAAACTGTTTTTGGCCGTTTGAAAAAAAAATGATTTTTCTAGTGTGGCAAACTGTTCTTTGCGCACTGGTCATATTGACGCTCATGATGTGATGGTCTAACAGTTGAGCTCGTGTGTTTGATAGGTGGGGTCAGCCCGTGTGCTTGCAGCCGTGGCTAGGGCTTAAGGGTTGTTTGCTTGGCAACTTGGCATCGGGTGTAATTTTGTTCTAAAAAGCAACAACTATTAGTATAGCTAAGTTAGTCGCTGCTTTCAACAAATTGGTAAATTGTTTTTCAATTGAGTCACTAACAGTCTATCCTGCCTAGCAATCACATACTAGATACTATCTCCGTTCTAAAATAAATATAGATATGGGAATCTGTATCCAACGTTGACCGTCCGTCTTATTTTAAAAACTAGCAAAATGCCCGTGCTTCGCTACGGTCCTACCGTACCGATACCGTTTCCGCAAAACTAATATAATAATAATATTTTTACCGATGTTACCGTTTTCAAAATTTAGTTTTTTTTTAATTTCTGTCAGCGTGGCATTGAAGTTGGCACTAAATAGGTGAATTCATAAACATGGAAATTTCCCGACCGTTTCCGTTCGTTTTAAAAAAATAATAAAATAATGTACCGTTTCCGACCATTTCCGACCGTTTTCATCCCTAGCTACGGATAAATCATTTCTTAGGCTAAGTGTTGATTAGAAATTTTAATAATAATTAGGATGGATAAAAACCACCATTACACATTGATATACTCATGTTCTCATAATACTTAAGATGGGCGTGGATGGACTGACGATCAAACGGCGGAGACGACTGTGGTAGGATGTGTCCCACAATTGGACTTATCTATTGATGGTGGATATTGGCAGCGAACAAAACCAAAACAGCGGAACAAGACTGACAACATTGTTCTTATAGATAGAGAAAAAAACGACAACGGCGACCTCCGGGTCTGATCTGGGTCGCTCATTTTTTCCCGGTCTGATCTGTTTTTTCTTCTAATAATACACATGGTTTTTGCCGAGTTCTTTTTTTTTTTGCCCAATCTGGTTTTTGAATAATACACATGTTGCATAATACACATGGTTTTTTCTGGTACGATCCGAGACGCTTATTTTGTCCATCTGATCTGGTTTTTCTTCTAATAATACACATGATTGATCTATTTTTTTAATAATACACATGGTTTTTCTGCTACGATCTAGGTTGCTGAGTTTTTTCCGGTCCGATCTGGTAGTTTTTGTCTGGGTCACCGGTGGACGATTTTTTTTGTTCGATCTGGTTTTTTGGTTGTGTTGTCAGTTGGTTGTTTTTTCCTGTCCAATTTGGTTTTATATGTGCCTAACACAGATGACGGATGAAAAGTAAGGAGGGTATGGAATCATCTTTAATTTTTATAATAGGTAAAAAAAAGATTAGGTAACTCTATTTGGAATTCAATCCTTCCGTGTACACCAAGAAAAAAACTGATCGAAAACAACGGTAGGAAAAAACTGGGCCAACCAGAAAAACCGCAAAAAAAAAATCGTGACCCACTAATAAAAAAATCGGAAACTGGAAAAAAACGCGACAAAAAAACCAGAAATTGCGACAAAAAAAAATGGGGCGAAAAACCGGGCCCAAGAACCGGAGAAAAAACAATCGGACAAAAAAAGGAAAAAAACGGCGTGAAAAAAAGAAAAAAAGATCGTTGGGGAAGAAAAAAAACGACGGACAAAAAAATTTACGGAATCCTTACTTGTTTTTTAATTAGGTACAGATTTATGAAAAAACTAAAAAAGTAGTCATAAAGTACTATAATTTTTTTATTATTTAATAACAACAAAATTACTCGTTATAAAAAAATTTAAATAAAATAAGGTCAAACATTAAACATGAATTGTGCAAAACTGCACTTATTTTGGGATGGATGGGGTATATATTTTCTTCTTTAGCATCGTGTGATGGTCTTTTGCATGGAGTGGTATTCATCACTCTCAAGAGTAGTCCAATGCACATAACTAATTCAGTTGGCGTACAACTGTAAAACTTTAGTGTGATTTCTTTTCTAGCTAGTGTCCGCCGCTTATTGATTTTGGACTGAAATTTTTGAAATCTTGGGCTTTCGATGGCTCCTGTATAATGTGGTCTGAAAATTTGGACTTAGTTTATTTTGACAAAAATGTCTAAATCCTGTGGAAATTCGTTAAAGTTGAAAAAAGAATTCAGGGATATTTGGTTGCTAGCTACAATTTACCATAGTCTATCACCCCTAAGGTTAAGCAATAGACTGATTTGGCAACTGATTGGTTGTTGCCACGGACCATCTCCAAGAGATGTCTAAAATTAGGCTCCTAAAAAATCTGTATTGGGAGTATCCCAAAAGATATTGGGCTAAAAATTCACCCCCATCTCCAAGAGTATCACAATACTTAATTCAAAAAAAAAAAGCTTTAAAATCTGTCATGTCTTCACTGATGGATCCTCCTAAACTGATTTTTCTCCAATTGGAAGTACGTGGAGGTGCCTAAAACTAGCTCCAATTTGGTTGGACTTTAGATGTGCCTAAATATTGGGACCTCTTTGGGAACCTGTTGGAGGGTTGGTTTTACCCTTAATTCCCAAAATTATATTGGGACCTCTTTGGGAACCTGTTGGAGGGTTGGTTTTACCCTTAATTCCCAAAATTCAACTTTTAGGAAAATAGGATTAGGCCTCTCTTGGAGATGCTGAAAAGATTCCTTATAATCAGATTAGGTTTCACATGTAAATGACTTACAAAAATGTGACAAAATTCTCCTAGATTTGCTAAGGTGTGACCAAGAATTTATTTGATTATCTCAAGTTAGATAAGTGTGATAATATTTATTGACATATAGTGACAAAATGTGACTAGGAACCAAACGAACCCTAGTATTTCGATCCTCCGGAATGTTTGTATGTGTTTTGAAATAGTGAATCCTAGCCATCTTTGTACTCTCAACCTTTCTGGATTTTTCACCTTTTAGTCCTTTTAAAAAACTTATCCTACAAATAGATCTTAAAAAAACATATTCTAGAAATGGTCCTTTTTTGCGGCACCAGTGTCATTGGTGCCATGGTCCAACATGACAACGCCAATGACATTGGCGCCATCCCCTCCACCCCCGGGTGAAAGCTAATTCACTAATGTGAAGGGGGACGGCGCCAACGACATCGGCACCGAGGACCAATTTGTAAAAAAAATGTTGAAAAGGACCTATTTGTAATAAAAAAGGATCCATTTATAAATAAAAATATTTACAAATAGATTCTCGGCACAAGCGTCATTGGCGCCAAAGACCTATTTGCAAATTTTTTTTTTATTTACAAATAGGTTATTTTCCAAAAAGGGTTACAATTTGGTCCTCAGCGCCAATTACGTTGGCGCCGTCCCTCTTCACATTTGTGACTTAACTTTCACCAGGGGGCTATGGGGACGGCGTCAACGTCGTTAGCGCCGTCATGTTGGACCACGGCGCCAATAACATTGGCGCTGTCATTGGCGCCACGAAAAGAATTATACAATAAATTTTTTTAGGAGTCTATTTGTAGAATATTTTTTCTAAAAGATCGAAATGTAAAAAATCCAGCTCAACCTTTGTCTTAAAAACTGTACAGAACCACAAAGAGTGATACCGTTTGGAATATTTGTTGTTCGCCTATTTATTTCTTTCACATGTATGGCTTACATACCGGTTGAAATATTTACTGTTCTTGTAAAGCTGGCTGCCTGATCCAATAAATATTTATGGTGAGTACTTTTTATAAGAATATCACGTCCTTACACCTTGTTTAGTTGGGGAAAATTTTTTGGGTTTGGTAGTCACATCGGATATACGGACACACATTTAAAATATTAAACGTAGTCTAATAACAAAACAAATTACAGATTCCGCCAGGAAACTGCCAGATGAATTTATTCATGCATGTGTCCAAATATTCGATGTGACAACGTGAAAATTTTTTGTTTTGAAAACTAAACAGGGCCTAAGGCATTCGTAGAAGACATTTAAGGTTTCCTTTGGTTCGACATGACATGACCTCTGGGATGGCACCTTTTGGCTGTGTTTAATTCCACGCTAAAATTAAAAGTTTGACTAAAATTGAAAGTTTGAAGAAAAAGTTAAAAGTTTATGTGTGTAGGAAAGTTTTGATGTGATAGAAAAGTTAAAAGTTTGAAGAAAAAGTTAGGAACTAAACAAGCACTTTGTCATTCGTAGAAGACATTTAAGGTCTGCTTTGGTTTGAGAATCACTTCCTACAAAGTACAAACAGTTTAACTTATTCAAATTAGAAAAAAAAAATCCCAAAACCCAATTCCTCTCCAAATTAATAAGTTGAGGAAACCTCATGGGTAGTACTGGCAATTTCACACCCTGGTAAAGTGAAAAGCCTAAAACTGTGGGCGAGTTTGCTGGACACATCACGTCCTAACCCACCGTTTCCCAACACCTGACGCGCCCTAGATCCTGCAGCATACGGAGGATTCATCCTCTGCAGATTTCACAGCCACAACAACACACAAGCCACTCTGTCACAAGGGACAATGTCACGGATCTCCCATACACGCTTCAGTTAATTCTTTGCTCCATAAAATCTCCACAAAAATATCCTCTCCTTGAGCGGTCCAGCCTCTTCTTCCTCTGCCCAATTGCAACTCGCAAGTCACAAGCTTCGAGGTATATCTGCTGCTACTAGTACTACCTATGTCACCATGAATTCCATGTCCTTTGTCTCCCTTTCCAACTGTTCCTATGTAAGAAGTCACGGTACATTCCAAACGATGATGCTTCCAGAACACCGGATCCAAATATTCTTTTTCAAAATTTCTCACGGGTAGAGCCCGTGACAAAAGTTTGTGTATGTGTGAGAGAGAGAGAGAGTGCTTGAAACCCTGAAAAAGAATTCAAGAGTTTTTGTACCCTCCTGTTAATTGGTAGCTAGAGCAATGGCACAAAAGGTCCAGATGCCCTTCACATGTTCTTGTTTCATGTGAGTTGGATTGGAGTGATGTGTCCCACCCCTCCCAATCCCTTTCTCTCTTGGCCTCAGGAGTCAGCATGCATGAGCAATGCCCTGCTCAATTACACATTTTCCCTTAATTTGATCATCTCCCAACCACTAGTTTAGGTTTTCGCTACGTGTACAACCCGGTTTTCGTTGTATTCTTCCCTTGACAGTTACTGACATATGGGGTCTCGATTGTGCTGGAGGTGTATACAGGGCCCACTTGTCAGCGAGAGGGACCGGGTTTTCGGGACATTTGTCATTGTGTGTTGTGGATGCCACTCTCACAAACTCAGATAAGTAACCTGAAATGGACATGCTACTACACTCTATAGACCTTGGGTATAAAGCTGGAGTAGAGGCCTATCAGCTTCTCCAGCTCTTGCAGAAGCTCACCGCTCGAGCTCTGTCTGAACTCTGAAGATGGAGGAGCACTACACCATGAAGAAGCCGAGGTTGCTTCTTCTTTCCTTGGAGGTGATGCTGATTGCTCTTCTTCTTCCTCTCCATGGTACACATTGTGAGAGCTCTACTCAAGGTGAAGGCGGTGGTGGCGGCACCGGCGCCGGGGCGGCGAACTTGACGGTGACCGGCACGGTGTTCTGCGACGCCTGCTCCTCCAGCTCCTTCTCCAACCACAGCTACTTCTTGCCAGGTACTACTGTACTTCAGTTATCATCAGGCATTCAGCCTGAAATCAATGGTGATGTGTCCCCTAATTAATTTTGGAGGATTACTTTGTTGTTTAGATTTCTGATAATATTTTGGTAGAAGACTATTGTCAGAAATTTCATTCTTCTAAACCGTTGTGGAATGTTTGGGTGGACATAATCTGTTTCTTGGAATTCAAAATTCCCCTTTTTGTTGTTCTGATTTCAAACCATTTTATTTTTTTATAAATTTGTTTAAAATGTACATACATTTAATTTTTGTTACCAAATTTTGGTAAATACACAAGAAATTTGGTAACTAAACAGTAGTGACTATCCTGTCAAAACTAAATAAAATTGTCAACTTATCAAAAATTTTAGCAGGTTTATTTTGGTTTCAATCTGAACAATCCATTTTTCCTCCATTAGTTCGAACTCAGCAGCTCTGTTTTAAATTAGTTTGTGTCTGTCACTTATGGAATTTATTCTGTACTTTTCGTAATAATTTTAGAGAACGTATGATAAACAACTTGCAATCCACAGGTGTGCACTGACATGCTACTTGCACATCCCACCAAAATAAATATAGCCAACTAGCCCAAGGTTTTCAGTATAACAATACTAAACTGTTTAGAATGGTGCTAAGTTTGGAGCCTAGGATTCATATTTTGCTAAAACTTTAATGCTAATCTTATGTTGCAATCAATTAATGTTATGGTATCTTTTTCTAAAAATAATAGAAAATATTTCACATATCCGATTTATCCATTTTGTAATAGATGTAGTGGACGGATTTTTATCCATTTTGTAAAAAAAACGGAGTGGCTATATTAATAACGTTTAAAAAAATATAGTTAAATCATTTTTACAGTATAAATACACTAAAATTATTACATATGTAATATGGTGACTTGCAATATACAAATATATACTGATTATTTTTCTATAAAAATATAGAGCCGTAAATATAGCTACTAAAAAAAATACCATTATCCCAAAAACCTCACAACAATCAACCATTTAATAATCCAGTCGAATACAAATTGCAGATAATTAATCTGATGTTGAATTGCTTGGTTGTTCATCAGGTGTCAAAGTGAGAATCGACTGCATGATCAGCGTGAAATCGGCGTCCAAGGAGGAGATCAAGATCACCGCCGAGAAGGTGACCAACACCTTCGGCGCGTACCAGCTCGACATCCCGGCGATCGACGGCTTCGAGTGCGCCACCTCCGCCGCCGCCCCCACCGCCGACTCCTTCTGCCGCGCCGCCGTCATCGACAACCCCTCGCCGCTCTGCAACGTGCCGGCGGTCACCACCACCGTCGGCCACATCTCCTTCTCCTCCGGCCACGACCACGACCAGCCCAACGCCTGCCTCTACAACCTCAACTCCCTCTACTACCGCCCCGGCGGCGCCAAGAACGGCGGCCAGTGCGGCGGCGGCGGCGGCGACGTGCCGCCGGCCGCGCTGAACACGTCGCTGTTCTACTGCCCGCCGTGGCCGTGGCCGCCGATCCCGTTCTGCACGCCGCGCCCGTGGTTCCCGCCCATCCCGTTCCTCACGCCGCCGCCGCCGCCGTTCTTCCCGTTCCCGCTCCCGCCGATCCCGTTCCTCACGCCGCCGTCGCCGCCGCCGCCGGCGTTCCCGTTCCCGCTCCCGCCGTGGCCGTGGGCGCCACCGCCGGCGGCGCAGCCGCCACCGGCGTTCCCGTTCCCGCACCTGCCGCCGATCTTCTCGCCGCCGTCTCCGCCCCCGCCCCCGCCGCCGCCGCCGGCGTTCCCGTTCCCGTTCCCGCAGCTGCCGCCTCTCCCGCACTTCCCACCGCTGCCATCATTCTACCCATCGCCACCTCCACCTCCGCTGCCGCCGCCATCCTTCCCGTGGTCGTTCCCGCCATTGGCGCCGCTCTTCCCGCCATATCCATCTCCTCCACCGTCGATGTACTCTCGCAAAGATCCGAGCACTTGGCCTTCCTCTTCTTCCAAACAGCAGCCATGAGCAAATACATTTTGTTTTTGCTTGTGCTGGAAATTTATATTGTGTACTATGTATATTTGCACTCTGTATACAAATATTTGTAGATTTTAGGTTTAAAAGAATAAAGTCTAGGTTAATCCTACTTTGTAACTATGAAAGGGTAAAATAATCGCGGCTTGTGCTCTCTCTGTCTTCGACTGTTTGGTAGTGTGGAAATTTGGCATACAGGTTAATATCAAACAGTGAGTCTCAAGTTATGTTTTGAACTTTTTGTGAAAATATATATAGTACATAGAAGTTTTTAATGATTTCCAACACAAAAGAGATCCATGGTTTACCTTGTTTTGAACTTCAGATTGCTCCTGTGGTATATTTTTGCCATTGTCAAAGCTGAATCTTGGGTTGCTGAGTGCGGAGTACTTGGTGTGTTCTCCCCCATTCTGGCCTTTTTTATTTGGCATTGTGCTCTGATTGAACAACCAAGGCTGTAATTTTTTTTCCAAACAATTTTACGACAACAGTGACAATGTAAACTTCATGCATTTGCTTTCACCTATCGCCAGTCACCCTACAGGTAAAGCAGAGGAAATGGGGAAAATATAAAGGGAACGGAGAAAAAAAAAGTATTGCTATATAGCATTCGAATGAAATTTAGGGATAAAATCTTACAGATTTTGGACCATTGGATCCATGCCAAGATTCGTGCATTGGCTTTTCTCCTCCAACTCCAGCGGGCTCCCCTTCTTCTCCGGCGCCGGCGACACCCCAACTCTGGCGGGTTAGGGTTTGGGGTTGGGATGAGGGTGGGGGGTTGGGGGGTTGGGGGAGGGGGAAGAGGGGGGTTTCCTCGGGGTTTAGAGGGATGGCCGTGGGCGGTGGAGGACCGGCGGTGGGTGGTGGACTCCGGCGGGCGGTGAGGCGGCGGCGGCGCCGCCGAAGCCGCGGGGATGGAGGAGGGCGGTGGGCCGGCGTCGGCGGCGGGGGCAAAGCAAGCGTGAGATTAGGAGGCGGCGGCCGGTGGTGGCGGATCAGGCGGCGGGGAGCCGCCGGAGACGGGGAAGACGGCGGGGCGGGGGCACCTCGTCGTCGCCGCCATGAGGAGAAAGAGAGGGGAAGGGGAGGGGGGAAGGGGGAGGGGGAGGGGGTCTCGCCGGCGCCGTTGACTCTTTTCGGCCAGCCGGCGTGGCGGGCGGCGGCGCGGTGGGGCGGTGACGGCAGTGGCGGTGGCGGCGGCGCGAGGGGACGGGAGGAGTGGGTGGCGACTGAATGGGGAGGAGGAGTTAGGGTTAGGGGGTTGCACAATTCTTAAAGCATATCCAATGGTCCAAAATTCAAATGATAGGAGGTGGGATTTTCTGTCACATGATATATAGATAGCCCAAAAAAAATGTAGTCAAGTTTTTTGCAGGAAATATCATTTTCCAATGAAACTATTGAGTTCCTTTTTGCGAGTAAAATTAAAGACTTCTTTATTTGCAGGTAATCATCAAGGCTTACAAATTTACAATACAATTGAAGATCAGAACTAGTCACCCTTCCTTGATGAAAGAGTAATTTTACATATTGCATTTAGAAGGATAGCATTTGCTTCAATGTAGAGTCTCCGAGCATAAGAGCAGCATTGCACAGAGCTTTTGACCAGGGTTGACAATAACAGTGGTTACTGCATGGTCAGTTACTGCAGGTGTTCGGTTTGGTAAACCGTTGGTATATGGTTTGATAAAATTTGTTTGAACTAAAATTTAAAGAAGATCAAAAAACATATATAAGTAATAAATCAGTTCTAGTGCTATCTAGTAAAAAAATCTTGTGTGAATTACTAAAGTTAACTTAATTTTTTCGAGCTAAACCAAAATGGAAATAGAAATAGGCCAACCTGAGCACTACTCATGAAGCCCATTTAGGTTAATCCTACTTTGTAACTATGAAAGGGTAAAATTATCGCAGCTTGTGCTCTCTGTCTTTTGACTCATTAGCAGTGTGGAAATTTGGCATCCAGGCTAATATCAAACAGTGAGGCTCAACTTGTGTTTTGAACATTTTGTGAAAATATATACATAGAAGTTATTAAATGGTTTCCAACACCAGAAAAGATCCATAGTTTACCTTGTTTGGAACTTCAGAATATACTCCAGTAATGTATGGTTGCCACTGTCAAAGGCTCAAAGCGCTTGGTTGCAGAGTGCAGAGACTTTTCCCCGTTTTGTCAGTTCCTTGTTGGTTTGGCATTGTGCTCTGATTGAACAACCAAGGCTGTAATATTTTTTTTCCAAACAATTTTACGACAACAGTGACAATGTAAACTTCATGCATTTGCTTTCACCTATCACCAGTCACCCTACAGGTAAAGCAGAGGAAATGGAGACAATATAAAGGGAAATGAGAAAAAAATGTAGTAATAAGTTGTTGGTAGAAAATATCATTTTCAAATAAATTAAAGAGTTCCCTTTTGCGAGTAAAATTAAAGAGTTCTTTCTTTGCAGGTAATCACTTGGGATTGCAATACTCAATACAGCTGAAGACCAGAACTAGTCACTCTTCCTTGATGCCAGAGTAATTTTAAATGTTAATTTTAGAAGGGGCAGTATTTGCTTCAGTGTAGAGTTTCCGAACATATAAGAGCAGCAGTACATAGCCCTTTAGACGAGGATTGACAATACTGGAGGTTATTCAGTTACTGCGGGGCTTCCCCTCAAAAAAATAATTACTGTGGGGGCTTGGTAGGGTAAACCGCCAGTATGGTTTGTTAAAATTTGATTGAATTTAAATTTAAAAAAGACCGAAAAAATCTATAAGTGGAACATCAATTCTAGTGATATATGGTGAAAAACTTGTGTGAAAAATACTAAGTTAACTTTATTTTTTTTTTCGAGCCAAACCAAAGTGGAAATGAAAACAGAAAAAAAGGAACTCGAGTAGGCCAACATGAGTACTATTCATAAAGCCCATTTAGACCCAACAGAGAGATATCTTCTCTTTCACTCATTCACTCTCTCTCACTCAACAAAATATTTTTCTTCTCTTCTCTTTCACAAGCAGCAGCGAGCGACGGCGAGTGAAGCTCGTTCCCCTTTTCTTTTTCCCTTTCCTTTTTTTTTCTTTTTTTTCTACCGAGAGATCAGCGTGCCGTTAATATAGGACAGTTACTATCGATCATATTTGAGCTAATTCTTCTTTTTCTCACGGTTTTGGGTGATTCCCCGCGCTTTACTGCGAGAATTACTAAGCAATTCTCAATATATTTTTTTCGACAATCAAGTTAGAAGTAAAAAGATTTTTTTTTGAAACATAAAGGTTTATCGGTACTTATGCATGAAATAAACAAATGATACTCGTGTTTTAATGTGAAACATATTACTTAATAAGTATATATTAAATATTATAAAAATGATAAATATATTGGTTAAAACATTATGCAAATGATGTAAGGAGTGATGATTGGATATGCTTGCATGATGATTTATAGAATTAAATAAATTGTAGATGATGTTGTATCCTTGTATGAGATTAAATATGTAATTATTGTTAGTGAGTGATGAGGTGGCATAGTTTTGAAACCCCGATGAGGTAGTATAGTTGCATGTTGAGCTTTAGACTTAGTGGAAACTATGTTCAGAGAGAAATACATTTAGTAGACATTGTATGAGACTGTAGATGAAAAATGATATCCCACACTTTGATTATATGGATGAATATATGTTAAAGATTATAAAAATGATGTATATATGTTAAACATATTGTGAAGGAAGATGATTGGATGTTGATTTGTAGAATTCAATGAATTATATATGATGTTGCATGCTTATAGAAGTTTTGTATGTAATTATTGTTAGTGGATGATGAGGTGGTATGTTTGCATGTTAAGTTTTAGAATTAGTGGGTTAACCTGAATATTTTTACATAACATTGAAGAGGTAATTTCGCCCAACTAAATGAAGAGATAACTGCACCCAAATTTATACAACCAACTAAACAAAATATCTTCTAAACCGTATCTCTCATTTAAGCAACTAAACAAAATCTCATACTAACCAGACAAAACCAATACAAGAAACCAAACAACTTTATATGTATCTTTTTATCTAGACCAAACTCAGTCTAGATGAGAGAGATGGGTTAGGCCACTACCCGTGCAACCAAACACATCCATAATGAAGTGCCCGTGCATGATATACATTGGCATTTCCTGTCCAACAAGAAGTCAAGAACAGAGTTACAGCCGATACTTATGCAAACAATCCATTTTACACGCTTGAGGTGAAACTACGTTGTATTTACCGTATTTTCTTACGCTAATTTATAATACCTCGTGTTAACTTAGCACTTCTGAATTTATTTCCAAATCCGAGGCTATCCAAGCCAATGGGTTGATCCGTTTCTGTTTCTAAGAATTGTTTGGGTTGATCCGTTTTCACGCATATTACTTACCTCATAGAGAAACCATAAAAGGCCTCCGCACAAGTAGCTGTACTACAATATATACTACACCGTGGAATAAACACTCAGCTGGAATTCCATTTCAGATAGTTTTGTCTCTGAAGTTCCTGCGTTATTCCAAGCAATATCAATGGGTCAAGTTCCTGTCGTTAATTTTGGGTCATGCTTATGACAAAAATGTCGGCATGTCTTCACTAGAAAAGGAGCAAAAGCATAATGTTTATGTACTATAGTACTACTAATAATCATCTATCCAAAGTTGAATTCATGAGATTGTTAGAGCAGTTGAGATTTCTGCCATGATCGCGTGATTTGTTCCTGATCGCTTGACTAATCACCAAACTGATTAATAATTAATTAACCAATCTTAACTTAGTCATCAACAGCAAACATGTAGGGCCATGGTCTGGGTTATCCTGTGCCCCCAAAGCTGCACAGGTCCGGTGTTAATTAACAGGTTTTCAATCGATCGATCAGGTTCAGGTCGCCTACCCAGCAATTAGCATATTACTTAATGTGATAAACAAATGATACTCGTGTTTTAATGTGAAACATATTACTTAATAAGTATATATTAAATATTATAAAAATGATAAATATATTGGTTAAAACATTATGCAAATGATGTAAGGAGTGATGATTGGATATGCTTGCATGATGATTTATAGAATTAAATAAATTGTAGATGATGTTGTATCCTTGTATGAGATTAAATATGTAATTATTGTTAGTGAGTGATGAGGTGGCATAGTTTTGAAACCCCGATGAGGTAGTATAGTTGCATGTTGAGCTTTAGACTTAGTGGAAACTATGTTCAGAGAGAAATACATTTAGTAGACATTGTATGAGACTGTAGATGAAAAATGATATCCCACACTTTGATTATATGGATGAATATATGTTAAAGATTATAAAAATGATGTATATATGTTAAACATATTGTGAAGGAAGATGATTGGATGTTGATTTGTAGAATTCAATGAATTATATATGATGTTGCATGCTTATAGAAGTTTTGTATGTAATTATTGTTAGTGGATGATGAGGTGGTATGTTTGCATGTTAAGTTTTAGAATTAGTGGGTTAACCTGAATATTTTTACATAACATTGAAGAGGTAATTTCGCCCAACTAAATGAAGAGATAACTGCACCCAAATTTATACAACCAACTAAACAAAATATCTTCTAAACCGTATCTCTCATTTAAGCAACTAAACAAAATCTCATACTAACCAGACAAAACCAATACAAGAAACCAAACAACTTTATATGTATCTTTTTATCTAGACCAAACTCAGTCTAGATGAGAGAGATGGGTTAGGCCACTACCCGTGCAACCAAACACATCCATAATGAAGTGCCCGTGCATGATATACATTGGCATTTCCTGTCCAACAAGAAGTCAAGAACAGAGTTACAGCCGATACTTATGCAAACAATCCATTTTACACGCTTGAGGTGAAACTACGTTGTATTTACCGTATTTTCTTACGCTAATTTATAATACCTCGTGTTAACTTAGCACTTCTGAATTTATTTCCAAATCCGAGGCTATCCAAGCCAATGGGTTGATCCGTTTCTGTTTCTAAGAATTGTTTGGGTTGATCCGTTTTCACGCATATTACTTACCTCATAGAGAAACCATAAAAGGCCTCCGCACAAGTAGCTGTACTACAATATATACTACACCGTGGAATAAACACTCAGCTGGAATTCCATTTCAGATAGTTTTGTCTCTGAAGTTCCTGCGTTATTCCAAGCAATATCAATGGGTCAAGTTCCTGTCGTTAATTTTGGGTCATGCTTATGACAAAAATGTCGGCATGTCTTCACTAGAAAAGGAGCAAAAGCATAATGTTTATGTACTATAGTACTACTAATAATCATCTATCCAAAGTTGAATTCATGAGATTGTTAGAGCAGTTGAGATTTCTGCCATGATCGCGTGATTTGTTCCTGATCGCTTGACTAATCACCAAACTGATTAATAATTAATTAACCAATCTTAACTTAGTCATCAACAGCAAACATGTAGGGCCATGGTCTGGGTTATCCTGTGCCCCCAAAGCTGCACAGGTCCGGTGTTAATTAACAGGTTTTCAATCGATCGATCAGGTTCAGGTCGCCTACCCAGCAATTAGCATATTACTTAATGTGATAAACAAATGATACTCGTGTTTTAATGTGAAACATATTACTTAATAAGTATATATTAAATATTATAAAAATGATAAATATATTGGTTAAAACATTATGCAAATGATGTAAGGAGTGATGATTGGATATGCTTGCATGATGATTTATAGAATTAAATAAATTGTAGATGATGTTGTATCCTTGTATGAGATTAAATATGTAATTATTGTTAGTGAGTGATGAGGTGGCATAGTTTTGAAACCCCGATGAGGTAGTATAGTTGCATGTTGAGCTTTAGACTTAGTGGAAACTATGTTCAGAGAGAAATACATTTAGTAGACATTGTATGAGACTGTAGATGAAAAATGATATCCCACACTTTGATTATATGGATGAATATATGTTAAAGATTATAAAAATGATGTATATATGTTAAACATATTGTGAAGGAAGATGATTGGATGTTGATTTGTAGAATTCAATGAATTATATATGATGTTGCATGCTTATAGAAGTTTTGTATGTAATTATTGTTAGTGGATGATGAGGTGGTATGTTTGCATGTTAAGTTTTAGAATTAGTGGGTTAACCTGAATATTTTTACATAACATTGAAGAGGTAATTTCGCCCAACTAAATGAAGAGATAACTGCACCCAAATTTATACAACCAACTAAACAAAATATCTTCTAAACCGTATCTCTCATTTAAGCAACTAAACAAAATCTCATACTAACCAGACAAAACCAATACAAGAAACCAAACAACTTTATATGTATCTTTTTATCTAGACCAAACTCAGTCTAGATGAGAGAGATGGGTTAGGCCACTACCCGTGCAACCAAACACATCCATAATGAAGTGCCCGTGCATGATATACATTGGCATTTCCTGTCCAACAAGAAGTCAAGAACAGAGTTACAGCCGATACTTATGCAAACAATCCATTTTACACGCTTGAGGTGAAACTACGTTGTATTTACCGTATTTTCTTACGCTAATTTATAATACCTCGTGTTAACTTAGCACTTCTGAATTTATTTCCAAATCCGAGGCTATCCAAGCCAATGGGTTGATCCGTTTCTGTTTCTAAGAATTGTTTGGGTTGATCCGTTTTCACGCATATTACTTACCTCATAGAGAAACCATAAAAGGCCTCCGCACAAGTAGCTGTACTACAATATATACTACACCGTGGAATAAACACTCAGCTGGAATTCCATTTCAGATAGTTTTGTCTCTGAAGTTCCTGCGTTATTCCAAGCAATATCAATGGGTCAAGTTCCTGTCGTTAATTTTGGGTCATGCTTATGACAAAAATGTCGGCATGTCTTCACTAGAAAAGGAGCAAAAGCATAATGTTTATGTACTATAGTACTACTAATAATCATCTATCCAAAGTTGAATTCATGAGATTGTTAGAGCAGTTGAGATTTCTGCCATGATCGCGTGATTTGTTCCTGATCGCTTGACTAATCACCAAACTGATTAATAATTAATTAACCAATCTTAACTTAGTCATCAACAGCAAACATGTAGGGCCATGGTCTGGGTTATCCTGTGCCCCCAAAGCTGCACAGGTCCGGTGTTAATTAACAGGTTTTCAATCGATCGATCAGGTTCAGGTCGCCTACCCAGCAATTAGCATATTTCGGACTCCGGAAAGTGACGCATGCAAGCATGCTGATATGAATATGCGAAGCACGCACGCATGGCTCGGTTGTACACTGCTGCAACTTTTGTTCTCGTGGAAAGAAGGGCGGTTCTTGTCAATTGTTCGTCATGATCAGAGGCCATGCATGCACTGCCAGCATTAGGTACACTTCCTGTGTCTTAAATAATTTCACTAATTCAAGTTTAAAGTTTAGACTTTGATCGTCCATCTTCTTTTTTTTTCTTTTGAAAGGTTTTATATATAATTACTTGAAAATATGGTTATGTTGTCAAAATATGTAGCATCATAAATATAGTCATACAACTTTCATTCATCATAATATAACTGTTTATTATTAACAGATCAGTTAAACAAAAATGGAGGGAGTAGATAGATGTCTAAAAGAAGTATAGGATTGATAGAATGTTACTCTTCTACTGTACTCTACTCTCTTCTGTCAAAAAACAACTCCTGCATACTTAGGAGTGGGTTTTCTTACAGAGGGAGTACATGTCATTAGGCCGAGTTTAGTTACAAAATTTTTCTTCAAACTTCCAATTTTTCCATCACATCAAAACTTTCCTACACACATAAACTTTCAACTTTTCTTTTACATCGTTCCAATTTCAACTAAACTTTCAATTTTGGCGTGAACTAAGCACACCCTTAGTTATTTTCCTTTTTTGCAAAGTTTGCACAATGTGATCATACATGAGAATGATATGGAGTACTACTACGAGACTTCATATAAGTTTCTCTCTCAAAAAAAAAAAAAGACTCCATATAAGTACATAGTAGGTATTTTTCGACTCCGACATTTTTACATGGTTCTTTCAAAGTAGAGATCCGCGATTCCATTTGTCCCTTCAATCTTGATAATAATTGCAGATTTGGTGTGGTACGTGCCCTAATCTGTACTTGTTGTTCATCTCGTCAGAAATTGCCAACACTTTGTTCGGAGTGGTAAAACATTAGTTGTGCAATAACCAGCTCACTCCCTGGCTCCCTGCTGTGTATACTACTGATCTGATGTTTATAGAGACTCACTTTGAGGTCTAACTTTGAGTTTGTTTTCTTTTCCCTACTTTCCCATCTTCACCCTTTGATTTTTCATACGCTCGTTTTTCAAACCGCTAAGCGGTACATTTTTTAAAAAAAATCTATAGAAAAATTATTTTAGAAAACATATTAATTTATTTTTAATTTTTTTTATTATTATTTAATTAATTACACGCGCTAATGGGTAACACCGTTTTCGGTGACTAAGAAAGAGGTTCCCGACCTCTCCTCTAAAAAGTTCATTGATGAAAAGTTTCGGGACATAACAGACGAGACTAGATAGTGCTACTCCCAGTTTGGAGTATTTTTATGGAGTAACTACATAAAGTTTGGTGTTATCTTTAGCAACCATTGTTGGTGTTTGTGCAGACAAGTTTAGCTTTGCCCTAATTGTGAGGCGGCAGTTGATTAACTTTTTGACAAATGAAAGACAAGTGAGCTGACCAGATTCTCTTGCTGGCTTGCTGCTTTGTCCAGCAGGGCGAAAAAGGTTTGCTTCCACTGCTACTACCATCACATTACCAATCATCATATGCTCAGCTTAACGTCATCCCAGATCTACTTACACATTAACCGAGGTTAGGCTACTGGTACTTCCTCGATTAGTAATAATACTATACTCCGTAGTACTAATAGGAGTACTAATGAAGATTATAAAATGAGGAATAGACGCAAGCGTATCCCAGAAGAATGCAAACTTGCTTCTCTGCAACAATGGAATGTGTGTCTGTGCAAAAGATCTTGAGAAGATCACTTGGCTTCAGAGCGATCACTTGTTCAGGCTTCAGAGGTTCAGAGCAAGCAGGATACATGCCGCTAGGAGTAGCATTCCTATAACTTGCAGGGCAATGGTTGCCAAACTGCTACTGGGAGTAGTAGTACTAGAGCTGAGTTTGCTGATTTGACTGACTGAAGTGATTGAGAGGGATTTTGTGCATCTTTTTCTACTGGGAGAGATAATTGCACAAAGCCCTATTTTTGACTGAGCAGGCAGTACCTCTTTTTCTGTATTTGGGACAGCTTCAACACCATCAGAATCTTGGGGTTTCGTATACTACCTTCATCACAAAATAAGTGCAGCCGTGAAACTTCGTGTCCAACGTTTGACCGTCCATCTTATTTAAAAAATTTATAATTTTTTTTAAAAAAATAGTCATGCATAAAGTACTATTCATGTTTTATCATCTATAACAATAAAAATAGTAATCATAGAAATTTTTTAAATAAGACGAACGGTCAAGTGTTAGGAGATGAATAGTGCAAAACTGTCCTTATTTTGGGACGGAGGGAGTATTTTGTTCGTGCTAGATTACCCCTGTCACCCTCCCTCCCTAAAAAATTGTTGCTGTGTATTTACACAGAAACTATGTTCAAATAGCCCCCTTTGATTCCAAGGAAATTCATAGAATTCCATAGGATTCATTCCCTTGATTTAAAGGGCTATATAGAAAAAATTCCTATAAAAATAAAATCATCTAAATTTCCTATAAATTTCCTTTGAATCAAATGGGGCCTGAGTCTTTATCTCTCCTCAAATTCCTTTGTTTTTCTTGCGGATTAATCAAACAGTCTTTCTTATATTTTTCCTATGTTTTACAATTCTCTGTTTTACATTTGTATTTATGTCAGAATCCTATATTTTTTCTATTCCTCCGTTTTCTAAGATAAAGTAAGTACAACCTTTGAAAGAGAACAACTTGTATCCTTAAATCTAGACACGAGGTATGCTCAGATTCATAATTGTAAGTTTAATTTATTTTACGGAAGGAACATAGTAGGCTTCTTATTCAAAATCTTGTGGAGATTTAACCATCTGCTTTTTTTTGTCTCATACTAAGATGTGGCTAATTCGATCCTAAGGGCATTACCATTGCAAGCTACACCAATTGAGTTTCTTTGTAAAAAGAAAACAATTCTACATAGGAGAAAACACTAATAAGACACATATCCCACAGGACAGAGTATCCCTACCAGGGCTGACAAGGAATGTTTAGTTTCAGCCCATAGAATTTTCTATTTCAGTCCTCATAAACCCTAAATTTATAAATGAATCCAGAATTTGTTAAAAAAACCTAAAAACAAAAAGCACAACTACCTTTGACCAAGTCATTTCCTTATTTTTATCTCTTCCCACCATCCACCATTCATTCTCATCTATGGCCTAGTACAGGGGAGGTTAAGATTCCGAGAATCAGCCGGTGAGAAGCTAGCCGGTGAAAATCTGGAGAAGCTGGGAATCTCAGCTTCTGGCTTTTTTTTTTGAAATTAGCTTCTGGCTTTTAATTTATTTTATGGATTCTACAACTACATCTTCTCAGAATCTGAGTGAAAATCTGCATTGTCTAGGGGAGCTTCTGGCAGCTGCAGCTTCTATAAGAATCTTCAGCTACCAGAAGCTCTCCCAAACAGACCCTGTTACTCGTTCACTCGTTATCACCTGTGGCCATCGATGAATCGCAGCAGCTCCTCCTCTGACTAACACATCTTCTCCCTGCCAGCATCGCCGTCCCTCAGCGGGTGCCCCTCTCCTCCTTCCTGACTAGCACGCCTCCTTTCCTAGCCGATGCCCCTCCCGCTTCCGTGGGCTTGCCGGATTTAGACCAAGCAGAGCTCGGAGGAGACGGCTCGGTCCAGCAAGCTCGGCAATGACGCCAGCAACAAGCTCCCCCTACCAGGTCAACGGCAGCGACAAGCCCAACGGGGAGCAGCTCAACAGCTGGTCTCAAGCCAACGTCGTTCCCTCCCCCTCCCCCCGTCCTTCGCTTGTCACGACCTTTGCTGGCGGCAGTTGCTAGTGGGGCGAAGCGGTGGTGGAAGAAGGGTGACAAGGATCTAGGCGCGGGGCATGGAGCGGCGGTGGCGGCGCAGTTCTTGGCAGAGGGCCACGAGCTCCACCGACAGTGGCCGACGACTCCTCGAGCTCCCCTATCCCACTCCACTGGCCGCTCTACCCCTCCTCCTCCAGAGCTAAGGCGGCATAGATTGACCTCCAGCAATTCTGGATGATGAGGGACCATGTCGTTATTGGATTGTGGGGCACCGTGCGTCGCAGCGGAGCACTCATGCCCTAATTGAGTATCGGAAAACCTTGCATGGGAACGAAAGAGCATGGCATGAAAAGAATCTTTGACATGGCACCTCGAATCCATAAAGCCATGTCGCTGCACTGTTATATTTTTTTGAAATATAGGATCACGTTGGAATGGGGAAATTTTAGTTTGGAACAAGTACGAATTACCCAACCTCCCCCCCACCCCCCAACGGAACTATCGCGGTCAATTGAATTACCCCCATAAACCCGAAAACAAGACATCGTTCACCCTAAACTTTCAATACAATCAAATTACCCCCTTCGACCCAATCCAGAATCACCTACGTGGCATACACGTGGCACCGAGGGGGCAGCCGCCTTGGCGTCCTGCGCCGCCGCCGCCTCCACATCCCACGGCTCGACCCACCACCGTCGTGCACGCGGAACACGTGCCGCTGCTCGGCCCGCACGCGAGAGAGAGAGAGAGAAAGAGTGAGTGAAAGAGAGAGAGAAGAGAAAGGAAGAGTGAGAGAGAGAAAAGAGATGGAAGAGGGAAGAGGAGTATGATAGGTGGGTCCCACTTTTTTATAAATAAAATGTTGACTGGATTGCCACGTGCACGCCACGTAGGACAAAACCGCTCTGGATTGGGTCGAGGAAGGTAATTTGTCCGGTATTAAAAGTTTAGGGTGAGTAATATCTGGTTTTTGGGTTAGGGGTAATTCGGTCAACCGCGATAGTTAAGGGGATAATTCGTTCTTGTTTCCTTTTAGTCTAGAGGAATATAAAGTTGTACGGTATTTCACACGAGAAAACAGCATTGCAACTATTTTAGGAAGCATTATTGAGGGTCGAAGCGGATTTTGTGAAGAATAATTTCGTACCTATTAAAATGTAAAATTAATTCCTGTAAATTCTCTCTAATCTCCTCCTTTATCCCTTCATTTTATGGACAACAGAATAGGCCCTTAAGAAGTGGGAGTTTGTCGGAACGTTTATAATTTGATTTATTCTGCGAGGAGGACTTGTTCTCGTGGTACAGCCTCAAATTTTCTCAAGCGCGAAACTCTCTTTTGATCCTTTGAGGCTTTTTTTTTCTAAGCAAGCCTGTTTCAAGTTGCACAGGTAATACCTCAATTCACGTTCCAAGGTAGTTTTGCCACTGCTAGAATTCTTTTGGATTAATGGATCCATGCTATTATAAATTTTTAGGATTAGGCATATGATATTACAATTCATGTATTTATTACAATGCCATTATAGTTTTAGAGCTCATTACATATCCTTTCACTACAGTTAAAAATAAAATTGGACCAAATGACCCACTTCTGCCTTTCTACCTACGTTGAAAATTTAAAGAATATGTGCAAAAACTAAAGAAATATAATTCATAAGTTTCTAATACTTCGTGCATCTTAGAACGTACTAGAATGATTTAGTTTTGTTATAAGTAAAACTATTTTATGTTGGATTAAGTTTATAAAAAATAACAACTTTAAAACACAAAATCAATTCATTAACTCCACTATCGCTCTAAAAAATGAAACTCCATTATTGAATAGTATATTTTTATAATATATTTGTTCTACTCCCTTTGTCTCATAATAAGTGCAGTTGTGAGTTTCAGTGTCCAAAGTTTAACCGTCCGTCTTATTATTATTATTATTATTATTATTATTATTATTATTATTATTATTATTATTATTATTATTATAATATAAAATATGAATAGTTTTTTATGCGTGACTTAATTTTTAAAAGTTTTTCATAAATTTTTTAAATAAAACGGATGGTTAAATATTGGACAAAAATGTACGAATATACTTAAAATAGGACGGGACTTGGGACGGGACCGAGGGAGTACGTTAAAATGTTGCCACTTAAGGAAAAAAAACAAAATACCTTTACTCCATTCTACGAAACGAAGGGCCGGAGCAGGAACCTAGGCCCTGTTTAGTAACCACATAACAATTCTACACCTGTCACATCGAACGTTTAAACACATATATAAGTATTAAATAAAGACTTAAAAAACTAATTGCACAGATTGCGACTAATTTACGAGACAAATATTTTAAGCCTAATTACTTTATGATTTGACAATGTAGCGCTACAGTAAACATTTGCTAATGATGGGTTAATTAGGTTTAATAAATTTATCTCCCGGTTTAATGAGGGATTTTATAATTAGTTTTTTTATTAGTGTCCGAATAACCTATGCGATACCTTATATAATATCCGATGTAACACGTCAAAACTTTATACCACTACCCCCTCCATAAAAAAAAAGACAACCTAGGAGGGGTCACCCTACAGTACAATGAATCTGGTCCAGATTTGTTGTACAATAAATCTGGTCCAGATTCGTTGTACTAGGAGCGATCATATCTTCTTCTAGATTATTTTTTTTTAGAACGGAGGGAGTAGATCTAAACACCCCCTAATCGTTTGATACCGAATAGGAGTACACTGACTGCATTATGTTGTAGCCGACAGACAGATGACCACGCCGCCGTCGGCGCATGCAAAGAGAAACCACCGGACGGACCGACGGTGGCCGGCCAGACAACACGACGAAGCACTGGAAAGGCAAGCTACAAGGAAAGACCCGGTACTGGAGCAGCGGTGGCCTGTCACGGGTGGGTGGGTCCCACCTCCCGACACGGCTCTCGTCCCATCTCCAAAGCACAGGTTTGCTAGAATGATATCCTGTATTTTGGTTTTGTTAAATTGCTACTCTCAATTAAATCCATATACCAAAAT
The DNA here is from genome assembly GCA_000338895.3 of Oryza meridionalis. NCBI lineage: Eukaryota > Viridiplantae > Streptophyta > Magnoliopsida > Poales > Poaceae > Oryza > Oryza meridionalis. Next base: position 16,147,252 of record CM002535.2, on the reverse strand, counting down.
GTCATAAAAACAAAAATATCCTTGGACTCCTCCCTTCCTCTAACATGCCGGAGGTACTTGCCTGTGGCCACTGAACTCCATGACCGCCGCCTCAGCTCACTGGCTCTGGCATGCGCTCCATTGCCACTAGCTTAACCCACCATCACTTAATTCCCTCCGCCCGCCAAACCCTAGCTGTGCCGCCTAATCAAAGGCACCGTCGTTGTACATCTATCGTCGTCCAGTGACCCCTTGTCCTCGTCCCTCTTCAGCAGCCCGCATGTCACGGTGGTCTGTCGTCGCGCCGATGCAGAAGGAGTGAGGAAGTTAGAAGAGCTAGGCATGATGTACTCATCCGTGTCCCTCTTTGGCAACTCACGATGATGATGGTCCAAGGCTTCGATGTGGTAGTGTGCGAGGCCACTGGAGTTGAATGGAAAAGAGAGGACGAGGTGAATTTCAAATTTTCAGTTCACTCATATGTCAAAGGGTATTCTAGTGTGTAACTTTTTTTTTAATATCAATGTTGAATAGTCCTATATTGGCTATGGAAAGACAAATGACTTAAGATATAAGTGGGAGAACTCCTCACCTCAATGGCTAGTTTTTGGGGGTGGAAAAGGCCCTTTACAATCCTACAATTGGTATCAGAGTCTGGCTAATTTAACATCTCTGACCCGATGGACACAGTGTGTGAAGGTCTGATGGACCGTGGGTGCCTCCGGGGCCCGTATACCTGATGGACCGTGGGCGGGGCCCGTATACGGTGAAGGGGCGGTGAAGAGCTGAAGAACACCAATGTGTGAAGGGGAAGATTGTTGAATAGTCCCACATTGATTGATCAAGGCAGTGGATTGTGAATCCACCATGTGCAAGTTCAATTCCCGTCGTTCGCCTATCTATTATTATAAATTCATGGAAGGGCAAAAAAAAATCTAATATATAAGTAGGAGAATATCAATTTAACAAAATACTAGTATTCGGCATACAAGATACAAGTAGTATTCTCACAAGTCAGAAAACCCCTGTTGAATGATGGCACAGTAGCAATTTTCTCCTCAATGAAAGTAGTGGCCAGTGCTAGGAGTGCTAGCTACACGGCGGAATTAAACTCGCCGTGGCCGCCGGCCTCGCTCCCCGAGGTCAAGGCGTCACGCACGTACACCACCCACCCACGCACGTACACCACCCACCCAGCCGCGGCCGTCCATTCCAGCTCCTGCCGCGCATCGATCTCCGTCCAGCCCCCCAAGTGTAGTGTCAACCCCGCCCCTGCTGCTGCCTTGCGCCCAGCGTACTCCTTCCGTTTCGGTCCGTGTGCTGCAGCAGCACAGCCTACCCGTAGGTTGTACAACTAGCCCTGCTGCCCCTGGTACGCACCGGATCCTCCTCTAGTGGTGTGTTTAAAGATCCTCGGGTAAAGTTTAGCTTAGGCCGCCGTTAGTTTTAAAGTTTTTCTTAACTTTTTAGTTGCATCAAAATTTTCTTACACACAGTAAACTTTCAATTTTTCTGTCACATCGTTTTAATTTCAACCAAACTTTCAATTTTAACGTGAACTAAACACAGCCTTACCGCCCGCATCGAATATTATATAGGGTGTCGTATGGTGTGTTCGGCACTAACAAAAAAACTAATTACAGAATCCGTCAGCAAACAGCGAGACAAATTTATTAAGCCTAATTAATCCGTTATTAGTATATGTTTACTGCAGCACCACATTGTCAAAGATTTGTATCGCAAAATAGTCGCAATCTATCCAATTAGTTATTTCTTTGGCCTATATTTAATACTTCATTTATACAGATGTTTAAACGTTTGATATGATAGAGTGTAAAATTTTAAGGTGTACTGGTCTAGTCTCAGCATGCACATACACACAAGTCATCCGGGAGAAAGGAAAAAAAGACACAAGGCAGCAAGAGAGATCAGAGATGTGCAAGTCGCATGTAGTTGTATGGGTAGTACTAGTACTAGACTGTCACTGTAGAGATGGAGATCGAGGAGCTCAACTATTGTAGAGGGATGGCCGTTGTCACTGTTCACCACATTCCGGAACGGGAGTCCCGCGACATGCCACTCCGGCGAGATCGCTTACCCTGCGCCCACAATTCGGGGCTTTCATTCTTCCTAGGCCGTCCGATCCGATCGTGCCTACTCTCACTCTCCTCTGTTGACCGCCCCAGTCGCTGTCACCCGGGCCCCCCCGTTTTCCGTTGAGGAGTGCACCATTCTAGTACTGCCACTACTGTACACATCACTGTTACTACTACCTCGCTCCAAAGTGGTAGTGTTCCCGGTGTTCAATGGCGTTCACATGCTTCAATGCGCCGGCTGATTTGGCAAGTTCACGAACGCCTTCATCTGCATTCACTACCTCTGCCCAGGGCCCCCATCACACGAATGAAATTTCGCTCTCCTTGGATTGGATTTTGCATCGATCCTTCCTGCATTTCTTCCTTCATCTGGCCATCTCCTTCAATTCGATTCAATTCATATGCCAGTGTCTGAACTCACATCTCGCACACCATTCTTCTACAGAGAGCTAGTTGGAGGAAGAGGAACCCCGTAACAGTAAATGCCAGTACACGTGTACTCAACCCAACGCCGGGGCCCCTACACCAACCACCAACAATCCTAGTAGCAGCAGCATCATGAACCATCCCTACAATACGAGGCTACTGCTGCTACTACTACTACTCGCCCTTCACATCCCAAGAAAAGAGGGCACCGGCATCACATCGCATCACATAAACACTCCCTTCTCCAATTAATGCCACACGCAGGCAAAGGCACGAAGCCCCATCGCGTCGCGTCCATCGCATATCTGTCAACAACACAGACTTCATGCAGAGGACCACGGTCTTTTGCACAAAACACCAACCCCACCCTACTACCTTTGCCTCCGCCGTATACACGCGACCACCAGATTGCCAGCATCGCAGCGGAATGATTCACCCATCAACCACACACACGACACGAGCCACACGGTGGAGGCAGCAATTGAGCAATGGTTGCCATTGCCCTTTTGCCAAAACGGCATTCCATTCCACATGACATGGAGCTGGGCCTCCTCACTGCCTCACAGGGCTCAGCACAGGGGCCAAACCACATGCAAAAGCTTGAGCCAAAAGGAGAAAGCAAGCATGCATGCTTTGTTGCTGCAACGAACAGTGTAGCAAACCTGCAATCGTAGCAGAAGCAACAAGACGAAGGGCGGAGGGTGAAGGACATGTCTACAGTTGTTAACTTGACCCGGGCCTGAGACGAGCCAGAGGGGGAAAGAGAAAGAGAAGATTCCATTCTGGCCTCAAAAGTGCAATTAATTCCACTTCCGACGAGCTGTCACCCATGCATGCACCGGTTGTACTTACACGTGACCTGATTCATTCCCGGTTTTGCTACAACTAACCACCACCACAAAGCAGACTAGTGAAGCACAACCAAAGAGTGACAAAAAATAAACTTGTTCATCCGCGCCAAAACCACCCGAGAGATTTGAGAAAAACAGGGTTAATTACACTTTGATCCGCCTGACAGGCAACTTAACAACAATGCTAAGCTGCATGCAAGAAGCAGCAACTACTGCTAACGCTATACTACAGGTCTAATAGTAGTATAATGAGGGTTTCATACATGTTGGGAGGAGTACGCACTGCGTGAGGCGTAGCAAATGGTGATCAGCTGTTGTTCTGTGAGTGATACTGACATGGGGTCAAAAATAAAAAGAAAAAAAAAACAAGGCAGAGATGTCACTAGGTACTACTGTTTCTATTTCGTTTCTTTTGTTTTGTCTAGTTTTTTGCGGCGATTGACGGCGGCTATGGGGCGGCGGGGTCGACGACGCAGGTGGCGACGGAGACGGAGAGCTTGTAGGGGAAGGAGTTGGTGTACTCGAAGGAGACGGTCTCGCCGGCGAGGAGCGGGCGGCCGTCGTTGAGGAGGCAGTCGTCGTGGCCGAGCCGCCGGAACACGCGGGGGTCCACCAGGCTCACCGAGCTGAACCACCCGCACCGCACGTGGATCCCCGCGATGGCGCACTCCTCGTCGCCGCCGCCGGCGCACCGGTTCATCACGTCCACCGTGTACGCCGGCACCCCGCTCGGCAGCGGCGTCGCCCTCCCCTGGTAGATCGCGATGTCGTCCGCCCCCGCGCACCCGTCGTCCACCCGGTGCGTCCGTACTCCGGCTCCTCCTCCGCCGCCGCCGCCGCTGCCGGAGACGACACCGACGCCGACGACGTCCGCGCCTGCGAAAAGGGTGAAACCAAGCGGGCCCCACCGGTCAGTCACTGCATGCATGCGGCGACGAAAAACTGAGAGCACGGCAGACACGGGCCCACATGTCATGCTCCGATACGACAGAATGGAATGTGAGGAGGGCGATGGAATCATGGCGCGCGCCAAAGGGATCGTCTCGTCTCCGTGGACAAAACAAGAGGCGTCTCCGTGGGCCCCACATGTCAGGCTCCCCCCCCCCTCTGGCCCCCACGGCCTGCGTCAGAGGCTTGTCGGAGAAAGCGCCGGCCGCGTGGGCCAAGCAGCACCGTCGGATCGGTCAATCGGACGGCGAGCGAGCGATGCATCGCCGAGGGAATCGGGGATAGGAAGCTTGCTTTTACCTGGCGGGCGGAGGAGCTTGCGGGGGGAGAGGACGGCGGGCGGCGTCGCCGGGGTCGGAGAAACCGCCGCGGGAACCGGGGCGGCGAGTGGCGGCGGCGGCGGCATCAACGGCGAGAGACCTGCACAAAAAAACGCCCGCACGATTAGACCCCCGCCACACGGCGACAGACACGTGGGACCAACCCGGCGCGGGCCCCACCCCGTCAGCGACACACAAAAAGCCCAAAAACTTCACCCCGACGCGACAAATCCACGTCGCGGCGGCAGCAGTAGCACACAGTGGGAGAACAGCGATACGAACAGAGCGAAACCAACCAACCAACCAAAAAAAAACATTTCGAATCCATGGGAATGGATGGATGGGTGGGTGGATGGGTTGGTGGTGGGCCCACCGCGCTGCGCCTCTCCTTGTTCGTATCCCAATCTTGGAAAGGAAGGCGCAGGACGTGGAGGCGGCCGAGGCATGAACACGATGAACAGTAGCAGTGCAGTACAATGCAATTTCCAGAAACCGCACGGATGGAGGGGGAGAGAGAGATCATCCGTAATTATTAATGATGCTACTAGAGATGCAAAACTATTGGGTGGAAATCCATTGCACCCGTGCGGTATTTCGAGAATTTTGTTCATAAAAAATTTAAGGAGAATGATCTCATCGAAACGGAACCAGAACGCAGAGAGATTTGACGAGGAAAGGAGCGCGATTTTTTTCAGAAAAAAAAAACTGGCGAATCATGTGTGGGAGAATCAAGCAGCAGCGTGACAGGATGGAGAGGGGTGGTTTTGGAATGGTGCGTCACCTGTGTCGTCGTTGGAGGAGGAGGCGACGGCGGCGAGGGCGACGTCAGAGCTGAGCACGGCGAGCAGCACCACCGCCCACGCCGCGACCGCGAACGCCGGCGCCGGCGGCGTACTGGACGCCGAGGAGACCCTCATCGCGCGGAAGCCCCTGCGCACGAACGCCTGAAACAAAAAAACTCCGGGGGTCACGAGACAGATCTGCCACCTCCATCTGCAACGAAAATACTACACAGAAAAGGCTGCGACGAACTAGAGCATCGGCGGAGAAACCAAAAAGGCCCGCAGAAAGCTTGCGAGAGAGAGGACACGCAGCGGCGCCGCCTCGGGCCACGCGCCCCCTCCTCCGCTGCACGCGCTCCTCCGCCTCCGCCCACGCCGACGCGGACACCATCCCTCCCACCACCGGAGCACGCGTCGCCGGGACGGGACGAGGCCACGCTCGCACACCTCGGAACCCTCGCCCGCGTAGGCTAGAGAAGGAGAAGGAATCGTCGGAGGAGGAGGAGGTCGGCGCCTACCTTCTGGTGGATGACGAGGCGGGGGCGGCGTCGGAGGCCGGCGACGGGTGGCCGGCGAGGACGCGGAGGAGGAGTAGTAGTAGGGTTTGGGCGCGGCGGCGTCGCTATCTCCCTCTCCCCTCTCGCACGTGCGCGCGCGCGGCGGAAGCGGGCGGCGAAACGAAACGAAACGAGGTGGTGTGAATGGACCCGAGGCCTATATAGGCGGCGCGGCCGGAGCGGAACGGAAGGACCGAAGGAGGGGTCGCGTCGCGTGTGGTCGAGTCGGGCTCGAACCGGGCCGGCGCGGCGGAGAGAGAGAGAGGGGGGGACGAGGGGACCGACCCGACAGGGACCAGAAGGAAAGTGATCCGGTCTGGCCCGGTTCTGGTCAAGGCTGCTGCACACAGCCTGCACAGGGAGGGAGGGAGAGAGAGGCTGGGTGTATGGCACTGTGGTTTGGCCTTTGGAAAAGTTTGGGGATTTTTTGGCAAACTTTTTGTTGGTTTGAATTCTGGGCTCCTTTTTTTTGGGGGATTGGGTTTTTGGTGGCCTTCTCTGCCTCCTCCTCCTCCTCCTTTCTTCATCTTGTGCTTTTGGAAGCAGAGAGAATGTTGAATCGGTAGAGGAGTGCAGCCATTTCTTGGAGGAAACAAAATAGAAGGAATATGTTGGAGTGCTCGTTGGAGGTTAATTTACCACCCTCATGCTTAACTTGTCACACCAAATTCAGTATATCAACGGTCCAACCTATAGTATGATAAGTGAAATATTACGTGGGTGAGATGTAGTAAAGCGTGCATTTATAGGTGCACGTGTGTGAAGAAAGAGACTTTGGTAGTGACAAATATCATGCTAATATCGTACTCCCTCCGTCCCAAAAAAAAAAGACAACGTTTGTCCTTTTTTTTGGGACGGAGGGAGTAGCTGGTGATTACCGCGCATGGTTGGTCTCGTTTGTTGCGTTTGTTCCATTCGTGTGTCTTCATTCCTCCCATTATGTACCATTTACACTAACGATCGCATACGTTGGGCTTTTTAGAACGCAAAAAAAAATGTTGGAGTGCCTTTTGGAGGCTTAATACTAATATTGCTAACTTATCATGCTAGCCACCTGTTAAGCAAATCAAAAGTTTGAGGCTGGACTATATCGTAAAGATAAACATCACATGGAAATGCGATAAAACCATGCATTCATGGGTGCATGCATGTGAAGAAATGGAATTAGGAAGTGACAAATATCGAGTTTATGACTATGGTTGAACTGTTGTATCATTGGCACCACCACCTGTTGTACCCTCATTTATTAAACGCTTGGCATGCATCGTCATAGGAAACCTTGCCCATGATTATGAATTAAATGGTTCCAGATTTATGGAACAACAACTATTCATAAGTACGATACAAATTTTTAGATTAATTTGATTGACGATCCTGACCAATAAGATCGATTATGGGATTACACCATTCTTTTTTGTTCTTAGTTTCTTGAATTAGGTTAAGTCCAATTTACCACACGACTATTGTGAAAAATATGATTTACCCTCCTAACTACAATTACATTTGACACCCCCAATCTATTTAATCTAGACAAATTACCGAGCACGCAAACAAATAGTTATATAACATGTGAAAAACAAACGATCATGTCTACAATCACTGTCTAAAAAACCAGCGTGATATTTATCGCTTTCAGGTTCCTTTTCTCTATATACATGCACTCACGAATGCACACTTTGTCATATTTCCTTGTAATATTGACCTTCCTTGATTTGCCAAGAGGTTGCTAGAGTGACGTTAGCAATGAGCGATAAACCTCCATAACTTTAACATTTTTCTACCATCTTCAAACCAATAAGGTAATACGGATGTGATTGCTGGCGGTACGTACACGATGGGTACAGTGAAGACACAGAGGCGCCAGGGCGGCAATGGTCGCAGGCGGCTTACCCTGGCTCCGGGCTGGGCTGCTTCGTTTCCTCCGGCAAGGCTGTCCTCTCCAGATGTTTCGTCTCGGGAAGCATCAGATGCTATTGCTCGAGCTAAATTGTCAACAATGGTGGAAGTTGCTGCAGCTTCGGCATCTCGGCCGAAGGTGGTCCATGGAGTGGTAGGTTCTGATTTGCCTAACGTTCTTGGATTCTCGTCGGGGTCTCGTTTTTCTGTTTTGCAGCACGTTCAAGACGATGATTTATGTCTGGAGACCGCCACGTGGAGCCATGGAAAGGACCTTTACCGGCACCGAGGAACTCTCCTCCGAGAACTCTGGAGGCAGCTATTTCGTCGGCTTTGAAGGGGAAGGTAATGGCAAGTTTCCCTTCAACGATTCATTGTAATAGACTATCTCCGGTTTCATCTTCCGTTCCGGCGAGGTCACGATCTCCTCCGGCGGTGATGGTTCCTTCTGGATCCGACTTGGAAGCTTTTCCAAAACTTCCGGAGATTTCGAATTTTGAATCGAACAAATATTCTTTGTCATCTGCACCGGTTCCAAGGCCCATCCCGTTTCGGCCCACTCCCGGTTTGGTTTCTCTCTTCGCAAAAACAGGAACGACACGCCGCAAGCGAAGGGGGCGAGATCAATCTGCGTCTTCGCCATCTCTCTCGTACGCTGCTGTCGCTCGTCTGCCGCGCGCGATGGAGAGGAACAATCGGTTTCAGGGGCATGGTGCCGGCGGTCAGGGTGGTTTTGCAGCACGCCCTGGTTTTGGTGCCCGGAATCAGCAAGGTGGAAGAGGAAGGTTTCGTGGAAGGGGCAGGTTTGGTGCAGGCCGGTTTGGTGGTGGTCGCCATGCTCAAGGCCAAGGAGGAAGATGGTATCACTGGTGGAGAAATCATCTTTTGTCGGTCGGCCGAATTTCACAATAGTCCCGGTTGCAATAAAAACCGGGACTAAAGATAAAAAGGGTAACAGACATATTCACCAACCGATCTTTAGTCCCGGTTCAAATGCTGTCAGGGCTTGCCAGGCCCCCCCGGAATCTTTAGTACCAACCGGGACTAAAGATCGCCGGTGATCTTTAGTTATCAACTGGGACTAAAGTCCCACCCCTTTATATGTGTCTTCTTCCTCCTCCAGCCTGAGCAAGCTTCAAAATTTCTTAAAAAAGAGGGGAGGTCATGCCAAAATTTATAGTGAATTTACTTTGGTGATTATATACAAATCGGAGGTGCCTAAAAGGTTAGCAACTTCATCCTTCAATGTTTTTTTGGTCATATTACATTTGGAGCTATGTTTTGCACACTTTTTTGTCTCCAAAATTTTGTTGTAAGTTGATGAGAGAGAAAATTTGTGTGGGAAAAGAAAGAATATATAGAAATTTTGTTTATTTGCTAAATAAGGTTTTATAAAATAGTTAAGTAGGAAAATATAGTGAAAGTTAGTCTTAAATAAAAGAAAACAAACTAAATTGAAAATTGAAGGAATTTAAAACTTAAAAAATAATAAATAAGAATTATTTGGTGGAATATTTTATAATTTTTGTATGAATAATGATATGTCATTATTGTATGACTGTTGAAAGAGTTTGTGATTATTTTATCATTATTGTATGACTGTCATTATTGTACGAATGATTATTTGTGTACGATTTTTTTTTCATTTCATGTAGATGGATCGGCAATGGATGTACGTTGACCGGCGGTCCAAAGATTTTATTGACGGCGTGCATTATTTTTTGAGAGTGGCCGAAGCTAACAAGCAAAAGGGTTTTATTTGTTGTCCATGCAATAAGTGTAATAATCAGAAGGAGTATTCTGCATCCAGGACTATTCATTTCCACTTGTTTGAGTCGGGGTTCATGCCAAGCTATAATTGTTGGACATACCACGGAGAGTAAGGGGTTGAAATGGAAGAAAATAAAGTGGAAGACGACAATATTCCAGACTTTGCTCAGTACGCTGGATTTGAAGGAAATCAAACGGGCGAGGAGGACAGAGATGCTGATTATAATGACGTTGCGGATGATCTTGGTCAGATGTTGCAGGATGCCAAGGAGGACTGCGAAAGTGAAAAGGGGGCCCATAAATTGGACAAGATGTTAGAGGACCACAGAATGTCGTTGTACCCAGGTTGCGAGCAGGGGCAAAAAAGTTGGATACCACTGGAGTTCTCGCAATGGAAAGCAAAAAATGGTGTTAGTGACAAGGCATTCGGCGATTTATTGAAACTCGTCAAGAACATTCTTCTGGAGGGAAACAAATTACCCGAGACAACGTACGAGGCTAAGATCGCGACATTCCAGGGATATGAGATCAATGGGTACACATTCTACACAAGAGCCAAGACATGAAGAGCACGAACCAGAACAGTGTTGTTCGTATCGATGCCATGGGACACGATGGTACAACTAGCACGTATTACGGTGCCATCGAGGAGATATGGGAACTTGACTATGGACCTCTCAAGGTCCCTCTGTTCCGGTGCCAATGGGTTAGGTTGACTGGTGGAGGCGTAACGATTGATGACAGTGGGATGACAACGGTTGACCTTAACAAGGTTAGATACTCGGACGTACCTTTTGTCCTTGCCAATGATGTAACGCAAGTTTTTTATGTGAAGGACATGTCTAGCAAAGGAAAGAAGGGCAAAGGGCCTGACGAGCCGAAGCGCCACGTGGTTCTCCCAGGCAAAAGAAAAATCGTCGGAGTAGAGGACAAGACTGACGAGGATTATGATCAGTTTGATGGGCAACCCCCTTTCACGGTGACGATTGACCCTAGCATCCTCCTATTAAATGAAGACACCCCTTACTCACGTAGCGATCACAAGGAAGGAACAATAGTGAGGAGAAAGTACGTGCGGACAACCGTCACCGCCGATGTATTGCCGTAATTGTTGTAAACTATTTTGGATGTATTGAATATGCTAGTTATATATGATGATTAACAAATTTAAATCATGCATATGCTAGGTATATATAATTATTAGAATTTTTAAAAGTTTTAAATCATGCATGTGGGATTTATATATGTTAATTAAAATTTTTAACAATTTAATATCATGCATATGCTAATTATATATGCTTATTAGAATTTTTAAAAGTTTTAGATCATGCATGTGGGATTTACATATGTTAATTAGAATTTTTAACAATTTAATATCATGCATATGCTAATTATATATGCTTATTAGAATTTTTAAAAGTTTTAAATCATGCATGTGGGATTTACATATGTTAATTAGAATTTTTAACAATTTAATATCATGCATATGCTAATTATATATGCTTATTAGAATTTTTAAAAGTTTTAAATCATGCATGTGGGATTTACATATGTTAATTAGAATTTTTAACAATTTAATATCATGCATATGCTAATTATATATGATTATTAGAATTTTTATTAATTTTAAATCATGTATGTGGTATTTACATAGGTTAATTAGAATTTTTAACAATTTAATATCACGCATATGCTAATTATATATGATTATTAGAATTTTTAACAATTTTAAATCATTCACGTGCTTATTATATATTATCCACTTAATTTACTACAGACAACAATAATTTTTCGAAGATTTTGTCATTAATTTTTCGACTTTAAATAATTTTAATGCATTATTTAATATTTTAGAAACACATATGCAATGAAATTCAATATTCAGTGCTATTATCTTTAGTCTCGGTTCTTAACCCTAACCGGGTTTAAAAAGAATTTGGAAATAGCGGGAAAATATATTTAGTCCCGATTGAAGAGAACAACCGGAAGTAAAGATATCTTTACTCGCGGTTCGTAAGAACAACCGGGAGTAAAGATATCTTCACTCCCGGTTCGTAAGTACAACCGGGACTAAAGATAAGATCTTTAGTCCCGGTTGTAGATCTTTAGTCCCGGTTGTACTTACGAACCGGGAGTGAAGATATCTTTACTCCCGATTGTTCTCTCCAACCGGGACTAAAGATCAAGGGGTATATATACTCCTGATGCGCCCTCGTCTTCTCCACCAACACTTAGAAGTTTTTCCTCCGATCGGCTTCTAGCTCCTTCGCCGCCACTGCCTAGGCATCCCCGCGCCGACGCCGCCGTCGTCTCTCGCCATCGTCTCGCGGTCCTTGCCGCCGACGCCGCCGACGCTGCCGCCGCATCTCTCAGGTGAGAGCCGCCGCTGCCTCTCTCTCTCGATCTCGATCTCGATCTCTCTTTCTCTCTCCAAACCGTCGCCGCCTAGCTCGTTGCCGACGCCGCCGCCGACGTAGACGCGCCGATGCCGACCCCTTCTCCGCCTGCCGCCGATGCCAACCCCGACTTCCACGCCGCCGCCACCGCCGACGCCGCCGCGTCCACGCGGCCGCCACGGCAACGACGCCGACGCCCCCGCCTCGAGCTCGCCACGCCGCGTCCATGCCGCCGCCCCCGCCTCGAGCTCGCCACGCCACCGCGCCGCCACACCGCGCGACGCCGCCGCGACGCCTCACCACCGCCGCGACACGCTGCCGCCACGCCGTTGCTCCGCTGCCGCCACGGCCGCCCGAACGTGAATGAGGAGGGGAACGTGGAGGATGCGGAGGGGAACGTGAACGAACGCGAACGAACGCGATTGAAATGTGAACGAACGCGGACGAACACGAACGAAACGTGAACGAATGCAAACGAACGCGAACGAACACGAACGAACGTGATTGAAACGCGAACGAACGCGAACGAACATGAACGAAACGTGAACGAACTCGAACGAACGTAAACGAACGCGAACGAAACGTGAACGAACGCAAACGAACGCGAACGAACGTGACTGAAACGTGAACGAACGTGAGTGGTAGTGAACGAACGCGAACGAACGTGAATGAAACGCGAACGAACGTGATTGAAACGTGAACGAATGTGAATGCACTTGAACTAAAAGTGTGAGAACGAACGCGAGCGAAACGTGTACGAATGAGATAAATTAAACTATTGTTGAACTTAGCATATATATATATGATTATATATACTCGAAAATGTGAAATACATTATATGTTCCTTTGCGGTTAGACTAATACATTTTTTTTTGCATGTTGCAGAGAAGACGTCGTCGTCGTCGTCGTCCCTCAAGCCGAAGTGGTAGCTAGCCCTCGAAGGAATTCGTGCAGGCAAGTGATGTAAAGATGTGATTGTTAGAGATATAATATAAGATTGTTAGATTTCTAATATAAGATTATTAGATTATTAGAGTTAGCATATGTGAGTGTTAGAGATTATTAGATTATTAGACTTAGCATATTTGAGTGTTAGAGATAGTTAGAGATTTAATATAAGATTATTAGAGGTCCAATATACGAAACTTAATTAGACTTAGCATATGTGAGTGTTAGAGATTGTTAGAGATTTAATATAAGATTATTAGAGGTTTAATATACGGAACTTAATTAGACTTAGCATATTTGATTGTTAGAGATTTAATATAAGATTATTAGAGATGTAATATTCGAAACTTAATTAGACTTAGCATATATGATTATCCACCGTACAAATACACGACACTTAGACTTAGCATATATGATTATTTGAGTTTTAATACAAGATTAGTAGAGTGTTCATATTACGCTTAGCAAATATTTCTTCTATAAACAGATGGCTGATCGCGATGAGGAATAGATACTGTACGATACAATCGCAGAGGGAAGCAGCCAGTACTGGAACGAAGAAGAGGGGAACGAGGATCCAAACCAGTACTTGAACGAGGAGGGGAACGTGGAGAGGGATGCGGAGGGGAACGAGGAGGAGGCTAGTGGAAGTCATCCCTCCGTTGGACAGAGGAGGGCACGCGGACAACTGTCACGCCCTAAAGTTTCCCCTTCTTCTTCCTTAAAAAAAATTGTTAAATAAGTCATCCGAAGAAAATGGTTTGAATTAACCTAGAGTTGAATCCTAAATTAATAAATGCAATTAATAATTGGAATTGGCATGGTGGAATTTTTCTTGAGTTCCCCATGCCCTAATGCATTAACAAGATTTTTAGTGGAATTTTCAGAGCCTTGGAAATAATTTTAACCAATTAAAAATGAGCAAGCGCAATATTTTAATCCCAGGAAAAGTCCTTTCTTCTTTTTCTTTTTCTTTTCCTCCATTTTTCCCTCTTCTTGGGCCGTCGGCCCAGTCCACCCCGTCGCCCCCTCCCCCTCCCTTCGGGACGCCGACAGGTGGGCCCCACCTGTCGGGGTCGTCCCTAACCTCCCGCCGCCGCTGCCGCCCACCTCCTCCGCCTTCCATGCCCTACGCCCGCGCACCTCCCCACGTCGCCGCCCACGCCCCGTCGCTCCCGCCCGCGTGCGCGCGCCCAAGAGGGCGGGATTCGATTTTGAATCCCACCCCTCTCTCTCCCTCTCTCTCTCTCTCCACCCCCACGTCGCCGGTCAAATCGGGAGGGTTCCCGGCCACGTCCTCCCCTCCCACGCCCATAAAAGCACTCTCCTGAGCCCTCTCTTTCATTTTCCCCATTCGCCGTCCTCTCCCGCGCCCTCTACCGCCGCCGCATCGCCACACCCGAGCTCCACCGCTTGCCGCCGCCTACAGCCGCGCGCCGCCGCCGCTAAAGCCGCCGCTGCGCCAAGCCGCCGCCGCCACTAGCTTCACCGCCGCGAGGGTCATCTCGGCCACCGCCTCGCGCCGCCGGAACCCCACCGGAACACCATCTCCCTCGCGAGCCGGTGAGCTCCTCCATTTCTCCGCCTTCGGTCGACATCCTCGCTCGCCATGGACTCCTTCTCCCCCTCTAACATCTCTCTTTTACTCTCTTAGGGTGTCCCAGAGCTCAGCCGTCACCCACCGTCGTCCTCCAGCCGCTCGCCGTCGCCATCCGTCGTCACCTCCTCCCGCGCCGGCGAAACCCCAGTGAGGCCTCCCGCCTCCTCTTTTCCCCTTTCCTCTCCTTCCTCCCGCTGCCGCCGCGCTGCTGCCCTTCGGCCGTGCGCCGCCGCTTCCGCGCCGGTCGCCGCCGTCTCCCGCGCCGCCGGTCACCGCCGGTGACCGCGCTCGCCGCCGCCGCTCCCCATGGCCGGCCGGCCGGCTTTTGTGCCGAGCCGAGCCGTGCCTAGCCGCCACCCGTGCCGTCCGATCGGCCTCGGGTCGATCCGGACCGTCGGTCCCGTGGACCGGCGGTGGACCACCCGCGTGGTCCCGGTCCACGGTGGACCGACCGCCTTGAGCCGCTGACATGTGGGGCCCGCTTGCCAGTGCCACCCCCCCTTCGCTGACGTCAGCCCTGGGCTTTATTGCACAATAAATAATTAAGGACTTTTCTTTATTAGTAAAAACACAGCTTATGTTCTAAAATTCATAAGTAATTCATCCGAGCTCCGTTTAAATCCATTCAAGTCTCAGTAAATTTATAAAAATCCCTAGAATCCATTAAAAATGGGTTTGTTTCCTGTTTCAGTAGTCTTATAGCATGTTTTGCTTGTGTGCTTTGTTTGTCGCCTAGATTTCGGCCGTTTCGTCGATCCGCGGTTCCTCAAAGACGTTGCTGTGGTCTCATCAGTGCGAGAGCAAGGCAAGTCATGCATTACAATTGATCATATTGTACCCCATTTACAAATATCCCACATTTCTTTTACAATGTCATGTGGGATGATTACCTACTGTCTTAGCCATATGATTTGTTACCTTGTTCCTTTGGTAGCTTGGGGCATAACATGATTAGATGTTGGATTAGGGTTCACTTAGCCATGCTTAGTTCAACTAGCACACAATGGGGGAATCACATTAATGCATAGACTTTAGGTTCTAGTGTTGATGTTGGTTTAGTGCCACCACTCTGGTGTTGGTTAATTAAAATATATTAAATGGTGGGCCGTGGGTGCATGGTTTTGATGGTCGCCCCCATGGCAGTTAAGGACCGGTTCGCGGGAAACCCTGGAAGAATTCCTTGTACTTACCACAAGCCAGCGTGGGCAACGGCTGGGCTTGTAGTGTAGCTTTCCTCTAGCCAACGCATCCAGGCAAGGGTGGGCGTGATGGAGTTTGGATGGGCCCTGCGACGGCCTATGCGGCTTCCGGATTCACCTAGGCACGAGAGGGGATTCCCTGCTGCCTTGCGAGGAGTGGGGGTGAAACCTGAGGTGTGGTGTGCTTGGTTAGAGGGGGTTATGCGAAGGGTCCTGTCACGGCCTCTTTCCGGTATGCCGTGGTGGCATGTCGGCGCACGGAAACGTGTCGTGGGGCTGTGTCTTGTGGGTACAGTTGTACACCTCTGATCAGAGTAAAACTATTCGAATAGCCGTGCCCGCGGTTATGGGCGGTCAATCAGATTCACCGTGATTAGTCTCACCCCTAGTTTAGTTTAATGAACTGGTGTAGTTCAGGTGGTTGGTTGGGCCTGTTGTAACATGGTGTAGCGTTGGACAGTGATTGGTTAATATTGATTAATTATTACAACTGTTTTACTGTTTTCAACTACTGCTTTTAAATGCCTGCCTTATGCAAATGAACCCCTTAGCCTCCTTTGGTTATATCCTGCATCATACCTTCTCTTCCGGTATGATTTGCTGAGTATAGTGGGTAGTACTCAGTCTTACTCTCTTTTCCCCCACACCAGAGCTGAAGATCTCCCTAGTGGGAGCTGTCTTGCTGAAGTTGGTTTCGTCGCTGCCGTCAAGGACTACCTGTGGAGTGGAGTTGCCCCGCTGCAGAAGTCAAGTTTCCAAGTTTAGTTCGTTTTATCTTTTTCCGCTGCATATGTAATCTTTTATAATGTTTGTAAGACGTGGATCTGTATGTCAACTTTGTTGTTTGTGTACCCCGGCCGGTCCTGGACGGGGATTTTAATGCACATTCTGCTTGGAATTCTATTTGGGAATTTCTGGGCGTGACAACAACGAGGTGCCGCGAAGAAGATAGAGGGTCGGCACATCATAACTGAGGTGGACGCAGACGGCTGACCTAGTGCCCCGGTAGAAGCAGCCAAGAATTTTGTACGCCACAGCGGTTGGGTTGTGAGGGATAACGTGCCTGTCAGCAAGGTGTACTGGCGTAGAACAAGGGCACGCGAGGATAATGACAGCTTTGTCCCGGAATCAGAGAAAGAGATGCTGTGGACCACAATGCTCGAGACGTTCACGCTCCCTGCGGGTACGGAGAACATAGTGAAACAGTGGACTCTTAAGAAAATGGCAGAACAGTTCCAGACCTTCAAGGGAGATCTGTACCGGAAATACATCCTGAAGAGGCAGACACTGAACTTCGACGTATTCCCGAAGCTAAGGGATCACTGGGACGAGTTCGTTGCTTACAAGACAGGTCAACAAGGGCAGGCGATGATGGGAAGAAACAAAGAAAATGCCGCCAAGAAGAAGTACCATCACCACTTGGTGTCAGGTGGCTATAGCGGCGCAATACCGAAGTGGGAGGAGATGGAGGCAAGAATGATTGAGAGGGGTATCGAACCGGCCACCGCTAAATGGCCGGATCGATCAAAGTTCTGGTACTATGCTCACGGTGGAACGCTCAACCCAGTTGATGGCTCCTTGGTCTTCAGCGATCAGATACGCGAGGCTGTGAATGGACTAACGGACGCAGTGGAAGCCTCTTCTCAGGGCACGTTCCGACCCGACAGAGAGAAGGACGAGCTGTCACTCGCCCTACAGACTCCCGAGCATCCAGGACGAACACGAGGGAAAGGCGTGATTCCCTGGAAGATTGGATTCAAGGAGGACATCCACACGTACAGGAGTCGGACGAGGAGCAAGAGAGATACCGAGGCGAAGATTGCAGATCTTGAGTACAGGGTATCGAGCTACAAGCTCAGGATGCAAGAGGAGGTGGCCCGGAAGTTGGATGCACATCGGTCACACGATCCCCAGCCATACATACCTCCTCCAATGGTCAGCATATCAGGCAATCGTAGCAGCTGCGCCTCAACGGGGCAGGTAGGATCACATAGCTTGGACGCCATGCAAACCCAGGACAAAACCACCTGCCCCGTTGATGAGATCACGCAACGGACACCATGTGAGCTGCATATTCCCTTCAAGAACTTATCAATCAAGGTATGCTCGATGTAATATATGATTTTTGACTCGTACGTTTCGCAAGTTGCTGCTGAGGTTGATTACTAATAGATAACCTCTCATCACGTGAAGGTGGCATAGGGAATGGCCATCCCAATGGACATTTCAGGGACTTACCACTGCAGGCCGATTCCAGCAGGATACTCGAGGGTCGAAGTTGAGCTGGTGGAAGCCGTGTACAAGGACCTCGAGTTGGACTACCCAGGAGGAGACGGTGAGACGCATCTACGAGACACGAGCCACGCCATTATACTATGGCGCAAGCGGTACATCATCCTCCCTGGGCGACAAGCGGCGTCTCGTGCACCATCTCCTCCGGCTCCGCCGTCTCCTCCTGCACCATCTCCTCCGGTTCCTCCGCCACGTCCTCCTGCACCATCTCCTCCGGCTCCTCCGCCACCTACTCCTGCACCATCTCCTCCGCCTCCTCCGCCTCCTCCACCTCCACCTCCACCGTGTCCACCTGCACCTCCCAAGACAAGGTCTCGCCAAGCTCCACCTCCTGCCAGCACAAGGGCAACGAAGAAGGCCAAAGTTGACACCACCAAAAACAAGGAGTCGCGTACGATTGCAGTCAAGAGGAGCTTGACGCTTATGTGGCAGGAGAAGTGAAGAGGCAACTCAAGCCTCGGAGTCCTGAAAAGAAGATACCTATTGACCCGAGCATGAAGAATTTCTTCAAGGGAATGATCACCACAAACAAGGAGGCCTTAAAGCTATCGGACTATGACCGAGCACTTAGGAAAGCCTATTACAAGAAGTCCAAACCAGTTCCTCAGCTTGGAGAACAATCACACCAAGTGGTCGAGCCGTTGGTGACCGGCGAAGACTTTGGCATAACGGATTTCATTTTGGACACCGGTCTAACTGTGGCTCAGTTGGTTGGAGGTGCACCAATCCCGCAGGCGGAAGTGGCATACAAGTTTGAACTCGGTAAACTGCTTGTCAGGCCTGAGCAGCTGCAGTCCCTACCGACACAAATGTACAAATTCCATGAATGGTACATGGAAATGAGCGCCAATGGTAGAGAGATGTTCGGAGCGAGGATCAGAAACCCCGACTTCTTGCAAGGAGAAGATGTTCTATGGATCCATTTCAAGGATGTCTTCGATCTGTACCATCGGGACGCCCTCGACGTCTCTCTTCTGAGCGCATGGATTTTGTAAGTATCTTTGAGTTCGATTTGTTTCGTTCATTAATTAGCTCCTGGCATATATGTAAGCAATAATAATTTCCTTTCATTGTTGTAGAATGGAGATTCAAAGAGCCCGACGGCGGGGGGTTTACGATATTGGGTTCATCGACCCTCGGAAAATCAACACCGAAATGCTCAACAAGTATGAGAAAGACACAGAGGACAATCTCGTCCATCTCCTAACGCAGTAGCATTTCAAGACGTTCATACTATTACCGTACAACACAGAGTGAGTTTTTATTGTCGTTCGAACAAATTTCATTCCCATACATATAACATGTACATTCTAATATTTATCTCATCTCACGCATATTCCAGATTCCACTGGGTCCTGTTCTTTTTCGACTTGGACGCATGCAGAGTCACTATGTACGACTCAATGAATAAAGAGGAGAAGGTTTTTGAGAAGGTCTTCCAACTGATAGACAGGTAATATAATGCCATCTATTCCAAAGTCGCGGGACTCTGTGGCTATTATGTTGATCTCGGGTAATAATTAATTAATCATAGCTTGCAACTGCACATGTAGGGCTTGGGATCGGTTTCGTCAATTGGTCCGCGGGACTTGGAAAGAAAAACTTGGACGGAGGTTTCATTTTCCAATGAGTACATGCATGATCCAAAATTATATTGAATTGAATCTCTACTAACAGTTAATATAAAGAGTATATTAAATCTCTCATCGTTTCTCATGTAGTGTGCAAAGCAGGACCAGAGAACTAACTTATGCGGCTACTACGTATGCGAGTATGCCCACTGCCTATCAAACCAAATATACACCACACGAGAGCTCGATGTACGTATTCGTAAACCATTCAAAATTTCATTGCGTATCGATTTGTTAAGTTGTTTATTAATTTCATATATTGATATGTCATTATTTTTTGAATGATAGCGTATTCACATGAGGGAAAATCTCCCACACAAGGATTTTATCACGGCTGTTCAAGAACAACTGATGGGATTCATCAACGAAGAAGTCCTTAATCCCGATGGTGAATTCTACTACGACGGATCGACAATTCATAACGTCGGTCCTTCCTCTTCTGATGTAACGCCGGCGTCGAAGTCGTAACTATAGCTAGCGAGCAAATGAATTGTACTATACATGCATGCATGTATATATATATATTTATATATGTACGTACATTTACTTTAGTGTTAATATATATTTTGGTAACATATATGCACATAAAATGTTAAGTGCTTTAAATTCTAAATATGTGTGTAATATATGTATTTATACATATATAGATACGCACACACACGCGCGCACACACACACACACACATATATATATATATATATATATAATCAACCATGCAGCAAACAGGGCCATGCAAATAAAAAAAATGGTACATAGATACCAACCGGGACTAAAGATGGATCAGCCGGCCACGTGGCTGACCGATCTTTAGTCCCGGATTGTGTTACCAACTGGGACTAAAGATCGATCTTTAGTCCCGGATTCGTAGTCCCGGTTGGACAACCGGGACTAAAGGGGGGTTACAAACCGGGACTACAAACGATTTCTCCACCAGTGTACGACAATGGTGGTTCAAGGGCTGATGATGGAGCTCAAGGTGGAAATCGTTTTGATCATCATTGGAACATTGGTTTTGGCTCTCATGCTGGACCAAACGGTGGTAATCTAAACCCTAGTTTAGGGTTTCCAGCGACTTTTTCTACTGGAGGAGCTGTGCCGGCGTTCTTTGGTGGAGGTCCGGCTGGGCCGCCGCTGTTTGGTGCTGGATCGGCTGGGGTTCCGGCTGCTGTTCCGCTTGGTTCAGGGGCTGGTGGCAGAGGCGTCGTTTTCCCGGCGAGTGTTCTGGCTGATGGTACATTTTTTCAGGGGGGAGGTGTAGGCGCTGCTTTGGGCTGTGCGCCGGCTGCTGGAAATTTTGTTCCGGCGAGTGGAGGCTTGCCAGTTACTGTTGGTTTGGCAGTGGGTGGTGCTGGTGCAGCGTCTTTTGCTGCTCCTAGTGCTGCTTCTGGTGCTAGTGCTCTCGATGTGCCGACATGTGGAGGAGCTGGTGCGATGGGTGGAGCTGCAAGTGCTACTGCTGGTGTGGCTGGATCGTCCTCAGTTTTGTTTTCTTTTGTGCCAGGTACTTCTAACGACAGTGATAAGAATATTTTTCATTTTGGTAGTACACTGGCATCATCAGGGATGGCTGCTACAGTGGTCCCCCAAGATTGTGCTCAACAGAGCCTGACGGTGTGCCCTATTGATGTGAACAAAGGTAAAACTAAGGTAGAAATCAAAGGTTCGAGCAAACCTTGTTGTTACAGATGTTACACTAAAGGGCATACACTGCAGGATTGCTCTTCTAAGTTTTATTGAGATTTGTGAAAGCGAGGATCATGTTGGTTCTCATTGTCCTATTTTTCGATCAGGTAATAAACCGTTTGCTGAATTATGTGGTTATGCTGCGGATGGTTTGGGTTTTTTTCATATTCCTCTTTCAGCTGGACAGAGGATTAAGTTTGAACCTAAGGCAGCATTGGTCAAAGTAACTGGAGGTCAGATGACAGTGAATTCTGTAATATCTGAGTTGGAGAGGCTGATTCCAGGTAAATGGAAGTGGATAGTTTATGATAACGGTGATAATACTTTTCACACTATTTTTCCTTCTGCTGCGGAATTAAGACGCATGGTGGAATGGTGTAAGGTGCATACTAAGGTTGGTGAGACTGAAATGCAAATTGTGGAAAGGGGTGTTGGCAAGGAGGTAAAGTATGTAATTCCGAAGGTATGGGTTCAGTGTAAAGGGTTACCTTCTGAGTTGAGGGAATATTTAATCATTTGGGCTGTTGGTTCTATTCTTGGCATCACTAAGATGATTGATATGCATTTTACTAGGAGATATGACATAGCTCGTTTACAAGTGTTGGTTCTAGACCCGTCTTTGGTTCCAGATTTGGTTGATGTGGCCATTGGTGACCACCTGTATGAGCTTTCTTTTAGAGTGGAGCCTGAGAATGGACCTGATGAGCCTGTATCAATGGACATGGAAAATAATGATGATGGGGATATGGAGAAAAAAGATGATGGGAGTAAGATGCAAGATATGGGAAAGAAGTCTGATTTTGTTAATTCTGTTAATACATCTAAGTCGGATGCTAGTGGTCAGTTTAGTGAGAGGGGTGGCTCTTCACTCCCTATTTCTCAGACAAATCTGCTCCCTGAATCAGATGCTTTGACTGTATCTGATGAAGAATATGATGGTTTAGTGGAGGATACTTTGATGGTGGAGAAAGTCCAGTCAAAAGAAAGTCTTGTGGCAAAAATTTCTGCTATTCCAGAGGCAGTGATATCTCCTTCCAGGAAGAGTAAACGAAGGGCTAGTGATAGTGATCAGCTTGTTCTTGAAAGAGCAGAGAAGCTAAAGGCTGAAAGGAACTTGGAATGTCTTCAGACTAAAGGTAATTTACATGATAATGATTCTTTTTTACAATTCACAAATGATGAAATTGCTGCTTCTCTTGATAACCTTGGAGTGATTACGACAACTAGTGCTGTTTTAGATGTTGCTATTAATGATTTAAGGAGTGTGGAAAAAATTAGGTTAAATGATCATGTATACCTCTCTAATAATCAAGCATCTACCTCAAACATAGATAGTGAGTTATTAGATGATCAATTGGAGGATAATTTTTTACTACAACAGTTGTGTAGTGAAATTATGGAGGAGGTTATGGATACTAGTGGTGATTGTGATGATAATCTTCAAACCACGTTGAAATCTATGGTATCTCCTCTTAATAGAAAGAAGAATGGTAAAAAAGGAGGTAGGAAGAAGACAATTTAAAATTAGTTCTAATGAAAGGTGTTTTCTGAAATTGTGATGGGTTTAAGGACCCAAAAAAACATAAATTTATTTCTGATCTTACAAAAGAACATCAACTTGATTTTATTGCGTTATCTGAGACAGTTAAGAAAGATTTTACTCCTGCTGCACTTAAAAACTTTTGTGCTGGTAAAGAGTTTTTATGACATTGCAAACCTCCTAGAGGGAGGTCTGGTGGATTACTTTTAGGTGTAAATTTATTAAATGTTGATATTGGTTTAATTGATGAAGATGATTTTTATATCAAGTTTTATTTATGTAATAAAGTTGATAGATTTAAATGGGCTTTGTTTTTGGTTTATGGACCGGCTCAAAATGAGTATAAGGATCAGTTCCTTGCTGAATTAGTCAATTTGTGCAGTCATGAAACCTTACCAATTCTAATTGGTGGTGATTTTAATATTCTTCGTAGTTCTGATGAAAAAAATAATGATAATTATGATGATAGATGGCCCTTCCTTTTTAATGCTATTATTGATGGTTTGAGTCTTAGAGACTTAGTAATGTCTGGTAGGAATTTTACTTGGGCAAATAATCTTCCAAATCCAACTTATGAGAAACTTGATAGGGTGTTAATGTCGACGGAGTGGGAACATAAATTTCCACTTTCCTCGGTGTTTGCTCTTAATAGAGATATTTCGGATCATACTCCTTTACTCCTAAATACAAATTCTTCATCTCCGAATAATGCTCAACAAAGCTTTAAATTTGAGCTAGGTTGGCTATTACGGGATGGCTTTGTTGATATGGTAAAGGAGATATGGTCTAGTGTAGTTGAAGGTAATACTCCCATGGAGCGTTGGCAGGCAAAAATTCATCGTCTAAGACAACATTTGAGGGGATGGGCTAAACATACAAGTGGGATTTACAAAAAAGATAAAAAAGTGTTATTAGATAAATTGGACTTGCTTGATAAAAAAGCTGAATCCACTCTATTAACTCAGGAGGAAATTGATATTAGATGGTTTTATAGAAATAGATTATCTTTGCTTTTGAGAGAAGAGGAAATTAAGTGGTACCAGAGGGCTAAGTCTAAAGATATCTTGGAGGGAGACTCTAATACTAAGTGTTTTCATTTGGTTGCGAATGGTAAGCATAGAAAAACAAGAATTTTTCAATTGCAAGACGGTGACCAAGTAATAAATGGTGATGCGAACCTTAAATCGCATATTACCACCTTTTATAAAGGTTTATTTGGTCCTCCCGATGATTCCGGTTTACAACTTGATGAAAATAAAATTGATGACATTCCTCAAGTATCTCAATTGGAGAATGAAGCTTTAACACAAGAATTTACTGAGGATGAAATTAAAAAGGCAATTTTCCAAATGGAACATAACAAGGCTCCGGGTCCTGATGGATTTCCAGCTGAGTTTTACCAAGGTTTTTGGAATGTTATTAAATCTGATTTGTTAGATCTTTTTAAAGAGTTTCATAATGGTACTTTGCGTTTATTCTCTCTTAATTTTGGTACTATCATTCTTTTGCCTAAGTGTATGGAGGCCATGAAAATCCAGCAATATAGGCCTATCTACTTACTTAATATTAGCTTTAAAATTTTTACCAAAGTTGCTACTAATAGAATTATTGGAGTGGCTCAAAAGGTAATTAGCCCTACTCAAACTGCTTTTATCCCTGGGAGAAATATTATGGATGGGGCTGTTATTCTTCATGAGACTATACATGAATTGCATCGTAAAAATAAAAGTGGTGTAATCTTTAAGATTGATTTTGAGAAAGCGTACGACAAGGTTAAATGGTCTTTTGTTCAACAGACATTGAGGATGAAAGGCTTTTCACCTAAATGGTGTGAATGGATAGCTTCTTTCATTCAAGGTGGTCATGTTGGTATTAAAGTAAATGATCAAGTTGGAAATAACTTCCAAACCTATAAAGGGCTTAGGCAAGGAGATCCTCTGTCTCCGATTCTTTTTAATATCGTGGCTGATATGCTAGCTTTACTAATTAAGAGGGCTAAAGATGCTGGTCTGTTAAGTGGGATAATACCTCATTTAATGGATGATGGTTTATCTATTTTGCTATATGCTGATGATACCATCATATTTTTGGAGCATGATTTACAAGAAGCCAAGAATTTGAAATTGATTTTAACAGTTTTTGAAAAGTTATCTGGCTTGAAAATAAATTTTCACAAAAGTGAATTATTTTGTTTTGGTCAAGCAAAGGAATATAATGATCAATATTCTAATATCTTTGGCTGCAAGCTAGGTTCTTTTCCTGTTAAGTATCTCGGTATTCCAATGCATTTTAGAAAGCTTGGCAATAAAGATTGGAAGATTATCGAACAAAGAATTGAGAAGAAACTTAGTAGTTGGAAAGGTAAACATGTGTCTGTGGGGGGAAGATTGGTTTTGATTAATTCTGTTCTATCAAGTTTGGCGATGTTTATGATATCTTTTTTCGAGATTCCAAAGGGAGTTCTTCAAAAATTGATTATTATAGATCACGTTTCTTTTGGCAAGGTGATGATCATAAGAAAAAATATAGACTGACAAGATGGGATATAATTTGTCAACCCATAGACCAAGGGGGTTTAGGTGTTCATAATTTAGAGATCCAAAATAAATGTCTTTTGAGTAAATGGTTGTTCAAGTTAATAAATGAGCAAAGGGTTTGGCAGGACTTATTGAAAAGGAAGTATCTCTCTAACCATTCTATAACTCAAGTTGATAGGAAACCAGGGGATTCTCATTTCTGGTCAGGTCTCATGAAAGTTAAAAATACTTTCTTGAATATGGGTTCCTGGATTGTGAATAATGGGGAACAAACTAGATTTTGGGAAGATAAATGGATAGGTAACATTGCTTTTAAAGATAAGTATCCGTCTCTATATGCCATTATTCAAAGGAAGAATTCTTCAATTGCTAATGTTATGAGATCTGTTCCGCTGAATGTTTCTTTTAGGAGAGCTTTGGTTGGTCAGAATTTAGCACATTGACATAACTTGTGTGCTTCTATTGTGCATATTCAGTTGAGTCAACTGAATAATTGTTTTAGATGGAATTATCATCAAAATGGGCAATTTACTGTTCGGACAATATATTTAGCCTTAATAAACAATAATTATATTGAGAGAAACAAGATTATTTGGAAACTTAGGATGCCTCTTAAGATCAAGATCTTCATGTGGTACTTGCTTAAAGGGGTTGTATTAACTAAAGATAATTTGGCAAGGAGGAATTGGAATGGTAGCTTGAGATGTTGTTTCTGTATGAAAAATAAAACTATTCAACATCTTTTTGTGGAGTGTCATTATGCAAAGTTTTTACGGAGAGCAGTTCAGTTTTCTTTTGGTCTTTACCTTCCTCATGGTATATCTCATATTTTTGATAATTGGCTTCTGGGGTGGACAAAAAAAGAAGAAAACTTGTTCTCATAGGAGCATCTGCTATATGTTGGGCTCTATGGTTGAGTAGGAATTATGTCACTTTTGACAAGTCACCATCTATTTCATATATGCAGGTAGTTTTCAGGGCAACACATTGGCTCCGGTCTTGGGCACAACTACAAAAGTGTGAGGAAGATAGTGAGCTTTTAAAGGCTGCATGCCGTATTCTTGAGACAATGGTTATACAACTTTTTGTCAATTTTGGATGGAGGTTCACAAACAAAATTCAATAATTGTGTACTCTTTATCTTGGGTTGGCAGTCTTTAGGTTGTTTCTTCTTGATGGTTGGTTTCATCCTTTAAGTTTCTTTGAACTTCACTCATTTTGAGTGTGAGATTGTAATAATTGGCTGTAGCTCTTTGAGCAAAGGTCGGGATGCTCTATTCCATTATCTAAAAAAAATATCTGAGAGGCGGTGACTAGTGACTTGGTTGTTTTGGATGTCGATCCAACGGTTTAGGGCCTGATGGCCTGTTCCGCTTTAGCGTTAAAATGAACCATTTTAAAATTTGGTAATGCTAAAATTTTAATAAATTAGCAGTATTACGAAAATATGTTATTGCCAAAATTTCTTAGTAGTAGTAATACTACAATTTTCTTCCTGCATTCCACCCAAAGCATAGACAAAGCATGGGCAGAAATTCAGAGCTATTTTGGTTTGATACCAAAAGCATGCCATACTAATTTATTGGCAAATTAAATAGTATGTATATTAGTTTGGACTGACACCAAATATTTGGTAGAGGAAGAGTTGGGAGATTGTCGATGGTCACGCCGTCGCCGCTGGGAGGGTGGGATTTCACCCCTGGTGATCTCATCCGTGATGATGCATGGCGTCGCTTTGGTTCTCCGGTGCACTTCTCCTCTCATTTTAGTTCTTCTCCGTTTCGTTTGGTGGTGGATGTTCCACGTTCTTTTCGCTTGACTACTTCTTCAGTCGCTTTAACCCTTCGGGCGGCTATTGGAGGATCTCCGGCTGGTTTTCAAGTTGCTAATTTGATTGATCGGAGTTTTTCATTTATTGTGTGTTCAAAGAAGATTGGTCTATCGATCTACTCTCTTAGATCTTTTTCGTGTAAGGATTACTCTCTTCGTTTCTTCCTTGGGAGAAATGGTGGACCGGATTGGTCTCGGGAGTGGGAATCATGGCAGAAGGAGCAGAATGATCGGTGGACTCTAGTTACTTGAAGATCAAAATCTTTTAAAATGGCTGCAAGCAATTCTATTGTTCAGAGGACTATCCCTATTGCTTCGGTTTTCAATCGTCTTAAGTTTGATGTTCCTCGTCAGGCTGTTTCTCTGGCGATCGCCAGAAAAAAATTGGTTAATGCTGATCCGAAAGGTGCGTACTCAGATCCAATTTTGGAGGGTTCTTTAAATTCAAAATTTTTTGGGCCTGCTTGTTACCGTTGCCTAAGTCCTGATCATTTCGTTAAGTTCTGCCGCTCTTCTGTTCGTTGCTTGTTTTTCTCTGGGTTGGGCCATGTTAAGAAAGTCTGCCCCAATGGGCCTCGGAAGGCTTCTAAGTTTAGTCTTTGCCCAAAGCCTATAGTCCCGAGCGCCGATCCTAAGGAAAAGGTGGTTACCAAACCCCCATTAAAGCGCACTAAATCTGCTTGGGTTAGAAAAATGATTCCTTCTTCTTCGGCGAACAGTTCTACTGCCCTAGTTGCAGCGAAGCCTCAATCCAATCTCCCTCTTGTTTTTGCTCCAATGGCGACCACCAATCCAAATTCCCTTCGTTTTCTGCGAGAGGGGAAAGTTGTTCATCAAGGTGGTGATGACAGGATTCCTAGAGTTGATCTTACAGTGGCAACGAGGCCTCCCAAGCGCCATGAATAGTATGCCCCAGCCTTAGTTGAACCTTTGATTCCAGAGGAGCTTTGGGATGATCATCGGGTAATTATTTCTCAGTATCTTGAGCAAGTCCATCATTTTCATGTTCGTCGTAGCTTCCCGCATCCAACAGTTGTTGGTTTGTTTAAGTTTGGGTCAGCTATGATTAGGGACTTGTTAGTCTACTCTCCGCCTCTTCTTTATGATGGCATCCACCAAGTTCGTTTTGTGCGTCATGATCAAGGTCCTAACTGACGAGCAGTGCCTTTTACTAGAACTGGTTGGTTCCTTTTGTTGGATTTCCCTCTGGATTACATTAATATGCAGTATATTTGCCTTGTTGTCTCTACTTTTGGGAAGCTTGATTATTGGTGGGACCAAGATCCTATAGAGGGAAGAGTTTTGGTTAGAGCTATGTTTAGAGACTTTGATGCTGTGCCAAGTAAAATTGTGCTTCAGGATCCGACCATTGGTGCTGGTGAATCCTGGACGATCTCTGTTTTTATTCTGGATGGAGAATTTGCTGATATGTTCCCTCTTGATGAAGATTTGCCTCCTGCTGGACCAAACCCTGGTAATAATGATGATAATAATGATGGCAATGACAATGGTCCTGGTGATCATATTTGGTAATTTGGTCCCCATGAGGTTCATGAAGAAGATGAGCAAGGTTGGAATCAGGCTGTTCAAGCTTAGGCCCAACAAGATGTCATGGATTTGGAGCAAGTGGATTCTAATAATATGGGCCAGATTGTTCAGAATGATGGCTGGAACTTGGCCCAAGCCCAAGGTGAAAGTTTAATCTTCATCCTTTCCAAGGCTCTTTCTAGGGCTTTGCATTCTTGGTCTTCATCTGTGCTTGCTGGATCTGCTCTTACGTCTGGAGGTATGGGGTTTCCAAGTGTTTCTCCTGTTGGAAAGGAGATTGTGTTATCTTCTGAGTTTGATGTGGATGATGTGGTGCTTAATCCAACTCCTCTTGCTATAATGCCCCCTGTTTTACCTGAGAGTCCTTTTGAGGAAATTTTCTCTGAACCAGAATGTCCTGACACCCCTGTTGGCAAGGAGATTGTGTTATCTTCTGAGTTTGATGTGGATGATGTGGTGCTTAATCCAACTCCTCTTGCTATAATGCCCCCTGTTTTACCTGAGAGTCCTTTTGAGGAAATTTTCTCTGAATCGGAATGTCCTGACACCCCTGTTGGCAAGCAGATTGTTCCAGTCTTTCCTAGCTCTCCTAAGAAGAAAGGGAGAAAGAGAGTAGCTTTTGTTGAATCAAGTGTTAGGAGAAGCAATAGACTTCTTGCTATTAGGGATGGCTTCAAATCTCAGCTTCAGGAAGATCCAAACATGGGGGTTGGCAAGCCTATGGGAAAAGCTATCAAGAAACTTAGGCAGTTGGCAGAGGCAAGTGGTGTTTCCTTTCCAAATGATTCTAATTATAATATTTTGTTCCCTTCAGGGGACTTAAATGATGGTCTTTCTTCTGATGATTCTAGTTTCGGAAATGATAATTCCTCTGATATACCTGCTGATTGTTCTGTTTCACTACTTCAGAAAATAGGGATGGAGATGTGTGGAGCATCCTTAGAGGAGGTGTCCAGTCTGATGAACTTGGATAGGGCTACTTCATCTTCAGTCCCAAGGCTATTAGCCCTGCTATCAATGATGATAAGAACTAGTTGTCAGCTTTGGGAGGTTTTAGGATGTTTTAGTTTGACTGCAGCTATGAACTTTAGTTCTTTATTATCAGACTTTGTCAGTCAGGACTTGTTTATTTTGGATGTAAAGGCTTATATGCCTATCAGACTACTGCTTTTGTTGAAGGTTGGATTAGGTCCTTCCTTTTTAAATTGCTTTTTTTATCCTCTGTTTGAATGAATCCCGCTTTAAGAAACTGGAATGTGCTCTGTTGGAATGTTAGAGGCATAAATTCGGATGATAAGTGGTTAGCTATTCGGAATAAAGTGGAAGAAAGTGGTTGTGCAATTTTTTGCCTGCAAGAAACTAAAAGAAGTGTCTTTGATCATTCCTATATTAGGAAATTTGCCCCTAAATGTTTTGACAAATTTGCCTACTCTCCTTCTGGGGCTACTTCGGGGGGGGGGGGATTTTAGTATGCTGGAATAGTGCTGTTTTTACAGGTTCAGTTTTGTCTGTTCAGAGGTTTGCGGTTCAGGTTAATTTCATTTCCAATCATTCAGGTTTTTCTTGGACTCTAGTTTCTGTTTATGGTCCCTGTGCTGGTAGTGAGAGGGCTGATTTTGTCACTTGGCTCCATAGTCTTGACATCCCTGCTAATGATCTGTGGTTGTTCCTTGGTGATTTCAATTTTGACCGATCAGTGCATAATAGAAATAGACCTGGTGCTGACATGAATGATATTTTTATCTTTAATGAGATTATTAGTGATCTTGGTCTTGTCGAATTACCCATCAAGGGCAGAGCATTTACATGGAGCAACATGCAGCAGCAGCCCCTTCTTGAACAGTTGGATTGGTTCTTTACCTCCACAAGTTGGACTTTAAAATTCCTAAATACCATAGTGAAGCCCTTGGCTAGAACAATTTCTGATCATACACCTTGTGTTGTTCAGATTGGTACAGACTTCCCTAAAGCAAATCATTTTAGGTTTGAGAAATTTTGGGTTGACCATAAGGGGTTTTATGATCCTGTTCACTCTATCTGGCAAAACCATGGGCATTCTCTTGATGTTGCTAAGAATATCTCAGTTAAGTTGAAAGCTTTAAGAAAAGGTTTAAAAAAGTGGAGTAAGTCTCTTTCTAAGCTTCAGCTTTTAATCCAGAATTGTAATTCTGTAATTCAGTTTATGGACAGTATTGAGGAGCTTAGAGACTTGACCCTGCTAGAATGGAATTTTAGAGCTCTTATAAGGAGGAAACTTTTGCTTTATCATAAATATAAGCAAGTTTATTGGCAAAAGAGATGCACTATTAGATGGGCTAAATTTGGTGGTGAAAATACAAAATTTTTTCATGCTATGGCCACTGAATCTTTTAGGAAGAATTCCATTCCATCTCTACTGAGTTCAGATGGTGTTCTTTTAACTTCCCATGAAGAAAAAGCTTTTGTTGCCTGGTCTGCCTTTAAATCTAGAATGGGTGTTTCCAATTTTCAATAAATGCCTTTTTAGCTCTAGGAACTTTTTCAACCGCATGAAGGTCTTGAGGTTTTGGAAGAACCTTTCAGAACTGCAGAAATTGATAATCTTATTAAGAACTTGTCTATTGACAGAGCTCCTGGTCCAGATGGTTTCAATGGATTGTTTATCAAGAAATGTTGGCCTATGATATGTTCAGATTATTATCAGCTTTGTTCTGATTTCCATGCTGGTATTCTGAATCTTGATCCTATAAATCATTCTTTCATAACTCTAGTTCTGAAAAAGGCAAATCCTGAGTCTATCAATGACTATAGGCCAATCTCTCTCATGGGTATCTCTTTGAAAATTTTAACCAAACTGTTGGGTGACAGATTACAAAGTTTCATCCTAAAGATTGTTAGTACAAATCAGTATGGTTTTATAAAGGGGAGAACTATTCAGGTTTGCCTGGCTTGGAATTTTGAGTTTCTTCATCAATGCCAACACTCAAAAAAGGAAATCATTCTTTTAAAGCTTGATTTTGAGAAAGCTTTTGATACTATTGAGCATGAAGCTATCCTGCAAGTTATGAGTGCTATGGGTTTTGGTTCAGTTTGGTTGGATTGGATTAGGAGAATTTTCTCTTCTGCTTCTTCCTCTGTCCTTCTTAATGGTGTCCCAGGAAAGAATTTCCATTGCAAAAGAGATGTTAGGCAAGGTGACCCTTTATCTCCATTGTTGTTTGTGTTGGGAGCAGAGCTTCTTCAGGCTGTGATCAAAAGAGCTTTCACCTTGGGTTTGTTGTCTAAGCCCATCCCTATTGAGGGTGATTTTCCAATAGTTCAGTATGTAGATGACACCCTTCTGTATGTTAAAGCCAGTGGTAAGGAATTGTTTGTTTTAAAAGCTTTGCTTCAGACCTTCTCTCAGGGCTCAGGGTTAAAAGTTAACTATCATAAATCTTGCATGATCCCAATTAATGTTTCTGATGACAAAATTCAAAATCTGGCTAGAGTTTTTGGTTGTAAAATTGGTTCTCTCCCCTTCACATACTTAGGTCTGCCTCTTGGTGTCGCTAAGCCTAGAGTTCTAGACTTTGCCCCCTAGTGGATAGAATTGAAAGAAGGCTCTCTGCTAACTCAGCCTTTTTATCTTATGGAGATAGACTTACTCTGGTAAATTCAGTCTTCTCATTACTTCCAACCTATTATATGTGTACTCTGAAGTTACCTAAATCAGTGATTGAGAACATTGATAGGGCTAGAAGGCATTGTCTTTGGAGGGGACCGGATGTTAATTCTAATAAGAAGTCCCTTGTTGTGTGGGACAAAGTTTGCAAACCTAAGAAAAAAGGTGGTCTTTGTGTGATTAATCTTTCTATCCAAAATCAAGCCTTGCTCTTGAAGTATCTGGACAAGTTTTATAATATAAAGGATTTGCCCTAGATTAAGCTTGTTTGGAGCTCTTATTACACATATGTTGTGCCTCATTTGTCCAATCTCAAGGGATCCTTTTGGTGGAAAGATATTTGTGGTTTAATGGATCTTTTCAGAGGGATTGCTAGGTTCATAATTGGTGATGGTAACTCTTGCTCTTTCTGGTCTGATGTTTGGAAGGGTGGCCCTCCCCTCTTGGTATCCATGCCAAAACTGCATTCTTTTGCTGTTGACACAGGTGTTTCAGTTCACAAATTTCTGTCAATGGAAATGGATGAGAATTTCGTTCTGCCTCTCTCGCAGAAAGCCTTTCAGGACTATCAGTCTTTATCCCACATGATGGATGGAGTAAATATCTCTCAGGAAAGTGATGTTTGGTCATATATATGGGGTAATTTTAAATACTCCTCCCAGAAGTTCTATGCGCTAAATTTCCTTGCTTTGCAGCCCCCTCAGCACTTTATCTGGTTATGGAAGTGTAAAGCTACTTCAAAAGTTAAGGTTTTTGGGTGGTTGCTTCTTTTGGATAGGTTAAACACCAAGTACATGCTGAATCATAAAAATTGTGCCCCTCCGAATTGTGGTCTGAATTGGGTGCTCTGTCAGTCTCCATCAGTTGAAACTATGTTTCATCTGTTTTTTGTTTGCCCTTTTGCTCAGAGTTGTTGGCATGCAGTTGGCATTAACTGGAATACTTCTTTCAGTCTGGGGCCAATGTTGATGGATGCTAAAAGAAGGCATCAGGATCTTTGTTTTATGGAGAAGTTCCTTCTAGTTTCTTGGAATATTTGGAAGCAAAGGAATGGTCTCATTTTTTATGGAAAAGTTCCTTCTTTGACTTTCTGGAGACAACTCTTAAGGGATGATCTCCTTCTTTTGTTATTTAGGCTTAATAAGAGAGACAAATCAGTAGTTATGTCTTGGATTAATTCCTTATAATTGTAATTTTTCTTTTCTTCCTTATTAATAAAGTTTTATAACAGTGGGGGCCTCCCCTGCTGTGTTCCTTTAAAAAAAACCAAATATTTAGTAGTGCCCCTATCCTATTTGGTTATATTCTAGAAGTTTCTCCACTATACGATAAGAATTTGGCCTTATATTGGTAATGATCCAAATGCTAGCTAAATAATTTTACCCTACCAATATTTTGGTAGTGCCAAAATTTGCCTAGACTTTAACGCTACAATAAATTGATAGGGTAAAGAACCAAACAGCCCCTCAGTGAGTGATTGTGTGTGTTTGTTTACAATGAGGAGCAGTGTCTGACGTTAATTAGAGGCCATCATGGTGCCGGCGGTCGCTGCCCTTGCCCCTGCCCCTGCCCACGTGGGGAACGGTTCGGGCCAAAGCGTGCATGCAATCTGAACCAAAGCTTGCCAAAAATGTGGCAATGAGAGAATCCTCTCCCACGTACGGGTGCGTCCCTGGAGACACCGTTAATTAGCAGCATGTTTCATCGGATTTTGCTTAAACTCCGTCGGGATTGTCTTTGATCAGTTGGCTGGTTAGTTCAATCAAGTTTTATTTTAGAGTGGCAAAATCAGTTGGCTTCTCTGGATTTGGTCTGCACGGGCTGAGATGTTCAGGTGCCTGCAATTTTTTTTTTAGAACAGGTGCCTGCGATTTGGTCTGCCTCTTGCCCATCACTATGCCTCTTGCTAGCTCCGACTGACTGGATTTTGCACGATATTGGGAAGGTGAGGGTGGATTTGGAGTCGCGCAGCTATTTTTAGGAGGAAAACAAAATAGGAGGAATATGTTGGAGTGCTTTTTTCGAGGTTAATTTACACCCGCATGACTAACTTGTCACAGCAAATTCTGTACATCAAGTCTCCGACCTATACTTACGTAGTGTGACAAGTGAAATACTATAGGGGAGATACAACAAAGCATACATTTATGAGTGTATGCATGTGCAGAAAGAGAATCCAGTAGCGACAAATATTATGTTGATCTTTGTTACGATCCAACATATTCTCCACCGATGAACACAAGCACAGGAGAAATATTTCCGCTCCAACTCTATATATCAAGTTCAGGGATACAAATTGGAAACA
This sequence comes from Oryza meridionalis, assembly GCA_000338895.3. NCBI lineage: Eukaryota > Viridiplantae > Streptophyta > Magnoliopsida > Poales > Poaceae > Oryza > Oryza meridionalis. The sequence goes on along the minus strand of CM002535.2, from coordinate 16,112,475 downwards.
CTAGTAACGTAGATTGGGGAGATAAGCAGGGGTAGAGGAAATAAGAGAAACACAGAGTAGGGGATTCAGAGAAGAGATAGAGAGAAGGAGGAAGAGGCCGCAGCCATCAGGTTCAAATTGATTCATCGATCCCCTTCTTGCCTGTTGCTTCTTTCCTTTTATAGTGTATCCTTTGCCTCCCCTCAGCCTCAAGCCAGCTCCAACAACATAGCCCACTTGACAGGCCCAGGCCCATGACATTTCTCCCTCCATGAATTTCGGCTTGTCCCCAAGCCGATACAACACAGCCACTAGGATCCCAAGTCACCCGCACAAGTGATGTTGTACACAATGCCAGTTGCACTTGCTCCTGAAGAATCTTGCCTCTTTGGAATTGAACGAATTCAGCTCTTACCAAATATTCAGGCCAACCATGACTGAATTAATGGGTAGAACAAGTGTTACTCCCCTCATAGTTGTGACCTACAAAATTTATGATTTGTAAGAACATGTCCTCCTCATAAGTCAAGCAAATGAAGCATGTCTCTGAACATTTTACTTCCAAACTGAGATGGGCTGCACCAAGTTTCAGCTGCTCCTTCTGTAACAATAGCTTATATGTCTGCCCATGTTGATTTCAAAGAGTAAGCTCAAAGGTACATTGCAACTGGTGTAGCTCTTTAGATATACATTTCCAGGAAAAATTGAGCCCTTGCCCTCCTGTTGCACACAAATTGAATGCCTCATTTCTCCATTGTGAAGGAGCCAAAGATTGCAAGTTGACCAACTTTCTTGTTGTGACAAAAATTCCCTTCAACGAAACCTCTAGCTCAACCATCATATGAACTGGGAAGAGAATCGGCTGTGGCAATGGTTGTGGCACCAATAGCACAGCATCACCATTGCTTGATCTGAATTGAGTCCATGAAGTATCATCTATTACGCCATTGTTTTTGCTCTGAACATGAAATGGAGTAGGAACACTGCAGCACCGAGAATGACAGTTGGTACTTCTCTTGGGTGACTTGCAAGTACAAATATCATCAGCATTACCACCACTGAATAAGCAACCACACCATGCATCAGGTGACAGGTGGGAAATCAGCATCAGCCGCAAGAACAATTCATGATCCCCATATGCCCAACAATAGGTTGAATGATGTGTGTGCTGATAGGCCTTCCTAAAGGTACCAGGGAAACATATCTCATACCAAATACACCATCCAACAATCAGAGTTTGCAGCCAGCCCTCAGTGGAATTAATTGTTCTACTCATGAACTGGGCAACGCTGTAGTTCAAGGAGACTTCATGAGACTCACCATGTAAATTCAGTGTTTCAATTTTAGCTTGAATATCTATTTGAATAGGTGGTGGCAGGGTTGTAGGAGCTTTACCACCACGCCTCCGCTGCCTTGACAAAGCTGTGGATCAGGCCATGGTAAAGGCTGAGAACCTGAGGTCATCTAAGCTTTGTTCCATGGAATTGCTGCTCTCCAAGGTAGTACTGGTGGAGGGCTAGCGGTGTATTCTGAGCTCCGGTCAAGGCAACCATAGCAAGTTGAGTAAGTGACAGAAATAGCTTGAGGACCAAACCATGGATTGTTGAAGGATGTTTGCTACATTGTGAACTTGAAATTCACTTCTGTGAACTCAACTAAATCCTTAGTAGCCATGTCATCATCATCATCATTGGTCATTTGTTCATTGCTTTCCGTCAAACACTTGGTGGCTGTCACCATGCACAAGTCATTAGTATCAACCAAGCTGATTGAATTGGCCTCATTACTAACCTCCAATGTGTTGGGGACTGATTTGGTGTTGGTGCTTGTAGCTGCCACAACTCTGGTGATATCAACACTTGTAGTTGACTCAACCTTGATGTTACGGCATGTCACGAGCGTCTGATTGATCATGTCCTTTATCTCTACACACAAATCATGGAAGGTCTTTTCTGATTTATCCTCAACCTTGCCCAAGTCAGCCCCATTCTCCTTGGTCGCGGTGAGGGAAATCGGTGGCGCCAGAGTTGCTGATTCGTCTGAGGGCGTGGATGGACTCATGGTGGCCGGGAACACATGTTCCAGAGTAGTAGAAGTGCTCTCGGCATCAGAATTGATGTTGGCGCAGCTTGGTACCGGCGTAGAACACTTGGTGGGTGTCATATCGACACAGTTCCCGTTGAAAGGCTGCACGTGCTGGACATCAAGTAGACAGCACCCATCATAGATATTGCGTCCATTGGTGACAGATCAAGCCCTCTCCGTATCACAGCTTGACCGGAACCACACGAAAGCCTCAACACCCAGAGAACTCGTGGTGTGGACCTGCACCGCCACGGCTCCATAGGTGTTGTAAACTTTATGCAGTACCTCACCGGTCACCAGGTAAAGGACTTGGCTCACTTGGACACGAAGAGCAGCGGCTGCACCATCTCTCAACTAGCTCGGCATTTCACCGAACACCTAGCGGGCACCACTAGCACCGGCACTCCCATGGCTCAACTTCCGCCTCCAAAGGTCACCATTGCAACAGTGTGTCGCCCAACTGGCCTCCTTGCTTGGAATCCCACGAACCGACTGCTCTGATACCATATTGTTACGATCCAACATATTCTCTACCGATGAACAAAGCACAGGAGAAATATTTCCACTCCAACTCTATATATCAAGTTCAGGGATACAAATTGGAAGCACTAGCAACATAGATTGGGGAGATAAGCAGGGGTAGAGGTAATCGAAGAAACACAGAGTAGGGGATTCAGAGAAGAGATCAAGAGAAGGAGGAAGAGGCCGCAGCCATCAGGTTCAAATTGATTCATCGATCCCCTTCTTACCTATTGCTTCTTTCCTTTTATAGTATATCCTTTGCCTCCCCTCAGCCTCAAGCCGGCCCCAACAACATAGCCCACTTGATAGGCCCAGGCCCATGACAATCTTATTGCTAGTGACTACCGCACACGGTTGGCTTTGTTTTTTGCGTTTGTTCCATTCGTGTGCCTTCATTCCTCTTATCATGCACCACTAACAACCGTACCTGTATACATTGGCTTTTCATAATTAAAAAAAGATGTTGGAGTGTCTTTTGGAGGCTTAACACTAACATTGCTAACTTGTCACGCTAGCCACCTGTTAAGAAAATCAAAAGTAGAGGTTGGACTATACCGTAAAGATAAACATCGCAGGGGAATGTGATATAAGCATGCATTCGTGGGTGCATGCATGTGAAGAAAAGGAATTTGGGAGGAACAAATATCATGCCGAGGTGATGACTATAAATGTGCACGGTTGCTTTCTTGGCAACACCACCTATTATATCCTCATTTGTTGTGTCTTTGGCATGTATTGTCGTACAAAATTTTACTCGTGATTATGGATTAAATAGTTCCAGACTTATCAAAATTATTGGTTCTAATAGTTTGCTACTTATGGAACAATAATTTTTTGGTTAATTTGGTTAACCATCCTAACCAACAAGATCGATTATTGGATTACACCAATTATTTTTTGTTTTTAGTTTACACTCAACTATCACAAAAAGAATGATTTACCCTTCTATCTACAATTTCGAATATTTGACACCCTTAAACTATTTAATCTGGACAAATTATGTCGGTGATGGGGCCCGGGGTACCAAGCTTAAAGGGGAGAGGCCGCCCCCAACGTCCACGTGGTGCTTCCCCAAGAGAGGGTCAGGCTCGTGGATGGGTGGCAGCCGCCCCTTCCGAGCCCGAGGGGTCAGGCTGGCGGTCACCACGTGGCCGCCATGCAAGTGAGGTTAGGTGGACGCTCCCTAACGCCCACCTAACCGCATTTAGTGTAGGCAGAGCGAGTGCACCACGCCGCATTTAATGCGGCGTGCTGCGCGCCTGATTAGCCTGTGGCCGGTACATGACCGGACAAATGACAGATGGGACGGCGGCAAGCCACGCGCGCTCTGGCTGAGTGTCAGGCGGCGTGCGGCAGGTATGGTCCGTCCCATCATGGTGATGAGAGGCATTGCGCCTCTCAACTGATCTGGAATCGGCTTGACCACTCTGGACGTGTCTGAGATTGTGTTCCCGGTGCATGCGCGTCCTTAAGTCCTCCTCCATTAAATGGTGAATGACGGGGGCGCCCCCCGTGTCGGCCTGCGTCACCTGAGTCAGCCGGCATGATTTGATGGGCCCCGCACAACAGCCGATGTGCAGACGGCTTCCGGGTTAAGGCATGAGACACGCATTTAATGTAGAGAATTTTTCTCTCTTCACTGTGTGGCACTCACGGTGCATGTGGGAACCCCTTGGAGTATAAAAGGAGGTCCATATCCAGTGAGGAAGGGGATCGGAAGGTGAAAGGCTTAGCCGTAGCTTGTACACACCAGAGATTCAGGGATTTTGTAAGCTCAGAATAATCATCATACGCAGGAGTAGGGTATTACGCTTCTTAGTAATAGCCATGAGATGATCATCTTAGGGTGATCCTTTTGTCAACGGATGCTCCTATTACACTCGTAGTCTCTGAAGCATGAGAACCCACTATGTAGCATCTACATCGATAATTCAAACATTGTATACGTCTCCCGAATCTAGATATACCCCTGGTGTCTCATCTTCATCGAGGGCCCGACCCCCTCGATTTCTCCCAATACCTCCAACTCCTCAATTTTTACCCGCCGCCCCCAGCCAAACTAACAAAGTAGGGGCCTCACGGTCCCTGCTCGAGGAGTTCATCCTCCGACAAATTACCAAGCACACAAACAAATATTGGTACAACAGGTGAACCAAAAATACAACTGTGTACCATAATTACTGCCTACAAAACCATCATGATTTTTTGTTGCTACCAGGTTCCTTTTATTTATATATCATGCACCCACTAATGCACACTTTGTCGTATTCCGCCAACATCGGCACATATTAGGATGCTTCATTCTGATCCTACTTTATTTTGCATCAGTATTCACTGCACGGCTGCAGCATTGTAATTAAATCATCGACATTGGTGGCTGGGGCGTATGCTTGGATAAGCAGCGGAGGAGGGAGAAATAAGTTATCTGTACTGACCATGCATGGTTAAGTAATATTTGCACCTATCCTTATTTCTTCAAGTTCCAGTAAAAAAGTCTTAGGCTACTTGATCATGCATAATTAAAATTGAGCTATAAGTGCAATGAGTTTCAATGACACTTTTTGTATGTGTGTGTAGAAGTCTGACCGATGCATCGACAGAAAGAATGAGTTTTCGTTTAAAATTAAAGAAGGAATATTTACAAGAAAGAATTATAATACATTAATTGCCAGCTTTGTGATTATGCACCACCCATAAATCTTGCTTAGAAGTTTAACGGCATTATGGCAATCTCGATGAACCCATAGATTCTTTACTGTCCTAATAGGCTTGGGCGCATTGCTTATCAATCCAAAGGCAATACCATGCACGGTGTTACTGTAATATTTGGGAGAGTTTTAGATATTGGATTATCATATGGCACTGGGGGTGGATAGCGAGCCAGCTCGGCTCGGCTCGGTCAAGCTCGTTAGGATAATGAGCCGAGCCAGCTCGACTCATTATCGTAATGAGCTAGAAACCCAGCTTGGCTCGGCTCGTTTGAAAGCTTGAGCTAGCTCGTTAGGCTCGTGAGCCAAACCATCCAGGCGGCCAGGCACTCCTCTTCTCAGCGGGGCGCAACGCAGCTAGGGGTGGATGCGGGCGGCGAGCGAGCGGCAATACATTGCTCCACATCTGCATCAGCGCCGCCGCGGCCTCCTCCGTTAGGAACTCCAGCACGGCGACAGTGAGCTCAGCGCCGACGTGCCACCACGCATCGCCAACGGGGCACACACTCCACCCGGCCGCCATCTTGGCAACGATGAGGCCGTGCGCCTTGGCGAGCTCCGCTTCGATCTTCTCCTCCTCCCAGTGGCATGAGGCGGCGGCGGCGGCGGAAGAGGAGGAGGAGCTCGTCGGCGGGCTGGTGGCTGGCGGGGAAGGAGGAGGAGCTCGTTGGCACCTTGGCGGGCTAGTGGCTGGCGGCGGAGGAGGAGCTCGTCGGTGGGCTGGCGGCTGCGGCGCGGCACGGCGCACGGCGGTAGTGGCGCAATGCATGGCAACGGCGGCGGCGTGCAGCGGTGTGAAAGGGGATCGGCGGCGCATGATGCAGGCATGCAGGATGTGGTGCAGGATGCGGGAGATGGGGAGAGTAGTAGACCGGGAGTAGTCTAGGATTTTCTTCTCAGTTGGGCTTGGGCCGTTGTGTAACTTGTGTTGTGTCACTGTCTGTTGTTGGCTTAGACTTTATAGTGCTGGCTCGTTAAGGCTCATGAGCAGCTCGCGAGCTTTAAACCAGCTCATTATCTCTAACGAGCTTTAAAGCCAGCTCGGCCCGTTACGAAATTTAAACGAGCCGAGCTGAGCTCGTCATGAGCCGAGCGAGCTAACGAGGCACGAGTTTCCTGTCCACCCCTATATGGCACCTATCTATGTTTGTCCACCCCTATATAGCACCTATCTATGTTTGTAATCCTAAAGTATGCCGTACTCATTAATCATCTATCTATCTATCTTTATATACTTAAAAATCCATTAAACTTCATACGAACACTCTCAAGCTGTCACGTGGCTTTCTATAAATATTCTTAAGCCACCATGTGGCGCTTTAATGAATTGGAGAAAATCTAAGCTGTTAGATCTATCTTACCAAAAAGGAATAAAAACAAAATTTCCTATCGATGAGCCCATCCGAGTCCGTGTACGTACAACAACCCGTGTACACTTCCCTCCGGATGGACGAGATGAACCCGTCCTAAGGAATTTTTAGGAATGCATAGTAATAAATTTGAAAACATACAATCAGAAACAGTTAATCGTGTGTCTTCAGGATAAAAAAACTGATACTACAACTAGCGCGCTGCGTCCTTCCGAATAAAAATATTATCTCTTAAAATTTCTATTTAGAACTGATGGGTGGAAGGAATTGTTCACTAATCTACTTAGGCCAGACTCCAACTTATGCGTCTGTATGCATTGCTATCATAATTTTTTTTTGCACACTGACCACTCCAAATTCCGGTGAATATTTGCTAAATATGTTATCTTTAAATAACCATAACTTTTTAATCCTTTGATTTCAGATCCATTGAATTGTTCTACTCCTTACAATTAAAAAACCAATAGTTCAAATATCCATATCAACTATGTTATTATACGTGAAATAATATATCCTTACGTAGTTCAAATATCCGCATAATTTACATGCTATACAAATGATCATAGAAATTTCTAATAAAATGAGTATATAATATGGCATCAATACCACTTTACAAATATGCTAAATTAATCTACATATGTACAAACAAATCCTTCTATAAATAGAGCTCTTTTTAATTATTATCTATGCCCTACAATATATTATAGGTATCAACAATTATGTATGAATTAAGAAGAAATGAAAAAAAAATACTATGATATCCCTTATTAAATAAGGGATATGTGGAAAGTGAGAAGTTGGGGTAGTGTTGATAAGAATTCAAATGAGAGATGGTTGGATGAGAAAAGCAGTACTTAGAATCTCTTACACTTTAGGTAGAATTTGAATCGTTCGATTTATGGACGGAGGTAGTATAAGCAAATATAGTATACGAGTATGTCTCTAATTACACAAAGAAGTCCTCTTACCATATTTTTTTAAAAGAAAACTTCTTAAATTTATATATCCAACATATTTAGTATATACAAGAAAAAAATATTAATAGGACTTCTTTGTGTAATTAAGATATCCTAAACACTGTATAAATGATAGTTTCATGTGAACCAGCTTCATTGGTGTGACATATTTTAAGAAAACACAATTCAAGTAATTTTAGTTTACAATTTACATGCTGCAAGCGTAATTTTTTTAAAAAATAATCATAACCATCTTTCAAGACAATCCAAAACAAATTATTGATAAAAAGATTTAGAAGAGTAAAAACAATATCTATCTACAAACACTCCTAAGATGCTAGGTGATATTCTAATAAATTAAAGATAATCCTAAAAATTTAATTTAAAAAAGGATCTTAACCAAAAAAATTTAATTAAAAAAGTACCTTAACCATCGATTTTTCTTTGAATATATAGTGGACCTATTATCCTCTACCATTTGATTGATGTTAACAAAAAAAGAGGCCCACATTTTTCTACGGTGGACTCGTACTGTCCATAGTGTTATACCGCGTGTCCGGTTACGAGCTGGTTTGGCCGTGACAACAAGTTTATCGCTAATGGAGTCACCTCTCTATAAGTAAGAAGACTGTAAAAAAAATAGTTGTACGAATGAATTTTAAGTATTATGTAGTACTCCATAAAGCTAACAAATAGCTTAAAAATTTATTTGAGCAATGCCAATAAAAGGATTGGTGAAGAAAACAAACTTATGAAGCTTGGAATGTGCCATCCATTCGATATTCCACCCATAAATATTTCTCAAATGCAGCCCATGACACATGCACGCGCGGATACGCAGGTTACTTTCCTAGTTGTAAAAATTGAGGAGCATATCTTTCTATCAGTTTTCACATGAGTCTGATAGAAGGATATGTCCTTAGCGGTCTTTCTGATATGAGATTTGCTCATAAGAATTTCATTTTTTTTTTGTTTTTGTGGGTGAACTCCACCGTGCATTTGGTGGAAGAACATAAATCAACTGGTCCTGCTGATGTATGATTTGCTCATAAGAATTTCATATATTTTTTGTTTTTGTGGGTAAATACCACTGCATATTTGGTGGAAGAACATAAATGATCAACTGGTCCTGCTGATATATGATTATCTCATAAAAAATATCTTTTTTATGCTTGCAGGTGAATACCACCATGCATTTGGTGGAAGAGTCACAAAGCTACTACGTTTGTTTTTGTTATTTTATTGCCTTTGGGATCTATTCTTTTGGAGGGCATGTACATTATAATGTACTACTACATATCACAAATATAAATGCTTAAAAGTTGTTATCTTGGCCATGCAGATGATTGTGTACGGGTGAATGCCATTGATACAGGTTCCTAAACATGTACTTAGAGCCGCGAAAAGCGCGACCATGTGGCTAGTGTAATATTGACTATGGTACACTACAGGTCAGCCTCTACCTTGATTTGCCAAGAGGTTTGCTAGTACATTTGCAATGATCAGCGGTAAAGCCCCAATCAGCACTTCAACATTTCTTAGAATCTTTTAAAAAAAAAAGGCAAATGTGGACGTGATTGTTGGCTGTACATGATATGGTAGAGTGAAGACCAATGGGCAGGTCACTGGCTCAGCTCGGCTTGCAAAGGCTAGTAAGAAACTAGTCTTGGCTCGGCTCGATTAGGAAAACAAGCTAAAACATGAGCTTAGCCTGGCTCGTTTCCTGTTCGAGTTGGCTTGCGAGCCCACCTGTTGAAGCACCTCTTCGTAATATAATTTGTAATCGTCAAGAAAAGCAAGGACAAATCATCGAGATGTAAGTTTAGAAAAAGTTCATATATTTAATTCTTCAAAATCCAGATGATAAATTGCAATTTAACAAATAAGAACACTAAAAAGTAAAATCTATACTAATATAAAAGGAGGAGTTCATCCTTTGCAATCCAAAAGGTGAAATCCATCCCTATGTCCCCACCCTCTGTGATAGCAATGCGGCAGTGAAATCACGGAAGCAGATCCTCTAACATAGATCAATCTACGTTAGAGGGACGTAGTTCGCTTCATCTGCGTCCATTCCGAATTTGACGGTGTGATTTCCTACAACGATGTCTAGTTGCTCGGTTCTCCGTCGTTCGGCCCAAGAGTGATGCCCAGCTGCTCCTTTCGGCACATTTGCAGACCATGTGGATAGGGGTGGAAAAAAAAAACTCGGCTCGTGAGCTCAGCTCGGGCTTGGCTCAGCTCGTAAGCCAAACGAGCCAAGCCCAAGCCTCCTATTTAGCTCGTTGCTGAAATGAGCTGAGCTCGAGCTGGCTCGCAAGCCGCTTGTTTTGGCTCGCGAGCCTAGGCCATCATGTGTTTATATCGATTATTTACTTTTCATGGAGTTATTATTTGTCAACTTGAAATTTATCATTAAGATTTTGAATAATTGAATATATAAACTTATTTAAATTTTACATGTTGATGATTTGTTCTTGCTTTTTTTAATAATTACAAAATATATATGAAGAGGTGTTTCAACATGAAGGCTTGCAAGCCAGCTCGAGCTGGCTCGAGCCAGGAAACGAGCCGAGCCGAGCTCAAGTTTTAGCTTGTTTTCCTAATTGAGTCGAGCCAAGCCAAGCCAAGTTTGTTGCGAGCCATTGCAAGCCGAGTTGAGCCTGGCTTGGCTCGGCTCGTTTCCACCCCTACATGCGGAGGGAGGTAAAAAGACACTTCAGTGGATGTGATTGGCAGCAAAGGGCATGAGAAGGAACGCGCTCGGGCGTTTTGTCACGGGTAGCTGACGAGCAGCGATCGCTATACCCAGATGGAACAATCTTGTTGATGTTTTGGCGTGAGTGGAGGATGTGATTGCTGGACGGGAGCTTTTCTGCACTTCAATCTTGTAAGCTTGAACTCTCTCTTATGCCCTCTACTTCTCATGAATGGCTCACTGAATCAAACTTCCACCATTAGGTTGCTTTGAAATCGATCAAGTTTCCCCTTTTCTCATGGAAGAAGCAATTAGTTGAAAATCTTGCCGAGGCTTGCCATCAAACCAAGTCAAATAGTCCAGCGATGGAAGCACATAGGTGTGTAATACAACTACAAGGCCATGAATGTTCTCTAAGAATATGTGTGCTAATATGTAATCAATGTTTACAGAATGGTTTTGGTGATTTTTTGGTAAGCATATCTATGCACTAGTTTCATACTCAGTAGTGTTTTTTTTTTCAATACAAAGATAACTTGATGCCTGGTTTGGTACCTCAAGTTGGCATGGGATTTACAAATTCAGATGTGGCTTGGGCATTTTGGCTTAGCTACAGTAGACAGAAAGGTTTTGAGGTCAGGAAAAGGTATACAAACAGAAGGCCGTCAGATGGTAGTGTTACATCAGGTAGATTTGTTTGTGCAAATAAAGGTCATCGGTTGCAAGATGAAAGGGATCAATTAACCAAGTGTCCTTGAGCTGAAACTAGAACCGATTGTCAAGTCCACATGAATCTTAAAATGGATAGAAAGAAGCGCAATTATATAGTGTCTGATCTGATATTGGAACACAACCCTGCACTATACCTGCTAGAAACTTTACATTTAATGGTGTCACAAAGAAAAATTTCAGATTTACAAGCTTTTCAAATTGAAATGGCAGATCATGCCAAGTTGGCGTATCACTCAATCTTAGCTACACCCTCCGAGACCACAAGAACTATTTGCGGACCAAGCAGCAGCGGGAGATGTCATATGGCCAAGCAGGTAGCATGCTTAAGTATTTTCAAGACAAAATTGCCGATTGCCCATCATTCCAATATGCATTGCAAATGGATTGTGAAGAACTAATAGCTAGCATATTATGGGTTGATGCTAAAATGATCGTAGATTACACACGTTTTGGTGATGTTGTTAGCTTTAATACTACTTTTGGAACAAACAACGAGAGTAGGCCTTTTGGTGTCTTTGTGGGATTCAATCACTTTAGAGAAACTGTATTTTTTTGGTGCTGCTCTCATGTATGATGAGACATTTCAGTCCTTCAAATGGTTGTTTGAGACTTTTCTAAAAGCTCATAATGGACCTTCCCTTTACGCATAATGCTATCAAACATTTAGTTGGAGAGAAGAATGAGGAGAACAATGAAGACGCAAGTATTTTGTCAGATTTTAATGCATGCATGTATGAGTATGAAGACATGGTAGAATTTGAACAGAAATTTGACATCATGAGGGCAAAGGTGTGCAAGCAAACCTGGTTGGATAGTATATACAAGTTGAAAGAAAAATAGGACGAATGCTATATGAAAGATGTCTTCACATTAGGAATGAGAAGTACATAATTGAGTGAAAGTCGAAATAATGACTTGAAAAACCATTTTAAATCCAATTTTGATATCATCCGGTTCTTTAAGCATTTTGAATGGGTGGTGCAAGGAAAAAAGGAATACTGAACTGAATTCAGAATTTGAATCAAGAAAAAAGTTGCCTAAAATCTGCACGCGGAGGCCACCACCTATGTTGGTGCAAACTAGCAAGTTGTACACACCAATTATATTTGAAGCTTTCAAGGTGAATATGAAAAATCGTTTGCAACATGCAACAAGGAATTGGATGGTACTCCCTCCATTCCAAATTGATCTTCATATTTCATAGGTACACCAAGACTAAGAAAAGCTAATAACTCTCTCATACTATATTTACTCTAGGAACAAACTCGATGCATGCACCATCCCCCACTATTTCCTAGCCAATAGCAAATCAAGATATTGCATGTGGGTTATAAATACTGGTGTGCATGGATGCATGCATCAATGTCCATTTACTCTAATGCATAAATAACGAATAGACTTAATGAATGAACACAAATATGTAGATCATTTAGGAATAACCTCAAAAAAACTATATGTAGATCAATTTGGAATGGAGGGAGTAACAATGAATATCTAGTAGGAGATTTCACCTATGAGGAGGAGTACAAAGTTATTGTTGAAATTATAAGCACATAATGATTTAATATATTCTATAAATAAATCATGACATTGCAGATGTAAACTAGAATAAACGCATCATTGGATCTACACATGTAAACTAAGCAGTAAAACATGCACATATCGAATATGCGCAACATGTTGAACACGTATCCAGGTTGCCGAAAAATCGGTTGCTCCGCAGGCATTACTCACAGTTGCGGGCGTTGACGAAGGATCGCAGCTCGTGAGCGAACAGGAAGACGAGCCGTCGTGGACGAACAGGGAGCAGTCGCACGAAGCACTTCCCAAAAACCTTATTGCCGCCTTCTCCCAGTGCAGGACATCGAAGGCAGAGGTTCCGGAGACCTGCTCTCCCGATCACGGTGCATGCCGGCGAGCGGGATGGAGTAGTCTACGAGTGACGGTGCAGCACAGAGTAGGAGGCAAACCCTAGATTGATTACGCTTATGTTGCATGGAGGCGGCGGCTCGCTTGATCAGGACGCCCGCACGATCTCCACTCCGCATAACTGAATCGGATAAGTCGCGCGTAACTTATCTGGACTCCACGCCATTTTCACGCAATTTTTCGGAATGTTTCCAAAACAAACAAATCCGAATTTCCCGCAGCAAAACAAAACTGCAAAAGGAGGCTGCATCTGTGCAAGGGTGAGGAATCAATTTTGCGGACCATTCGACGCGTACGTCGTGCGCGCGCCGCCTGCCCTGCGAGGCGAGCGAGCGCGCGCGTGTTCCCCCTCTTCTCTCCACCTCCCATGCTTCAAGTAGCTAGAAGGGTATCCTCCCTTTTAAGGAGGTCCCCCTCTCCTAGAATAGGCAAGGTAATACTAAACTCCCTATGCATACCATCCTATGAAGTGGGCTTTTATGTTTTTCGAAAGAATTAATCTTTGAGTGGGCTAAGGCCCATCTATTAATTCCAACAGTTATTAATGATCCTTTGAAGCAAATAGTTGAATGCAGCTGCAGGCAATTCGATAGAATTGGGCTATTGTGTGGCCATGCTCTGAAAGTTCTTGTTTTGATGAATATAAAGTCACTACCGACACACTACGTGCTGAAGCTATGGACATGAGAAGTGGAACTATACAAGACAACCATGGAAGAAATATAATCGAAAATCCAAACATGGATACTATGCTTCGCTACAGATTTATGTCCCACAAATTTCTCAATTTAGCGCATCGAGTAGCCAACTTTCCAGAGTGCACCATGTTGGTAGACAGTGCACTTGACATCCTTGGTAAGCAAATTGAAGACCAAATCAGTGCATATACAAGCATTTCTGGGGATCCATGTATAGTTCAGACAGACGTTAGTCCACCAAATGACTTGTTGAGTAATGCACGTCTAAAGAAAAAGGAGGTCAAAACAAGAAGTTCAAAACGAACAAGAGGTTGGCTCGATAAAAACCAGAAGGCTAGGAAAAAGAGACCAAAAATAAAGAAAAATCAAAACAAAAAAAATCAGTGGTACGTTGCGGCCTGAAGAACAATTATGTTTCCAGTGTTATCATTCTGTCCATTCTTTCTCTGAACCCTCCAATTTTCTTTAACTGCAAGATACAAGAGGTTAGGGAAGAGGCAGGAGGTGCATAAGAAGAACTTGCAGATGATAGTGCTCCTATGGATAAATGGAAGGAGCCTGAAGATTACAAGGCCATTAATAGCTTCACTCAACTATTGACAGTAAGTTAGTTTACAAATCTAGAGAAGATAATATTTAAACAATCTTATTTTTCTTTATTTTACAGGGACCAATCACAGATGATGATTTTACTGAAGGGCTTGTGTCCTGGTGAAGCACTTCTGTTTTTTAGTCATTTTGCAAGCAAGAAAAACAAGTCTGTCCTGGACTAGTTAGTTTGTATGCATGTTCAGTTATGCTCTGTTTTTTTGGTATTTTGCAAACAAGCAAATCAAGTTTTCCCTAGAGAAGTTAGTCTATAAGCATGCTCAATTATGCTCACGTATTGACAGCACAACAATCAGGTTTAGCTTTCTTTTGCCATTTTTCAAGCAAACATTCTGGAACCAAATCTGTATAAACACTCAGCCATCACATATGTTCAATGCAGCAACAGCAACACAAGTGATATTCTGTTGCTATACTGAATCAATCTCTTTTGCCATACCGAATTGATAAAGGCATCCAATACCAATTCATATCATTTCTCAATCAGTTTTGAGTCACATTGTGGATTCACATCAATTTACAACATCAATTACTATGATTTCTCAATCTCACTCTTGGCTTCTCAAGCTGCTGCCGTTGCACTCCTACAGACGCCCATGGTGGTGGTGGCCGCCCTTCCTCCAGCGATGGTGTGGGCTTGGCAGCAGCGGCCCCCCCTCCCGTGTTGGCGTCGCTATGGCCCGTGGTAGCGGCCTCGAACCAGGCGGCGTGGAGGCCGACGTCGTCGACGCAGACGGCATACCTCGACATCCATGGAGGGGCAGCGGAGCTCTCGCACGGGGAGGATGCGGGGCCGAGGGTAGGCGAGAGCGTCGCGGCGGAGGGGACCTACTCCACCCGCCGCTAGCGCCGGTGGACAGGAGGCGATGAGCGGCGGCGAGAGGTGGTCGGCCAAGGACTCGCCGCCGAAGGAGGCGGTCGCTGGCATGAAGGACAGAGATTGGGTGTTTCACGAGCGACCTTTTCTAGTTCAATTTTGCTATATATTTATCATCGACAAATTTTCTCATAATAATTTGACAGATATAATTACAGTACAATCTAGTGTAATTACACTGTAACTTATATGTAATTACACTGTAACTATAATGCAACGTGTACGTAACTTTCAAAAATCTCTTCGTAACGTGTTATTTCGGTAAATGGAGGTCATGGGAACAAATCCTTTCAGATATATGTGTGCTGTGATTTTTTTTTCTTCCTCACCAAAACAAATATGGTAATAGATCTAACGATTTAAAATTACGTGAAACTTATATACAAGTTATACTGTAGTTACATGCAAGTTACAGTGTAATTACACTACGATTATACTATAATTACATCTCTCAAATTTTTAGAAGAAAATTTGTCGACAAATGTATAGGCGGTCCCAGCTAATGATCCATTTGGCCGTCTGTTTCACATTGCCACTGCCTCCACCATTGGCCGAGCTTTTTATCACCAACCTCCATCTCCGCCACGCTGCTTCTTCTCACCGCCGGCTGCTGGCATGTAACGTCCTCTGTGCTGCACCAGATCTGAGGGTTGAGCCCGCCGCCGCCGCCGGAGGCTGGGACACACACACCAACCACCGCTTGCCTCGGCGCCCCCGTCAGAAGCGCACCACGGCTTAACCACCTACGCCTTCCTGCGCCGATTTCTGCTCACCTCACTGCCGGTTCCTCCGTTGTCGCCGTCGCCGACAGCTCCACCCCCGGTTCTTCTTCGCCTTCCATGATGGCGCCACCCGGATCTACGGTCGCGGTTCAAAACAGCGACAGCTTGGCCGTGGACAGTCGCGGTCGCGTTGTCGTTGAGGTTTGGCGGGAGGAAAGCCGGGCAGCCGGCGAAGCTGCGGGCTGCGGCACAGGGCGCGCCGTTGATGGCGGTGTCGAGGGTGCCGAGGATGCCGAGGAAGCCGGCAGGGGCACCGTGGGCGCCTGGGGCGTCGGCACGGTTGAAGAACGAGTCGTGGAAGACGTCGATGTCGGGAGCCAGAAGCAGCTCACTGGTGTTTGCAGGCACCTGGTCCGACGAAGCAACGGGCGGCGGCGAAGAGGGTGGCAAGCTCCGGCCGGATGGCGTAGGCCGCGGATCCTCACCGTGTGCTGCTCCAGCCAGATGAAAGCAGGGATGTTCCTCTTCCTCTTGTATGTCCTCCTCTTGTTCGAAGTAATGCCCTTTGATTTTTTTTTAAAAAGAAGTAATGCCCTTATGTGTGCACATTCCAACATTAAGCTCAGAGTGAGGCATAATGTAGCAGATACAAGAGTTGTTATGGAACAATAAATATATATGTTCATGTCCTTGAGGTACGTTTTCCTAAAACTGCAGTGCTGCACGAATGGATCATAAACAGGTGTTGTCATCTCTATGAACCTGTACATATTTATACAATGAAAAAAAATTTTGATTGATATTCATTCTGTTATCCTTGGTTGATAGGTCATGTCTAAGATTGAATCTGAACACTTCTATTATCTCTAAGCTTCTGCAATGTGGAACCGAAGAATTGAACACACTTAACAGAACTAACATTGTGATCTTTACATCATGCTGTGGTGAATTCAGCTTCGGACTTTCAACTCTTAAACAAAATCTAAACGACCAATACCTATTTGATGAAATGTGCGTCCAGTACTCTATAGCCTGTCCTTCCAAGCTGCACTCAATTCTGTCACTCAGAAATTTATTCCTGTTTCTTATAAGAACGCAGATTATTTGCATGACTGAATGTGGATTGACATATTAGCAATGTGTGCTCAGATACAATTTGAATTTGAGGGCAATTATGTACTTTGCTAATTTGCTAATTATGTGCGTACAAACTTTAGGTTCACCAGCTAGTTTCAGGTTATTAGATGTTTTGACTTTGGTCTAAATTAAACTGTTTTAAGTTTGACTAGGTTTATTTATATTACCAAATTAGTATTATTAAATTAATAATTAAATATATTTTTATAATAAATTTATCTTGGTCGAAAATATTACTATTTTTTTTCTAGGTTGTAGGTAACAGCTAGTTGTAGGGCTTCCTCCCAGTGTGATGTTGATGTAGTTTGGTGTTTATTGCTTTGTAATTTGATGATTTCCTCCTAGGTGACCCTATATCTCTACTTATTATAAAAATTGAAAATGTTTTTTGTCAGTATTTTGGTACGTGATCCGTATTTAAGTTGGTTTTTAAGTTTGTTTGTTTTACAACTACAGATCAATGTTTGAGTTTGATTTTAAGTCTGTTTGCTTTTGGAAATACAATAGGAGTCGTATAAGAAATCTCTTTGAAAAAGCTCGCATGCTAACTTTGGATGAAAGTTAGACTCCTAATTGCAGCTCATGATTTTATAAAAAAGTATCCAAACAAATTCCCACGGTAAATTTTATCCTAGCTAAACCATATAACAAGAATAAGATTAAAATAGCATACACCCGTTGCGACGCATGGGTATTTTTTGGGTCTAGTTTACACTGAAATATGACTCAGAGATCCTAACTAGAATACGGTCAAACAAGAGGGGCTGGCTAATGGGTGATCGCTCGAGCGATCGATCCCCATCCACCCCTATACACTCATCTCGCCCCCTTCCTCCTCCCCTTCTTGTCTTCATACTACACCATAAATTTAAAAAAAAAATAAAAAATAAAGTTGAAAAAATTTATGTATAGAAATACTATGTAAACTTTGAATATATATAAAAAATATTTGAATTCAAATTCAAATTTGAAATGGGTATGTAAACTTTTGATTTATAAGCTTTGGGTCTATAAACTAATATTTGAATTCAAATTCAAATTTGAATTGGGTATGTAAACTTTTGTCTTATAAACTTTGGGTCTATAAACTTTAGGTGCATAAACTTTAGATGTATAGAAATATTATATATAAAAAATATTTGAATTCAAATTTAAATTTGAATCGGGTATGTAAACTTTTGACATAAACTTTTGGTCTATAAACTTTAGGTGTATAAACTTTAGATGTATAGAAATACTATATATGGAAAATATTTGAATTCAAATTCAAATTTGAATCGGATATAATTCAAATTCAAATTTGAATCAGATATATAAACTTTTGACTTATAAACTTTGGGTCTATAAACTTTTAGGTGTATAAACTTTAGATGTATAGAAATACTATATATAAAAAATACTTGAATTGAAATTCAAATTTGAATCGGATATATAAACTTTTGATTTATAAACTTTGGGTCTCTAAACTTTAGATGTGTAAACTTGAGACGTACAAACTTTAGGTGCATAAATTTACTAATAAAATAGGAAAGTAATGCGGTGCCAAAAAAGGAAAACAAGTGGAGGGAGGGGGGATCCGAACTGATCGCTAGGGGCGATCGATCGCCCCTTAGCAATCTCACAAACAAGACCCTATCATACCCGGATCGGATTACAAAATCCTTTTCCTTAAATGGGCATGATTTCTTCTCTATTTATATCTTTATCCATACGTTGGGATACCTTTACATATACAAAAATGTAAGCAGTATTCTCAATGAGAGTAGTAAATATAAGATACATAGTATGGGAATATATCTTGTTCACACAAATTTTCCGTGTACATATCGTGCACAACAACTAATAAATTTCACAAAAAATTCTAAAGAAAATTATATATACTTCCAATAATATTACAATACGTGTAGATTCATAATTTCTAATTCATTATATTTAGCTATAACTAAAAAGTAAAATTTTTGATAGTTTTAAGAGTATAAATCTATGAGAATTGTATCTCCTTTTTCACTAAATATAATTAAGAGTAAATTGCATTGGTGGTATACAAACTTGTTAGGTGGGTGTAATTTACTACATAAACTTGTAAAATACTAGTTTCGGTACATGAACTTGTCTAGTTTGTGCAAATGAGATCAAAATAGCTTGGCAATGTTAATTTTATGAAGCTGATGTTGATTAGGATGTGACATGCAGACGTGTAGTGAGTATACATAAGACATGCAATATTTATAAATTTGGTCTTTACTTTATCCTTTTATCATGAAAATGATGAGTTTCATATATTTCAAACCCTTATATCATTGCTCCTTTTTTTTCTACGATCACTATATCCATTCTATTTTCATTGAAGAGGTGTATGTCCTTCTCATATATATGTTTACATAGTAATCCTAATCAACCTCTAAATCAATAGGATTAGCCATGTAGTGTTCTTTTTGCCTTTCTTCGTATGCCACAGATAAGTTCATACACCAAAACGAGTATTTTACAAGTTCGTGCACTAGATTGCACCCACCTGATAAGTGCGTGTACCAGTGATGCAATTTACTCTATAATTAATTTCAAAATGAGACATTACACAATAGACGTAATAGTACTAAAAGTATATATACAAATCTTTCACTACCAAGAAAACGTTATAGGTGCTGGCACTTTTGAGAAGCACACGAGCCATAAAAGTATATATACAAATCTTTCACTACCAAGAAAACGTTATAGGTGCCGGCACTTTTGAGAAGCACACGAGCCAAAAAAAAATTGGCTCGATTTATTGAACAGTCAAGCCGATCCAAAATAATACCCAAATCCCAAGATTTCCTCAAATCCATGAACACGAACTACAATCAATAATCCTCAGAAAAACAACACATCTAGATCAAATAATACACTTGTAGATCACATCTACATCAAAAAATCACAAATAGGGAGGGAGTGGGAGGGATGGATCTGTTGGCTGCCGATGCCGTCGCACCTCTAGCCGGCAGCCCACCTCCCCACTGGTTGACGTCGCCGCGCCACACCTCCAGCCGGCGGCCCCACTGCCGGATCCCTGTAGCCAAGGGGCGAGCGCCGCCACGCTGCTAGATCCGGCGCGGGTTGCCTCCCTCCCACCGCTACATGCTGCCTCCTGCTACCGAGGGGCGCGGGCCGCCTCCCTTCTGCCGCCACACATCATCTCCCAGCAGCGGCCCGCCGCACGCCATCTCTCGCTGTTGGGTCGCCGCCTCTCCTCCTGCCCAATTTTCCGGAGGGGATGGCCCTCTCCATGTCGCCGCCTCCCCTCCTGCCGGATCCGACGGAGGGGAGCACACCGCTGTGCTTCCGCTGGACCACCGCTTTCTCCTCCCGCCGGATCTGGTGGTGGGGACCCCCACGCTGCTGCCTCGGTGGATGGAGGAGGAGAGGAGAAGGAAGAGGTGGAGAGGAAGAGAGAAGGAAGGAGATAAGGAAGAAGAAGAGAGAGGAAGAAGAGGAGAGCAGAGTACGTGGACTGGGTGCGTTGGTGGTGATGCCGTGGGCTAGCCCACCGGTTCGGCTCGGGTCATTAATAGTTAAACCCAACACGGTGATATAGTCCCTTCTCGTGGTCTCTTTGAGCCCCTTGCAATTTATACTACTACTTCTCCTGTGGAGTAAGCCAAATCGCACCATCGCGCTTGGTTCGACGAAACTTCGACGAGGCGCGTTGTCACCTTTTTCCAGTTCCACGATGAAACGGAGGGGATCATTTACGCGCCACAATCGCCAATTATATAAGCCGCAGGCCACACCGCTACGGAAGCAACGGTAAGCAAGCACATCCACAAGACCACAACGGCAACCATTGAAGAGAGCTAGGTAGCTAGAATAGATACGCTTAATTAGGCGATTAGGCGAGTAGTGGCTGCACTGCGCGCAGTCATGGCGTTATCTGTGGAGAAGTGGGTAGGGTTCGGGTCAGCCATGGCTGGCGTCGGCTTGCTTTGGTCCCGAATGCCGGAGCACGTCCATGAGGAGGCTAGGTACATAATCAGTAGGTTGGTCCCCATGGCGATGTCCTACTTCAACCCCTACGAGCAGATTACCGTGTCCGAGTACGGCCAAGAGCGGTTCCGGCGGAACAAGACGTCGTCTCCACCTACCTGAGAAGCGCGTGCCTGGGCAGCGCAAGCAAGCTCAAGGCCGTGCTGGAGGGCAACAACAGTACGGACGACCTGCTTGTGATTCTAGACGAGAACCAGGAGGTCGTCGACTGCATCGACGGTGCCCGCATGTGGTGGAAGCTGTGCCCCAAGGTCTCCAAGAACAGGGGGAGCACCATCATCAGCATGTTCCCCGGGGACACGGACGAGCCACGGTGCTACAGGCTGGTGTTCCACAAGCGCCACCGCCAGCTCGTGCTCAAGACCTACCTGCCCGGCGTCATCCGGCGGTGTCGCGAGCTAACCGCCAAGGACCGGCAGAGGCTGCTGTTCACCAACCACTCCAAACAAGGGGAGATCAGCATGTGGACCAGTGTCCCGTACAATCCCCCGTCGACGTTCGACATGCTCGCCATGGACCATGCCAAAAAGGTTGAGATTATGGATGATCTCATGGCGTTCCAGAAGGGGAAGGAGTACCACTCCAAGGTCGGCAAGGCGTGGAAGCGGGGCTACCTTCTGTACGGGCCACCGGGCACTAGCAACACCACCATGATCGGGGCTATGGCCAACTTCCTCGACTACGACGTCTACGACCTCGGCTTAACATCCGTCCAAAACAATACCGAGCTGCGGAAGCTCTTCCTTGATACGACGGACAAATCCATCATCGTTATTGAGGACATCGATGCGATTGAGGTCGAGCTCACAACGAACCGCAAGGGCAAGAAGGCAGCCAGCGGCGACGACAAACATGTGGTGAATATAGAGCTGTCCGACAAGAATCACGACAAAAGCAAAGTGACACTGTCGGGGCTGCTCAACTTCATCGACGGGCTGTGGTCGGCGTGTGGCAGTGAACGAATCTTCGTGTTCACAACGAACCACTTTGAGCACCTCGACCCGGCGCTGATCCGGCCGGGGAGGATGGATAATCGCATCGAGATGTCCTACTGCCGGTTTGAGGCCTTCAAGATGCTCGCCAAGAGCTACCTGAACATCACCGAGCACTCACTATTCAGTGAAATTGGGCGACTGTTGAAGGAGACCAACACCACTCCGGCAGACGTGGCCAATAAACTCATGCCGAGGAACGGTGAAATCGGTTCACTGCTCGACGAGATCAACGGGGAACCGGCCGATCATGATAGCATCATGCTGCGGTGCAACAGGAAGAGACACGCAAACGAATGCTTGGAAGGTTTAGTGGAAACACTGAAGAGGCCCAAGATGAATTCCGCAAGTACTCGTATGGAAGAGGCCGAAGAGGAACAACCTAACGCAGAAGAAAGCTAGACAAGGGCCCCGGTCGGATATATATGTCATGGTGACTGGGCTTTTTTGTGTGTGGTGGGAAATGGTCAGCTAGGCTCCTTTTTGGGTTTTGCTATTTTACCTGATTTTCGTGTTTGTTTTGTCACTTACGCTTGCATAAGTCATACCCTAAAATGACACAATATACTGATGTTTAGCGCAGAAAAATAACAACGATATGTGTGGACGTGCCAGTGTATCTAAGTACACAAAATAAACAAAACACATAGGGAACATGTGCTTTATTAATCAAGAATCATAAATACAAATTCCCAAGGTAGTATGTATGTATGTATGCATGTATGTATGTATGTGCGCTTTATAGTCTGTCGTTGGATATATCTAAACTTGAAGAAGTGGTCCTGAAAGTCTCGAAAGTCTTTCAGTTAATTACCTCCATAGGTTTAGGTCTACAGAACACCTCTGATTAAGCTGCTTGTGGTCGTCTGTTCGTCTTCGCTTCACGTTCTCCATGCATGATGAATGTTAGTGAAGATGGTGGATATATATGTGGGCGCTAGCAACGCATCCACGGCCTCATTGCTCCATGCGTCGGTTACTGTTATTCATACTATCAACATGTGTTGCATGGGTTACTGTTATTCATATATACTATCAACATGGGTTACTGTTATTCATACTATCAACATGTACTCTGATCTTAATACATAGTCAAAATAACAATTTTATCAGCAACGCAATATTAATGGAAGATGATGATATCTTAGTTGAAAATTATATTAAGAGCAAAACCTGAGATATGTTATCTACATTAACTAAATTGATTTCTCTCTGTAAACTTGATACCCTCGATTCAAATTAATTGAACTGCTCTGATCAACTCCTCTTCGTGCTTGTTACCTGCTGCAGATGCATATGTGATATGCAGGTACCGCTGCATATATTTGGCCACCGAGTTGCCCGGGGCGCACAATTAACTGTATATGTCAACATCTAATTTCTTATATTTACTCCCTTGCTTTGCTTTGCTCTTTGTAGATCGATCTTCCATCACACGGCATGAACAAACTCTCAAAGCTATTAAATGAGGGCAGCCATTGTTCCGCTGCGCCGCAAACCTGGGCGAGGCGAGGATGCAAGACGTGAAGTCCCATGGAGCAGCGTTGATTCTCCCTGTTGCATGCGTGCACCGTCGATCAGCAGACTCAGGCCAGATCGCAGACGGAAATAGGCCCCAATCTCCCGTTTGCTTGATCTAAACGAGATCCATCTGCTCTCTTGTTTACGGAGCTAGAATTTTATGGAGAGAAATCAGATTTAGATACGGTTGACGGTTATATGGGCTTAAGATGGGCTCTAAAACACGGATTATATTTGCTGTGAAAGTGGGATTCGATTTTAGATCAGCGGTGCTGATTGTATGACATGTTAAATCAATGGCTAGATTTTTTGATTAACGTGAGAGCTCCTAAAAAAATACCCAATTAGTATCGGTATATAGAGGTATAGATAGATAGATAGATAGATAGATAGATTAATGGCTCTGCAATTGATTTAACATGGAGACCCAGCATGAAAAAAAAATTAATGGCTCTGCAATTTAGTTTTCTAAGTTCTATTATAATTTTCAGGATGTTACCCGCACAACAGGGAGGGAAGTAGCGGGCAGATGGAGGCACTGGGCGGCTTCTCCATATCGTCTTGAGCCGGAGGCCTTGAATGTATTGCTGTGATTTTCTCCTCCTCCGGTCGCTGATCTCAGGTCACCTGCGTGCGTCTGGTCTGGCTGGTGTCACCACCAGTTGGACACTCAGTGCCTAGTTGCTTAATTAATTACAGCAATTGATCTTCTATTTTTCTCACCTTTGTTGGACGGCCGTTCCATATGTTTATGTTTCTTTCCTATGATTGATTTCTGTTTTCTTTGGCAATTTTTAAGGAAGAGCGATCTTTGTCTCCAAGCGTAAGAACATGTGCAGTAGGCCAACAGCTTCCGTTCTCGGGTTGCCAAACCTCAGATGCCGTCATCATTGCAGCTTGAGGAATGACTCGGCCATTGTGGCTGCTCGATTAGGGAAGGATATTCAAATGGGTTTGGTTTGGCTGAGGTGTTAATTAATTAACTGAGGCTGCAAGTTGGGTTGAGTGTAGAAGAGTCAATTGCGAAATGTTGTTCCCCATTTCACTCGTTTTATTTTTTTTAAAAAAATGATACCACTGGTGGAGAAACCATCTTTCGTCTGTCGGCTGAATTCCACGATAGTCCCGGTTGCAACAAAAACCGGGACTAAAGATAATCTTTAGTCCCGGTTAAAAAGGGTAACGGGCATATTTGATCTTTAGTCCCGGTTGGTAACACCAACCGGGACTAAAAATGATCTTTAGTCCCGGTTCAAATGCTGTCAGGGCTTGTCAGGCCCCCCGGGGATCTTTAGTCCCGGTTGGTGATGACTAAAGATCATCGGGATCTTTAGTCCCGGTTGGTAACACCAACCGGGACTAAAGTCCCACCCCTTTATATATGTCTTCTTCCTCCTCCAGCCCGAACAAGCTTCAAAATTTCTTCAAAAAAGAGGGGAGGTCATGCCAAAATTTATAGTGAATTTACTTTGGTGATTATATACAAATCGGAGGTGCCTAAAAGGTTAGCAACTTCATCCTCCAATATTTTTTTTTGGTCATATTACATTTGGAGCTATGTTTTGCACACTTTTTTGTCTCCAAAATTTTGTTATAAGTTGATGAGAGAGAAAATTTGTGTGGGAAAAGAAAGAGTATATAGAAATTTTGTTTATTTGCTAAATAAGGTTTTATAAAATAGTTGAGTAGGAAAATATAGTGAAAGTTAATCTTAAATAAAAGAAAACAAACTAAATTGAAAATTAAAAGAATTTAAAACTTAAAAAATAATAAATAAGAATTATTTGGTGGAATATTTTATAATTTTTTGTATGAATAATGATATGTCATTATTGTATGACTGTTGAAAGAGTTTGTGATTATTTTATCATTATTGTATGACTGTCATTATTGTACGAATGATTATTTGTGTACGATTTTTTTTTAATTTCATGTAGATGGATCGGCAATGGATGTACGCTGACCGGCGGTCCAAAGACTTTATTGACGGCGTGCATTATTTTTTGAGAGTGGCCGAAGCTAACAAGCAGAAGGGTTTTATTTGTTGTCCATGCTATAAGTGTAAGTATCAGAAGGAGTATTCTGTATCCAGGACTATTCATTTCCACTTGTTTGAGTCGGGGTTCATGCCAAGCTATAATTGTTGGACATCCCACGGAGAGTAAGGGGTTGAAATGGAAGAAGATGAAGTGGAAGACGATAATATTCCAGACTTTGCTCAGTACGCTGGATTTGAAGGAAATCAAACGGGCGAGGAGGACATAGATGCTGATTATAACGACGTTGCGGATGATCTTGGTCAAATGTTGCAGGATGCCAAGGAGGACTGCGAAAGTGAAAAGGGGGCCCATAAATTGGACAAGATGTTAGAGGACCACAGAACATCGTTGTACCCAGGTTGCGAGCAGGGGCACAAAAAGTTGGATACCACTCTGGAGTTCTTGCAATAGAAGGCAAAAAATGGTGTTAGTGACAAGGCATTTGGCGATTTATTGAAACTCGTCAAGAACATTCTTTCGGAGGGAAACAAATTGCCCGAGACAACGTACGAGGCTAAGAAGATAGTCTGCCCTCTAGGACTGGAAGTTCAGAAGATTCACGCATGTCCGAATGATTGTATCCTATATCACGGTGAGGAGTACGAGAACCTAGAAGCATGCCTTGTTTGTAAAGCACTACGATACAAGATTAGACGAGATGATCCAGGTGAGGTTGACGGGCAGCTAACGAAGAAGAGAATTCCTGCTAAGCTGATGTGGTATTTCCCTATAATACCACGGCTAAGGCGTTTGTTCAGGAACAAGGCGAATGCTAGAATGATGCGTTGGCACGCTGAAGAACGTCAACAGTACGAGATGCTGAGACACCCCGCAGATGGTTCGCAGTGGCGAAACATCGACAGATAATTTAAAGACTTTGGAAAGGACGCACGAAACATACGGTTTGGTTTTAGTACGGATGGCATGAATCCTTTTGGAGAGATGAGCAGCGGCCATAGCACTTGGCCCGTTACGATGTGTATCTACAACCTCCCCCCTTGGCTATGCATGAAGAGGAAGTACATAATGATGCCGATTATTATTCAAGGCCCCAAGCAACCTGGTAACAACATCGATGTGTTCCTAAGACCATTGGTCGAAGATCTTAAACTGTTGTGGAAGAAGGAAGGTGTCCCCGTGTGGGACGAGGACAAACAGGAGGAGTTTAACCTACGAGCGCTGCTGTTCGTAACCATCAACGATTGGCCTGCACTTAGCAACCTATCCGGGCAGTTCAACAAGGGGTACAAGGCTTGCACTCACTGTATGGATGAAACAGAAAGTACGTATCTTAAGCACTGTAGGAAGGTTGTGTACATGGGTCATCGTCGATTCCTTGCAGCAAACCACCCGGTACGGAAGAAAGGCAAGCACTTTGAACATACGGCGGACCACCGTACGAAGCCTAAACATCGCAGCGGGAACACAGTGTTTGCTATGGTTAAAGATCTTAAAGTAGTGTTTGGAAAGGGGCCTGGCAGCCAGCCTATAGAGAGCGAAGATGGTCATGCGGCGATGTGGAAAAAAAACTCCATATTTTGAGAGTTACCCTATTGGGAATTCTTGGACGTCCGCCACGCAATCGACGTGATGCACCTCGCTAAGAACCTTTGCGTAAACCTTCTTGGCTTCCTAGGTGTATATGGAAAGCCGAAAGATACACTGGAAGCGCGTAATGATCTGAAGCATATGGAACAACGCGGCGACCTTCACCCGGAACCAAAGGAGAAAGGCAGCCATTACTTGAGTCCAGCCAGCTACACTCTTAGCAAGGCAGAGAAGGAAAGTATGTTTCAATGTTTGGAGAGCATCAAGGTACCGTCTGGAT
This sequence comes from Oryza meridionalis, assembly GCA_000338895.3. Taxonomy (NCBI): domain Eukaryota; kingdom Viridiplantae; phylum Streptophyta; class Magnoliopsida; order Poales; family Poaceae; genus Oryza; species Oryza meridionalis. The sequence continues at coordinate 16,085,050 of CM002535.2, read as the reverse complement.
TCTCCACGAATATAAAGCGAATAATAATCACGAAGGAGAAGAAGTTCAGAAACCTAAAGTCTCATGACTGTCACGTGTTGATGACATAGCTGCTACCAGTTATAATAAGGGGTGTCCTCCCAGACAATGTTCGGGCAACAATAACAAAGCTATGTTCTTTCATGAACGCAATTTCGCAGAAGGTCATCGATCCGGATAGGTTAGAAGCCCTTCAGAATGATGTGGTGCAATGTCTTGTCAGCTTTGAGTTGATATTTCCACCTTCATTTTTCAATATAATGACGCATCTGCTTTGTCACCTAATGAAAGAGATCGGTAATCTCGGGCCTGTGTTCCTACACAACATGTTTCCTTTCGAGAGGTACATGGGCGTTCTGAAGAAGTATGTTCGTAACCGTGCTCGTCCAGAGGCAAGCATCGCCAAGGGGTATGGAACAGAGGAGGTCATTGAATTCTGCGTTGAATTTATTGAAGACCTTCGCCCAATCGGGGTACCTGAATCACGCCATGAAGGGAGACTACGGGGAAAGGGGACTCTCGGAAGGAAAGCTATAATGACGGTAGACAACAATTTATTCCGTAGAGCCCATTTCACGGTTTTACAACAATCTTCATTGGTGGCTCCTTACATCGAGGAGCACTTGGCTCTAGTTCGTGCTAGAAACATCGGTAAGTCCGATGCATGGATTACACGGCATCACATTGATACTTTCCCCGCATGGCTGCGACAACATCTCATGGGTAACGAGACGATTAACCAGCAACTGGCCTTCCTGGCGAGGGGTCCATCTGGCTCGATCGCGACATTCCAGGGATATGAGATCAATGGGTACACATTCTACACAAGAGCCCAAGACATGAAGAGCACGAACCAGAACAGTGCTGTTCGTATCGATGCCATGGGACACGATGGTACAACTGGCACGTATTACGGTGCCATCGAGGAGATATGGGAACTTGACTATGGACCTCTCAAGGTCCCTCTGTTCCGGTGCCAATGGGTTAGGTTGACTGGTGGAGGCATAACGACTGATGACAGTGGGATGACAACGGTTGACCTTAACAAGGTTGGATACTCGGACGGACCTTTCGTCCTTGCCAATGATGTAACGCAAGTTTTTTACGTGAAGGACATGTCTAGCAAAGGAAAGAAGGGCAAAGGGCCTGACGAGCCGAAGCGCCACGTGGTTCTCCCAGGCAAAAGAAAAATCGTCGGAGTAGAGGACAAGACTGACGAGGATTACGATCAGTTTGATGGGCAACCCCCTTTCACGGTGACGGTTGACCCTAGCATCCTTCTATCAAACGAAGACACCTCTTACTCACGTAGCGATCACAAGGAAGGAACAATAGTGAGGAGAAAGTACGTGCGGACAACCGTCACCGCCGATCTATTGCCGTAATTGTTGTAAACTATTTTGGATGTATTGAATATGCTAGTTATATATGATTAATTACAATTTTTAACAATTTAATATCATGCATATGCTAATTATATACGACTATTATAATTTTTAAAAGTTTTAAATCATGCATGTGGGATTTACATATGTTAGTTACAATTTTTAACAATTTAATATCATGCATATGCTAATTATATACGATTATTAGCATTTTTAAAAGTTTTACATCATGCATGTGGGATTTACATATGTTAGTTACAATTTTTAACAATTTAATATCATGCATATGCTAATTATATACGACTATTATAATTTTTAAAAGTTTTGAATCATGCATGTGGGATTTACATATGTTAGTTACAATTTTTAACAATTTAATATCATGCCTATGCTAATTATATACGATTATTAGCATTTTTAAAAGTTTTACATCATGCATGTGGGATTTACATATGTTAGTTACAATTTTTAACAATTTAATATCATGCATATGCTAATTATATACGATTATTAGCATTTTTAAAAGGTTTAAATCATGCATGTGGGATTTACATATGCTAGTTACAATTTTTAACAATTTAATATCATGCATATGCTAATTATATACGATTATTAGAATTTTTAAAAGCTTAAATTCATGCATGTGGGATTTACACATGTTAATTAGAATTTATAATGCATTATTTATATTTTAGAAACATATATGCAACGAAATTCAATATTCAGTGCTATTAACTTTAGTCCCGGTTCTTAATCCTAACCGGGTTTAAAAAAAAAATTTGGAAATAGCGGGAAAATATCTTTACTCCCGGTTCGTGAGAAGAACCGGGAGTAAAGATATCTTTACTCCCGGTTCTTCTCACGAACCGGGAGTAAAGATCCGGGGGTATATATATTCCCGGTGCGCCCTCGTCTTCTCCACCAGCACTTAGACGTTTTCATCGAGATCGAGCATCGGCTTCTCCTTCGCCGCCACTGCCTAGGGCAACCCCGCGCCGACGCCGCCGTCGTCTCTCACCGTCGCCTGGCGGTCCTCGCCGCCTCCGCCGCAGACGCCGCCGCCGCGTCTCTTGGGTGAGAGCCCCCGGCCTCTCTCTCTCTCGATGTAGCTTTGTCTCTCTCTCTCTTTCGCCGACGACGCCGACGAACGCCGACGACGCCGACGATGCCCCCCCTCTCTCTCTCTTACGCCGACGACGCCGACGAACGCCGACGACGCCGCCGGCACGATGCCACGATGCCACCGCCGCCCCCACGCCGCCGCCGCGCCCCCATGACGCCGCCGCCGCCACGATGCCGGCGCCGCCCCCACGCCGCCCCCACGCCGCCCCCGCGCCCCCACGACGCCGCCGCCGCCACGATGCCGCCGCCGCCCCCACGCCGCCGCCGCCGCCGCGACGATGCCGCTGGCGCCACGATGCCGCTGGCGCCATGATGCCGCCACTAACGGTTAGGCCACCGCGCCCTAACGCCTAATGAACGAACGCGAACGAACGAACGCGAACGAACGAACGTGAACTAACGCTTAGCGAACGCTTAACGAACGTGACCAAACGCGAACGAACGCGAACGAACACGAACGAAACGTGAATGAACGCGAACGATTAGTAGCGAACGTGACCAAACGTGAACGAACGCGAACGAAATGTTAAAGAAACGCGAACGAACTGAAAGACATGTAGTATGCACGTAGCTTGCTTGTAGTAACCTGCATTGTTTTTTTTTCACGTAGATTGAATGTGGTTCAAACAATGCCTATATAAATAAGGTTTGGATCGCCATCACAAATGTTTTATGTACCAGAGAATTGAATTACAAAATCAAATTAATTTCACAAAATTCTATAGTGTTGTAATTTTTTTTGATAAACTCGCTTAACGTTAGGAATCCTTGACATAGAACAAACCTAAAATAACTTCTCATATGTATGTAACGGACGGAATATTTATTATGGTATTCTGGTAGACATGATCTTTTAGCGTTATATCTATTTTTACATTTTTTTATTAAAATATTTACAAAACAAATTTCCGTTTCAAAAATTTACAAATCTAGATTCCTCACGCCCTCTGGGTCGGCGTTTTCTAAAAATCGCCTTTCTAGACGGCGTTAAGGGATCTAAATATAATTTTTTTATTTGCATTCAAACCCTTTTCACTAGTTTTAATTGCTTAAAAACTAGTGATGCTTATTTGACACTGTAAATGATTATAAATGGAAAAGTAATAAACTACGTCGAGATCTACAACTTTTATATAAAGTTTATTTTCATACTATGTCTTTTGAACGGTAGATCTGAGATTTTTGTTAAAATAGGTTTTATATTTTGTAACAAACATTTGGACATCTAAAAGATCTTCAATGAAAAGATTGTTTAACTACAAAGTTAAACAATACATTATATGTTCCTTTGCGATTAGACTAATACATTTTTTTTTTGCATGTTGTAGAGAAGACGTCGTCGTCGTCGTACGTCAAGCCGAAGTGGTAGCTAGCCCTCGAAGGAATTCGTGCAGGCAAGTGATGTAAAGATGTGATTGTTAGAGATATAATATAAGATTGTTAGATTTCTAACGGTAGATTATTAGATTATGAGAGTTAGCATATGTGAGTGTTAGAGATTATTAGATTATTAGACTTAGCATATTTGAGTGTTAGAGATAGTTAGAGATTTAATATAAGATTATTAGAGGTTTAATATACGAAACTTAATTAGACTTAGCACATGTGAGTCTTAGAGATTTAATATAAGATTATTTGAGATGTAATATTTCAAACATATTTGATTGTTAGAGATTTAATATAAGATTATTAGAGATGTAATATTCGAAATTTAATTGGACTTAGCATATATGATTATCTACCGTACAAATACACGACACTTAGACTTAGCATATTTGAGTGTTAGAGATAGTTAGAGATTTCATATAAGATTATTAGAGGTTTAATATACGAGATAGTGAGGAGATTGTTATACTTAGCATATATATATGATTATTACAATTTTAATATGAGATTAGTAGCGATTTAATATAAGATTTAGCATATATGATTATTACAATTTTAATATAAGATTGTTAGAGATTTAATATAAGATTGTTAGACTTAGCATATATATATATGATTATTACAATTTTAATATAAGATTAGTAGCGATTTAATATGAGATTATTAGAGATTTAATATAAGATTATTAGAGTTTTAATATTACGGTTAGCAAATACATCCTATAGACCTAACATATATTATTGGTATGCACAGATGGCTGATCGCGATGAGGAACAGATATTGTATGATACAATCGCAGAGGGAAGCAGCCAGTACTGAAACGAAGAAGAGGGGAACGAGGATCCAAACCAGTACTTGAACGTGGAGGGGAACGTGGAGAGGGATGCGGAGGGGAACGAGGAGGGGAACGATGAGGAGGAGGCTAGTGGAAGTCATCCCTCCGCTGGACAGAAGAGGGCACGCGGACAACGAGGTGCCGCGAAGAAGATAGAGGATCGGCACATCATAACTGAGGTGGACGCAGACGGCCGACCTACTGCCCTGGCGGAAGCAGCCAAGAGTTTTGTACGCCACAGCGGTTGGGTTGTGAGGGATAACGTGCCTGTCAGCATGGTGTACTGGCGCAGAACAAGGGCACGCGGGGATAATGACAGCTTTGTCCCGGAATCAGAGAAAGAGATGCTGTGGACCACAATGCTCGAGACGTTGACGCTCCCTGCGGGTACAGAGAACATAGTGAAACACTGGACTCTTAAGAAAATGGCAGAACAGTTCCAGACCTTCAAGGGAGATCTGTACCGGAAATACATCCTGAAGGGGCAGACACCGAACTTCGACGTATTCCCGAAGCTAAGGGATCACTGGGAGGAGTTCGTTGCTTACAAGACAGGTCAACAAGGGCAAGCGATGATGGAAAGAAACAAAGAAAATGCCGGCAAGAAGAAGTACCATCACCACTTGGGGTCAGGCGGCTATAGCGTTGCGATACCGAAGTGGGAGGAGATGGAGGCAAGCTTGCTTGAGAGGGGTATCGAACCGGCCACCGCTAAATGGCCTGATCGATCGAAGTTCTGGTTCTATGCTCACGGTGGAACGCTCAACCCAGGTGATGGCTCCTTGGTCTTCAGCGATCAGATACGCGAGGCTGCGAATCGACTAACGGACGCAGTGGAAGCCTCTTCTCAGGGCACGTTCCGACCCGACAGAGAGAAGGACGAGCTGTCACTCGCCCTGCAGACTCCAGAGCATCCAGGACGAACACGAGGGAAAGGGGTGATTCCTTGGAAGATTGGATTCAAGGAGGACATCCACACGTACAGGAGTCGGACGAGGAGCAAGAGAGATACCGAGGCGAAGATTGCAGATCTCGAGTACAGGATATCGAGCAACGAGCTCAGCATGCAAGAGGAGGTGGCCCGGAAGGTGGATGAATGCATAGCAGCACATCGGTCACACGATCCCCAGCCGTACAAACCTCCTCCAATGGTCAGCCCATCAGGTAATCGTAGCAGCTGCGCCTCAACGGGGCAGGTAGTATCACATAGTATGGACGCCATGCAAACCCAGGACGAAACCACCTGCCCCGTTGATGAGATCACGCATCGGACACCATGTGAGCTGCATATTCCCTTCAAGAACTTATCAATGAAGGTATGCTCGATGTAATACATGATTTTTGACTCGTACGTTCCGCAAGTTGCTGCTTAGGTTGATTACTAATAGATAACCTCTCATCACGTGAAGGTGGCGTCGGGAATGGCCATCCCAACAGACATTTTAGGGACTTACCACTGCAGGCCGATTCCAGCAGGATACTCGAGGGTCGAAGTTGAGCTGGTGGAAGCCGTGTACGAGGACCTCGAGTTGGACTACCCAGGAGGAGACGGTGAGACGCATCTATGAGACACAAGCCACGCCATTATACTATGGCGCAAGCGGTACATCATCCTCCCTGGGCGACAAGCGGCGTCTCGTGCACCATCTTCTCCGGCTCCGCCGTCTCCTATTGCACCATCTCCTCCGGCTCCTCCGCCACCTCCTCCTGCACCATCTCCTCCGGCTCCTCCACCTCCTCCTGCACCATCTCCTCCGGCTCCTCCGCCACCTCCTCCTGCACCATCTCCTCCGGCTCCTCCGCCACCTCCTCCTGCACCATCTCCTCCGGCTCCTCCGCCTCCTCCTCCACCGTGTCCGCCTGCACCTCCCAAGACAAGGTCTCGCCAAGCTCCACCTCCTGCCAGCACAAGGGCAACGAAGAAGGCCAAAGTTGACACCACCAAAAACAAGGAGCCGCCGTACGATTGCAGTCAAGAGGAGCTTAATGCTCATGTGGCAGGAGAAGTGAAGAGGCGACTCAAGCCTCGGAGTCCTGAAAAGAAGATACCTATTGACCCGAGCGTGAAGAATTTCTTCAAGGGAATGTCCACCGCAAACAAGGAGGCCTTAAAGCTATCGGACTATGACTGAACACTCAGGAAAGCCTATTACAAGAAGTCCAAACCAGTTCCTCAGCTTGGAGAACAACCACACCAAGTGGTCGAGCCGTTGGTGACCGGCGAAGACTTTAGCATAACGGATTTCATTTCGGACACCGGTCTAACCATGGCTCAGTTGGTTGGAGGCGCACCAATCCCGAAGGCGGAAGTGGCATACAAGTTTGAACTCGGTAAACCGCTTGTCAGGCCCGAGCAGCTGCAGTCCCTACCGACACAAATGTACAAATTCCATGAACGGTACATGGAAATGAGCGCCAATGGTAGAGAGATGTTCGGAGCGAGGATCAGAAACCCCGACTTCTTGCAAGGAGAAGATGTTCTATGGATCCATTTCAAGGATGTCTTCGATCTGTACCATCGGGACGCCCTCGACGTCTCTCTTCTGAGCGCATGGATTTTGTAAGTATCTTTGAGTTCGATTTGTTTCGTTCAATAATTAGCTCCTGGCATATATGTAAGCAATAATAATTTCCTTTCATTGTTGTAGAATGGAGATTCAAAGGGCCCGACGGCGGGGGGTTTACAATACTGGGTTCATCGACCCTTAGAAAATCAACACCGAAATGCTCGACATGTACGAGAAAGACACAGAGGACAATCTCGTCCATCTCCTAACGCAGCAGCATTTCAAGACGTTCATACTATTGCCGTACAACACAGAGTGAGTTTTTATTGTCGTTCGAACAAATTTCATTCCCATACATATAACATGTACATTCTGATATTTATCTCATCTCACGCATATTCCAGATTCCACTGGGTCCTGTTCTTTTTTGACTTGGAGGCATGCAGAGTCACTGTGTACGACTCAATGAATAAAGAGGAGAAGGTTTTTGACAAAGTCTTCCAACTGATAGACAGGTAATATAATGCCATCTATTCCAAAGTCGCGGGACTCTGTTGATATTATGTTGATCTCGGGTAATATTTAATTAATCATAGCTTGCAACTGCACATGTAGGGCTTGGGATCGGTTCCGTCAATTGGTCCGCGGGACTTGGAAAGAAAAACTCGGACGGAGGTTTCATTTTCCAGTGAGTACATGCATGATCCAAAATTATATTGAATTGAATCTCTAGTTACAGTTAATATAAAGAGTATATTAAATCTCTCATCGTTTCTCATGTAGTGTGCAAAGCAGGACAAGGGAACTAACTTGTGCGGCTACTACGTATGCGAGTATGCCCACTGCCTATCAAACCAAATATACACCAAACGAGAGCTCGATGTACATATACATAAACCGTTCAAAATTTCATTGCGTATCGATTTGTTAAGTTGTTTATTAATTTCATATATTGATGTGTCATTATTTTCCGAATGATAGCGTATTCACATGAGGGAAAAACTCCCACACAAGGATTTTATCATGGCTGTTCAAGAACAACTGATGGGGTTCATCAACGAAGAAGTCCTTAATCCCGATGGTGAATTCTACTACGACGGATCGACAATTCGTAACGTCGGTCCTTCCTCTTCTGACGTAACGCAGGCGTCGAAGTCGTAGCTACAGCTAGCGAGCAAATGAATTGTACTATACATGCATGTATATATATATATATATATATATATATATATATATATATATAATCAACCATGCAGCAAACAGGGCAATGCAAATAAAAAAAATGGTACATGGATCTTTAGTCCCGGTTGGTAACACCAACCGGGACTAAAGATGGATCAGCCGGCCACGTGGCTGACCGATCTTTAGTCCCGGTTCGTGTTACCAACCGGGACTAAAGATCGATCTTTAGTCCCGGTTATTTCACCCGGGACTAAAGATCGCTATCTTTAGTCCCGGATTCGTAGTCCCGGTTGGACAACCGGGACTAAAGGGGGGTTACGAACCGGGACTACAAACGATTTCTCCACCAGTGTTCTCTGCAGCAATGTAATGGACGATTGAAGAGAAGAGAGTGCGTTTAGTTCACGCTAAAATTGGAAAGTTTGGTTGAAATTGGAACGATGGGACGAAAAAATTGGAAATTTGTGTGTGTAGAAAAATTTTGATGCGATGGAAAAGCTAAAAGTTTGAAAAAAAATTTGGAACTAAACTCAGCCCTAGTGCAGAATTTGCATTTTAGCAGCAAAAGTTGTACTCCCTCCGTTCTTTTAAGGCCTTGTTTAGTTCCACCTCAAAAACTTTACATCTCATCGCATCGAACGTTTGACGCATGTATATAGTATTAAATATATATAAAAAATAACTAATTACATAGATTACGAGTGCTTTGCGAGACAAATTTTTTAAGCCTAATTAGTCCATGATGGTACAGTAAACATTTGCTATTGACGGATTAATTAGGCTTAATAAATTCGATTGTCTCACGCTTCACTGACCGATTGTGTAATTGGTTTATTTATTAGTGTCCAAAAACTCTATACGACACCCTATATAATACTCGATATGACACCTAATATTTTACACCTAAATGTCGTATTTGGTTTTGTGAGAAAGTCGCAAAAAAGTGTCGTATTTTGGTTCGCATGCCTCGGTTCCTTCCAAACAATTAAAGCCTTGTTTAGTTCGGAAAAAGAAAACTTTTGGGTGTCACATCGAACGTTTGACCGAATGTCGGAAAGGGTTTTCGGACACGAATAAAAAAACTAATTTCATAACTCGTTTGGAAATCGCTAGATGAATTTATTAATCCTAATTAATCCGCCATTATAACATATGGGTTACTGTAGCACTTATAGTTAATCATGGACTAATTAGGCTCAAAAGATTCGTCTCGCAATTTTCATGCAAACTGTACAATTAATTTTTTTATCTATATATTTAATGCTCCATGCATGTATCATCAAATTTTAGATGTGACGTTACTAGAAAACATATTTTGGGAACTAAACAAGGCATAAGTCCGTATGCATGCAGCCAATGAATTAGTACCGCAGCTGGTGAATTAGGGTGTGTTTAGATAGTCTGTAAAGTTTTGGGGCATTTGCATGCATCATTGTGTTTGTGCACACAATGCAGGGATGTAGGTATATCCACAGTTGAGAGGGTATCGCCAATCGCAGGCGGATGCACAAGAGACGTGTAACCCTGTCCAGCTGCAACGACCACAGCCCACGATTTTGCTGTCAGGCGTCGCCGTCGATTTTGCTGAATTTCTTCCTTGTCCACTTGGCGCGCAGCTGGAGGGAAAGTTCTTCAGGCCTTCCTTTCCTTGGGCCACGAGTTTTCTCATCACCTTGTCCTTCCGCCCGTATTTATTCCTGCTGAATGCGATGTGAGGTTTTTGATAGGGGTGTTTAATTAGTTTTAGGTGGGTAAAATTTTGGGATGTCAAATCGGATGTTTCATAGAGATTTTGGATACTAATAAAAAAATAAAATCAGATTCCATCTGTAAAATGCGAGATAAATTTATTAAGCCTAATTAATCCATACCCGGCATTGACGCCTCACAGATAGACTCCACCTTCGACTTGCTGACTAGACGAGACTAACGATGGCACGGCTGTCGCCGTCGCTGATCAGATCGACTCTTCGATCCGAGAAAGAAAAACGACCACGTCGTGTAAATCTTTTTCACTTCCGCAGTCCTCCTTTACGCCCCGTAATATCTGACCAAGATCATCTGCACCGTCGTATACACAGAGAACGTTACCGATAAATTTCTCTAACAACAAGTCAATAACTCCAAAGAGAACTGAATCCGTAAAACCATTATAGTCCATAGAAATCTAAGGTATACTCTATGGGAGATAATCGTTCAAGACCTTTAAAACAAATGATTGATTTCTATCAATCCCTTTAAAATTCCTACGGAATGGATTATTGTAAAGGAATTTTGAAGGAAAATTATTCCGTAAAGGAATTTCGAAGAAAAATTAGCATGAGGTCTTATCTTATATTTTCTTCTTCCCATGTCTTGAATTCTTACATTTTTTCTGTGTGACTATCAAACGGTAGTTTTAAAACATTCCTGTGTTTTCAAATCCCCAAGAAATCCAATGAACATGATATTTTATTTCTACATTTTTCCTATTCCCATATATTGATAATCATGCGTTCAAAAGGGGTCCCAAACTTGTAAAATTATTGGCCCATTTTTCTTTTCTTTAATCCCATTACAACACACGGGTACGTCCCTAGTAAAAGTTCGAGAAATTCTGCACCAAAACAAATCGTTAGCTAGCTAGCTAGGATGGGTGCTGAAATATATGGGTCTCTCTCTCTCTCTGTGTGTGTGCGTGGGTGTGTTTTTTTTTTTTTTTTTTTTGAGAACGTGATGATGGGTCTCAAATCTCGCGGTCTCGCCCACATATGCAAACAAATGCTTAGACGATCGCATTTTCACCATCGCTAATTATATGCTAAGCCCAACACCCTCTCGTGGTCTTTCTGAGCTCCTTGCAATTTCTACTCGTTTTCATGCGGCGCGCTTGCTTCGGCGAAGCTTCGACGGACGACACGACGGAAGGCACGGACCATTATATAAGCCGACGCCACACCGCCGCAGAAGCAAACGGCAAACAAGCACAAACATCCACTTTAACGCTTGATTAGGCGAGTAGTTGCTGCACGCGCAAGTCATGGCATCCGTGGAGAAGTGGGTAGGGTTCGGGTCGGCCATGGCCGGCATGGGCTTGCTTTGGTCCAGGATGCCGGAGCACGTCCATGAGGAGGCTAGGTACATCATCAGTAGCTTGGTCCCCATGGTGATGTCCTACTTCAACCCCTACGAGCAGATCACCATCTCCAAGTACGGCGAAGAGCGGTTCCAACAGAACAAAATGTTCGACGCCGTCTCCACCTACCTGAGCAGCGAGTGCGCCGGTGGCGCCAGTAAGCTGAAAGCTAACCTCAGCAACAGCAGAAAGGACAAGCCACTTATCACTCTGGACGAGAACCAGGAGGTCGCCGACACCTTCGAGGGCGCACGCATGTGGTGGAGGCTGTACCCCCAGGCCCCCAGGACCAGGGGGGGCGTCATCGTCAGCCTTCATCCCAGAGATACCGATGAGCCACCGTGCTTCAGGCTGGTGTTTCACAAGCGCCACCGCCAGCTTGTGCTCAACTCCTACTTGCCAACCGTTGTCACGCGGTGGCACGAGCTAAGCGCGAAGAACCGACAGAGGCTACTGTTCACCAACCACACCAAAGATGGGAAGAGCGAGTGGAGCAACGTCCCATACAATCCCCCGACGACATTTGACATGCTCGCCATGGACCCCGAGAAGAAGTATGAGATCATTAACGATCTCACGGCGTTCCAGGAGGGGAAGGACTATCACTCAAAGGTCGGCAAGGCATGGAAACGGGGCTATCTTTTGTATGGGCCACCGGGCACCGGAAAGTCCACCATGATTGGTGCAATGGCCAACTTCCTCGACTATGACGTCTACGACCTCGACCTAACTTCTGTCAAGAACAATGCCGAGCTGCGGAAGCTCTTCCTTGATACGAAGGACAAGTCCATCATTGTTATAGAGGACATTGATGCAATTGAGGTTGAACTCACTACCAAGCGCAGGGGCAAGAAGGCAGCCAATGGCAATGAAATCGACGACGACAACCGTGTGCTGATAGAGTTTTCTGACAAGAATGATGACAAAGGCAAGGTGACACTGTCGGGCCCACTCAGCTTCGTTGATGGGCTGTGGTCGGCATGCGGTAGTGAGCGGATCTTCGTGTTCACAACAAACCACGTTGATCGGCTCGACCCGGCGCTGATCCGGCCAGGGAGGATGGACAAGCACATTGAGATGTCCTACTGCCGCTTCGAGGCTTTCAAGATGCTCACCAAGAACTACCTGGACATCACCGAGCACCCACTATTTTGTGAAATCGAGCAATTGCTCAACGAGACTAACACGACTCCGGCAGATGTAGCTGATAACCTCATTCCGCGGGGCAAGAGGAACAATGAAATCAGTCAACTGCTAGATGGGGCACCGGCAGACGTGGCCAACAACTTCATGCTGCGGTGCAAGAGGAAGAGAGACGCGGACGAGTGCCTGAAAGGTTTAGTGGAAACACTAAAGAAGGGCAAGGTGCACTCCGCAACGCCTCCTATTCATACTATGGATCAGGCCAAATAGGAAAAACCGAAGAATTAGTTATACCACATGTGATACTTTTTAGATGAAAAACTATTAAATGTAACTATAGTATAATAAGAGTGTAATTATATTGTAGCTACACTATAATTATTGTGTAACTTATATGTAACTAGTATGTAACTTATCAAAACTAGCATGTGGCTGTTGTGGCTCGCTTTGCAAGCTGTCAACCCACAGATAGCAGGTTTGAATCCCTGCCCCGCACAACTTTTGATTTTTTCCCCTTGTACGCCGCACGAATCTCAATGGCAATCCGAAGATTACAAATTTGGAAGTTTGGAGGGAGACAAACTGTTGAATGTCTTTAGCAGTTCCCACTACTAGAGATCTTGTACCGGTTGGAAACCATCCATAGGTGACGGTTTCCTAGCCTATGCCAATTTGGCGGCACCAATGCCCAAGGGCAAAGTTCCTGGTTCTTGCACATGTAGAGATTATAGGTGCTAGTTCTTACCCTTATAACCGGCATCTATAGTATTCAACGAATAAAAAAAAAGTGGCGCGGCGGTAGTAGGCTATCGGATCCCAAAATTAATGATTCGGAAACTGACATGTTTAGACTGTATCAAGCCCTGGATCGGTAGATTGATACAAGTTCAACAATCTGGATCTTCATTGCATACATTTGAACAAGGCTTCAGAGGAGATGTATTTACAAAATATATGGCTAACTAATACAGCAGAAGCTATAAAATGAACCAACTCTAATGTTTTGCTATAGAGTTAAACTATCTAATTGTGCTAGATTTGGAGACTATGTTTAAAGGGAACTAACTTAATTATTTGATTGAACTCCCAGCTTCAGCAAGAACTCCAAAATGACTCTGAAAAAGCTGGGTTGAAGCAAGGGTGAGTACAACATACTCAGTAAGCTATTATATTCAATATGAATGTATGAAATAGTAGTATTTGACTAGAGCTATGATTACTTGCAGAAAGCATAAACTATAGAAGTAGAAAGCCTGTAATGATTTTAATGCAACAGTATTTAGTAAAATCTTGAATTAGGTTGCTAACCAAAGTACCATATGAGTACCGATGCTCAAATCCGTGAGCACGGCTATTCGAATAGATTCATAGTTACTCTACTGCAGTAGATGTACGCTTTACCCATAGCCCATAACTTGCCAATAAACATTAGCTTAGTCATGGCCCAGTATTAGGTTACTAACAATAGTGGCACCTATTCCATGAACTCTAGTCCCCATGCGCTCTGAACGTAACATTATCAGCAGTGAGAGGAATTCTGGCGTTCCCGGGGTCTTTAGAGAGAACTGATTGTTTGTCATAATGTCATCGCAATCAGGGTTCACAAACAGACTGTAGTCATCATAATTTATCTCAAATATTTACTTGCGCCTCGGTAAATATTACAATCGCCCTGCTCGGCGTAAGTTTGCCTCCTGCACGAGGACTTAAAAATAGAACCACTATACAGAGGTACCACATTGTTAATTAACATAATAGCTAGGTCTGTCCCCATTCTAGAAGCTGCGGTCGTACTCGTTCGTTTGACATAAGTACTTGGTGGCAACTATATCGATCGAGACAGTACTAGCCACCCGGAAATCAACCAAATCTTGCGAACTGTCCCAATCTAAGTTCATTAAATTTTATGCATATTCTATCTAAGCATGGTTAAGCAAAATCTAGCATATATCTGGTTTGCTATATGTTTAGGTTATGCATTCAAAATCATGAATGGCTAATGCATAGAATAGAGGTACAGAATATAGGATAATTATGCTCAAGGGGAGGAATAATAACTTGCCATGCTCCAACGCAAATAAATCCAAGAAAGGCAACCTGATTATCCGATCCTCGAAATACCACAGGTTGCCATCCAAATATAATAGACTCTACTAAGAAAGATGAGGAACCAAATTCAATAAAAATCATGAGATGGCAAGAAAGCGATGAAGAGCGAGAAGAGCTAAGTTTGGGGGTATAAATATCTCCTTTTTATGGGGTATAGGGATTATTGGGCTAATATTTTATGTGGAGGTTCTAGAGGGTTGTAGGCTAAGGTGGAGAAGAGATTAAGCAACTAATGTCGCTATATTTCATGTGTGGGTTTTGGTTGCTTGGAGAATAAAGGATATAACTGGTTAAGTGAGTATGTGGCTAGTATTGGCTGGTGGTAGGTTTGGGTAGTATAATACCTAGGGTTTGGTGGTATTTAAGCCGATTGTGGAGTAGGGCAACATATCGGGTAGGCTATATATTTTATGTGCGGGTTCTAGGTGGGTGGAGAATATATGATGGGGGTGAGGAAAGTGGCATATAGGTAACATTATAACTGGTGTGGAGTCTGGATTGTAGGTTGGCTAAGGTTTCATTTGTTTAAGCCAATATCGAGGTAGGATAAATATCGGCTAGGGTTTGGGTGTTTGCTAGTCGTTGTTAGAGCATGATGACTAGACTTAGCATCGGAGGTCGGTTCTTCAAGGCGGTTCGCAGAGGAGGAGGGCGACGAAGGCACGGCAACGGCTGCTTAGGGGAGAAGAAAACGGTGGCGGCAGCGACGGCGCGGGTGTTGGACACGGCGACGCGCGCCCACAGAGGAGGGGGCGGCTGCTTCTGCCGGTGGGACCGGCTGGGCCAATTGGGCCGAAGGGAGAGATGGGCCGCAAGGAAGAGAGAAAGGAATTTTGGCCCAAATTGAATAGAATTGATTTCTAACTTTTGTAGGGATTTGAGGGATGGAGTTTGAATTCAAAAAAATATTTGGAAGCAATTTAGATAGCTAACTTTTGGGATGAACTTATTTTTGGAGGTACATTTTAAAAGAGAGATTTCCTAATTATTTGAGTGCAATAATTTTTGGGAGATAGAATATAATGTGGGGTAAATATTAAAGCACTCAAATAGGAGAGATATTAACAATATAATTCCTCAAAATATTTTTGGGAATGAGGCAAGCAAACAAAGAGGAAAATAAATAGGATTTTTAGCCCCAAAATATATGGCATGGATTTTAGAGAAGTATTTGAGGCTAATAGGAATTTGGATTTGTGGAAGAGAAGGATAAAATATATTTTCTTAGCACAAGAGCAATTATTCACAATATTTGTAATAATATTATTCTCGTGCCGAAGAGGAAATCAAGCCACATGAATTAAAGTGGTGGCTAGATCAAAAGGAGGAATTTAGATATTTGGCGATAAATAAGAATAGGTTTGAAATCAAAGGATAGGTTTAAGATCAAAGGATGGGTTTAACAATTAATTCCAATAAAATTGGAATTACTTTGGTTCAGCTTCTAGCACAAAATGGAAAGGTTGCTTGGACTATAATTCATAAAAGTAAAAAGGGTTTTCAAACTAAATTTAAATAAAGGAAATCATGGTCAGAGGAAAGTATCAAATCGAGAAATAACCCAAGATGGTTTTAAATGAAAACCACAAAACAAAATTAAATAAAAGGAGAGGTTTTGAGTTAGTTTTAGGATGTCTCTCTAATTATAATATTCTAGGTTTAAGGTGTTAATAAGAATATAAGAACCGGCATGATGCATAATTTGAAAATTGTTAATTTTCAGGATGTTACATAGGCGCACGCGGAGACACCGCGCTTGCGGCCGACGGCAAGGGCGTCGAGTGAATGCGGCTGCTGCATAATAACGAAAACACCCATCCCATCATCCCCATCCAAAAAACACAATCACGAAGACACACAAAAACACATGTCATGGCACTACGGCGGCATGAGCACGTAGACATGGCTACTCCTGTGCTGGAACCCGTTTCGGACCGGCGGGTTGGTGTCGCTGGGGCCACCTCCTCCACCACCACCGCCGTTGCCACAGCCCTTGGCCACCACCATGGGCACCGCAGTGGCCACCGACCTTGTCTACCGCCGCCAGAAGGGAAGAAGGAAAAGGGAAGGACGGGAGAGGGAGAGGAAGGCGGTGAGGGAGAGGGGAGGGGCGGTGCACGGAGTGGGAAGGGGAGGAGGCATGGCGAGGGAGTGGCGGATGGAGTGGTGGCGGTGGAGATTGCGAGATAAGGGGGAGAAGAAAGAGAGGGGGCGGTAGATAAGGACACGCTCCAGTGGTGTGGACAAGGTAGTGCTCTAGCTCAAACTCGGCTCGTATGGGTTATATATTGTAGGTGTGGTTTTTAATTAAACGACACCTATAATATATTTTGGGGAATGCTACAGGATAGTATTCTGTTCGAACGGGATGTACCTCAAAGGTATCGCCTAATACATAGGTTTTGGCCCATACCTACCAGGTATCAAGTGATACCTCAGAGGTATCATCCCGTCCGAACGGAGTATCAACCAATACCAACTAGATAGCAGACGATACCTCAGAGGTACACCGTCTGAACGGAATACCGTCCTGGAGCATTTCCCATATGTTTGAGCTACCAGTTTTTTTTAAAAAAACTGGCACCTATAATATTGGTGCCGGTTTTTACTCTAGAACACTAATACTGAAAGAGTTTTTCAAGATGGCCCAAAAACCTATTTTCGCGTGTAGAAGGCCGCCCCCTTCTACCCTAAATGGTCTGCAAAAATCCAATTTTTACTTATGGATAGTGTACCCGCACACAAAAATTCGATTTTCATGTGTGGGTTATTGTTGACGGCTGTTAAGTACTAAATTAACATCGTCAATACCATCATGAGACCATAAATATAAGACATCTAACATAGTGGTAGGATTTATTTCTAACCATTTCCACGAGTGTTGGTCTATATTTATATGCAGGTGATCAACCACCAAAGTTGGGAGAGAATGAGCATAAAGAATGGAAATATATTTTGCGCTGATGGACTCACATGGTTTTGAGTTACAACATATAAAATGTGCAATCATTTGGAGCCAAAACATGGAGTGCTATAAAGTGGGGCCCAGATGTCAGTATCCTGAAGAAGGCTGTGGGCCAGGGGAGCCAACCACGGTTCGGCCGAACCCCCAACTGGCCCAATATAGCCCATCTTTGACCAGCAGACAGTTATCCATATCCTAAGTCGGTTGTGACCGGTTCTACCCGAAGAAATTGTCATGGGACACTTGGCACAGAGAGATGAAGCTGGAAGGAATATGCTCATTGGATTCCATGGAGCATCCTCATCCTCCCAAGCAACCTCCACCTATATATACCCCTCTCCTCTCCCTCATTCACACACACCAAGATGTAGAACTGAATTACAAGAGGCTCTAAGTATATTTTAGCTTCTTTATATGTTCGTATACCTAGAATAGGGAGAGAGTAAAGTAGAAGAAGTCGGAGGAATCCTGGAGTTGTCGGTAATCCTCTGCTTACTCTTGTACTTTGTTAATTACTCTGGTTCAATAGAAATATCATTCTGAGTAATTAAGATTAGCTTAGTGAGAATTATTCTTGGTTAGTTCCTATTTAGCATACGGGATCATTGTTCACTATAGTTAGTAATATATAGTGATTGCTTTAGTGCTTGGCCAGTGCTAGAGTAGTAATTAATTGCGTAGACGCGGTGTCTGGGTAATTAATTTCCAGTGGTTGCTGTGAGTCCCACAGTACGTTAGAGGTGGGTGTAGAGGTGGTGACAACCCTGAAGAGCACTTAAGTCCTCCCTGTCCAGGTACGTAGTACAGTGACATCTAGGAGCAGTGGGTTGCCAGTGCCTGAAATATTGCGTTAGAATTAAACTTAAGCTTTCCTTAGACACTGTTTCTCACTAGAAAATCCTCTCTATCCTTTGCCCATATTTATCTTGTTTCCTTAAATGAACCGGAGGAAGAGAAAATCACACACGTTCCCTTGGATTCGATACCCTTGGAATACTCCGTAGGGGAACTGCTACATCGGTATATCCGTACGCTTGCGGATTCTATCTGTGATCGTAAGAAATACCAACAGTTATTATGTCGTCCGCACGTAAAAATAAAACCCAAAAAAATATAAATCTAAAACGAACAAAACCCTAGGAATCCCAATGACAGCGGCGCGGATCCAGCCGTCTCAGCGTCGGTGCCGGCGAATTGAGCCAGCGCCCATGGATCTGGCCGTCGCGGGGCCAGCGGACGTGGATCTGGCCGCCGCCGTCCGCCGAGCCGCTCACCGCCCGTCGCTATGTGTCATGGGGCCGGTGCCCGCGGATCCGGCCGTTGACGGCCCGGTGGCAGCGGATCCGGCCATCGCGGGGCTGGCAGAGGTAGATCCGGCCACCGCTGTCCGCCGAGCCGCCTGCTGCTGTGCCCGCTGCTGCCTGCCATTGAGTGAGAGAGGACATGAGGAGAGAGAGAGAGAGGGGATATGGTTAAAATAATGAGGAGAGGAAGTGATAGAGGATAAGGATGAAAAATTTTGAACTGTTGAGTAGGGAAAAAAGGAGGTAACACGGACTTTTGGCGGATCATTAAGAGGCCCGCCTGCGAAAATCGATTTTCGCGTGCGGCCCTTGAGAGGTCCGCTTGCAAAAATAGGCTTATTTTGGTGGATCCTTAAAAGTCTTGCCTACAAAAATCAATTTTTGCGTGTGGTCCTCTTGAGGAGCCATATGTGAAAATGGAGGTTGATTTCTATAGACGCAACCAGTTACAGTCCGTTTGTAACCTCAAGAGGGTCTCATCTAGAAAAATTATTTCTCCAGTAGTGGAACGGGCACGTAGTTATCTAAAGGTGCCGGTTCTGTATTCTCCCATCCCATGGAGGTGCGAAAGGTGTATAGATGTTAGTTTTATATTAATCGGCACATATGAGCCAATAACTACGATGGGTTTTATAGTAATGTCTGTTAGTCATTACCTAAAATGACGAAATATAAAAAATTGTGGCGTATGCTTTAGACACATGCTTTCCATGGACCTCGCAAGTAGTATGTGATTACAAACGATCTCATGGTGTACAAGGAGGGGATGGACTACCACTACATGGTCGGTAAGGAGGGAACTAGTGCTATCTATATATAAGGGCCGCCAGGCACGGGCAAGTCCACCATGATCAAACCTACAGATAACTTCCTCGACTCTGAAGTCTAAGGCCACCTAACTTCCAGGAAGAACAACACCCATCGACTGCAGAAGCTCTTCCACAGACAAGTCCATCATTGTTTTGTAGGGGACATTGATGCATTTGAGGTCGAACACACTGTTTACGTACCAAAATTTGGCACCTATGATTAAAATAGGGAAATTGCCAAAGTTTGGACAATTTACCAGTTTTCCACTGAGAGGGCCGGTCAGACCGCCGTCAGTGGGCCGGTCAGACCGCCGGCATGTGGCCGGTCTAACCGGCAGAGTCAGAGTCAGACTCTGTTTTCATCAGGTCTCGAGTTTCCTTGCTCGGGAAGGCATGTTTCGTGTTTCCATCTATTTCTAGCCCGAGTTGGATGTGGAGGAGGGCCTGTAGATGGCAAGACCAACCCCTATATAAGGGACAAGTCTGGTTCAATTGTAAACACACAATCAACTATCACTCAGTCGGATCGTTCTTTTACTTTTGCTTCTAGCTCTAATGTAGTTTGTCCATCTTTGTCGTTTAGTTTATCAAAACCCATCTTGATTTAGCTTTGGCTAGATTGAGGTGGTTGGCGACTCTAAGATCACCGTAAGGCGTTTAGGTGCTGCGATCGTGCTAGTCAACTGGCCACAAAAAGTTGCCAACACGATTTTTGGCGACTCCGCTGGGGAAATCTGCTCAGCGTCATCTCAACTTCGACGCCGCCATGTCGGAACCAACCAAGCCAGAGGTGAAACCATCCAATATTATTCCAATCTCATTGGAGGATCTTGATGGGGAAGTGCGCAAGATCATGGAGGAGCAAATCAAGGCGTTTATGCAGGAGATGCTGACGAGATCGTGCACCAAGACCCGTCAAGGTGTGGTTCTCAAACCTGGACCATTGCCTAAAGTCACTTTTAATGCGGTAAGTACTGAAGAGGTAGCAATTCCTATCCAAAAACTCGTAGCTAGTACAATAGATTCATCCATTGTTGCTATCAAATAATAAATTAGATGCATCTATTCAATCTTGCGTACTAATAAATTCAGTTCTCTTTTAGCCGATTTACAACCTAAAGCCACTACCAGTACTAGCAAAGCCCATGTTGATCAAATATATAGCAAAACCGACGGGGCAAATATGCAAACAACTGGTGAGGATGGGGCTGCGTACTCAGCCGGTCTGACCGGGCCAGATAGCCGATCAGACCGTGCGTCCACCGCCGGTCAGACCAGCCATATGGCCGGTCAGACCGGATTTCCTCCCGGCGGTTAGACCGGACCCCAAACCGGTCTGACCGCACCTCTGGATGCCGGTCAGACCGGCGCAATTATGTCACGTCCCAAAATGACCCTAAAATGCATTCCTTAAATTATTCTTAGAATAAGTAAAATTTATTGTTAAAGCCTTCAACATTAAAAGGTGCAAACCTAAAAGCTAAATGAGGCTTGGAGAATTTTTGTATATTTTCTCAAAGCCTAAAATGGGTAATCAAATTTTAGTGGGATTTTCAGAGCCCAAATAATAATTACCATGAAAAAAAATTAATAGTTTTTATAAAAAGAAAAACCCTAAAACCCCCCTTCCCCTCTCTTGGGCCGAATCCGGCCCATCTCCCTCCCCCTCTCTCTTCTCTCAACTGGCCCACCTGGCCTCTCTCCCGCGCACGCCGCTGACGTGTGGGCCCGTCTGCCACCCTCGCTAATGGGTGGGGCCCACCTGTCATCCCTCTCCTCCCGCCGCTCCCTCCACCCCGCCCGCGCCTAGCGCCGCCGCCGCCGCCAAATCAGCCGCTCTCCCGCGCATCCGATCAAAATTGAATGGAGGGAATTATTCCCCCCGATTCCATCCCCCTCCCCCCCCCCCATTTTTCCCTCTCTCTCTCCCTCGGATTTGCTTGGAAACCCCTCCCCTAATCTCGCCGGCGCCATTGATGGAAGCCGGGTCTCCTGCGCCCGTTTCCCCCTCCTCCGGCCACCCTCTCTCGCCCCCGACCCCATATAAACCCTCCCCGCACTTCCCTCGTCCGTTTCCGCCGTTTGCCGCCCCTCCTCCCCACCGGAATCGCGCCCGCGCCATCGCTCCCTCTCTCCGCCGTGCTCCGGCCGCCGTCCGCCGCCGCTAGGGACACCCCCTCGCCAAGGCGCTACCTCCCTCGGCTTCACCGCGCCGCCGCCAACGTCGTCCACCGCCTCGCCGAGCCTGTCGACCGCCGAAACGCTGCCGACCCCGTCGACCCAAGCCGCACCGCTGTCCTCTTCCACTCCGGCCGCCTCCTCCGTCGCCGCCGTTGCCCGGGGTGAGCCGAGGACCGCCCCTCTTTTCCCCTTCCCTTCCTGTCACACCCTAAAAATCTTAATTGTATAAATTATTGTTTAAATGGAATTATCAGAAATGATTTTTAAAAGCCTAGAAGAAAAGATCTAATTTTAAATAATAAATTCCAATATAAAATTGGGCCAGATAAAATTTTATTAAATACTTTGCTTAATTCTATAATTCCTAGATTTTTCTGGGATTTATTTGAGCTAAGGAAGTATTTTTAATAAATGGAATTGCATTTAATGAATTATTTAAATTGAAAAAGGTTTTTAAAATCCTCTTTTGGCTTTGGGCCGAAAGTCGGCCCAAAACCCTTCCTCTCTCTCTCGCTCACTGACAGGTGGGTCCCACCCGTCAGTCGTCGTCTTCCTCCGGCCAAAACCCTAGCCGAGCGCCGCCGCCGCTGTCCTTCCAAATTCGGCCGCGCCTTTCCGTTTCCGGTGGAATTGGTTGAGGGGAAAGGGTCCCCGTGATCTCCTCTACCTTTTCTCTTTAGGAATCATCGGCTAAATTGGTTTGGAAAGCGTCGATTCGAGCTCGGATCGGATTCCTCTCTCTCCTCTGAACCCTAACCTTTCCATCGCCGTCGCCGGGCCGCCGTGGGCTTCGCCGCCGCCTTCCGACCCCTATAAAAGGATCCCCGAGCTCCCCTCTACCCGTCGCCGCCTTCGCCTTCGCCTCTCGTCGCTCGTAGCGCCCTAGCGCCGTGCAACCCGTGCGCCGCCGTCGTTCCAGCCGTCGCCGTCGCTCGGGAAGGCTACCATCGTGGTCGCTGTCGCGTCGCCGTCCTCGTTCGCCCCTTCGCCGTCACTGAAGACCGCCGGAGCACTGTCGCCGCCGTTGACCCGATCGTCTCCGCCGCTTCCTCCTCGTCGCCGGTGTCGTCCGTTGCTTCTCCGCCGTTTCTTTGGTCGCCGGTGAGTTCGCCGTGCCGTCCGCTACCCTTTGGTGCCCTCCGTTCGCGCCGCCGTGCCGTCGTTCGCCGGTGAGCATGCATGCCGTCGCCGCCGTCGGGGGTGACGTCATCGCCGACGTCATCGTCGTCTTCTCCCGTGAGCCGGCCGTGAGCCGATTGATCTCGGCCGTTCGTTCGGTCGGATTGATCTCGGCCGTCCGATCCGTACACCGCCGCCGTGGACCCGGTCCACCGTGAGCCGAGCCCCGCTGACGCAATAATTCCCTTTTTCCTTTTCAAAAATAATTCATTATTGCGTCATAATTCAATTAAAATTTATATAAATGATTTAATCCGATTTAATTTTTAAAAATTCATAACTAATTCATCTTAGCTCGGATTTAGTTGGTTCAAGTCTCTAAATTTTTCTAAAATTGAGATCTACATGTTAAAAATATCCACATGTACTGTTCATGCTTGCTTATGTGCTGTTTTGGTGTTTTTGCTCTTTTCTGTTTAGATTCCGACGTTTCCGGAGAGTCCGTTTTCGCAGGAGAAGATTTAGAAGAATCCCAAGGCCAGCAAGGCAAGTCACACAGATCCTAATCAATCCTTTGAGCATGTTGATCCCGTTTAAAGCTATTGTTTCTATTCAACTATTGCATTTATTTTCGAATGTCATTGGGTGGAATTAACCTATTGTTTGTTATAGCCCTTTTGTTCTTGATTATCTTATTCTTTGATACCTTGGGTTATTATAACTTGACTAGTTAAACTTTATATTGGTTCGACTAGATATTAGATGTAATTGCTTAGGCATGCTTAGAAACATTAGCACACTAATGGGATAACTTATGATTCACTATTACTTAATGATGGCTTAATGATAGTTCACGATGGTCAATCGTAATTGGTTAATTAATAAATTTGACAACTAAAATCTGATAATGGTGGGTTGTGAGTACATGGTTTTGATGGTCGTGCTCATGACAATTAAGGACCGGTTCACGAGTTTCGGTTGTGAAACATTAACCGTGCCAACCACAAGCCAGCGTGGGCAACGGCTTTATCCTTTGTATAGCATGGTTCGTTGCGGAGCACCAGACTGAGAAGTGGCGGAGATAAGCCCACGGGGGTCGCTGGGGAGTCCATGCCTTGTTTATAAGGGGGTGATTATGATCCAGGAATGGTACACTGTTGTGGATTGTGTTGTGCGAGGGGTACTGTCACAGCTCCTTTCCGAGGTACCGTGGTGGTATTAAGGCACATGGTGACATGTTGTGGGGCTGTGTCTTGTGGGTACAGTGGTACACCTCTGATCAGAGTAAAACTATTCGAATAGCCGTGCCCGCGGTTATGGGCGGGTCTAACAATGTCTTTCGTGATTAGTCTTACCCTTCACACCATAATGAAAGATGCTGTAACTGGTAATAATTGATTATCTACTGGTTTGGAATGGTATATTCCTGGTTTGGAGTTAGAACAGTGCAGCTGGGATTGGTTGTACAGAATGGTTGGGCCTATACAACAGGGTATGTTGTATAGTGTTGGATTAATACTGTTTAATTAATACTCTACTGTTTTATTAAATTCTGAAATATTCCTTAAATGCTATTTGTGCAAAGAAGCCTATATTATGCCATCCTTGGTTATCCTGTGCACTTGCATATTTGCTGCGTGGCTTGCTGAGTATGTCATATACTCACCTTGCAATCATTCATCAGAGGAGGAGTTCAACAGTGAAGCTGATGGTGTTGAGGATTTGGCGTAGTCCTGGTCAAGCTGCCTGTGGAGTGGTGTCGCCTGCGCTGTTTATCTTTAATTTCCGCTGCTTAGATCTTTATTGTTTGAGAGGAACTATCTACCTCTGTAATGACATTTTATTCGCTTATTAATTAGAGTAATAATTGTACTCTATTATCAATTTGTTATTGTGTGCCTCGGCTGATTCCTGGACGAGGGTTTACGCACATGTAAGCGTTTGGAATTTTGGATAGAAATTCCGGGCGTGACAAGTTGGTATCAGAGCAACCTTAACCGTAGGATATGCCAAATAGTTACCTATAAGAGCCCTCTAAAAATATTGGAAAATTAGAACTGTTCTCCTCCCGTTCTCTTTTAATTAAACCAAGCTAATGGCACATGCAGCTTACAACCTCTTAAATTGTTCCTTTTAAAATTTACTTTTTGTTTTCTGTGTTGTTAGTACTGTACATCTATTACTGTACTACTGGCCCATTATTTAACAAAAGTTTTACAACATTCTTTTATTTAATCTTGCTGCAATATAATAAACTTAACATGCTGATTTTATAACCCTCTTTTAATTCTTTTCTTTTGAAACCTGTTATTCAAAAGTGCAAAACCAGTGATCCTGATTTTAACCATTTCAACTTATCTTGCAAGATTGGTTTATTTTATTCACTTACCTTTCATTTTGAATTCTATTCAAAGTAACCCGAAAACTTGTGCTATTAATTGGATAAATGTCTTAACTCCCTCCTTTCACTTGTCTTTAGATGCCGCGCTACAAGCCTGAGTACTTGTTTGGTACTGAAGGATTTGTGCAGGAGTTGCGTACGATGTCCTTTGCCATAGGATTTGGGACTGCCCCGTTGTATGCCCAGATTTCCCATGATCGCGATGAAGAGAAGTGCCGTGTCAAAGTCACCTTGAACAGTAATCGTGAAGATATCCCATCGGTGATGTTCGAAGCTGGAGGAGGAAACTATATGCATGCATGTCAGGAGGGGGCAAGAATCGCCATCGGGGAGCTCCGCGATCGCTACAGCAATCAGTTGGCCAATACGGAGTATCGCTACCATCCTCGGCAACCCAGGGAAGTGACCGTGGCAGCTACCTTGAACCTGCAGGAATCGAGAATGATGCTACCACAAGACATTTGGTCGAGATGCTATGGGCTATGGATGAGACCCGTGCTGAGATTGTGATAGCAGCTCATGATCGTGAAGACTGGAATCGTGCTAAGATTTGCAAGCTGGAGGACAAGGTGGATCGTCTGGAGAAGGAGCTAGCTGCATTGAAGGGAGAAGCACCACCACGAAAAGCCAGAGTTCGTCTTACTGCAAGAAAGAGAGCCCTTTTTGTCCCTCGCTATCAGTTGGCGCCAAAGGTTCGTGTGGTGGAAAAAGAAGTTATCCCAGCAAATCCCCAGATCATCAACATAAGTGATGATGAAAAGGAAGAATCGAAGCACACCCATTCAAAGGTCGAGTGGGGAGCAACTCAAGATGATGATGAAGACGAGCCGAACGAACCCTCAATCAACTCCGATGCTCGGAAGATCTAGAACGCCTTGTTAAGCCGTTGCCTTAGGTCGTTGTGTTAGCTTGCTTGTTTAAGTTTGGTTGTGTGTGTGGGTCTCGTATGTGGTTTACATCGGTGGTGTGATGTAAGTGCATGCGTTTGTTTGCTTTCGAGTGTTAGGTAGTGGTGAGTTTAGTGGTGTGAGAGTCTTCAAGTCTTTGTAATAATGAAACCCTGTTAAGATCAATAAAAGTTAAGTTAGTAGAAAAATTAATTCTCTGTCCTAAGTAGTTTTCCCCGGTTTCTCTTCTTGTGCTCCTGTCCATGCCAGATGGTGCTCACTCGCAGCGTTGGAAATGGTCCCAACAACAGTAACAGCAACAACAGCAATAACAATAATGGAGAGAATCCCACGCTTGCCCAAGTTTTGGCTCAGCAGACACAGCTTATGCATATGATGATGCAGCAACTCCAGAACCAGCAAAACCAAGGAAATAACTATGCACCTCCCCAGAACAAGTTAGCAGAATTTCTTCGCGTGAGGCCACCTACATTTTCTAGCACTACTAATCCGGTAGAGGCTGATGATTGGCTGCATGCAATAGAAAAGAAGTTGGACTTGCTTCAGTGCACTGATCAGGAGAAGGTTTCTTTTGGTTCACATCAGCTGCATGGCCCTGCTTCTGAGTGGTGGGATCACTTCCGTCTCAACAGGACTACGGCGGAACCTATCACTTGGCTTGAATTCACTGCTGCTTTTCGCAAGACGCACATACCATCGGGAGTGGTGTCTCTCAAGAAGAAGGAGTTCAGAGCGCTCACTCAGGGATCTCGCTCTGTTACTGAATATTTGCATGAGTTTAATCGCCTAGCTCGTTATGCTCCGGAAGAAGTGCGCACTGATGAAGAGCATCAAGAGAAGTTCCTGGAAGGACTAAATGATGAACTTTCTTACCCATTAATGACTGGAGATTATCATGATTTCCAGAAATTGGTGGATAAGGCTATTCGCCAAGAGGATAAGTACAACCGCATGGAGCAGAAGAAATGCAGGATTGCTCATTTCAAAGCTCAGCAAGAGAATAATCAGAAGCCACGTCTTGTTTTGGGATCTCAATCAATGCCACAGGGAGGTTCTTCGTCTGTTGTTCGTCCGCAGCGTCAGTTCTTTAACAACAATGCTGGCAACAACAATCGCAACCAAGCTCCACGTCCTGTGACAGCTCCGACACCGCATCAGCCTATAAAGAGGGAACAAGGAAACAAGCCCGGAGTATGTTTCAACTGTGGTGAACCAGGCCATTACTCCGACAAGTGTCCGAAGCCCCGATGCGTGAAGGTTGTCCCGGCACAGAACAACTCCACTGCATCAGCGACAAAGGCTCGTGTCAACCATGTTGCTGCTGCAGAAGCTCAAGATGCTCCAGATGTGATTTTGGGTACGTTCCCTGTTAATTCAGTTCCTGCAACAGTACTTTTCGACTCTGGTGCTATGCATTCATTTTTATCTATGAGTTTTGCGGGAAATCATGGGATGGAAGTAGAAGACCTTAGACATCCTTTGATGGTTAGTACCCCGAGTAACCAAGCACTCTCAGTGCAATGTAGCCCCTCTGTTAGAATAGAGATTCAAGGAGTGCCATTCCTGGCTAACCTTATTCTGTTAGAATCCAAAGACCTTGATGTCATCCTTGGGATGGACTGGTTAGCCAGATATAAAGGTGTGATAGACTGTGCTAATAGAAAAGTAACTCTCACCAGCAATGACGGCCAAATTGTAACTGTTCATGCTTTGCCTTCTGAGCCTTTAAGGTCAAGTCTGAACCAAATAGCTTTGGAAGAGATTCCTATAGTACGAGAATACCCAGATGTGTTCCCGGATGATTTACCTGGTATGCCGCCTAAAAGAGATATAGAGTTCAGAATAGATCTGGTACCTGGTACTGCTCCAATCCATAAGAGACCTTATAGAATGGCAGCCAATGAGCTGGCAAAAGTCAAGAGGCAAGTGGATGATTTGCTTCAGAAAGGATACATTAGACCAAGTTCGTCTCCATGGGGTGCTCCAGTTATTTTTGTTGAAAAGAAAGATCATACCCAGAGGATGTGTGTGGACTATCGTGCCCTAAATGATGTGACTATCAAGAATAAGTATCCGCTACCCCGAATTGATGATTTGTTTGATCAGCTTAAGGGTGCCACTGTTTTCTCCAAGATCGATCTTCGATCAGGGTATCACCAGTTGAGGATTAAAGAGGAAGACATACCTAAGACAGCTTTCACTACTCGGTAAGGGTTATTTGAGTGTACGGTTATGTCTTTCGGACTTACCAATGCCCCTGCTTTCTTCATGAACTTGATGAATAAGGTGTTTATGGAATACTTAGACAAGTTCATGGTCGTCTTTATTGATGACATTCTTATCTACTCTCGAACCAAGGAAGAGCATAAAGAACATCTTCGCCTTGCATTGGAGAAGCTACGAGAACATCAGTTGTATGCCAAGTTTAGCAAGTGTGAATTCTGGTTGTCTGAAGTGAAGTTCCTTGGTCACGTCATCTCAGCCGGAGGAGTTGCCGTTGATCCTAGTAATGTGGAATCGGTAACCAACTGGAAACAACCAAAGACAATATCAGAGATTCGCAGTTTCCTGGGT
Source organism: Oryza meridionalis (assembly GCA_000338895.3). Lineage (NCBI taxonomy): Eukaryota > Viridiplantae > Streptophyta > Magnoliopsida > Poales > Poaceae > Oryza > Oryza meridionalis. The sequence goes on along the minus strand of CM002535.2, from coordinate 16,055,987 downwards.
CTTGCAGGATATTATCGGAGGTTTATAGAGAATTTCTCCAAGATTGCTAAGCCCATGACACGACTGCTTCAGAAAGATGTGAAGTACAAGTGGTCAGAAGAATGTGAACAGAGTTTTCAAGAGTTGAAAAGTCGCTTAATATATGCGCCCATTTTGATTTTGCCTAATCCAAAGAAGGGTTTCCAAGTGTATTGCGATGCATCTAAGCTTGGGTTAGGATGTGTTTTGATGCAAGATGGGAAGGTGGTTGCCTATGCATCTCGTCAGTTACGTCCGCATGAGAAGAACTACCCTACTCATGATCTCGAGTTAGCTTCAGTGGTTCATGCATTGAAGATTTGGCGTCATTATCTTTTCGGTACCCGTACAGAGGTGTACACCGATCACAAGAGTTTAAAGTACATCTTTACTCAACCAGATCTGAACATGAGACAATGGAGATGGTTGGAATTAATCAAGGATTATGACATGGGAATTCATTATCACCCGGGAAAGGCTAATGTTGTAGCAGATGCTCTTAGCAGGAAAGGCTATTGCAATGCTACGGAAGGACGACAGTTGCCATTGGAATTATGCAAAGAATTTGAAAGATTAAATTTGGGAATTGTCACTAGAGGTTTTGTTGCAACCTTAGAAGCAAAGCCTACTCTCATTGATCAGGTTAGAGAAGCCCAGATTAATGACCCTGATATTCATGAGATCAAGAAGAATATGAGAAGAGGAAAAGCTATCGGTTTCTTGGAAGATGAGCAAGGGACCGTATGGTTGGGCGAAAGAATTTGTGTTCCAGAGAACAAAGAGTTGAAAGATACAATTTTGAAAGAAGCTCATGACACTTTGTACTCCATTCACCCTGGTAATACCAAGATGTATCAAGATCTCAAAGAGAGGTTTTGGTGGACAAGTATGAAACGTGAGATAGCAGAATTTGTAGCTATGTGTGATGTTTGTCAGCAAGTTAAGGCAGAACATCAGAAACCCGCAGGTTTGTTGCAACCTTTGAAGATACCAGAATGGAAGTGGGAAGAGATCGGTATGGATTTTATCACGGGTTTACCCAGAACGTCATCGGGCCATGACTCTATTTGGGTGATAGTCGACAGACTTACCAAAGTGGCTCATTTCATCCCAGTAAAGACAACATATTCCGGAAGTCGTTTGGCGGAATTGTATATGGCAAGGATTGTGTGTTTGCATGGCGTCCCTAAGAAAATAGTGTCTGATCGAGGTAGTCAGTTTACTTCAAAGTTTTGGAAGAAGCTTCAGGAAGAGATGGGTTCTAAGCTGAACTTCAGTACTGCTTATCATCCGCAGACAGACGGACAAACCGAAAGGGTGAATCAGATTTTGGAAGACATGTTGAGAGCTTGTGCTTTAGACTTCGGTGGAAGTTGGGATAAGAATTTGCCTTACGCAGAATTTTCGTACAATAACAGTTATCAATCTAGTCTTCAAATGGCTCCTTATGAAGCACTGTATGGTCGTAAGTGTCGTACTCCGCTTTTATGGGATCAAACGGGAGAACGTCAGATTTTCGGAACCGATATCCTAAGGGAAGCAGAAGAAAAAGTGAAGGTCATTCAAGAAAGATTGCGTGTAGCTCAGTCTCGTCATAAGAGTTATGCCGACAATCGCCGCAGAGATTTGAGTTTTGAAGAAGGAGATCATGTGTACCTTCGTGTAACGCCTCTCCGAGGGGTTCATCATTTTAATACCAAAGGGAAATTGGCTCCGCGTTTTGTGGGACCTTATAAGATCGTCAGTCGAAGAGGTGAGGTTGCTTATCAGTTGGAATTACCTCAATCGTTGGCAGGAGTCCATGATGTGTTCCATGTGTCACAGTTGAAGAAGTGTTTAAGGGTACTACTGAGGAAGCTAATCTTGAACAGATAGGAATCCAAGAGGATCTGACATATGTCGAGAAACCAGTTCGTATTTTGGAAACAAATGAGAGAAGGACTAGGAATCGAGTTATCCGTTTTTGCAAGGTTCAATGGAGTAATCACTCAGAAGAAGAAGCTACTTGGGAACGAGAAGATGAATTAAAGTCCGCTCATCCATATCTTTTCGCCAGTTCTTCCGAATCTCGAGGACGAGATTCTGTTTAAGGGGGGTAGGTTTGTCACACCCTAAAAATCTTAATTGTATAAATTATTGTTTAAATGGAATTATCAGAAATGATTTTTAAAAGCCTAGAAGAAAAGATCTAATTTTAAATAATAAATTCCAATATAAAATTGGGCCAGATGAAATTTTATTAAATACTTTGCTTAATTCTATAATTCCTAGATTTTTCTGGGATTTATTTGAGCTAAGGAAGTATTTTTAATAAATGGAATTGCATTTAATAAATTATTTAAATTGAAAAAGGTTTTTAAAATCCTCTTTTGGCTTTGGGCCGAAAGTCGGCCCAAAACCCTTCCTCTCTCTCTCCCCGGCCCAGTCGGCCCAACTCGGCCCGCGCGCGCACAGCCGCCGCTCTCCTCTCTCTCTCGCTCACTGACAGGTGGGTCCTACCCGTCAGTTGTCGTCTTCCTCCGGCCAAAACCCTAGCCGAGCGCCGCCGCCGCTGTCCTTCCAAATTCGGCCGCGCCTTTCCGTTTCCGGTGGAATTGGTTGAGGGGAAAGGGTCCCCGTGATCTCCTCTACCTTTTCTCTTTAGGAATCATCGGCTAAATTGGTTTGGAAAGCGTCGATTCGAGCTCGGATCGGATTCCTCTCTCTCCTCCGAACCCTAACCTTTCCATCGCCGTCGCCGGGCCGCCGTGGGCTTCGCCGCCGCCTTCCGACCCCTATAAAAGGATCCCCGAGCTCCCCTCTACCTGTCGCCACCTTCGCCTTCGCCTCTCGTCGCTCGTAGCGCCCTAGCGCCGTGCAACCCGTGCGCCGCCGTCGCCGCCGTCGCTCCAGCCGTGCGCCGCCGTCGTTCCAGCCGTCGCCGTCGCTCGGGAAGGCAACCATCGTGGTCGCCGTCGCGTCGCCGTCCTCATCCGCCCCTTCGCCGTCAGTGAAGACCGCCGGAGCACCGTCGCCGCCGTTGACCTGATCGTCTCCGCCGCTTCCTCCTCGTCGCCGGTGTCGTCCGTTGCTTCTCCGCCGTTTCTTTGGTCGCCGGTGAGTTCGCCGTGCCGTCCGCTACCCTTTGGTGCCCTCCGTTCGCGCCGCCGTGCCGTCGTTCGCCGGTGAGCATGCATGCCGTCGCCGCCGTCGGGGGTGACGTCATCGCCGACGTCATCGTCGTCTTCTCCCGTGAGCCGACCGTGAGCCGATTGATCTCGACCGTTCGTTCGGTCGGATTGATCTCGGCCGTCCGATCCGTAGACCGCCGCCGTGGACCCGGTCCACCGTGAGCCGAGCCCCGCTGACGCAATAATTCCCTTTTTCCTTTTCAAAAATAATTCATTATTGCGTCATAATTCAATTAAAATTTATATAAATGATTTAATCCGATTTAATCTTTAAAAATTCATAACTAATTCATCTTAGCTCGGATTTAGTTGGTTCAAGTCTCTAAATTTTTCTAAAATTGAGATCTACATGTTAAAAATATCCACATGTACTGTTCATGCTTGCTTATGTGCTGTTTTGGTGTTTTTGCTCTTTTCTGTTTAGATTCCGACGTTTCCGGAGAGTCCGTTTTCGCAGGAGAAGATTTAGAAGAATCCCAAGGCCAGCAAGGCAAGTCACACAGATCCTAATCAATCCTTTGAGCATGTTGATCCCGTTTAAAGCTATTGTTTCTATTCAACTATTGCATTTATTTTCGAATGTCATTGGGTGGAATTAACCTATTGTTTGTTATAGCCCTTTTGTTCTTGATTATCTTATTCTTTGATACCTTGGGTTATTATAACTTGACTAGTTGAACTTTATATTGGTTCGACTAGATATTAGATGTAATTGCTTAGCCATGCTTAGAAACATTAGCACACTAATGGGATAACTTATGATTCACTATTACTTAATGATGGCTTAATGATAGTTCACGATGGTCAATCGTGATTGGTTAATTAATAAATTTGACAACTAAAATCTGATAATGGTGGGTTGTGAGTACATGGTTTTGATGGTCGTGCTCATGACAATTAAGGACCGGTTCACGAGTTTCGGTTGTGAAACATTAACCGTGCCAACCACAAGCCAGCGTGGGCAACGGCTTTATCCTTTGTATAGCATGGTTCATTGCGGAGCACCAGACTGAGAAGTGGCGGAGATAAGCCCACGGGGGTCGCTGGGGAGTCCATGCCTTGTTTATAAGGGGGTGATTATGATCCAGGAATGGTACACTGTTGTGGATTGTGTTGTGCGAGGGGTACTGTCACAGCTCCTTTCCGAGGTACCGTGGTGGTATTAAGGCACATGGTGACATGTTGTGAGGTTGTGTCTTGTGGGTACAGTGGTACACCTCTGATCAGAGTAAAACTATTCGAATAGCCGTGCCCGCGGTTATGGGCGGGTCTAACAATGTCTTTCGTGATTAGTCTCACCCTTCACACCATAATGAAAGATGCTGTAACTGGTAATAATTGATTATCTACTGGTTTGGAATGGTATATTCCTGGTTTGGAGTAAGAACAGTGCAGCTGGGATTGGTTGTACAGAATGGTTGGGCCTATACAACAGGGTATGTTGTATAGTGTTGGATTAATACTGTTTAATTAATACTCTACTGTTTTATTAAATTCTGAAATATTCCTTAAATGCTATTTGTGCAAAGAAGCCTATATTATGCCATCCTTGGTTATCCTGTGTGCTTGCATATTTGCTGCGTGGCTTGCTGAGTATGTCATATACTCACCTTGCAATCATTCATCAGAGGAGGAGTTCTACAGTGAAGCTGATGGTGTTGAGGATTTGGCGTAGTCCTGGTCAAGCTGCCTGTGGAGTGGTGTCACCTGCGCTGTTTATCTTTAATTTCCGCTGCTTAGATCTTTATTGTTTGAGAGGAACTATCTACCTCTGTAAAGACATTTTATTCGCTTATTAATTAGAGTAATAATTGTACTCTATTATCAATTTGTTATTGTGTGCCTCGGCTGATTCCTGGACGAGGGTTTATGCACATGTAAGCGTTTGGAATTTTGGATAGAAATTCCGGGCGTGACACTTCCCCACTCTCGGCCGTCGCTCCGCCGCGCCTATGGTCACCGCCGGCGACCATAGGGGTACGAGCGCCACCTCCCGCCGGTTGCGCCGACGTGGCCACCTCCGAGCACGCCGTGTGGCCGCTGTGTGGGACCCGGCCGTGAGCTGCCTGCGCCCTCGGGTGCGGTTGATGCGTGGGGCCCACGGCCCCGCCGATGTGAGCCCGGGTGCACCCGGTCCACTGTGGACCATGAGGCTGCAGCGTGGGCCCCACTTTCGTGGACCCGGTCCGCGCGCACCTCTCCTCGGCTGATGCAATAAACCCCATTTTAAATCAAAATTTAAATGAAGAAATTCGCAAATATTCACTTAAAGAGCATATAAACTTCAAATGGCCATAACTTGGTCGTTTGAACTCGGAATTGGACCGTTCAAGTCTCTTAATTTTTCCTTAAGAGCAAGAACCCATTTTTGTGCTTTGTTTCTGCTTGTTATATGGAGTTTATTAGAGTAAAAGCATTTTTTCTTTCCATTGATCGTGTAGACACTGCAGCTTCAGAAGATCCGCTCTACATGGAGGTTGAAGTCGACGTTTGGGAAAGCGAGCAAGGCAAGTCACATCTCCTTTGAACATATTGTATCCCATGCTTTAAAATTATTTTGTTTTAAATTAATGCATTATCATTTTATTTAAATTCCCGCGTCATCACTGTTTTATTTAGCCATGCCTATTTACCTTTGTTATGACCTTACTGTTATTGTTATTTTTGTTGTTATTTTTGCCTTGTTCACCCTAGAGTAACCAAAACCCCACTGGTGTGTACTATATTACTGGTAGATGCTTTGCCATTTAAATTAGACAAAGTTTAGGTGGTTTTATAACTCTAGACTTTGGGAGTTCTCATATCATTTGGACATTATGGAATGGTTGGCTTATGTGGAATTGGACACAAACCTTCCCCTCTATTCAAAACCCCCAAAATGGTTTTAGGCTAGGCTCGAGGTGTATGGTTTTGATAGTAGCACCTCAGCCACTATAAGGACCGGTCTTCGGCCCTCTGTTGTAAAGCACTACCGTACTTCCACATGTCTAGTGCGCAAGGCGTAGTTTGTGGCTCAGTCTGGTCATGGGCAAAAGTACATGGATAGAGATGGATGAAGTCGGGGCTCGATGGACATCTCTAGGGCAAATGAAGGCTACACGAGCTGCGGCCCGGTAGTCGAGATGTCATGGCACTGGGCCGGTGTCCTGCTGCTAGGGGCTCAACCTTGGTTACCTGTCCCGGGATTCCGGCCGTAGCCAGGGTGGGGTCGGTACTCTTGTTTATGGCTAGGATGGGTTGGGAACTATGTCACGTCTTCCGTCCGTATGCCATGGTGGTATGTGGCACATGGTTACACGTGAGGAAGATGTGTCTTGTGGGTAAAGATGTACACCTCTGATCAGAGTATAATCTATTCGAATAGCCGCGCCCTCGGTTATGGGCAAGCCTAGCAATGTACCCAAGTTAGTGGTTTATTTCTTAAAACTTGCTTAACAACTAAAATGTGAAATGGTTGGCCTGTGTTGGCTTGGGATGAGCTGGGACCTGGGTCTGGTTGCCAGTTCGGTCTGAATCATCATAGGCTTTGGGTTAAGACAGGTTCGTGAGGGTTCACGGCCTTGATTAATAACACTATGTAGCTCTAGGATCGTCTTTATAAAATAGCTTTGGACAACTAAATGACTTTTAAACGCTGTTTACTGCAAATCTTAACCTCTATATTACAACCCCTTTGTACTCCCTTGCATTTACTCTGCATTTGTGGGTGTGTCTTGCTGAGTACAGTGGTTGTACTCAATCTTGCTCAATTTTTCCCCAACCCAGAAGAGGAGTTCCTGGAGGATGAAGGCTTTGGTGTCTAGCTTGTGCCTGCCGTCAAGCGCCTGTGGTCGTCGCCCTAGTCTTCCGCTGTTTTCTCGTTTATCTTCGAGTGTGCTAGGCCTTCGTCGCCCATGTAATAAATTAAGTATTTACGCTTCCACTTGTTAAAATCTGAATTGTATCAACTTTTGGTGTACCTTACCTCCTGGGACAAGGAATAATAGACGCACGTATGGAATGCCTGTTGGGTTAATTCCGGTCGTGACAAATTATCCCAATATAGGGGATTGATCCAATGACAAATAATGGGCTTTTATACCATATTCCAGCACATGATTCCGCTGTATCTACTGTTAGTCCTCAAGTTCCCCAACATATTCCTAATATTTATAATGATCCTAATAGGGGATATCCTCCCGATACTAGGTATGGCCAATATAATCATATTGCGCCGCAACAACAACCTCTTAATTAGGCTACCAAACCCACCACCAAATCAGCATAGGCCTGAGAATGTGGAGGAATCAATTAGTATCATTATTAGGGATAAATTCGGGATTGAAGCTAGGAATCATGCTAAGGTTTACAAAAAGCCGCATCCTTATTACTATGATAACATCCCATATCCTCGTGATTATAGAGTTCCCGAATTTACCGAACTTAATGGTGAGGATTGTAGGACTACATGGGAGCATGTAGGTCCATTCTTAGCGTAATGTGGTGAGGCTAGTAGTTCTGATACTTATAAATTGCGCTTGTTTTCTTTATCTTTGTCCGGTCATGATTTACTTATTTACCGGTAAATTCTATTCATACTTAGCCTCAATTAGAGCAAAGATTTCATGATTATTTCTATACTGGTGAAACTGAACTTAGGCTAAGTGATTTGACATCGGTTAGGCAAAAAAACGATGAACCTGTCATTGATTATATTAAGAGATTTAGGGATGTTAGAAACCAATGTTTTAGCTTGAATATAACTGATAGAGATCTGGTTGATCTTGCTTTTAATGGTTTAATTGCTACTATTAAATAAAGATTAGAAGGCCAATAATTTCTTTATGTTAGTCAACTTATGCAAAAGGCTCGGGCTCAAGAAAGCCGGGTTAAAGATAATGAGAAATTTGTGAGACCCTATGATAAGAAGCTTAATGTTAATTTAATTGATTACCCTGAGGCTAGTGATTCTGATGATGATGGTAATCATGATATTTATGTTGCCGAGTGGTCATGGACTAACAAAAATAAGCCTTTTGTTTGTAATAATTTAATGCCGACTCCTCGTAAAGATCAGCAAAGTGAGGTTAAGTATAGTTTTGATGTGGCCAAATGTGATAAGATTTTTTATTATCTTTTGCAAGAAAGAAAATTAGATGACCTAAAGGCCATGTCATATCATCTCAAGAGTAATTGAAACGTCGAGCTTATTGTAAATGGAATGATTCTCATTCTCATTCTACTAATGATTGCAATGTGTTTCGACGACAGGTTCAATCGGTCATAGATGAAGGACGATTGAAATTCACTGATGGTTCCAAGATGAAGCTTGATCATGATCCTTTCCCGGTGAATACTATTAATTTTAATGATAAGAAGGTGTTGATTCGGCCGGAGCAAGCCGAATCTACTAAGGGGAAGGAAGTGGTCATTGGAGAACCTAGGCATAAAGATGATGGTGCCAAAGAATCCGGAGGTTGGTGTTTGGAAGGAGAATAGGAGTGATGCTTCAAGTTCTAAAGCTCCTAAGAAGACTAAGGTGACCCTCGAAATGCTTTTGAATAAGTATGAGAAGCAATGTGGTGAGTACGTTCGCAATAAAGGGAAAAGACCAAGATCACCTCCTACGGAGCGATTTGGTCGTTCACGAAGATGGTCGGAATGACCTATATATTATCGTTCTCAAGCCATGTCATGGGGGCCTTATCCAATGCCGCCGCCGGATTATTCTTTTCCTTATTACATGCCATGGGGGGCAACACCGCCAGTGTTCAATCGTATGCCTCCAATGCAATATGTTGGCCGGTTTGACCGGCAGAGTCCGGGTTTGTCTTCACCAAACAATGGTCGATTTTATGTTAAAAACTGTGTCAATGAAGGAAAGAGGGAAGGAAAGCACGTCGAGGTGGAAACGAGGACTTCGGAGGTGATTACTATCAAAGTGGGGTCTCATGATGTGCCAATACCTTATGGAGATGGAGTTGGGGAGTCTTCAAGCAATAAATCCGAAGCCGGGATCAACTCGTCGCAGTCGGTCGGTCTGACCAACCCTCCTGGCTGGTCTGACCGTAGCACTACGGCCGGTCTGACTGGGCCCTCTGGCCGGTCTGACCGGTGGTCCTCGTTCTGTCTGACCAGGCTCCAGCGTCGGTTTGATAGGATATTTGCAAAGGGTAGCTTGGGGGGGTTCATCATCTTCAAGCAAAATCAATAGGGGGCATTATTTACCTCCTGGAACAGAGCCAAAACCAAGGTGGATGCCTAAGGATTTGATGGCTACTCAAAAGAGGAGGCTGCAACGTCTTCAGGCCCAAGAATTAAAAGAGAGAGAGGGCGAAGAGCGGAGAGATAGGAGATTCAATGAGTTGTGACCACCGCCTACAAAGATGTGGAGGCGTAAGTCCATAGAGATTGAAGAATTGGTTGTTGTGAAAAAAGAGAAAGAGTAACAATCGGTTGTTAAGGATAATTCATCTCCAAAGGAAGACATGGATGTCAACATGGTGTGTATGTTGCTTATGGAGTTTTGTACTGTGGATGAAGCCGAGGTTGCTCAACTTTCACTTGGTCCTAAAGATACAGTTTTTGAGAAGCCCGATGATTCAAATTGTTATATGAAGCCTCTTTATCTTAAAGGTCATATTGATGGGAAGATGGTCTCTAGGATGTTGGTGGATGGAGGTGCTGCCGTGAATTTGATGCCGTACTCGTTGTTCAAGAAGTTGGGGCGTGGAGATGATGAGTTAAAGAAGACTAACATGATTCTCAATGGTTTCAATGGTGAACCAACGGTGGCGAAGGGTGTCTTTTCGGTGGAGCTTACCGTGGGAAACAAGATGTTGCCAACCGCTTTCTTTATCGTTGATGTGCAAGGTAACTACAATGTTATTTTGGGTCGTTGTTGGATCCATGCCAATTGTTGTGTGCCTTCTACCTTGCATCAATGTTTAATTCAATGGGACGGTGATGATGTTGAAATTATTCAAGCGGATACATCAGGCGAGGTTGCAATGTCCGTTGCAACATTTGAGTGGCGTCATGGAAATATTCAATGCTTATCTGGGATGGATCTTTCTAGCTATGATTTCATTAGTATCTCCAATGGCAAATTTGTACCTATCTCTATTAAGCCAGCTAGTTTAGCATGGCTAGGCCATATTACTTTATGTAATGACTAAAGAAGCTAATTTAGAGTGGTTGCAAAAGAGGGTGCAAGAATATCAGTCTACAAAGAACGATATTGGTGAAACTATTGAAGATTTTGATGAGGTAGAGAAGCTTGGTCAAGGGTTTAAATCGGCCGATCCATTGGAAGAAGTAGACATAGGTGATGGAACTAAGCCAAGGCCAACTTTTGTAAACAAAAACATGAGAGCCGATTATAAGGTTAAGATAATGTTGATTGCTACTTAAGGAGTATGTTGATTGCTTCGCATGGGAGTATCGTGAGATGTCGGGTCTTAGCCGTGATCTTGTCGAGCATCGTCTTCCAATTAAACCGGGTTTTTGGCCTTATAAACAACCACCTCGTCGTTTCAACCCCTTGCTATATGACCAGGTCAAGGAGGAGATTGATCGGTTATTGAAAGCGGGGTTTATTAGGCCATGTCGTTATGCGGAGTGGGTGTCTAGCATAGTCCCGGTGCAGAAGAAGGGGAGTGGTAAGATTAGAGTTTGCATAAACTTTAGAGATTTAAATAAAGCTACTCCAAAAGATGAATATCCTATGCCTATAGCTGACATGATGATCAATGATGCCTCGGGTCATAAGGTGATTAGCTTCTTGGATGGCAATGCCGGCTACAGTAAAATCTTTATGGCGAAGGAGGATATGTACAATACGGCTTTTTGGTGCCTGCGATTTGTTGGTTTATCTGAATGGATGGTTATGACTTTTGGATTGAAGAACGCCGGTGAAACATATTAAAGGGCAATGAATTTGATATTCCATGATTTGCTAGGTATTATCTTAGAAATCTACATTGATGATATTGTTGTCAAATCGGATGGCATGAAGGGACATATAGCCGATTTGAAGTTAGCTTTTGAGAGAATGCTCCTGTATGGTTTGAAGATGAAACCACTCAAGTGTGCTTTTGGTGTGTCGACGGGGAAGTTCTTAGGATTCATGGTGCATGAGAGAGGAGTTGAGATTGATCCTAAGAAAATAGAAAAGATTCGTGATTTCAAAGCTCCGACATGCAAGAAAGAAGTTCAAAAGTTGCTAGGTAAGGTGAATTATTTGAGAAGGTTTATATCTAACCTAGCGGGTAAAATCGATGCTTTTGTCCCTATACTTCGCTTGAAAAAAGAAGCCGATTTTACTTGGGGGGCAAAACAACAAGAGGCGTTTGAGAGGTTGAAGAAGTATTTGTCTACTCCACCCGTGGTGCGAGCGCCTAAAGCCGGATTGCCGTTTCGGTTATATATTGCCGCCGAAGACAAAGTCATTGGTGCCGTTTTGACACAAGAGGAAAATGGCAAGGAATATATCATTACATATTTGAGCCGCCGTCTTTTGGATGCCGAAACGATGTATGTTTTTATTGAGAGACTTTGTTTAGGTCTATACTATGCTTGTACCAGATTGCGGAATTATTTGTTTTGTAGTACATGCATAGTTGCTTGTCAAGCCGATGTTATTAAACACATATTGCAAAGGCCAATTTTAAGTGGGAGAATTGGCCAGTGGGTATATGCTTTGATTGAATATGATTTGGCTTATGAACCATTGAAATCTATGAAAGGCCAAATTATAGTTGATTTTATAGTAGACCATCACGTAGACATTGCTTATGAAGAGGAGGTTTGCTTGGTTGAAGTTATACCTTGGAAGATTTACTTTGATGGTTCTTCTTGCAAAGAGGGTCAATGTATAGGGGTAGTTTTATTTTCACCTAGTGGCATATGTTATGAGGCATCGGTTCATTTGGAATATTGTTGTACAAATAATCAAGCCGAATACAATGCTTTATTATTCGGCTTACAAGTGATAGAGATGATTGGAGCTACACACATCGAAGCGTTTGGTGACTCGGAATTGGTGGTGCAACAAGTTGCCGGAGCTTACAAATGCTTGGACGGATCACTAAATAGGTATCTTGATCAATGCTTGGATTATGCCAATTTTGATAATTTTGCTATTAGACATATTGCTAGGCATGATAATTCTAGAGCAAATGATTTTAGCACAATAAGCATCTGGCTATAATGTGAAGAGGGGAGTATTTCTGATATTAGAAAAGCCGGTGCTTGATTTTAAACCTTTGAGCGAAATTGGCAAAATCGCAGACTAGGGGTGGTCTGACCGGCGTTGCACGACCGGTCTGACCGGTGACCAGGGGCAGTCTGACCGGCCACCCCGGGCGGTCTGACCGGCCTTGTATAGGCCAGTCTGACTGATTCTGGACAGAGAGCTAGGGGCATGTTACAATTGATTCAAAGGCCGAATTAATTGTGAATTCGGACATTTGTGCCCAGGAAACAGAAGAGGATTGGAGAATTCCTTTGATTAGATATTTGGAAGATCCTACACTTAAGGTTGATTGGAAGATTCGGCGGCAAGCATTGAAATATACATTGCTTGATGGAGATTTATATCGCCGAAATATAGATGGAGTTCTATTGAAGTGTTTAGATGATGATCAATCTAAAGTGGCTATGGGAGAGGTGCATGAAGGAATTTGTGGAACTCATCAATCGGCCCACAAGATGAATTGGTTGCTTAGGAGAGCGGGGTTCTATTGGCCGAGGATGATTGATGATTGTTTGAAATATTATAGGGGATGTGAGGCTTGTCAACGGTTCGGCAATGTTCAATTGGCGCCCGCCGCCGTGTTGAATCCTATCATCAAACCATGGCCGTTCCGAGGTTGGGCTTTGGATTCCATTGGTCAAATTTATCCTTCGTCATCGAATGGGTATAGGTTCGTGCTAGTTGCAACGGATTACTTCACTAAGAATATGACTCATATGGAGGTAATTGACTTTATTTGGAAGCATATTATCCATAGATTCAGTCTTCCGCAAACATTGACTACAGATCAAGGAGCTTCTTTTATGTCTAAGGAAGTGAAGAGTTTTACCGAATTTTATGCTGTTAAATTATTGAGTTCTTCTCCTTACTACGCTCAGGCTAATGGACAAGCCGAATCGAGTAATAAGACGTTGTTGAAGCTAGTCAAAAAGAAGATTGAGGAACACCCAAAGAAATGGCATGAAGTGCTTTCTGAAGCATTGTGGGCGCATATGATATCTAAACATGGTGCCACTAAAGTCACTCCTTTTGAGTTGGTTTATGGTCAAGAAGCTGTTTTGCTGGTTGAGGTGAATCTTGGCTCTCCTAGGTATATCAAGCAAAATGATTTATCAAGTGAAGACTACAAAACCTTGATGGGAAACAATCTTGATGAAGTCATCGACAAGCGTTTGAAAGCTTTGGAGGAGATAGAGAAAGAGAAGAAGAGGGTGGCCAAGGTGTACAACAAAAGGGTGAAAGCAAAGTTGTTTCAAGTAGGAGACTTGGTTTGGAAAACAATTTTGCCTTTGGGTACTCGATCCAAGGAGTTCGGTAAGTGGTCTCCTAGTTGGGAAGGTCCTTATCGAGTATGCGGCATTGTTCGAGGGAACGCATATTTTTTGGAACACTTAAAGGAGAGCGTTTTCAGCGAGCAATCAACGGGAAATACTTGAAGGAATACTTCCCGAATGTTTGGCAAGATGCTTAGAGAGTTCTATGGCTGGTAATTGGATTATCGCCCTAAGACCAAAACATGTTCTATACTTTTAGATTCACGATGTTCATCAAAAAGGTAGGGGGCATGTGCTTACACCCAAATTTGGCACCTATGATTAAAATAGGGAAATTGCCAAAGTTTGGACGATTTACCGGTTTTCCTCTGAGAGGGCCGGTCTGACCGCCATATGTTGTCCAGTCAGACCACCACCAGTGGGCCGGTCAGGCCGCCGGCATGTGGCCGGTCTGACCAGCAGAGTCCGAGTCAGACTGTTTTCATCGAGTCTCGAGTTTCCTTACTTGGGAAGGCATGTTTCGTGTTTACATCTGTTTCTAGCCCGAGTTGGACGTGTGGGAGGGCCAGTGCCCGACGGCAAGACCAACCCCTATATAATGTACAAGGCCAGTTGAATTGTAAACACACAATCAACTATCAATCAATCGAATCGTTCTTTTACTTTTGCTTATAGTTCTACTTTAGTTTGTCCATCTTTATCGATTTGCGCCGTAAATCATCCGCCGCCGCTGCGAGAGTGCGACACCTCTTTGTAGGTTTATGCTGAAAACCTTCCGTTTTGGCCACGAGACGAGTAGTTATCCATCATTCTATCTAGATCGACTCCGCTAGCCTGTTTTGTTTATCAAAACTAGGGATGGCAATTTTCCCCGCGGGGCCGGGTCCCCTGCGGGGACCTGCCCCTACGGGGGCGGGGGCGGGTGGGATTTTTCACCCACGGGTGCGCCGGGGTCGGGCCCCCGCATTTGGCCAGGGAGGGGATGGGGGGAACATTTCACCTGCGGGTGACCCACGGGGCCCCGGGGAGGGTGTATAAACCCTCAAAATATAGCCCATTGAAAGCCAAAAAAGCCCAACCCATCAAAATAATGTACTAACCCTAGCTCTCACTCTCTCCTCCCATTTCCTGTCCCCTCCCGTCACACCACGCGAGACAGCGGCGGTGCATCTTGCCATCTCCCCTACCCTCGACGTCGCCGGCCACATCTCGGCGTCGCCAGCCACCATCTCCCCTCCCCTCCTCTCTAGTCTCCCCTCCGGCTTCCGGCCTCACGTCTCCCGTCCCCTCCACGGCTCCAGCTCATGGCGGCGTCGGTGCACAGGGCGCGGCGGGGAGGCGAGACAAGCAAGGGCGCGCGGCGAGGTTGCGGTGGCCGACGAGACAGGCAAGGGCGAGGCGACAGGCGCGGCCGGCGATTCACGTCTCCAATACTCCCAAATACTCCAGGCAATTCACAGGCGAGGTATTGCTCCATCTCCAATACTCCAAGTCTCCAACTGTGCCAAAATGCATGTGTTGGTGAGTTGGTCTCTTAGGAGATAATCCATGTGATGCACTGAGTTGATAATTGTCTTGGATTTTCTATGCTGATTGGACGGAGATGCTACTCGCTGCGGGTCCCTGGTCGGGTTGCGGGGCCCCACAGGGGTCGGGGGCGGGTGGGATTTTTCACCCGCATCCATGCTCAGGGCCGGGGCCGGGCCGGGTGGTGAAGTCGGGGGCGGGGCCGTTTCAGCCCAACCCGGCCCCGACCCGCCCCGTTGCCATCCCTAATAAAAACCCATCTTGATTTAGCTTTGGCTAGATTGAGGTAGTTGGCGACTCTAGTATCAGCACGAGACGTTTAGGTGCTGCGATCGTACTTGTCAACTTGCCACCAAAAGTTGCCAACACACACTACCAAGCACAAGGGCAAGAAGGCAGCCAATGGCAACGACATAAACGATGACAACCATATGCTAGCTGATAGAGTTTTCCGACAAGAACAATGACAAAGGGTCGGGCCTATTCAGCTTCATCAACGGGCTGTCGTCGAAGTGCAGCGGATACTTGTGTTTATGACGAACCTCTTTGATCGGCTTGACCAGCGGCTGATCCGACCAGGGAAGACGGGCAAGCACATGGAGATGGCCTGCTTCATGGTGGGCCAAGTGCTATCTAGGCCATGTTTAGTTTCAAAGTTTTTCTTCAAACTTCCAACTTTTCCATCACATCAAAACTTTTCTATACACATAAACTTCTAACTTTTCCATCACATCATTCCGATTTCAACCAAACTTCCAATTTTGATGTGAACTAAACACAGCCCTGGTGTTCGATGAAATCCGGCGACTCGATCGGCGCGATGAAACCGATATGACACCAGCCCGCAGTTGTGGCCAACCACTTCATGCCCCAGTGCAAGAGGAAGATACAAGCATATGAACGATTGGCTAGTTTAGTAGAAACAGTATAGAAGACTAATATAAGGTGGAATCTGCAATGCCTCGTATGGATCCAAAAAGCCAACAAGGGAAAACGAACCCAACGAAGAAGAGAGAAAGGATTTCCAGCAATAGCTCCATATTTTAGAGCCCCTGAATATCTCATGGATTCTGCACCATCTTTCTGATGAGCTCACAAATATTGGCTCTATTACCTTTTCTCTTCTATTCATACTACATGTTTATTACTCCTTGTTTCACAATCACACCACAATAATTCAAACATAAATATTTCTAATGCATAGAATTCAACCATAACCAAAATTTTCAAACATGGAAAATGACATCCGGTTTTTGGCATCCGACGTCATGTTCCAGTGGTGACATGCTAGGGTTGTCTGCTTCCTGTGGCGCTGGGAAAGAGGAGTAGTTGCAGCGATGCGGCTGCAGTACACGTCGGTGCTCGAAATCAGCATCCTGCACGGCCAGTCGAGGAGGATGGATGCACAACATCTTGGGAATAGCACATCGCGGAAGATTAGGAATGGCACCACACAGATGATGGAGGACAAGCTACGTGGCAATTTTTTTACGGAAGTGTGAGTGGGTGGAAGGGGAAATGTATTTTGTGCTAGTGAATAGTGGATGAGGTTAATGGCCTAGGGAGATCCCAGGACATTTTCCCCATAGCTCCCAAACCTATTTCATGAGGGTCTCAAGACTTTGTGTGGTGAGAAATTGGCGGGCTCTCTTTTGGTTTTGTTGCTATTTTACCTGATTTCCATGTTTGTTCGTTACTTAAGCTTGCACAACCCATAACCTAAGGTGGCAAAATACACAAAATTGTGGTGTAATTATATTGCTACTTGTGTTCTCTATTATTTCATGGACTATAATTCATCTCGTCAACGTTTTAAATTTTGATAAATAATATGCGTGCTTTCTGTATGTAATTGTTTCTACAAAATTGCTTATATGTTGATTTATCGTGAATTGTTATAATATAATCATTTTATTATTACACATAATGCAAATTTGTAAAAATACTGGTGGAAGTCACATCTTGAAGATAATGCAAATTTGTAAAAATACTGGTGGAAGTCACATCTTGAAGATTACGAAAAACTAAAATAGATCAAGTAAAAGGTAGCCGTTGAAGTAACAATCGATTTGACACTGTAATCTTATCCTTCCCATTTCTATACACATAAATCATATGTTTGACCCATTTATTTTTTACACGAGGCACCACTTCTTGCCCAAGAGAAAAGTTCCACGAAGCTCCAGTTGTATATACTCATATATGTATAAAAAATACCACGCACGCCATCCAGGATTCCATAAGCATTGACCGCTCTGCCGTGACGCTTAATTAGGCTTCGCTAAGCATTAATTGACCTTTTCTTCGCCGTTGGCGTTTGTACCACTCTCCACCTAGGGCTACCTACTCCCTTATGGGCTGTACAGATTATATCCAAAATAAACATTACTAAATTTTAACAGCTAAAATTTTGGTATGTTGGTAATATTACGAGTTTTAGCATGATTCTTTATATATTTACCAAAGTTTGGTAAAAGAACTAAATATATGCACATCTTTGGTAACTTTTTAAAAAATATATGGTTTAAAATGGTATCAATCTGAACAATCCCTTGATGTCCTAGTCATGTGGTGCATCTTTCGCTTGATGTGCAAAGTACCAGATGACACCGACAAACAACCGATGCACTCGCTTTTCCTAGAGCAAGTATAAGGTGATGTAAATGGGTTGTACAAGTTGTCACATCATATTTATGTTTATATGGGATAGAGAGGAGAGGAGAGAGAAGAAAAAGCGGGCTACAGATTGTAACTAGCTACAACACGAGCTCCAATAAACTATGGATGTGTTTAGATTCAGGGATAAAAAGTTTTGGCGTGCACTGGTGGAGAAATCGTTTGTAGTCCTGGTTCGTAACCCCCCTTTAGTCCCGGTTGTCTAACCGGAACTATGAATCCGGGACTAAAGATAGCGATCTTTAGTCCCGGTTGGTAACACGAACCGGGACTAAAGATCGGTCAGCCAAGTGGCCGGCTGATCCATCTGTAGTCCCGGTTGGTGTAAGATCTATGTACCATTTTTTTTATTTGCATGGCCCTGTTTGCTGCATGGTTGATTATATATATATATATATATATATATATATATATATATATATATATATATATATATATATATATATATATATATATATATATTACAATACATATATATGCATATTAACACTAAAGTAAATGTACGTACATATATAAATATATATATACATGCATGTATAGTACAATTCATTTGCTCGCTAGCTATAGCTACGACTTCGACGCCGGCGTTACGTCAGAAGAGGAAGGACCGATGTTATGAATTGTCGATCCGTCATAGTAGAATTCACCATCAGGATTAAGGACTTCTTCGTTGATGAACCCCATCAGTTGTTCTTGAACAGCCGTGATAAAATCCTTGTGTGGGAGATTTTCCCTCATGTGAATACGCTCATTCGAAAAATAATGACATATCAATATATGAAATTAATAAACAACTTAACAAATCGATACGCAATGAAATTTTGAATGGTTTATGTATACTCTCGTGTGGTGTATATTTGGTTTGATAGGCAGTGGGCATACTCGCATACGTAGTAGCCGCATAAGTTAGTTCCCTTGTCCTGCTTTGCACACTACATGAGAAACGATGAGAGATTTAATATACTCTTTATATTAACTGTAACTAGAGATTCAATTCAATATAATTTTAGATCATGCATGTACTCACCGGAAAATAAAACCTCCATTCAAGTTTTTCTTTCCAAGTCCCGCGGACCAATTGACGGAACCGATCCCAAGCCCTACATGTGCAGTTGCAAGCTATGATTAATTAATTATTACCCGAGATCAACATAATAGCAACAGAGTCCCGCAACTTTGGAATAGGGCATTATATTACCTGTCTATCAGTTGGAAGATCTTGTCAAAAACCTTCTCCTCTTTATTCATTGAGTCGTACACAGTGACTCTGCATGCGTCCAAGTCCAAAAAGAACAGGACCCAGTGGAATCTGCAATATGCATGCGATGAGATAAATATCAGAATGTACATGTTATATGCATGGGAATGAAATTTGTTCGAACGACAATAAAAACTCACTCTGTGTTGTACGGCAATAGTATGAACGTCTTGAAATGCTGTTGCGTTAGGAGATGGACGAGATTGTTCTCTGTGTCTTTCTCGTACTTGTCGAGTATCTCGGTGTTGATTTTCCGAGGGTCGATGAACCCAGTATCGTAAACCCCCGGCCGTCGGGCCCTTTGAATCTCCATTCTACAACAATGAAAGGAAATTATTATTGCTTACATATATGCCAGGAGCTAATTATTGAACGAAACAAATCGAAGTCAAAGATACTTACAAAATCCATGCGCTCAGAAGAGAGACGTCGAGGGCGTCCCGATGGTACAGATCGAAGACATCCTTGAAATGGATCCATAGAACATCTTCTCCTTGCAAGAAGTCGGGGTTTCTGATCCTCGCTCCGAACATCTCTCTACCATTGGCGCTCATTTCCATGTACCATTCATGGAATTTGTACATTTGTGTCGGTAGGGACTGCAGCTGCTCAGGCCTGACAAGCGGTTTACCAAGTTCAAACTTTTATGCCACTTCCGCCTTCGGGATTGGTGCGCCTCCAACCAACTGAGCCACAGTTAGACCGGTGTCCGAAATGAATTCCGTTATACCAAAGTCTTCGCCAGTCACCAACGGCTCGACCACTTGGTGTGGTCGTTCTCCAAGCTGCGGAACTGATTTGGACTTCTTGTAATAGGCTTTCCTAAGTGTTCGGTCATAGTCCGATAGCTTTAAGGCCTCCTTGTTTGCGGTGGACATTCCCTTGAAGAAATTCTTCACGCTCGGGTCAATAGGTATCTTCTTTTCAGGACTCCGAGGCTTGAGTTGCCTCTTCACTTCTCCTACCACATAAGCGTCAAGCTCCTCTTGACTGCAATCGTACGGCGGCTCCTTGTTTTTGGTGGTGTCAACTTTGGCCTTCTTCGTTGCCCTTGTGCTGGCAGGAGGTGGAGCTTGGCGAGACCTTGTCTTGGGAGGTGCAGGCGGACATGGTGGAGGTGGAGGTGGAGGAGGCGGAGGAGGCGGAGGAGGCGGAGGAGATGGTGCAGGAGGAGGTGGCGGAGGAGCCGGAGGAGATGGTGCAGGAGGACGTGGCGGAGGAACCGGAGGAGATGGTGCAGGAGGAGACGGCGGAGCCGGAGGAGATGGTGCACGAGACGCCGCTTGTCGCCCAGGGAGGATGATGTACCGCTTGCGCCATAGTATAATGGCGTGGCTTGTGTCTCGTAGATGCGTCTCACCGTCTCCTCCTGGGTAGTCCAACTCGAGGTCCTCGTACACTTCGACCCTCGAGTATCCTGCTGGAATCGGCCTATAGTGGTAAGTCCCTGAAATGTCCGTTGGGATGGCCATTCCCGACACCACCTTCACGTGATGAGAGGTTATTTTTTAGTAATCAACCTAAGCAGCAACTTGCGGAACGTATAAGTCAAAAATCATAAAACTACGAGCATACGTTGATTGATAAGTTTTTGAAAGGAATATGCAGCTCACATGGTGTCCTGGGTTTGCATGGGGCATGTGGTTTCGTCCTGGGTTTGCATGGCGTCCATGCTCTGTGATCCTACCTGCCCCGTTGAGGCGTAGCTGCTACGATTGCCTGATGGGCTGACCATTGGAGGAGGTATGTACGGCTGGGGATCCTGGGACCGATGTGCTGCCATGCGTTCATCCACCTTCCTTGCCACCTCCTCTTGCATGCTGAGCTCGTAGCTCGATACCCTATACTCAAGATCTGCAATCTTCGCCTCGGTATCTCTCTTGCTCCTCATCCGACTCCTGTATGTGTGGATGTCCTCCTTGAATCCAATCTTCCAGGGAATCACGCCTTTCCCTCGTGTTCGTCCTGGATGCTCGGGAGTCTGTAGAGCGAGCGACAGCTCGTCCTTCTCTCTGTCGGGTCAGAACATGCCCTGAGAAGAGGCTTCCACTGCGTCCGTTAGTCGACTGGCAGCCTCGCGTATCTGATCGCTGAAGACCAGGGAGCCATCAATTGGGTTAAGCGTTCCACCGTGAGCATAGTACTAGAACTTCGATCGATCCGGCCATTTAGCGGTGGCCGGTTCGATACCCCTCTCAATCATTCTTGCCTCCATCTCCTCCCACTTCGGTATTGCGACGCTATAGCCACCTGACCCCAAGTGGTGATGGTACTTCTTCTTGGCAGAGTTTTCCTTGTTTTTGACCATCATCGCCTTGCTGCCCTGTCTTCTAAGCAACGAACTCATCCCAATGATCCCTTAGCTTTGGGAATACGTCAAAGTTCGGTGTTAGTCCCTTCAGGATGTATTTCTTGTATAGATCTCCCTTGAAGCTCTGGAACTGTTCTGCCATTTTCTTAAGAGTCCACTGCTTCACTATGTTCTCCGTACTCGCAGGGAGCGTGAATGTCTCGAGCATTGTGGTCCACAGCATCTCTTTCTCTGATTCCGGAACAAAGCTGTCATTATCCCCGCGTGCCCTTGTTCTGCGCCAGTACACCTTGCTGACAGGCACGTTATCCCTCACAACCCAACCGCTGTGGCGTACAAAATTCTTGGCTGCTTCTGCCGGGGCACTACGTCAGCCGTCTTCTCCACCTCAGTTATGATGTGCCGACCCTCTATCTTCTTCGCGGCACCTCGTTGTCCGCGTGCCCTCTTCTGTCCAGCGGAGGGATGACTTCCACTGGCCTCCTCCTCGTTCCCCTCCGCATCCTTCTCCACGTTCCCCTCCTCGTTCCCCTCCGCATCCCTCTCCATGTTCCCCTCCTCGTTCCCCTCAGAATCCCTCTCCACGTTTCCCTCCTCGTTCAAGTACTGGTTTGGATCCTCGTTCCCCTCTTCTTCGTTCCAGTACTGGCTGCTTCCCTCTGTGATTGTATCGTACAGTATCTGTTCCTCATCGCGATCAGCCATCTGTTCATAGAAGAAATATTTGCTAAGCGTAATATTAAAACTCTACTAATTAATCTTGTATTAAAACTCAAATAATCATATATGCTAAGTCTAAGTGTCGTGTATTAGAACCCTAGATAATCATATATGCTAAGTCTAATTAAGTTTCAAATATTACATCTCTAATAATCTTATATTAAATCTCTAACAATCTCTAACAATCAAATATGCTAAGTCTAATTAAGTTCCGTATATTAAACCTGTAATAAGATTATATTAAATCTCTAACAATCTCTGACACTCACATATGCTAAGTCTAATTAAATTCCGTATATTAAACCTCTAATAATCTTATATTAAATCTCTAATAATCTTATATTAAAATTGTAATAATCATATATGCTAAGTCTAACAATCTTATATTAAATCGCTACTAATCTTATATTAAAATTGTAATAATCATATATGCTAAGTCTAACAATCTTATATTCAAACTCTAATAATCTTAGATTAAAATTGTAATAATCATATATGCTAAGTCTAACAATCTTATATTCAAACTCTAATAATCTTATATCAAAATTGTAATAATCATATATGCTAAGTCTACAATCTTATATTAAATCTCTAATAATATAATAATCTTATATTAAAACTCTAATAATCTAATAATCTTATATTAAAACTCTAATAATTTTATATTAAATCTCTAATAATCACTTCTTTACAACACTTGCCTGCGCGAATTCCTTCGATGGCTAGCTACCACTTCGGCTTGAGGGACAACAACGACGTCTTCTCTGCAACATTACCAGGAAAATGTATTAGTCTAAACAGGGCCAAGTTATATATATATTGTATTTCACGTTTTAACCTATATATATAATCATATATATGTTAAGTTTAATAACCGTTTAATTATCTCGTTTGTACACGTTTCGCTCGCGTTCGTTCTCAGACTTTTAGAACAAGTGCATTCACTTTCGTAAGCGTTTCGTTCACGTTCGTTCGCGTTCCTTAATGTTTCATTCACGTTCGTTCGCGTTCGTTAACGTTTCGTTCGCATTCGTTAACGTTTCTTTAACGTTTCGTTCATGCTCATTCGCGTTCGTTCGCGTTCGTTCACGTTCGTTAAGCGTTCGTTCGCGTTTGTTCACGTTCGTTCACGTTCGTTTGCGTTCGGTCACGTTCGTTAAGCGTTTGTTCGCGTTCATTTGCGTTCGGTCACATTCGTTAAGCGTTCGTTCGCGTTCATTCACGTTCGTTAAGCGTTCATTCACGTTCGTTAAGCGTTCGTTCGCAGCGGCTGTGTCTCGCGGCGGTGGGGGCGCGGTCCGGCGCCGTGGGCCGGCCCGGCGGCGTGGGGGTGCAGCGGCGGCGTGGCGGCGGCGGCGGCGTCTCGCGGCAGTGGGGGCGCGGTCCGGTGGTGTGGGGGCCCGGCGGTGTGGGGGCGCGGCGGCGGCGGGCCGCGGTGGCGGCATGGGGGCCCGGCGGCGGCGTAATGTAGCGGCCCGGCGGCGTACGTGGCACGGCGGCAGCGTGATCTCGAGACGGGGGCGGTGGCGTGGCAGTGGCGTCGGCGTCGTCGGTGGTGGCGGCCGCGCCGAAGTCGTTCGTCGGTGGCGGTTGACCGCGGCGTGGCGTAGTGGCGTCTGCAACGAGCTATAGCTAGGCACGCGACGGCGGTTTGGAGAGAGAGAGCTACACCGAGAGAGAGAGAGAGGGCGGGGGCTCTCACCCAAGAGACGCGGCGGCGGCGTCTGCGGCGGAGGCGGCGAGGACCGCCAGGTGACGGTGAGAGACGACGGCGGCGTCGGCACGGGGTTGCCCTAGACAGTGGCGGCGAAGGAGAAGCCGATGCTCGATCTTGATGGAAAAACGTCTAAGTGTTGGTGGAGAAGACGAGGGTGCACCGGGAACATATATACCCCCGGATCTTTACTCCCGGTTGGTGAGAACAACCGGGAGTAAAGATATTTTCCCGCTATTTCTAAATTCTTTTTTAAACCCGGTTAGGGTTAAGAACCGGGACTAAACATAATAGCACTGAATATTGAATTTCGTTGCATATGAGTTTCTAAAATAGTAAATAATGCATTAAAAATTCTAATTAACATATGAAAATCCCAAATGCATGATTTATAACTATTAAAAATTCTAATAATCATATATAATTAGCATATGCATGATATTAAATTGTTAAAAATTCTAATTAACATATGTAAATCCCACATGCATGATTTAAAACTTTTAAAAGTTCTAATAATCATATATCATTAGCATATGCATGATATTAAATTGTTAAAAATTCTAATTAACATATGTAAATCCCACAAGCATGATTTAAAACTTTTAAAAATTCTAATAATCATATATCATTAGCATATGCATGATATTAAATTGTTAAAAATTGTAATTAACATATGTAAATACCACATGTATGATTTAAAACTTTAAAAATTCTAATAATTATATATACCTAGCATATGCATGATTTAAATTTGTTAATCATCATATATAACTAGCATATTCAACACATCCAAAATAGTTTACAACAATTACGGTAATACATCGGCGGTGACGGTTGTCCGCACGTACTTTCTCCTCACTATTGTTCCTTCCTTGTGATCGCTACGTGAGTAAGGGGTGTCTTCATTTGATAGGAGGATGCTAGGGTCAATCATCACCGTGAAAGGGGGTTGCCCATCAAACTGATCGTAATCCTCGTCAGTCTTGTCCTATACTCCGACGATTTTTCTTTTGCCTAGGAGAACCACGTGGCGCTTCGGCTCGTCAGGCCCTTTGCCCTTCTTTCCTTTGCTAGACATGTCCTTCACATAAAAAACTTGCGTTACATCGTTGGCAAGGACAAAAGGTTCGTCCGAGTATCCAACCTTGTTAAGGTCAACCGTTGTCATCCCACTGTCATCAATCGTTACGCCTCCACCAGTCAACCTAACCCATTGGCACCGGAACAGAGGGACCTTGAGAGGTCCACAGTCAAGTTCCCATATCACCACGATGGCACCGTAATACATGCCAGTTGTACCATCGTGTCCCGTGGCATCGATACGAACAGCACTGTTCTGGTTCGTGCTCTTCATGTCTTGGGCTCTTGTGTAGAATGTGTACCCATTGATCTCATATCCCTGGAATGTCACGATCGGGCCAGATGGACCCCTCGCCAGGAAGGCCAGTTGCTAGTTAATCGTCTCGTTACCCATGAGATGTTGTCGCAGCCATGCGGGGAAAGTATCAATGTCAAGCCGTGTAATCCATGCATCGGACTTACCGATGTTTCTGGCGCGGACTAGAGCCAAGTGCTCCTCAATGTAAGGAGCCACCAATGAAGATTGTTGTAAAACCGTGAAATGGGCTTTACGGAACAAATTGTTGTCTACCGTCATTATAGCTTTCCTTCCGAGAGTCCCCTTCCCCGTAGTCTCCCTTCATGGCGTGATTCAGGTACCCCGATTGGGCGAAGGTCTTCAATAAATTCTACGCAGAATTCAATGACCTCCTCTGTTCCATACCCCTTGGCGATGCTTGCCTCTGGACGAGCATGGTTATGAACATACTTTTTCAGAATGCCCATGTACCTCTCGAAAGGAAACATGTTGTGTAGGAACACAGGCCCGAGAATACCGATCTCTTTCACTAGGTGACAAAGCAGATGCGTCATTATATTGAAAAATGAAGGTGGAAATATCAACTCAAAGCTGACAAGACATTGCACCACATCATTCTGAAGGGCTTCTAACCTATCCGGATCGATGACCTTCTGCGAAATTGCGTTCATGAAAGAATATAGCTTTGTTATTGTTGCCCGGACATTGTCTCGGAGGATACCCCTTATTATAACTGGTAGCAGCTGTGTCATCAACTCGTGACAGTCATGAGACTTTAGGTTTGTGAACTTCTTCTCCTTCGTGCTTATTATTCGCTTTATATTCGTGGAGTATCCAGATGGTACCTTGATGCTCTCCAAGCATTGAAACATACTTTCCTTCTCTGCCTTGCTAAGAGTGTAGCTGGCTGGACTCAAGTAATGGCTGCCTTTCTCCCTTGGTTCCAGGTGAAGGTCGCCGCGTTGTTCCATATGCTTCAGATCATTACGTGCTTCCAGTGTATCTTTCGACTTTCCATATACACCTAGGAAGCCAAGAAGGTTTACGCAAAGGTTCTTAGTGAGGTGCATCACGTCGATTGCGTGGCGGACGTTCAAGAATTCCCAATAGGGTAACTCCCAAAATATGGAGTTTTTTTTCCACATCGCCGCGTGACCATCTTCGCTCTCTATAGGCTGGCTGCCAGGCCCCTTTCCAAACACTACTTTAAGATCTTTCACCATAGCAAACACTATTTTCCCGCTACGATGTTTAGACTTCGTACGGTGGTCTGCCTTATGTTCAAAGTGCTTGCCTTTCTTCCGTACTGGGTGGTCTGCAGCAAGAAATCGACGATGACCCATGTACACAACCTTTCTACAGTGCTTAAGATACGTACTTTCTGTTTTATCCATACAGTGAGTGCAAGCCTTGTACCCCTTGTTTGACTGCCCGGATAGGTTGCTAAGTGCAGGCTAATCGTTGATGGTTACGAACAGCAGCGCTCGTAGGTTAAACTCCTCCTGTTTGTCCTCGTCCCACATGGGGACACCTTCCTTCTTCCACAACAGTTTAAGATCTTCGACCAGTGGTCTTAGGAACACATCGATGTCGTTACCAGGTTGCTTAGGGCCTTGAATAATAATCGGCATCATTATGTACTTCCTCTTCATGTATAGCCAAGGGGGGAGGTTGTAGATACACATCGCAATGGGCCAAGTGCTATGGCCGCTGCTCATCTCTCCAAAAGGATTCATGCCATCCGTACTTAAACCAAACCGTATGTTTCGTGCGTCCTTTCCAAAGTCTTTAAATTTTCTATCGATGTTTCGCCACTGTGAACCATCTGCGGGGTGTCTCAGCATCCCGTCCTGTTGACGTTCTTCAGCGTGCCAACGCATCATTCTAGCATTCCCCTTGTTCCTAAACAAACGCCTTAGCCGTGGTATTATAAGGAAATACCACATCACCTTAGCAGGAATTCTCTTCTTCGTTAGCTGCCCGTCAACCTCACCTAGATCATCTCGTCTAATCTTGTATCGTAGTGCTTTACAAACAGGGCATGCTTCTAGGTTCTCGTACTCCTCACCGCGATATAGGATACAATCATTCGGACATGCGTGAATCTTTTGAACTTCCAGTCCTAGAGGGCAGACTATCTTCTTAGCCTCGTACGTTGTCTCGGGCAATTTGTTTCCCTCCGGAAGAATGTTCTTGACGAGTTTCAATAAATCGCCAAATGTCTTGTCACTAACACCATTTTTTGCCTTCCATTGCAAGAACTCCAGAGTGGTATCCAACTTTTTGTGCCCCTGCTCACAACCTGGGTACAACGACGTTCTGTGGTCCTCTAACATCTTGTCCAATTTATGAGCCCCCTTTTCACTTTCGCAGTCCTCCTTGGCATACTGCAACATCTGACCAAGATCATCTGCAACGTCGTTATAATCAGCATCTCTGTCCTCCTCGCCCGTTTGATTTCCTTCAAATCCAGCGTACTGAGCAAAGTCTGGAATATTATCGTCTTCCACTTCATATTCTTCCATTTCAACCCCTTGCTCTCCGTGGGATGTCCAATAATTATAGCTTGGCATGAACCCCGACTCAAACAAGTGGAAATGAATAGTCCTGGATACAGAATACTCCTTCTGATTCTTACACTTATTGCATGGACAACAAATAAAACCCTTCTACTTATTAGCTTCGGCCACTCTTAAAAAATAATGCACGCTGTCAATAAACTCTTTGGACCGCCGGTCAGTGTACATCCATTGCCGATCCATCTACATGAAATGAAAAAAAAATCGTACATAAATAATCATTCGTACAATAATGATAGTCATACAATAATGATAAAATAATCACAAACTCTTTCAACAGTCATACAATAATGACATATCATTATTCATACAAAAATTATAAAATATTCCACCAAATAATTCTTATTTATTATTTTTTAAGTTTTAAATTCTTTTAATTTTCAATTTAGTTTGTTTTCTTTTATTTAAGATTAACTTTCACTATATTTTCCTACTCAACTATTTTATAAAACCTTATTTAGCAAATAAACAAAATTTCTATATATTCTTTCTTTTCCCACACAAATTTTCTCTCTCATCAACTTACAACAAAATTTTGGAGACAAAAAAGTGTGCAAAACATAGCTCCAAATGTAATATGACCAAAAAAACATTGGAGAATGAAGTTGCTAACATTTTAGGCACCTCCGATTTGTATATAATCACCAAAGTAAATTAACTATAAATTTTGGCATGACCTCCCCTCTGTTATGAAGAAATTTTGAAGCTTACTCGGGCTGGAGGAGGAAGAAGATATATATAAAGGGGTGGGACTTTAGTCCCGGTTGGTGTTACCTACCGGTACTAAAGATCCCGGTGATCTTTAGTACCGGTTGGTAACACCAAAGTTACGATATTTAGTCCCGATTGGTAACACCAACCGGAACTAAAGATCCCGGGGGGGCTGACAAGCCCTAACAGCATTTGAACCGGGACTAAAGATGATCTTGTTAACAACCGGGACTAAAGATCAAATATGCCCGTTACCCTTTTTAACCAGGACTAAAGATCATCTTTAGTCCCGGTTTTTATTGCAACCGGGACTATTGTGGAATTCGGTCGACCGACAAAAGATGGTTTCTCCACCAGTGGTGTCACATCGGATATACGAACACACATTTAAAGTATTAAACGTAGACTAATAACAAAACAAATTATTGAATCCGCCTATAAACTGCGAGACAAATTTATTAAACCTAATTAATCCATCATTAGCAAATGTTTACTCTAGCACCACATTGTCAAATCATGGAGCAATTAGGCATAAAAAATTCATCTCGCAATTTACATGCAATCTGTGTAATTAGTTATTTTTTCATTTATATTTAATACTCCATGCATGTATCTAAATATTCGATGTGACAGGTTGAAAATTTTTGCCAAGGGAACTAAACAGGCCTTATGTGAGAGAGATATGTGGATTAAGTCTGTGCTTAGTTCCATTCAAACTTCTAACTTTTCCGTCACATCAAATGTTTGGGCATATGTATAGAGCATTAAATGTGGATGAACAAAAAAACCAATTGCACAATTTGCATGTAAATTGCGAGACGAATTTTTTAAGCCTAATTACGCCATGATTTGACAATATGGTGTTACAGTAAACATTTGCTAATGACGTATTAATTAGGCTTAATAGATTTGTCTCGTAGTTTATAGGTGGAATCTGTAATTTGTTTTGTTATTAGTCTATGTTTAATATTTTAAATGTGTGTTCATATACATCAAAATTTTTTTTTGCCAAAACAACTAAACGCGGCCTAAGTATTAATGATGCAGTATATATATACAACTAATTATTGTATGAATATACTATTAGATCGTTATAAATAATATTTTAATTTTTGAAGCTGGTAGTTCACTGTATTATTAAACTTGCTCTTAAGCACATCTTGAGGAAAAAGTCCCATAAGATTTCGAGCGCCCTTGGATGCCACCACTGGTCCACTGTCGTCACCCCACAGCTGACGTGCTCGGTTTTCTGGTGCGTTCGTTAGGAGATGATAGAGTGGAAAACTCGCACGATTCATAAACGGTTAAGCGGTATGTGTTTTATAAAAAAAATTATGTCGTTGCCGAGCATGTTCACCCCCAGATCTTCTCGTTGCCATTTCTCTCTCTGTCGGTACCACATCATTGCCAGCCATATATATGCTGTTCTGATTTTCTTTATTACCAACTACCACAATCTATGGATATGGACGAAGGCACTATTCATTCCTGATCTGGCCTAACTATACTCTTATTCCACTCACATAATATTGAGACAATAGAAATATGAATATAACAAAAAAATTCTAATTTATGTCAATAAAATAGGTACCTGTTCAGAATTAATGGATAGGATTATATTTATGGGCTAAAATAAGTTTTTTTTAGTTTCTATCCAATTTTAGTTGTTTTTCCATTTACAATATTAATTTATTATTAGCACTATTTGATCGATTAAAAATTATTATATTAAAATTATTAAAAAAATTGAATTATTGTTCGGGCCAAAGATATTTGTAGCTTTATGTTGTAATTTTTATTATTATATTCCTTCGGTCGAGTTGTGATATATGATTTAAGATTTTAATTTAATCATATTTTCAGTCCGCTTGTGATAAGTGGTTCAGAATTTTAATTTTTGTCGATGAATGTTATTTAGAATCTGTTGTAACCCATGGGTATTATGCTAGTAAGTTAAATAACTGGATAATTTTATGTGTTACCCACTTATTTAATCTATATATAAGTGGTAGGTTTGTGAGATGATCACCGCTCCCTCTCTCCCCTTAGGTCTTGTTCGGTTAATCCCATGAGGGAGGGATTGAAAGGAATTTATTTCACATCTACTGTGGTATAGAATTATTCCTCCTCAATCCCTCCAATCCTATTCAATTCCCTACAAACCGAACAAGGTGGTCTTATAGAGATGCCAGCCCCAAACTCATACCTGCCGGGCCCTCCACCTTCCAGCGTTGTAGTCACTATGCACTAAAGAGCGGAATAAAACTCTATAAATTTTAAAACAAATGTATATGTTTTTATAATTGTTTAAAGAAATATAAAATACTCAGAGGTAACATCTCGTACTTGGACCGATATGCAATCTTAGCCAGGAGCCTCGTAACTCGGATATATATGATGTCTCCGGCTGGCCTAAATGACTCGGCCACCTATCAGCTATCACGCCAAAGTCCCAAGCACGAGCGTGGCCTATGTACAGCCTGAATCGGGCTGTGCCTGACCACCGTGCCTTGGGCCAGGCTAGGAAAGCATGGCCCAATTCCTAGCATGCGGCAAACAGCCAACTGGAAACTTTGGGCTTCTTCCTCCTAGCCAGCAACTAGATGCTTTAGCATGGTCACATGGGGAAATTTTTTATATTTATCTCTATCTCTGTCTTTATGCTAATGGGCACTAACTGAAATTAAAACCTAAACCTCAAACCTCACGCTTCCATGTCATCATTAGTTGTAAGACGTTGGATCAGTGCATTATATCACTTCTGAGCTGTTTGATGAAACGCAACATAGTCTGATTAAACAGAGCCCAAACCATCTCACACACAGCTACCAGCCACCGCGTGAGGGTGAGGCCCATCTAATTCGTTTGTGGTTCGCCAGTGCCACATCACGCGCGCCGCGTTAGGGCGAAACCTTGGGAATTTATTTTAAAAAATATTATTTTAATGAAAAATTACAAAAGTAGAAGCTGATTAGCTAAAATGGCAAGTTTAATGTCCAACTGTGGTTGTTCGACAGGGTTATGGTTCACTTTAAAAAAATAGAAAAGAACAAGAAAGAGCATGGCAGGGGGCGTATCGAACATCCAAAGTTCGATAGGTCTGCCTTTACAGTGGTGCACAGCAGTGTACAGTGCGCATAGTGATTGATCTCTTTTTTCTCTATTATTTTTTATCCCCTGTCGAACAGGGGCAGTTCGATAGGGTATTTTTTTATACCCTGTCGTACCTTGTCGAATTGTGGTTGTTCGATATGTACCCCTGTTGAACTGTGGATGTGTAGATAGAGCATTAAACTTACAATTTTAGCCAATCAGCTTCTACTTTTGAAATTTTCAATTAAAATAATATTATTTCTAAAAAAATTCGAACCTTGGCACAATGGTCGATGGTGAGGCCAAGAGAGCAGCCGCTGGCGCTCCTCAGACTAGGGCACCCCACTGATCCAAAGGAAACCCTAAAAATATCCCTCACGGTCAGTTCGAGAGATGGATTGGCGCGCGCATTGGCGCGACGCCGCTCAGTTCGGGAGATGGCTCCGCGTGCCTGGACGAGATACATATGCCTCAAAGACACCACGACCGTGAGTGTCTCGGGTCG
This sequence comes from Oryza meridionalis, assembly GCA_000338895.3. Lineage (NCBI taxonomy): Eukaryota > Viridiplantae > Streptophyta > Magnoliopsida > Poales > Poaceae > Oryza > Oryza meridionalis. Next base: position 16,023,818 of record CM002535.2, on the reverse strand, counting down.
CTTGACCCTTCAGCCCGCAACCACGCAACGGTTGAGGGCTATGGTCCATAGGGATGCAAACGGGCCGACACGCAAGTCAACCCACGGGTTACTCACTAATTTTGTCTTATAGCAGGGACGACGTGACGGTCGGGGCTCGGCGAGCAGGATCGCGGCGCGAAGACGACGAATGAGAGTTCGTCCCCCGGCCGCCGCGCGCCGCCCCTCCTCGCCTGGCCGCCGAGCACCGCCTCCCTCCTCACCCGGCGGAGAGGACAGAGGAGAGGAGAGAGAGATGAATACAGGGAGTTGAGGAGAGAGAGGAGGAAGAAGAGGAGGGTGAGAATGACACGTGGGTCCCACCATTTTAAAATTATTTTTTTTGTAAACTAAAATGTGGGCCCACAATTTTTAATATTTTCCAAATCAAATTGCCACGTAAGCGCCTCGTCATTGCCACGTCGTATGAATACCGAGTCAAAATAGCCATGTAGGTGCCACGTCAGCGAAAACCCCTGTTCAAACCGCCATGGGATCTATATTGCACCGGTTTTGATAGTTAAGGGACACATTGTATTTGGTTTTCCGGTTGAAGGGCAAAAATCGGATTCGCTGACATTTTAAGGGACCTCAGATGAACTTATTCCGAGGCGAGGAGGATGGTAAGCCTTATAGTTTGGGCTTCTTTTGAATGGGTAGTCATTTTTCTCTTTTTTTCTATATACATATGGAATATATACTTTATATATGTATTTTTTTTCAAAAATCTTGGGTATTTATTTGAATACCCATGAATCATGGTGGGCCTGCCCCTGAACCGACTACTTACACATATTCGACATAAACTCTAACATATGATGACATGAATCTCTTCTATTATGAAAATTAAAGCTGTTTTTCTCAGTACTTTGGTACGTCATCCGTGCATGAATCGATTTTTAAGTTCGTTCGCTTTTGGAAATACAAATCCATATTTGAGTCGGATTTTAAGTTCGTTCGCTTTTGGACAGAAGGAGTCGTATAAGAAATCTCTTTAAAAAAATTCGCATGCTAACTTGGGATGTCGGACTTTTAATTGTATCTCATAATTTTCTAGAAAAATATATATCCAAGAGAACTCTTACAATGAATTTCACTTTAGTTAAACCATATAACAATAATAAGATTAAAATAGTCGTCACCCGTTGTAATGCACGGAGAATTTTTCTAGTAGATAAAAAAATACACAACATGACTAAAATGTACTGGTAGTTTTGCACCCAAATGTGGTTTGCTCGGTATTTGATTATGATGGTTCCCGACTGGCGAACCCAGAATAAAAATTACGGGTATCCAATATAATGCGTACTAATTATCTAAGTTTTTACATCATCATATCATTTAGTTGAATTGAATAATTTATCCGAGGTCCGAGGACACCGGGAAAATATACCTAGGATCGTCGGTCCCGAGTCTGACGAGGCAAGCAAGAGCGTTCCTGTAGTTTTGTCTCACCCAAATCGCGCAATAATTCCAACAAAGTGTACTTTGATATGACTTCTGACAGGTAGTACAGGGTACTCCCTATGTCCCATTAAAAAACTAACCTAGTATTAAATATGACATATTCTAGTACTAGATTCCTTTTTTGGACGGAGGGAGTAACTAACTACAGAAACTATTTGGTGTTTCTATACATTGCATTGATATATTGAACATATATAAATGTCACCGATTAAACAGGACAAAGCTAATCGGTCATCCGATCCAGAGCAGAAAATATCGGGCGCCCATCGCACTGCCTTGAGCGAACTGTGCATGCACCCATCAGCTCTCATGATTTCCCCATACAAAGTTTGGAGCAATTTTAAATATTTTTTCTCCTAAATTACTTAACTGATCTAGAATCCCTCCCATCATTCCCCCATGCATGCCCATGCAAAGTTTGGAGCAATCTTTCAATATTTTTTCTCCTAAATTACTTAACTGATCTAGAATCCGATTACACTGATGTATTCATTGCAATTAAATATTTACAACAAAATCTCACTCAAATATATTTTCATGAAATAAATATATAATAAAATAGAGCAATGTTTCATCGCTTATAAATATATTGCATCACCGTTTATTAAAAAATGTTTCGTTACTTAGTAAAATATTTCAATTCACTTCATACATGTTAAAAGAGATATACATTAAAAAAATCTTATGCAACAACAACAACTATCACATGAAAATTTGAATCCCAAATATTGGAGCATCAAAAGAAACAATGTATTTAAAAATACTTGATTTTATTGAATCATTTTTATATTGCTGCGGAAACACTAAGTTGTAACTAGTGAAAAATTACGAAGTATTTCATAAAACATTTAAAAAACATCAGGGCAACATTTGCAAATGAATGATTGAACATCTAAATAAAACTATGTGCAACATCATTGCAACAAAAATTAATTAGATTATAGTCTCTTGTTGTAGATTATAATAATTACATTGATATAATTAGATCATAAGATATATCGTTTAAAAGAAAAGATTATCTATCTATTATATTATATATACTAAAAGTCTATTAATCTTCCTACAAACGCTTCTAAGACGCCATGTGTCATCCTACAAACACTCTCGAGTCGCCACGTGGCACTCAAATAAAATATAGAAAATCATAGAAAATCTAATAAACATCTAGCCATTGATTTTCCGTTAAATCGGTTGACCCATATATTTTAACCATTAAATCTCTTAACAAACAAAAATCCGGTACTCATCCCCATCGTGCATGCGGCATGCGCAGGTACGTACTCACTCCCTCCCTCCGGCCTCTCTCTTCCTCTCCTATTTTCTAGGTAACTACTATTTTTTAGCTAACACCTATATATATCTATCTTAAGATTTTTTAACTATGTTTTTCTGTGAAAGATTTGCACGTACAAAAAGTATCACATATTTTTTTGCGGGGGAAGGGAACGCTTTATTGATTACTCATCAATGTGATTATAATCATTTGCCAGAGCCCAAAAACACAATAAGGAGCCTGCATACACCAAACAGCTGAATGGTTCGTACGCATGGCAAATTTAGCTAAATCATGGGCTACTCTATTGCATTCCCTTCTAATCTTCTGCACACGAAAATCAGGCAAAGCTTGGAGTAATAACTTAATACTCCGGAGGACATGGCAGAGCTGCGCCCGATCAAAACCAGAGCTCGTAAGCATAGATACCGAGTTGGCACAGTCTGTCTCGAGAATTAACGGTTTTTTCACCCACTCAGCAGTGAGATTCACCCCTTCCCAGCGTGCAGTCACTTCCGCCTCTTGTGCTGATCCACAATGGCTGATAATTCTCTAGGAAGTGAGCAGTACTGAGCCAGTGTGGTCACGAATGACAATTCCAGCACTAGTAGCTTCCGAACTCTCTTTTTTCCCTTTTTTTCCCTTCTTGGTAAAGATGAGATAGAAAACCAAATTAATAATTCAATACACATACTAACTATTAATATTTAAAGTTCTAAAATGCACTTTAATAAATTAGAAAAAATTCTAGAAAATATGAGGAAAAAAGAAAAACATCCGGTCATCGATTTTTCATTTCAATTAGTGGATCAGATCATTAAATTAAATCTATTAATAACCTCACACCTAATCTCTCTCAGCGCACGAGAGAAAGGTACTAACATAGGACTCATAAAAAACACCAAAAAATACATACCAACTGTACCGTACAAATAAATAAATATATATATATATATGTGTGTGTATATATATATATATATATATTACATATATTATTAAAAATTACATCTGCTTCAATTTCCTCCCCTCTTTTCTCCATGCATGTATAGATGAGATCGTAACTATAATTAGTGATATTAAAATTTAAAAAATTATAACTTTATAAACATAGATTATATATATCATAATATATACGTAAATAAATTAGATCCATAATATTTGGAAAAAAATTTATAGGATTCTATTATTTTACCAATTATATTAACAATATAATATAATTTTATTTAGAACCATTATTTTAAAAAACACACGGTTTAAAATAAAGGTTACACAACTATATTTTGTACCATTAGTTACCAATTTATGATATATATAATAACTAATTCATACTTAATTTAGTGGACCCACTGTTTTATACTATTTTTAATAAAGATATTTTCCCATCAATTTTCACTTAAACTAACAGACCTATTAATTAGTTAGGCGGTCATATCTATCTTTCATAAAAAATGGAAAAAAAAAGCTTCTAAAGATCTCTCTTCCGTCCTCTGCACAACACACGTGTTCTTATTTGCCTTCTGCACATATGACAAAGCATCGTACCCGAGATAGCTAAAAGTAATTGCCAAAGTGATCATGACTGTCGATAAACACTACACATACTAATAAAATTTATAATTTCTTTCTTATTTCAAACAAATATTATTTCGAAGAAAACAATTTAACATGTGAAAAACAAAAAAAAAATAGCTTCAAATAATTGCTGATATTTTTGCACTACTAAACCAAGCAATTGTGTAGATGATTTGTGTTCCAACATAAAAAGCCTTCAATTCTTTAAAAGTGTGGAAAAATATGAACATTACGAACTTCTACGAAGGAAAGAACAATCCAACCGTTAATCTACCTTTAATTTGGTTGTTACTAAATCATGCATCTTGATGAGATGATTCAATCACAATAACTTTAAATTTCTTACTATCACAGTTTGTGTTTATAGCAATATTGTACAATATGCGTTCAGATGGTATACATAATATTTACTTACATGATCTAAAAGTCGAACTCATATGACCTTAATTTATCATCTAAGTCGATGAATGATATTTAGATATACCAACCTATAATTTATCTTTATAAGATATAATTTTCGAAGAAACTATAATCTCATGTTTTAATAATACGGATGCCCACACATCACGTAGGCCACCATTATAGTTTGAAGTTAAAAGCTTTAAAAGTTAGCAATGGATGCTTTGCTTTTCTGGTGTTTGGGATACGTGTCTCTAGCCCTGCTAATTCTTGTCCTGGTGTGTGGGTCCCATTAGCGTATCCACTGCCGACTTGACTCTGTAGAAATGATTCTTGTTTCTGGCAGCCCCATTTTTTAATCGATATCGGGTGGCCGGATTAATGCGTTCTCCGATTAGCTCATGCAACATTGGATAGCATATAACTATCCAGCGTTTTCATGCTAGAAAGTCTTAAAATCTAAAATGGAGGTAGTAGTAAATTTTACTTTTTACCAAGTTAGCGAACCCAACCAATTTTTATCTTGAGAAGAGCACGATCAAACAACAAATTTCACAAAACCTATATGAATTCGTGTGTCAGAAAGAACAACAGATTTAGCTATTATCATATGTTCTAATATGATAACTTGTGCAGGGTGTTAATAACAGAAATTGATACTAGAATTGAACATCGGCATCTAAGATGATGGTGAAGGATGTCTATGTCATAAGGCCCCATTTAACAGATCTGCTTAGCCAATTATGATGCTAAATTTTGGAGCCCAGTACGATACTCTCTCTACTGGTAGTAGAAAGCAATCTGAATCGTAGATCTCATTTGATCGAAAGATTCAGTTCTATTTATATTACCATCCTAGTAAACAGTAGTAGTAATGTGGAGAGGCGTTATTGTTAAAAAAAGTATGGAGTGGTATAATCATCGTTTAGTAGTGACTAAACATTTTTTTCCTTCTATTGAGCTTTTTGGATGAAACATCAACGATGCCAGCGTAATAGATGGTCACATATTGGTCGAGCCGAAAAAAATATAAATGATAAAGTTACCCATAATTAATGTATTAGTAAATTACAGTTTACCCTTAATAAGGAATTATTCAGATCATTTCTACTGATAGTATAATACTAGCAGTAGAGAGCATCGGGATATTGCTCTAAATTTTGAGGCTTATATCTTAGATCCGTGGTTATGTGAAAACTTTTGCTAAACATGTGATTTTTTTTACACATATCCATATACTTATTGTTTTTTGTTGAAAAACTAACATACCAAACCAGTGGTGCTAGCTGCCTGCTGAAGTTCAAACTGGGGGGTTTGACCAAATCAATACAACTAATACAAGCGGGAGTAAAAGTGTGTTTTTTGTTTGCGCATGGATTTGGAAGCTAGCGGAGAAGGGAGTGAATGTTGATTAGAATGCAAAAGTAGTAGATGTCACGACCAAAATAATTAACATGATATAGAAGCATGGAGAGGACAAATTACAAAGGGGAGGGACATATATATTCAACTCCGACTAGTACTTGTAATACTTTTTACTTCGACTAGATGTAATCAACAATAAATTCACAATATTATAAAAGCATTCTCAACAAGTCCGTCGACATAGTTTTTATAAAATGATTGAGTAAAAATGAACACAAGTCGTATGTCTATCCAGTTTATTTATTTCTTTGCCATTACAGCGATTACACGGGAAAGAACACGTAAACACAGCTAACACAGCTAAGCACGCGGATCACACTCCCAACCTTACACACACTCCAACAGATGGCCACCGGCCACACATCTTACCCAGTTTATTTAGGCCATGACTTATACTCCCTCCGTTTCAAAATGTTTGACACCGTTAATTTTTTAGCACATATTTGACCCTTCGTCTTATTAAAAACTTTTATGAAATATGTAAAATTATATGCCTACATAAAAATATATTTAACAATAAATAAAATAATAGGAAAAAAATTAATAATTACTTAAATTTTTTGAATAAGACGAACGGTCAAACATATTTAAAAAAGTCAACGGCGTCAAATATTTCGAAACGGAGGGAGTACAAATTTAATGTAACGACTAACAGACACGAAGATACCGAGTACATTGTAACACAAAGGATAGACGCAGCTTTGCAATTCCCCACCACACAAAAGCCTGCAGCCCTCAGCGTCGACGATTCCCATGTCTAGCTCTCTCCCTCCTTAGGTTGTACGACCTTGTTGGCCTCCGAATAGGACTCGTGCAAGGCGTTCCAGATTGAAAATTAAAAGAATTTAAAACTTTAAAAATAATAAATAAGAATTATTTGGTGGAATATTTTATAATTTTTTATGAATAATGATATGTATTATTGTATGCCTGTTGAAAGAGTTTGTGATTATTTTATCATTATTGTATGACTGTCATTATTGTACGAATGATTATTTGTGTACGATTTGTTTTCATTTCATGTAGATGGATCGGCAATGGATGTACACTGACCGGTGGTTCAAAGAGTTTATTGACGGCGTACATTATTTTTTGAGAGTGGCCGAAGCTAACAAGCAGAAGGGTTTTATTTGTTGTCCATGCAATAAGTGTAAGAATTAGAAGAAGTATTCTGCATCCAGGACTATTATTTCCACTTGTTTGAGTCGGGGTTTATGCCAAGCTATAATTGTTGGACATCCCACAGAGAGCAAGGGGTTGAAATGGAAGAAGATGAAGTGGAAGACGACAATATTCCAGACTTTGCTCAGTACGCTGGATTTAAAGGTAATCAAACGGGCGAGGAGGACAGGGATGCTGATTATAACGACATTGCAGGTGATCTTGGTCAGATGTTGCAGGATGCCAAGGAGGACTGCGAAAGTGAAAAGGGGGCTCATAAATTGGACAAGATGTTAGAGGACCACAGAACGTCGTTGTACCCAGGTTGCGAGCAGGGGCACAAAAAGTTGGACACCAGTCTGGAGTTCTTGCAATGGAAGGCAAAAAATGGTGTTAGTGACAAGGCATTTGGCGATTTATTGAAACTCGTCAAGAACATTCTTCCGGAGGGAAACAAATTGCCCGAGACAACGTACGAGGCTAAGAAGATAGTCTGCCCTCTAGGACTGGAAGTTCAAAAGATTCACGCATGTCCGAATGATTGTATCCTATATCGCGGTGAGGAGTACGAGAACCTAGAAGCATGCCCTGTTTGTAAAGCACTACGATATAAGATTAGACGAGATGATTTAGGTGAGGTTGACGGGCAGCTAACGAAGAAGAGAATTCCTGCTAAGGTGATGTGGTATTTCCCTATAATACCACGGCTAAGGCGTTTGTTCAGGAACAAGGGGAATGCTAGAATGATGCGTTGGCACGCTGAAGAACGTCAACAGGACGGGATGCTGAGACACCCCGCAGATGGTTCGCAGTGGCGAAACATCGATAGAAAATTTAAAGACTTTAGAAAGGACGCACGAAACATACGGTTTGCTTTAGTACGGATGGCATGAATCCTTTTGGAGAGATGAGCAGCGGCCATAGCACTTGGCCCGTTACGATGTATATCTACAACCTCCCCCCTTGGCTATGCATGAAGAGGAAGTACATAATGATGCCGATTATTATTCAAGGCCCCAAGCAACCTGGTAACGACATCGATGTGTTCCTAAGACCACTGGTCGAAGATATTAAACTATTGTGGAAGAAGGAAGGTGTCCCCGTGTGGGACGAAGACAAACTGGAGGAGTTTAACCTACGAGCGCTGCTGTTCGTAACCATCAACGGTGGCCTGCACTTAGCAACCTATCGGGCAGTCCAACAAGGGGTACAAGGCTTGCACTCACTGTATGGATGAAACAGAAAGTACGTATCTTAAGCACTGTAGGAAGGTTGTGTACATGGGTCATCGTCGATTTCTTGCTGCAGACCACCCAGTACGGAAGAAAGGCAAGCACTTTGAACATAAGGCAGACCACCGTACGAAGTCTAAACATCGCAGCGGGAAAATAGTGTTTGCTATGGTGAAAGATCTTAAAGTAGTGTTTGAAAAGGGGCCTGGCAGCCAGCCTATAGAGAGCGAAGATGGTCACGCGGTGATGTGGAAAAAAAACTCCATATTTTGGGAGTTACCCTATTGGGAATTCTTGGATGTCCGCCACGCAATCGACGTGATGCACCTCACTAAGAACCTTTGCGTAAACCTTCTTGGCTTTCTAGGTGTATATGGAAAGTCGAAAGATACACTGGAAGCACGTAATGATCTGAAACATATGGAACAACGCGGCGACCTTCACCCGGAACCAAAGGAGAAAGGTAGCCATTACTTGAGTCCAGCCGGCTACACTCTTAGCCAGGCAGAGAAGGAAAGTATGTTTCAATGCTTGGAGAGTATCAAGGTACTATCTGGATACTCCACGAATATAAAGCGAATAATAAGCACGAAGGAGAAGAAGTTCACAAACCTAAAGTCTCATGACTGTCACGTGTTGATGACACAACTGCTACCGGTTATAATAAGGGGTATCCTCCCAGACAATGTCTGGGAAACAATAACAAAGCTATGTTCTTTCATGAACGCAATTTCGCAGAAGGTCATCGATCTGGATAGGTTAAAAGCCCTTCAGAATGATGTGGTGCAATGTCTTGTCAGTTTTGAGTTGATATTTCCACCTTCATTTTTCAATATAATGACGCATCTGCTCCTGCACTTAGTCAAAGAGATCGGTATTCTCGGGCCTGTGTTTTTACACAACATGTTTCCTTTCAAGAGGTACATGGGCGTTCTAAAGAAGTGTGTTTGTAACCGTGCTCGTCCAGAGGCAAGCATCGCTAATGGGTATGGAACAGAGGAGGTCATTGAATTCTGCGTAGAATTTATTGAAGACCTTCGCCTAATCGGGGTACCTGAATCACGCCATGAAGGGAGACTACGGGGAATGGGGACTCTCGGAAGGAAAGCAATAATGACGGTAGACAACAATTTATTCCGTAAAGCCCATTTCATGGTTTTACAACAATCTTCATTGGTGGCTCCTTACATCGAGGAGCACTTGGCTCTAGTTCGCGCCAGAAACATCGGTAAGTCCGATGCATGGATTACACGGTATCACATTGATACTTTCCCCGCATGGCTGCGACAACATCTCATGGGTAACGAGACGATTAACCAGCAACTGGCCTTCCTGGCGAGGGGTCCATCTGGCTCGATCGCGACATTCCAGGGATATGAGATCAATGGGTACACATTCTACACAAGAGCCCAAGACATGAAGAGCACGAACCAGAACAGTGTTGTTCGTATCGATGCCATGGGACACGATGGTACAACTGGCACGTATTACGGTGCCATCAAGGAGATATGGGAACTTGTCTATGGACCTCTCAAGGTCCCTCTGTTCCGGTGCCAATGGGTTAGGTTAACTGGTGGAGGTGTAACGATTGATGACAGTGGGATGACAACGGTTGACCTTAACAAGGTTAGATACTCGGACGAACCTTTTGTCCTTGCCAATGATGTAACGCAAGTTTTTTACGTGAAGGACATGTCTAGCAAAGGAAAGAAGGGCAAAGGGCCTGACGAGCCGAAGCGCCACGTGGTTCTCCCAGGCAAAAGAAAAATCGTCGGAGTAGAGGACAAGACTGACGAGGATTACGATCAGTTTGATGGGCAACCCCCTTTCACGGTGACGATTGACCCTAGCATCCTCCTATCAAATGAAGACACCCCTTACTCACGTAGCAATCACAAGGAAGGAACAATAGTGAGGAGAAAGTACGTGCGGACAACCGTCACCGCCGATGTATTGCCGTAATTGTTGTAAACTATTTTGGATGTATTGAATAAGTTAGTTATATATGATTATTAACAAATTCAAATCATGCATATGCTAGGTATATATAATTATTAGAATTTTTAAAATTTTTAAATCATGCATGTGGTATTTACATATGTTAATTAGAATTTTTAACAATTTATTATCATGCATATGCTAATTATATATGCTTATTAGAATTTTTAAAAGTTTTAAATCATGCATGTGGGATTTACATATGTTAATTAGAACTTTTAACAATTTAATATCATGCATATGCTAATTATATATGATTATTTGAATTTTTATTAATTTTAAATCATGCATGTGGTATTTACATAGGTTATTTAGAATTTTTAACAATTTAATATCATGCATATGCTAATTATATATGCTTATTAGAATTTTTAAAAGTTTTAAATCATGCATGTGGGATTTACATATGTTAATTAGAATTTTAACAATTTAATATCATGCATATGCTAATTATATATGATTATTAGAATTTTTATTAATTTTAAATCATGCATGTGGTATTTACACAGGTTAATTAGAATTTTTAACAATTTAATATCATGCATATGCTAATTATATATGATTATGAGAATTTTTAACAATTTTAAATCATTCACGTGCTTATTATATATTATCCACTTAATTTACTACAGACAACAATAATTTTTCGAAGGTTTTGTCATTAATTTTTCGACTTTAAATAATTTTAATGCATTATTTACTATTTTAGAAACACATATGCAACGAAATTCTTTATTCAGTGCTATTATCTTTTGTCCCGGTTCTTAACCCTAACCGGGTTTAAAAAGAATTTGGAAATAGCGGGAAAATATCTTTAGTCGCTCCCGGTTGTTCTCACCAACCGATCCAGGGGTATATATACTCCCGATGCGCCCTCGTCTTCTCCACCAACACTTAGAAGTTTTTCCTCCAATCGGCTTCTCCTTCGCTGCCACTGCCTAGGGCATGCCTGCGCCGACGCCGCCGTCGTCTCTCGCCATCGTCTCGCGGTCCTCGCCGCCTCCGCCGCCGACGCCGCCGCCGCATCTCTCGGGTGAGAGCCGCCGCTGCCTCTCTCTCTCGATCTCGATCTCTCTCTCTCTCTCCAAACCGCCGCCGCCTAGCTCGTTGCCGACGCCGCCGCCGACGTAGACGCGCCGATGCCGACCCCTCCTCCGCCTCCCGCCTCCGCCAACCTTGACTTCCACGCGGCCGCCACCGCCGACGCTGCCGCGTCCATGCGGCCGCCATGGCGACGATGCCGACGCCCCCGCCTCGAGCTCGCCACGTCGCGTCCACGCCGCCGCGCCGCCACGTCGCGTCCACGCCGCCGCCCCCGCCTCGAGCTCGCCACACCGCGCGACGCCGCCGCGACGCCCCGCCGCCGCCACGCCCCACCGCCACCGCGCCACGCTGCCGCCACGCCACCGCTCTGCTGCCGCCACGGCCGCCCGAACGTGAACAAGGAGGGGAACGTGAATGAAACGTGAACGAACGCGAACGAACGTGAACGAAACGTGAACGAACGTGAACGAACGTGAACGAAACGCGAACGAACGCGAACAAAACGTGAACGAACGCGAACGACGTGAACGAACGTGAACGAACATGATTGAAACGCGAACGAACGCGAACGAACATGAACGAAGCGTAAACGAACGCGAACGAACATGAACGAAACGCGAACGAATGTGAACGAACGCGAACGAGAATGCACTTAAACTAAAAGTGTGAGAATGAACGCGAGCAAAACGTGTACGAATGAGATAATTAAACTATTGTTGAACTTAGCATATATATATGATTATATATACTTGAAAACGTGAAATACATTATATGTTCCTTTGCGTTTAGACTAATACATTTTTTTGCATGTTGTAGAGAAGACGTCGTCGTCGTCGTCCCTCAAGCCGAAGTGGTAGCTAGCCCTCGAAGGAATTCGCGCAGGCAAGTGATGTAAAGATGTGATTGTCAGAGATATAATATAAGATTGTTAGATTTCTAAAATAAGATTATTAGATTATTAGAGTTAGCATATGTGAGTGTTAGAGATTATTAGATTATTAGACTTAGCATATTTGAGTGTTAGAGATAGTTAGAGATTTAATATAAGATTATTAGAGGTTTAATATACGAAACTTAATTAGACTTAGCGTATGTGAGTGTCAGAGATTGTTAGAGATTTAATATAAGATTATTAGAGGTTTAATATAGGAACTTAATTAGACTTAGCATATTTGATTGTTAGAGATTGTTAGAGATTTAATATAAGATTATTAGAGATGTAATATTCGAAACTTAATTAGACTTAGCATATATGATTATCTAGGGTTCTAATACACGACACTTAGACTTAGCATATATGATTATTTGAGTTTTAATACAAAATTAGTAGAGTTTTAATATTACGCTTAGCAAATATTTCTTCTATGAACAGACGGTTGATCGCGATGAGGAACAGATATTGTACGATACAATCACAGAGGGAAGCAGCCAATACTGGAACGAAGAAGAGGGGAACGAGGATCCAAACCAGTACTTGAACGAGGAGAGGAACGTGGAGAGGGATGCAGAGGGGAACGAGGAGGGGAACGTGGAGAGGGATGCGGAAGGGAACGAGGAGGAGGCTAGTGGAAGTCATCCCTCCGCTGGACAGAAGAGGGCATGCGGACAACGAGGTGCCGCGAAGAAGATAGAGAGTCGGCACATCATAACTGAGGTGGACGCAGACGGCCGACCTAGTGCCCCGGCAGAAGCAGCCAAGAATTTTGTACGCCACAGCGGTTGGGTTGTGAGGGATAACGTGCCTGTCAGCAAGGTGTACTGGCGCAGAACAAGGGCATGCGGGGATAATGATAGCTTTGTCCCGGAATCAGAGAAAGAGATGCTGTGGACCATAATGCTCGAGACGTTCACGCTCCCTGCGGGTACGGAGAACATAGTGAAACAGTGGACTCTTAAGAAAATGGCAGAACAGTTCCAGAGCTTCAAGGGAGATCTGTACAAGAAATACATCCTGAAGGGACTAACACCGAACTTCGACGTATTCACAAAGCTAAGGGATCATTGGGACGAGTTCGTTGCTTACAAGACAGGGCAACAAGGGCAAGCGATGATGGTCAAAAACAAAGAAAACGCTGCCAAGAAGAAGTACCATCACCACTTGGGGTCAGGTGGCTATAGCGGCGCAATACCGAAGTGGGAGGAGATGGAGGCAAAAATGATTGAGAGGGGTATCGAACCGGCCACCGCTAAATAGCCGGATTGATCAAAGTTCTGATACTATGCTCACGGTGGAACGTTTAACCCAGTTGATGGCTCCCTGGTCTTCAGCGATCAGATACGCGAGGCTGCCGGTCGACTAACGGACGCAGTGGAAGCCTCTTCTCAGGGCACGTTCCGACCCGACAGAGAGAAGGACGAGTTATCACTCGCCCTACAGACTCCCGAGCATACAGGACGAACACGAGGGAAAGGCGTGATTCCCTGGAAAATTGGATTCAAGGAGGACATCCATATGTACAGGAGTCGGATGAGGAGCAAGAGAGATACCGAGACGAAGATTGCAGATCTTGAGTACAGGGTATCGAGCTACGAGCTCAGCATGCAAGAGGAGGTGGCCCGGAAGGTGGATGAACGCATGGCAGCACATCGGTCACACGATCCCCAGCCGTACATACCTCCTCCAATGGTCAGCCCATCAGGCAATCGTAGCAGCTGCGCCTCAACGGGGCAGGTAGGATCACATAGCATGGACGCCATGCAAACCCAGGATGAAACCACCTGCCCCGTTGATGAGATCACGCAACGGACACCATGTGAGCTGCATGTTCCCTTCAAGAACATATCAATCAAGGTATGCTCGATGTAATATATGATTTTTGACTTGTACGTTCCGCAAGTTGCTGCTTAGGTTGATTACTAATAGATAACCTCTCATCACGTGAAGGTGGCGTCGGGAATGGCCATCCCAACGGACATTTCAGGGACTTACCACTATAGGCCGATTCCAGCAGGATACTCGAGGGTCGAAGTTGAGCTGGTGGAAGCCGTGTACGAGGACCTCGAGTTGGACTACCCAAGAGGAGACGGTGAGACGCATCTACGAGACACAAGCCACGCCATTATACTATGGTGCAAGCGGTACATCATCCTCCCTAGGCGACAAGCGGCGTCTCGTGCACCATCTCCTCCGGCTCCGCCGTCTCCTCCTCCGCCACGTCCTCCTGCACCATCTCCTCCGGCTCCTCCGCCACCTCCTCCGCCTCCTCCACCTCCACCTCCACCTCCACCTCCACCGTGTCCACCTGCACCTCCCAAGACAAGGTCTCGCCAAGCTCCACCTCCTGCCAGCACAAGGGCAACGAAGAAGGCCAAAGTTGACACCACCAAAAACAAGGAGCCGCCGTACGATTGCAGTCAAGAGGAGCTTGACGCTTATGTGGTAGGAGAAGTGAAGAGGAAACTTAAGCCTCGGAGTCCTGAAAAGAAGATACCTATTGACCCGAGCGTGAAGAATTTCTTCAAGGGAATGTCCACCACAAACAAGGAAGCCTTAAAACTGTCAGACTATGACCGAACACTTAGGAAAGCCTATTACAAAAAGTCCAAACCAGTTCCTTAGCTTGGAGAACAACCAAACCAAGTGGTCGAGCCGTTGGTGACCGGCGAAGACTTTGGCATAACGGATTACATTTCGGACACCGGTCTAACTGTCGCTCAGTTGGTTGGAGGCGCACCAATCCCGAAGGCGGAAGTGGCATACAAGTTTGAACTCAGTAAACCGCTTGTCAGGCCTGAGCAACTGCAGTCCCTACCGACATAAATGTACAAATTCCATGAACGGTACATGGAAATGAGCGCCAAGGGTAGAGAGATGTTCGGAGCGAGGATCAGAAACCCCGACTTCTTGCAAGGAGAAGATGTTCTATGGATCCATTTCAAGGATGTCTTCGATCTGCACCATCTGGACGCCCTCGACGTCTCTCTTCTGAGCGCATGGATTTTGTAAGTATCTTTGCGTTTGATTTGTTTCGTTCAATAACTAGCTCAGCTCCTGGCATATATGTAAGCAATAATAATTTCCTTTCATTGTTGTAGAATGGAGATTCAAAGGGCCGTCATCCACTCCCTCTCGCTATGCTAAGTCGCCATTGTCGCCATGCGATTACAACAGGCACGCCCCTCTATTTATGAGAGATCCTAGGATAGAGTCCGACTCTTACTCTAGTTCTAATAGCTATTACAACTCCAAGTCCTAAACTGTAACCGACTACGCACACATATTCGACACAAACTCTAACAATAGCAACCTATTCAAGAAACAGAAATCAATACCAAATTATCTTTTCAAGATTTATCTTGGTACAAAACTCAAATTAATTAAGAGAGTTGACAGAAAGAGCTCAATTTTTGGGTTGGTTGCCATGTGTGATTTGAGAGAACCCACTTGCTGTCATGCAAACTAGGCGTGGATTTGAGGACAATACTATGGGCGGCAAGCCTGCGAGCTCCAGGCTCCAGCCATTGCCGGATTGCCGCTTGCCGCCATCTTCGAGCAGTGAGCTACCAAGCCCTAATCAGATCAGGGACATCCGGACATCGTCGGGTGGAGAGGCAAAATTGGAAGAGGGGAACGACATGGCTTACCTTGAGATTGGTGGCTGGGAAAGGCCTCACGGCGATGGGCAATCAGAGCGACGACCGCGGCGAGCCGGCGAGAGCAAGGATGGGGACCGAGGGTGAGAGAGGCGAAGCTGCGGCGTGAAAGTCTGGAAAACGAAACGATGGACGCAAATCCTGGACGCATCATCGATCTGATCTACATTTCCTCATCTCCTCTTTCTTGGGCTTTATCTCACCGAGGGGTGATATGTAACGGCCTAGAAACGTTTGTAGAAAATTTAATGGACATTTAATATGTACTCCCTTTATCCAGTTACATATATTACTTTTGTCACCAAAATCAAAGAGAAATTAAAACATCTTGAATATTATAAAATCAAGAAGTAAATATAAGCATGCAACCAATGAGTATTTAGATGACTCTTTGAATTCTTATCAAATATTTAATTTATCTTTTTATTTAAGTCTTGAATATATAAAGACTACAAATAGAAATAATTTATTTGGAAAAACTCAAATGTGAAATATGACTAACTTTTCTGGATGAAGAGAGTATTATGTATGAATGCATGGTCATAAACGCATTAGATAGTATGTTTCAACTTAACTACCGTAGGTGAGAGAGAAAAAAAGGAAATCAACGGAGGGGATGGTTACCAGCGTGCATGCAAACGGAGGGAGGGAGGATCTTTTAACATAACTACCGTAGGAGAGAAAAATTAACGAGAGGAAAGGCTACCTGCATGTGCATGCGCACGCCCAACAACAGGTTCCGGATTACTTATTTTAAGATAGATCTAACTTTTCTTTTTACAATTTCTAATATTTTTTCTGTTTTATTAGATTATCACGTGGGAGCCTAAGAATGTTTGCAGAGTGCCAAATATTGGCTTAGGAGCGTATTTATGATGTTTAATGAACTTTTAAATATATAATAGATATATTGATCGGTACCGATCTATCTGCATTACTTTGCTTTAAAACAAAGAAAAAGGATGTGAGTGAAGTGGGGAGCAACATTTTGACTCTTATACCCTCAACCCAACTTACAGCCTCAGTTAATTAGTTAACATCCTCAGCCTAACCAAACATTATATCCACAAGAAAAAAGAAAGCCTAAGCAAACCCATTTCAATGTCCAACCCTAATCGATCAGCCACAGTGGCCGAGTCATCCTCAAGCTGCAAGGCTGACGGCAGATGAGGTTTGGCAATCCGAGCACGGAAGCTGCTGGCCTACTGCACATATTCTTACGCTTGGAGACAAAGGGTGCGCTCTTTTCAGCCTTTATAGGATTATATTCTCCTCGCTTTTCAAACCGTTAAATGGTATATTTCTTACGAAAACTTTATGTAAGAAGTTGTTAAGAGAAATCCAATAAATTTATTTATAAGTATATATATATATATTAATACTTAATTAATCATATACTAATCGTATTTTTCGTTTTGCGTGTGGCTGATCAGTCCACCGCCACCGCTGAAATGATTGCACCCAAAGATTGCTCCTCCTTAAAAATTGCCAAAAAAAAAACAGAAATCAATCCTAGGAAAGAAACACCGTGATACAGGTTCTGTTTAATTCTAGGGATAAAAAGTTTTGGCGTGTCACATTGGATATACGGACACATATTTGAAGTATTAAATATAGACTAATAAGATTCTGCTTGTAAACTGCAAGACGAATTTATTAAGTCTAATTAATTCGTCATTAGCAAATTTTTACTCTAGCACCACATTGTCAGATCACAGAGCAATTAGGTTTAAAAAGTTTCGTCTCGTAATTTACACGTAATCTATATAACTAGTTTTTTTATTTATATTTAATATCTCATGTATGTATCTAAATATTCGATGTGACAGGATAAAAAGTTTATGTGCGTGGAAAATGAAAGACGGCCACGATAAACATAAAGAACGGTCCAGCAAAGGTGAGAAAAATAGAAGATTATTTGCTGCCGACGGTCCAACTGGTGGTGACACCAGCAGCCAGAGTGCCAGACCAGTCGCACTCGCAGGTGACCTCAGATCGGCGACTGGAGAAGGAGAAGAATATCACAGCAATTACATTCAAGGCCTCCAGCTCAAGACGAGATGGAGAAGCCGCCCAGCGCCTCCATCTGCCCGCTACTTCCCTCCCTGTTGTGCGGATAACATCCTGAAAATTAGAATAGAACTTAGAAAACTAAATTGCAGAGCCATTATTTTTTTTTTCATGCTGAGTCTTCTCATACCAGTGCCATCTATCTATCTATATCTATACATATACTAATTAAACACTTTCTACGAGGTTTCACGTTAATTAAAAAGATCTAACTGTTAGTTAAGTAAATCTTATTATCTTAGTCGTCCATTATTAAGCCATGGCCTTGAAAAGCCCATCGAATCTCCCCCCAATACATACGCCTTTTTGTCTATACCTATCAAATCTCTCTCACGTACGTAGGTATTTTTCCTCGGGCGGCGTTCATCCCATCAAGGGCAGTTCCAACACTACACTTAGGATGGTGTCTATGGCATTAACTATATTGCCATGTAGTATTTTTAGATTATGTGGCACTATATTAATTAAGAGAGAGAGTGAAGAGAGGAAGAAATTGGGTCTCATGCAAGACATAGCTCCAACACGAGAACCTATGCAGACACTATCAAGTTTTGCATTGGAGAGAATATTGTCTTTATAATAGATGAAGAATAAATATGATTGGTAGAGAAAATAGATGATGTATTTATTAATGGTCCACATTAAGAAATCATGGGTTGTGAGGTGTAGTTTCTATTGTGATATCTTATTGACATGACACCATAGACACTGCTTATGGACATTATGGGTTGGGACTGGCCTAATGCTGGCAGCAATGGGGCGGCGGCGGTTATGTGCCTCAACACACGTCGTACTCCTCGAGCTGTACGCACTTCATGGTTACTGGTAAATCCGCTCCATGCTCCTGCATTAATCTCCCGCTATACCTGGAAACGATTTTATGGATAGGTTCATAATGTGATTTATATCTGCACGCAGCACGCGTGTTGGCGTGCGAGTGTTTGCGCACTTCCTGCTCGCAGAGGCGGAGGAAAGAGATAGAGACATCAAGCCCGGCTACGTGCCTACGTTAGCAATTAATCCACGAAGATGATGTAGACGTGCAGCCAGCCAGGCCCATCCATGCAGTGACCCAAGCAGTCCAAGGTATTTACCTCATCTGATCATAATATAAATTTATGTATTAAGATGTTGATTTACGAAGTTTGCTTGCCCCAAATAAGTCCACATCCGTGGTCACTGCATATCAGTAATTAATTCATAATGGTTTTATGTCAGATTGACTAATTACAGTTAAGAAGTTTCATTGTGTATGCACCACATCTTCAATCTATTAGACCTTTGAACTCACGGGCTAATCAGAAAAATGTAAGCATCATAATTGTAGCAGTAGATTGTATTGAAAAAAAAGGCTTCTTTTTTAATTTAACGTGAGGTAAAGTGATATCCTATTAGTCTATTTCCTTGACGTGCTTATCTTAATCTAGATCTATTTTTAATTTTTATCCCATAATTAACTCTAATCATAGAGAATATTAATTAATTAGGTCTACAAGATTTAAGGCCACTAACATTACGCAAAAGAGACCGACACAAAATACAAGTTGATGCAAATGATGGGAATACTATGACTCTGAATACAAACCAAATTCAACTTTATATTTGTAAATTACGGCTTTTGAAATTACTCCCTTAGTTTCTAAATATTTCACACCGTTGACTTTTTAGCACATATTTGACCGCTCGTCTTATTCAAAAACTTTTGCGAAATATGTCTACATAAAAATATATTTAACAACGAATCAAATGATAGGAAAAGAATTAATAATTACTTAAATTTTTAATAAGATGAACGGTCAAACATGTTTAAAAAAGTCAACGGCGTCAAATATTTTGAAACGAAGGGAGTATTAAACCATGAAAAATTTGTAATTGAGATCAAAGTAATTATCACACTACATTTATTAAGACAATTTGTGGAATTATTAGATTATGATAATCTATAATAAAGACAACAATCTACAATATCGTGGTATAATAATTCTAAAGATTTGAATTGAATAAAGGAGGAAAATACGAATTCTGTTATGTTGTTAAATTTTGAAAATATAATAATTGAGCCTGCAAACTAATGATATATCGGGTATATTATTTCTCAAATTCTAAACTAGACTAAGGAAAAATTATTTCATATAATGATATTATTAAAACAATAATTTGTATTACTGAGGCTGCACACTAAGATATCTCGGTATATTAGTTCTAAAATTTTGATGTAAGTTAATAAAGATAACAAATGGAGAGTTCAATATGAGGATAAATGGTACTTCTGAATTTGGAATTTTAAAGTTTAAGTTAATAAATATTTACATTTTGCTTTGCTAATTGGATGCTTCACTGAAGTTTCCCTAGTTAAACAAACAGATTTGGATGTACCATAATAATAATAATAGCCCGTGCATCGCACGGGTTGACGACTAGTTAAAACTAATTGTGAACTCAACTTAAATTCAAACATGCAAAAAAGTGCCAAACTGTCTAGCTAATCTCTCAAGTGAAAAGTGAATCTGAAAATTGCACAAGAATGAGGCATGTAAGCAAGAAAAGATGATCTATTGGATGAGGGAGAGAACAAAACCAGGATAAAAGAGAACTGATGGATTAGAAGAACGTTAAAAAAGAGACCTCTCCAGTCAAGCAGAGGAAATGGAAGGCTCCCGAAGCACCTCACACACGGCATAGAAGTGAAATGATTTCCTTTCCCGAATCACCTCACACAGGACATAGAAGTGAAATGCACAACGCAGCATGGATGGTAAAGATGGAGATGCGCTCATGATGCAGTTGAAGCGGCGCTGACACAGAAACACTCGCTTCAAGGCTTCAAGCTCTACCAGGCACAACTCCATCCAAGATAATTTTTTTCAGGACATATATCTTTATCTAATCTGAATGAAGCTTATATCACCCTAGTGCCCAAAATTCGATCTCCAGAATCCCCAAATGACTTCAGACCTATCTCTCTGATTAGTAGCCCTATCAAGTTCATTGCTAAAATTATGGCAGACAGATTGCAAGCAAGAATACTGGAGATTATACATGAAAATCAATATGGTTTTATAAAGAGCAGAACTATACAAGATTGTTTAGCTTGGACCTTGCAATTCCTTCATCACTGTCACCATAGTAAGAGGGAAATTATTGTTGTTAAGCTGGACTTTGAGAAGGCTTTTGACACTATACAACACTCTGTTATTCTAAATATGTTGCAATGTAAAGGCTTCCCCTCTATGTGGATAAACTGGATAAAAGATATTTTATCAACTGCCAAAACATCAATTCTTTTGAATGGGGTACCAGGAATCCCTTTTCAATGCAAAAGAGGCGTAAGACAAGGTGATCCTTTATCTCCATTATTATTTGTTCTAGCAGCTGATCTCCTTCAATCAATTATAAATGAAGCAAATTCAAGGCAAATTCTCTCCTTACCAATTCAAGAACTTGGAGGTCCCTTCCCTGTAATTCAATATGAAGATGACACTCCCATTATTATGAAAGCCTGTCAAAAAGAAGTGTTTTGTCTTAAGGCACTATTACAAACTTTTGCTCATTCTACTGGTTTGAAGGTTAATTTCCAAAAATCTTACATACTGCCAATTAATGTACCAGAGGTAAAAATGGAACTTTTGGCTGGAACCTTAGGCTGTAAGGTAGGGAGCATGCCCTTCACATATTTAGGCCTACCTATTGGCACAACAAAGCCTAGAGTAATAGACTATGCACCTCTAATGGATAGAATTGACAGAAGGCTGTCTTCTATATCAGCCCTTTTACCACATGGAGGTAGATTGACAATAGTAAACTCAGTCTTGTCCTTATTACCTACATATTACATGTGTACTCTGAAATTGCCAAAGAAAGTAATAGGACATATAGACAGAGCTAGATGCCATTGCCTGTGGAGGAAAACTTCAGATATTCAAGTCAAATCCAATTCCTTAGCAGCCTGGGATAAGGTTTGTAAACCTAAGAATAAAGGAGGGTTGGGGATTATTAAATTGGAACATCAAAACATAGCTCTGCTCATGAAACATTTGGATAAATTTTATAACAAAAAGGACCTTCCATGGGTCAGGTTAACTTGGCAAGGTTATCAACCTCAAATACCTCCACATGCTTGTAATGCAAGAGGATCATTCTGGTGGAAAGATATCCTCAAGCTAGTCCCTTTTTTTAGAGCAATTTCAAGGGTAACTATTGGACAAGGGGATACAGCGCTATTTTGGCATGATATATGGAATGATCACTCAATGCAAGAAGAATGCCCAACTCTTTTCACTTTTGTGAAAAACATGGACGAGTCTGTTATTCAATTTTTTGATGAATCAACAAATCTTGATGACAAGTTTCATCTACCTATGTCAATTCAAGCTTTGGAAGAATGGGAAGCCATAAGTGAAGAAGGGATCATACAGTCACAAGAACATGATGTATGGTCTTATATATGGGGAAACAATTTTTTTATCCCAAAAAAGGTGTATTCCTTATTCTACTCTCACTTACAACCAGGACAACCTTTTATCCTAATTTGGAAGAGTAAATGTACTATGAAACTGAAAGTGTTTATGTGGCTACTTATGATGGATAGATTAAACACTAGAGAAATGCTATAGAGAAGGCATTTCACAGTACATGGTGAACCAGAATGTGTAATGTGCAGTGATGCAGCCCTTGAAAACATGACCTATCTATTTTTCTCCTGCTCCTTTGCAAAGAGTTGCTGGATTTACCTTGGAATACATTGGAGAATGGACCTCAGTCTCATGAATATGATTATGTATGCTAAAGCATATTTCCAGAAATCCTTCTTTGTTGAAGTGATGGCAATTGCAGCTTGGAACATTTGGACGACAAGAAATGCACAAATTTTTGATGGTGTCCAACCTAATCTAAACTCTTGGAAACAAAGGTTCAGGGATGATTTTACTCTACATATGTTTAGAGTAAAAGAAGTAGAAAGGCCTATTTGGAAATCATGGATAGACACAGTGATGTAATAACTTTGTAAAACTTTGTAAATTCTATCTCCCTCCCTCTTTTATATTCTTATATATATATATACCACAGTAGGAGTCTCTCCTGCTGTATACTGTCAAAAAAAATGGTTGGGACCATGTCGAGGATTTTCCTCGAACAGTGAAGAACGATTGGCCCGAAAACTCCGAGTCCGTTTTGACGGCCTTGAGGGCCTTTTGGAAGGGCTTCTGGGAGAGCGGCAGGAGGTCTAACGTGAAGACATGGCTGCACAAGCAGCTGGAAAAGATTGTGAAGGCTGAGCACGCCGCCACAACAGCCGCTGCCGAAGAGCCAGTGCCAACTGGGATCGCGGCTGGCCAGTAGGGCGAAGGCAATGAAAGCCAAGACCACCCTGAGGTGTGAGGCCCTTCGCCCTCGCGTTTTTCGCTTTTTAATCTTAATATTGTCGGGCCTAGGATCTTTTGTACCTTCAACGTTCGGCCGCTATCATTATGTAGCCGTAACTGGCTTTGTGCTTATTAGTGAAATGTCATTATTTCGGCAATGATTTGCTATATGTTCTCGTCGATTTTTATATCCTTGTGACGGATCATTTATTTTGCCAATATTCTGATTTTTCGTCGTGTCTTTGACTTGGCCCCATACTTTACGCACTGTTGGCAGGGTTTTAGTCGAAAATTGTGCATTCGGCCTCCCTTCGGGGATTGGTGAAATAAGAACGAGAAGTTTGTGGTGAAGAAGGGCCTACCAAGGTCAGATGTCCTTATCGGCCTGTGTACCGCGAAATGTTAATAAACGGTAATAGTTACAAAGTTTTGAAAGTGGCGGGATGGATGCGGACGCACCCCGGTCTAACTTTGGAAGATTATGACCGTTCTCATGTTGCACGTCGTGAAGGCAGTAACAACTTTTCGCGAAACTTCAAGATGTCAAGTCGTCAAGAGGCGATTGCCCGTCGCTGTTATAGTTTGGTTTGTGCTTGGCCTCCATCCCCTTTAAGAGTTGTATACAATATTAGTAGTGACGACGAACCTTGTTCGCCGGACTGTACTGCAGAGGGGATGGAGGTGCGAATGAGGATGTAATTTTTTTTTGCAAATTTCATGTTTTACAACAACATGTTCTTTCGCCCGTTGAAGCTTTCGTCTGTTTTAACATGTCTTTGTGCTAACATTCGCATAGTCACTTTCGTGCTTTTGTTAGGTCGAAACATGTCGGCCCCTTTGTGTGTTTTAGCGAAAAGATATGTTTATTTTTTAGCCCTCTTCTTCCGTTTTCGACTCGTAGCAAGCACACCTAATAACGTTTATGCTTGTGCATAAGCCGAATATAATGATGTTTGGTTATTTTTCCAAAATCGAGCTGTCGTGGTTTCGATGTTTGGTGAGCCGTGCTTCGACCGATCCGTTTCGCCCCCCTGGCGTTTTCGCTGATCAAGCGTTTGCCTTAGGGTTTTTCCACGAGAAACATCATTCACAGGAAAAAGGCGAAAAGACACAAGGATTTTTATACTAGCTCGGGCCTTCGAGGTGGATAATAGCCCTACGTCCAGTTTTTTTTGTGCCGAACGACTTACATGATATGTACATTTTTACAATTGGCGAATCGGGTGCAACCCGTTTTACACATAAAAACGCTTAAATGAGGCGACGTTCCAAGAGTGGTCGAACTCTTCGCCCTCCATGGTCGCCAGCCGAAAAGAGCCCGTTCGCGATCCATGCTTGAGTATGTATGGCCCTTCCCACTTGGACTCCAGCTTTTTGACTGCCACGGGATTGCCTTTTTCATTAGCACAAGGTGGCCATGAAAAGCTCTATCAGTCGAACTTTTTTGTTGTAGGTTGCCAAAGTGCCTGCTGCGTACTTGCGCATATGTTCTAGCGCTGCGACTCTTACTCCTTCCAGGAGTTTGAGCGACATTTGGCGTCCATCTTCGCCCCAGAGAACATCACCCTTGGCGAATTAGCTCCTAGTTCAGCTGACGTCATTGCCTCATCGCAATAAAGAAGCATGAAAGGGCTGAACTTGGTTGGTCTCGTAGGGGTCGTCCGAAGGGCCCAGAGAACAGATAACATTTCGTCCGGCCATTTACCCTTCGCCGCCCCCTCGAGTCTCTTCTTGAGAGCTTCGAAGATTCTACCATTTGCGTATTCGACCGCCCCGTTTGACTGCGGAAGCGGCACCGATGCGAACCTGATTTCCAGGTTTAACCCTTCGCACATTTCTTTGAATTTCTCTGAGTCGAACTACTTGCTATTGTCAGTGATGAACTCCTTCGGTACCCTAAATCGGCAAATGATGTTCTTCCAAACGAACTTTTGAACTGCAGCTGCAGTTATCGTGCCGAGCGGTTCGGCTTCGATCCAGCGAGAAAAGTACTCGATAACCACAATGGCGAATTTGTACCCATTTCGCACTGCCGGGATCGGGCCAATGATGTCCAAGCCCTATATTGCGAATGGCCAAATTGGTGCGATTGGGTGCAGTTCGTATTGAGGTATTGTTTGGCTTCGGCCGTGCCGCTGGCAGCTTTCGCACTTCTTTATTTGCTCAACGAATACTTTGAGTATGGTTGGCCAGTAAATGCCCTGGCGAAACACTTTGGATGCGACGGTCCTTGCCGTCTGGTGTGCTTCACACATCTCCTGGTGTATTTCCTTCTCCATTTCTTCACCTTTGGAAAAGGATGCAGCGAAGCATGGGCTACAGTACACCAATTCGGTACAATTGTCCGGTGACCAATTTGTACCTGGCAGCTCAGAGTTGTAACTGTTTTGCTTCGGACTCGTCATCTAGCAGCCAGCCTTCCTTGATATACTTGACGAATGGCGTTCGCCAATCGTCAGGATCTTCGCCTAGTTCAGCTTGGTCGATCACCATGACATCTAGTCTATCGGCTACCACACTTGGTGCATATAAGACTTTAGAGAAGATTCCTGGCGAATGCGGTCCACCGCAAGCAGCTGATTTCGCCAAGGCGTCAGCTTCTTCATTCTGGCCTTGTGGCAAGTGTTCGGCCGTTATCCCGGCGAAACACTTCTCCATGGACCGGACAGCCTCAAGGTATCTTTTCATGCATTCTTCCTTTGCTTCGAAGGACATGTCTACCTGGCTTGTGACAGGCTTTGAGTCCGTTTGGATTAGCAGATGCCGAACGCCCAATGCTTTCGCCTTTCTTAGGCCCATCAGTACTCCTCCGCATTCTACTGTGTTGTTGGTTGTGTTGAACTGCAGCCTTGCGGCGTAGCGGATTGGCACACCTCTCGGTGAAGTGAGAATTGCCGCGGCGCTGTTGATGCAAAAACATGAGGCCTGGGAGATCTGCTTAACTCCAGTGTAGGTCCAAAAAGCTTGCCTTCTAGGTTCGTGAGCGTGCCAGTTGATTTGATCCTGCAATCAACAAGAAATAAAGACAAGGAAACCGCGGTTAAATCCACAAATGATAGCCGATCGGCTAGTTGCTGATGACATATCATTTATCTTGGAGCCGATGTCATATGTGAATCGATCGGCAGTTGTGAATGGGTAACTGAAAACTAAATCTACTCGATCGGCTGTAGATGTTAACAATACATAATCTTTGTGTCGATATATACTTAAACCAAGTGATTGGGATAGATCGGTCGCCATGCCGAGACAGTATAAATCACTTAGATCGAAATATATATTAACACTGAGATTATAGATGTTTACAGCATAGCCGATCAGATAGATCTAGCGTGTATCGGCTAATACTCCGATACTGCTCTATATCAAGATATTAAATCACGTAAAATATAGCAAACAGGAAGCTTAATACATTTAAATGCAGTAGGATCTTAACATAAAGGGCAGATCTAGCATAACAATTAAGCATATAAATCATAAGGCTAAATCAGGTAAGATTGGCTGAAACCCTGATACTACCCTAATTGACAACCAAGAAGCAGGCTAGAGATTATTATTCTAAGCACGACTTATGAGATCAAACCTAACTGATGCAGCCATAAGTATGAAAAGAAAGGTAATATCTAGACAATCAAGCCGTTGGAAGCTTCATAGGGTGGTGGATATTCTATATAATCTAAGTCAACATTGATATTTAACCTAGTCGGCTGCCTTCTAGCGATAAATGTTAGCCGACTGAAGGTTAGATAACGATATTGCCGAAGATTATATAGAATATATGATAACTTGACAACTTACATAGACAAGATTAGAGTATCATAATGATGGAAGCACTAATCCCGAGAACGCAAGCCGCTATTACAAGTCGTACCTCTAGTTGAAGATCGAAACCGATGGAGCTCAACCTGAAAGCAAGAACTCGTCAAAACAAACGAAAGTAAAAGGGTGGCGATGCGCCGAGATTGTATTTGAACGTGTGTTGTTTCTTACATGGGCCTCGAGGTCTATTTATACCCAAGATTACAAAATATGTCGTTGTCGGACACGACTCTTATCTCTAACGAACTCTAAAATACCATTAGTCTTTGCGGCAGACTTTTGCCTAAACTTATCTCTAAGGAAATTACATAAAATATCCTAATTAATAGATACAATTGCCTATTCAGGACTCAATCCGAGTATGGCAATCCGTAAGAAGCGCATTAACTCAAGCCAATGACATACACCGAGTCGTATTGCTGGAATCGGCTCAATCGGCTAACCATGTCCGACTCGAACTCTGCCAATCCTGGTTGTAGCCGATTTGGACTCCAGCCGATTCTTGCTCTGTTTCTTTCCAAAACGATCTTGAACTTGGATTCCGCTTCGATCTAAACTTCATTTCCAATACTCAGATTACCAAATTTGGTCGTTAACACATGCCCCCCAAGTCCGGAATATTTGGTAATGTTTCGGATTTGCCATATCCGTTTCTGAGAGAATATCGCACTTGCCGTTTTCCGACCGTTACACAATGCTTTAAATACTAACTGTCAACCCCGAGAAGTTTCACGTCGTTTCCTCCATTTTCACCACTAAAGCAAACTCTGTCCTCTCTCTCCGGCGATCCCCTCGGTGCGCAAGGCGATTTCAAGGCGATTTCCTCTCCGGCCAAGTTTCCACCCACAGCGATGTCGACCTCCACCAGCCCGTCTGCTGTGCCATCAGCCGAATATTTAGAGGTATGTGCTCATCGGCTAGATCCCTTTTTCCGTACAGTAGATCAGTTTTTCTTCATCTTATCTTGTTTTCTTCTTCTCTATTCTTCTTAATCTGCAGCATCTTTCAAATCTTGTTGCGATTCCTAGTTTATCGCATGACCACCACTACTTCCCCGGTCCAATCGGAAACCCGATCCCTCTGAGTTCATTAGTGCCGAAACCAATAGGATCCCCTTTAGATTGACCAATCCAAACCTAAATCACTGGAAGAACACCTTCAAATCTTGGCCATCTATTGAGAGAAGTATCCCTGAGAAAAGCTGGCTTATGTGGTTTAAACGGGTATCGGCTAGCAAGCAAGCCCACTGGGATGAAATTGGAATCGGCCAAGCACTAGCCCTCAACATAGCAAATTCAGCTAATGATGAGCCCCTGATAGCTGCTGCAACAAATTTTTGGTCGAACACCCTTAATGCTTTCCTCTTCAATCAAGGGCCGATGACCCCAACCCTGCTAGACATCACAATGCTCACTGGTTTGGATGTGACTTCCTCGGCTAATCCCATAAGCTTGAATGCCAAAAACACCTTTGAATTCAAGACCAAGAGCATTGGGGGCTGGACAGGCTATATTAGAGCATATATGGGTAAAGGGTCTGTCTCTTCCCGAGAACATGTGGCCTTCCTGCTGATGTGGCTAGAGAAATTTCTCTTCTATGGATCAAGCAGCGGTCCCACAACCAACTGACAATTCCTAGCCGAAGCCCTTGAAACCAAAAAGCAAATCCCCTTAGGCAAGATCCTTCTCGGCTATGTTTATCAAATGCTGAGCAATGCATCGGCTAAAATAGCTGTCGGCTCAGTGTTTGGAGCAGGTGGACCGTGGTGGTTGCTGCAGTCTTGACTGAATTTAGTAGCCATGAAAGCTGTCAATCGGCCAGCTGTGACAGAGGCTGAGTTCCCAGGACTAGAGCTAATCACAGATGAAGATGGGGAAGAGCGAACACACCGCAGGTGCATGTCTTATGGAGAATATGCATCCACACCAACCGAAGCTGGAGCAAAGTTATCAGTCGAGCTGCTGAAAGATTGGTTCGTCAGCTTTTATGACGGATTTCAAAAACATGCCCGAGTTTGGTTTTTTTATGCCGACTCAATAGATCTTGACCTGCCAGCGGACTATAGATTTGAAGACCTTAATCATGAAAGATATCAGAAATCCAGAGAGGTCTTCACTGCTGCCATCAGCCCATGTATCCTTCCAGTTGGAATCCATCAAGGGCGTAATATCCAGGTGTCTTACGAGTTCTATCACCCAATGAGCTCGGTTAGGCAATTCGGAATGGGACAGCTACCGATTGGTTTGTTCTTTGCAAGATCCATTGCAGAGGTGATATATCTTCAGCCTTAATGATGGATCGGCTGCTTAACATCTCGGGACCTCCCTTAGGCAGTATCGAAAATATAGAACTGGCAAGGTTCGGGAGCAAGGCATTTGACAGATGGTGGGGTGAATGGAAGCTACATATGTTCCACCAATCGGCTTCCATGTACATGACAGACCTCTTTCCAGATGTCGTCCCTCAAGTAAGTCTTTACTTTTGTCAATTTTGTTTACAATTACTGTTAGCCGATTAATATCTCATCTAATCTTTCCTTTTATTTTGCATATATGTGCCCCCCTAGTTTTGCAATGACGAAGACATTGATAAAATTATAAATTAATCTAAGGGCGATATAACCATATCGGCCATCATACATCGGCAAAACACGGCATAACATCGGCAAAACATCGGTAAACATGAAAATATAAAACAGCTAAGGGCGATATAACTATATCAGCTATCTCAAGGCGATGCAAACATATCGGCTTTACATGTATCGGCAAACTCAGCCGATCATGAATTAACCCATACACTTGGGTAATATAACTTCTCCATCAAGTCCTTGCAACATATAAGCTCCTTTAGACACAACCTTATGGATTTGAAACGGTCCTTGCCAATTTAGCGACCATTTGCCGAATTTGTTGTCACGAGTTCCTATCGGCAAGATCAGCTTCCAAACAAGTTCTCCTTCGGAAAAATATTTAGGTACAACTTTCTTGTTATAATGTCAAGCAACCCTCTCTTTACCCTTAGTAACTTTTGCAAGAGCTCACAACCTGGACTGAACCAAATTCTCCCTCTCATCAGCCATGAGATTGTAATATTCATCGGCTGTCATCCTTGAGCCGATTCTAATTTCCCATGGTAGAACTACTTCATGCCCATAAACAAGCTTATAAGGAGGTACTTGAATCGATCCATGACAAGCCATCCGATAAGACCACAACGCTTCAGCCAATCTTGTGTGCCATTGCCGAGGATAATCAGAAATCTTCCTCTTAATCAACTTGATTAAACTTTTGTTAGACGCCTCGGCTTGCCCATTAGCTCGTGCGTAGTATGGTGAAGAATTCAACAACTTGATACCCATGCTATCAGCAAACTGAACAAACTCATCAGGCACAAATATTGAACCTTGATCAGTTGTAATGGTCTGGGGAATACCAAATCGGTAGATGATACGCTCTTGAACAAACCGTATTGCATCTCCTGAATCAACCTTCTTCAAAGGAATAGCTTCTACCCACTTAGTGCAATAATTGGTCGCAACCAATATAAATTTATGCCCCTTGCTTGAAGGAGGATTAATTTGACCGATCATATCCATACCCCATCCTCTAAACGGCCATGGTTTGATAATAGGATTCATAGCCGATGCTGGTGCTCTCTGAATTGCCCCAAACTTCTAACAATCTTGACATCCTTTGTAATATCTGAAGCAATCTTTCAACATTGTCTACCAAAAATATCCAGCACGCCGAAGCAACCACTTTATCTTGTGAGCCGACAGATGAGTACCACAAATTCCTTCATCTACTTCGCCTATCGCAACCTTGGCTTGATCAGCACTCAAACACTTGAGCAACACCCCATCAATCATTCGATAATAAAGCTCATCATCCAATAAAGTGTATCTCAAAGCCTTATAACGCAATTTCCGAGAAGTCGATTGAGATGGATTCTGCAAATATTGATACACATCATATCTCCAATCATCGGCTGTGATCGTAGCAATTTCTATCTCAACATCTTTTAACATTGGCTTATATCCTGATGCCCCTTCAGCCAAATCATTAGCTTTGGTGTTTTGTTCTCGAGACACATGCTTTAATGTTACTAGCCGAAATCCACTCATCAGCTCTCGGCACTTCTCGTTGTAGACCATCAATGTATCGTTCTTGCATTCATATTCTCCTGCCAATTGACTGATCACCAACAAGGAATCACTCATAATTTCAACAGCATCAGCTTCAACTTCCTTAAGCAATTGCAAACCCTTGAGAACCGCTTCATACTCGGCCAGATTGTTAGTTGCATAGGGCTTAATAGTGTAGGCAAACTCAAAACTTGCCCCCCGAGGTGAAATGATAACCAAGCCGATACCACAACCATGAGTGCACACTGATCCATCGAAAAATAAAGTCCAAGGCACAATGTCAACTGAGCCGATTGAGTTATCACGATGATCTACAATAAAATCGGCTATAGCTTGCCCCTTAATCGCCTTCAGTGACTCATACCGAAGATCAATTTCCATTAAAGCAAATATCCACTTTCCAACCCTTCCTTTCAAAATTGGAGCCGACAGCATATACTTAACCACATTGGCTTTACATACCACAGTACACTCATTGGACAATAGATAATGCCTTAACTTGGTGCAAGAGAAATACAAAGACAAGCATAACTTTTCCACAGGAGAATACCTTGTTTCTGCATCCAAGAGCCTGCGAATTAAGTAAAACACAGCCCTTTCTTTCCCTTCAAGCTCCTGAATCAACACCGAACCGATCGACTTGTCACCAGCCGATAGATATAATCTGAAAGGTATCACTTTTTCTGGAGGAATTAAAACTGGTGGGGAACTAAGATATTTCTTGAAATTATCCAAAGCTTTCTGCTGCTCTGCCCCCCAAGTAAATTTTTTATCGGCTTTCAATCTCAACAAAGGTGTAAAAGGTTCCAATTTCCCTGACAAATTGGAAATAAATCTTCGAACAAAATTTATCTTGCCGATCAACTCTTGCTACTTTGTCTTGTCCTCTGAAGGTTGAATCTTCTTAATTGCATTAATACTCCTCTGAGTCACCTCAATCCCCCTCCCATGAACAAGAAATCTCAAAAATTGGCCAGCCGATACGCCAAAAGCACATTTTGTCGGGTTCATCTTCAAGCCATATTTTCTAGTTCTCTCAAAAACTTTCCTTAAATTGGCTATGTGGTTCTCTATCTCCTTTGACTTGACAACCACGTCATCAATATAAACCTCAACCAACCAGCCGATCAGATCATGGAATATATAATTCATGGCTCTCTGATATGTAGCTCCAGCACTATTCAAGACAAAAGTCATCACAACCCACTCAAACAAGCCGATTGCACCATGACATCTGAAAGCTGTCTTATGAATATCTTCTTCTGCCATAAAGATTTGATTATAACCCGCATTGCCATCCATAAAGCTCAATATTTTGTGTCCTGAAGCAACATCTACCAATTGATCGGCTACCGGCATTGGGTATTCATCCTTCTGAGTAGCCTTGTTGAGATCTCAAAAATCAATGCATACCCTGACTTTGCCATTTTTCTTGATGACTGGAACTATATTGGAAACCCACTCAGCATATCGGCATGGACGAATAAAACTAGCATCATATAAACGTGTAACCTCAGCCTTGACAGCCTCAAGCATGTCGGCTTTGCACCTCCTTGGTGGTTGCTGGTATGGTCTAATCCCAGGTTTAATAGGAAGCCGATGTTCAACAATCGATCGGCAGAGTCCAAGCATCTCATAATATCCCCAAGCAAAGCAATCTCTGTATTCTTTTAAAAGCTCTATCAACTTGGTCCTGAATTCTGAAGACAAATTCTTACTAATAAATGTCAGCCTTGGTCTATCCCTTGGACCTATGTCAATTTCTTCTAAATCATCAGCCGACATGAAACCCTGTCCTTGCTTGTCGTCGAGATCATCTACTGTGTCCTTGGTGTAGACGTTTGAACCCTCCATGATGCCCTCAAAACAGTAATCTGGGCTCTCCATCTTTAATCAGCTGTATATCACAATCCGACACTTTTAGAAAATCTCCATCCCAAACTTTTCCTGATAGGCAATCAATACCATCCATCTCCCAAAGAGCTAAATCGGTACTAGCAACATTAACTGACCTGTCGGCTGGTACAATTTCAATTTTTTCACCTTGCCATTGAATCAAGCACTGGTGCATGGTTGAAGGAATACAACATTTAGCATGAATCCAATCCCTTCCAAGCAACATGCTATAAGAACCCTTCCCATCGATAACAAAAAATGTCGTAGGAACAGTTTTACTGCCGACTGTCAGCTCCACATTCAGAATTCCTTTAGTTTCCGATAGGTTGCCACCAAAATCCTTGAGAACCATATTAGTCTTGATAAGATCATCTGGATTCCTACCTAATTTTCTGAATGTAGCATATGGCATCAAGTTCACAGCAGCTCCTCCATCAACCATCATCTTTGACATCGGCTTCCCATTAACAAATCCGTTGATATACAATGGCTTGAGATGCCGATTCTCTGTCCCTTCTGGTTTCTCAAAGATTGCCTACTCCGGTGACAAAACTAATCTCGCCGAGGCTTCTTCAACATCATCAACATCGGCTTACCTAGCTTCAAATTCGGATGGTAGCATAAAAATCATGTTTATTGATGCAGATGTAGGAGCCTTGCCTTTAAGCAACCTTTTTGCCTTGTCATCTTCAACCTCATCGGCTGCTACGACCGTGCTCTTAACACGCCACTCTTGCTTAGTCTTTGTTTTCCTCAGTCGATGGTTAATCTCCTGTTGCACCTCCTGTAAAAGTTCCCTGTTCCTCAATCTTTGAACCCTTCTCTTCTGATTCTTGGTGAAAATGCCCGTAGGGCACCATTGTGTTTTCCCGTCTTCATCTTCACCATGATGATAATCTTTATTTACTGGGCCTAGCCTCTGATGAACAGGTATTTTTTTCTGATTTAGCCGATTGCCTCTATTACAGGATCGGCTTGAACTCCCTGCATCTTCACTGCATCCAGGGCAATCCTCAATCGATGGCAGCCTCATACCTTCATTCCAGCAAAATCTGAAAAACTCGCAGTCCCAATAAGGATCAAAACCACCATCATCTTCTTCATGATATTTTTCCTGCTGCTTGTCATATTTTCTCTGATATTTGTTTAATAATTCTAGCCGAATTCATCTGAAAATTTCGGCCCTTTCCTCCATTGGCTGTCCTTCCAGACGTATGCACCATGTTAATAGGGAAAGG
The DNA here is from genome assembly GCA_000338895.3 of Oryza meridionalis. Taxonomy (NCBI): domain Eukaryota; kingdom Viridiplantae; phylum Streptophyta; class Magnoliopsida; order Poales; family Poaceae; genus Oryza; species Oryza meridionalis. The sequence goes on along the minus strand of CM002535.2, from coordinate 15,989,106 downwards.
ATTACCATCAACCTTCATCGGCTTCTTTGAATCATCAAATTTGATCTTCCCCCCTTCAATGGCCACCTGGATTTGCTGCTTGAAGACTTTGCAATCATTGATAGAATGAGAACCAGAATTATGCCACTTGCAATACCTTCTTTTGCCTAGCTCTTCGGCTGATGGAATCACATGACCAGCAGGAAGTTGAATCTGTTTTTCCCGAAATAATAGATCAAAAATCTTGTCAGCCTTGGTGATATCAAAGTCAAACCTCTCTTCTTTTCCAGAACTCCTTACCCATTGGCATGGTATGACATTCTTGCTTCTGACCCATTCAGCTGCTGCAACTTCGAAATCATCATCTTCATCATCAGAACCGTACATATATGGATACACATGGTTGATCCTTTTGAAATTCTTCTTAGCTTCAGCAAACCTTTGCTTATGTAAAGTCACCTTCTGTGCAAGATGTGATAAACTCTCAAAATCCTGAGATGAAACTTTCTCCTTGATTGGTGATATCAATCCTTGAAAAGCCAGATCGGCTAGCTGAGAATTTATCAAGGACAAGCTGTAACACCTATTCCTCATCTCCCTGAATCTTTGAATGTAATCCTGCACAGACTCATCATGCCTTTGTTTAATTGCTGTTAAAACAAACAGTTTCATCTCATGAATTCCAGTGTAAAAATAGCTATGGAACTGCTTCTCCAAATCAGCCCAACTATTGACAGAATTGTATGGTAAGGAAGAAAACCATGTGAATGCTGATCCTGACAATGATAAAGGAAACAACCTAACTCTCAATGCGTCAGTAGCCGATGCTTCACCACATTGAGCCAAGAATCGGCTGACATGTTCATAAGTTGAAACATTGTCCTGCCCTTAGAACTTTGAGAAATCCGGCACCTTGTATCGGTTAGGCAATGAAATCCTTTCAAACCATTCAGGGTAAGGATGCCGATACAAGTTCCTAGTGTCCTTTGGTTTAAGCCCAAACTGCTCCCTCATCACATCTGCAATCATATCAGCTCACGGGTACCCCTTCTGTCTGCTGCTGTACCGGCTCAAACTGATTAAGTTGAGGAGCAAATTGAGGCTGAGGCGATCCTGCCTGCTAATACTGAACATGAGGTGATGGAGGCTGGTATTGATAATTCAAATTTCCTCCTTGATAATTCAGAAAATTCAGCTGAATATTGTACACCAAATGTTCAGGAATAACCTGAGGTACAACTGATTGATCGGCCTGTAAATTATGGACCAAGTGTTTAGAAATAACTTGATTCACAGTGTGTTGCCATGGCCGATTGTCAGTTGTTCTCAACCTAGCCGATGCATGTTGCACGTTTTGCTGCTGAGTCGGCTGAACTGCCTGCTGCCTCTGTTGAGCTTGTTGGGTCGGCAACGGCTGTGCTGGATCGGCTGTCTTCGGGTTTGGCAAAAACATTGTAGCAACCTGCTCCTGCGTCAGCCGATTGACATTTTGCCCAGCATGTTGTGGCTGTTCTCTGGTCAACAATCTAGGGTTAACCATCTGTCTTGGTGCCGATGATGCAGCTTGTGCAGTAGCTGAAACTGAGGTCGTCGGCTGAACCGACAGTGTATTGGAGGCATTCTGCTAGTTTGCTGTAACCAAAGACCTGTAATTTGGGAAAACACCTCCTGGTAAATAAACTGGTCCTGAGGCTTGGTGCTCGGCTATTGAACCATCAGCAACAGTCTTTACCATATTAGTTAAGGTATTAACTAGCACTCCAGATTGATTGAACAAAGCATGCTGCACAGTGTAGTCGATCTGATCTTGAAAGTTATTGAACTGCAACGGCTCCTGGTTGCCATCTACACCAAGGTCTTCAACTAAACCATCTTGAGGAACATCACCTTTATCGCCTGAGCTAGCTGCAGTAAGTTTGTCACCTTGAGATGCACTTGAGCCGACCTCATCAGCTGCAACCACATTCAGCTTGTATTTCTCTACAATGGTTCCTCTGTGGGTCTCTTGGAAAGAATTCATGAACTTATCGTTCACGTTGCTCATCATCTGTTCAAGTTCATCCCTTTGCTCAGCTGTCAGTCTATCAAATGTGATTGGAACAATGTTGGTTGTATCCACTTCAGCTGATGGATTTTGGGCTCCCGTTTTGTTCACGGGAGGTTTGATTCCGGTTCCTGGTGACGGTGGCGGTTTTTTGGCCATCAGGAAAAAGTTGTTGAAAACTCGGGTCCCACCGGGCGTGCCAAGAGCGTGTTGATGCAAAAACATGAGGCCTGGGAGATCTGCTTAACTCCAGTGCAGGTCCAAAAAGCTTGCCTTCTAGGTTCGTGGGCGTGCCAGTTGATTTGATCCTGCAATCAACAAGAAATAAAGAAAAGGAAACCGCGGTTAAATCTACAAATGATAGCCGATCGGCTAGTTGCCGATGACATATCATTTATCTTGGAGCCGATGTCATATGTGAATCGATCGGCAGTTGTGAATGGGTAACTTAAAACTAAATCTACTCGATCGGCTGTAGATGTTAACAATATATAATCTTTGTGTTGATATACTAAAACCAAGTGATTGGGATAGATCGGTCGCCATGCCGAGACAGTATAAATCACTTAGATCGAAATATATATTAACACTGAGATTATAGATGTTTACAGCATAGCCGATCAGACAGATCTAGCGTGTATCGGCTAATACTCCGATACTGCTCTATATCAAGATATTAAAGCAAGTAAAATATATCAAACAGGAAGCTTAATACATCTAAATGCAGTAGGATCTTAACATAAAGGGCAGATCTAGCATAACAATTAAGCATATAAATCATAAGGCTAAATCAGGTAAGATTGGCTGAAACCCCGATACTACCCTAACTGACAACCAAGAAGCAGGCTAGAGATTATTATTCTAAGCACGACTTATGAGATCAAACCTAACTGATGCAGCCATAAGTATGAAAAGAAAGGTAATGTCTAGACAATCAAGCCGTTGGAAGCTTCATAGGGTGGTGGATATTCTATATAATCTAAGTCAACATCGATATTTAACCTAGTCGGTTGCCTTCTAGTGATAGATGTTAGCCGACTGAAGGTTAGATAACTTGACAACATACATAGACAAGATTAGAGTATCATAATGATGGAAGCACTAATCCCAAGAACGCAAGCCGCCATAAGAAGTCGTACCTCTAGTTGAAGATCGAAACCGATGCAGCTCAACCTGAAAGTAAGAACTCGTCGAAACAAACGAAAGTAAAAGGGTGGCGATGCGCCGAGATTGTATTTGAACGTGTGTTGTTTCTTACATGGGCCTCGGGGTCTATTTATACCCGAGATTAAAAAATATGTCCTTGTCGGACACGACATTTATCTCTGACGAACTCTAAAATACCATAAGTCTTTGCGGCAGACTTTTGCCTAAACTTATCTCTAAGGAAATTACATAAAATATTCTAATTAATCAATACAATTGCCTATTCAGGACTCAATCCGAGTGTGGCAATCCGTGCGAAGCGCATTAACTCAACCCAATGACATACACCGAGTCGTATTGCTGGAATCGGCTCAATCGGCAAACCATGTCCGACTCGAACTCTGCCAATCTTGGTTGTAGCCGATTTGGACTCCAGCCGATTCTTGCTCTGTTTCTGAAACGATCTTGAACTTGGATTCCGCTTTGATCTAATCTTCATTTCCGATACTCAGATTACCAAATTTGGTCGTTAACTGGCGCCCACCCCCTTGTGAGACCACGAGTCGTCGGAGTACATCACCCATTGCTTTTCGACAGGCTAGGGCTCTGGGGTGAATGCCGGCGTCCATTTAGCCACGAAGTTAGCGAGGACTTGGGATTTAATGCCTGTGCGGGCAACAAAATGCAAATCGAACGGCGACAATTCGTCCGCCCACTTCCTCAATCGCCCAGCTATCTCCTTGCCCCGCAGTACTTCGCCCAGTGGATAATGCGAATGTACTATGATCTTATGAGCCTGGTAATAGTGTTTGAGCTTTCGAGAAGCCATCACCAAGGCATAAGCAAGTTTCTCCATCTCAATGTATCTGGTCTTCTCCCCCTGGAGTGCCTCAGACACAAATTACACTGGTTTTTGACCCGCTTCGGTCTCTTGTACCAGGGCCGTACTGACTGCAACGGGCAAAGTTGCTAGATAAAGCAACAATTCGCTTCCTGCTGCTGGGCTGACGAGGGCTGGTGGGCTTTGAAGATGATGCTTGAGCTCGTCGAAAGCTGCTTGGCACTCATCGGTCTAGTTGAATTTCCCCGCCCCCCGAAGGGTTTTGAAAAATGACAGACCTCTTTCAGCTGCTTTTGATAAGAATCAACTCAGTGTCGCAATTCGCCCCGTGAACTTTTGTACTTGACGTACGCTGCATGGTGATTTCATTTGCTGAATGACATCTATTTTCTCGGGGTTCGCCTCAATCCCCCTTTTCGACACTAGAAAGCCCAAGAGTTTACCCGCGCGGACGCCGAAAACACACTTCTCCGGGTTCAGCTTCATGACTGCCGCGCATAGGTTGTCGAACGTTTCTTGTAGGTCCAATGCATGGTTGAAAACCTTGCGGCTTTTTACGACAATGTCATCGACATATGCTTCAATATTTCAACCCAGTTGGGAGCTTACGACTTTGTACACTAGCCTGGCGAACGTAGCTCCTGCATTCCTTAGGCCAAAGGCCATCCTGAGGTGGCAAAAGGTGCCGATGGGCGTGATGAAGGCTCATGCGAATCTGATGGTATCCGGAGTATGCATCCAAAAAACTCATGAGCTCGCATTCGGTCGTCGAATCAACCAGCTGGTCGATCCGCGAGAGAGGGAAGTCATCTTTTGGGCATGCCTTGTTGAGGTCTGTAAAGTCAACACACATTCGCCACTTGCTATTTGACTTCTTCACCAGCACCGGGTTCGCCAACCACTCTGGGTGGTCGATTTCTTGTATCACCCCTGCTTTGAACAGCTTTTGCACTTTGGCTTTTGCAGCTTCTTAGTGATCTGTCGACATCTTCCTCAGCTTCTGCTTCCTTGGCTTGGCGTCTGGCTTCACAGCCAGGTGGTGCATGTTGAGGTCGGGCGAAACACCGCCCACTTCGTCAGGCCCCTAGGCGAAGATGTCAATGTTTTTCTTGAGCAAGGCTAAGATGTTCTTTATTTCTTCTTCGCCCAGGTTGCCTCCCAAAGACACAGTCTTGGATGGATCGGCATCATCGATTTGCATCTTGACAACCTTGCCATGTGGAACGGGCTTCGGCACAAGCCTGGTTCGTTCTTGCCCTTCGGCTTCAACAGTATGTACTTCTCTGCAGATTGCGGCCGCATCGGCTTGTGGAACAGCCGAAGCTTGGAGCCCCATGACCACGATCACACTAGCTGGGCCAGGCATCTTGAGTTTGAGATAGTTGTGGTGAGAGATGGCCTCGAACTTGTTCAAGGTGGCGCGGCCGAAGATGGCGTTGTAGTTGTATAGGATGTCCACAACATCGAAGAGTATCTGCTCTTCGCGCTTGTTCTCTTATGTGCCGAAGGCGACCGCTAAGTGGACTTGACCCAAGACTTGCACAGCTTCACCCCCAAAGCCATGGAGCGAAGTTGGCACTTGACACAGCGCTAAGGTTGGTAGTGCCATCTTCGCATTTGTTCCGGCGAAGATGACGTCTGCCGAACAATCCCCATCGACCAGGATGCGACGGACTTTAAAACTAGCGATTTCCGATGAAACCACCAGGGGTCTTGATGTGGGAACAAGACTCTTTCGGTGTCCTCCGGTCCGAAAGAGATCTCCTGCGCCAAATATCTTGGAGCCCCTTTGTTCGCCGATGTGATATTGTGTACCGCCCGGAGTTGCATCTTCTTTTGGCATTTCGATGGTTGCGACGGGGGGTCGGATCTTGTTATAACTTGGATCACTCTTCGCTGCCCGTCTTGGCGCTGGTCGGCTAGAGGCGCCCGTTCTTGCGTAGCTTCATGAGGTACTTCTTCAGCTTTAGCTTGTTGTTGCCTTGGGGCTTGGGCGTTGCCTTATTGTCGAATGTTTTGGCACTGCTCAGTAGTGTGCAAAGAGCGTTCGTGAAACGCACAGTACAAGTCTTTTTGACCTTCTTGCGAGGAGGCTGCTACTGGCTGTTTGCTTGTTGTGCGTCGAACTCCTTGCGGAGGGCTTGGACGTCTTCGACAGCCATCACTGCTCTTCTGACTCGGTCAGTTCTGAATTTTTTCCATGTCAGGGGAACTTGGTTTGGCCTTGAGGACTGCCCTTGGTTCGTAGGCTGCGGCTGGCGAACCACCACAGGTGTTGGCCCGATGGCTTGCGTTTTAGCTTGCACGGCGGCGGCGGCTGCCTTGTCGTATTCGGGCTGGATTTCTTGCCTCCGCTTGGTGTCTTCTTCGCCTCGTGCATAGCCATCAATGATGCGAAAGAGGTGCTCGATTGTCTTTGGCTCCTTGCGGGCAATTTTCCTTGTGAGTTCGCCCTCAAGCAAGCCGACCGAAGCGGTGTTGATGACGGATGCCTTTGTTATGTCTTGTACTTGGCATCGTGCCTACGAGAACCAGCGCATGTACTCCCTTGTCGATTCCCCTGGCCTCTAGCGAATGCCGAGGAGATCTTGTTGGGTCTTTGGCTCCTCATAGGTGCCTCGAAAGTTAAGAACAAAGATAGCTTCATCGTCGAGCGCGATGCTGTCGAGTGTATGCTATTAACAGGCAAATTAAAGTACCAAGATCGGGTGATGCCGTCGTGCGCGAGGTGAATTAGCTTCGTCTTAGTGTTCTCATCGCCATGGGGGGCTTCGATTGCGGATTCTTAGATGGAGAGGAACTCCTTCGGGTCTGATTCGCCCGAATATCTTGGAACGGGAGGGTACTTGAACTGGGGGTATATGGGGTGACTCTTGATTCCCCAGCTTAGTGGCAAACCCTTTTCACCACCCGGCTTGATCATGAGACCTTGCTGAGGGGGCCAGCTTAGCTGCGGGTATGGAAGCGCGAATGGCGAAGTCATGGCTTGCACACGAGGTTGGGCTAGAGGGGTTGATTGGTGTCCCGCGCCGAACAAAATTGCCTAGGCTTGCTAGTCCGTCGAAACGGCCTGTGCCGCCACGGTTGGGTCGATCATGGCTTGGGTCCAGGCTTGGTTCGATGATAGGGCCGTTCCGAACCCAACAGGCACGGACTGCATGAAGGTCGTGGCCACTTGAGTCATGGCGCTTGGGTCGAACTGTGGTTGTTGGCTTCATGGCGAAACCCCTTGAGTTAGCTTGTTCGCCTGACTTGGTACTGGGAAAACACGAGGCCTGGAAGATCTGCTTAACTCCGGTGCAAGTCCAAGGTTTGATAAGATGCGGGCGTGCCAGTCAGTTTGATCCTATAACTCAAATAGCTCAAATAGCCGATCGGCTGACAAGCCGATGGAGTAGTTCCAGCCAATGCCGATAATAGCCGATGCCAATACCAGCCGATAGCGATAGGGTTTAAGCAATCAGCTATATATCCAATATAGATAATGATATAAAGGCAATCGGCTGATGATGATGTAATAAAATAACAATATAATCCAGTATAAACCAATCAGCAAATAATGATACGATAAATAAGCATCGATCCGAAGGTTAAAGCATACATCGGCTGGAGGTCCGATCTCATAAAATCCACAAGATTAGATTAAAGAGTGCAACCTTTGTTGCGATCGGCTAAATCCAACTTATATATATATGCAATCCTTATTAGCCGATGCAACGTCCAGATAACTTGTCGGCTAACACCCCGATAAAACATTAGCATTAACCTATCGGCTTAACAAGACTTATATTATCAACAGCAATCTAGTAGGTCGGACCTAACCGACGCAGCACGAGATTGTATGATAATCTAATACTCGATGAGCCGATAGATCTGTCTACATTGTGATTGTAGAGATATATCGGCTAAGACAGAAGATCAGACCTAACCGAGACAGTTCTAGCTAAACCGATGCGTCTCTAAACACAATGCAATTGGAAATAGAATTGAGATATCAGGTAGGCAAATCAATCAACCACACCAGAGTGATCCAAGAGATCGAAGCGATGCAGCCTTTAACGACGCCGACGTAGATGACAGATTCACCAGGGCCCGACGGAACGTAGGACTTACCTCTTCGCCGGAGATCAAAAGCCGATGCAGCCCTGCGTCAGGTGCCCAAATTCCACGGTTGATAAGTAAAAACCTTAGGGAAGAGGGCGGCGATGCGCCGAGAGTAGTTGTATTAATCGAGATTGATAGATTACATAGACTCTGGATGTACATATCTATACCCATGGGTTGATACAAGTCCTTGTCGGACAAGAAGGAAACTATCCTAAAGATAAAAGGAAAACATAAAGTCCTTATCGGACACTAAACACACTTTCCTAAAGATAAAAGGAAACTAACAAACTATTCCTAATTAATAGATAAACTGTCATGTCGCATCCTCTTTGAACTCGGTTGCTTATGGATAAACTTCTTTTAGTAGATTGATTTCCTTAACCGAATATAGCAGGAATCCGACTATTGGCAACTCGATAACTCCCATCGGCTGATTCCAAGATGCTGCAGCCGATAGTGATTTCCAGCTGATGATGACTTTAGGGCTTACCAAATTTCACTGTTAACAGGTACGCTGAACTGGTTCGACGGCTCCCCGATTAGAGCACCTTGACTTGGGCTTCTGATGTGCACTAGGGTTCCCGATCTTCCGAAAGGTTCTGATAATCAACGATTTGGGCGGAGTCACGACACAAATCGATTCGGCTTCTTGAACGCACACGCTCTTGAGCCCTACAATCGCAGCACTACGTCTCCTCAGGTTATCACCCGTGTCGAAACGCAGATGACCTCGCCGAGAAGGCTAATCCCTGTTTGCGAATCGAAGAACACAAACAAGAAAGAGATAGAATACAACCAAAATTGCATATGAATAATCTAAGCAAAACCTAAACCATAAAGATGATGGTGGGTACTCATATATAGAGTTTAGGGTCGTGCAACCCCCTCTCGATGCAACCCTAATGGGTTCCAACACGATACACGGCCCAAAGGCCCAAATACGGTGACGCAGCACCGGGACAGATTCTGGATGTCAAATTGTTCGGTCAATTCCCATTGACTTAGAAAGTATTTTGATGTGGGACCAAAAACATTGGAAAGGTTATCTTCTTAGCTTTCCATCCATATAAAGAACGCCCCAATCCGAGCACGTATGCAACCTGTGCGCCCGTTTTAGTGCAGACTGGTCCTAGACTCCGAATTGCACTCGAGGTCGACTTGGTTTGGGCCTCCACCTTGACTTGGACGACCTCGATGATCATCCATGACTCTAAGTCCTTCTCCAAGTGTCTCCTTGTCCCCACCATTGTTCCTAATCACAATATAAACATTAGGTAGCAATCTATTCTCAAATTCGTACCAAGAAGAACATAGGAACGAGCTCACCTCAAAATTCAATTGTCGCGCACGAGCTCGTGTTATCGGTCCTTGAATGACCGTTGGAGAATTGTTGTGTGTATCCGAAGGAGTGATGTCCACATCATCCTCCCCCTCTTGAATTGATGTTGTCCTCGACTCAAGCTCATCTTCTTCTCCCATGTATGGCTCAATTATGGAAATCTATCCTTTCTCAAGTGCAACCAAACTAAATCACCCGGTTCAAGCTTCACTTCTTGCCAACCTTTACTACCAGCAATTCTATACTTTTCAGTTATCATTTCAATATTCTGCTTAGTTGTCTCCTGCATTTCCAAAATAAAATCAGCACGTGCCTTAACATCATTGTGAACCCTCTCACTAGTAGGTAAAGGCAAGATATCAATAAGGGCATGAGGGTTGAAACCATACACTACCTGAAAAGGACTTACCTTGGTAGTAAAATATGTTGCCCGATTGTATGCAAACTCCACATGAGGCAAACATTCTTCCACATATTCAATTTTTTCTTCAAAATAGCCCTCAACATGGTACCCAAAGTACGGTTGACTACCTCAGTTTGTCCATCTGTTTGTGGGTGACATGTTGTAGAAAACAATAACTTTGTACCCAACTTGTTCCATTGTGTGCGCTAAAAATGACTTAAGAATTTTGTATCACGATATGAAATAATAGTAGAAGGCATACCATGCAAGCGAACAATCTTATGGAAAAACAAATCAGCAATATCAACAGTATCATCACTTTTATGACATGGTATGAAATGTGCCATCTTAGAAAAACGATCCACCACAACAAAAATACTATCCCTCCCCCTCTTAGTCCTAGGCAATCCCAAAACAAAGTCCATAGAAATATCTGTCCAAGGAATAGAAGGTACAGGAAGAGGCATATACAAACCATGTGAATTCAAACAAGACTTAGCTTTCTGACAAGTGGTACACCGTGCCACGAACCTCTCAACATCTTTTCTCATCCTTGGCCAAAAGAAATGTAAGGCCAAAACATCTTCTATCTTCTTAGCTCCAAAATATCCCATCAACCCTCCTCCATGCGCTTCCTGTATCAACAAAAGACGAACGAAACCAACTGGAATGCATAGACGGTTATCTCTATAAACAAATCCAGCATTGATCACAAATTTGTTCCAAGTACATCCCTCTTACCAATTCAACATCACTTCTTTAAAATCAGGATCAAGCGCATATAGTTCTTTAATTGATTCAAGTCCAAAAATCCGACAATCAAGTTGGGACGAGAAAGTATGGCGCCTAGACAAAGCATCAGCAATGACATTATATTTCCCTTTCTAGGAAAAGATTCAATAAATTCAACCCACTTAGCATGTCTATGACTCAAATTATTTTGAGATCGAAGATACTTAAATGATTCATGATCGGAGTGAATAACAAATTCTTTAGGCCACAAATAATAACGCCACGTCTCTAAAGAATGTACAAGAGCATACAATTCCTTATCACACGTGGAATAATTTAAAACAGGACCATGCAACTTCTCGCTAAAGTATGCAACAGGCATACCATCATGCATCAAAACACCCCTAATGCCAACTCCACTAGCATCACATTCTAACTCAAAAGTCTTACCAAAGTTTGGAAGTTGCAGTAATGGTGCGTGTCTAAGCTTGTCCTTCAAAGTGTCAAACGACATCTCCTGTGTCTTTCCCCAATGGAAGACCACCCCTTTCTTCGTCAACTCATTCAAGGGTGCAGCAAAGATGTTGAAATCTTTGACGAAACGGCGATAGAATCCTGCAAGACCAAGAAAATTTCTCACCTGTGTGATGGTTTGGGGAACCGGCCAACTCTTTATGGCTTCAATTTTCATCTCATCCACCTCAATTCCCTATGGATAACAACATATCCAAGAAAAGAAACTCGTTCCGTGCAAAAGATGCACTTTTCAAGGTTAGCAAACAAACGTGAATCACGTAAAGAATTAAAAACAACACGTAAATGATCCATGTGTTCATCGAAAGACTTGCTGTAAATCAAGATGTCATCAAAGTAAACTATCACAAATCATCCAATAAAAGACCTTAAAGCCTCATTCATTAAGCGCTTGAAAGTACTAGGTGCATTAGTCAAACCAAAAGGCATTACTAACCACTCATACAATCCAAATTTAGTTTTGAAAGCTGTTTTCCATTCATCGCCAAGTTTCATTCTAATTTGGTGGTAGCCACTTCGCAAGTCAATCTTTGTGAAAATTATATAACCACACAACTCATCAAGCATGTCGTCTAACCTAGGAATAGGATGATGATATCGAATAGTAATATTATTAATGGCTCTACATTCAACACACATTCGCCAAGAACCATCTTTCTTAGGAACCAAATTTATAGGAACTGCACAAGGACTAAGGCTTTGACGTAGATACCCACGGTCCAAAAGATCCTGAACTTGCCGCTAAATTTCCTTAGTCTCCTCGGGGTTGGTTCGATAAGCAGCACGGTTTGGCAATGATGCTCCCGGAATCAAATCAATTTGATGCATTATCCCTCTCATAGGTGGCAACCCCGGAGGTATCTCAGCTGGAAAAACACCCTCATACTCCCACAAAATGTTAGCAGCAGGAGGAGGTATCGAGCTATCAATATCATCTAGAGAGAACAAAGCTTGTTTGCATATCAAGGAATAGCAAATATCATCATCTGAAATTTCAGTAATGTCACATTTTGTTGCAAGCATAACACCACCCTTCAATTTAATTCCCTCAACCTTAGAACTAGGTGAAAGCTTATCCTTTTTAGGTGGGAAAAAAGATTTAGCAACTTGCTAATTTTCAGATTCAAGTTTCAAACTAGCAGCTCATTCTTTATGAGCTTCTACAATTTTAGCAGGGGTCAAAGGTAGCAAAGTAATTTTCTTTCCATTATGCACAAAAGTGTATTTATTACTTCTACCATGGTGTGTAGCATCATTATCATGTTCCCAAGGATGACCCAACAAAAGTGAGCAATCTTGCATAGGAACCACATCACAATCAACAGAATCTGCATATAGGCCAATGGAAAACGAAACCCTACAAACCTGTGTTACCTTTGCTCTTCTGGAATCATTTAACCATTGAATATGGTAAGGATGTGGATGTGTACGTGTGGTCAAGCCAAGCTTCTTGACCAAATCAGAACTCACCAAATTGTTGCAGCTACCTCCATCAATGATCATGCGTGCATGGCGGTTGTTGATGACGAAGAAAATCTGAAACAAATTATGGCGTTGCAACCTCTCATGCTATTGTACTTGCGTGCTGAGCACCCACTGCACAATGATAGTCCTGTAGGCCGTTGTGTCATTGTTGGTATTTCTTGACGACATTACTAGAAATATGATTCCCAGCAATGGCGCAGAACTACTCCTGATATATTATGGTTGCAGAATTCATCCGCAAGCGCACGGATATACCATTGTAGCATTTCACCCGAGAGTATTCCAAGAGTATCGTATTTATTTAATCCCGTGGGAATATCATGGTAGAGAGAACTAGACTAATAACTTATATATTACTTGTGATAATCATAGCCTAGTCAGGGGTTAAGATAATTCATTGGTAGAGTGACACACAGCTAAGGATTCCGCTAACTCCTCCTTATCCTAAATATGACTAAGAGGAAATAGAATTGAAATGTCTCACTCCTGCACTTCTAGTATACAATATTCTAGTCTATTCTAACTAGTATACTTTATGTAGTATAACCCCATTAACAATGCAGCATAGCAAAGCAGAAACTCAGCTATGCCCTCCCGATGCATCGCAAAGTTACCCCGGGTTGCCGAGTTTCTTACGACAACTTGTCATAACCCTCCAACCAAGCAGAATACAGAGGTATATCCAACCCTAGGAAATTGTATGTAGGAATATAAACTGTGGGGAAGACGCCTGTACTGAGCTGCCACCATCAGTGGCCTGCTACTCTCCCGGTGAATATACCCCCAAATAATGATAAGTGATAACCTAAACCCCATGCTTAAGTTACTACTTATTACTATTCAGCCTTGCAATCGGTGCAGAGCATCTGAGTTCCCGGGCCATAGCTCTCGGCCTAGCCAGAGCAGACTTATGACCCGGTAATCAGACATTACACCAGCATCAATGCCAATCCCAGAAGGTTTAACTACTAAGATTATACTGATTATAAATAAACTAAGAATGGTACTCATATTCTATGATTGGAATAAAATACCGAACTTGTATAAAGATGAAATATTATATTGATAAAAAGAAAGTCTTACAAAAGAAGAAGGGAAAAGCTAAGAACTTTACCGAACTCCCCGAAGCTTCCGCGGACTCGGAACTATTCTAATTCTATTCCACTATTACTATACTAATTCTAACTTTGGAGAAATGGAGCTTCAATCCTTGCTTGAGTGTGTGAGTGAAGTGAGAAAGTGGAGTCCTTATATAGAGGTAGGTATGACGGTTGTGGAAGGGAAATTGTCCGAAGTGCCCTCCAACCGTCATTGGATTGCAATCCTGGACATCCATGCCGAACCCTGGCCTCAACGGTGGAGATGGGGGTTCGGCCAAACCATGGGCTGGCCCAAACCAGCCCACCTTCAGCTGGTGACCTCCTGGACTTCTTCTCTTTGTAGACTTGTGAATTTTGGCCCAATTGATCGTGTCAATTCTGAGTTCTTGGCCCATTCATGCATAAGTCTGATTCTCGACATCGTCCTATTGATTTATCGTCTGATTCGATGTCGATTCTCCTCCACTTTATGGTTATTCTCTTTAAAAGGTTAGTGAACCTAATACTAGTGGAATATTATTATTCTAAAATGAATATGCATTGCAAGCATAACTAGTTCTCCTCTATTTTGGTAATATTGACGGTCGAAACTGATCGCTAACGACCGTCAACAAAATCCCCCAAGCTTGAACCTTTGCTCATCCCGAGTGAAGGACGAATGGGAACAAAAACTTGGTTGTTGATCAGGTGTTGCTACTATGCTGTATATCTCAAAGGTACAGGTGCAAGGTATATGTACTCTCTCTCAGATTAAATTATCTTTGGCACAGTGGCTTACCCTTACCCCTGATTCCCACGAGACATTGCTTCTCCTTGCCTTGGGCGGTTGAAAGACAGAACAGCAATTAGAGCACCAATCACCCAATATTTGTTCAACTCTTATTCCGGAAGTTTTCAAATGATTTTGCAAAAGAAAGCCTAGTTCCTCATATGATTCACTCGATCTCTCTAAATGTATCAATATGAATTCCTCACCATTTTTGCCTTTTTGATTCCTACTCTAAGATTTAATATGTGGAGCTCGGTAGGGATCAAACATGGCATACTTGCATTCACATTTATTACTAAGTCAAAAACTTATGCTAAAGCGGATAACTAAACATACTCAAGATCAAGATCGTGCAAAGTGTGTGATATATGATCGAAATGATATATGAAGAAAATAAAGAAAATGCTTCTCCTTTGTGCTTACTTTCTTCTCCCAAAAATCATTCTTTATTGATTAGGAGAGGGCATGGCTACACTTTTTTTTCTTTCAATATCATGCTCATGCTTGATGGAGCATAACTTTATTATTTCTATTTTATAGCCATGCCTTTCCCTCCTTCTCTTTTTTTCTTCTTTTTGAAAGTACTTTCTTTTTAAGAGAAGAAAGCACATGAAAGCATGGAGAATTTATTTGGTGGTAATATGGAAATGGAATGGAATGGAATATTGCTAGCTCCCAGTGTAGGAGTTTAGCATGTGCATATATGTGGGTGTATGATCTTGATCATAGAGCATGAGAAGTATCTACACAAGTCACAAGAGTTTCACAAAGTTCAATGGAATGGCGAGTAACCAAAATGTATATGGTTCAAACATGATAGCATAATTTTGGCTCTGCTAGGAATTTATATCAAATGAGGAACCTCCAAATTTATCATTTTGAAAAACAAATCATCCGGAATTTAAGTCAAACTAGGACCAGGATCATAATAACTCTTATTTACTATCTCATATCTTACAACAACCTAAACTCAGATTAGCAAGTGCACCTCATTTACTTCAGGTTCCCAGATAATTGTTGGCTACTTTATATTTAACCTTTAAGAGAGCACTTACCTATAAACCCATATATAAGAGATATAAAACAGAGCAACTATTCATCATTTCAACAAAGAGAACTAGTTTGTCTTACCTAGCATGACTCAAACCTATCCTATCTTTTTGGTATTTTCTATTTTGCAAATTTTTATGTTATTTTCAGGTTTATAAGATGCAATTGGAAAGCAAATAGGCAATTGAAAGGGGAAATATGCAATGGGATACAAGTTACCTCAGTGGAGGGAGAGATGTCTCCCCCCTCCCCCCCCCCCCCCCCCTCCAAGCTAGGCTTTCGCTCAGGGTCCGTGATACCGATTGCACCCCTGAAAGCGGAAGTACGCTTGAAGGTCATCGTGCCATTGCTGCATCATGCTGTTGATGTTGGCGAACTGAGCATCAGCAGTGTGTTGCCATTCTTGCATCTGTGCTATGTGTCCCCTTAGGTTGTACAGGATCTCTCCCGTTTGCACATCGAGGGTATCCATTCTCCTAGTGATTTCACCCAAGTCCCAACGAGAGGAACTTGAGCGCCATTCACCTAGAGATGAAGGCATACCACTCGATCTGGGTGGTTGATTGTCCCCCCATTGCATGTCATGAGGTGCACGCCACCGGTCCTCACTGGCACTTGCCCAGCATGAGACTCCGATGCTGTGGTGTGGAGCTTGGGTCCATCCGGGTGCATCCCTAGTTGGTTCCCAACCTGCCTCATACATCTGTACGGGTATTGAGGATGATGAACCTTCTCATTCATTCATTGCCATGTTGCGAGTCTCCCTGTATGCTCCGCCTGCATGAGAATGGTTAGTTCATGGCATTTGTACAAATGATATCCCGCATTTGGCAAACGGGATTTCATTTGTACAACCGGGGAAAAAGTATATCAAAGATCCATCTACTCCATGTTTTAGAATATGCCCTTGCACTAGATAATTCTCATCAATACATGGACGAGCGGCTGAGATGAAAGCAATCTGGTCACTAACGACCCCTAGCCCTTTCACTATCCGGGTAATCAGAGAAGTGCACTCAACAGGAGCAGAAAATCTTATACTCTCTAACCATTGTCTTATCATACATTTCACAGGAGCAATTTTGATCTTTTTAACCATGGCAAACATAATAATTAATTCATCCCCCTTAATGGGTCTAAGATCACCTCTAGGAAACAAAGTCATAGCAATCCATTTGTCCCTGAACCTAAGTGTAAGATTATGGATATCATTCGTACTAGGTTTCCTGCAAATTGGAGCACCAGAAATATCTTCCCAAAACCTATTTTTCTCGAACCCAGAAATTTCTTTCTGGAGATCGATTTTACAGGAATCGTGAAAACCAAGAAGTGTACTTAATCCTTTCCATGTAAGTGTATATTCTTTATGGAAAAAGCGAAAGGAAATTCCATCTTCTATTTCTTTCAAAGTGCACAGAAACTGCAAAGTAAGTAAACGAGAACCAGGCTCATCTACCACAGCAGATCTCTGCCAACCAACAGCTTTCCAAATAGCACGAAAATCAACATCCATACCTATCTTTTTTAGCTGCTCCGGAGAGTATTCTCGCGTGTGAGCATACTCCCGGTCACTCAGCATGTAGTAGGCTTGTCTTTCCCGATCATCGACAAGGTCGAGGTCGGTGTCATTCAGGAGACGCAGCGGAGCTTCGGCGTCCTCAATCGAGACATCAGCTGATGAACGAGCGCTAGACTCGTCATGATGACTTGATGAAGAGCCGGACCCCTTGAACAGACGAGACAGTCACCTCCTCATTCTGCACAATGGAGCAAGAACGGACTAACTCAGCGGGGGGTTAGAATAGCAAGAGTTTCACCCGCCGTTTAGTTTCACCAAAGCAAGGGAGGCTATCAAAGCTTGAATGAACTTGAGAGCAAACTTTGGAGAGGGAATGAAAATGTGTTGAAATGGGGTGGAGTTCCCTCTCCCGGCCGGTTGGCTTATATAGTGCACCCACCATGGTCAAATATGACATGTGGGGCCCACTAGCCGTTGTCTCGAAAAAGGAGATAGTTGGCCATTGCCTGGCCGGTTTGGCTGAACCAGTGGGTTGGGCCGAACCCCTGGTGGGCCCAACCGGCCCCACTTTCGGCCATTGGATTCCAACGGTCAGTGTGGTCGTGGCACAGTGAATTTTATTTTGATTTGCTCTGAAAAATTCATTTGAAGAATTTTCTCAAAATTCAAAAATCCTAAATGCAATTTTGAAATTCAAAAATGTGTTGATGCAAAAATTTAAATTGTTGAAAGCAATTATGCGGATACATGCCAATTTACCTGTTGGCGAAGGTCGCGCCATTTTTGGTCCGACATGCAAGCCCGTACCTCCTTTTAGTTTAGTGCGCGGATTTTCCACCCGTTTCCAGAGGCGATGGAGCGAGCGTCTTTGGTTTTTCCTTCCACACCTTCTTTGGTTTTGGTGCGGGAGATGGCTTCCTCTGAGCCGACTGCTCTAGCTACTTGGCCGGTACGCCTGATTTTACCGGTGTCTTCCAATAACGGTTCCTGGGCATCGTTGTTTCCATCTCTAGGAAATTCTGCATAAACTTTACCAGGTTGTCCGTTTTGGGCGGCTCCACTTCGACCACTTGAATGCTCTGCGGGTTTGGCCCGTACTTGATTCTGACCATGGAGCATTGTTCAATCCTCGGCTGAAACTCGAACTTCTCTTCCTTCCCATTAATATGGAAATGGATACTCTCCGTTCCCACATCAATATTGGCTCCCGCGGTGCTAAGGAACGGACGCACCAGGATGAGTGGTGTTTCCATTCCACGAAGTCAACTGGGATGAAGAAATACCGTATCTTGACTGGCACATCCTCCGCTATCCCTGCCGGGTAACGGACTAACGAATCAGCCAGCTGTAGGCACATCGGTGTTGGTGCCAACTCCGTGAAGTTGAGCTTGTCGAAGACGTCTTTGGGCATGACGCTGACACTTGCTCCAAGATCACATAAAGCTTGGTCGAACTGCTGTGCCCCGATGGAGCATGTGATCGTAGGACACCCCGGATCTTCTTCTTTTCCGGGAGCTTGTGGAGTATGACATTGCTGCACTGTTTCATCAGCTTGACCACCTCTGTTGTTGGGAGCGGTCTCTTGTTGTTGAGGATATCCTTAAGATAACAGGCATATGTTGGCACTTGCATGGCATCCAACAACGGCACGTTGATGTGAATCTTCTGGATTATTTCAACAAAATGAGCGAACTGCTCGTCCACTGACGGTTTCCTACTCCGTTGAGGAAACGGCAGCAATCGCGTGTCGCACTACTCCTGTGGCACAGCCTTTTCTGGCTGAACCTCTCTATCAGCAGAGTCACTAGATGGCGCTTCTCTGGTAAATCCATTAGTTCCTACAGGGTTAGGATACGGCGGATCACGAGTGGACTTACCTCCCCTCGTTGTGATCGCCTTGACATTTTCGATGGAGGGGTAGGGTTGCCCCGGAATCCTCCTAGTTTCATTTGCAAGTACTAAAGAATCCAATTGAGCTAGCTGGGTTTCTATCATCTTATTAAAGCTCAGTTGGTTTTGGAAAGTAGAAGCGAAGCCATCTAGCTTGACATTAATATTTTCTAAGACCTTGTCATTGGCAGCTAGCTTTTTACTTAAAGCATCAGTAGTTTTAGCTTGCACAAAGACGAGATCTTTCAAGGAGGGCTGGTTAGAAAAGTTATTGTTATTGTTACCTCCTTGATAGTATGGGCGTGGTTGGTTCCACCCTTGACCTCCTTGTGGACGAAACCCATTGTTGTTGTTGCCCATGTACATCGCCTCTTCACGGGTTTCCGGGCAATCATTCCTAGAGTGACCCATGCCACCGCAGACCTCACACGTGACATGTAAGTCCAAGGCCTTGACAGTGCCTTGTGGCCGTTTATCGAAGTTGTCCAAGCGTTTCATGAGGAGGTCCAGCTTAACAGCAAGTAATTTCGTCTCCTTGACGGTATGCATGCCTCGCTAATGGGTTTGGAGTCGTTCCTTGCTCCAACCCATATTGGAGACCATCTTCTCTATTAAATCAATAGCTCCTCGAACAGTTTTACAGAAGAAGACTCCTCCAGCTGCCACGTCCAGGTGGTCACGGGACACGGGAGTGAGTCCATTGTAAATGTTCTGCAGGATCAGCTAGTCGTACATCCCATGATGAGGACAGGCGGCCACATACTCCTGGAGTCGTTCCCATGCTTTAGGAATGGACTCGTCCCTTGTCTGCTGGAAACTGAAAATCCTTCCGCGAAGGGCATTGGTTTTGCCCATCGGAAAGAACTTCGAGAGGAATGTCGTACAGCATTTTTTTCCGGGTATTCACCGTTGCACAGTTGGCGTAGAACCACTATTTCGCTCTCCCGAGGAGGGAGAATGGGAACAGTTGGAGCCTGATAGTATCTAGAGTGACTCCGTGCTACAGATTTCCAGGAATTTGTGCAGTGAGCACTTGCACCCTCATTAGGCTTACGACAGAATGGGCTAACCTACGCCATCTTGATTAGGCTGGTTTTCAGATCAAAGTCACCATCTCCATGCTGACTTGGGTTCCAACTGGCATGTTACCAGCAGAGGGAGCAGCGAACTTGCAAAGAGTCTTCTCAGCCATATCGGGCAATTCTGGTGGCGCGGAATTGGCTGGTCTGGTTGCCGATAGAGTCACTTGAGGATGAATGGCACAGGGTCGGCTTCACATCACCAGTGTCTCCAGATTTGGAATTGGTCGGCAGATCAGAACTAGTCCTGTACTACCCTGTTTTCACATAAAAGAGAAAACAAACAAGGTTTGCCTACAAAGGACAATGATCATACAGAGGTAATATATAAAATTATTAGCAAGTAATAAACTCGTAATCATTTATCTTCCCCGGCAATGGCGCTAGAAATGTTTGTTGGTATTTCTTGACGACATTACTAGAAATATGATTCCCAGCAATGGCGCGGAACTACTCTTGGTATATTATGGTTATAGAATTCATCCGTAAGCGCACGGGTGTACCATTATAGCATTTCACCCCGAGAGTATTCCAAGGGTATCGTATTTATTTAATCCCGTGGGAAGATAATGGTAGAGAGAACTAGACTAATAACTTATATATTACTTGTGATAATCATAGCCTAGGCAGGGGTTAAGATAATTCAATGGTAGAGTGACACACAGCTAAGGATTCCGCTAACTCCTCCTTATCCTAAATATGACTAAGTGGAAATAGAATAGAAATGTCTCACTCAGCACTTCTAGTATACAACATCCTAGTCTATTCTAACTAGTATACTCTATGTAGTATAACCCTTTTAACAATGCAACATAGCTAAGCAGAAACTCAGCTATGCCCTCCCGATGCACCGCAAAGTTACCTCAGGTTGCCGAGTTTCTTACGACAACCTGTCATAACCCTCCAACCGAAGCAGGATACAGAGGTATATCCAACCCCAGGAAATTGTATGTAGGATTATAAACTGCGGGAAAGACGCCTGTACTAAGCTGTTACCATCAGCGGCCTGCTACTCTCCCGGCGAATATACCCCCAAATAATAATAAGTGATAACCTAAACCCCAAGCTTAAGTTACTACTTATTACTCTACAGCCTTGCAATCGGTGCAGAGCATCTGAGTTCCCGGGCCATAGCTCTCGGCCTAGCTAGAGCAGACTTATGACCCGGTAATCAGACATTATACCAGCATCAATGCAAATCCCAGAAGGTTTAACTACTAAGATTATACTGATTATAAATAAACTAAGAATAGTACTCATACTCTATGATTGGAATAAAGTACCGAACTTGTATAAAGATGAAATATTATATTGATAAAAAGGAAGTCTTACAAAAGAAGAAAAGAAAAGCTAAGAACTTTACCGAACTCCCTGTCACGCCCTAAAAATCGCCTGATTTAATAATCCGTATTTTAAATCATTTCTAGAAATTATTTTAAAAGCCTACAAGTTAAACTCTAATAATCTAGGAAAATTTTCAACATAAAATTGAGCTAGATAAAAATTTATTAAATACTTTACTTGTTCCTCTATTTTCTAGATTTTTCTGGGAATTATTTGAGCAAGGGAAGTATTTTTAATAAATGAAACATCATTTCACGAATTATTTTAATTGAAAAAGTTTTAAAAACCCTCTCCTAGGCTGTTGGGCCGAATTCGGCCCAACATTCCCTCTCCCCTCGCGCGCGCTTGGCGGCCCAAGCCGGCCCAGCCGGAGCCGCCCGCCCCCTCCTCCTCTAGCCACCGACATGTGGGGCCCACATGTCGGATTTGTCCCCTACCTCCAGCCGGCCGGCCGAGCCGCCCGAGCCGCCGCCTTCTTCCTTCGAATCCGCCTCAATCCGACCCCGTTTCTTCCGATTGGTTGAGGGGTTTTTATCCCCTTGTTGTCCTCTATCTTTTCCCCCAAAAATCGGAGCAAATCGTTGGGTATTTTATCCGAATCAAACTCGTTTTCGAGTTTATCTCCAAAACCGAGTTTTGATTTTTCCGGGTTCGATTCCTCTCGTTTGGAGTCCGATCTCTTCAATCCAAGCCTATATATAGCACCCCCTTGTCGTTCTCTCTCGTTTGCCCCCTTTCCCGAGCTCTCCCGTGCACCGTAGCCTCGCCGCCGCGCCGCTCTAGTCGCCGCCGCCGCCGGCCATCTTGCAGCCGCGCGGCGCCGCCGTCCCCGCCGTCGCTGCCGCTTGCCGTCGCCGCCTCTAGGTGCGCCAAGGGGTGGGGAAGCCCGGCCGGCCGTTCCCCTTTGCCGCCGGCCGCCGTAGCCCGCCGCCGTCGAGCCGTCCGAGCCGCCGCCGCCGCTCCTTCGTCGCCGGCCGTCGTCGTTCGCCGTTTGTCGTTGTGGTGAGTACCGTTGGGTTCGTCTCATCATCCTCTACGTGTAGGTGTCCTCCAAAACCCCGGCCGACCCTCCTAGCCCCGGCGAGGTCGTCGTCCGTACCATGCCGTCGTTGATGACGTCATGCTGACGTCATCATCCCCTCTTTTTCAGTTTTTTTTTATAAAGGAAATAGATTAAATCTTCGGAAAATCATAACTAAATAACCGTAGATCCGTTTCAGGTGGTTCAAGTTGCTAAATTTTTCTAAAATTGAGATCTACATGTTAAAAATATCCACATGTACTGTTTATGCTTGTTTTTGTACTGTTTTGTTGATTTTGTTTATTTGCTTTAGTTTCCGACGTTCCGGAGGAGAGCGTTTTCGTTGAGGAAGGTTCGGAAGCGTTTGCGGAAGCTCAAGGCAAGTCACACAGATCCTAAACAACCCTTTGAGCATGTTGAACCCGTTTAAAGCTAATGTTTTATTTCAACTTATGCATTATTTTCAAATGTCATCGGGTGGTGAGCCTTTTCCCAATTAATTAATGGCCGAAGATAATCTTATTTTCCTATGGGTTATAATTTGATTAGCTTGAACCTTATATATTGGATTGGTTCAGCTAAATGCTATATAATTGCTTAGCCATGCTTAGAAAGATAAGCTCATTAATGGGGTGAATCATATATACTACATTATTATTTATGTATTCAATGGTAGCTCACGATGGTTAATCGTGTTATAATAATTAATTAATAATTAAAACCTGGTTAAGGTGGGTTGTGAGCATGTGGTTTTGAAGGTCGTGCTCATGGCAATTAAGGACCGGTTCACGAGCTACTGTTGTGAAACATTTACCGTGCCAACCACAAGCCAGCGTGGGCAACGGCTTTATCTTTTGTATAGCATGATTTATTATGGTGTGCCAGACTGAGAAGCGGCGAGAAGTCCGTGGGGGTCGTTGGGGAGTCGATTGCCTCTGATTTTGGAGGGGAGATTATGATCCAGGAACGGTGCACTGTGGTGAGTTGTGTTGTGCGAAGGGTATTGTCACAGTTCCTTTCCGAGGTACCGTGGTGGTGCTGAGGCGCATGGTGACATGTTGTGGGATTGTGTCTTGTGGGTACAGTGGTACACCTCTGATCAGAGTAAAACTATTCGAATAGCCGTACCCGCGGTTATGGGTGAGTCTAACAATGTTTTTCGTGATTAGTCTCACACTACTCATTATTGGTGATAAAAGGTGATAATTAAATTGACTCCTGGTTTGGAATGGTATATTTCTGGTTTGGAGGTTTGATTTGTACAACCGGGGTTGGTTGTTCAGATGAGGTTGGGCCTATGCAACACGGGTGTGTTGTATGGTGTTTATTTAATACTGATCAATTAATCCACTGTTTTACTATTCTCTTAAATATTTGCTAAATGCTGTTTATGCAAATGAGCTATATTATGCCATCCTTTGTTATCCTGTGCACTTGCATATTTACTGTGTGGCTTGTTGAGTATGTCATATGCTCATTCTTGCAATATTCATTCATCAGAGGAGGAGTGCTTCAGTGAAGGTGATGGTCTGGAAGAATAGGCTTGATCCGGGTTAAGTTGCCTGTGGAGTGGAGTCGTCATAGCTGTTCCGTAGTTTGTTTTATTTTGTTTTTCCGCTGCGTAGAATTTTATTCTCTGAGAGGAACTATCTACCTCTGTAATAATTTATTTTATCGCGAATATTAATTAGTTGTTTATTAGTACTCTATTATCAATTTGTTATTGTGTGTCTCGGCTGATTCCTGGACGGGGACTTAACACACATGTAAGCGTTTGGAATTTTGGATAGAAATTCCGGGCGTGACACTCCCCGAAGCTTCCGCGGATTCAGAACTATTCTAATTCTACTCCACTGGTACTATACTAATTCTAACTTTGGAGAAATGGAGCTTCAATCCTTGCTTGAATGTGTGAGTGAAGTGAGAAAGTGAAGTCCTTATATAGATGTCGGTATGACAGTTGTGGAAGGGAAATTGTCCGAAGTGCCCTCCAACCGTTATCGGGATGCAATCCTAGACGTCCATGCCGAACCCTGGCCTCAACGGTGGAGATGGGGCCTGATTCGGCTGAACCATGGGCTGGCCCAAACCAGCCCATCTTCGGTTGGCGACCTCCTGAACTTCTTCTCTTTGTAGACTTATGAATTTTGGCCCAATTAATCGTGTCAATTCTGAGTTCTTGGCCCATTCATGCATAAGTCTGATTCTCGACATTGTCCAATTGATTTATCATCTGATTCGATGTCGATTCTTCTCCACTTTATGGTTATTCTCTACAAAAGGATAGTGAACCTAATACTAGTGGAATATTATTATTCTAATACGAATATGCATTGCAAGCATAACTAGTTCTTCTCTATTTTAATAATATTGACGGTCGAAACTGATCGTTAATGACCGTCAACAGTCATCACAACCAAAGACTTCGTTATGCTCATCCTCAACTTTTTCTTCCTCCTCTTCCTCATCATCTTCGTTGTCGGAGGTGGCCGAGATGGCTGGGTCATTCGTTGGCGTGGAAAGGCAGCATGCACACAATAGTGGCTGGTTAGTTGCATCATGGATAGATGCAAGTTCTGGTTGTTAGCTTGCATGTAGGTGTACATGTAGCCTTGCATAGGAAATCGGGCTGCGCCTGACCACCGTGCCTTGGGCCAGCTAGGAAAGCATGGCCCATGTCCTTGCATCCGGCAAACAGGAAACTTTGGGTTTCTTCCTCCTTGCCAGCAACCATTATGCTAGATGCTTTAACATAGTCACATGGAGAAATTTTTATCTTTATCTTTTATCTCGTCTCTACTATTATAAAAGTTAAAGATGTTTTTACTGGTATTTTGGTACATCACTCGTGTATGAGTCATTTTTTAAGTTCGTTTGATTCTTAAGATCGTTCAATTTTAATAATACATAAGGAATCATATAAGAAATCTGTCTTAATAATACATAAGGAATCATATAAAAAATCTATTTAAAAAAAACTCATATACTAACTTGAGACGATCGAATTCCTAACTATAGCTCATGATTTTCTAAAAATATATATATCCAAAAGAACTCCCACAATAAATTTCATCCTAACTAAACCATATCTTAACTAGTTAAAAGATTAGTATTTTTCCTTTCGTCACATTATTTTCGTCCGTATTAGTAAGGCGTATTAGTAAGGCTTCCAGGATGATTTTTCGTCCGTCTCCCATCGTTTGCATCGCGCGCAACTTCTCTCTACTTGAGTCCGATTATAATTTTCGCTGGTCATCCGCATCACACGCACTTCCTTTCCCAACATCATCGGACTCTTCCAAAAATCTCAAAAGAAACACATACATACAAACAAATCATAAAATTCTCTCCAAAACATCCAATCTCTAGACAAATCATGACTTCACCAGGCAAAGAAACATAAGCAAAACTTCAACCAAACAAATCGAGGCAAGAACAAAAACCGAACATATCGCTAGAGCCCGCACTTCTCCTTCCTCCATATCATCGGCCACCCTTCCCAACCTTAGCATCGATGTTCCGCTGGTCCCACCACCCATGCCAGACTCACTATTTGTCTCCTCCAAGACTCCCTCAATGGAACCGCCTCCTCCTCCTCCGTGGAGCCATCGTGCCGTCCTCAACATCCTTGCCGCCTCTGTGCCGTCTCCACCATCCTCCTTGCCGTCGTGGCGGTCCTGAGCTTGGGGGCCGTTGGATCTGGCCTCCGCCGCCCTGCGCCTCCTCCTCCACCTCACGGGAGAGGAGAGGCCTCACCGCATAGGAGAGAGGGCCGGAGAGGCGCCAGCCGAAGTCAGGGGAGAGGGATTAGCACTAGCCCGCCGCGCAAGGGAGAAGGAGAGGTGCTGGTGCAGCACTAGAGGGAGAGGGAGAGGTGCCGGTATAGCGGTAGAGGGGGCGCCGGTATAGCGGCAGAGGGAGAGGAGCGCGGATACGAAGGGAAAGAAGAAGTGTGAAAGGATAAGGGGAAGGGCTCGCTCCACTCCCTCGAGAGGATAAGTGCAAGATTTTTTTTCTCATCTCGTGCTCCACGTGGCTCCTACACACGGCCACGCGGCTTGACCGGCTCGGCTGCGTGAGCGCCGGATTTCAGCGACACGATGAAATCTTAAGAAATAATCGTAGTTGATACAAAAGCCCTCATAAAACTCAGAACTGTCATCGCTGGCCTATATGCCTGTTCCTGTCTTATAATATTCTGTCATGCTACCTTGTTATAAACAACACCTATACTAATATAAAAAGGAGAAGTTATTTCATTGCAATCCTACAGGTGAAATCAACCAACGTACTTAATCCCATCCGTCCATCCGAGTATACCTTGCAATCCTATGGTGGAATTAGCAGTACCCTGGTCCCCACCGATGCCTAAATCCATCCATCGCGCATCGTGCAGTAACACCGACGCGCGCATCCATCGCCAAGCCACGTCTTCCGCCCCCATCGGAGTCGACACCTCCGCTAATGGGTTCATCGCGCTAACTCCGCCACCGATCCATCCGCCGCGCATTAACCCTGCGCCGCACCACCATCTAGAACGCTACTTCCAGCAGCTGCGCGTCTCGACCTCATCCGCCCGTTGCAGTGCCACCCAACGTCCTCCGTCTCCCACCGGCTGGTCTTCTTCACCAGGGCTACCCTTCCCCCAACCTCCGCCGGCCGCCGGCCACCGCCAAGCGTAGTAGCGTACTCCGTCATCACAGTCACATGGGATGGCTCGCCCGGCCGGACTCCCTTCAGCAGCCACCCAGCGTCCTTCGCCTTTGGGCGCATCACAACGCCCGCCAACGCTGCTCGACCTTCGTCCCCTCAGGTTCCATCTCTGTTTTGTCTTTGCTTTTTCTGAAATTTTGGTTTGTCTGCTGCATACATGCCTAACTAACAGAACCAGTCCTCTTGGTGAACATGCCTCAAGTATCAATGGTTGATACAAGAGCCATTGGTGCTCAAGGATGCAAGGGTGCAAGATGAACCATGAGAACCAACAACGGAAGCGATATGCAGGCATGCAGCTGCAATAGCAAATAAATCTATCACTAATTTAACAGGAAAAGGTGAGCTGTACACAAATGCCATGATTGGGTTTTGTCAAACAAAATTATTGAAATTCTGGTTCGGGAATATTTTTTTATTGAGATTTGTAGTTCCATTCCTTTTTTACACAAATATAGTTACCCAAACTCCAGATGTCACATCGACAACTAAATGATTATCTCTTACAAAATAGGACCAACGTATCATGTATGGATCAATTTTCTCTTAGCCGCTTAAACATTTCTGCTCGCAAAGGGAAGACAGGTATGCGTAGCACCCAATTACTTACCCTGCATACAGCCTGCATATAATATAATTTTAATAGTATGATTGATTCAGCCTGCAGAGTCTAGCGTGCACAATCCGCAGAACCCAGTGTGCATAATCTGCATACAATATAATTTAATTGCAAGATCGGTGTTTGCAAATTGATAAGAGTTTATTCATGTGTATTGATGGTCTTAACATAATGATATTTGTTTATCAGGGTGTGAATTATGGGGAAGAAGTATGGCCTGTTGCCCACTGTTTTTCTGCTTAGTTTAGACAAGATGAGGTAGCTACTGAAGTGGATCAACACGCCTTCATCAGAATTTGGTACATCTATCAATTTGGGTAAGATAATATAGAAGGATCAGGATCCACCAACATAATAGAAGTGCTTACCTTATCAATTTCATTTAAAGTATACCTTTTTATTCATTATATGCAGAGAGCATAGTCGAAATATAGGATTGCAGTTCTTGTTTCATTGATACAAGTTCACTGTGTGCAATTTAAACTTTAAAGAAACTAAATTGTGAGTAACATCATTGCAATTCCCAGAACCACCTGGTTGGGGTTTTGAAAGAATTATGGTGGAATAATTTTGAGAGAGGTTAAAATTTTCTTATTAATTATGTCAATTAAAATAGCTTCATAGATGCTTTAACACCTAACTATCACCTGTTAGTTAGACCTTAAATGTTTTCGTTTGATATTGGTTTGCATTCTGCACTTTACCTTCTGTGATAATCTGAGTCCATGTCCTTTTAAGGAATAGCAGAAAAACTGATGCTCCCTCTTCCCAAACGATGTTTAATGAAATGCTTGTTTAGTCAATGTTTTACCTAGCTCAAGTTGATTTATCTATCTGAGGTTTTTTTATGCCCCCTCCGATTATCATTGAATTAAGTCCTAGAAAAAATTTCTTACAATAGCTTTTTTGTCGTTATCTTCAATTCGTTTTATAAACCCCATAGGGATCTATCTATTAAAAACAGAGGGAAAACTGAACAAGAGCTCATAAGGGGTTAGATTAAAAGCAAGAAAGAAAACAGAGAAAACTTGACATGCCTAAGAGATGAAGATCTATTAGAACGGGCAACTGGGCAAGAGCTCTGCCATTTCATTGATAGAAGAAGGCATTCGGTCTTTATCAAGCAAAGATTACATAACTTTTAGGAAATGATTTGCCACCAATAAAAGCAAATGTCGTGCAATCATCTGATTTAAACTAAAGTTAACTCATCCTCCCTGGCTTTGCATAGCCCCATGATGTTAACTATCATTTCTGCCACCATGGCATAAGGACCATTGAAGGTTCTTTCATTTCTCTGCAGCCAGATGCACCAAGTTGTTTAGGTAACAATTCCATTGAAAAGCTTCCAACAAGTTCTGTCCGGCAAGTCACTCTCACCAGCTCAAAAAATCACCATCAAACGATGTGGTGGTTGGAAGATGCAGTCCCAGCCTATGCCAGACAAGTGCCCACACTTGTCAAACAAAAGCACAATCCATCAGGAGATGGCATGCCGTTTCCTGTTCAACTCTACACATTGGGCATACTACTGTGAGGCCATCCTCTAAGCATCAATTTATCGGCCGAAGTATCTTCCTTTGAGCAAGAAACCAATTGAAGAATTTGCATTTGTTTTCAGACCTTGCTTTCCAGATGAACATGTACCTGTTATCCTTTATTCTCTTCATATTTACTTTGTATATCTCTGCACAGTTTTCATAATTGCAAATCATTGACTATATTTGGTGCTGAATAATACAGTTTCTTTCTAAACTCGAGGGGAGATCTGAACTGCCCTACCCATCTCTTTCTTTTATTAAAATCCTCTATGCTCTAGCACTGATGCATTTCTATTAGGGTAATTTTACCATCCTTGAAAAAGTACCGAAAAGTACCATATTTTCTAATATAAAATTTGCACTTTCTTAAGGATTGAAAAATTTCTTTTTCTATTAACATAAAGTGTGCATGTGTGTCTGTGTGTGAAATGGTAAGCAACTGTTCTCAAATTTCTAGCATCTCAAGTGAATCCTGTGACCATCCCTAATTTTCTGCCTTACATGCATGTTCACTATGAATCCTGTGCGGGTTGGAGGCTTGGATCAGGAGTTGGACAGTGGTGACCTACAACTCTTCCTCTACCTACCCATCGAACTTGACATGGAGATACCCTATCATGTGTGCAGCACCATATTTTCACTCAATCTCTCAACACTGCCACTGCAAGTCCTTGTCTGATTTAAGGGTTAGTAGAGAACATGAGGTTGTTTAACTCACTATAATCCAGCTCCCTGAATGTTACATCAAAAGTCGAAGCTTTTGCTGTTTATTGCGAAATTGTTAACCTAACTTTGCTGGAAGTCAGACCTTTTTTATGATTTCAGTCTCGACTGATAACGTGTGTATTGTTTGCATGCTCACGCTTATCAATTAGTATTAGTATCATGTGAAGTCGATACATCTACCCTATAGTTTAACAAATGGTTTCACTCATTTATCACTCATCCAACGGCCCAAAATCATCCAATCCAACGCCTCAGATTACTCCCCGTCTCCCTCTCATCCCCTCCCCTCCTCGCACCCATCCTCCTCACGCCGGAAATCACGCCGCATTCACCCTCCCGTGTCTCGCTCGGCTCATCCCTCCTCTCTCTCTCTCGCACTCACCCGGCGACGCCGACGCCCCACCCGCGCGCGGTTGATCCCCCGTCCACCGCTGCTCGATTTCTCTCCTCTCCCGCGCCGCCCCTCCGCTGTCGTCGCATCCCTCACGTGCTGCCCCTCCGTCGTCGTCGGATCGTCATGCCGCCTGCCGCCGCCACTTGCTCGTGGAGATGGCGATGATCATCGAAGGTGAGGATCCCTCGAAGTTTCTCCCCTCTAAGGTGAGGTTCTGTACGGCGTCGTTTGGGCTCCGATTCGAGTGTCGCGGTGCGGGGATTGGGTGGCTAGGGTTCCGGTTCGAGTGGTGTCACGATTGACTGGTGCTTATTTCCGTGTCCACCCCGAACCGTGCTACGGAGAAGCAGAACGGCGAGCAGTGAAGAGCTCGAGGGAGGGTTCAGTGATTACTACCGCGGTGCTGCCTGGCTGCTACCTCTTTCTGCCTCTTCATTCCACCGCATCCACCAGCTTCTACTTCTTCAGTCCTTGGCTGTCGGATCGGGCTACCAACCAGTAAACAACAGGTGAGATACTGAGAATCATTCCTCCACAAAAGAGGTAAATCTACTGATTATATGTCTTTGGGTTTTAATGGTGGGTTTGGCTCCTGATTTTACTACTTTATTTGTGCAGATCCTCCCTATACGAGATGGGTAACGTGAAGATCATTGCTGCCACATATGGGTGGAAAGGTGGTTTCTGATCTTGCTTCTGTCGATTTTGCAAATTTGGACGTGCATGACATATGTTTGATGAAATGCCCAAAGGGATTAAGAATGGGTTTAATTGTCAATTCTAGCAATTCAGACGAGTTAAAGTAATTGTTTTCATCCTCCTCAGCCAATAATTTCTCAATAGGTCACACTTTACAATCTACTTGCTCATTGTAAAGTTGTTTTGTTTTCCAATAGGTCACACTTTACAATCAACTTGCTCATTGAACAGTAGCATATTCTGATATGTTTAAAATGACAACCCTGCACTGGGGATATGTTAGCTGAGGGCCTCATCGTTAGGCTGGCAAAAATATCCTCTAGATTTACATTGCTTGAAATATTTTTTTTGGACAAATGCTGCAACTTCCTTATGTGCAAACCTTGGGGCCAAAATGTCTATTCACTTATTCTCATTATATTTATTGGTCCCTTTCCTCGCACGTTTACAAAATTACGGCCCATTACCTTCTGTGTTGCAGAATGATGTTCTCATGGTTTTTTAAAAAATGGTGATAATGATAGGGACCATGATCGCCACAGGGATCACCGTGATAGAAGCAAAAGAAGATAGCATCGTGATTCTGAATATTCTGATGATCGCGATCGGCCTTGGGACGATGATTCTGAAAGGTGTTGTGACTAAATTCCTAGCCTAAGCAAATATATTGTAACTGTACTTTAATATGGGTGTATTTTATTTTCTAAACCTGAATTATGAGATGTTAGCGTGTTATTTTCCCCTGAAACATAAGTTGTTCATCTAACTTTTGTCCGAATTTACTAAATGTACTAAACGCCTGGTCTCCAGTACAGATCAATAATCAATGGAATATTCTGCACTACCCTAGAGTGAAGGGGTATATTTCTACTAAATCCAATTTCTTTTAATGCTACAAGAGGCTAGAAAGCAACATTATTCAGGTAATCAGGTTGTTGGCATATTTGAACTAAATCCAATTTTTGAATGCTACAGTGCTGCGGAGGCTAGAGAACAACAGTATTCAGTCCTCCAAATTAGATGTTGCACCATTGTTGGTGACCGGCTGACCGACATGAATCCATCGCCACTCAGTTTTAAGTTTAACAAAGTTGCAAGGAAGTTTTCAAGATATTGGGGACTTTTATCAGTTTGCCGACTCCACACTTTTTTGGCACCGTGAGCTCTAGCATCACTCATTCATCTATGTCATTGCAGTTTTGGATGCACACTGCCTAATTAGCTGTTTTTGTGATACTTGCATTATTTATCTTACAGCAGAAATCACTTCAGTTCCTCTCCTGCACATGAGGACTGCATGTTTGTACAATGAAAGTGTTGTGGGGTTTTATCAAGGTATTGTAAAACCAGTAACAAATGCAATGCTCAACAATTGTTCTGAATTCTAATTTTTGATGAATCTTCTGCTCAAAAGATGTTAAAAATTATAATAATGCTCGAGAGAATGTAGATGGCCGTTTCTGTACAAGACTTAAATTTTACGATAAGCTGTTGATTACTGGCAATATTCTCCATTAACTATTGCAATGATATCTCTGACAAAGTAGGTCAAGCTCTTCAGTCTAAATTACAGTAAGAGTTTTGATGCTGTGCCTCTTATACCTTTTGCCTTCATACTACTAGCACCATGTCTCTTGTTCTTGGTTTCCCACTATCAGTCACTCTAGCTAATTTGTGTTTGCTTTCTATTTTTTAATAGATGCAACAACGGGAAGATTGAAAAGGCTGCTGCCTGCAAGGTGTTCGAACTCACAACCTCTGGAATTTAAATGTATGAAAGTGTTTGAATAGTTCTGAAAATTTATCCTTGCTTTTCTATAAGATTGAGAGGGCTGCTTCTGGAGGAAAAAGCACACTACATGGGCAATGACAATGGGGTAGGGTCCCTCTTTTGCATTCACGGTTTTGCAGTTTATCCTTTCGGTTGATTTCTTGCCTATAACTGATTTTTTTTTAAATTCCTAGTCGAAATCATGTAAATTAGTTTGGTAGTATATCCAAATTATGCTAATGCGTGTGCACTGAAATTTAAACTTGGTCATACAGTCATACCTGATGTATTAGCTTGGATGTAATGTCAGTATGTGTGTGTTTTGACAGAGAGGGATTCAAAGGAGAAACACTCCCAAGGAGAAGGAGAAGAGCGAGGGAAAACACCAGGGTGATGTGAGCAAAATCTAATCGGGAAGCACTATATCATACTGTATGATATATTAATACACTATGATATTGGTTTCACCTCAGTGTGATATTGAAGCAACAGAGTTTGTTTTATCAAGCTATCAGGTCAAAAAAAAATGAAATCCTATTGTCAGCATTTCATAATTTTAGTACTAAATTTTTATTTTCTGAATCGATTCATGTATATGGTTTTACCAGACTGAAGCTCTTGATTTAGAGAAACTTTGCTAGAATACCGTAGCACAAGCCGCAGAGGATAGAAAAAATGATGATACCAAAGGTGCTTACAAGCAATGTGCTGTCAAACAATCATTGTTTAACTTTATAGTATAAAATTCCATTACCACTTAATATCTAGCTAACCTTTCGCGTTTGACTGAATTAATTTCACGTGTTAGTAGCAGCAGTAGATAATTTTTTTATTTTGATTCCAGATTTTCTTTCTCTTCTGCACCCTTTGGAGCATTTACCAGGTAAATTGATTTTTCTTTTGGTTAATAGATAAATATGTGAGCATGTTTTGTTGGGTTTTTTAGTTGATTTTGGGTTCTGTCATCATAGTTTATTTTCCAGTAAGGATGTTTTGCCCACAAATAATTATATGGTCACCAATTAAGTGTTACAGCTTATAATCAACTGTGGAAAAAAACCATAGGAGAATTTGTTTCACCTCAGTGCCACACAATTGAAGCAAGGCATTCAAAATGGAATAAGAAAAGTATAAGCTGTGCAGTTCAACAAATCTGAAGTATGTGGTTGGCACATGTACCTTTTTTTTACACAGAATCAATATGGGTTGTGTGGTTGAGCTTGCTTATATCTTGAGCAGCTGAGAATTCTACAGTTGTGAATTATGGTAAACATATCTTATTTGACTTGTACCATGAGTCCAGTGAACCTGTAACCAATATGTTTGTTTTTAACTTCATATGTTCATAATTTAAATTTTCCAGTGATTTTAATGGTTATGTCCAAAATTTAAATGTTCCACTGATTTAAAGGTTAGTGGACTTTTAGTGCTACAGTCTTACAAACTTTTGGATTGAAAAGGATACATGTTTCTATTGTTAACTTAAGCTTGCTGCTAGCACATCTTAATTCAACATTCCTACGTAATTTGTCACCCTTTCTCAGATCCTCCGTATGTTTCAACTAAATAGAACATATGTACTCCATCTGCCTCAATTACAAGTACCTATGCTATTTTCTAAAAAAGAGATTAAGGTTGGGGCGTGAGATGGTTGTTATTCGTTGATATGAGAAAATAGGTACAAGTAGTTGTATTTTGAGACAAATTTGAATCTTAGAGGTACCTATATTTTGAGACGGAGTGAGGAGTAAGTTATTACTACATATACAACTGAAGAATTTTCTTCCTATTGGTAAGAGCTATGTTTCATATGGCTTCTCTCAGCATTTCATTTCCATTGGCTCCCCAGTACTAGCATGTGGCACATTTGCACTGCACGGGTGATGAATTGCGGACTTGTGAGGAGTCCAGCTCCTCCAAGGAAAATGTGGTGATGGATTGCGGACTTGTGAAGAGTCCAGCTCCTGTAAGGAAAATGGGTTGATGGTTATGTAGGATGCCTTGGATCTTATGATAGTATATTAAGGTATAGGCGTTGACAGAGATAAGCAGATTTGTTAAGTGAAATTCTGACGAGAATATGAATAATATGAAATCATTATTCAAGCCAAATGTACATAAAAAAAACATGAATCTTTGGTTGGCGATTCAAAATTTATATATTTAAATACCTATGTTGCCAGCATATGCCTCTTTTGACTGATTGATTGTTGACAAATATAGCCGTAGCGTTAGCACGGGTGGATTACTAGTGACAGAAAGATGAGTTTAGTAGTATTGGACTATTTTTTAAACAGTGTTTTGGAATTGCCATAGTGATATAAATCACCACTCTTGAGAAACCAGAATCTTGTGTTGCTGGAACTGAGCTGAGATGCTGATGCCACCAGGTGATTAGAATAAACTATTTCATTTTTATTGTGAATAAGGCCAGAATCATTTGTGACCGAAAACAATGATGGCTGCATTGTTGGTAACAGAGGTGTTCCCATGTTAATCTCATTGGTTCCCTTTCTGTTCGGATTTTGCGCTCATTTTTTTATCTTACCAAACAATAAGCATTAATTAGGCTTTTTTACGCACATATAAATTTGAATTATTTAATTTTTGGGACAGATGTGCCTACATCCTACTACCACTTTGTACTTCATAATTTTTAAATTTTATGTATCATGTTCTTTACTGAATTACAATTGGAGCTAGGCTTATACAGTATTGCTCCTTTTTATCAAACATGTTGCGTATGTGTTGTTATATTTGTATAATTATATACATGTTGAAGTGATATGGAGTACATACTAAACCCTACTACATGGCTGCTGTAGTGATGTGTCAGGGAGAAAAGAAATTGAGACAGTTATATTCGAGATTAGCAAATTAGTTTTTATTATTCCGTGCTGATGAGTATCATGGTGCATTGCTGCAGTTAATGATATTTTTATCTGAGTTTCTCATGCATGCTGTAGTTAGTCTTTTTAGCTTAATCCAAATAGGGGTATTAGCATTGGAGACGTATTATTTAACTCTTGCAATATGTGTTCATGTTGGGTTGATGATTTTCAAATATAGGCCTGAAACGGGAGAAAGAAAAACAAGCAAAAATGCTACTTTAGGTGAAGGTGCTCCACAACATGTACAGAGATACTTTTTTGGGCCAAAGAGATGCAAGATTGGGCCAAATCGACTAATGCAAAGTCATGTTTCTAGTTACATACAAAATTAGACTTGATGCATATTTTTCCCTTACAATATTGTGACATAAAGGTATTTCTGCTAATATATTATGGTTTTCGTTACAATGATTAGCATTCATTGATTATTTAACATTTTTTACCTGATGTCATTTGAGGTTGACTATACTCTTTTTTCTCCCGTTGCAGCACACTCGTACTCAACTAGTGAATTAATACAATGATACTCCCTCTATTCTAAAATACAAGGCACAACTACCCTTAATCTAAAGACCAAAAATGATTATTATCATCCCATAGTTTGGTTTTTTTATTTTCTCCTGTAAATGAAGATGAAAATAAAGATTAAGTGTTTTATGTAAAACAAGATGATATTAGCATATGATTAATTGAGTTTTAGTTATTAGAAACCTGAAAAATAGATTAATATGATAATTTAGAGTAATTTTTATATTGAAAGTTTTCGCACGAAACACATCGTTTATCATTTTGACAAGCGTGCCACAAGTATTAATTTGACAAGCGTGCCACAAGTATTTAAATTTTTATCCACTTTTTTCATTGGAAACGAACGGGACCTAGATATAATACATGCACCCAATAAAATTAGAGATCTTGATGGTGGAGAATTTAAATAATAATATTTTAGTGGAGAAGATGTGTTAGTTAATGGCATGCATGTATGTATATCTTATATTATGAAATAACTTTAGAAAATAGTTGTGCCTTATATTATAGAATAGATAGAGTACTATCTACTCG
This sequence comes from Oryza meridionalis, assembly GCA_000338895.3. Lineage (NCBI taxonomy): Eukaryota > Viridiplantae > Streptophyta > Magnoliopsida > Poales > Poaceae > Oryza > Oryza meridionalis. The sequence goes on along the minus strand of CM002535.2, from coordinate 15,952,308 downwards.
GAATACTTTAATTAGTTAATTAAGTTGTTTTACTTTAGGCGAAGGACGTGTAGATTGACGAGCGATCGGCGGCGGCGAATTTACCACTGTTGTGGTATATAGCTGTTGAATTGGCGATCGATCGAGTCCAAAACTCCAAATCCCCACTGATCACGATGAAGTCGACTGGAGGCTGGAGCAGGTAGTGGACGCGTCTCCGAGGGCACGAGAAGTCGTGTTCACTGGCAGTTGCATCTACGTTCCGCTCACGTTATCAATTGGAGAGGAAATCACATCCGTAATGACTAATGAGATAGCCATAAGATAAAGAACCGGTGACCACACGTCAAAGTAAAAATTGGCTTTAAGTGGGCCATAACATAAAACGTGTGTTCCACGATCATGTCATGCATCTAATCAACAGACACATACTCCATCTGTTCCAAAGAAAAAACAACCTAGATTCATAGTATCAGGAGAAGTCACATCCCTCCTAAGTTGACTTTTGACTTTTTTTGAGACGAGGAAATATATTTGTCAGAGCGTCCAACGTAGATACAGTAAACCAAACGAATCGCGAGATCATTTTGGTTAATAGTTGGCTGACTCCACCCGAGTCGCCGCAGTCTATGGGGGTGACAGTGTCCCATCTATCATTTCGGTTTCGATTCCGAGCTTTAACGGCTAGCTTTATCGGCGTATGGATCATGGATGCGTGTCGCGCGCGGGGAGAGAAAGGGGAGGGGAGGGGCCAAAGGGCGCGAAAAATGGCAGCAGCGGTGACCGACCAAGTCACCGTGCTCCACGACACGCGCTGCCGTCGTCACCACAGACATCCACGACACGGTGCTGTACTTGTCGAAACATAAATTCGGCAATAATAAAAGGAGTAGCGCACGAGACCTAAAAGTTGATGAATGTAGAGACAAGGATTTAGACAGGTTCAGGCCCTCTCAATGAGAGGTAATACCCTACTCCTGTTTAGGGATTTGAATCCGCCGGGTGTAGTATAGATCTGACGATCATATGTGCTCATGCCCCCTAGAGGGCCTCCTGCCCACCTTATATAGGATGGGGGCTAGGATTACAAGATAAAAACCTTAACCAATACGGTATCGGTTTCCTAAATCTACTTTACAATCTTATCAAACCAGAACTTTAAGCCGTTCCATAATATACAGGGAAACGTAATACCCAAGTCATGATCCGTTACATATTTTATAAATATAAGTTATCCCCTATAACCAGTTGGATAACCATACCGTGTGGGTATGGGGTACCCCACAGTAGCCCCTGAGACCTTCACAGTTGAAAAGATAATCTTCTCTCGAACTAAATTACTCCAAAGCTGAGTGCTTCAATCATCTTCGCCATGGTCTCCCGAGTACTTTTACCAAATCAGAAGACTGTGGAGAGTTGAAAAATAATTAAATGAAATTTTGGGTGCATCGACTAGATACACCTAATAGGTGTAGCCCCCCGACTATGTGGTTAGTTGAGCAAACTGAACATATAGTCAAAGGAGTAAATAATCCAACCAATTGAGTGGTTTTTGATAATTATAGTCAACTAAGTGACTTGATAGCATATGCGGTGTGAATCCCCGAATAACATGATCCAAATGATATACCGACTGCTTTGTAGAATATGATGCGTACAACCTAAAATTGACTACGTCATCGAAAATTCACATAGCAAAACAGTTATAAAGAAGCTTGTATGTTGTGAATAAAGAAATTTGTAAAGTATTGGGCATACATCATGCGCACACTGCTTTAACAGATGTGCTTAAGTCCCTAAAAGACACACATGGTTTCACCACACCTGAAAATATATGGCATATGTGGTGTAACATCCGAGTAAATAAACTCATAAAGGATTTACCAACTGCCTAGAAAATGACCACAATATATAATCAGCCTAAGCCATAATATTGGTCAATAAAAATACACACTTACGTGGCAAAAGGCAATGATATTATATCCAATCAATTGCTTCATAAACCCAAACAGCGCCTTGACTATATAAAAAAGTCAGCGGGGCAGCTATATAAAGCTTTACTGTTCGACACCTTTTAAGATACATTGTACCAACTCCTAAAAAGTTGAGTAACTGCGGTATAAAAGGATTTTAATGTATTGGACACTCGATCACACGCACTTTGACCTAAGAAAAAAGTGCCTAAGTCCCTAAAAGAACATGACAGGCCACACCTAAAAATATGGGCTGCAGACATATTAGGCCTAAGCCAAAAAATATGCCTTCGACACTCTTTAAAGGATGACGCATGTAACATGCTCCCGAGTTATAAATCTTCCGGGTGATATAGACCAAGTGTAGCTCATATGAATAGCTTCTGATCTGAGTGATTATCCCTTATGGGATACTCCAAAATAGATATAAAAATTGAATCCCGACTGGCGTAGGGACTCAGCTGATGGCCCTCACGGGGAATAATGAGTGGTCCAGTCGTTAAGCATGAGAAATCGACTTATGGCCATGAATCCATGTTGAATGTATCCGAAACAAGTCCAAATTGAAGATATAATCCTCGCGCTTGTGTTTGAGCTGATAAGCCCCTGAGCATATAGCTTGTCATTTTGTCGTAGTCGAAATAATCCATTAGCGATCGCGTGGAGGCGAAGAAACCAGTCGGCAGCAGTCAGGTCAGCCAGCAATGAAGATGAAGGCGCCCAGCGCGGTCGGTGGTGACGAAAACAAGCCGACGGTGAAGATCTAGACACGCATTAAAAGCGATGACGAAATCCACCAATCATGAAGATGAAGAAAATAGTCGGCGACGACAAACGCAACCGACAATAATGATGATAAGCAACAATTATAGATGATCGACTATGATGACGAAGTTGCCCATCAAACAGCAGTAGAATAGGCTATGTTGAAGAGGCTTGACAGGATATTGACGAAGATGACGATGTCGGTGATCCGGTCAATAGCAGTGTAGCAACCGATGATAATGACGAAGACGCTCATCAGCATTTGCATAGCAGGTCATCCGTGAAGATGAAATAACAAGTCGGCGATGAAAGTAGGTGATGACAGAAGCAACTGAAGGTGAATACGTAGTCACCCCTTAGCAACAGCGGAGACGTCAGGGCCGATGAAGTAGAGGATCTGTTGATGATGTCAGTGACAATAATCCTTCAAATTGTTGAGAAGATGTCGAAGCTCAAATAGTTTCCTTGATGCAAGCATGTGCATAACAAAAACTGATGCAACGTCCCTTGGTTTATAAAGATAGCAATTGAACTTGTTGTTATAGCTGTTGCAGATGCTTCATTTGGAGGAAAGTAGAGGCTGTTGTCCAACTCATCAAAACTGAGCTAATTGGTTGATAATTCTAAACTCCTGGACATGTAGATTAAATCTCAAACTTGATACTTGAGAAATTTGGAGTAGATTGTGGCAGCATGGAGAAGCCAAAATTGTCGTTGAAATAATTGAAGTTGCTGAAGTAGAACGTCTGCTCCAAAGCAAAGACGAAGATAATGACTCCTAAAGTTGACTCGTTGGTTGATTAATTGATTGCTTCAGCTTGTCAAATTTTGAGAGTCTTGTATTTGTGTAGCCCCCGACTCTTTGATTAGTTGGGAAACAACTGAACATAGAGTCGAGAACTGTAGCTTCTTGTCGACGAGTAGTCATTGCTTGAGTGAAGATATGTATTGAGGATGTCCGGGTAGAAATATTGAAGATTGGAACAACACTTGTTGTAGTAAAATAACACGGCATCATATTTGGTGACATGCCGAGATGTCGAGGCTCTTGTAGACGTCGTGGTTGGTGAAGTAGCAAATCGTGCGGAGTAGAGGCTATAGAGTTTGCCGGTGCCGAAAATAATGAAGATGAAATAGCTCCACCATGGTGACAAAGTTGCACAGCCGTGATGAAGTGAACACGAGTCGGCGGCAACAGAAGCAAATCGGTAGCGAAGACGCATAGTGGAGATAAAAACACCGGTGGGCGGCAGCATAACCAGTCGGTGACGGAAGAAGCAGTCAGCGTCAGACAAGGCGACCAGCAATAAAAACGATGGCGTCCATCAGTAGTGGTAGCGGCATAAACCAGCCGTAGAGGCAAGGACACCAGTCAACAGCAGACGAGACGGCCGGCGGTGAAAACGATAAGGCCAATCAACAGTATCAGAATCATGCAGCCATGGAAGTGAAGAAACCAGTCAGCAGCAGACGTAGACAGCTTGTGTTGAAGATGATGACGCCTATTAGCGATGGCGGCGACGTGGCCAGCCGTGAAGACGATAGCACCAGTTGGCGTCATATGCGGCGGCCGGTCGGTGAAGATGTAGACGTTCAACAACGGCGGCATAATAGACCAGCCGTACAGGCGGAGACACCAGTCGGCGGCGGCGAAGGCAAGCCGGTCGGTGAAGACGTAGACGCCCAACAACTGCTGCATAATAGGCCAGCCGTGCAGGCGGAGACACCAGTCAGCGGCGGCAAAAGCAAATCGGTGGTGAAGACGTAGACGCCTAACAAGGGCGGCATAATAGGCCAGTCATGCAGGCGGAGACACCAGTCGGCGGCAGACGAGGCGGCCGGTCGGTGAAGACGTAGATGCCCAACGATGGCGGCATAATAGGCTAGCCGTGCAGGCACAGACACCAGTCGGCGGCAGATGAGGCGGCCGGTCAGTGAAGACGTAGATGCCCAACGATGGCGGCATAATAGGCCAGCCATGTGGCGGAGACACTAGTTGGCGGTGACGGAGGCAAGCCGGTGGTGAAAGCGTAGACGCCCAACAACGGTGGTATGACCAACCAACCGTATAGGCAAAAACACTAGTCGGCGGCGGTGTAGGCAAGCCGGTGGTGAAGACGTAGATGCCCATCAACGGTGGTGTGACCAACCAACAGTATAGGCGAAGATACCAGTTGGCGGTGGAAGAGGCGACCGGTCGGTGAAGACAACGACACCCAACAACGGCGGTGTGACCACCCAACCGTATAGGCAAGGACACCAGTCGACGGCGACGACGGCAAGCCGGTGGTGATGTTCTGACTGATCCATTCCTGGAGCGTAGGAGATAAGCTTAAAGCCATGAATTCCTTTTATGCATATCTGGATCTGGATCCTACAGAACAAACATATAGGATGAGTAGTATCTGATGTAAATATAATACTCGAGGAAAATTCAAGTATTTTAAAATGTTTATAAATATGTATTTCTCCTCTTGTCAATTTTGATTTCCCCGAGCAGATGACTCCGTACGTTTAAACACTCTGTCCGACTAGTCATAGCCCCCAAGCATCAAGAGTCGGCCTAGGCACTTCCCAAACATGCATATGAGTGACATGAGTTCGTCATTAATGGAACAAAGTTTCACGAATCAGAATTTACTACTCGGATACTTTTGCAATTGTAAAGAGCAGAAAATAATTTTATCTTATCTCTGTGCTTTTGATTTATTCCAAATAATACTTAGCACCTTACATTACTCGGTCCATCCAACGAGCCACCGGGTGCTAGGAATCGGCCCAAAGGCAACTATCCATCGACAAACCAAACGGAAAGCATAGGAAGATAGAACTCCATAACTCGATAGGCACTTTCGTACTCAGATTATATCGCAAGCAATCAAGATAAATATTATGAAAATTGTTTAAAAAATATGATATAACATCTGTAGCCCCCGACTCACTACTCAACAGCGAACCAGTTGATATAGTGAGGGAGAGAAAAAGGAAAATATCATATAAAAAAGAAAATTAATGATGACTTGGCTTTCTGGTCTTTCCCTTGGTGACGTCCGAGGTGGCCGATGTGGGAACAAAGTCGTCCATCAATAGCAATGAAAACACCAGCCATAGAAGCAACTTGAGGCGACTGACGATGAAAGTGAAGACGCCCATCAACAGCGGCATAATAGGCCAGTCGTCAAGGCAGAAACACCAATCGGCGGCAACGAAGGCGAGCCAGCGGTGAAGATGTAGACGCCCATCAATGGTGGCATAATAGGCCAGCCGTGTAGGCGGAAACACTAGTCAGCGGCAACGAAGGCAGGCCAGCGGTGAAGTCGTAGACGCCCAACAGCAGCGGCATAATAGGCCAGCCGTGCAGGCAGAGACACCAGTCGGCAGTGGCGAAGGCCAGCCGGTCTGTGAAGACGTGGACGCCCATGAACGGTGGCGTGACCAACCAACCGTATAGGCGAGGACACCAGTCGGCGGCGACGGAGGCAGGCCGGCGGTGAAGTCGTAGACGTCCAACAACGGCGGCATAATAGGCCAGCCATGTAGGCGGAAACACCAGTCGGCGGCGGCAGAGGCCAGCCGGTCGGTGAAGACGTGGACGCCCATGAACGGTGGCATAACCAACTAACCATATAGGCGAGGACACCAGTCGGCGGCGATGGAGGCAGGCCGGCGGTGAAGTCGTAGACGCCCAACAATGGCGGCATAATAGGCCAGCCGTGCAGGCGGAAACACCAGTCGGCGGCGGTGAAGGCCAGCCGGTCGGTGAAGACGTGGACGCCCATGAACGGTGGCGTGACCAACCAACCGTATAGGCGAGGACACCAGTCGATGGCGACGGAGGCAGGCCGGCGGTGAAGATGTAGACGCCCATTAATGGTAGCATAATAGGCCAGCCGTGTAGGCGGAAACACCAGTTGGCGGCAACGAAGGCCAGCCGGTCAATGAAGATGTGGATGCCCATGAACGGTGGCGTGACCAACCAACCGTATAGGCGAGGACACCAGTCGGTGGCGACGGAGGCAGGCCGGCAGTGAAGATGTAGACGCCCATCAATGGTGGCATAATAGACCAGCCGTGTAGACGGAAACACCAGTCGGCGGCGACGGAGGCAGGCCGGCGGTGAAGTCGTAGACGCCCAAGAGCGGCGGCATAATAGGCCAGCCATGTAGGTAGAGACACTAGTCGGCGGCGGCAAAGGCCAGCCGGTCGGTGAAGACGTGGACGCCCATGAACGGATGCGTGACCAACCAACCGTATAGGCGAGGACACCAGTCGGCAGCGACGGAGGCAGGCCGGCAGTGAAGTCGTAGACGCCCAACAACGGCGGCATAATAGGCCAGCCGTGTAGGCGGAAACACCAGTCGACGGCGACGGAGACAGGCCGACGGTGAAGTCGTAGACGCCCAACAGCGGCGGCATAATAGGCCAGCCGTGCAGGCAGAGACACCAGTCGGCAGCGGCGAAGGCCAGCTAGTCGGTGAAGACGTGGACGCCCATGAACGGTGGCGTGACCAACCAACCGTATAGGTGAGGACACTAGTCGGCGGCGACGGAGGCAGGCCGGCGGTGAAGTCGTAGACGCCCAACAACGGCGGCATAATAGGCCAGCCGTGCAGGCGGAAACACTAGTCGGCGGCGGCGAAGGCCAGCCGGTCGGTGAAGACGTGGATGCCCATGAATGGTGGCGTGACCAACCAACCGTATAGGCGAGGACACCAGTAGGCGGCGAAGGAGGCAGGCCGGCAGTGAAGTCGTAGATGCCCAACAACGGTGGCATAATAGGCTATCCGTGCAGGCGGAAACACCAGTCGGTGGCGGCGAAGGCCGGCCGGTCGGTGAAGACATGGACGCCCATGAACGGTGGCGTGACCAACCAACCGTATAAGCGAGGACATCAGTCGGCGGCGACGGAGGCAGGCCGGCGGTGAAGTCGTAGATGCCCAACAACGGCGGCATAATGGGCCAGCCGTGCAGGCGGAAACACCAGTCGGCGGCGACGGAGGCATGCCGTCTGTGAAGTCGTAGACGCCCAACTACGGCGGCATAATAGGCCAGCCTTGCAGGCGGAAACACCAGTCGGCAACAGTAGTGCCACGGCATTATATGTAAATAATAGGAAATACTAAAAGATTAATCTGATATTTAGAGATCAATCTAATAAACAACAATAAGTTGAAAGGGAAAAAATCCGGCGAAGTCGAGATTAAATCGTTGAATTCGCCAAGATTGGTCTTCCCGGATGCGTGCATGTCATTGGACCGATCCATGCTGCTGTCATGCGTGTGCACAGATCGCGGACCCCAGCCTGGATCAAATCCTAGTTGGAAGCTTCACGCGTGGTCATAACTCGTAAAAATCCGATGCCACAACGTAATACGACAGCTCCGATAATCACAACGTAATCACTCCCTGTGCATGCGTGGACACAATTGATATGACGATCTGACAGAAACTCCGACAGTTTTCTCCATGGCTTGTGTTTTCTTCACCCTGCAGTGATAGGAGGAATTCACAGCGTGGCGGCACATGTAACCATGGGGAAAAAATACCAGAAAATCAATTGTGATTATAGATCAATCTGATGATAATCATGTATTGAAACGACAAACCGATCGACGTCGAAATCTTCGAACTTGTTGAGATTAATCCCAGTTGATTCCATCGCACTTGTCAACGGGAAACTCGACGCATCCCCTACCTGGTGCGCCAACTGTCGAAACATGAATTCGGCAATAATAAAAGGGGTAGCGCACGAGACCTAAAAGTGGATGGATGCGGAGACAAGAATTTAGACAGGTTCAGGCCCTCTCAATGAGAGGTAATACCCTACTCCTGTTTGGGGATTTGAATCCGCCGGGTGTAGTATAGATCTGACGATCATATGTGCTCATGCCCCCTAGAGAGCCTCCTGCCCACCTTATATAGAATGGGGGCCAAGATTACAAGATAGAAACCTTAACCAATACGGTATCAGTTTCCTAAATCTACTTTACAATCTTATCAAACCAGAACTTTAGACTGTTTCATAATATACAGGAAAACGTAATACCCAAGTCATGATCCGTTACATATTTTATAGATATAAGTTATTCCCTATAACCAGTCAGATAACCATACCGTGCGGGTATAGGGTACCTATAATCCCTACAGTAATGCTGTCTATGTCCACGGGGATCGTGGCCGTGCCGTGGGCGGTGGGCCCTTGCTCTGAGGCCACGGGGATTGTCGAGCTCGTTGCCCGCATCCTTCGACGAGCAGCCGGAGACGAAGTGAACATGAATGACTGAGACTACTATGGCGAAGCGGGTCGCTGTCGTCGCAGAGGTTATTGATACGTGGGGCTGATCATATTTTTTTTCTCTACCGCATAAGTGTCATGTCGGATGAAGAATGGTACCGTTGAAACTGTTGTTGTGCTAGTGAAAGAAGGCGGACGCAAGCAAATTTGTCGTTGGATCGCCCGAAGGAGGGCGGAGGCAGAAAAAGATTGTGATTTTTTTCAATGGGTCCCATGAAATCGAGTAGACGTTATACTTATCAAACCGGATTTTATTCGGTTTTCGTCAACCGCACGAACCGAACACTACAGGTGCTCTTATGTGCCACATGTGTGACGAGCTGCATTCATGGACACTAGTCTACATATTATCTGACTACCTGTAAGGAATCACGGATCGATCGATCAAGAGCCTCATCGTTCCGCTTTTGGGGGGAATAAGACAGATGGCATATTTACAAATGAAAAATAATTTGTGAAAAAAAATTTATATACATATGCTTAACGATATAAAAGTAAGGGCTGAAAAATAAACTTTGATAAAAAAACCCTAAATCAACTCTAAATTTAAAGTTGAAAAATTAAATTTTAATTGATAAGTTTAAGCATAAACGAAAAAATGATGAAAAAACCCAAAATCAACTCTAAATTTAAAGTTGAAAAGTTAAATTTTGACTGATAAGTATAAGTATAAACGAAAAGATAAGGCTATAAGGCTAGTCGTATGAAGTTTCAACTAGACACAGCATTTTAAAAATCAATATACTTTCACTTTTAAGGTTCAATAACATAGCTAATCAACTATTTTTACTATTTAGTACCCAGGAAATCCTCCACAATCTCCTTTTAAAAAAAGGAAATCCTCCCCAATGTTGCACTTTAATACTTTTGTATGGATTGGGAAAACTATAAGTTGCGCTTAAAGTATCTTTAAGGATTTTAAAACAAATCACAATAAAATTAACCATATATACATAGTTTTTTTTTTAAAAAAAAACAAGATGATCAGTCAAGCGTCATGTCCTACACGTTAATAGTGTTATATATTTGAAAACGGAGGTAGTAATATTCATGCATCAAAGTGTGACTGCAATTTTGGATTTTTCTTCAGCCCTCTTGATTAAGCAATACACCAGTCAGAAAAACTTAGAGAAATAAAATTTTCTCATGTTCAGTATAAAATTTCTTAGAATTTCTAATTTTGTTTCCTATATGTGCCCATGGGGCAACAAAACAGAAGGGAATGCCTTGGTTAGGTTTAAAACGGCTCGGATTTTTGTTAACACTAATTTATTTGAAACTTGTAAGCATGACCTCTTCTCATTCCATGCCAAATTTTGCATACAACATAATGTAACTTCTATAGAGTATGTCACTTTAACATTGGTAGTACTTGATGAATTACAACAGCTAGACGATTATAAAGATATAAAACACCACATGGAAAAAAAACATTAGTTTAACCTAATATATTCTATATGTAACAAATCTTTCCATACAGATATTGGGATGCAACTGCACACATTGCATCTGTACTACATACGTCATTGAAAGCATTTTTCATTGCACGAGAGGAACACATTGGTGGAAGGGAGATAGAGTGGGAGATACCTTTTAGTCAATCCACACATACCGCCGCCAAAGTCTCCAGATGTTGACGCCAGAATCAGAATAGGAGGTGTCGACGAGTGATACTCGCGGACCGGAAAAATAGGGTAATGGGGTACGTTGGAACAGGGATCTACGTAGTACGACATCAAAACATATAAAAGACAAGGATTATACTGGTTGAGGCCCCTTATCAGGTAATAACCTTAGTCCAGTTTATATGGAATTGATGATGAGGAGGACAGATTACAAAGAGAGTAACCGAACAGGCGATACCGATGAGACCGTAGTCGAGGGATTCGATGAGATCTCCTGGCGAGTTGGCTTCGTGGACTCCGGTTTCATAAACTTTGGTGGGTGTGTTGGCGATGAGATGCGATGCCCTTTGCTTTCTCCCTAGGGGTCCCTTTTATACCGTGGAATACCTTGATCCTCAAGTAAGACTTGGATATATGTAAACCGACACGATATACTAGAGATTTTACCCTTTCCGAGTAGGACTTCCACAATTCCTTAACTTCGAGGAGATACTTTCCATAATTTGAGACGAATTCCTAGCGGCGTATATGGGAACCAACCGTATACGTGAAGATATACCTTATCAGTATATTCCATAAGTCGTAGGATAGAGGGTATGCCTTATCCATAACCCTGACAGAGGCCGGTAAGCCTTGTCCTCCATTGCCCCCTCCTGTATCAGATCCGCGAGCGCTGCCACCTCCTTGTGCATCACATCCGCCACTTTGCAAACCTCTGATGCAGCTGTTGCATCCGAATCGCCTCCACCCACCGCTGTTGTTGCTGTTGCCGCCTTCTTACAAACCTCCAATACCACTGCCGCATCTGAGCCCCTTCCTGCCGCCTTTTGTATCAAAACCGGGAGCCAACACGCCTCCTCTATCCTTGGCTCGCGTCTCTTGAATCAAAACCATAAACCGTTTCGTCGCTGCCATGAACGCCTACTGATCGAGTCAAATCCTTCCACCGGAGCTGCCTCCGGCATCGGATCTAACTGCTCGCAACCCTCCCCCGTCACATCCTGGTGGATGGGGACTTCGCAGGGAGATACGGGAGCGGAGTAGAGTAGGGAAGAACGTGCGGGGAGGAGCGGGAGGGAGTTAGAAGCTTGGTAGGGTCGCGCATCTAGATGCCGCCGCATTGATGCAATCGATACAAGAGGGAGGACGGGGGGGAGGGGTGGGGGGGAGGGGAGGAACAGGAGAGAAACGCGAGATAACAAGAAAGATGCGAGAGACGACTGGGAGGAGATAAGGTTTCTGCGGTGTGAACGAGAGGAGAGAGTCGCCATCCACTTATGGCCTGCACATGATACGATATAATTGAAGTTTATTGTTTTCTGTGTTAGAATCGGTTTTTCTTGACAAAGTACTCCCTCCTGGAATCGTTTCTTTGTGGAATGGCGGGAGTACACCTATGGATCAGACGTCTGATCCGTAGTTACTTTCGTAATACTCTCACTATTCTAAAATATAGTTCTAGATTTTTATATTTTATAATGGAGGGAGTATATGTTTTAACTCGGTTTAAAAGTTAGATATGCCTGCCTCCATAACTAATACATACAAGCATATCGAGAGTGATGCCAGCAAATATTGTAACCGTTATTAGTCGCCTACCGATCAAAAATAAACGGATCAGATCTCATCCTCATCATTTGGTTAGTTGGCTGACTCCACACGACTCGCCGTCTTCAGTGTTGATAGTGTCCCCTCCCCTCAATCATTTCGGTCTCCATTCCGAGAAAAACAAAACGCCTCCACTACCTCACTAGCTTCGCCGGCGTACGGACGCGCGCCGCGGGGACTGGAGGAGCGCGCGAAAATGGCGGCGGCGGTGGTGGCCGACGAAGTCACCGTGCTCCACGGCGGGGTCGTCGTCACAATGGACGGCGGCTTCCGCGTCTTCCGGGACGGCGCCGTCGCCGTCGCCGGGGACCGCATCGCGGCCGTGGGACCCTCCGCCGACGTCCTCGCGTTCTACCCCGGGGCCGCGGCGACCGTCGACCTCGCCGGCCGCATCCTTCTCCCCGGTTGGTTTCTAGCATTCCCCGCACACTACCGCCGATTCGTCGATTTTAAGCCCTTCCCCCAATCGGAATTTGTGGCTGGATTTTACTGTTTTTTGTTGTTCGATTGGGGTTTGGTAGGGTTCGTCAACACGCACGTGCACACGTCGCAGCAGCTGGCGCGGGGGATCGCCGACGACGTCGACCTGATGACGTGGCTGCACGGGAGGATCTGGCCCTACGAGTCCCACATGACGGAGGAGGATTCCTATGCCTCCACCCTCCTCTGCGGCATCGAGCTCATTCGATCCGGGGTGAGCTAACCATCCCCTAACATCAGTTCAGTTCCTCTGTTAGATTGTGATGGATGATACTACGATAGTGACATTGTCACTTGTCAGCGTGTTTGCTGGAATCTGTAATAAAATTTTCACTGCTTGATTGCGATTGCATGACTGAATTTGGTGCCTAAAGCACTGTCAGAGAACTGAGCAGTCCATGCAGTACATCTCTTGATGATGGGTGTGCCTGATTTGCATTCTCGTTGGGGAAATTTACAAATTGTTGGTTTTATGTCCACGTTGTGGTAGACGTCAATTGTCATGGGAATTATGCATTTATGGTTTCTGGGGATGTCAGAGGGAGATGCAGAGCTGTTAACGTACTTTGGCTCTTTGACTTAAACCCCAGATAGCATCTCGCTTGAATGTCCTCTGCATATTTACTGCATTGGATAGTTTCTTTTTGTTATTGGACACTGCATTGTAGAGAAAGTTGGATTTAACGTGTGCCAAATGGTACTATGGTAGTTTCTGAAGTAAAATGAATGGGGTTTGTGACCCCAAAAGTGTCAAATCCTATGATAACGCTGGTTCAAGATATCTGAAGATGTTATTTTTCATTTACTACTCCAATGGATCAAAGCAATGTTTAGAAATCAACATCTGAAGTTCTTAATATCCTTTGTGCTATTAATTGTGTTCCATTGTGCTATTAATTGTATTCGTGATTAAAGGCTCATGGGTTTATAATCTGGTAGTATTTGGGTTATCATCATGTTGGACGGATACAGTTATCTTCTGCTGTAGCCTGTAGGTTTCTTTATATGAGGTAAAGTTGATTGTATTTGTGTTTCCTTAAAACTTCTGTCACATCTGTCCAGTCAGTTTGTTTTCTGTGAAAGTCTGAAGGTCCTGATATTCTTGAAGATAGGGGCATGAAGAATACAAGGATTGGATAATTTTAATTTTGTGTTTTGTTTAACTCAATCTTTCCTACCCTTCTGACCCATGCTACATATGTTTCTCATATATATGAAATTGGCTCTGCAATATAATTGTGCTGCACTTGATTCGTACTTTCTCAGTTTGCTGAATAGGACTGATGTTCAAACTAGCAACCACATGAAGATTTGTAACTGCGAATTAGCCAGTGTTCCTAACGTTTTTCTTTTTAAAACTCAAATGACAGGTAACATGCTTTGCGGAAGCAGGTGGGCAGTATGTTTCAGAAATGGCACGTGCAGTGGAGTTGCTGGGATTGCGTGCATGCTTGACAAAATCAATAATGGATTGTGGTGATGGGTTACCTCCAAACTGGAGCTCTTGTTCAACTGATGATTGCATTCAGGTTTTCTTCTGGCTTGGAACTTATCCTAGTTTTGTTTCACATCATTTCCTTCCATATGTTGACTACCTGTAACGAATAACCATTTTCTTGAACATTGTCACTTGCTGCTTACCCACTTTTTTTTGCTTTTAATAAAATCATTTACTGGATATCTGAACTCAAGCATCTTTAGTAAACACATGAGGACTATATGTCCCATTGTTCCCTTATATGTAATGCTACCATTTAGCTCTGTACTAACTGTCATACACATGCAAATGGTTTTCAGGACTTATATTATATATGGTAGAAGTTTTTTCCTGAAATAATTCAAGGCACAATTGCAATAAAATCTCCAAAGTCTGACATGTAGGATTTTGAATAGGAAGAGTTTTTGGGGGAAAGAACTCAGTCTTGCTTATCAGAGAATCATATTCTTTATCTAGGAACATGCTGCAAGCCTGAAATTCAACAATAGCTAAGTAGTATCTATGTCCATATATTGTCCACAATGTAATGTAAAGAAGTCCAAAACAACAAATAAAGAGAAAATATTCGTCCACAATGTAACATTTTTGAGCCATTTTTCCCCTTCTTTATTTCTCCATGTCACAGCTGTTAGGAACTTTGTTTTGATGTTTTGCAAATTGAGTCTATTCATATTTGGTAGTTTCTGTTTTGCACAACTTAAGATTCATGTAAATACAGGTATACATGTGTTTGACTGTTTATTCATTGCATGTCTGTTTTTTATTGATGCAAGTGACAAGTTGCATTGCGTTACCACAGTCGCAGAAAGATCTATATGAAAAGCATCACAACACAGCTGATGGGCGTATCAGGATATGGTTTGGGTTGAGACAGATCATGAATGCAACGGATCGTTTACTGCTTGAAACAAGAGATGCTGCACAAAAACTGAATACTGGAATCCACATGGTACTATGTAAATCGATTTATTGGTGCAACCAAATTTAGCTGTTTAAAGATAGTGTGCTGCATTATTTGATTCATACAATTAAAAAAAACTAATTTTCACGTCTTTAATGTTTTTTGTACAAAGTTAATAGTAGCCTTCAGATTCCATTTTGTGTGGCCAGGAAGGATTGTATTTACCAGAGAAAAACAGTCCACACCACTTATTTTTGCAAACATATATTATACAAATTGACATTGATCATATATGTTAGGGCCAATACTACTTACGATTTTATATGATATATATATATATATATATATATATATATATATATAATATAATATAAGCATATGTATTGTGTATCTAGCCACACAATTGCATGGGGGGAATTCAGCTAAGTTTTCATATTTTGGGTACTGCATTGAGTTCTTTTACTGTTTTGGTGGTGCTCCCTAGAAGTTTTGTACAATAATAGCTTGTTGCTTAAATAGCATCAATAAATTTCTTACTCGTTCATTTTCACTTCTGTACAGCATATTGCAGAAATACCCTATGAAAATGAGCTGGTAATGCGGACTAAGGGAATTGATCATGGGACAGTGACGTATTTAGAGAAAATTGATTTTCTGAGGAGCAATTTGCTGGCTGCTCATTCTGTTTGGTTGAATAAGTCTGAGGTGAGTAAACTTTTTCATTATGAAGTTTTACCTTTTACATTGTCCAATTTCTTTGTGCTCTGAAAATGTAAGCTACTTACTCCTATGTAATATCAAAACTATGGTAAATACTGTTTCTTTCTAGTTGTAAGAAGTCACCCTAATTTTGCGCTCGATTACATCATGTAGAAGTCATCAGTTGACAAATCATGAATCTGCTGCCACAGCTGTACAAGAAATGTTTCCTTTGTCACGTCAGTCTGTTGGATTTTGTTAAATTATATTTTGCATTGTTTGGCATCTCTTTCCTGATAGATTGTGTCTGGATTGTTAAAGATGTAGCTTCTAATAGCTATTTTTCATAGTTTTCACCTTATAAGGTTCTTACATGCAGATTGGGCACTTTTTAAAGGCTGATGTTAAGGTTTCTCACTGCCCCGCATCTGCTATGAGGATGTTGGGGTTTGCTCCAATTAGAGAAATGCTGGATTCTGGTGTTTGTGTCTCTCTTGGTACAGATGGAGCACCAAGCAATAACAGGATGAGCATTGGTCTGTTTCAGAAATCTTTAACACAAAACATATTATGAGCTAGAGGCATGACTAATGTCATGCAAAACAATTCTTATACTATGAACTGTAGATTATATACTCCCTCTGTTTCACAATGTAAGACTTTATAGTATTGCCCACATACATATAGATATTAATGAAACTAAACACATACATATGTCTAGATTCATTAACATCTAAATGAATGTGGGCAATGCTAGAAAGTCTTACATTTTGAAATGGAGGAAGTACATCTTAATTGGATATACCATAGCATTTTGCAACTCTCTGTTAATTAAGTCCACAAAAGAACTAATTATTGTTTTTAATAAGTTGCTATGTAGTGTAGAGACCAGAGTGCTTACTCTGGTGTGCAGTCATGCAGAATAGCATTATACCAACTGAAAAAACGAATAGAACTCGTAGAAAGCACGCATTGTTAAATTAATCTTGAAATTAAAGTTCAACTGGAAAAAAGATTAAAAACAAAGGTGCTACCTTTCCTTTTTAATTGCTTTTTCTGCATTTTTTAATATATGTATCATTTGCCAGCTTTGACCTTCATTGATGAATCCGTTTTTCCTTCTCCCTGAAAATTTGAAAATAAAATATTTTCGCACATAAATTGCATACTCTGCTAGGTTCTAGGCCATATCCATCTTTTCTTTTTAAGTTTCCAGGCAGTTTTTTTATTACTTTGTTATCCACCACCGTGTCTGCTCTGATGCTTTGATATATCATTATATAAAGCATTTACATGTCTACCCGTATGTGCAGTTGATGAGATGTACCTAGCCTGTCTTATTAACAAAGGGTGTGAGGCGTACATCACTGGTACAACGAACCCAACTGCTCTTCCTGCAGAGACTGTATTGAAGATGGCTACTATTAATGGTGCAAAAGCAGTTCTGTGGGACAATGAAATAGGTTCGCTGGAGGTTGGAAAGAAGGTGATTCCCTTAGCTGTTATTCTGTCATGTGTTGCATTCAATAGCCTTATGAGTATTAACACTGCCCACATTTTGTTTCCATATTCGTCTGAAAATCCATATTAAATAAATTATGATTTGTTGTTTTTGTACTTCTCTCTGTCCTACATAAGCATCATATTATCATGCCAGCCTATGATTTCCTATGGAATTCAAATGGTCTTGACTTTTGAGTTCTAGTATATCAATTTCTATGTTGACATCACAGTATTCAGTATTCTAATTTGTGCAGGCGGACATGGTTGTTGTGAATCCACTTATATGGTCCATGGTCCCAGTGCATGATTGGTAAGCACTGCTACCGTGCAGTGTTTATTTAAGTCTTTGAATTGCAGCACTATTGAAAATAGGCTTTACAAACAGATTTCATTTCACTTTTCTCAAGATTTTTAGAACAGCTTTTGTTTGAATCCATCAACCAACCAATTAACAGCTTTCTATGGCCATGATTATTGGATCTGATTGTTCCTTGATGTATCTAGCTTGTGGAGTAGTGACTTGGGACACACTTTTGGTCATGCCGTAATACTTGACTCACCTTCTTCCCGTTATGCAGCATTGCCAACATAGTTTATTGCATGAGAACAGAAAATATTGAATCTGTTATGTGCAACGGTCGATGGATTATGAGGGAAAAGAAGATCGTGAATTTGAATGAGGTAATTTACTGCTCAAGTATTTGCGCCTTACACATCGAGATGAGCCAAATATGCTAGATTAAACAGTAAACACGATGAACATAATTGCATGCCAACAATTCGCGAACTGGTTAAACTAGAACAGGTAATGCCAAAACATTCATGAGGAATAAACACTGCTGAAGTTCAGATTTCTAATGGTTAGAAAGTAGAAACGGTACTCCAACGGTCCTACCGCTAGCTGACCATATGCTAAAAATAGGCTTTGATATATAATTGCCTGGTTCACCAACCGATAATTTTACACCCTGCTTAAGTATCTATAATGCACTGAAAACTGATTGTGTCTCTCATACTCTGGCCTCTGTGGCTCTGTTTTTACTTTTCCTGTGGTCTATTCCAGGAGGAGGTAATTGCTTCAGCAGGAAAAAGAGCAAGCGAACTTCTAGCGCGAGCTGGCATCAACCTACCCAATCGGATGAACTACTTGTGAATTGTGATGATCGTCTTGCACTTTGTTCATGTGCCACTGGTTGGATCTGTCCAGAATTCTGCACGGATTGTATGATAATCTCCTGGCATGGTGGTACCTCAACATGTAAAGTAAATAAGAAATTGCTGCAGCAGCGGTACAGCCAGACTGACAAAAGTATAATCGGTTTCCTCTCCATTAAGATTTGCAAGCTGTATATAAGTCGATACCTATCAGTACTCCATGGTCTGGAAGTCGGGCTCGGGCGGCTTGGGCAGGACGATGAGGTTGGCGTCTCGGCGAGACCGCTGCCGGCGCGCGCCGCGCATGGCGTTCTTGGCGAACCGCGACACGAGGACGGTGGTGGTGATCTGGCACGACGACGACGCGGACGCGGCCTCCTCCTCCTCCTCGCGGCGGCGCTGCTCGGCGGCCTTGCGCTTGAGGTGCCTCCTCCAGGCGGCCTGGATGAAGCAGGACGCCCAGGTGCGCCACTGCTGCGAGTAGAACCGGAACGTCTGCTGCAGCTGCTTGCTGTGCAGCCGCCTGAACTGCCCGGCGACGAACTTGAGCTCGTCGGCGTGGAGCGCGAACGCCTCCACCTCGGAGATGGCCTTGACGGTGCGCGTCGACAGCGGCAGGTTTGCGGCGGCCTTGGGGTCGAGCGCCCACGTCAGGAGCTCCTCGCCGCAGAAGTCCCCTTCCTTGAGGAGCCCCCGGTTGAAGAACCCCATCCTGCCGCCGTCGGTGGTGGAGCTCTCCAGCCGGCCGCGGATGATGAACAGCATCTCGTCCACGGGGTCCCCTTCCCGGAGGATGTAGGTGGCCTCCGTGCACAGGCTGGGCTTGAGGCGCTCGCAGATGGCGTCGAGGAGGCGCTCGTCCATGTTGGCGAACAGCGGCACGCGGCGGACGAGGCGGAGGCAGAGGTGCCGCTTCACGTCTCGCCGGAGGTCCTTGGGCAGGCTGCGCACGAGGCTGTCCTCGTCCACGCCGCGCGTCTCCAGCCACCGGTACTGGTCGTGCCGCCACACACGCTCCTGGAGCCCGTGTAATAACCCACATGCTAGTCCATTTCCTCCCAGATGTAGTATAAAATTTAGAAGAGAAAAATGAATTAGAAGTGACATAAGCGGACTAAAATAACCCGCTTGCATACCTGGAGGTCCACGGGGAGCACGCGGTGGCGCATCCACTGCTCCGAGTCCCGGCGCCGCAGCCGCATCTCCTCCAGCCGCAGCGTCATCGACTGCAGGTACGTCTGCATGTTGCCGATGAGGAGCGCCATGAGGATGAGGCCGAACACGGCGAGGAAGATGGCGAACAGGGCCTCCCCCTTGTAGTGCGTCGTCTTCAGCCCCTGCCCCACAGTGCTCAGGTTCTGGAGCCCCCACCAGAGGCAGAAGAGCACCTTGGCGACCAGGTTCGTCGTCGACACCACGCCCGACTGGATCGCCGTCGTGAAGATCCCGTACTGGAACCCGGTCCCGGCCTCGTCCGCCGGCGCGCACTCCATCACTAGCACCTGCCGGATCATCGTCCTCCACTCCAGGAAACCCGACTGCCCCAGGTTCCCTCCTCCGCAGTACATGTACTTCTTGCACTGATGGAACTTGAGCACCTTGCAGTTCTCCCTCCAGCAATCGTCCAGCCTCTCGATCGACAGTAGGTACCAGAACGCCCCCACCATCTAATCAAAATTATTGTATCAATTGTTATATCATGAGTAAATTTTACAAAATTAGACTTTTTTTTCAAGTTTTATAGAACTACACACATCTTAACACTTCACACTTAACTACGTATGTTTTGGTATTAAAGTTCCATAAAACCATACTATCAATAAATTTAATGAAATGATGCTATTCTTTATCTACATTAAAAAAAGACGTGAATATTAGGATATTAGGGAATGACCTAATACTCCAGGTTATAAAATGTTTTGACTTAGTTTAAAGTCAAACTACATCAAGTTTGATTAAGTTTATTGAAAAAAATAGTAATATTTTAGACCCAAGATAAATTTATTATAAAAATATATTTAATTATTAATTTAATAAAACTAATTTAGTAATATAAATATTACTAATTTGTCTATAAACTAAGTTAAACTTGAAGCAAAGCAATTTGACTTTGAACAAAGTACAAACATATTATAATCTGAAACGGATAAAGTATCGAATAATTAAAAGGGGTGATACTTCAAATCCAGGTCGTCTGGCAATCCTCTCACCACCTTGTGGAGTTAGCCAGAAGACCCATGGATATTATCTACATATATTTAGGATGTTAGCGTGGCTTCATTAATATTGGGGCAATTACGCATTTGATCCTGTTTCAAAGGCTAACTATCAATTTAACCCTATTTTTTTCACTTTGCTTATTTGATCCCGCTTTTCAAAACCGAAGATGAAAGCTGACCCTATTGCGTTAAGGCGAGTTAATGGTGTTAACTAAGGGGCAAATAGTCCCTATTGCCCTTCTTCTTTGACCCGGTTAAACT
Source organism: Oryza meridionalis (assembly GCA_000338895.3). NCBI lineage: Eukaryota > Viridiplantae > Streptophyta > Magnoliopsida > Poales > Poaceae > Oryza > Oryza meridionalis. Next base: position 15,931,347 of record CM002535.2, on the reverse strand, counting down.
TTCACCTGTTATTACAAATTGAAGAAAAATCACATGGAGGCGAAAAAACCACCTTCAGGCTTCAGGTGAGCACGCCGCCCGGTCGATGGGCTCCGATGGTCACCGCTGCCGGAGATGGCCACAGCCAGCACGAGCAGCACCCACGCTGCCACGTTGTTGAACGCCACCTTCGCCACTGTCGTCTACCTGAGGGGCGTGGTCAGCGGCTTCAGTTCGACGAGGATGCACGCCAGGATGGGGAACACGGTGATGGAGAGCGTGACGCCGATGAACACGACGAACGGAAGTACGACACGTAGCCGGGCTGCGCGGCACCGGGGAGCTCGCTACAGAGGACGAAGGCGACGCTGACGGTGCACGCGAACGCGATGGTGAAGGCATGGCGGCCGCTGCGTCACACGTTGCGGCCGAGCGCGGAGGGGCCGAGGAGGATGCCGGCGAGCAGAGCGGGTGGAGCAGGAAGGCGAGGAGGCGGTTGAGGAGGATGAGAAGCGCCTCCTCCCTCTGTGCGCTGGGTCGGCAACGCTTCCCACCCTCTCGCGCCGGCGCCGCCCCCTCTTCCCTCCGCGTGCTGGTGGCGCCGCCTCCTCCTTCCGCGCGCCATCGCCGCCTACTCCCCCTGTGCGCCGCCGGCTCCCTGTTCCGTGCGCCTACGCTGCTGTCTCCTCCGTGCGCTGGGTCCGGCGCGCGCAGCCAGCGGCGCGGCCTCTTTCTTCCGTTCGCCGGCCATCGCCGCCTCCCTCCTCCCGCGCACCTGCGCCGCGGCCCCCTCCGTGCACTGGCGCCGGCGCCGCCGCTTGCGCCGAGGGGAGAGAGAGGGATATGGATAAGGCAGGTGAGGTGAGGGTATTTTGGTCAGTTTGACTAATAAATTGATTTTTTTCTTTTTATTAAATGAAACCCTAACGGTGTAAAGAAATAGGGTGAAACGGTACGTTCAATTTTAAAAAGCGGGGTCAAATAAGCAAAGTAAAAAAAATAGAGTCAAATTATTAGTTAGCCTTCGAAACAGGGTCAAATATACAATTATCCTATCAATATTCTATTTAGAATGAAGCTTCCTAGTCTACATCTAGGTTGAACAACCACATTATCTCATGAGTGGTTTGTTCGTTGATAGTGTAAGTTTTGTAAAACTTTAATCCAAAATATACCTAGTTAAATGCCATCTATCAAAATGTATGTTGTTTTCTAAAATTTGATTTATAGTTACGTGAAATTTACTCCATATCATCCATCATCAAATGGAAATTGAAGGAGAAGATTAGGGGACGTACGTGGCTGGCGAGCATGTAGAGGAGGAGGTAGTAGGCGGCGCCGGCGAAGGCGGTCTCGGCGAAGACGCCAGTGGTGCGCTTGAGCTCGGAGGTGATGGGGTAGAAGCGGACGAGGCGGGGGATGTACTGGACGAGGACGATGAAGAGGAGTGCGTTCTTGGTGGGCAGGAGGTCGGCGCCCTTGGGGCGGTGGAGGAAGTTCCAGATGGGGATCTGCGGCAGCGGGAGCACGGAGAGGAGGTCGACGACGAAGAAGCGGCGGACGTAGCGCCGCGCGATGGCGGCCGGGTCGATGACGAGCTCGCCGCGGCCGAACACCCGCGACGACGGCGCGATGTACGCCGTCCGGAACTGGAGCGCGATGCGGGCGAGGTAGAAGAGGTCGATCGCGGAGCGCACCGCGGTGGCGCCCGTGGCGAGGCCGCGGTCGAAGCCGATGCAGGTGTTGCTGTCGGTGGCGGTGACGGCGGGGAGGTAGAAGAAGAGCGGGTCGACGGCAACGGAGACGATGCAGGCCATGACGAAGAGGCGGTTCATCCGCACCAGGAACGCGTCCTGCGGGTCGAAGATCTTCTGGGACATGTTGGTGAGGTCCTCCTGGAACACGCGGCCGATGCTCTTGAGCCGCTCCGTCCGGTAGCTGCCGATGCTCATCACGCCCGCCGCCGCCATGCGCACCGACCGCGTCCGGATCTTGGGCGCGCTCGAGAAGTAGCTGTCCATCACGTGCTGCACCCTCCCGCCGCCGCCGCCGCCGTCCATGGTCGTCGTCGCCGGCTGCCGTTCCTGATCCTCCTGCTGCTCGAGCCGCACGAACGTCCCCTTCCTCCCGTTGATCGTCTGCGTCCTGTACCCGCCGCCGCAGCTGCCGAACATCTTACGCCTCCTCACCTGCTGCCTCCTTTGCCGCCGCCATTGCTGATGACATCGATCGATGCAATTGCTTCCTCATGCATGCATTGCGATTTGCGATTCCTTCTTGAAGAATGGATTGATCTGACCAACGAAATTTCAGAGGGATCGATTTGTCAGAAGCATTCTTCTCCATCAGAAACACTCCCTTGAAGAATGTGCTGTGTTAATGGTTGCATGTTGTGACGCCGTGAGGAGAGGCGAGCCTCACACGTGGAGCATGGAATGGCCCCACAATCCACTGAGCAATAATCTGGGACGCAGTCATGGAAGTTGAGTAAATTGTTGAAGGATTTTTCTTTTCCTGGGTGAGTGAAAGATTCGCAAGATATGAAAAATATAGAAATACTACCTCCATTTTTTAAGTATATCATGCTGTTAAACTTTTCACAAGTGTTTCACCATTCGTCTTATTCAATTTTTTTACAAATATAAAAGGATTTAAGTCATGCTTAAAAGAACATTTAACGATAAATCAAATCACGATAAAATAAATAATAATTAAATAAATTTTTAATAAAATAAATAGTCAAACATTTCTTAGAAAGTCAGCAGAGTTCATATTAAAAAATAGAGGGAGTAGGAAAAATGCAGGAAATGAAATAGTACGCTCTCAAATCTTATAGGAATAAAAAACATGGGAAAGAAAAAAAAAGAGCCTGTCATAGAAAAAAAAAGATTACAGAGAGATCACACTTCTCACTATTTTTCCTATAAAACGTGAAGCACAGGAATATAGCACTACTACGAAAACCGTATTTTAAACGGGCGAAAAGGATTTTTGCATACGGTTGCACCAACCGCATACACCAAAAGGTCTGCAAAATCACGATTTTCACATGCGGCTGGCGTAAACGCATACGAAAATGGGATTTTCCAATGCGGTCGCTTATACCGGCTACATGCGAAAATAAATTCAGCTAACAAAAAAAAATAAAAACCAAAAACCCCCTAAAACCTAGCCCGCCATCTGAGCGTCAGATCCGCCACCCCCACCGCCCATAGTCATTGCCGGCGCCACCACCCACACTCATCGCCGGGGCTAGATCCGTTGCCCCAGCTGCCCGCAGTCGTCGCCGGCGTCGGATCGGCCACCCCCGCCACCCACCGTCGTTGCCGACGCTGGATCCATCGTCCCCATCGTCCGCAATCGTCGCCGAGGCTGGATCTGTTGCCCCCGCCGTCCACGCTGACGCCGAATCGGCTACCCCACCACCCGTCGTTGTCTCCGGCGCCGCATCTGCTGTCCCCACCGTCCGCCGTCATCGCCGGCACCAGATTTGCGCGAGAGAGGGCCCTCGGTGTTGGATCCGCGCGGGATGGCGCCGCCCGAGCTACCCTTGCCGCCGCCAGCTCCCGTCCGTCGCCCGCCCGCTCGGAGGAGGAGAGGAGTGCAGAGGAGAGAAAGAGAGTAAGGAGAGGAGAGGATAGTGTCGACGTTTGAGATCACGACTACGGTATTTGGATGGTATGGGGATCGTCGGTACCAGGGTATATGCGAGATTGAGGTAAAAGAGATAGATACAAGGATTTTTATACAGGTTAATTTGAGCCCTTTATCTGACAAGTAATAGCCCTACATCCTGTTAACCGAAGCCGATGTTGCTCTTATTCATCTGAATCACACAAATACAATATTTGGGATAACCTATCTAACTGCCATCAACTTAGCGGCATGGATAACCAGCTCGTAGTCGACGACAGGGTAGTCTTCCTCCTCGAATATGAACCCGTCGAGATCAGAGATGATGCTAGCTCCCTCTTGCCGAACTCCGTAGACACCAGATCGGGTATGTCTAGGCTAATCTCTAATGTCGATATTTGGTGGCTTATTTGGCTTGTGTGTATGTTGTGTTTTGTGGCTCCTCCCCTCTACTCCTAGGGGGGCTTATATTTATACCCATAGGTGCCCCCTTGTCCAAGTAAAACTAGGGAGACCAATATGGATACAATCCGATTAGTCCTTATCGTTTCCATATAGAACTCTATTTGTCCTTTCTTATCGGGAACTCTATCTATATACAAGGTTTGTTTCCGTATAAAACTTGGTACATGGTGGGCCTCGCCGAGCTTAGTCGATTACTATTGGGTATGTGGTATCTATAACCATGCAGATAGAAACTTAGAAAGAGAGAGGAAGACTAAGGGGAGAGAAAAAAATATCAGGAGAAGGGAAAGAGAGAGAATATGAGATGAAAAAATTTGAAGGGATGAGGAGGGAAAAAAAATAATTTGGAAATATAAGAACTTCGAATAGAATTTTATGATATTAAATGAACTCATGTGAAAAAGTTGTCAAAAATAAAGTTGTAGAACTTATTGAGATCTACCAACTTTGTTTTGGTTATTTCTCCATCCGAGTTTGATTGAACTATATAAAATTTGAATTTTAAAATATAAAAAATTCAAATAATTTTTCGGGTAGTAAATGATTTTAAGTGGAAAAATTATCAACAACAAAGTTGTATAACCCATCAAGATCTACAACTTTTGTTTTGGTCTTTTTCTATATAACTTTGTTTCAACAGTTTGAATTTGAATTTCAAAATATGACAACTTCAAACAACATTTTCAAATACTAAATGATTTCAACTGAAAAAGTCATCAACAAAAAAGTTGTATTACTCATCAAGATCTATAACTTTTATTTTGGTTATTTCTTCATCCAACAAATTGATAGTAATATTGTTCACAAAATTTACTTCTCTCTTATATTCTCTCTTATAGTAAATTTTATAAACAATGTTACTATCACTTTATCGCATGAAGAAATAACCAAAATAAAAGTTATATGTCTTGATGGGTTCTACAACTTTTATGTTTATGACTTTTTCAGCCGAAATTATTTACTGCTTCAAAATATTATTTGAAGTTTTGAAATTCAAAATTTTAATTGATAAAACAAAGTCACAAGAAAAATTGGCCAAAATAATAGCAGTAAGAACATAATAATATGATAGAGCATGATTTTACAAACATTAGGAAAAAAAGAATCATCTAATTTGGAGTTCATATGAGTGAGATAAACTTGTTTTAAATTTTCAAATTTTATTTTTCCATACGACTCCTTAAAAAGCCCGTATGGAAAAGTCGATTTTCCCATGCGGGCTCTTAAGTGGTCCGCATGCAAAAATGAGCTCATTTTTATATGCGGACCTCTTAAGTGGCTCGCATGGGAAAATCGATTTTTCCATACGGGCGTCTTAAGGAGCCGTATGCGAAAATGCCGCTTGATTTTTCAGACACGGCAAGTTATAGTCTATTTACAAAAATCATGGGGTCTCCTACACAAAAATTCGTTTCTATAGTAGTGTAGTCTTATGGAAAGTTCCCTTTCTTACTTATGAATCTTTTGAATCGAATGGACATATAGAGAAAAACTCATAAGAACCCAAGGCTGATGTTTAAATTTTCTATGTCTGTGTCGTATTGAAGTTCCTCTAAAAAGTTAAATTCAAAGGGAACAATTGAAAAGACATAAACTTCTGCTAGGAAACTTATCCACTCAAATTCGAATAACATATTTAACGCCATATAAGATGAAAATATGAAGTGAGGAATTGTGCAGGTTATATAGATTGTGACTTCTTCGCCGTCCCGATGGATCATATGGTGCCTTTTTCATGTGGAATTGATGGATTTCGTTGGTAAAGAAACATCTTTGCAACGGATGTTTCGCTTTCCCTCTATGACCAGTGGGACCTATATATGATGGTTTTGGGCCAACACTACAAAAAAGGATTGTCACGGACAAGCCCCCCCTTTAGCTTACATGCGGGTCGTGACATCGTCTGCTTACTGGGCTCGAGAGGAGAGGCATATGTATGCAAAAAAATCAATTTTAACATCCCATATCACTCAAAAGTCACTTCATTATTAACTATCGGATTTATTTTAGTTGGCTCACATTTCTAGTGAAACATATTTCATCTGTTACATTTACCGCTCCCCATGATGCACAGCCATGTTCATGCATCCGGCCTCTCAATTGAAATGGCATCATAAATCATCTAACCATCTAAATATTCCATCTATTAATTAGTTAATTTTTTTAGATAATAATAGGCCAAGAATTCATGGTTTTAGAAGTTTGTTAGGAAATAATTTCTCTTCCTTCTTTACTTTTGTGTGCGTATACGTGCTCACATCTATGGGGACATATCACTGAAAATCATCAAATAAGGAAAAAGCCGTGAAAAGCGGACTTAAAAGTAAATTCATGAAAAGAAAATAATGAAGATAGGTATTGCTAGGTATTTCTCCCTTTTCAAGGTATTTCTTGCCCAAAAATAAAAAGAAAAACAAGGTATTGCTAGGTGGAAGAACTAACAGGGCCTTCATGTGGACCATTTACGTACTCATATGTCCTAATTAACTCGGTTCGACCGATGGTGGTAATTGTCTAGTGATCTCAAAACCGGTATTTCAATTATACGTCCGGTCTTCCTATTCAACCGAACTATACCACACTACTAGAAAACACATTTTTTACAGGTGGCCAAAACACATTTTTCAGGCGTCCATAGCCTCCGCCTGCAGCCAAATGCCTGCGAAAATCAATGATTTTTGCAGGCAGCTAAATCCATCTACCTGCGAAAATATTTTTGAGCGTAAAAAACATTTGGTGACCCAGCTCTACCGGCCGCCGCCCTCCCCTCTCGATTAGGGTTTTGGGAGCGAGAGGGAGGAGAGGGGAGCTGCTGGATCCGGGAGGTGAGGGGAGGGAAGGGTCACGTCCGGATCTAGGAGGTGGGGACGCCACCGCCGCCGACGACCTCCCGCCTCCGTGCCGCCTCAGCTGCTGCATGTGGCCACCGCCGCCGCACTCCACACGACGCTGCCGGATCTGGGAGGGGAGGGGAGCATCGTGGCCGCCGCCGGCGTCCGCCCCGCCGTCGATCGCCTGCCGCTATGTTTGACGAGAGTGAGGGAGGGGAGCGCCACCGGCCATTGCTCTACCCCCGCCCCCTCCGGCCAGATCTAGGAGGGAGGGAGGAAAGGGCCGGGAGCCGCCGCTGCCCACCGCCGGGAGCACATGCTGCTGCCGCCGGTAGCCGCCGCCGCCTCCGGCCAGCGGCCGAGGAGAGGAGGAGAGGTGAGGTGAGGGGAGAGGAGAGGTGTGGAGGGGAGGTGTGGACCCCCGTTTTTATAACAGGAACCAATCGTGTAAACAGTACCATTTCCCTGGATCAAGTAGTCTGGTACACACGAGCTCATAGCTGACATACCAAATGCACATACACGAGAGTCTAGTGCTAATTATTACATCATAAGCCCGCATGCATAGTCTTAGATCATCGGACCGAGCAGACCGGAATACATTCCAAAAACAGAAGTAGATAAGGCAGCGGCACGCCATTGCTACAGGCAACGACCGTAACTAAGACCTACTGAGCGCCATCGTCTTCATCACCCTCCTGGTAGTAAGCGTAGGGATCCTCCGAAGCTTCATCTCCGACCTCTGATTAAGTTTGTATATTGCAAGGGTGAGTACCAACCGTACTCAGCAAGCCACCACAGCAACAATGCACATGACAAGGGTATTCAAAGGATGGCTATGGTTCTTTTGCGCAAAGCAAGTTTTGTAATTCTTTTCACAAGCCTAAGACCTAGCACAGACTGATCAAATTTTAGTACCAGTGTTCATATTAAACAATGACGGTTCTGTCCACCATCCATTGTGATCCCAAGGATAGCTTCCCGCCATTGAGTCGTCATGGTTTTCTGAGGACGTCCACCTTCCCGCCTCTCAGGAAGTGGCTCCAACAACATAAAAAAATCATCATGCAATATCCCATCCCACACAAGTTAAGAATTTAGAGTCTAGTCAAGTGTAATACACGTCCCGGTGCTCAATAACCGCAAGCACGGCTATTCGAATAGGTTTGGTTTACTCACACTGCAGTGGATGTACACTTTACCCGCACTCCGCAACTGCCCAACACATGAGCCTCGTCTCAACACATGAGACACGTCACGACAAAGCTTTTCGATAACCTCGCATTGGCAGTACCCGCTCCATGAACTTTACATCCTCATGCACTCTAGGCGTACATGGTTCCTAGCAGTGAGAGGAGTTCTGGCGCACCCGGGAAGGGAAGACTCACACATGCATTAAGTTATAATTATGTTTAGATTCTCACATGGCAGTCCTACCGATGGCAACACCACTGTAGACACCCGCCCCGCGGTCCTACCAATGGCTGCCCCACCGTAGAGCCCCTGCCTCACACATCAGGAAACCACTATGCATGGATACTGCCTTCACTCCGCTATCTACTCCGCTAGGTCTATACTCATACGAGAAGTGCGGTTGTATGGGGGTGGTTTCATGCTTAACTTCATGGCTCGGTCCTTAATTGACCGGGGACGGTACTAGCCTTTTCCAGATACCACCCAAATCCTCCGTCCGCCCCAGTCGAAAACAGTTGTTTAGTTTTATTTCTCCTTTCACAAATCATGTCATCAATATCATGGTAATGTGGTGCTCATGTCTTCACATGCCGCATCTCAATTAACTTCCCAAAGGTAATTTCCCAAGCATAAAGCATTTTGATAAATATGAGTATGCATGATTCTAGAATAGCATTTCTAAGCAATTGTCATAGTTGACTAGGGACTCATACGTAAACATGGTTACGAAGGAATAAGGGGTAAACAATAATCAAGGCATGGCATAATCACAAGTAGGATGTTCATCATTGCATGCAATTTTAATTGTAAGCAAAACAATTTCGCAAATGGGTTCAACATGTTCAAGGAATAGTGATGACTTGCCTTACTCGAAGCTTTGCGGGTCTTGGTCCTCGCTCGGATCCGCAACTCTCTCGGGCTCTAAAATTACGTGCGAAGAAACGATTTGAATTCGGTTAGAATTCAAATAAAGATCTAAGTAAGTCCAACAAGATATCGAGCGTGGAAGTCAGTTTCTTACATTATCTATTTTCATTCGTGAAATAGAGCTACTCCGTTTGTTTAACTCTATCCATCCCCAAACTATTTTGTGGCATAAATATTTTATTAGCACAAGTTTTTAATTTAATCCGCCCGGGTATTACATCCTTGCAATAGATTAGTAATTTCTATCGCAAGCTAAATATCGGACGAGTCCCTAAAATTATCTTATAATAATGTACGATTTAATTTGGTCTATGACTAAACGAAATTCATGATTAAATATATTACATGGCTAAAATTTCTAGCAATTAAATCCGAATATCTATCGCGAATGGATTACTTATTGGGACTACCAAAATAATCTATAATTATATAATATTTTGTAATTTTACGACTACAAATAATTCTATAACTAAGTTCTAATTATTTTAAATTTTCTAAACCTTCTTAATTTCTCTCAAATTTTCTATTTATTTTTCCCTTCCTTTTTCTCTCTTCTTTCTTTTTCTTTCTTTTCTTCCTTTCCCCTTTTTTTCTCTCCTTCTCCTTTCTTGTTTTTTCTTTCTTTCTTTTCCTCTCTCTCGGCTTCTCCCTTCCTCTCTCTCTCGGCTCATGCCGACCCGGGGCGGCGACGGCGACAGAGCAAGGGGAGGGGCGGCGGCTTACCGACGGCGACGCAAGGCGAGGCGACGCTCGGCGTAGCACACGGCGCAGCGCGGCGGCTTCGGGGCGACGGCGCGGCGGCACGAAGGCGGCGGCGCGTGGAGAAGGAGGGAGGACATGGAGAGGGATGGGTGTGGGGTGGAGAAGGGGGGGCGGGGTTTTATAGGGCGCGGGGGAGGGGTGGTCGGCCCTAATGGCGACATGACAGGTGGCGCGTGGGGCTCGAGGCGGCGACGGCGACAGGCGACGTGACGACAACGCGACGCGGCAGGGCGCGGGGCGCGAGGCGGCGACGGCGATGGGCGTGCGGCGCGCGGCGCGGCAGACGGCGATGGGCGACGTGACGGCGGGATGGGGCTCGAGGTGACGGCGGCACGCGTGGCGCGGCAGCGGGATGGCGACGTCGACGGCGCGGCAGCGGCGACGCGACGGCGGCGCGGGTCTCGGTGTGGGTGACGCGATGGGCGGCGACGCGATGGGCGGCACGGGGCTCGGGGTGGGCGATGCGATGGGCGGCGACACGACGGCGCGGCGCGACAGCGATGGCGACGGCGGCGCGGGGCTCGACGCGGCGACGGTGACGGCGACGGCGACGGGCGAGCGGCGATGGCGACGGCACGCGGCGGCTCAGGGCGCGAGGCGGCGCGACGACGCGCGGCGGCAGCGGCGGAGCGAGGCGACGGTGACGGCCCACGGCGGCGCGGGGCTCGGGGTCAGAGGAGGGGGATGGGCTAGGGGACCACAACAAACACCTAGGGGCTAATGAATAGTGACTTTTTCCTATTTTTCCCCATTTTAGTCTATTTCTTATATAAATTTGATTCTATAAATCCTAGTTTTTGCATAAATGAGGTTTACTCAATATTTGTGTTATTCCAACCAAGGATTCACCCTAGATTAATATTACCCATATTTTATTTTTATATAATTTACTTGTATCTAATTAAAGTTAGTTCTTATTCCATCGCACTTAAATTTAATTGATACTAATATGGTCGCGATAATATTTTTATTTATTACCAACCTCACCTAATCTTTATTTTGAATTATATTTTAATTATTTATTTTGTCGGTTTAATTTTAGGGTTTATTCCTAAGTAATTATTCTTTATTCGCGATCAACGAACTCCGAAATCAAAATCCAATGGAATAGACGAATAAACTCGGCATGATGCAATTTATTTAAAAAGTTTTTGAAAATCCGAATTTTTAGAGTTTTGATTTTGTTGGTCGAATTTTCAGGGTGTTACAAGAGGGACGCGGGAGAGGAGAGGTGAGGGAGAAAGAGGACTTAGAAAAAATCGCCCCTATGTCGTCTCTATTTATATTCTAAGTCTATTTTTGCAGGCGGACCATATAAGAGGTCCGCCTGCAAAAATGAAGGGTATTTTTGCAGGCTCCGTGTACAAAAATAGATTTTCGCAGGTGGACAGCAAGCTTCACCCTGGTTTGAATTTTTGTAGTCGACTATTTGGCTTTGAGGGTCATGTCCGCCTGTGAAAAAAAATACCCAACGTCGGCGAAAATGCTTTTTCTAGTAGAGCCAACATTTGTTTCTTGTTTGTTCCGATTAAACTGTTGTACAGTCTAGTCTTCTCCAATATGGTTTGGTGTTGGGGTGGCAACAGGTTGGCGGCAGGGGCCGGATTGTGCAAGAACGCCCATCTCAGCTCCCTGCATTCTCCTCCGGCTCCGGCCCCACAGAGACAATCGGGTGAAAAGTGTCACCTGCCCCGCCCCGCCCCCACAAGTGACCCGACGGGTGAGTGGGGCCCCACTCATCCTGGTGTGCTGCTGCTCTCTGCCGAGGCAACGATTGTTCAATGGTTGTGGATAGTGACAACGAGAGACATGGCTAGACAGATCGGTGTGAGCGCAGTGCGACAACGACTAACGAGTGACGAGACGATGCAGCGAGGCAGCCCGAATACAAACGATGACGATGAGGGACAATGCTCGGAGGCTTGGTGGCAAGCCGCACAATGATGGCATCGTGAGGAGGCAAGGCGGCGCGGCGAGGAGTCGAAGAAGGCAGAGGTGTTGGGTTTAGTCCCACATCGGTAATTGATGATGGGGGAGCACAACTTAAAAGGTGGAGGCGGTCCTCACCCATCAGATTAGTCTTTTGGGTTGTGTAGGTCCAGGACCTAAAGTTGTGGCTTCGGTTGGGGCTGTGGTGGAGCAGGCCCAATGTTGACCTGGGTGGCCTACAGTGTGTGGGCCGGGCTGCGCACTATAACAAGTGGTAGCAGAGCCCAGGTTTGGAACCCGAAACGATTTCCATGGGTCACATGGTGGGGAGGCCACGTAACAAGTCTTCGGGGGGTCACATGGATTGATGTGACGGGGGAGATTGTTACGCCTGAGACCCAGGTAACAAGTCTTCGAGACCGATGTTAACGGGGGAGATTGTCGGGTTTAGTTGTGGCTCCGGTTGGGCCTGTGATGGAGCAGGTAACAAGTCTTCGAGGCCGATGTTGACGGGAGAGATTGTTGGGCCCGATGTGTGACGGGGGAGATTGTTGGGTTTAGTTGTGGCTCCGGTTGGGCTGTGATGGAGCAGACCCAATATGACCTGGGTGGGCGCGCACTGTAACAAGCGGCAGAGCAGTCCGTTTCCGTAACGGATTGAGGCGGATGGTGGGATGACGCAGCACGCAGCATTGATCCCACCGTTGCTCTTATCCCGCGCGTGCTAGTGTAATCTATTTATCTATACTTATACTTCATATCCGTTTCATATTACAAGACTTTAAGACTTTCTAGCATTACTCATATTCTTATAGATGTTAATATATCTAGACATATATATAGCATTACTCATATTCTTATATTCTTATAGATGTTAATGTATCTAGACACATATATATGTCTAGATTCATTAATATATATATGAATATGGGCAATGCTAGAAAGTCTTAGAAAGTACTGATTATCTAATCCTGATATATACATACTCATCTGTAGAGGTAAACAACTAAAAATGCATTCTTTTTATATACTTCACTGTTTTTCTCTCGCATGGATCGATCTTTATATATCCATGCATCTCCTTATTTTCCTTTATATCCTCTGACATATATAATTAAGTGGTGCAAAACAAGAAGTTCCAACAATCTCACACACGATCGATGATGGACAAACTTAATTAATTAATTAGTTGAGACTTCCTAAGGTATACATGCGAGCGACAAGATTGTTCTTAATCTGTCATAATGCAAGCCAAGTATTCATATGCCGATTCCAATAATTGATTAGCCTGAAGAGGAAAAAAAGGGGTGAATAATAAACTATGTACGGCCAACCCACGACTTATAAATAAAACTTAGTTGTTATTTACCTCTACAGATGAGTATGTGTGTATATTATTACGCAACCCTCCTGCTACACGAAGCAGTTCAAGAGGGTCCCGTAATTCTTTAGAAAAGTGGAGACACAAGATATGAGGAGGGACCCAGTATTCTCATTCATGTTCTTTTCTCACTCTACAAAAGCCTCTCCTCTCCTCTCTTTATATAGCCAATTGTTATACATGGAAAGTAGGGTGAGGCCCATTAGTGTGTTGGGTTGGCCTTCATGGGCCAAAGCCCAAGTTTCTCAACACTTCCCCTTATAGCTTATGCCTCATTAAAACTCCTCAAAAACCAGTGGAAAAAAATTAGAAAAAGAGTACATAGCATACGTTTTATGTGTTGCACGGATTGCCTCGTTAAAAACCTTGATAAGAAACTGCGGGAAAACTTATCTAAGGAAAAAAGAGTAAAATCCACCGAATAATTCTTTATTGGGTACTTTGTCATTATTATGGATTAAGTTTGACAAGTGAGCTAGTGAAATTCTCCCCCTGAATTCTGCAATTCTCTAAGTCTCACCATCCTGATCCCTCAAATGCATCTTTCGAATGAGGATGCAGGTAATGATTTAGTGAATAAATCTGCGAGATTTTCACATGACTTGATATGGAATACTTTGATTTCGTTCGTCTTATGCAGTTCATGGGCATAAAAGAACTTGGGGTTGATATGCTTGGTGAGATTGCTTTTCACATAACCCATTTGTACTTATGCGACACATGCTGCATTATCTTCGTAGATAATTGTAGGGGTCTGAACGGTGTACAACTCACATGATTGTTGAATGTGGTGAATCATCCTACGGAGCCATGCACATTCACGAGAGGCTTCGTATAGTGCAATGATTTCCGAGTGGTTCGTCGAAGTTGCTACGAGGCTTTGCTTTGACGATTTCTAGGAAATTGTTGTTCCTCCACATAGGAAAGCATAACCAGTCTGTGACTTGGCTGTATGTGGGTCTGGCAGGTACCCAACATCTACATATCCTAGTAGGGTGAGGTCCTGGTTCTTTCTATAGAACAAACCCATGTCCTTGCTTCCTTTAAGATAGCGGAGGATGTCCTTGATGTCTTTCCAATGCCTCTTAGTAGGCTCTGTGCTATACCTTGCAAGTAAGTTGACGGCAAATGCTATGTTTGGTCTCGTGCAATTTGCAAGGTGCATAAGTGCTCCTATTGCACTCAAGTATGGATATTGTGATCCAAGGACTTCCTCCCCCTCTTCCATTGGTCTATACGGATCTTGGCCTACTTGGAATGACCTTTCGACCATGGGGTTTTCGAAGGATATGCTTTTTCAAAGCCAAATCGTTCCAACACTTTCTGTGTGTAGGTTGATTGGTCCACTAAGACTCCTTCGGGGGTATGCTCAAGCTGTCAGCCTAAGCAATACTTAGTTTTGCCTAAGTCTTTCATTTCAAACTCAGATTTCAGATATGAATTGCTTCTTCAATATCCTTGACTGTCCCGATGATGTTCAGATCATCGACATATACAGATATTATGCAGAATCCATCCTGGGATCTCCGTATAAAGACACAAGGGCAATCTTCATTATTATTGTAGCCCTTTTTGCTTAGGAAATCACTGAGGCGATTATACCATATCCTTCCTGACTGTTTTAATCTGTATAGTGACTTCTTGAGTTGTACACCATATAGATTTCTGCTTGCTCTGTCTTGGTTTGGAATGGGGATACCTTCTGGTACCTTCATGTAAATGTCCGTGCCCAAGTTCACATAGAGATAGGCAGTTACAACATCCATCAATTTCATTTCCAAGTTCAAATTTACTGTCATCAAGATTAAATATCTAAAGGTAATTCCGCTCATGACCGGGGAATAAGTTTCTTCGTAATCGACTCCAGGTCGTTGGGTGAAACCTTGAGCTACTAGCCTTGCTTTGTGTCTCACTACCTCGTTATTCTCATTTCTCTTTCGAACAAATACCCATTTATGTCCTACTAGACATATATGGGGAGGGGTACGGCTTACAGGACCAAATACCTCTCTTTTGCTTAGAGAAATTAACTCGGCTATGATTGCCTTTTTTCCATTTGTCCCAATCCGACCTTTTCTTGCATTCTGCGAGTGATGCGGGCTTGCGATCGAGATCGATGACAGAGGCTATTTTCTTAGCAAAGTAGATATCTACATTCGCTGTTGCTCTGTCAAATGATTCTCCTGATATTGCATAGTTTATGGCCATTTCCTCATGAGCTACTTCTTCTGGAGCTTCTACTTGCTTCCCGCTATTATCTGTTATGGGAGAAAGTTCCTTTACCTTGCCAAGATCTATGGGTGCGCACACATCGTCACTGGCAACTTCCTCTGTGGGAAGTTTTAAGTCCGGTATGCCTTTTTCCATAGTTCCATACCATTGCCAGATCTCGGTTGGCTCCCCTTCTTTCTTTAGGGCATTTTTGTAACCAGCTGTACCAAGCCCTCTGGCCCCTTTTTCTCCAGACGTCTCCAGATACTTCGGGGTTGAGGGACCGAAGTTCCTGTCCTTTTGTTCTGAGGCCTCTGGATAGGATGAGGGTTACCAATTTCCTTTGGTATTTCGACCCTCTCCGATGCATTGCGTGTAGGCACATGTGACTTGATTACGCTCTTCAAATCACAAAAATGATCAGGCAGTTGATTTGCCAAACTTTGCAAATCTATTATTTTCTGTACTTCTCCATTTGCTTCGTTGGTGCATGGATCATGCGCATGGATCCCCGTGGCTAGCCACGTTATTTCCCGATTTTTCTCATCCAAGGGTTGATTTCCTCCCCCTAAAAACGAAAACGATCCTCATCGAATATGCAGTCAGCGAAACGGGTTGTGTGCATGTCGCCCGTCGTGGGTTCTAAATACCTGATTATGGATGCAGTCTCATAAGCAACGTATACCCCAATCTTTCTGAGAGGTCCCATTGCTGTTCGTTGAGGTGGTGGGATAGGTATATAGACCAGGCATCCAAATTTGCGCAGATGGGACACCTTCAGTGTGACCCCTTGCACTAGTTGCATTGGTGAATGGATGTTGTAGGCTGATGGTCTAAGATTAATGAGATTTGCTACGTGTAGGACTGCATGTCCCCAACATGTGCCTGGCAAATTACAACCTTGCAAGAGTGGCTTGGCGATGAATTTAATTCTTTTAATCAACGCCTCTGCTAGTCCATTTTGCGTATGGACGTGAGGTACCGAGTGCTCTACTTTGATTCCCATTGCCATGCAATAATCATCAAATGCTTTCAAAGTAAATTCTCTAGCATTGTCCATTCGAATGGACTGCACACAATGATCTGGAAAATTATTCTTAATTTGGATGATCTGCGAGACCAGTTTTACAAAGGCATGGTTTCGTGTTGGCAGTAGACACACGTGCGACCATTTCGAGGAAGCATCGATGAGCACCATGAAGTACCTAAACGGCCCTGACTGGGGCTGTATAGGGCCACATATGTCCCCCTGTATTCGTGCCAAGAATGCAGGGATTTCATCCTTCACTTTGCATATGGATGGTCTTATGATCAATTTCCCAGTGGCACATGCATGGCACACGAAATCTTCTTGATTCGGGAAATTTTTCACGCTGACATTATGTCCTTGCGAGTTGTTAATAATATTTCTCATCATTCTAAGACCTGGATGGCCTAGTCTATCATGCCAAAGGGAAAATAATTCAGAGTTTCTAAACACAGTCTTGAGGGTAGTGAACATTGCGGATGTTCGTACCCTTGTGTAGTATAGCCCTGTTTCTAACCGAGGAAGTTTCTCCATGATTCTCTTCTCACATTCTGCGTGCTTTGTGATGAGTAGGTATTCCTTACCATTCTCATCACTGGTTTCTATGTGAAAACCATTTTATGCGAATGTCTTTGAAACTTAAGAGAGTTCTTGTGGATTCTGGGTACAATAGTGCTTGTTCAATTTCTATTGTAGTACCCATGGGGGTACGATAGTGGCTCTGCCTGAACCATGTACGAATCGCTTACTGCGATTGCCATGATAGTTCCAGCCCGTTTCTTTATGGTCTGGAAGTATCATGTTTCTCTTAAGATCGTGTTTGTGGTACCACTGTCCACAATGCAAACTTCCTCCATGTTAGGCTCCACACGCGTTTTTTGAGATGAGATGTATAAGTAAACGAGACTTAATCATAGAACAAAATGCCATTATGGATAAACATTGTCAAGCATAAAATCAAATAAGTTTGCTCTCATAGAGCTTACAACCATTATTCGATATGGTTCTCATCTAATTTATTCAAGAAAGATAGATGATAGCTAGGTGCTAAACTCCGGTGAGGTAGTATTCATGGCCAATGTCAAGGATCTCCCGCTCATCATCCTCCACTACTAATGGTGGGGTGACGGTGGGGATCATTATGGCATTAAGGCACCCCTTCCTTTTTGCATGGTGGGTCGTGGACTTCATCCTTTTATTTTGCTTGACATTGTGGACATGAATGGTATGCACAAGTTCATGGCATATCCTAGACCAATGTCTCCAGATACCATACCTGTGGCACCTTTGGTCCTGTTGTCCATAGGGTTTGATTGGGTTCTTTCCCTTCTTCCCCTTCTTTCTCCTTCTTCGCACCTTGCGACCGCCTTCGTTGGTAGAGGTGCTGGCCTCGGCAATGGGTTGAAGCTTCATGGTTTCAAATGCAGTTTCCAGGTTGGAGATTAATGTCAAGCTGGTCTCGCCATGCAGAGCGGACTCGGTGTTCATCACCTTAGCCATCTACAAAATATCTCAAGTTAATACTCCGAGTAATGGTGAGAGATTGCTTAGGTTTATTGCACAAATAAAATATTCATATGAAAAAGAATGCACACTAAAAGTTGCTTATATAGGAAACAAATTCATAAATAAATGCATATTATAATTCCTAAATAGTAATGAAATGTTTTCAAATGCAAATATAGGATTAATATTCGAAATCCTATGGCATTTCTGTACTAAATATGAATATTTGGTGATTTCTGCGAAGCACAAGGGCCTCCATGCGGTGGAGGAGTACTTTTGTAATTCCCGAAATTTCAGAGGTCCATGCCCACATTTCTATGCAGACTAGGGGTTTGCACGTAGTTTTTGGGAAAACTGGGGTCCTTTTTGCAAAATCACCATCTTCTTTCCTTTTTCTTCCTCTTCTTCCCTTTCTCTCTCCTTCTTTCCTTGTGCGAGTCCGTCAGGCCGGCGTGCAGTGCCGGCGCGGGTGTTCTGTCCGTCGGGCTTCGCTGCCGGCTACGGGTGCGGGGTCCGTCGCTGGGATGCGGGCGCGGCTCGCCACTGGGCGTGACCAGACGTGGCCACGGCGCTGCCTCACGGCCACAGCGAGGGCTCGCGGCCTGGCGCGGCCACGGCACTGGCTTGCTGCAATGCGGGCTCGTGGCCGCCACGGCGCGGTCACGGCGCCGCTGTGGCGTGGCCTTGCGTGGGTATGGCGCGGCCACGATGTCTGTCCGAGTATCTGCCGACTACGATCTTCACCAATCGGCATACGATGTCAGAAAACTCACGCGAACTGGCTAACACACACTGACGCTTGCAGATGCAGTTACAGTTAACTGAACAATTTTTTAGTAAAACAGAGCAGAACAGAACAACTGACGAAGCGTAATGCCGTGCAGCTTTTCCGGTTTTCTCTTCTATTTATTCATCTCCACACGGAGTTTGTTGCATGCATAACAGAATCACGACAATCTCGGATCAACTACTCACCGCGCCATCCCACGATCTGAGCCGAGTCATCGCAGCTAAAGAATGAAGCAAATATGCTAAAACAGAAAATGCTATTCTACCGGCCAGAATTCAGACTCCAACCGAACTCTACATGCAACAAAACAACAAAACAGAATATAAATGCTCAAGATTACAATCCAACAATTCACCCTCTAATTTTGAAGCATCGGACTGGAACTAATCCCAGCTTGCCTCTCAACTCCAGAAATCGAATCTTACCAAGAGGCTTTGTTAAAATATCTGCAAGTTGCTCCTCTGAACCTTATGTATTCCACCTCCACCCATTTTTGATCAACACAATCCCGGATGAAATGAAACTTTGTATCAATATGTTTACTGCGATCATGAAGCACAGGATTCTTGCAGAGACTTATAGCAGACTTGTTATCAACCTTGATCAGTGCACAACCAGGTTCTTGGCCTTCCAACTCACCTATCAGTCGAGCCAGCCATACTCCTTGTACAGCAGCAGTTGCAGCAACTATATATTCAGCCTCACACAAAGATAATGCCACCACCTTTTGTTTTTATGACTGCCAACTGATCAAACTGTCTCCCAGTTTGAATAGAACTCCGGTTGTACTCTTTCTATCATCAATATCCCCAGCCATATCATTGTCACTATAGCCATTCAGCTGAGGAACCTGATGCTGCTTCTTTCTGAATTCCACCTCGAGATTCAGAGTACCTGCCACATACCTCAAAATATATTTCATGGCAGCCCAATGTTCAGAGGTCGGTTTCTCCATAAACCTGCTAACATAACCAACCGAAAAACTCAGATCAGGTCTTGTGTTCACCAAGTACCTTAGCTCCCAATGATGCTTCTGAATTGAGTTTCCTCCACACATTCTCCACCCTCCTTGCTCAACTTCAACCGAGCATCCATGGGAGTCTGACATGGATTACAATCCCTCATCCCAGCTTTGTCAAGTATCTTTGCTGCATATGCACCTTGAGACACTGTGATCCCTTCCTTTCCCTGTTTCACCTCCATCCCGAGATAATAAGAGAGCAGACCGAGATCACTCATTTTAAAAAGAGCCTGCATCTGCTCCTTAAACTTGTTTATTTCCATCAGACTTGCTCCTGTAATAATGAGATCATCCACATATACACCAACCACAAGTCGTGAGTTCTTCTCTCCTCGAGTACACACAGCACTTTCGACACCACTCTTGACAAAATTCAGGCTCACAAGACTAGAATCCAATTTGGCATACCATGCACGTAGTGCTTGTTTTAGTCCATATAGGGCCTTCTTCAGTTTCAACACCTTGTCTTCTTTTCCATCAACAACAAAACCAGGTGGTTGAACCACATAAACATCTTCTTCCAATTCCCCATTCAAGAAAGCTGATTTCACATCCATGTGATGAACTTCCCATCCCTGATGAGCAGCCATTGCAATCAGCAATCGCACAGTCTCCATCCTCGCCACTGGGGCAAACACTTCATCAAAATCAACTCCATGTTGTTGGACATATCCCTTTGCCACCAATCAAGCTTTGTACTTCACAATGGCATCTTTGGCATCACGTTTGATTTTATAAACCCACTTCAACCCTATTGCTCTGTGGCTAGAGGACAAATCACAGAGAAACCAAGTGTTGTTACCTTCAATTGAGTCCATCTCTTCAAGCATGGCCTTCCTCCAGCAGCTCTCCTGCTCAGCCTCCAAGAAATTTGCTGGTTCCTCTGCTGCCATAAGGCATTGATCACTGTAATCAAAATCAAGGATTGGAGCTGTAGTGGCAAGCGTGTTTGCCACTGTTCTGTACCTCCTGGGCCCTTCATCAGCCCCTTCACTAGCATCAGTTGGAGGGGAACAGAATTCAACACCAGATGGTAGAGTTGTTGCAGTTCCGGTGCTTGATGTTGGTGATGTTGCTAGCATGGTAGGAGTGGCTGCTGCATCCTGGGCATGTGTCTCACCCCCTTGGACTGGGACTGTGAAATTCTCCACCGTAAACTCCACATAGGCGTCCTGATCTCCTTCTTCATTAGTGTTGCTGCCCCAGTCCCAGAACGTCGTCTCATCAAAAATGACGTCGCGCGACACACACACGCGTCGCGCCAGAGGATCATACATCTTATAGGCTTTTGATCCTTGCTCGTAGCCAATGAAGACCATCCTCGTGCCACGATCATCAAGCTTTCTCAAGTTTGGCTTGGCCGTCTTAACATAGCCCAAACACCCAAACACATGCAGGTGTTCGACAGTGGGTCGGCGACCATGCCACGCTTCATACGGCGTCACCCCATCAAGACTCTTCGTTGGTGATCTGTTCAGGACGTAGACGGCTGCAACCACCGCCTCTCCCCAGAAATATGCCGGCATGTTTGCCGCCTTCAGCATGGACCTCGCCGCTGCCACCACAGTCTGGTTGCGCCGCTCCACAACGCCGTTCTGCTGTGGTGAGTAGGGTGCAGTGAGTTGACGCTTCACCCCTGTATCCACGCAGTACTCCATGAACTCTACAGAGGTGAATTCACCCCCGTGATCGGTGCGCAGCGCCATGAGCTTCCGATTGCTCTCCTTCTCCACGCTGGCTTGGAACTGCTTAATCACCGCCGATGCTTCGTGTTTGGCAGAGAGGAGTCGTATCCACATGTGACGACTCATGTCATCGACCAGGAGCAAGAAATACTTCTTGCCCCCCGGCGTCGCCGGCGTGATTGGTCCGCAGAGGTCACCATGCACCAGCTCGAGCGCCGTCTGTGCCCTGTACCGCGCCTCCTCTGGGAATGGTGTGCGACGTTGTTTGCCCGTGAGGCATCCGTCACACAACTGATCAATATGATCAACTTGCGGGAGCCCGTGGACCATGCCTCCTTGTGCCAACCTCCGAAGTGCCTGAAAATTCAGATGGCCAAATCGTGCATGCCATCGCCATGCTAGCTCGGAGCCGTTCGCCGCCATACAGATTGGTATCGCAAGATTCAACTTGAGAACATATAGGTAACTTGAATCACGATTTACCTTAGCTAGCAGCATCCCTTCCGGGTCACGCAACGTGAAAACACCATGCCAAATGTGTGCGTCGTAGCCGCGCGCGTCGAGGTGACCAACACTGACGATGTTTTTTCTCAGCTAGGGGATGTAGTACACTGCCTCCAGTGAGCGGTGATCACCATTCTTGCACTGAAACACCACAGTTACGCGCCCCTGGATGTCAATCACCGAGCCATCGCCGAATTTAACCGTGCCCACAACACCAGTGTCAAGCTCCGCGAACGCCGAGCATGCGCCCGTCATGTGATTCGTGGCCCCGGTGTCTAGGAACCACTCTGAAGTCTTCTCCTCCTCATGCCCATCCTCGTGGTCAAGCACAACCTTCTTCTCCGTGAGATGCACTTCCTGCACACAAGGTGTTCGACCAATGGCCGCTTCGCCGGCGAGCGACACCCCCATCACGTGTGCCATCAGCAGAGTTGGTTCTTCCTCAGCCTGGACCAGACTCGCATTCGTCTCTCCCTGACGTTGGCGACGCGGCTTACGGCACTGCTTCGAGTAATGACAGTATTCATTGCAATTGAAACACTTCACCTTAGAGATGTCACGACCGCCATGGCCGCTGGTGGCCATCTCCTTTCCCTTCGGTGAATCGCCGGCCTTGCCTCGACGGTTCTTGTTGCTAGAGCCCGCCCGACCCTTGTTGCTGCTGCTAGATCCCTACTGCTCTCGCTGCTTAACACGGGCCTGCCACTGCTCCTCAGTGAGGTACAATTTACCGCCGTCACTTGCCTCCTCATCATCACTGTAAGAGTCGACCGTCGACAGCCGCCCGATGAGCTCCTCCAGGGCCATGGTCTTCACGTCAAGGAGCTGCTTGAGGGAAATCGCCACCGGCTTGTACTTCTTGGGGACAACACGCAGCAGCTTCTTGTTGATGTGTTCGTCTTCCATGACTCCGCCCATGTTGTGAATGTCCGCAACGACGGTAGTGAGCCACATTGCAAATTCCTCCGGCGTCTCCCCGTCCTTGAAGCGCATCGCCTCGAACTGACGGTGGAATCCCTGCTCCTTCGCCTCACGCACGCGGTCGACACCGACCCGCATGGTTTTAATGGCATCCCACGTCGCCTTTGCCGAGTCGTGCTTCGCCAAGCCGCGCAACATCTCACGCGGCACAGCTTGGAGAATCGCCGAGAACGCTGCACGATCCTCGCGGTACTCCGCGTAGCCAGGATCGATGGCCGTCTAGAGCCCCTGCGCCTGCAGGTTTACGCGCATCAATAGTGCCCAGTCCGGATAATTTGTCCTCGACAGGATCGGGAGACGGGCAGTGTGCCCAGCATCTCTCCCCTGAGGCACTAGCGGGAGTGATGCGCCATCTGCGCCATTCCCCCCGCCGTTGCCGCTCGCGCTGTCGTGGCCGTTGCCGCTTCCCCGCCGCCGCCACCACCACGGTGGCCAGGCGGTGTGTATGACATCACCGGATCGTCTCAGCAAAGCTCTGATACCAAATGTCAGAAAACTCACGCAAACAGGCTCTCAATCTCACAGAACACACACACTGACGCTTGCAGGTGCAGTTACAGTTAACTGAACAATTTTTCAGTAAAACAGAGCAGAACAGAACAACTGACGAACAGAGTTTTCGCTGCGTAATGCCGTGCAGCTTTTCTGGTTTTCTCTTCTATTTATTCATCTCCACAAGGAGTTTGTTGCATGCATAACAGAATCGCGACAATCTCGGATCAACTACTGACCGCGCCATCCCACGATCCGAGCTGAGTCATCGCAGCTAAAGAATGAAGGAAATATGCTAAAACAGAAAATGCTATTCTACCGGCCAGAATTCAGACTCCAACCGAACTCTACATGCAACAAAACAAAACAGAATATAAATGCTCAAGATTACAATCCAACATACGCCAGCGACTTCTTGTCTGCCGTGGAGAATTTTGTCGGGAATGGCAAAAATGGAGCAAGTGTGGAGAGGATTTCAGATTTGCAATTCTTTCAAGGAGATTCAAAGGGATTCAAGGGGTTCTATACCTTCTTCTACCTCTGTCTCCGGCGTCGTGCTGATAACATATTACGCAACCCTCCTGCTACACGAAGCAGTCCAAGAGAATTGATAATGTATTACGCAACCCTCCTGCTACACGAAGCAGTCCAAGAGGTCCCGTAATTCTATAGAAAAGTGGAAACACATGATATGAGGAGGAACGACTCAGTATTCTCATTCACGTTCTTTTCTCATTGTAGAAAAGCCTCTTCTTTTCTCTCTTTATATAGCCAATTCTTATACATGGAGAGTAGGATGAGATCCACTAGTGTGATGGGCTGACCTTCATGGGCCAAAGCCCAAATTTCTCAATATACATATCAGGATTAGATAATCAATTTTTACAATTTTGAGCAACGTCAATGCATATGTATTTATTTATAGTTTAATAACGTGGTAGTTTATAATGACTCTTATATCTATCACTATAGATATATCGTTTCCGTACACGCTTTTACATTCATTTTATTTTGCTTAGTGTTTTAAACTTAAGTGGATAAAAAATTTGACATAAGTATTACACTTTTTTATTAAATTTTATATAAAACTATCCAGTACGAAGGCACGGGTTGGTAACTAGTAGGACTAATAAGTGACACTCATCTCTACTTGAAAAATTTCGTAATGGTGATGATGAATCCAACGTAGACGTGCGATCCAAATTATAACGTACCTCGACACGCCTCCGCAACGCGGAAAAGAAAAGCTCACGCTCCTCCCCTGCAACGAAAAAAAATCCGCAAGCCTCCACACCATCGCCGCCCCACAATCCGTCACCCGTCGCCGCTGACTCCTCCCTACCACTGCCTGAAGCCCTGAACCCTAGACCTGTGCCACCCTAGACCTGCGCCGGCCTGTCGTCGTCGCATCCCGTCTCCTCCACACCATCCCCCCCCCCAAAATCCATCCTTCGGCCTCCCCACATCGCTGCGCCGGCGCCCACATCGTCACTGTCGACCGTTCGACATCGCCGCCTTCCTCTCTCTCGCACTCACCCTATCACCCTACGCCACCGACTCCTCCCTCCTCCCTCACCGCCGCCTTCTCCCCGCCCCCTCGCAGTGCCATCGCCGCCTTGTCCACGTTTCGCCGAGAGCCGTGTGCGACAGGAGAGAGGCGGGGTTGTCGTCGTCCACCGTCGTCTCCACGCGCGCCCATGCTATTTACGTCGCAGCTTGGGACCGCGACCGAAGTATGCAGCCTCTGCACGCTGGAGCTAGGAGGAGATGCCATCCCGGTTCCACATCGGCCACTCCCAAGCCAAACATCATCGCTCGTCGTTCCGCAGTCGGCTTCGCTCAGTTGTGCTGCTACCTGGCCGCCGCATGGTGACCAACCGCCGTCGCCTTCCCATCCGTCTCTCTCCTCGACCACCACAAGAGCTGGGGAGCCGGGCGTGATAGGAGAGAGGTAAGGTCGTCATCGACCGCCGCCTTCTCCACGCGCGTCCGTGCTACTCTGCGGCTCTCGAGATTGAGGCAGCTTGGGACTCCACCTCGTCGCTGACCCCACCATCTTCCAATGGAGCTCCCTCTCATGCTGTAGGTAATAGCTAATGCTCCCCATGCCCAAAAGGTGTTCGACAAAATGCGTGCTTACACATTAGAGCTGTGACTATATGCTGATCTTGGAGCAGTAGAGCAGAGACTGCATTGTGTGCTTATGGTTTTGTGATTGATTTGTGCAATGCTTGATAACTGATTTGCTCCATGCATAAAAAAATTTGAAATTCAGGTTGGTTTCCAGAATAATTTGATCATGAATTAACTGCCAGTTGCCAAATTTAGTTAAATTTGCTCTTTTTCATGCCAGTGTAAGAAGGAATATGATTTTTGCATTCCCTAATATACTTATAAGCAGTAATTTGGAGATTCTGTTCGAACGTATCATATCTTTGTGTCCTGCGATAAAATGATCTTTTATTTAGTTGTGTTTCAGATTTAATCAATGTTTCTGATTTTATGCAACTACCTTGTACATTTCAGTGTAGAGCAATTATTCACACCTCTTAGATAGAAACTACCAAATACTGCAAATGGGTTTATTTTTAAGACATCCATAAATTCCTACATGTCTGGAAAAGAAAGCACTCCACATCACGCACTGACGCACTACCATTGACGACCTGAGGTGCGTAGATCAAATCCCTTTCTCCTATGACCTCACACAGGATTCATCCAGCATATTCTCACACATTTATTAAATTAAATTGATTATGCTCGATGGACAGAACTGTCTCAAATGGTTATACTATGTAAACTGAACTTAATTCTGAAATCAAATTTGCTTGATGGTTCGATTGAACTGTAAAATAGAGAAATTGCTTTTACTTGATGGGTGGAGATGGACTGAAACACTCAACTGATATTCTGAAATGAAACTGTGAACTGATTTGCATTTTCATTTTCAGTTCCAAGCAAATAAGAGTGATATCAGAGCAAAACAAAATGATGTTGTTTCATTGCATACTTTCAACCATACTATTTTTTAGTTTTTGTGCTCTTTACTTAAACAAATTGTTACAGATTTGCCCTTTTTTTTCTTCTACTAAGCTAGATCACTTTCTAATCATAAATTTTGGCTCACTACCTAAAATTGGATCAAAATTTCATCTGTGAGATATATGTGCGGTTTCAGTTTTTTTTTTGCCATTAATAGTTTGAGGAAATGCTTATGTGCTGAACAACATGAACTTCCTTCAAATGGTGGTTGGTTGCTTAATTACGTTCTAGCAGCAGTGTCCTCGATGTGTTTGTTCAAATACTTCGAGAGAGTGGGGCAGAAGGGTGAAGGGAGCAGCAAGTGCTGCCATGGTCTGTTGGTCATCAACATCCCAATAATGGCTTAGTGCTAGCTATGAGAGAGTGAGGGCAGCAGCAAGCGCTCAACGTTCTGCTGGTCCGCATAGGGTGATCATATCTTCATTTGATTGGTTTTCCTTAAAATGCTAAGCAGAATACGGTTTTTTTTGGTTTTTATCAATTTGGTTAATTATTTTACATGATAATATTTCCATGTTCAGTCATCAACTTATGGTTGTTGCAGCCCTGACAGAGTGGCTGGGCAGACACCGATGGCTCTTTTGTAAAATAAGAGCAAGTCAACCGATCATTTTTTTGAATAGATAAATTAGACGAAGCATCAGAGCCTCACAGGTATGTAGCAAATAACAAGATTTTTTCCCTCAACAACACATGATTTTTCATTAAGACTTAAAACCTACTTGGTCTCAGAATGGGATTGTATACTTCTTTACTTGGCTGCAGAATGCACTGAAATGTTTCTCTTTTTTCGTTTAACTATATTAGAAACGCATATTGTTTATTTGACAATGGTATTAGTTACATACTATATTTTCAAATTTTGAAGAACTAAAGAGGTTGACTGACTAAAATGCTTTGCATGAACATTACTATGACCTTTAGACCTTAAGCTCAAAGTTGTCTTGTTTGTCTAGGGACTCAAACTTTTGAGATGTATATATTGGCATGAAGAAAAAAAATACAAATATATGAAGCCTCTGACTTGTTGAGTTGTATGTGTTAGTTGCTGGCCATGCAGAGCTGGTATTATAAGGAAATGAGGATGTTGAGGCAATTGTCAAAAACCAAACTTCTTCTACAACAACCCTATCTTCCATGGAAAACATTCTGTTATTTGTTTTGCTATGGAAATGAGAACCATTGTGTAGAATTTTGTAAACAACTTTAACCATTGCTTCTCAGCATGCAAATGCAGATCCATTCCTTTCCAAAAGGATTAGGTACCATTTATTTTTTACATATATGATTAGAATTGTCTATAAGCATTAAGAATGAGAAGCAGATGAAACTATAGACAAAATTTCCAAAGTAGTGCATGAAAAATATGAAGTGTATCAATATGTGGTCCTTTATGTGATGTTCCATTCATTAATTCTGTTATATATGGTACTAGCATATGAATACTATAAAGATGTGAAAATTATAAATATGTGACATAATTATTATTAGTTCTATATTAAGGTTTTGTTTACATCTAATTTACACTCAATGATTATTTAACATCATTTTACTCGGTGTGATTTTTTCTCCATTGCAACGTACGGGCACCCTACTAGTTTAAAACAAAGAAGGTGCGCTCTTTCGCTATGAGTATGTCCTGCTAAAAATAGCCCGTGGCCACACAGTACACACATGAACTCATTAGTACTAACCGATGTCCATATTATTTTTTTAGAAAAAATATTGTATCCAATCTTTTCATACACATCCTTCCCAAAAAAAAAGGACAGTTCACATGCAAAAACTAGCACCATTACACCAGTATATTCTTTTATAGAACCACTTGTATCTTTTAAACCGTATAATATTTTAACATACATTTTAAATCATTATACTCCACTCAAAATATGTGAGAAAACAAGTATAATATTAATTTATTTAAATTATTTAATAATTTTATTCGTGTTCTTAACTCTTGTAGCAGCGTTGTTACTTTAAATACCAAGTAGAGTTACTTTTTTTATAGCAATATAGTTATTTCTAGTAACGTGAGGTGAAGAGTTATTTACTTCTAAGACTTTTATGAGACAGATGGAGTACATGCTTTCCGTGGGCCAACATTTTCACTAGTAAATGGGATTTTCACCACAAGTTTTATCCGGATGGAACCCTTGACCGTTACTCCCTCCGTCCCATAAAAAAACAATATAGCACTGGATATGACACATCCTAGTACTATGATATATGTCCAGATTCATCATACTAGAATATATCACATTCGGTTCTAGATTCGTTTTTATGGGACGGAGGGAGTACCATGGAGTATCCAAACAACCAATTCTACAAACTTGAGTGCAGTGTTTCTTCAGAAAAATTTCTAAGGGCATGTACAAAAGTAGAGACAGGTATGAGTTCTACGTTTTCTAGAAACTAACATCATACAACAGTTGAAGCCACTGTGGTCTCTACCATTAATGTATCAAAATATATTTTTTCTTACTCTTGTTTCCTTTCATTCACCACCATGGAATAAAATTTGCTCTAATAAATGCTAAGAGCCGACTCTTAACCGTTGTCATGCATAACAACCATATTTCTCTTTCCTCCTTTGTCTTTTTTTCATGTCATCAAATTTACTTGCATGATAATAAAGAGAAACCATTAATAAAGACCGTTGTACATGCCCTAATCCTATATTAAATACTTCTATCTTTTCAGTTTACTTTCCTCTAGAAGTGTACTTACTTCTAATGCCATAAAAAGTTACTTCTATTTTACTTTTTAAAAAGTTTACTTTCTCCTAACTTTGTAGTTACTTTGAAAACCTAAAGAGTACTTTCTATATGACGCTAAATTACTACTACCTCTGCTGTATAATAATTATATTACTAGGATCCAAACATGTCCCAAACAAATTGTCAGATAATCACTTCTCATTTAAATTTATTTCTATTTTACCCTCAACTATTCTCCCACTTTTACCTATACACCAATTAATAAGGGGTACCATAGTCTTTTATCTCAAACCTTAATATATGCTAAATAACCTAGAATTGCAATTATTTTGGATTGGAGGTAGTATTTCCAAAAAAAATATAGTGATTATTTTCAAATAAAGAGAATTACTTTCTCCTAACTGTGTAAAGTATAATTGTGTAATTACTTTGTATTTAGTTACGAGTCTTCTCTATCTTTTACTTCGCATAGTTTCTTATTTCAACATCATTCAATATTGTTTATTTTCAATGGTACACAGAAGTTACTTTTATTATAGAACCTAGTTACTTATATGGTTTAAGTAAATTACTTTTATTAATTTTAATATATTCAATATTATACTTATTTTGTCGTATATTTTAAGTGGAGTATAATGATTTTAATGGATCTTAAAAATAATACACGATTTCAAAAGATATAAATCGCCAAAGGTTCCATGAAAAAAAGATCAGCGTAAAGGAAGTACGAGTGCAATGATCGTTGATTAGTTGGTGTCAGGGTGGGCATGTGAACAGGTATATCTTTTCAAAACAAGATTCCATGTATGATGTATCTTTCCTTTTGCCAATTGACAAATTCCAATGCTGATGTGTAATGTGTTTAGTTCTTTTCTGTAAAGTTTTTAAAGCATACGGGCGTATATTTGAAGTATTAAATATATACTAATAACAAAATAAATTACAGATTTCGTCTGTAAACTGCGAGACGAATTTATTAAGTCTAATTAATACGCCATTAGTAAATGTTTGCTGTAGCATTACATTATCAAATCATGACGTAATTAGGCTGAAAAGATTCGTCTCGCAATTTAAATGTAAACTGTGCAATTGGTTTTTTCCCATATTTAATGTCCCATACATGTACTTCCTCCGTCCTAAGATCCTCCGTCCTAAGAAGACTCAATTCCTTGATTTTGGTGTTCAACGTTTGACCGTCCGTCTTATATAATTTTTTTTTATGATTAGTATTTTCATTATTGTTAGATGATAAAACATAAATAATACTTTATACATGATTTATCTTTTTAAATTTTTTCTTAACTTTTTTAAATAAGACGAATGGTCAAACGTTAGACACGGAAACATAGAAATTGAGTTTTTTTTTGGACGGAGGGAGTATCAAATATTTTATATTTTATGTGACGTTTTTGGAAAAAAAATTATCTAAACAAGGCCTATCTTTATCTCATCGCACTGCTTCCGAATCCCCACTGTCTGTCGATTACTCCCCTTTCGCAAGCTCGATCGGCGCAGGCGCAGCACTAGCAATATAGCTCCGTTGCGGCTGAGGCTGCAGACACCGAGCGCCGCGCGGGCGGCCGGATCGGCGAGAGCTCGGGCAGGCGCGGGGCGGGATCTGGCCCGTGGCGCCGGTGGGCTGGGCGCGCGGCGGGCGGCGCTAGCCGAAGCCACCGGCCGGCCAGTGGCCCGGGGTGCTCGGCTCGGGTCGGGTGCGATTTGGCGGCGGCGCCGACGGCGGCGGCCGGTACCTCGACCTGTCGTTTGCCTCGACGAATGCCTACCTATCTCCCCAGTGCGTTTCTTCGCCTACCTTCTTCATTTTGTTATTATTCTCGTTTTTCACTTGAGATCAATTTCACCATAAACCAATACAAATTGAGATAATCCAAGAAATGCCATTGATAAGCGTCCAGATCTAAGAAATGCCATTGACAAATACGAGTTCGAAGAAATACCATCGTATGAACGACTTTGTCTTAAAAATACCATACCATCCCCGTTAGGCTTCGGTCTATTCCACGCGTTTATTCCGCGCGTTAAGTGCTATGTGATGAATAATGTATTTAACGGCGTGGATTGGATGGAACCCTAACGGCGATGGCATTTTTGGGACATAGTCGTTTGTACAATCTCACACTTGTCGGCGGCATTTCTTGGATTTGAATGCTTGTCAATGGTATTTCTTGAATTATCTCATGTAAATTACTCCGATAATATGGTCATGATGCATGCTGCTTCAGATGGAGGCGGTAAGCGCTTCCATGGGGGTGATGGCGCCGCTCCTCACCAAGCTGGCCAAGCTGCTCGGTAACAAGTGCTACAAACTCAAGGGAGTGCGCAAGGACATCGAGTTCCTCAGGTGTGAGTTGGCCGAAATGAATGTTGTGCTGGAGAAGCTTGCAGATATGGAGCGACTGGATGGCCAGCAGAAGCTGTGGAGGGACAACGTCCGCGAGATGCGTATGACATCGAGGACTGCATTGATGTGTTCATGTATCATCTTGGTGATGGCCATAACAAGGATGGGTTGCTCCAGAAGACTGCACGAAAGATCAGGAAGCTGCGCGTTCGGTATCAAATCGCCAACAAGATTCAACAACTCAAGGCCCGTGTCATGGAGGTGGCTGAACGCCGTAGCAGGTATATCGGTCTAGGTGAGGCTACGACCTCGAGTCCTAAGGTGGTGGAAATCGATCCTCGTCTGCCTGCACTGTATGAAGCAGCTAAAAATCTTGTAGGCATTGATGGTTCACGGGAAGAAATTGCCCGGTGGCTTATGGAGGAAGGAGAAAATAATGGTTCGACACAACAACTCAGAGGTGTATCTATCGTTGGCTTTGGAGGCCTTGGCAAGACAACTCTTGCTAACCAAGTGTACAACCAAATAAAGGACCAGTTTGATTGCACATCATTCTTGTCAGTGTCAAAAAATCCCGACATGTTGAAGCTTCTGAAAAATCTACTTTTAGAAGTTCACAAAAAAAAAAGATGATAATCAAAAGCTCATTGACACCCTCAGAGTTCACAAAATTCCAGATGATAATCAAAAGCTCATTGACACCCTCAGAGAACACCTTGCTAACAAGAGGTATGCCTAAGTCCATATATAGTTTGTCTTTGATGTGATGTTCGTATTCAGTTTGTGTGAATATTTCTTATTTATAGCTAATACTTTATAACTATGTGCACATTTCTACTGTATAGGTTGAGTGGATTTTAGCACCATTTGGAACTTTTGATCCTATCAAGGAAAAATATGTAGTGCAAACCAGGAAACTATCGTAGGATCCAAAAATAGATGTTTGAGATTTGTCCAAATCACCATGAGTAAAGGATGACGTGGACAAATCTCAAACTTCTATTTTTAAATCCTACAATAGTTTTCTAATTTGCACTACATATTTTCCCTCGTATTAGAATGCTGTCTTAGGTTGACACAGCTCAAATTAGGCATATTTTCCCTATGTTAGGTGCATGTTTACTTCATAGCACACTGGGAGGTTCCACAATCATATTGGACGTGTCACACACATCTCAGTATAATTTGGCACAACTTTATTTTGCTAGCAAAATTGCAACTCTACGTAATTTAGTAGCCAAACCTTAGACAAATTAGACACAAACTTTTGGCAAATGCTAGCAAATTTTATGGTATACATTGCTGTGTTTGGCTTATAAATGTGGACTAAAGTGACTAACTAATCTCCTTTGATGCTTTATTATTGATTATGAATTTATTTTGTCTCAATTGCTCTATTTTTACTTTCTACATTATACTCAGGCCACATTTTAAAACATGATTTCTCTAGTTTAATTAGGGAAAAATACTATATATGACCACTAACCAATGCATATGTTAATCTAAGTGCGGAATTTTAAGGTATTCCGAGCCTCTAGTAACTAAGGCACTGCAATTAAGTTCTCTAACTAAATCCAAGCTGTCAATTGATTATGGTCTTCCTAATTAAAAAAAATATGTGCATCATACAAATAATAAATAACAGTAGTGAGGAAAATATAATCAGGTGAGATATCCTTGTAAATATTTAATTATGATGAAATTAACGGTGTAATCTGATCGCGAACTGTATAAGTAATTTGTGAGAAAAACAATTTACAACTTGCTAATTAAGTGAATAGAATGAGAGGGAGTGGTGGGGAGAGCTTGCATGCACGTAGGAAGAGTGGAAGAGAGAGAAATGAGGCATGCATGTGGAGGTGCTGCACTAAAAAATGTGGCATGCATGTTGGGAAAGGGCGCCATATTTTCCTCAAACAAATCGGGTAACTGATTTGTAGTTGGGTCCCAAATGTTCACATGCGAACCTAAATTAAATGGAGGTACCACTGAAATATCTTTATTATTACAAATTTTTACTATATGCGGTCTTAATTAAGGTATGGTGTTGATGTTTTGGGATCAAACATGAAATTTCACTAGCAGGATTTTGATTTATTATCTAAGTATGATTCAAATATAATGATTGACACATTTTATGTAAATATAAGTTTTGTAGGCCATAATTTGGATTTGTAAAATTATAAAACAAAGTTTGAGATCATTTTATTAATTATACCTGCCTTATCAAAAAGAGACTTTTAAGGCACATGCAAATATTCTACTTCATCTGTCCAAATATAACAACTTTTAGAGTTCAAGCTATGTTGTAAAAGGTGACTTTTACCACTAAACTACCTCCTATTACCTTTCGGCTTTATTATAGACTCCAACAGTCCAACTAATCCAGGCCTATATCTCACTCATCCTAAGGAGGCAACCAAGTATTTTTACCTCTCTCCATAGTACTAGTGCCAAACAATAAAATTTTCTATAATTTGGACGAACGGAGTATTTGTTTTAAGTTATAGTGTTGTCTTGCCTCTAATAGGGCAATAGGAACATCAACCATTGGATGCATGGCCAATTAATAGATGTTCCGATCGAACAAACTTGAGTGCCCAAAAGATCATGACAAAAAGAATCTATTTGTAGGTATCTTATTGTAATTGATGACATATGGAGCACCAAGATATGGAACATTATCCAGTGTGCTTTTGTTCAGAATAATTATGGTAGCCGAGTTATAATTACAACACGAATCGAAGATGTAGCTACAAAGTGTAGCTTTGATTTCCATGGTATGGTGTACAAGATGCAACCACTTGATGAGGTTAACTCACGGTCGTTATTTTTCAAAAGGCTATTTGCTTCCGAGGATGGTTTTACTGAGCAATATAGAAAAATATCAGAAGACATGTTAAGAAAATGCAAAGGGGTGCCATTAGCAATCATTAGCATTGCTAGCCTTTTGGCTAGTCATGGCATGAATGTGGAAAGATGGGAGAAAGTACAGAACTATCTGCGCTACGAGTTGGAAACAAATCCTACTCTAGAATGGATGAGACATGTACTGAATCTGAGTTAGAGTGATCTCTCACATGATCTTCGGGCATGCTTCTTGTACCTTGGAATATATCCGGAGGACTCTAAAATTTTCAAGGTTGATTTAACAAGACTATGGATAGCTGAA
Source organism: Oryza meridionalis (assembly GCA_000338895.3). Taxonomy (NCBI): domain Eukaryota; kingdom Viridiplantae; phylum Streptophyta; class Magnoliopsida; order Poales; family Poaceae; genus Oryza; species Oryza meridionalis. The sequence goes on along the minus strand of CM002535.2, from coordinate 15,896,736 downwards.
GGATTTGTTGAGGAAAAATCTGGTTTAGATCTGGAGGAAGCTGCTGACAGCTATTTTAACGAACTTATTAACAGGAGTTTGATTGAACCAAATAATAATCGTCTCGGTGAGGTTGCATCATGTCGAGTCCATGACCTTATGCTTGATCTTATTTTATCGAAGTGCCAGGAGGAAAACTTCATCACTGTGGCAACTAAGCAGTCCATATTGAATGATAGAGGGTTTCCAGTTCGTCGGTTATGCTGTCAGTTGTCCTATGAAAATTTGGAGATGGAAAGGATGGAAGTATCACAAGTTAGGTCCTTCATTACTTTCCCGGTGCATGGCTGCAGTACACAGCTTCCTATTTCAAAGTTTGAACATTTGCGGGTACTGAACCTTGTGGCCTATGTGGCACCTACGCTCCTTGATTTGTCTGCTGTAAGTAATCTCTTCCTGTTGAGACACTTGAGGATCAGAGGGTTCCAGTTGATAATGCCTCAGAAAATTGGGAGACTCCAGTGTTTGAGGACGCTAGATCTACTATTTAGCCTTTTGGTGACTGGTATTCCATCAGACGTTATTTCTCTGTCATCGCTGCGTCATGTCGCAGTTTCAGGCGTTTCACCGCTACCTAATTGGATTGGCAAACTGGTCTCCCTACAGACTCTGTTTGCCATTGATGTCAGCAACATGCATTTTCGAGATACTGTCAGCGTGGGGCCTGGTGACGATAAACCGATATTAACCGAGCTAGACAAGCTTTCTGTGCTTGATCAGGAGAAACGTGACATCTTATGTAAAATTAAGGCGTTTGCAGCTGTCCCCCAGGCAGCCAAAGAGTTCTTATGTGCTATCTTGTTTGAGAACTTTTGCTCCACCTTTCTGGGTGATTCTTCGCCGGGCATTGTGTTTGTGTGTGGTGCACAGAAGAGTCTTCACCGACTCATCATCCGTAAAAGCATCCATACTGTCCCGGCGTGGATGGAGCTGTGCGACAAGCTCACAATGTTAGAGCTTCATCTCGAGCAGCTCGAGAGCACCGGTGTCCATGTTCTATCCAATCTGCCCTGCCTCATCGATCTTGACTTGACTGCGCAAGCAACCCCTGAGGACGACATCGAGATCTATACCAACAGATTCCCAAAACTAGAGAAATTTATTCTAGCATGTGATTTTTTGCCATGCCTGAAGTTTTGGATAGGGGCAATGCCACAGCTTCAGACTCTGAAGCTAGATAACAGGAGGCCTGCTCAGTTCGAACAAGGGTGCAGCTCCAGTAGTGGAGCAGCACAGTATGGCAGTAGTCCACTTGTTGGCATCGAGCACCTACTAAAGCTTGAAGAGGTTGAAGTGACAGCCAACTCCAGCAAGGTGTCTGCATACAGGGACGCTGTCCAAAGGCATCCAAGGATTCAGCACATACGTGCCACGTTTAATACACATGATGGAAGTACAAGGACTCCGAAATAGCGCTGCAAGGTACTCGCGATATCCTTATAGTACTTTCCTTTGCTTGAATATTAATGCTGCTGTTTTATGGATCACCTAAAGGCAATGATTTAATGATTTATCGATGACTATGTTTAGGACTGTCCTGAAACAACCTGCATTTTAATCACATCTTATAATAGAAATTAAGGGGCTAAGTTAAATAGATAGTTAAATAATTTATACAAATTATTGTGATATTGTCAAATACCTGGGATCGCACAGATGCATATACACATACATACATGCTTGAGGGTCCAACATCAGACATACACCATTAAACTAAAAAAGTTTAATGTACAAAATACAGGTGCCGGAATGCTATTCGATTGGCATGCATGCTATCATTTTATGGTTAAACTAACCACTGATTTCTTCCATCCAGCATTATATTAGTCAGCAAGAGCAACTTATTATTTCTCCGTACGAACATAATCTCTAAATTACTTGTCATGTCACCTACTCCCTAAAAAAAAATCCTAGATATGAACCTAGATATGATTGGGATTTTTTTTTTTGACCGAGTGGGTAGGAGCCATATCTTTGACCACCATGGGGAAGGCCACGCCAAATTATCCAACGGGAAGGTGGCAAGAAGGTATAACCAAGCAGTGAGATGGACATAAGCAGAGCATAGCTTTACCCCTGTTTTGGGGAACAGGGGAAGAAGCAGAGTGCTTCTTTGGGGCCAGCCAAGTGAGCTGTGATAGTTAGGCCCAGATACATGTTCTAGTATAAATTACTTGCATGCTGGAGCAAATCAATGGGCAAACGAAACATTATTCGAAATATTAAGATCTAGAGAAAATTAAATTTAGTAATGATCTGACTGTAGGGGACAACTCTCTCTTGCCCTTTTTCTCCTAGAGTTTGAGATCGATTGAACCACTATCTTGAGTGAGTATTATAAAGTTTTAAAGTGAAATTGCCCTTCTGCATAACACCTTGTTATTTGATCTCATATTTTCGTTAATGCTTGCTTAGTATCTTTTACTGATTCTTTCTATTAAAACTCATTATACAGGGAAAAATATTAACTTGATTGTCCCCATAGCTGGAAGAACTCTAAGACAGGAAGAACAACATTGTCTTGTTTGCACAAGATAAGCATCACAGATAGTACTATTACTGTTGTGGCTTGTTTTGAAGAGCTTGTATTATGTAGTCAGATTCAGTCCTGTCTAAGTAACGCGTGTTGCTTATATTTTTAAGTCCTACGTAGCATGGTTTGTAATACTTTTTAATATATGACACCGTTAACTTTTTACAAATATTTGACCATTTGTTTTATTTTTTTTTTGCAAATATTAAAATATTTAAGTCATGCTTAAAAACATTTAACGATAAATCAAGTCACAATAAAATAAATAATAATTAAATAAATTTTTTGAATAAGACGAATGATCAAACGTATTCTAAAACGTCAACTGTATCATATATTAAAACGAGAGAATATCAATTAACTTCTCTGGGTTGGCAGTGATTTTCACTTTGTTTAGTTTGGTTTTCGTGAATTTGTATTACGGGGCCTGTTTAGCACAGCTCCACATCGAGGCATTTAACCTTTTGCTATTTTTAAGATGTGAAGGTAGATACATACCTCTTTTTACTCATGTTCTCTATATATCGATAAAAAAATTAGCTACCGCCGATGTGACGTAGAGTTATTGCTTCAGAATGGCCCGAACCTATAGAAAAAGGCACTGTCTATGTGGTATCCTGCTGAAAATTTTTGTGGTATCAGCAGAATTTCTAGCCATAGGATAAACCATGTGTCAAAGATCGTGGTGTTGCCCCCACGCAAGCGCTTCTCCGTGCGCGCCTCCCGCGCCAGTGCTTCTCTATTAAGACGGTGCACGTTACAAGAAGGCCTCCTTTTTGTTAGTTTGGTGGGCTGGCTTTTGTCCATTCAAATGAAGCCTAAAATTTGTGATGAATTCTTATAACAAACCAAGCAGGAGAAGACCCAATTCGCAAGCAAGAAAGAATCGACGTCATCGTCATAAAACTTGCGTACATCGCATAAATACTCTCCCATATTGACCTCACAGCTTAGGCACACTTGTGACACCTGACAATATAATCGGCAGTCCAGTATCACAGAGCAAACAGACTACCTGCAGGGAAAATAAAGTCAAACATTACGGAGTTTCTGTACCTAATAAAGTGTATTAATTCCGCAAACCAAACTAGAAAGGACATTAGAGGTTTACCTTTTCAACATCCTGGAGACATGGTATATATACCAATCACCTGAAGCCTACAAATGAGAACAATATTTTTTGAGGGGTAAGGGCAGGAGCTCTGCCGATTTCTTCATTTAGGAAGGAAAGAATAGAGTTTTTGCATAACACGGGTTAAACTAAAACAGAACAATATAAATGCCATCAAAACTAGTTAAACTAAAACAGATGCATATATGAAGTTAAAACACTTTTGATCTTTAGTTTCTCTTGAAATATAAACAATTTTGTAGTTTTGATACTTATAAATATGCATCTTATAAATATTATTTGATATAAGACTGTTTCTGACAAAAACATGGACGTTAGAATTGAGAGATTTTTATGGCAAGCAAATAGGGGCATTATGAACGATTTCCAGTGGTTAGGCTATGAGCCAAATAAGCGATAAAGTGATTAATATGTTCCAAAATTATAAAAATCTAACAAAGACAAAAACATATGCATCTTATAAGTATTATTTGATAAATGACTGACAAAAACATGGACGTTAGAATTGAGGGATTTTTATGGCAAGCAAAAGTGGCATTAAGAACGATTTTCAGTGGTTAGGCTATGACCTAAATAAGCGATAAAATAATTAATATGTACCGAAATTATAAAAATCTAACAAAGACAAAGACAAAAACAAAAACAAAAACACATACAAAAACGAAAAAGCACCATTTCTGAAACTATGCTCATTTCTGACAAAGTAAAATTTTTGGACAAAAACAAACACAAAATAAAAAATACAAAGATAAAATAAAACCGAGAGAGTTTACACAAAGCTGACATGGCATAACTTCTTCAGACAAAACTAACACAACTATGTAATATTCCCTAAAATTATGAGGTGACGCAGTCTTATTGTTGACAAAATACAAATGTTAGCAACTGACAAAACATATGACTCGTCAGTAGTAATTTGTTTCACTGTTGTAATCTTCATATGCAGATTACATATCTTAAGAACCTTCAGATTACATATCTTCAAGATTGAACCTTCAGATTACATATCTTCAAGATTACATTTTTTCTAAACAGTGACCTTTAGGAAACTAATTATTTGTAATTTGTATGCTTCCGAGGATATAATAAAGCTTCTGTGCAAATATTGCTAGTAAATAGATGCTTGCTGACAAAACAAAAAAAAAGTAACATGTAAACTCATTAAACAAAAATAAATTTGTTAAGTTTGCAGTTAACAGAATAGTGGATGGAGAAATAACTAACATAATTCAAAATTTGTTTTATATACATGATTCTAACCACTTAGTGTAGGATCAGTCAAAATAAAAATGGTTACATCCCACTTTAACCATGCAACCATTGTCCAAAACAGTCATTTATCCCCCCAAATCATAAAAAATTAGCAGAACATAAACTCATTACCAACAGAGGTAATGGGAGGTGTAAAATTAAAGTGTTTTTGATTCTTATTCTGTGATGAACAGTTGGTTTCTGACATTATTAGTTTTTGATATTTGGAGATTATTGGCAAAGTGGTTTTGGAGATGATTGGATTTTAAGGTGATGAACATGGACTGTTGTTTTGTCGGGTCCGGTCAGATCAGGCAAGTGCTGCAGACCGGCGTGTGTTGAGCGGTCAGACCGGTTAGCCCACGGTCTGTTCGGCCGACTCTATGTCAATTTCGATTACAGGTTGTTTCTTTGGATATCTGTGATTAATATGTGTTTATGGCTTTTAGATGGATACTATGTGTATGTAATACTGTTGTTTGCTAACAATGTGTCAAGTTGGAGATAGCTTGGTCTCGTAATATGGTTTCTTTGTTTGATTCATGTGTAGGTGACTTGATTCCTCGGGAGTGTATGGCCGGCGATGGATCGGGAGTCAACTTGGAGATAAGGTGACGTTAGGACCGTCAGATATCATGCGGGATACTTAGGCTAAAGATCAATGCACGTGGTTGGTGAAGATTCCATATGGCATACGCTGGAGATTGTTGGTATTTCTTACGTCCACAGATAAATCCGCAAGCGCACGGAATACCGTTGTAGCACTTCACTTTCGAGTGACCCCAAAAGGATATCGAACTCAGGGAACGTGTGTAATCTACCTAAGGCTAAGACTATCCAAGGACAACAACTGATGATAGGTAGACTAGGCTAGAGAGGACTTTCTATGTGTTTTAATTATCTAAGCTAAGCAAAGGTAATTTCCTATCCGTTGCTTCGGGCACCGACCTCTGCTGGTCTGCCAGTGTGGTTCCGGCTATAGCTCTATGATGTATCCGAACGTGGATGATTACTTGGACGGGATTCAGGGCTGTCACTACCTGCCGTCTACCTCTGACAAATCCGTGGGATAGGGTAATCTCTAACCTAGACACCACGCCTAAGTTATTAATTACTACTCTAATACTTGCGCAGGAACTTCCTTCTCTATCCGGAGTCCTAGTACTAGAGCACATAGTGTGAATACTAAACAATGAACCCGCAAAGACGGAAATCTATTTTACTTAGACAAAGTAATTAAATAACATAAGAAAGGAACACGAATGCTTACTTTATAGAAGAAGTTCTCCGACCCAGAGCAGAGTGTACCGACAGCTCCAGTACTCCTCCAGAATTCCTCCTAGGAAGCTACACTCGTCCAGGTAGAAGTCGGATGAGCGCCAAACTTCCGGGCACTCCTCCAGAGCTTCCCCTCACTCTCTACCTTATTCTAATGTACGAAAGATACAATAGAGCCTCTTGTAATTCAGCTCAAAGTTGTGTGTCCTTCATGTGAGATGAAGACCTCCTTATTTTGGCTCCAAATGATGGTTAGGGGTATGGGAAATGACCAAAACACCCTGCAACCGCCTTAGGGGAGAAATGCGAGCCGTCCAGGTGAAAGCAGATGGTGGGAAGCGCCATGATTGCTTTGGCCGAACTAGAGGTTCGGCCGAACCCGGGACGGCTCCGTTTGGCCCTTTTTCGTCGTGGACACTAATTTTGAGGCCCTCAGCCCATTGGCATGATAGTTGGGCCCATTTAGAGTTGTTTAATTGACTTATGGGGCCTCCAATTCATGTAAATGTGTCCTGAATGCGCGGAGGTGCAGTTTGTCGCTTGACGGATGTGTTTTCTTCTCAAAATACATGCATACATATATTTCACCAACACTAGTGGAAATGATTAGTAATAATACCTACCACTAAGTTGGATACCATGTTTTATTTCATTATATGCATGTATTGACGGTCAAATATTATGATTTAAGAACCGTCAGCAACACCCCCACACTTAACCTTTGCTCGTCCCGAGTGAAGGCTATGGACTTTACAACAGAGTTATGACTTCCTTACTAATAATCACGCAAACAAATTATTCAAAGTCATACCTGTACTTGTAGATCTTTGTAATGTCTACCATGCAATCCTGAGCAATTGAGAAATGGAATAATCTTGACACAAGTCATACTAACTTTTCATGAACAACTTGTGGTTTTTCATGTAACAAAAAATTACAACTTTGCTTTACTCCTCAATTGATTCTCTAAGTCACTCATGGTGTATGATCCCTCACAAAGGCATGTGAATGTGCCTTTTCTTTTCCTACCATCTAATAAGGCTTATGTGGAGCTCAGAGTATGGAAAAGAGTAGAGCATTACTTGTATCACATATATTGCAAAGTCAAATAATGGATCCACAGAAATACAAGACATACTTTCTGGTCAAGAATGTGCAAGTGTATGTGTATGGTAAATTTGTGGGTGGAAAAAGGAAAATAAAATAACTCCTTTTGTATACCTCCTCCTCCATTTATTTTTTTCTTTTAAAATTTGGGAGAGTGCATGGCTATCTTTTTCTTTTTTTTTCGTCATCATGCTCCATACTTGTATGAGCACTTTTTTTTCTTTCTTTTTCATAGCCATGCCTCTCTCTCTCTCTCACTTTTTTTCTTTGAAAGTACTTTGGAGGAAGAGATATAAATGACATGGAGTATTTATTTTGTGGATGAAATGAATGACAAATGGGAGATGCTAACTTCCAGTGTAGAAGTCAAGCATAGGTGGGTGTATGTGGAGTGTGTGTGGTCTTGACCACGAAAGTATGAAAAGCACTTCACTAGGGTCACAAAACTTGACAACGCTCAATGTAATAACAAGCAGCATATGTAGCAAGTTAATCATGAATGATCAACCTATGGTTCTAGTGGGAATAAAAATATCAATGAGCAGTTTAGCTTCGTTGTATATTTTTTTTATAAAATTCCCAAGTGTGCAAAATGAAGAGCATGATTTCTACATCAGACTATATCTCATCCATCAATTACCTAGATAGCATGGGGTCCCTATTGGATATATCACCACAAACAACAAGTAATGAGCAAAGAATAATAGGCATGCATGTTATTTTCAGGGAGATCATGAACTCTAATTGTACCATCCCTAGCTTGAGTTTAATTATCTTCGATATTTTAGAATTGATAATCAAATTAAACTCAAGATAGAATGGATGTTGAAAGGAAAAATTGTGCAAACCTGCGTTCTGTATAAAACAGAGGACGATTCATTGGGTCTGACTGCATCAATTTCCCTTGTGTGGCTTGTCTTGGCTCATCACTTCTGGGGTGATCATGCTTTGGTTATGGTGTTGATGTGCAAAATCACCCCCACACTTGTCTTTGTACATGGGACTCTTTATTGGACACAAAGAAAAACAAAAACAAAAGTGAAGCAAAAAGGACTCACTTGGTTGGAAGACCAAGGAGCCAACTTTATTTTGTTTTATTTTCTTTTTTTCTTTTTTTATGGCAACAATGGATATAGCGGGTATCCTGGCGGGATGGAGACATGAGATGAGGATGCACATGGTGTATGAGATTCTTACTAGATATGTCTTACCAAGATTTGAACCGAATGCAAGAATGCAACAAGGTTTGCATTTGTTCTACTTGGTTCCCTGTGCATATCTTTTCTCATGGATAAGGAGTATGATATAAGTGTTTGAAGTTATTGTACACTGCTCCTTGATTGTTTATTTATTTCCTGCAAAAGGTTAGTGGACAACAAATACTCGAAGCACTACAAAGATTTGAAATGATTTTATCATAGCCTCAAGATTAATTGTTCACATCTACGCTAAAAAGGAATTGGATTCAAAACTTAGGGCATGTTTGGCACAGCTCCAGCTCCACCTCTCCTGGAGTTGGAGCTCAGCCAAACAGTTTCAGCTGCACCAAAACTAGGAGTGGAGCTAGGTGGAGCTCTCTCACAAAATGAACTAGAGTTGTGGAGCTGGGTTTAGCCAGCTCCACAACTCCACTCCAGACCCAACTACTGGAGCTAAATTTAGGAGTTGGAGCTGTACCAAACAGGCCCTTAAGAAGCGCGGATCCCACAAGTTTGCAAAAAAAATATTTCATTTTTCGAGAGACACTTATTTTATTCTAAAAACATTTCAAATTTTTATTATTCACCAAATTTTCGTTTAAGCACAACTCATACAGGGCTGAAGTAAATTTGCATGAACATGCTAAAGGAGCAATTAGTAATATACGCACCGTGCACCTTGATAGGTAATATGTTTCTCCTTTACATGTTAGCAATTGATTTGTTCCTGGCCCTGTCCTACCTCCATTTTGAATTGAACTTGAGGACTCACCCGTCAGTTTGAAAACTTTCCTGCAGGGGTTAGTCCACAGAAGATATATATCCAATGTCCATGAACATATTTACTCTAAGAGTTCATTAATCAAACTTGACTCCAGGTTTAATTTGATTAAAGTAGACTAGTTTAACCTAAGCACCATGCTTAATTTAAAAAGCCTATGGATGTCTCGCGAAAACACCCAAACCAGAGCATATGCAAATAGACATAAGAAACATAACTATGTATACTCAAGCCTCATTCAAAACGAGACAAGTATGAGTAAAAGATGTGGTGAATTTTTCTGCCTTTCGTATACCCAAGTACACTTACCGCCAGCTTGATGTGTATGTTGAAATCTCTGGAGCGGTGGTATGGTCATATATGATTGTCGATTTCTCCTTCATCTCAATGCAGATTGTGGCGGAGGAAGGCACTTTGACCATACCAACTCAGGCGAGCTGTTTGTTTATGCACACATCTCGGGTGCAATAACCTTGTGCCCTGAAGGCGTGATCCGTTGGCACCATGCCATTGCATACATCTCTTTTTGGGCAAATGTGCAAGTGCCAACTGGAGTGGAGCAGCAAACATCTAGAAAAGAAGAGGGCAACTCCTCTTGCTTGTATGCGTGTGGATGCTGCGGGAGCGAGAAGTTGTGCATGGCTAGAAATGGATGAAGGCTAAGCCAAGGCGGCACATGAGCTCGAGAGAGGGACTAGGTGTAGCCCGACAATATGATTGCTACTAACGAGGTGTATAGCCTTATTTCAAAGATACGCGCATAATGCACTCTTTGATCCAAATGTAGCTCGTCAGCTCTCTTGTTCTTTTCTTCTTCTCCCATTTTTTTTCTTTTCTTCTATCTCTCTTTTCTACTCTTTTTTTATCTTCTTTTTTTTTCTTTTTTTAGCAAGCTAGGACTAACACCAACTTCAAACCAAGATGGCCTTGGTTGATGGAACTCGTCATGAAAAGCTCGTTGACCTCCCCCCACACTTGGACTTTTGTGTCGCAAGACATCAAAACCAAGTGTGTGATGTCGGATTCTCCTATAGAGTGTGTTCCAATACTAAGGATCACCAAAGTGTACAGTTGATGTAGCTACCGTGTTTTTAGGCATCGCATGACCCTTGTTCTCAATGTCAACCTGAAATGGTTAGTGACCAAGAATACCCGAAGGTGCACATTATCCTAAAAACTGGTTCTTACTTTTATTAGAAAGAAAACTTACCATAACAATCCGGGTTACGTCCCGGCAGTGCTTTGTTTATGGTCACAAGCTTGACCATGGGGACATCGCTCTGCAAGATTAGTGCCACAAGTAAATACGGGATTTGCAGTATTTATGATAAATATAAGCATCCACAACCATCCTTCTAAACATGTTAGAAATGAGGACCGGAAGGTGGTTGTGGTCCTCGCACAGAGACACGACACTAATCGAATAGGACTCTAGGGATTCTTTAAACGAGCATGAATCCAGGGAAATTTTAAAACAGATGTTTTCATGCTCATTTGTGGAATGCTTTCTCACGTCCTCCAGAGTCGATGTCTCAAGCTTGTCCGTGGCCTAAAGGTTCTCCTTCTCAAGAGATGCATCGTGCAAGAACCGAGTTGTTTCTTGATGATAAACAAGAACAATGTTTTGAGGGCCGGACGGACAAGGCTTAGGCTTGATCGAGAGTGATGAGGGTCGTTCAGTTTCATGAAGATAGGCAATAGGTTCAGAAGAAACGAACGAAGATACAAACATCACCTCCTCAGCCGGCTCATTCTTGGGATGAGCCTTTGTTTTGCTGGAATAATTCAGGATATTTTCATAATCTTCATAAAGATCATCCCTGAATTGGAATAGAATTTCCGGAGGATGAATTTCTTCCTCCTCCGGCTCCAGCAAATGGAATGAGGATTCGACAGTTGAGTCGGGTTCCGGCTCCACGTGCCGAGGTTCCTCATGGATAATCTCGACCTCCGGGACGGCTTCGCTTTGACCGAAAGAATCATTTTCTAATATCAGATCTAGGAGTTCTCTTCCTTCGGCGGTTGTCTTGTGTGCGAACGACCCTCCAACGGAAATATCGAGATTTGCGGCAGACTCCTTGTCTAACCCGTACCGAAAATGTTGTAACAACACATGGTCGGGTAAAGACAAGTCTGGGCCAGACTGAGTTAACAGTGAGAACCTGGCTCAGGCTGCACCGAGAGATTCCTTCTCATTCTGTCGAAAAGAAAGGATGTCTAATCGAAGATTAATCACATGAGTTAGTGGAAAGAAAGCAAGGCAGAATTTGCACTTTAACTCCTCCCATTCACCATGGAATTTCTTGATGGACAGAGTGTACCATTGATTCGCTTCATCTCTAAGAGAATAAGGAAACAACTTCCACTTTAAAGTCTCATGTATCATGCCTGCAATGGATAGGCATGAACACACTAGCTCAAAGTCCCGAAGATGGAGGTATGGATTTTCACCAATACCACCAGAGAAGGTTTGCTCTCGAATCAAGGCTATAAAGCCAGGACCGATTTCGTAGCTATCGGATAGGATTGGTTTTGAAGAACAGGATGGCTCACAAAGATCAGCCCGAGGAGCAGAAAGGTTTTGAATTGTGGGTTGCTCCATCAAGGAAAAGAATAAAAGGAGAAGAAATAAAAATAAAGATACGAGGATGACCTAGACTCGGATAAATTATCAACCGTTCCCCGACAACGGTGCCAGAAATGCTTGTTGGTATTTCTTACGTCCACAGATAAATCTGCAAGCGCACGGAATACCGTTGTAACACTTCACCTTCGGGTGACCCCAAAAGGATATCGAACTCAGGGAACATGTGTAATCTACCTAAGGCTAAGACTATCCAAGGACAACAACTGATGATAGGTAGGCTAGGCTAGAGAGGACTTTCTATGTGTTTTAATTATCTAAGCTAAGCAAAGGTAATTTCCTATCCGTTGCTTCGGGCACCGAGCCCTGCTGGTGTGCCAGCATGGTTCCGGCTATAGCTCTATGATGTATCCGAACGTGGAGGATTACTAGGACGGGATTCAGGGCTGTCACCACCTGCCGTCTACCTCTGACAAATCCGTGGGATACACAACAAACAAGGGTAATCTCTAACCTAGACACCACACCTAAGTTATTAATTACTACTCTAATACTTGCGCATGAACTTCCTTCTCTATCCGGAATCCTAGTACTAGAGCACTTAGTATGAATACTAAACAATGAACCCGCAAAGACGGAAATCTATCTTACTTAAACAAAGTAATTAAATAACATAAGAAAGGAACATGAATACTTACTTTATAGAAGAAGTTCTCCTGAATGCGCGGAGGTGCAGTTTGTCGCTTGACGGATGTGTTTTCTTCTCAAAATACCTGCATACACATATTTCACCAACACTATTGGAAATGATTAGTAATAATACCTACCACTAAGTTGGGTACCATGTTTTATTTCATTATATCCAGGTATTGACGGTCAGATATTATGATTTAAGGACCATCAACAGAGATATTGTGTGTGTATGGGATGCGGAGTCGAATTTGGAAGGAGTCCAAATTTGGTACAATTGTAGTTTGTAAAGTTGGTTTCTTGTACGGGAAGGTTTCTTAGGTGACGTCCGAACGATCAGATATCATGCGGGATACTTAGGCTAAAGATTAATGCACGTGGTTGGTGAAGATTCCATATGGCATATGATGGAAATATTGTGTGTATATGGGATGTAGAGTCGAATTTGAAAGGAGTCCAAATTTGGTACAATTGGACTTTGTAAAGTTGGTTTCTTGTACAGGAAGGTTTCCTATATGAATTAGGACTTCTTGTATGAGTTTGGTTCTTGGCTTTAGGCTGCCTACCTCATGTATAAATAGAGAGGGAGGGTGTGGCCTCCCGGTATCGCTTTAGAGAGCATTGAGTTGAGAGAATAGTTAGGGTTTCGAGTTTGATCGAGATTTTCGTGAGGAGTGCTGTTGTTGCACTTTGTAAACACATAGAGAAGTAATAAAGTTGTTATCTACATCAGGAGTTCTTCTATTTGTGTTTGCTCGGGTTCGGCGGTCTAATCAACGAGAAACCAGCGGTTAGACTGGCGGATACACGGCGGTCAGACCGGTGGAGGCTTCAGGCGACTGCAGCTTCTTCGGGGCGGTTAGACCAGACGATCGGATCCAGTCAGACCGATGATATCCAGGCGGTCAGACCGGCCAATCTACTGCGATCCGTCGATTCAAGGGTAACTTTTATTTCCACTAAAAGTTTTGGTTTTTGGGTACTACAATCATTCACCCCCCTCTGGTTGGCTTAGTTCTTACTGTTCGGTTCTACAAGTGCTATCAGAGCCTTGTTTTCTTCTTTGGATTTTTACCGACCTAGAGTTATAGCCATGTCTAACAAGTTTACAACTAAGCCCCATGTTTTCGATGGATTGGATTTTCCACTTTAGTGTAACAAGATGCAATCTTACAATACTGCTGTTTTAAAAACTGAATTTGAACAAAATTGCAAAGATCACAATATTTTATTGAGTGGGATTTCTTGTTCGCAATTTGATCGTGTGTCACATCTTCAAACTGCCAATGAGATTTGGATCGCTTTGAGAAATTTTTATCAAGGAACTACAAATATTAAAGAACTTCGTCGAGATCTTTTTAAAAAGGAGTACATAAAGTTTGATATGAAATCTAGAGAAGCTTTGGATGATTATCTTTCTAGATTTAACAAAATTTTGAGTGATCTTTGATATGTTGATTCTGCTTATGATGTTAATTACTCACAATATGAGATTTCTGGACACTTTTTAAATGGCTCTGCATGTCTATTTGGGAAATGAAAGTTACATCAATTCTAAGTTACATCAATTCAAGAGTCGGTTGATATGTCTACTTTGACTTTGGATTCATTTTATACAAAACTCAAAACACATGAGATGAATATTCTTTCTCATAAAGTTTATTCTAAATCTAGTCCTTTGGTTTCTCCCTCGACTTCTTTGGATGCTGGTGCTTCATCGTCGAATTCTATCGCTCTTGCTTTGATTAATGCCATGTCCGATGAGCAACTCGAACAGTTAGAGGAGGAGGACTTGGCTTTGACTGCCAATAAGATTTCTCGAGCTATGAATAATGTTAGGTACAGGAAAAGAGGAGGTACAACTCATTGCTACGAGTGTGGAGTGCTTGATCATATTCGCTTGCATTGTCCTAAGCTTGGGAGAGACAAGAAGGAAGACAATAGTTGTGAGAAGACCAAGGATGAGAAGACCAAGTCCAAGAGCTCATTCAAGGGGAGAAAGACCAAGGAGAATCTCAAGAAGATATTGAATCAAGTCTACGCTGCTTTTGAATCAAGTCTAAGAAATGTATATGGAAAGAGTGAGGAAGATAATGACAAGGGAAAGAACATCTCCGGTGTTTGCTTCATGGCACGTGGTGAATCGGATTTAGAATCTGAAGACAATGAGGTGAGTTCTCTTATGGAAGCTATTCATATTTTAAGTGCAAAAAATAATAAATGTGAGAAGATGTATAAGAAACAAGAGTTTCTAATTGAATCTCTTAATTCTGAAATTACTAAATTAAAATCTTTTATTCATAATAATGGTGATTGTAAAAATTGTGAGGTTTTAATGCATGAAATTTCAAAAATTAGAGATGTCAATGTTGCACATGATTTGAAAAATAGATCTTCTCTTGGTCTTGAATTTGCCTTTCACAGACGCACTTTGGATGAGTTGTTTTTAACTAAAAAGTTGTTGAAAAAATATCAAGTTGCTTTTTATGCTAGTGTGATGTTTAACATGATTTGTGCTGAAAAGTTAAAACAACAGCATGGTGTTTTGAATTGCTCAACATGCACACTATACAAGTTGAGGCTAAAAGATGCATAATGCATTAGGTCGTGTTGAGTGCATAGAGGATATTGTGAAAACTAATGAAGTACTTTCTTGCCCCAAATCTCGTAAAA
This sequence comes from Oryza meridionalis, assembly GCA_000338895.3. Lineage (NCBI taxonomy): Eukaryota > Viridiplantae > Streptophyta > Magnoliopsida > Poales > Poaceae > Oryza > Oryza meridionalis. Next base: position 15,881,469 of record CM002535.2, on the reverse strand, counting down.
GCAAATGTGTCATGGTAGATTGTGAAAATTGTGCTAATTTGGAAAAAGAGGTTTCTTATTTGAAAAGTTATTTGCAAAGATTTTCTGATGGTAAGAAACAACTTAACATAATTTTGGATCAATCTAAAGTGGCTAATTACAATAAGGCTATTTCACCAAAATCAACCTAATGTTTTGAGTGTGACTGAACATGGTGAAGTTTTGACAAAACCTAGTGCTAAGAAAATAGTTTTTAAGTATGCTGGAATTATGCCCTCTCTTTCTGGAACACTAAAAGAAACAAAAACAAATCTTTTGAAACCATCTACTTCTAAAGAAAAGTATACTTGTTCTTTTTGTGGTAAAGATGGACATCTTGTTGTTTTTTGTTTCAGAATAGCTCATAAATAGAAAAAGGAGAGAGAAATTGCTTTTGCAAAATCAAAGTGGCAAAAATCTAGTTTTCCCTCGAGGAAACCGGTCAGACCACAGTGGGTCCGGCGGTCAGACCGGCAACAGTGCCGCAGTCAGACCGGGCTTCGGTCAGACCGGCCATGGAGAGATTTTACAAAAAATTCGCAAATTGTTTTTGCATGTTGATATATGCCTATTGGATCTATTGGTCATATGTCTCAGTACAGGATTCCTAAATTTCTTTTATGTAACCCCAGTACTGAGGCTTCGACATCTGCTTGTGTGTAGGCTTTGGTGGCAAGGAAGGAGAACGTATGGATCGTGGAATCCAGTTGTTCGCGGCACATGACCAGTGACAAAAATTGGTTCTCCTCCCTCAAACAGGCATCCAAGACTGAATCGATTATCTTTGGTGATACTTTTACTAGTGCCATTCTTGCTACAGGTATGGTTAAGGTAAGCGACAAGTTTGAATTGAAAAACGTAGCATTGGTTGAGTTCCTAAAGTATAATTTGCTTTCAGTTTCACAAATTATTGATGAAAATTTCGAGGTTCACTTTAAGAAAACTGGAAGTAAAGTATTTGATTCTTGTGGTGATTCTGTGTTGAATATTTCTCGCTATGGAAGAGTGTTTAAAGCTGATTTTGAAAATCCTATTTCACTTGTGATAACATGTTTGGTTGCTAAGTTTAATAAGTATGTGATGTTTTGGCATCGTGAACTTGGACATGTTGGTTTTTGATCATCTCATGAGGTTAAGTGGTTTGGATCTTGTTCGTGGTTTGCCTAAACTTAAGAAAGATCTTGATTTGGTTTGCACACCGTGTCATCATGATAAGATGATTGCTTCTTCACATGTGTCACGCCCAGAAATTCACGAACCAGAATTTCTAAGCTGAATGTATATTAAACCCCTGTCCAGGACCAGCCAGGGTACACAAACGACAATTGTTGACATACAGACCCACGTCTTACAAAAATGTAAAATATTACAAATGCAGCGGAAAAGATAAAAGCGAGCTAAACCGGGAAGCTTGACTTCAGCAGCGGGGCGACTCCACTTCACAGGCAATCCTTGACGGCAGCGACGAAACCAACTTCGACAAAACAGCCCCCACTAGGAAGATCTTCAGCTCTGGTGTGGGGGAAAAGAGAGCAAGACTGAGTACTACCCACTGTACTCAGCAAGTCATACCGGAAGAGGAGGTATGATGCAGGATATAACCAAAGGAGGCTAAAGGTTCATTTGCATAAAGCAGGCATTTAAAAACAGTAGTTGAAAGCAGTAAAACAGTTATAGTAATTAAGCAATATTAACCGATCACTGTCCAACGCTACACCACGTTGCAACAGGCCCAACCAACCACCTAAACTACACCAGTTCATTAAGCTAAACTAGGGGTGAGACTAATCACGGTTGTCACGACCGGAAATAACCCAACGGGCGTTCCTTACGTGCGTGTATTATTCCTTGTCCCAGGAGGCAAGGTACACCGGAAGTTGATATATTTAAGAGTTTATCAAGCGGAAGCGTACATAAATAATTTATTACATGGGCGGCAAGGCCCAGCACACACAAAGACAAACGGGAAACAGCGGAAGACTAGGGCGACGACCACAGGCGCTTGACGGCAGGCACGAGCTAGACACCAAAGCCTTCATCTTCCAGGAGCTCCTCTTCTGGGTTTGGGAAAAATTGAGCAAGACTGAGTACAACCACCGTACTCAACAAGGCACACCCACAAGTGCAGAATAAATGCAAGGGAGTACAAGGGAGCCATAATATAGGGGGTTAGGGTTTGCAGTAAACAGCATTAAAAGTCACTTAGTTGCTCAAAGCTATTTTGTAAACACGATTCTAGAGCTATATAATATTATTAATCAAGGCCGTGAACCCACACGAACCTGCCTTAACCCAAGGCCTACGATGATTCATACCGAACTGGCAACCCGACCCTAGGTCCCTGCTCGTCCCAAGCCAACCCAGGCCAACCATTCCACATTTTAGTTGTTAAGCAGGTTTTAAGAATTTAAAACACTAACTTGGGTACATTGCTCGGCTTGCCCATGACCGAGGGCGCGACTATTCGAATAGGTTATACTCTGATAAGAGGTGTACATCTTTACCCACAAGACACATCTACCTCACGTGTAACCACGTGCCACATACCACCACGGTATACGGACGGAAGACGTGACATAGTTTCCAACCCATCCTAGCCATAGACAAGAATACCGACCCAACCCCGCCTATGGCCGGAACCTCCGGGACAGGTAGGCAGGACTGAGTCCCTAGCAGCAGGACACCAGCCCTGTGCCGTGACATCTCGAATATCGGCCGCAGCTCGTGTAGCCTTCATTTGCCCTGGAGATGTCCATCGACCCCCGACTTCGTCCATCTCCATCCGTGTACTTTTGTTTATAACCAGACTGAGCCACAAACTAAGCCTTACCCACTAGACATGTGGAAGTACAGTAGTGCTTTGCAACAGAGGCCCGAAGACCTGTCCTTATATGGCCGAGGTGCTACTATCAAAACCATGCACCCCGGGCCCAGCCTAAAACCATTTTGAGGGTTTTGAATAGAGGGGGAGGTGTGAATCCAATTCCACAATAATCCAATCATTCCATAATGTCCAGGTGATGAGAATATTCCCAAAGTCTAGAGTTGTAAAACCACCTAATGTTGCCTAATTAATCAGCGAAGCATCTACCTAAATCCATACTAGTGGTACCATGAGTAGAGTGTCCACTAGTTGGGGTTTTGTTTAATCTAGGGTGAACAAGGTACTAATATCAATAACAATAATAATAAGGTCATAATAAAGGTAAATAGGCATGGCTAAATAAAACAGTGAATACGCGGGAATTTAAATGAAGCGATAATGCAATACTTTAAATTAAAATAATTTTATAAACTGGGATTCAATATGTTCAAGGATGATGTGACTTGCCTTGCTCACTTTCCCAAACGTCGGCTTCAACCTCCACGAAGAGCGGATCTTCCGAAGCTGCAGCGTCTACACGACCAACGGAAAAGAAAAGGCTTTTACTCTAATAAACTCCATAAAATAAGCAGGAACAAAGCACAAAAATGGGTTCTTGACTTCTTAAGGAAAAATTAGAGACTTGAACGGTCCAATTCCGAGTTCAAATGGCCAAGTTATGGCCATTTGAAGTTTATATGCTCTTTAAATGAATATTTGCGAATTTCTTCATTTACATTTTAATTTAAAAAATTGATTTATTGCGTCAGCCGAGGGGGAGGGGCGCGCGGACCGGGTCCACGGGAGTGGGGCCCACGCGGCAGCCTCACGGTCCACGGTGGACCGGGTGCACCCGGGCTCACACCGGCCGGCGCCGTGGGCCCCACGCGTTAGCCGTACCCGAGGGCGCGGGCGGCTGACGGCCGGGCCGCACGCGGCAGCCACTCGGCGCGCCCGAGGGCGGCCACATCGGCGCGGCCGGCGGGAGGCGGCGCCCACGCCCCTATGGTCGCCGGCGGCGGCCATAGGCGCGGCGGAGCGGCGGCCGACAGAGGGGAAGGGAAGGGGTAAAGGAGCGGCGGTCCACGGCTCACCCCGGGGCGACGACGGCGACGGAGGAGGCGGCCGGAGCGGAGGGAGGCGGTGGCGCCGCTCGGGTCGACGGGGACGGCGGCGTTCCGGCGGTCGGCGACCGAAACGGGGGGGTGGACGAGGTTGACAGCGGTGTGGCGAAGCCGGAGGAGGCGACGCCGGGGCGGGAGACGGTCCGGGGCGACGACAGCGGCGGACCGGAGCTCGGCGGCGACGGCGGAGAGAGAGAGTGACGGCGCGAGCTCGATTCCGGCGGGGAGGAAGGGCGGGGAGTGGCGGAAACGGACGGAGGAGGCGCGGGTAGGGTTTAAATAGGGTTGGAAGGGGGAGAGAGCGGCCGGGGAGGAAGGAAACCGGCGCGGGAGGTCCGGCTGCCATCAATGGCGCCGGCGAGATTTGCGGGGGCAAATCCGCCCGTTTGAGCGCGAGAGAGAGAGGGAAAGATTGGGGGAAAGGGAGAGGGGATCACGGGGAGTGATTCCCCCCTATTGATTTCACGCGGGGACGACGGGAGGCGGCGGGATTCGCGGCGGCGGCGGCGCTAGGGCGCGGGGGAGGCGGCGGGAGCGGCGGGAGGTAGGGGATGACGGGTGGGCCCCACCCGTCAGCGAGGGTGGCGGGCAGGCCCGCCCGTCAGCGGCGCGCGCGGGGGGAGAGGCCGAGTGGGCCGCGGGGAGAGGAGAGAGAGAGAGATGGGCCGGGCCGGCCCAAGGGAGGGGAGGGGGACTTTTAGGGTTTTCTTTTTTTTTATAAAACCATTTTAACTTTGTTTATTTCTTCTTAATTATTATTTGTGCTCTGAAAATTCCACTAAAATTTATTTACACATTTTAGGCTTTTAGGAAATATACAAAAATCCTCCAAGCCTTATTTGACTTTTACTTTGCACATTTTAATTTTTGGAGGCTTTCACACGGATTTTAATTATTCTAGGCATAATTTAAAGGATATATTTTAGAGTCGTTTTGGGACGCGACAAACCTACCCCCCTTAAACGGAATCTCGACCCCGAGATTCAGAAGAACTGGCGAAGAGATCGGGATGGGCTGCCTTCAGCTCCTCTTCGTGCTCCCAAGTAGCTTCTTCCTCAGCGTGGTTGCTCCATTGGACCTTGCAAAAACGGATTACCCGGTTCCTGGTCCTGCGCTCTATGGTGTCTAGGATTTTCACTGGCCTCTCCACGTAGGTCAAGTCTTCGCGAACTTCAATTTGCTCTGAATCGGCCTGCTCGGATGGCACTCGAAGACATTTCTTGAGTTGCGACACATGGAACACATCATGCACGTTGCCCAAGGATGCGGGCAGCTCCAACTGGTGAGCGACTTCTCCGCGTCGAGCAATGATACGGAAAGGACCCACGAACCGAGGTGCGAGCTTCCCTTTCGTCTGGAACCTGTGTACACCCCGCAATGGTGTGACCCTAAGGTACACAAAGTCATCCACTGCAAACTCCAGGTTACAGCGTCGGTTATCTGCATAGCTCTTCTGCCGGGACTGTGCCACCTTTAGATTATCCCGAATGGTTCTGACTTTAGCTTCAGCTTCTCTCAGGATATCGGTCCCGAACACTTGGCTTTCCCCAACTTGGTCCCACAATAGCGGTGTCCGGCATTTGCGGCCATACAACGCTTCATAGGGTGCCATTTGTATGCTGGCTTGGTAGCTGTTATTGTAGAAGAACTCTGCATAGGGGAGACTCTTATCCCAGGTCTTCCCGAAATCTAGAACATTGGCACGGAGCATATCTTCTAGGATCTGATTCAGACGCTCGGTCTGTCTATCTGTTTGTGGGTGATACGCAGTGCTGAAATTTAATCGGGTACCCAACTCTTCTTGGAGCTTCTTCCAAAAGTGAGAGGTGAATTGGCTTCCCCTATCAGATACAATTTTCTTAGGAACGCCATGGAGACTCACGATCCTAGCGAAGTAGAGTTCAGCTAGTTTGTTCCCTCCATAGGTGGTCTTCACAGGAATAAACCGAGCTACCTTGGTTAGTCGGTCCACGACTACCCATATAGAATCATATCCGCCTTGGGTTTTTGGAAGTCCGGTAATGAAATCCATCCCAATTTCATCCCATTTCCATTCTGGTACTTGGAGAGGTTGGAGAAGTCCGGCCGGTCGATGGTGCTCTGCCTTGACACGCTGGCACACATCACAAAGGGCCACGAACTCTGCAATTTCCCGCTTCATACTAACCCACCAATATTTTTCTTTCAAGTCTAAATACATCTTCGTACTGCCAGGGTGGATGGAATAAGGACTTTCGTGAGCTTCCTGAAGTATCAACTGTTTAAGTTCCCTGTCGTCTGGAAGGCATACCCGATTTCCGTTCCATAGGGTTCCGTGTTCATCCTTTGTGAAACCAGCGGCTTTACCCTATTTCATATTCTTGAGGATCCCATGCATATCTGGATCATTCTTCTGAGCCTCGCGGATTTGATCGAGCAAGGTAGGCTTGGCTTCCAGCGTAGCCAAGAATCCACGAACAACTATGCTTAGGTTCAGGGCTTCCATCTGTTGATTAAGTTCCGGTGGAATGTCACGGACGCCAAGAGTGTTGCAACGGCTTTTTCGACTTAGAGCGTCGGCGACCACGTTGGCCTTACCAGGATGATAGTGAATTCCCACATCATAATCCTTGATGAGTTCTAACCATCTCCTCTGCCGAAGATTCAGATCCGACTGAGTGAAGATGTATTTCAAACTCTTATGATCCGTATATATTTCACAATGATTCCCAATGAGATAGTGCCGCCAGATCTTTAGAGCATGAACCACAGCGGCTAACTCCAAATCATGGGTAGGGTAGTTGCCTTCATGAGGCCGTAGCTGGCGAGAGGCATAGGCTACCACATGACCTTCCTGCATGAGCACGCACCCCAATCCTTGGCGCGAAGCGTCACAGTACACCAGGAAGTCCTTGCGAGTATCTGGTAAGATTAAAACTAGCGAGGAAACCAGCTTTTCCTTGAGAGTTTGGAACGCTTTCTCGCATTGCGGGCTCCACACAAATTTTTTTTCCTTCTTCAGCAACTGCGTCATAGGTCTGGCAATTTTGGAGAAATTCTCGATGAATCTTCGGTAGTACCCGGCCAAACCCAAAAAGCTGCGGACTTGAGTGACTGTCTTGGGTTGCTTCCAATCAGTGACGGCTGTCACCGTGTCGGGATCCACGGCAACTCCTTTAGCAGATATCACGTGCCCTAAGAACTTGACTTCGGACAACCAGAACTCACACTTGTTGAGCTTGGCATACAATTGGTGTTCCCGCAACTTTCCCAACACCAGACGGAGATGCTGCTGATGGTCTTCCTCTGATTATGAGTACACCAGAATGTCGTCAATGAAAACCACAACAAACTTATCCAAGTATTCCATGAATACTTTGTTCATTAAGTTCATGAAGAAGGCGGGAGCATTGGTCAGACCGAACGACATCACCGTGAATTCATACAGTCCGTAACGCGTGGTGAATGCGGTCTTCGGGATATCTTCTTCACGAATCCGCAATTGGTGATATCCGGAACGAAGATCGATTTTAGAAAAGACAGTGGCACCCTTAAGCTGATCGAACAGATCATCAATCCGGGGAAGAGGGTACTTGTTTTTGATAGTAACTTCATTGAAAGCTCTGTAGTCAACGCACATCCTCTTTGTCTTGTCCTTCTTTTCCACAAAAATCACGGGAGCATCCCAGGGGGAAGTGCTCGGCCGTATATACCTCTTTTCTTTCAACTCTTCCAACTGTTTCTTGACTTCGGCCAGTTCATTTGCTGCCATATGGTAGGGTCGCTTGTACAGAGGAGTGGTTCCTGGAGCAAGATCTATCCAGAACTCAATCTCTCGCTTGGGCGGCATACCGGGTAGTTCTTCTGGAAACACATCTCTGAACTCTCTGACGATGCGGATTTCTGACAGTCCTATCTGATGAAGTTCTGAACTGCTGACAGAGGTTGAGGGTGCAAAGAAAACAACCGGTTGTTCCGGCCCTCAGTACAGAGTGACAGTGCGTCTTGCGCAATCCACTACTCCTTGGAATTGAGCCAACCAATTCATCCCAAGGATCACATCCAAGTTCTTGGTGTCCAGAAGAATCAGATCCGAGGGAAAAGGAATTCCCTGGATTTCTATAGGAACGGTAGGGCTATAATACTTTGCTGTCATAACCCCTCCAGGGGTGGTGATGAGCAGAGGGTTCTTAAGCCTTTCTACCCCCAACTGATTTCTCCCCACGAATGGCACAGATATAAACGAGTGGGAAGCTCCAGAGTCGAACAAAATGGTAGCAGGGATGGAATGAATGAGGAACGTACCAACGATGACGTCTGGAGTTGTCAGCACATCCTCGGTAGTCACGTGGTTCATACGACCCCGAGTGACATCCTTACCACCGTTGTTGGGGCGGGGAGGCGCTTGGCCTTGCTGGCGCCTCGGCTTTGGGCATTTATCCGCAAAGTGCCCGGGCTCGAAGCAGTTGAAGCACAGCTGCTGTTGACCTTGAACGTCTCTGCGGCCTTGACCAGGCTGCAGAACGGGCGCAGGAGGACGGGGCGCACGGGTCCCTTGCTGACTCTGCTGTTGCTGTGGCTGTGGGACGCGCACCACGAATTGAGGTCGGGGCGCGGAGCGTGGTTGCTGCTGCTGCTGCTGCGAGGAGGATCCCCCTGGATAGGGATTGGTGTAGCGGATCCTTTGGTTAGCCCCCTGTTGATTGCGGAAATTCGCCAAGCGACGCTTGTGCGACTCCAGTTCCTTGTGCTTGGCTTCCAAGCGGATGCTCTTGTCCACCAGACGCTGGAAATCCGGATAATCCCCGGAAACTAGACGCATGGACAGCTCAGGGTCCATTCCTGCCAAGAACTTCTCTTGCTTCTCCTCATCTTCAAAAAAATCCTCCGGGGCGTACCAGGCCAAGTTGTTAAACTCATGCAAATACTCCATCACGGAGCGGTTGCCTTGCTTCAACTCCCGGAATTCCCTTTTCTTAAGGGCCATGACTCCGGCGGGCACATGGGTCCTCCGGAAAGCGGCGGTGAAGCGGGCCCAAGTAATAGGCTGCCCCTCTGGCTGCGTAGCCTGGAAGTGGTCCCACCATAGAGATGCGGGCCCCTGCAGTTGATGGGCGGCGAAGATGACTTTCTCCTCATCGTTGCACTGCACAGTATCTAACTTTTTCCGCACGGCATGCAACCAATCCAAAGCATCCACGGGGTTATTGGAGCTAGAGAAGGTAGGCGGACGGATGCGGAGGAACTCGGCGAGTTTAGAGTGCTGCGGGGGTGGTGGTGGAGGTGGGGCATTATGCTGTGGCGGATTTTGGATGTGATGGAGGAAAGCAGCCATCATGTTGGCCTGCTAGGCGAGGATTTGGGTGAGGATGGAGTTGGTGTCTGGTGGTGGTGGTGGAGGCGGGGGAGGAGGTGGAGGTGGGCTGCCATAGATGTTGGGGTTGCTGCCTTCGGGTTGGTTGCCATCACCGGTAGCAGCACTTCTCCTGGTTGTCACCATCTGAAAAACCAACACAGAACCGGCAAACAGAGAGAGCTGACTATTAAAACTAACCACCCACGACTACCATAATTCTTGAATTTATTACTGCTATTAAATTGGTTCATCAAGGTTCAAGTTGCTTAAGCAAATAAAATATAGACAGGCTCCGACACAGTTATACCACACACCGGTATAACCATGCCCCACACGACTCTAGCAGGAAAACAAACGAAAAGAACACACGCGCGTGCCTACTAACTGCTCGTCTACTTTTGCGACGGGCCAGGGCAGAAGGTGATCAGCAGCGCATCCTCCGTGCTACCAACGCCAGAGGCTCCCTCCTCCTGAGGAACCATGGGCGCGGGCTCGGCACGAGTGGTCTCGACGAAGCAGGTCCATGCCAAGGACTGACGAACAAGCTCGGGCCTGGAGGTACTCTTGCGGGCGGTGATCTTCAGGCTGCGGCAGACGCGGCGGCGCTTGGGGCGACAGACCTCTCCCTGGGCGATTTTGAGCTGACACAGCTGCGCCTCCACTGCGTCTAGGTCCTTCTTCAGCTGCAGATTCTCCTGACGCAGCTCCAGGATCTTCATGTTGCTCTCGACCAACCCACGGCGCACCATATGATGGAAGTCGATACGGGCCGCGTCGTACGCCTCCACCATGCGCGCCAGGTGCATGATGGTAGCGTCATCCTCCGAGCTAGCATCCCTGAAGGAGGCGTAGTCACGGGCTCCTCCGCGACGAGGGTGGTAGCGGTAGGGCGAGTGCTGCAACTCGTCCGGGTAGCGCTGGTGAAGAGTGCCGATGGCGAGGAGTGCGGCGTTCTGGCAAGCGGCGGAGAAAGAATCTCCACCCGCGGTGACTGCCAACGAAGTCCTCTCGGGAGAGCCAGTGAGGATCACTGCAGTGACCTCCCAAGCAGCGTGGGGCTCTACATCATCACCCTCCTGCTCCGGGAGCTGCTAGCCCTGGTAGTCCACTCCATGCGGATACCCCAGGACAATGCACATGCCCCGCAGCTCCAAAACAAAGCCAGTCAGGCCTAGGCCAGGACGGTTGAGCTGCCGGCCATCTACAAACAAAAACAAAAGAGAAGAGCAACATTTTAAAGATCAGATTTTGACGATAAATGAAGCAGCAGGACAGAGAGACTAAAGGATTTTCACAAATAAGAAAGGTTTTTTATTTCGAAAATATTGCTAAGGCTTGGGATCTAAAGCTCGTCCTAGGGTCAAGGGGGCTCTGATACCAACTTGTCACGACCGGAAATAACCCAACGGGCGTTCCTTACATGCGTGTATTATTCCTTGTCCCAGGAGGCAAGGTATACCGGAAGTTGATACATTTCAGAGTTTATCAAGCGGAAGCGTACATAAATAATTTATTACATGGGCGGCGAAGGCCCAGCACACACAAAGACAAACGGGAAACAGCGGAAGACTAGGGCGACGACCACAGGCGCTTGACGGTAGGCACGAGCTAGACACCAAAGCCTTCATCTTCCAGGAGCTCCTCTTCTGGGTTTGGGAAAAATTGAGCAAGACTGAGTACAACCACCGTACTCAACAAGGCACACCCACAAGTACAGAATAAATGCAAGGGAGTACAAGGGAGCCATAATATAGGGGGTTAGGGTTTGCAGTAAACAGCAATTAAAGTCACTTAGTTGCTCAAAGCTATTTTGTAAACACGATTCTAGAGCTATATAATATTATTAATCAAGGCCGTGAACCCACACGAACCTGCCTAAACCCAAGGCCTAGGATGATTCATACCGAACTGGCAACCCGACCCTGGGTCCCTGCTCGTCCCAAGCCAACCCAGGCCAACCATTCCACATTTTAGTTGTTAAGCAGGTTTTAAGAATTTAAAACACTAGCTTGGGTACATTGCTCGGCTTGCCCATGACCGAGCGCGCGGCTATTCGAATAGGTTATACTCTGATCAGAGGTGTACATCTTTACCCACAAGACACATCTTCCTCACGTGTAACCACGTGCCACATACCACCACGGTATACGGACGGAAGACGTGACATAGTTTCCAACCCATCCTAGCCATAGACAAGAGTACCGACCCAACCCCGCCTACGGCCGGAACCTCCGGGATAGGTAGGCAGGACTGAGTCCCTAGCAGCAGGACACCGGCCCTATGCCATGACATCTCGACCACCGGCCGCAGCTCGTGTAGCCTTCATTTGTCCATCGACCCCCGACTTCGTCCATCTCCATCCGTGTACTTTTGTTTATAACCAGACTGAGCCACAAACTAAGCCTTACCCACTAGACATGTGGAAGTACGGTAGTGCTTTGCAACAGAGGCCTGAAGACCTGTCCTTATATGGCCGAGGTGCTACTATCAAAACCGTGCACCCCGAGCCCAGCCTAAAACCATTTTGAGGGTTTTGAATAGAGGGGGAGGTGTGAATCCAATTCCACAATAATCCAATCATTCCATAATGTCCAGGTGATGAGAATATTCCCAAAGTCTAGAGTTGTAAAACCACCTAATGTTGCCTAATTAATCAGCGAAGCATCTACCTAAATCCATACTAGTGGTACCATGAGTAGAGTGTCCACTAGTTGGAGTTTTGTTTAATCTAGGGTGAACAAGGTACTAATATCAATAACAATAATAATAAGGTCATAACAAAGGTAAATAGGTATGGCTAAATAAAACAGTGAATACGCGGGAATTTAAATGAAGCGATAATGCAATACTTTAAATCAAAATAATTTTATAAACTGGGATTCAATATGTTCAAGGATGATGTGACTTGCCTTGCTCACTTTCCCAAACGTCGGCTTCAACCTCCACGAAGAGCGGATCTTCCGAAGCTGCAGCGTCTACACGACCAACGGAAAAGAAAAGGCTTTTACTCTAATAAACTCCATAAAACAAGCAGGAACAAAGCACAAAAATGGGTTCTTGACTTCTTAAGGAAAAATTAGAGACTTGAAAAGTCCAATTCCGAGTTCAAATGGCCAAGTTATGGCCATTTGAAGTTTATATGCTCTTTAAATGAATATTTGCGAATTTCTTCATTTAAATTTTAATTTAAAAAAATGATTTATTGCGTCAGCCGAGGGGGAGGGGCGCGCGGACCGGGTCCACGGGAGTGGGGCCCACGCGGCAGCCTCACGGTCCACGGTGGACCGGGTGCACCCGGGCTCACACCGGCCGGCGCCGTGGGCCCCACGCGTCAGCCGTACCCGAGGGCGCGGGCGGCTGATGGCTGGGCCCCACGCGGCAGCCACTCGGCGCGCCCGAGGGCGGCCACGTCGGCGCGGCGGAGAGAGGGGAAGGGAAGGGGGAAAGGAGCGGCGGTCCACGGCTCACCCCGGGGCGACGGCGGCGATGGAGGAGGCGGCCGGAGCGGAGGGAGGCGGTGGCGTGGCTCGGGTCGACGGGGACGGCGGCGTTCCGGCGATCGGCGACCGAAACGGAGGGGTGGACGAGGTCGACGGCGGTGCGGCAGAGCCGGAGGAGGCGACGCCGGGGCGGGAGACGATCCGGGGCGACGACGGCGGCGGACCGGAGCTCGGCGGCGACGGCGGAGAGAGAGAGTGACGGCGCGAGCTCGATTCCAGCGGGGAGGAAGGGCGGGGAGTGGCGGAAACGGACGGAGGAGGCGCGGGGAGGGTTTAAATAGGGTTGGAAGGGGCAGAGAGCGGCCGGGGAGGAAGGAAACCGGCGCGGGAGGTCCGGCCGCCATCAATGGCGCCGGCGAGATTTGCGGGGGCAAATCCGCCCGTTTGAACGCGAGAGAGAGAGGGAAAGATGGAGGGAAAGGGAGAGGGGATCACGGAGAGTGATTCCCCCCTATTGATTTCACGCGGGGACGACGGGAGGCGGTGGGATTCGCGGCGGCGGCGGCGCTAGGGCGCGGTGGAGGCGGCGGGAGCGGCGGGAGGAAGGGGATGACGGGTGGGCCCCACCCGTTAGCGAGGGTGGCGGGCGGGCCCACCCGTCAGCGGCGCGCGCGGGGAGAGGCCGAGTGGGCCGCGGGGAAGAGGAGAGAGAGAGAGATGGGGGGGAGGAGAGATGGGCCGGGCCGGCCCAAGGGAGGGGAGGGGGACTTTTAGGGTTTTCTTTTTTTTTATAAAAGCATTTTAACTTTGTTTATTTCTTCTTAATTATTATTTGTGCTCTAAAAATTACACTAAAATTTATTTACACATTTTAGTCTTTTAGGAAATATACAAAAATCCTCCAAGCCTTATTTGACTTTTACTTTGCACATTTTAATTTTTGGAGGCTTTCACACGGATTTTAATTATTCTAGGCATAATTTAAAGGATATATTTTAGAGTCGTTTTGGGACGCGACAACGGTGAATCTGGTTGATCGCCCATAACCGCGGGCACGGCTATTCGAATAGTTTTACTCTGGCCAGAGGTGTACAACTGTACCCACAAGACACGATTCCACACATGTCGCCATGCCCCAAAGTATCACCATGATACTGCAAAGGGGGAAATCGTGACAAGACCCTCCGCATAACCCTCCCCAAACCATCTACACCACGCTAAGGTTTCACCCCCACCCCTCAAAAGGCAGTGGGCGGTCCCCTCTTGCGCCGCGGTGAATCCGGCAGCTGGACAACCGGACACCCCGGCCGACCCAACTCCATCACGCCCACCCTCGCCACTGGTGCCTAGGAAAGGGTCGAGTTATACTTTAGATCAAGCAGTTACCCACTCCCGCTTGTGGTAAGCACGGTAAGTCTCCTAGGGTTTCCCGTGAACCGGTCCTTAATTTCCATGGGTGCGACTAGCAAAACCATGCACCCACAGGCTACCATTCAGTGTATTTTAATTAACTAACACCATTGCGGTGGCACCAATCCAAAACTATGCTAATAGACAATGTCTATGTAATAATGTGATCCCATTTGTGTACTAGTTGAGCTAGGCATGGCTAAGCATTTTCTAAACCAACATCTAGTCATTTTGATACCCAAGTTGTCAATGGCATAAGGTAAACAATATATGGCCGAGTAATGGGACCCATCCCACATGACATTGTAAATGAATGCAACATTTAATAGAAATGCGGGATATTTGTAAATTGGGTACAATATGATCAATTGTATTGCATGACTTGCATTGCTCTTGCACTGATGAGACCTCAGCGACGTCTTCGAGAAACCGCGGATCGACGAAATGGCCGAGATCAATGCGACAAACAAAGCACACAAGCAAAACATGCTATAAGACTACTGAAACAGGAAACAAAACCATTTTAATGGATTCTAGGGATTTTTATGAATTTACTGAGACTTGAATGGACTTAAACGGAGCTCGGATGAATTAGATATGAATTTTAGAAGATAATTTGTGTTTTTACTAATAAAGAAAATGTCCTTAATCAATTTATTGTGCAATATTGCCCAGGCCTGACGTCAGCGAAGGGGGAGGCGCCGACAAGTGGGCCCCGCATGTCAGCGGCACAAAGGGTGGCCGGTCTACCATGGACCGGGACCACGCGGGTGGTCCACCGCCGGTCCACGGGATCGACGGTCCAGATTGGCCCGAGGCCGATCGGATGGCACAGGCGTGTTAACAACCAAATTTGGTAATATCAGCATCGGAGAGGAAGATGGGATCGAAGCGGAATCGAAGATAAGGATTGTTGTGGAAACAGAGTGAGAATCGGCTGAAGTCCAGATCGGCTACGATTAGGATCGGCTAAGTTCGAGTCAGACTGGGTTAAGTGATTCTGCCGATTCTGACAAAACGACTTGTGTATGAGATCGGGTTCAAGTTGATGTGCTTAAAGATGATTGCCACGCATGGATAGAGTCCTGGGAAGGCGATTGTATCTATTAATTAGGATATTTTATGTAAATTCCTTAGAGATAAATGTGGGCAAAAGTCTGCCGCAAAGACTTATGGTATCTTAGAGTTTGTTAGAGATAAGAGTCCTGTCCAATATGGACAAATCTTGTAATTCTCGGGTGTAAGTAGACCCCGAGCCCTATGTAAAACACACACGTTCAATACAATCTTAGCGCATCGCCACCCTTTTTGTTTTAGTTTTATTTCGACGAGTTCCTGCTTTCGGGTTGAGCTGCATCGGTTTCGATCTTTAACAAGAGGTAAAACTTGTTATGACGGCTTGCGTTCTCGGGATTAGTGTTTCCATCTTTATGACACTCTAATCTCGTTTATGTAATTCATCGAGTTATCATATATCTTACATAATCTCTGGCAATATCGCTATCTAACCTACAATCGGCTAACATCTGTCCGTAGAGGGCGGCCGATTAGGTTAGACACCGACGTTGATTTAAATTATATAAGATATCTACCACTCTATGAAACTTCCAGCGCTTGATTGTCTAGATGTTGTTCTTCTTTTCATACTTAACACTGCATCAGTTGAGTTTGATCTATTAAGTCGTGCTTAGAATATTAATCTCTAGCCTGTTTCCTGGTTGCTTATTAGGGTAGTATCGGGGTTTCAGCCGATCTTATCTGATTTAACTACATTTGCTCTATGTGTTTTATCAACATGTTAAATCTGCCCTTTGTGTCAAGATCTTATTGCATTTAAGTATATTAGGCTTTCTGTTTGATATATTCTACTTGTTTTAATATCTTAACATAGAGTGGTATCGGAGTATTAGCCGATACATGCTAGATCTATCTAATCGGCTATGCTATGAACATGTATAGTACTGCTATTAATATATATTTCGATCTAAATGATTTATACTATCTCGGCATGATGACCGATCTATCCCAATCACTTGATTTAAGTATATATCAGCACAAGGATTATATAGTGTTAATAACTACAGCCGATCGAGTAGATCTAGTTCTTTATTATCTACTTATAACTGTCGATCGATTTACATATGACATCGGCTCGAAGATAAATGAAATGTCATCGGCACTTAGCCGATCGACTATCATTTATGGATTTCACTACGGTTTCTTTGTTGTTGATTGCAGGATCAAATCAACTGGCACGCTCATACATCCGAAGGCGAGGTTTGGACCTGCACTGGAGTTAAGCAGATCTCTCAGGCCTCGTGTTTTCTGTCAACAAAGCGGCGGCTAGGCACGGCTCGGCTCGGCACAAAGCCGGCCGGCCGGCCATGGGGAGCGGTAGCGGCGAGCGCGGTCACCGGCGGTGACCGGCTGCGTGGGAGACGGCGGCGACCGGCGCGGAAGCGGCAGCGCAGCGGCAACGGGAGAGAGAAGTGGGAGGAAGAGAGGGGGTTCCTCACCGGCGAGCACGGCGGCCGGTGCGAAGGATGAAGGCGGCGGCGACGACCGGCGAGTGGAGGGGCGGACGGGTGGCCGCAACACCTAGAGGAGAGGAGGGAAGGGATTAGGAGAGGAGGCGATGACCATGGCGGCTTGAATTGCCGGCCGGAGATAGAGGGGAGAGAAGATCTCACCGGCACGCGAGGAGAAGAGGTCTCCGGCGTCGTTCGGCGGCAACCAAGCGGCGGCCGAGGTACGGACGGGCTCGGTGAGCGCGACGGCGACGATGGCGCGGCGCAGCGGTGGCTCCAGCGGCGGCGGCGCGCGGCCGGAGGTGGGCGGCGGCGGCGGCGGAGCTCGGGTGTGACGGCGCGGGCGCGGTAAGGGGCGCGGCAGAGGACGGCGAAAAGGGGAAACAAGAGAGAGAGCTCGAGGGAGGGTTTTTAAGGGCGCGGGAGAGGCGGACATGGCCGGGACGGTGGCCAGAACCGCCGGTGATGTGGGGAGTGGGGGGAGAGAGGGGGGGATTCAAATTCGAATCCCGCCATTTGCGGGCACGCGCGCGAGCGGGAAAGGCGGAGGAGAGGGCGACGACGTGGCACGGGGTGCGGGCGAGGAGTGGGGGCGCGACGTGGAGCGGAGAAGGCGGCGGGGGGGTGGTTGGAGCTCCGGCTTCAACGGCCGGAGGTAGGAGACGACCGATAGGTGGGGCCCACCTGTCGGCGTCCAGAGAGAGGAGGGAGGGACGGCTTGGGCCAGCCCAGCAAGAGGGAGGTGGCGCGGGAGAGAGATGGGCCGACGGCCCATCAAGAGAAAAAGGAAGGAAAAGAAAAGAAAAAGAGGAAAAGGATTTTCCTGGGATTAAAAATATTACACTTGCTCATTTTTAATTGGTTAAAATTACTTGTAAGGCTCTGAAAATTCCACTAAAAATCCTGTTAATGCATTAGGGCATGGGGAACTCAAGAAAAATTCCACCATGCTATTTCCGATTATTAATTGCATTTATTAATTAGGGAATTTGCTCTAGGTTAATTAGAACAATTTCTTCGGACGATTTATTTAACAAATTTTTAAAGCAAGGAAAAGGGGGAAACTTCAGAGCGTGACAACATGCTCCTATTGTTTTTGTGATGAAGGATGCACCGGGATAGCTATTACACATGGATACTGTTGGTCCAGCTAGAGTGCAATCTGTTGGAGGAAAGTGGTATGTGTTGGTTATTGTTGACGATTTTTCTCGATATTCTTGGGTTTTCTTTATGGCAACTAAGGATGAGGTGTTTCAACACTTTCGTGGTTTGTATCTTTGATTGGATCTTGAACTTCCTGGTTCTTTGAAAAGAATTCGAAGTGATAATGGTGGTGAGTTTAAGAATGCTTCTTTTGAACAATTTTGCTACGAAAAATGTCTTGAACATGAATTTTCTTCTCCTCGTGTTCCTCAACAAAATGGTGTTGTTGAAGGAAAGAATCGGTCTTTGGTTGAGATGGCTAGAACGATGTTCAATAAGTATTATAGTCCTAGAAAGTTTTCGGCTGAAGCGGTTAACACTGCAAGCTATATTTCAAATTGGGTTTTCATAAGGTCAAAAGTTGGAAAAACTTATTATGAGGTTCGATTTGGACATCAACCCAAAGTTTCACATTTGCGCGTTTTTGGTTGCAAGTGCTTTGTCTTGAAATCTAGAAATTTGGATAAGTTTGAGGCACGCTCTATTGATGGAATGTTTCATGGTTACCCCGCACATTCACGTAGCTATCATGTACTTGTTTTGGAGACTAACAAAATTGCTGAGACTTGCGAAGTTACTTTTGATGAGGCTAGTTTAGGCTCTAGACCAGATATTGCAGCTACATTGTCACAGGTTTAGGGGGAGGATGGTCGTATTTTTGAAGACGAGAGCGAGGACGACGGTGAGGAGGTCGGCTCGGCCGGTCAGACCACTGGCATACCTCCGGTCAGACCGGCGTAGGACATGCGGTCAGACCAGCGCAGGACGTGCGGTCAGACCGGCCAGGGCCGTTAGGTTCTGGTTCTATTGATGCTGATCGGGATGGTCCTCAGTGGCTACAACTTCGATAAGTGAGGGTATAGAACGTGAAACAACTTCTAAAGTCAATGCTCCTTTGCATATTCAACGACGACATCTGCCGAAACAAATCATTGGTAATCTAGTTGAGCGGACTACAAGGTCTAAGGTAACGACTCATAATGTTTGTGTGAATTCTACATTTGTTGCTACTTTTGAACCCAAAGATGTTACTCATGCCTTAACTGGTGAATCGTGGATTAATGCCATGCATGAAGAAGTTGAAAATTTTGAGAGAAACAAAATTTGGACTTTAGTTGAACCACCTTCTAGACATAATATTATTGGAACCAAGTGGGTTTTCAAAAATAAACAAAATGAGGATGGTTTAATTGTGAGAAATAAAGCTAGACTTTTTGCTTGAGGTTTTACTCAGGTGGAGGGTTTGGATTTTGATGAAACTTTTGCTCCTGTTGCTAGAATTGAGGCAATTAGACTTTTGTTAGTATTTGCTGCTTCAAAAGGTTTTAAATTGTATGAAATGAATGTGAAAACGTGCTTTTCTAAATGGTTTTATACAAGAGTAAGTTTATGTCAAACAACCACCAGGTTTTGAAAATCCTGATTTTCACAACCATGTTTTTAAACTGTCTAAAACTTTGTATGGCTTGAAACAAGCACCTAGAGCATGGTATGATAGGCTTAAGAACTTTTTGCTTGCGAAAGGTATTAAAATGGGACAGATTGACAAAACACTTTTTGTTCTTAAGCATGGTGATAATCAACTGTTCGTTTAGATTTATGTAGATGATATCATCTTTGGTTGTTCAACTCACGCTTTGGTTGTGGAGTTTGCTAAGACTATGTGCAGGGAATTTGAGATGAGCATGATGGGTGAGTTATCGTACTTTTTGGGATTGCAAATTAAGCAAACACCTCAAGGTACATTTGCGCATCAAACGAAGTACACAAAGGATCTTCTGAGATGATTAAAAATGGAGAATTGCAAGCTAATTTCAACACCAATTGGTTCTACAACTGTGTTGGATCTTGATGAAGATGGTGAAGCTGCTAATCAGAAGGAGTATAGAAGTATGATAGGATCTTTGTTGTATCTAACTGCTTCTAGGCCCGACATACAATTTGCTGTGTGTTTGTGTACACGCTTTCAAAATTCTCCTCATACATCATATCGTCAAGCGGTCAAGCGGATAATGAGTTATTTGAATCATACACTTGAGTTTGAAATTTGGTATTCTACTTCATCTTGTATATACTTGAGTGGATATTCCGATGCTGATTTTGCTGGTTATAGAATTGATAGGAAAAGTACTAGTGGAACATGTCATTTTCTTGGTACATCATTGATTGCATGGTCATCTATGAAACAATCTAGTGTAGCTCAATCAATTGCTGAATCATAATATGTTGCTGATGCTAGTTGTTTTTCTCAGATTCTTTGGATAATTTAAACTTTGAAAGATTATGGTCTTACTTTTGAGAAAGTACCTCTCTTTTGTGATAATACTAGTGCAATTAACATTGCTAAGAACCCTGTACAACACTCACACACAAAGCACATAGATATTTACTTTCACTTTTTGAGGGACATGTTGAAAAAGGAGATGTTGAATTGACGTTTTTGGATACAAAGTTGCAACTTGCTGATATTTTCACTAAACCATTGGATTCTTCTCGCTTTGCTTTTCTTCGTGGAGAATTGGAAATCATTCATCCTTTTGGCATGATTTGAGGGGCAGTTTTGTACCTCATGGCTTTGTTCAATACATATGGTATATTCTTGTATATGCTAGCAATACTATGAAGGTTTATTTGTCTCTAGCATAGCTTGTATGTATTCTAGTCATTTTTTGAGGCTTAGATATTGCTTTCAAGGAGATGGTGCATGACACTTAAATTCTATACTTGAATTAAGCAAATATACAATATTGATGCTACCATATGGTTTAATTTATAAATGCTTATATATATATGTATATATCTATATATATATATATGCTTTATTGAATTGTTATTAGTCAAATAGCTTTGTAATTGCTCATTGTGCAAGAGAATAAAAATATCCATGAGAGAAAAAATGAATACTGAATCCTTGGAACCAGTCTTAACGACAATGACGTATTCGATGTGAGCAAAAATAATAGGTGTCGAATCCTTGGAAACAATCTTGACGACAAGGACGTACTCGGAATAATTGAGAGAAAAAAATATGAGCAAAAAGGCTCAAATAAAAGTTAAAAAATTCTCTTGGTTGTTTTTGTGCTAGAGCTAATTTGAGACAGAGTGATAAATGTAGTAGGTATATATGTATAGTATTTATGCTTCAACTTATGTGCTTGTAAAGATGTTGCATTATAAATCATATGAAATCATGAATTTTGATTGTTGATTTGAACTTAATTGTAAAATCTTTGGTTCATGATTATACTTTAGTGCATGCTTGCTATGATATGGATGGGTTCATCTTCTTTTTATTGCACATGACTTGATGTGCTATATGTATTCTAGGCTCTTAAACATTAATGAACATAATTTCTATGCTTGATAAAATCATTGTCAAAAGGGGGAGAAGAGTGCATGTTTTTCAGGTCAAGGGGGAATTTCTTTCTTTTTAAAAGTGAGAGAAGTTATCTTTTGGATTTTGAGCACGGAGTGCATGAAGTGTGCTTTTTTGCTTTTTACCACTTTTGTTTTTATTTTTCCAAACAACAAAACATTTTTGATGGGTTTGCCAATGTGTTCATTAAGGGAGAGATTGTAAAATTAAAGTGTTTTTTGTTCTTATTCTGTGATGAACAATTGGCATCTGAAATTATTAGTTTTGACATTTGGAGATTATTGCGAAGTGGTTTTGGAGATGATTGGACTTTCGGTGATGAATAGGGACTGCTGCTTTGTCAGGTCCGGCAAGACCGGGGAGGTGCTGCCGGTCAGACCGGCGTGTATTAAGCGGTCAGACAGGCCAGTCCACGGTCTAACCGACCGACTATGTGTTGGTTGCGGTTTCGGGTTGTTTCTTTGGATATATCCGTGATTAATATGTGTTTTTGGCTTCTAGATGCAAACTATGCTTATGTAATGCTGTTGTTTGCTAACAATGAGTCAAGTTGGAGATAGCTTGGTCTCGGAATATGGTTTCTTTGTTTGATTCATGTGTAGTGACTTGATGCCTCGGGAGAGTATTGCCGGTGATGGATTAGGAATCAACTTGGAGATAAGGTGACGTCCGAACGATCAGATATCATGCGGGATACTTAGGCTAAAGATTAATGCACGTGGTTGGTGAAGATTCCATATGGCATATGATGGAAATATTGTGTGTATATGGGATGTAGAGTCGAATTTGAAAGGAGTCCAAATTTGGTACAATTGGACTTTGTAAAGTTGGTTTCTTGTACAGGAAGGTTTCCTATATGAATTAGGACTTCTTGTATGAGTTTGGTTCATGGCTTTAGGCTGCCTACCTCATGTATAAAAAGAGAGGGAGGGTGTGGCCTCACGGTATCGCTTTAGAGAGCATTTAGTTGAGAGAATAGTTAGGGTTTCGAGTTTAGTCGAGATTTTCGCGAGGAGTGTTGTTGTTGCACTTTGTAAACACAGAGAGAAGCAATAAAGTTGTCATCTATATCAAGAGTTCTTCGATTTGTGTTTGCTCGGGTTCGGTGGTCTAACCGACGAGACACCGGTGGCATCGCGGCGGTCGGACAGGCGGGTACACGGCGGTCAGACCGGTGAAGGCATTAGGTGACTGCAGCTTCTTTGGGGTGGTTAGACCGGACGATCTGATCCGGTTAGACCGACGATATCCAGGCGGTCAGACCAGCCAATCTATTTCGGTCAGACCGTGATCCGTCGATTCGAGGGTAATTTTTATTTCCGCTATAAGTTTTGGTTTTTGGGTACTACAACCATTCACCCCTCTCTTGTTGGCTTAGTTCTAGCTGTACGGTTCTACATGAGGGAAGGGGGAGCATACATATGCATATCTCCTCATCTTTCCAACAAGATTGATCTTATGTGCTGCTAACCCAGAGAAAGAGAAAACCAGCTTGCCTTTAATGCGGCACACGGGGACAATACCTACTGCAAGAACAACAGCCAACCAAATTCTTCAAGGAAAAAGGAAAAGAATCTTCAGCATTGAGAAGGAGGAGCATGAAGGATGTGAGCAGTACAAATTGCTCACAACACTAGAGCAGGGCAGTAAACAGATGTAAAGTATGGATATTTCCATCCATGAACACATGCATTGTAAATTGTGTAGGATCGCACAAGATCAAACAAACCTACCAGAGGGGGTGAATGTTAGGAAAAACCAAAAACCAAAAAATCTTTTGCAGAATTAAAGATTAACCTCGAATGGAGTAGATGATGAAGCTCTGTCACCGCCGGTCGAACCGCTTGCCTGCCTCTGGTCAGACCGCCATACCTCCGCCAGTCAGACCGCCCGAGCACCTGCAGTCAGACCGCCACTATCCCACCGGTCAGATCGCTCGCACACCTGCGGTTAGACCGTCGGGACCCAGAAACACCGGTAGATGACA
The DNA here is from genome assembly GCA_000338895.3 of Oryza meridionalis. NCBI lineage: Eukaryota > Viridiplantae > Streptophyta > Magnoliopsida > Poales > Poaceae > Oryza > Oryza meridionalis. The sequence goes on along the minus strand of CM002535.2, from coordinate 15,858,185 downwards.
AACTCGAAGATGTAGATTAGAACTTTTGACTTTATTGCATCAACTAGTGTTTACAAAGTGCACCAACAACACTCCTCACAAAAATCTCGAAATAAACTCGAAACCCTAACTTTCTCTCAACTCAAGTTTCTCTAAAACCGATACCAGGAGGCCTCACCCTCCTTCTCTATTTATACATGAGGTAGGCTGCGCAAAGCCCACGAATCTAACACAATTTAGGACTCCTAACCCACGTAGGAAACCCTCTATTGCAAGTATTCAACTTATCTCTTTCCTTATCTCAATCAATCTTCCCAAATTCGGACTCCCTTCCAAATTCGACTCCTCTTTCCATACGTACACAATCCCTCTTGTATACCATATGAATTTTTTCATCACCACGTGCATTGTCCTCTAGCTTTTAGTATCCCGCATGATCTCTTGATCCCTTGACATCAACTTCTCCCAAGTTGACTCCGATCTATCACCGGTAATAGTCTCCCGAGGCCTCAAGCAACACCTGCACATGCAACAACCAAGAAACCATATTCCGAGCACAAGTTCATCCTAACTTAACTCACATTAGTATAACAACAGTATCCATACGCATAGAAACTATTTAGAAACCAAATCCCCGAAGGAAACATCCAAATCTAATAGGACAACCCAAAACCGAACACGATCAGGATCCTGCCGGTCAGACCGTCGGGTTGGCCGGTTTGACCACTGCAACACCTCCGGTCTGACCGGCAGCACTCAGCCGGTCTGACCGCTAGGGTCAACCGTAAACACACACTTTACAAAATCAACCGTCTTATAAAATTTCCAAAATAACATTATCAAACCATCAGTATTTTCATCACAAAATCTAAATCAACTCCTTGATTTTACAAATTGTCCAAAAATTATGCATCTTTAAGAGCACAATCCTACATAGATCTGAACGAACTTGTCTTTAATACTGGTAGAAACACCCAGCAAGCACAATTTAGGGCAGCCTCATGTACTTATTTTCCTCAATGAAAAATACACAAAATTAAACTAACTTAGAATCCTACAAAATAAGCTATCTTACAAATATTGGAAGCGCTATATATTATAACCATCTAACACTATCAAGCATAGTGTCCTCCTGAGGCTAAGCAATTGAAATTTTGCATGAGAATATGTGATTTAACTTATACAAATGAATGTACATCATAAAAAAAAGGTACATAGAATACATATTTACTACCAAACAGGGTCAAAGACTGAAGGCACCAGAGCAGCGGCTGTGCAGCTAGCTAAGCACATCACAAAAATATAGGCGATTTTTTTACCAGAACCTGAAACAATGCCGATTCAAACAGAGCAAAAATTGAACATGGCATTTCAGTATAAGTAGCCCAGTATTCAATAACACAGTACTTCAATTAAGAATTAACACAACAGTTTAGCGTTAAGTTATATTAAATATCAATGAAAACTACCACTCATTTTTTTACCACAAATCCAATTGATCGATCCTGGCCACAAAAAAGCCAGCAAAGAGAAATTGAGCTGTTGATGTACATGCCATGCAAATATTTCAGAATGGGAGTTGGGTAGGTTGACGCATTTATAGATCTGGACAAACAAAACAACAAAGGCAATCAAAAAAAAATTTGGCCAAAAACATCACATCAAATATTTAGACATAAGCATGGGAGAATAATATAAGAAAAAAAACAAATTACACAGTTTACATGTAAATTGCGAGCCGAATCTTTTGAGTCTAATTACGCCATGATTTGATAATGTGATACTACAGTAAACAGTTGCTAATGACGGATTAATTATGTTTAATAAATTCGTCTCGCAGTTTACAGGCGGAATCTGTAATTTATTTTGTTATTACTCTACGTTTAATACTTTAAATATGCGTCCATATACTTCAAAAACTTTACACCCAAAGAACTAAACACACCCGAAATATTTTACACATATCATGATATCAAGCATTTCGTTCCCCCTAAAATAGTTTCTAAAACATATGTGAAACAATAATCACTTCTGAGATATGACATTATACTGACTCAGTGTATGGATCGGTGTGCCTCCCTTGCTTGGTGGTTCAGATGTCACTAGCTCCATTCCTAGAACAGACAGGCAAGGACTGGCCACCTCGCCACCCGCTGCGAGAACGGCCTCGGCTGCATCGACATCTGCCGCGAAGGTCTCCGTTGAAACCTCGTCGGCGACCACAACCTCCGCGACCACCCTTTGAACCAGCACGAATCTTGAAGGGATCTGATGGCCACAAATTCGGCTGATGAAAACCAAAAAAACAGCCGGCATTTGTATAGAAATTCCCATGAAAAGAAGCGCCGGAGTCTGGCCATCTTCTCCCTTAATAGGAGAGACGACACGCAAACATAACCTGGTTTCTTGTTGTCAAGATTTTTATCAATGACACAATTAAACACACATATATATAAACGTATAACTTATCAGAATTTACAAGGTTGACAAGACGAATTATGGAGCGTGAAATAATAGATCCAGAACATACACTGGTGGAGAAACCATCTTTAATCGGTCGACCCAAATCTACAATAGTCCCGGTTCCATTTAAAACCGGGACTAAAAAATTTTTATAGTCCCAGTTTATAAGAACAACAGGACTAGATGATCTTTATTCCCGGTTTGTATTACCAACCGGGACTAAAAATCATCTTTAGTCCCCCGGTTGGTATTTTTAGTCCCGGTTGGTTCCATGTCAGACCGTGTCAGGCGTTTAGGATCTTTAGTCCCGGTTTATATCACCAACCGGGACTAAAGATAGATTTTTAGTCCCGGTTGGTGTTACAAACCGGGAATAAAAATCAACACGTACTATATAATCCCTATTACTTATCCTCTTTTCTCGTCCACACAACAAACTCTCTCTTTCTTTCTTCCTCTCTAACTCCTACCTTATCTCTTTCTTCCTTCCCTTTCTTCCTTCCCTGCTCTTTCTTCCTTCCTCTCTTCTTTTTGGATCGGGCGGGCCGGGCGGCGGGCGGCGCGGCCGACGTGGCGGCGGCCGGCGCGGCGCGCGGCGCGGAGGGCCGCGGGGAGGCGCGGCGGCGCGGAGGGTGGAGGGCGGCGCGGCGGCGGCGCGGCAGTGGTCGGCTGGCGCGGAGAGGAGGCGGCAGTGGTCGGCTGGCGCGGAGAGGAGGCGGCAGCGGCCGGCCGAGCGGCGCCTCTGTGGTTTTTTTTTAAGAATTTGTGATTTATGGCATGATCCTGTGATGTATTTGATTTGTGTGTGATGTGAACTTGTGATGTATTTGTGATGAATTTTGTAGAACTTGTGATGTAATTTGATTTGTGTAATTTTTTTTAGGATTTGTGATGTATTTGATTTATGTGTATAAGTAACTTAAAGATTTGTGATGTGGGTTTGGGATGTTACTTTGATTTGGGATTTGGGGATATGCATCCCACTTGATTCGGGAGAAAATAAAAAAGAAAAAAATAGAAAAAAGAGGACCATCTGTACTGCTGTTATTCCATCTTTAGTCCCGGTTGGTAACTCCAACCGGGACTAAAGATCGATCTTTAGTCCCGGTTATTTCACCCGGGACTAAAGATAGCGGTCTTTAGTCCCAGATTTGTAGTTCCGGTTGGACAACCGAGACTAAAGGGGGGTTATGAACCGTGACTAAAAAACACTTCTCCACCAGTGATAAGTCGTAATACACCACTATTTTTATATATTTTGCCATTTTATGGTATGGCTTATGCAAGCTTAAGTGACTAATAAACCCGTACGCACCCTTACACGGAAGTCAGGTAAAATAGGAAACGCAAACCGAGGAGGCCAAGAAGTAGCAGCCCTCATCATATATCAGCCCCTGTCTAGCTTTCTTCTGTGTTAGGGTTGTTCCTCTTTGTTGGCCTCTTCCTCGATTGTGTCCATAGGAGGTGTTGCGGATTCCATCTTGGCCTTCTTCAGTGTTTCCACTAAACCTGCCAGGCACTCGTCTGCGTCTCTCTTCCTCTTGCACCGTAGCATGAGGTTACCGGCCACATCTGTCGGTGCCCCGTCGACCTCGTCGATCAGTCGACTGATTTCACCGTTCCTCTTACCCCGTGGCATGAGGTTATCGGCAACATCTGCCGGAGTCGTGTTGGTCTCGTCGAGCAGTCGCCCGATTTCACCAAATAGCGGGTGCTCGGTGATGTCCAGGTAGCTCTTGGCGAGCACCTTGAAGGCATCGAGGCGGCAGTAGGACATCTTGATGTGCTTGTCCATCCTCCCAGGCCGGATCAGCGCCGGGTCGAGCCTGTCAACGTGGTTCGTTGTGAACACGAAGACCCTCTCGCTGCCGCACGCCGACCACAGCCCGTCGACGAAGCTGAGCAGGCCCGACAGCGTCACTTTGCTTTTATCATCGGTCTTGTTGGAAAGCTCGACCAGCACATGGTTGTTGTCAACTTCGTCGCCGTTGTCCATCTTCTTGCCCTTGCGTTTGGTAGTGAGCTCGACCTCGATGGCGTCGATGTCTTCGATAACGATGATGGATTTGTCCGTCGTGTCGAGGAAGAGCTTCCGCAGCCCGGCGTTATCCTTGACAGATGTTAGGTCGAGGTCGTAGACGTCGTAGTCGAGGAAATTGGCCATAGCCCCAATCATAGTGGTCTTGCCAGTTCCCGGTGGCCCGTACAGAAGGTAGCCCCGCTTCCACGCCTTGCCGACCTTGGAGTGGTACTCCTTCCCCTTCTGGAACGCCATGAGATCGTCCATAATCTCAACCTTTTTGGCATGGTCCATGGCGAGCATGTCGAACGTCGACGGCGGATTGTACGGGACACTGGTCCACATGCTGATCTCCCCTTGTTTGGAGTGGTTGGTGAACAGCAGCCTCTGCCGGTCCTTGGCGGTTAGCTCGCGCCACCGCCGGATGACGCCGGGCAGGTAGGTCTTGAGCACGAGCTGGCGGTGGCGCTTGTGGAACACCAGCCTGTAGCACCGTGGCTCGTCCGTGTCCCCGGGGAACATGCTGATGATGGTGCTCCCCGTGTTCTTGGAGGCCTTGGGATACAGCCTCCACCACATGCGGGCACCATCCAAGCAGTCGACGACCTCCTGGTTATCGTCTAGAATCACAAGCGGGTCATCCCCGATGTTGTTGCCGAGCTCGGCCTTGAGCTTGGTTGCGCTGCCCAGGCACGCGCTCCTCAGGTAGGTGGAGACGGCGTCGAACATCTTGTTCCGCCGGAACCGCTCCTCGCCGTACTCGGACACGGTGATCTGCTCGTAGGGGTTGAAGTAAGACATCACCATGGGGACCACGCTACTGATGATGTACCTAGCCTCCTCGTGGACGTGCTCCGGCATCCGGGACCAAAGCAAGCCCACGCCGGCCATGGCCGACCCGAACCCTACCCACGTCTCCAGAGTCGCCATGGCTGCGCAGTGCAGTACGACGTCACTAAGGCTTTGCTTAATCAAGCTGGCTAGCTAGGAGTTCTCTGTGTAATTAATAGCTGCCGATTGTGGATGTGTGTATGTGTTTCCCTCCACCGTCGCATCTCTGGGCTCTGGCCCCAGCTTATATAATTGCTGATTTGGCGCGTAAATTAATGATCCACAGTTCCACACCGTTTCAGCGTGGAAGAAGGTGCGAGAAGGCGCGCGTCGTTGAAGCTTCGTTGAAGCAAAAAGGTAGAGGTCTTTGTTTGGACGTGTCTATAATACGGGGCCCCACTGGTCGTGCAACTATATATAGGTCAACCATGGCAATCGGCAATCATGCCACAATCTAATCTATATTCTCTATATTATACTAGTAGCACACTAAGGCTGAGTTTGGGAGGCAATGTTCTCCCGTTACCGAAAAGAAAGCACGTGATTATAGTCAGATTAATTAAGTAATAGCCTAAAAAACTTGAAAAATGGATTAATATGATTTTTTAAAACAACTTTCGTATAAAAAACTTTTGAAAAAAAATATACCGTTTAGCAGTTTGAAAAGCGTGCGTGCGGAAAACGAGAGAAGTGAGAGTTGGAAAAGAGAGGAAAAGAACACGGCCTAAGTTCAAAACTCAACATGCAACTATGCCACATCATCACTCACCAGCAATAATTATACTTTTAACCTCATGCAAGCATACAACATCATATCATGTCCAATTTACTTAATTCTACAAATCAACATGTAAGCATATACAATCGTCACCTCTCACATCATTTGCAAAATATTTTAACAAATCTATCTATCATTTTTATAATATTTAATATATACTTATCAATATGTTTCACATTAAAGCGTGGGTGTTATTTGTATTTTCATAATAAGTAATGATAAACTCTGATGTTTCTTTATTTTTTTTCTTTTTACTCGTAGCTTGATTATCGAAAAAATATATATTGAGAATTGCTTTGTAATTTCCGCAGCCAAACGTGGGGAAATCACCTAGTACACAAAGTCTGTATGTAAAATAGGAGGTAGCTAAGCCATCCCATTACTTCACCACAATGCATGAAGTAAAAAAAGGGGATAGCTTAAAGCACCAACATTTATAATGTTTCGCTAATAATTAAAGTTCGGATTTTATAGAAAACTTGTGGACGTTTTTTTTTCCTTCCCTAGCTTTTAATTTTCAACCCTATGATGCTACGGCAAGGTTCGAACTATACAAGTTATATATATAAGTTATAATGTAGTTACAACGAAATATTACAAATAGTTTTCCCTGTAATACTATAATACTTTTCCCTCCTCCATGGGCTGAAAACATAAAACGAAGTGCCGGTTCTAAAGAAAAACCGGGACCTATACTATATATGCCCGGCACCTTTAATATATTATAGATGTCGGTTAATTAAAAACCAGCACCTATAATAAATTATAGGTGGCGGTTTTTCTAAAAACCACCGCCTATTCAAACCGAGCCGAGCCACCGAGCCGATAGCGTTGGCCTCCCTTCCCTATCCAGCTATATATCCTTATCATTATCTCATTCTCTCGATCTCTCTCATTCTCTCTCGCCTCTTTCTCTCTTGCTTCTCTCCATCTTTGTCTGTCGCCTCTCCGTGTTGCACGCGGCGGTGGTTGGGCGGCTTCCTAGCAGAGGCGTCAGTGATGGCCAGAGGGGAGGCAGTGGGCAACGAGCGGCGGCGGTGCCCTCCCCTCCATCAGATCCGACTGGAGGGGAGGCGGCGCACCTCGCCGACGGGTGGCGGCAGTGCCCTCGCCTCCGCCAGATCTGGCGGGAGGGGAGGCCATGGGCGACGGCAACGGCGGCGCCCTCCCCTTCACCGGATTTGGCGGGAGGGGAGGCGGTGGGCGGCGGCTGCCCTGCCCTCCGCTGGATCTTGCGAGAGGGGAGGCGGTGGGCCGCGGCGGCGCCCTCCCCTCCACCGGATCTGGTGAGAGGGGAGGCGGTGGGTGGCGGCACAAGAGGGGCCCATCAGCGATGAAGTAGATGGTGGAGCATCAAGCCCTGGGGCCAGCCCCTCTCCCTCCCTCATCTCTTGTAGATTTTTTTTATATGTTTTGGTGGATTTGTGGATGATTTTATTGGAGTATGTTCATTTTGTGGTGTCAATCGATTTTGGTGACGATTTATGGATGATTTGGGGATTCGGGGATTTCAATTTGATTTGGACGCATGGCGCAGTGACGGTGCTTATTGAGTTCGGCTCGATCCGAGCCGGCTCTCTCTTTTTTTTTTTGGCTCGAGCAAAGCTAAAAATGCCGGTTCAATTTTCCTCATAGATGCCGGTTACTAGTGTTGGTGCAGACCAATAGGTCCCGGTTGGGAAACCGACACTTATAGCCGGTTCCCAACCAGTACCTATGACCATTTTTATAGTAGTGACATCTATATAATTTAGTATAAAAGGTTGCATATATTTTTTATGGAAAAAGTACGAATAACCCCCTCGAACTATCATAGTCGGCCGAATTCCCCCTTAACCCCCCACCCCCCACCCCCCGCGAACCTGAAAACTAGACTTCACTCACCCTGAACTTTCAATACCGGAAAAATTACCCCCATCGACCCAATCCAGAGCGGTTTTGTCCTACGTGGCGTATGCGTGGCGTCATATATATATGACAGGTGGGCCCCACCATTATAAAAATAAAATGCTGACTGGATTGCCACGCATACGCCACGTAGAATAAAACCGCTCTAGATTGGGTCGATGGGGTAATTTGTCCGGTATTGAAAGTTCAGGGTGAGTGAAGGGGAGGGGAATTCGGCCGACCATGATAGTGTGTGTGTATATATATATATATATATATATATATATATATATATATATATATATACATATATATATATATATACGGTGGTGCTAACCAGCGCCACACACAGGCGCTGGCGCAACAGAACAAAAATGGCACCAGACACAAACAAGGAGAGGTCAGCCCACCAAATCTAACCAGACCACCCGCATAGTTAAATTTTAACTTAGATAGAGTTGGGTGGTGGGGTGCGATGACATCGTTGAGGAGTTAATGTTATGCATTGTGTCACGCGCCGTTTAATACGTGGCGCCTATAGCGCCATATAGTAGTTCTATATATATGGTGGCGCTACCCAGCACCACACATAGGCGCTGGCGCTACGGAAGAAAAATGGCGCCAGACACAAACGAGGATAGGTCAGCCTACCAAATCTAACCAAACCACCCGCATAGTTAAATTTTAACTTAGATAGAGTTGGGTGGTGGGGTGCGATGACATCGTTGAGGAGTTAATGTTATGCATTGATTCAGTTGGTTTGTGTTAAAGTTTAACTTAAACGCAGATGGGTGGTGCGATGCGATGACATGGTTGTGGAGTTAAAAATATACTTCCTGTTGAATTATGAACGATATGTGATTTGAGTCTGGTCGCGGCTGAGTTAAAAATTAACTCGTGACACACCCCACGACCGAGACAACCAACCCGTCCCGTGGAGTTAAAATTTAACCGAGATACAGTTGTGTAGTGGGGTGTGATGACATCGTTGTAGAGTTAACATTTTTCTTTAATTCAGAGGATTGTTCGCATTTTTTTTGTAATTTGTTGTTATCAAAAAATACATCCCAACGCGTATAAGTTTTCACATATTCATAACAAAAACCATCTTTTTACACGGTATGCAGCTTAATAAGGTTAAAAACATAGGGGGGCGGGCTAAGTAAAAAACTAACTTGGTATCCTTACTGAGTAAAAATTAACTTGGTATGACAACAAAAGTTTTACTCAGCATATACATCCTCACAATCTATGAGCAAAAGTTAAAATTTTGCTTGCGCTTGCTCCGGACATCGACGGCGGCATGTCGTGGAGGTGGTCGCCGCTGGTGTTGCAAGTCCGAGCTCGCCGCCACGGAGGTCGCCGCCTGTGCGCGTGGGAGCTCGCCGTCGCCCGTCACCGCCTCGCCCAAATCCGTGCTATGCTGGATCCGCCGACGCCGCGCCAGCCGCCGCTCAGTGGTGGATGTGGAGTCGTGCGAGATTAGCGCCGGATCCGCCGTCACACCGCATCCTCGCCTCCCACTCGCCGTCGCCTGTCACCGCCTCGCCTGCCGCCGTGCCATGCCGGATCCGCTGACGCCGCACCAGCCGCCGCTCGGTGGTGGATGTGGAGTCGTGCAGGATCAGCGGCGGATCCCGCCGTCGCGCCGCATCCTCGCCTCCCGCTTACATTCGCCCATCACCGCCTCGCCCGCGGCAGTGCCGTGCCGGATCCGCCGACGCCGCGCCAGCCGCTGCTCGGTGGTGGAGGATCTGACGCCGTGCCAGCCTCCCCGTGCAAGATCAGCAGTGGATCCGCCGTTGCGCCGGATCCGCCCTACCGCAGCCGAATCCGCACGCGTGGGGCGCGGAGTGGCAGCCAGATACGCCGCCTCCTCGCGTCCCGCACGCCATCGCCCATCACCGCCACGCCTGTAGCCTTGCCGTGCCGTGTTGGATCCGCCAATGCCGCACCCGCCGCCGCTCGGTAGTGGAGGTGGAGCCGCCGCGTCTCTCCTCCCGACGATGTCACGCCCTCAGTCGCCTCTCTCATGTCCGGAAAAATAGGATCGGGATGTTGTTGGTTACGGGGTGGGGAACAACACATGTATATATATACTACAAGCTATGAACATCAAGTTAAAATTTTACTCAGATTATAGGCGTGGGCGAGTGGCGCATGTGTGGGGTTCATGAGTTAAATTTTAACTGCACTATATGGTTGCGCAGTGGGTGGGGCTGGGGTGCTGTGTCAGGCGCTGTTTAATACGTGGCGCCTATAGCGCCATATAGTAGTTCTCTCTCTCTCTCTATGTATATATATATATAGCGCCTATAGGGCATGAGCCTAGTCGATACTGGAGAAAGCTTAATATGCTTATATAAAATGATCTATCTATATAAAAGTAGCGAATATACATGAAACAGGGAGTGAAACATGCATATTAGGTAAGATCGGCTGAAAGCCCGATACTATCCTTATTATGCCTAATTGCAGGCTAGTTTGCATGGTTCTAAGCACGACTAGGGATGTTACATCTCAAAGTATAAAAAGAAACATGTTGTCTAGACAATCAAGCATTTAGGCACTTTTCAGGATGGTAGATGTCTTAGCTAATCTAATCTAGCAAGACAATTTAATCGAAACAAGTATAAACCCTAAAGCGAGCAGCAGCCGATAGATCTAAATTGAGAAGCTAAGAATAAATTAACTAAGACATATGATAGCAATGACTCACGATATCGAGCCTAACACGTCTAAAGCGACATGTTAGCCCCGATAGCGTGGGCCATTGAGACGGGTTACCTCTTGCGAAGAACTCGCCGGAAAACGAGAAAAGTAAAAGGGTTGCGATGCGCCGAAGTTGTGTTGGATTGGCTCCTGTATTACAATGCTATGGGGTTCATATTTATACCTCAAGTACAAACTTAGTCCATTATGAATATGACTCAAACCTTCCTAAAGTTAACATACAAACAAGACCATATATGACCTTAATCGAGCTCTATCTCTTATTGGCAATGACGGTTATCCAAATCTAGGCCCATGCCGAGCTTAAGTCGTACCATATCGGCTGTATCGGCCATCGGCTTCATTAACCTTGATCAACTTCATACTCTGTTTTCAGACGATAGGGTATCCAGCCGATGTGCAATCCGATGCCAATTAAGTTCAGTAGTTATATTCAATACCAAATCCGCTTCGATCTTCTTCCTTCTTCTCCGAATCTGATGTCGAATTCCGTTGTTAATAGCTGGCTACAAATCTGTAGCCCGCTTTTCTTCTCTCTCCTCTCTTATCTTCTCCACATATGCTTATAGCTGAGCATCACCAACAATCTCCCTGTTCCCTTCCTAAAACTGATTTTAAGGGATTTTAGTTAAAAATTCAGATCATCCCAAAACTGATTTTAAGGGATTTTAGCTAAAAAAAATTAGATCCAACACATCCCCTATACCCCTCCAAATGTTTTGGAGTTCCCTTCCCCTATTTATTCGTCTATTTGAGGGCGACGGCGCGACCCCCAATCGCCTCGCTCACGCGCTTCTCCTCCTCATGCCCGCGTTTCTCGTCTCCTTCCCGCACTATAGTGCTAGGTGGGAGTGTGATCACGCGCGCAAGAAAATAAAAACTGAAAAAAATCTATGGATAGTTTAACAGAAGGGTCCACATCCATTTTTGGAATTAAATTTAGGTGTTCTGTTAGAGAGTTTTTTTACTTCCTATTTTTAGTTTAGAAAATCCAAAAATAATTTTAGAGGGACTGATGGTGATGCTGTTGTTACTGTACCTCCTCTTAACGCATCCATCCGCTCCCTTTGTTCCCTTTGTTCAGGACCATGTGTTCATCGATTTTCGACGGAATCAAAAAGACATATCTTGTAGAATCGTAACCATAGAATACGACCCTAATCCTAATCGAAATGTGTACATTTGTCTCATACACTATGGGGATGGTGAGAAGAGATATATTTTACATCCCAAAGGGGCTATAATTGGTGTTTCTGGTATAAAAGTTCCTATATCAATGAAAAATGCCTTACCTTTGAGTGCGGTTTAAACTATTGATTTACAAAATTGGAAGTAACCAATTAGGTTTACGACGAAAAAATCGATCACTGATCCAATTTAACGCATCCATCCGCTCCCTTTGTTCCCTTTGTTTTGTTCAGGACCCTGTGTTCTCACTGGACCAGGAAGCTTCCTTTGTTTCACCTCGAGATCATTAGTGCCTCCAGCGTTCTAAAGAAAAAGGAAAGTTGCCACCAGCCGACCAGCGTCCTCCAGTCATGTCCCTCTCGTCATTAATTACGCATTAGGTAGATTCGTGGTTCTTGATTGGAATAAGGGCTAGTTTAGTTTCCAATTTTTTTAAAAAAGATATCACATCGAATCTTTACACATATATATAGTGCATTAAATATTAAAAACAATAACTAATTACGTAAACAGTTTGTATGAAAATCACGAGATGAATCTTTTGAGTCTAATTAATCCATGATTAGCTATAAGTGCTGCAGTAACCCACATATGTTAATGATGGCTTAATTAGGCTTAAAAGATTCGTCTCGTGGTTTCCAGGCGAGTTATAAAATTAGTTTTTTTATTCGTGTTCGAAAACCCCTTCCGACATCCGATCAAACATTTGATGTGACATCCAAAATTTTCTTTTCACGACCTAAAACACCCTTAAGTCAAGCTCACCATCACGTTCCTATCCAGCCACATGGAGAAAACCGAAACAACAAGAATCCTCATTAGCATAGACGCGTCAGGAGGTAATTAAAGTGGCGCGCGCGTTTTTCAGCCTATATAACAGACGCGTTTTCCTTTTTCTTTTTTTTTTTTGCAAGCTGCCGTAACTTACCTTTCCTTTTACGCAGCGAATCTGCCGCATGTGCACGAGACTCAGAACAACGAGATTAACCTAACTTTTATACGTAATTAGTTCCTATAATATTATTATCTACTCCCTCTATTTCTAAATATTTAACACCGTTGATTTTTTAAGCACATATTTAACCGTTTGTCTTATCGAAAAAACTTTTGTGAAATATGTAAAACTATATATATTAGTCGTCAACCTGTGCAACGCACGGGTTATAACTATTGTTTTTATCATGTATAAAAAAGTTTTATGCTAAATTTGTTGGTTCTTGAAAGAAGCTTACAACAAAGATAAGTTCACAAAAGTTACAATTTGTAAATTATCTTCTAAAATTAAATTGATAAAACGATAAAGTGGGAGTCCAAGTTCGTCGGAACTCCATATTTATGAATTCAAAATTGTAGCATATTACGTTGTAAAAATAGTCCTTGCTAGTTACTATTTGTAACTACCAATTTTGTATTTAAAAATTTAATTAAGAAAGTGTTAACTAAGTCCAAATAGATACACTTTGTGTTTATTAGTTCTAAATTTTTGAAAGAAAAGGGAACTAATATAAGGTGTCCACGGTATCTGCAATACAAATTCTCAGTATAATATATGGTCACGATGATATGATCACTTAATCATGTCTTTATCTTTCTTTCTTTGCAGCTGATTCACATTGCCCAATTACTATAGAGATAAATTTTAATAGTATGTTATATGTAAACAATTATTACATTGTTCTAAGGACATAACATATTTTCAATTTTATAGTTTCAAAAATCAAAATTAGCCATTATAAAGTGTGTGTACATACATACATACATATGTACGTACGTATATATATATTAAATTTGTTTGGTGCTCCATGGTGCCCGGGCACCATTTATGAAATTGAGTATATACCCAATTCAAATGAGTATGAAAGTTTTTTAAATATTTAGGTATTAACATTAACTACTTTACTAACTAGTTCAAAGCAAGTTTGAACTGAATTTAAACTTGTTTTTGTTAGATTTTGATTCTATGTATATAGCATCCAAACATATAATTAGTTAGGTATGTAATCATGGATTGTGAGATAAAGTTAAATTTGAGTTGTTTTGTTGATAGGTATAGGTATGAATCAAATTCTTATAACTAGATATATACTCACAATTTGAAAATTTTGAAAAAATTTGAGTGAATTTGTGTGGCCCAGGCACCATGGTATGAAATACACAAATTCGTCCAAATTTTACAAAATTTTCAAATTGTGAGTATATACCTAGTTATAAGTATTCGATTCATACTTATATCTAGCAACAAAACAACTATAATTTAACTTTATTTCACAATCCAATATTACATACCTAACTAATTATATGTTTGGATGCTACATACCTAGAATTAAATTCTAATAAAACATGTTAGTAAAGTAGTTAATGTTTAAATTCAGTTCAAACTTGTTTTGAACTAGTTAGTAAAGTAGTTAATGTTAATACCTAAACATTTAAAAATATTTCAAACTCATTTGAATTGAGTATATACTCAATTTGAATCATGGAGCCCGGGCACTATGGAGCACCAAACAAATTTAATATATATATATATATATATATATATATATATATATCAAACACACAAATTCACTCAAAATTTTTCAAAATTTTCAAATTATGAGTATATACCTACCTAGTTATAAGAATTCGATTCATACCTACACCTATCAACAAAACAACTCAAATTTAACTTTATCTCACAATCCATGATTACATACCTAACTAATTATATGTTTGGATGCTATATACCTAGAATCAAAATCTAAGAAAAACAAGTTCAAATTCAGTTCAAACTTGCTTTGTACTAGTTAGTAAAGTGGTTAATATCTAAACATTTAAAAAACATACGTATTCATTTGAATTGGGTATATACTCAATTTCAATTATGGTGCCCGGGCACCATGAAGCACCAAACATATTTACTAACAATACATCTTAGCTATCATTTCTTTTGCTACTTTCATATTCTTAGGTTAATAATTTGCGAAGATGGAATTAATAAGTAATGCTTATACTTAATATTGGATTCTTTATTTAGTTCTTTTCTTAATCTAATGAAGAAAATTTGGAATTAATAAGTATTGAGTTATACATGGCTTGGACTCTTTTTTATAGAGTTTTCATGATTTGTTCCTGAAATTAGTAATTGATAAGTAATGGGTTGTGCTCAGTTTGGTTTGCAGTCTCCACTATAGCATTTCATAATCAAATTAATAATTTGAAAATCAGGAATTACTCACTACCTATCTGTTGTCATGGTGGAGTTTGAATTTATCATTTTAACTAATTCAATAATTCCAAACTCAGGAATTAATAAGCTTGAAGTTGTACTCAATTTGGAATGAAAACATAAAGTTCAAAATAAAAATCAAGAATACCCTATGGTATTCCAGAAGGTATATTTTATTTGCAGAAATTCGTAATATGATCAACGGTCATGATAAAACAAAATGCAGCCAATACATATGTACATTAATTTATTTTAATAGTACTTACTCAATTGAGAGCATAATTTCAGGGATTTTGCATCTTCTTGGCTTATTTGTGTTTCATCAATCTGTCCTATGAAAGATGCCCAGCCAACATCTGCAGACCACACATGGAAAGTGTGGGCTTAATATGCCGGAAATGAATCAAATTATATCTATATATAATTAATTTATTGGCACTAAATAATACTCCAATCAAGGTGTGTTTTGTTGTCTATTATTTTGGAAATAATCTCAATATTTCAAAATCTAAAGATCTGTTCTAGTTTTACTATTTCTCCTAGAGTCTCGGTCATCCGAATTTTGTAGTTTTTAAGGAGTTGAGTTTTTTGCTATTGTGGCACACTATTTTGCTAGGTATTGTTTGTCAGAAAAATTGGTATGATGATAAAAATGTAACGGCATGTACAAATAACAATAAATTGCAGACTACATACAGTAGTCGTATGGATATATAGGCAGATAAGACACATAGGGAAAAATAATTATTACTATCTGTCACCAAATATAATAAATTTTAGGGTATGACACAAATATGTCGAAGTAGGTAGAATTAAATTGGGGGAAGGTTATAATTGATTGAGAAAAAAACATTAGTAGAGAAGTTGTTATATTTTTTAAAAAGTAAAGTTGTTATTTATTTATGGTTGAATTTTAAATGCTAGAAGTTGTATTTTGGGATGCAGAGGGTAGTTTCAACAGTGTATACAGAAAATATATCAAATATATGGTCTTTGTTTCAAAACTAAGATTAAATACTTTATTTTTAGTTGAGTCTGGGATTTTTCTAATTAATTGACATGATTACCTTAACTATGCACTTATGATAAAAGATATAATTCAACACCAGAAAAATCAGCAACATAATTCATTATTTCAATCAAACTAAAAAAGAAATCTGTCTTGAATAGAACATGCAAATTCGACGAAATACCTGTGTAATCTACGGATGTGTACGTCGACCACGAATAAATCTTCTTCAGTGCAACAGATTTAACTATCAGACATATGGCCAAATATATCAGCAGTATGATCGGGTATTATTGGTAAGCACGAAGATTAGATGATGGCATAAAAAAACTAAACTTGATTGGAAAACAAATTTACGTACGTGTTGTAAAAAACCAAATAGCTGGTCAGGATCTAAAAGATGAAATTAGATGAAGATCGGGATGAAGGCACCCTGGATCGTCTCCCATTGATGTCGCGGTTTCTCTGCCGAGTTCGATCCAAATAATCCTCCTCTCGTTTTGTATATAGAACCGGTTAATTATCTCGCGTATTAGTAGCAGATTATTTAGATGCATCTCTTTCCTCCGTAGAACTGCATGCATGGGCTTAAAACGTGGCCCCACGATATTAACTAAGTACGTTATGTTTTAGAATCAATGGTTAATATTACACCATCTATTTAATCAACGGTTAGATCTTTCTAATTAATGTGAGAGCTCTTAAAAAGTGTCCGATTAATATAGGTATAGATAGATAGATAGATAGATATAGATTAGCCATAAGTGCTATAATAACTCACATGTGTTAATGATGGATTAATTAGTCTCAAAAGATTCGTATCGTGGTTTCCAGGCGAGTTATGAAATTAGTTTTTTCATTCGTGTCAAAAACCCCTTTCGACATCCGGTCAAACGTCTGATATGGCATCCAAAATTTTTATTTTCGTGAACTAAACAGGCCCTAATTAGTGGAAACCTGTAGGCGCCGCCCGCCAGAGAGAAACCATATCGAACTCGAAGCCAACTAAATCAAGGAGTGGCATGTTGAGAATTAACTATTGCAAACCATCTTACAATCAAACGGTGGGCACAGCATAATTAAGTATCGTTTTCTATGTCCCCTGCTCCCCACTCGATCACACTCTCAGTCTCTCGGTAGCTCACAGTAGATCTACAGCCCCGGCGGACGCGGAGCGGCCGGTCGGGGCGAGCGAGCCACTGATAGAGCACCGTACCGCGGTGGACGTACTGTGACGGAGCCCGAACCTCCGAGCGCTGGCAGCCGTGGTGGAATCGGGCTCGGCACGCTCGCGGGAGGCGGCGGCGGCAGCCAAGTTAATCAGGGTGCTCTGGTGTTGACGAACCACGATAGATCGATCGGTTTCCTTGCTTAAAGAAACCGACTTTCTTTTATCAGCACCGTAAGTCTATTGCCAAATCTACGAGTCATTCTGCTATATATATATATATATATATATATATATTCCATGAAAATGACACAGGATCATTAGAAATTTCCTTACATGTACTACTAGCTTGACTGGTGACAATAACACTACTCCACTCAGGCATCCAAAAAACAAGGCGAGCAAAACGTGCATATCGATCGAGATGGAGGCGGTGAGCGCTTCGATGGGGGTCATGGCGCCGCTGCTCACCATGCTAGCCGTGCTGCTCGGCGACAAGTGCAACCAACTCAAGGGAGTGCGTAAGGACATTGAGTTCCTTAGCCGTGAGTTAACTGAAATGAACGTTGTATTGGAGAAGCTTGCAGATATGGAGCAGAAGCTGTGGAGGAACGATGTACGCGAGATGGCCTACGACATCGAGGACTGTATTGATGTCTTCATGTACCATCTTGGTGATGGCAATAACAAGGATGGCTTGCTCAAAAATACTGCACGTAAGCTCAGGAGTCTACGTGCTCGCTATCAGATCGCCAATAAGATTGAAGAACTCAAGGCTCGTGTCAAGCAGGCGGCTGAACGCCGTAACAGGTATATCGGTCTAGGCAAGTGTACTTCAAGCCCGAAGCTGGTGGAAGTTGATCCACGGCTGCCTGCACTTTATGGAGCAGTAGAAAATCTCGTGGGCATTGATGGTCAACAGGATGAAATCGTCCGGTGGCTCATGGATGGAGAGAGTCAACTTAAAGTTATCTCTATCGTTGGCTTTGGAGGCCTTGGTAAAACAACTCTTGCCAAACAAGTGTACAACAAAATAAATGACAAATTTAAATGCAAATCGTTCGTGTCAGTATCTAAAAATCCTGACATGTTGAAGCTTCTGAAATCTTTACTTTCTGAAGTTGGGTGCAAAGAATATGGAATTGATGATGACCATCAAAGTCTAATTGACGCCCTCAGAAGACAACTCTCCTGTAAGAGGTATTTATAAAATCCATTTCTTAACTTCGACGTGACATCTTATATATCTATAAAGTTTATCCATATTAAGTGTAGTAAATGCTAGTATTTCTTTCTTCTCTCATTAAGCCATATCATCTTAATTATTTTTAGCCTTTGGATGATTTATCTATGGTCCAAATTATCTTCTTTACTTTTTTCTCTTATAAAGTCATATCATCTTAATTTTATTTTTGGATGATTAATCTATACTAGTTTTCTTCTTTTCCTTCTCGCATTGAGCCACATAATCTTAGTTTTTCTTTTTGAATGGTTAATCTATATATAATTTAAATTGTTACAAACCACATCATATTAATTGTTTGTAGATTTTTTTTTCAACTACTTGATCAAAAATAAAAATTATATAAAGTATATAAAGGTATGTCATCTAGCTATGCCACGTGTTATTTTTATTAGTATCATATAAAACTTCCGCAACAACGCATAGGGTTTAATCTAGTTCATATTAACATGGTGTGAATATTTCTCACGTTAAGCCAATACCAGCTCTGTAAGCATGTCTACATTTCTACTGCATAGGTTGGCTTCTATTGGAAATTTGTCCTGTTTGGATTATAGCCAAACATTAGTGTTGGCAACTTTGTTTTGTCAAGAAGATAATTATGATTGGGACACCTAAAGCCTTGCGGTAAAATGGAATCGCCAACCACCTCAACCTAGTAAAAACTAGATCAACATGGGTTTTGTAAGATTAAACGGGCTAGCGGATCTGATTTAGATGGAACAAAGGATAAAAACTCGTCTCGCGTGTGCACGGAAGGTTTAAAGGACAAAACTACAAAGGGCAAAACCTCTTGCAACGAATGCAGATGATTTAGGACACAAATCGACAAAGATGGACAAAATTGGGCAAGAACTAGGCAAAAAGTAGATGTGATATTGAAAAAACGATTTAATTAGCTAATTGGATTGAAACTAGGTTGTGGCTTTGTCCCTTATATAGGTATTGGTCTTGTCTCCTACAGGTCTTTCTCCATGTCAAATTTGGAGGAGAAATCAATTAGAACACGAAAAACACCTCCCCATGCAAAGAAACCTAAGAACCGACAAAATTCGGCCTGGACTTGGACTATGCCAGTATGACTCACATGCCGTCGGTCAGACTAGCTTATACATGCCGGTCAGACCGGTCTCATGAAGGAAACCTGACGTCTTTGAAATTTTGACAATAATTCCCTATTTCATGTCTAGGTGTGAAATTTGGGTGTAAATAACTAGCTCATGACAAATCTCCAATCAGGCAGATTTGCCCGAGTTAGGTGCATGTTTAATCTTGAGCCAGAACTGATAAGCCATAAAAAAATAAAGAAATCAAAACAGTGTATTAGCTAGTAAAATTTTATATTTGTGAGAGTGTGGCATAATCAACTCAAATAAGTGTGGCATATGTATTTATATGGCCAAAATTTAGGTGCAGATGCCAGCAAACTTTCTGGTATATTATATATTGCTGTGTTTGATTTTTAAATTTGAAATAATTAATTTCTCCTTTGCTCCTTCGTTATTGATTATTTTGAGTTTATATATATTGTCTAAATCTTAATTGTTGTAGTGTTTAGTTGTAGGTGTCGACTATTGCCACGTCCATATGATTTCTCTATTTTTTGTTAGGTATAAGAAGGCCGCACAAATCATACGTTAACTATAACATATTCTATTTGTAGGTACCTTATCGTAATTGATGACATATGGAGCATCACATCATGGAGCATTCTTAAATGTGCTTTTGTTCAGAACAATTGTGGTAGTAGAGTTATAATTACAACACGAATCGAAGATGTAGCTAAGTGTTGCCTCGATTTCGATGGTATTGTACACAATATGCGACCACTTGATGAGGTTAACTCAGAAATGTTATTTTGTAAGAGGATATTTGGTTCTGAGAATGGTATTCCTGAGCAGTACAAAAAGATATCGGAGGCCATGTTAAGAAAATGCAGAGGGGTGCCATTGGCAATCATTAGCATTGCTAGCCTCTTGGCTAGTAAAGGCATGCATCTAGAAAAGTGGGAAAAGATACTGAACCACCTGGGCTCCGAGTTAGAAACAAATCGTGCGCTAGAATGGATGAGACATGTATTGCATCTCAGCCACAATGACCTCTTACATAATCTCAGGACATGCTTCCTATATCTTGGAATATATCCAGAAGACAATATTATTTTGAAGGCTGATTTGAGAAGACTATGGATAGCTGAAGGATTTATTGATGAAAAACCTGGTTTTGATCTGGAGGAAGTTGCGGAGAGCTATTTCAACGAACTCATTAATAGGAGTATGATCCAACCAGATGGTATGGTCAAGCAGGATGATTTTCTTCTTAGTGATGAGGTGATATCATGTCGTGTCCATGACCTCATGCTTGATCTTATTATATCGAAGTGCCAGGAGGATAACTTCATCACCATAGCTTCACAATCTATAATGAATGGCACAGAAGTTTCGGTTCGTCGGATATGCCATCAGTTGTCCTATAGAAGCTTGGCCATGGAAAGTATGAAACTATCACAACGTCGTTCCCTTATTACCTTCCCCAATTTTTTCTATACTGCGCAACTTCCTATTTCAAAGTTTGAACATTTACGGGTATTGAACCTTATGGCAGATAACCCGTTTCCGTTACTTGATTTATCAGGTATATGTAATCTGTTCCTATTGAGATACTTGAGGATAAAAGGTTTCAGGTTGAAGTTACCTCAGAAAATAGGGAGCCTCCAGCGTTTGAGGGTGCTAGATCTAGTTTGTAGCTCTTTGGTTACTAGCATTCCATCAGATATCATTTCTCTTTCATCATTGTGTCATCTAACAGTTTCGAGTAATGATGAACTCCCTAGTGGGGTTGGGGAACTTGTGTCACTGCAAACTCTGTCAATCTTTCATGTCTCCCGCTGGATATATTCTCCAAAGAATGTCAGGGTGGAGGCCAGTGAGGTTTTTAAGCGGAGATTACTCGTGAAAGGATGCACTTCTTCATCCTCATCTAAAAAGATAGTATCATTCTGGAAAAAGATAAGGATTCAACTATATTTCCAACGGGCGGTGAATTATTTCATCGACATTCTAAGGCGTTATGTTGACATTTCGTCTGCCTCAATTCTGAACCTCTCCTCTTCAATATTGGCTCATCAATTGCCATACTATCAGATATGTCAAATAAACAGTCTTCAGCGACTTATCATCCGTAAGAGCATCCATGGTGTCCCAGGGTGGATGGCGAGGGCCCATAAGCTCACGATGCTGGAGCTTCAAGTCAAGGAGCTCCAAAGCGTCCAAGTTCTTGCCTGGCTGCCCAGCCTCACCGACCTCGACTTGATTGCTGAAGCATCCCCTGAGAACACCCTCATCATCTATACCAACACTTTCCGAAATCTGCAGAGATTTATTTTAACCTGTGGTTTGGCACACCTGAAGTTTGAGCCAGAGGGAATGCGACAGCTTCAGACTCTGAAGCTAGATAGCAGGTGGCCTGCTCAGCTCGAGGAAATGTGCAGCTCCGATGGTGATGGTGGAGCAGTGAGACATAGCAGTAGTCCACTTATTGGCATCGAGCACCTGGCAAAGCTTGAAGAGATCCAAGTGACGAGCCACTCCAGCAAGGTGTCCGCATTCAGAGACGCCGTCCAAAGGCATCCAAGGATTCGAGACATACGCGCTACGTTTAATACCCATGATGGAAGTACAAGGACTAAGAAATAGCGCTGCAAGGTACTCTTGACATCCTTATACTTTTCGTTGCTTGAGTATTAATGCTCCTTTTTTGTGGATCACCTAAAAGCACTGATCTTAATGATTTATCAGTGCCTATGTTAGGACTGTCCTGAAACAGCCTGCATTTTAATCACATCTTAAAATAGAAATTAGGACGCTAAATTATTGTGATATTGTGAAATACCTAGGATCATACAGATGCATATACACATACTACATGCTTGAGGGTCCAACATCAAACATATAACACTATAGCCATATAATGTCTATATGGACCACTAAAGAAGTTTAATGTACAAAATACAGATGTGCTATCCGGTTGGCATGCGCATGGTATCATTTTCTAGTTAAACCAAACCACTACTCCCTCTATCCCATAATAGGACGCTCCTTTGAATCGGTCGGTCCGATCCAATTTAAGAAAAATCGGGCACTGACGTCAGCCGACGTCAGCGCCCGATTTACGTGAAAAACTGCTTTAAACTGATTTTTCTCTTAAATTATTTATCCAAATCATGATCCGATTGCACCATTAAATTCGTTGTAATTAAATCTTCAAAACAAGACCACACATGGATATATTCCGACGAAAAAAAATTAGCTTATTTTTGAATTATTTTTAAATGTTGCACGATGTTCCACCAGGTATATGAGAATTGTTTCACTAAGTAGATCGAAAATGTTTCACTCATTTAAATCGGGTGTTGTTTCACCTTATATAAAAACAATGTTTCAACAAATAGCGAAAGAATGTTTCAGTTCACTGCAACATTAGATCTATACATAGTGAAATATTGTGAGTACACTATGTGAAATATTTTTCAGTGGAACAAAAAATAAACCAAATTCCCTTAATAGGGGGTTTCCAAAATATGTGATTTTTTTGTTGCAATGGAATATTTCGTTCACTGCAACATTAGATCTATACATAGTGAAACATTGTAAATACACTAGATGAAACATTTTTTATGGAACAAAAAAAAACTAAATTCCCTTAATAGAGAGTTTCTAAAATATGTGGGTTTTTTTGTTGTAAAAGAATATTTTAATTCACTGCAATATTAGATCTATACATAATGAAACATTGTACGTACATTAGGCGAAACATCTTTTGTGAAAAAACTAGGAGGAAGAAGTGGGTGGGCCCACCAGGTGATCACGTGGGGGAGGGCGCGGGCGGAGGGAGCGCCCGATCCGACTCCCCCCGCGTTGGTCGCCCGGGGCGAATCATTATCGTCCCATAATATAAGGCATGTTCAAACTTAACTAATATTTGACTTAAAATTTCTCATATATTATAAGGTTTATTGTAACAAAATTATAATCATCTTAAAGTAAATTTAAATATCAATCCAATGATATTAATTTTAACAAATAAAATTTAATTTATATTATAATAATTATTGGTTAAATGTTTTTAAGGTTGAATCTTGGAATGTGTGTACGCCTTATATTTTGGGATAGAGTGAGTTATTTCTTCCATCCATATAATTATATTAGTTTCCCTAAAAAAATTATATTAGTTAGCAAGAGGAACTTGATATTTTACCATAAGAAAAGTTAGGATGGAGTTTTTCTGGCACAGAAAATAAGAAGAGTCATTACTTTATGATTAATTAATTAAGTATTAGCTACTATAAAGTTGAAAAATAAATTTATTTAATTTTTTTAGAAAACTTGTGTATAACAAGTTTTTGTAAAAAAACACGCTGGAAACCTATGGAGTAGCTCACCCTAACTTCTCTTAAGAACTCAGCTGTAGTCAATATCCAACAGAAGAAGGTATATCGGCATTCGGCAGTCACCCTTATCCGATGGAAAGATGACAAAGAAGGGATCACAGATAGAGAGAACCAAGAACGGTGAGATGGATAGAAGCAGAGCAGAGCTTATCCCTGCTTTGACTTTGAGGAACGGGGGAAGAAGCAGAGGTGCATCTTTGTGGCCAGGGGCCAGCCAAGTGAGCTGTGAATTACACCGTGTTTAGTTTTAAAGTTTTTTTTTCAAACTTCCAACTTTTCTATCACATCAAAACTTTTCTACTCACATAATCTTCCAACTTTTCCGTCACATCGTTCTAATTTCAACTAAACTTTCAATTTTAGCGTGAATTATTACGCTGGCGCAAATCAATGGACAATGGGCAAACGAAACATTATTGATTGAAAGTATTAAGATCTAGAGAAAGTTTAGTAATGCATCATGCCTGCTTAAGTCAAGTACTGATGATCTGGCTGTAGGGGACAGCTCCTCTCTCTGTGTGATATTCATGCTTTTTTGCTCCTAGAGTTTGATATCGATTGAACCACTATCTTGAGTGAGTATTAGAGTTTTAAAGTGAATTTGCCCTTCTGTATAATATCATTTTGACGATACACCTTGTTATTTGATCTCAAATTTTCGTTAATGCTTGCTTCGTATCTTTTACTGATTCTTGCTATTAAAACTCATTATACAGGGAAAAATATCAACTTGATTGTCCACATAGCTGGAAGAATACTCTAAGGCAGGAAGCACAACACAAAAGGTTATGGTGGTCGGCCATACTGTCTTATTTGCGCAACTTAGGCATCACAGATAGTACTATTACTGTTGTGGCTTGTATTGAAGAACTTGTATTATATAGTCTCATTTTTTTTTGACGCGAATATATAGTCACATTCAGTCATGACTAACTGATCCGTGTTGCGTATATTTTGAAGTCCTACATCGCAAGGTTTGTAATATCATTTAGCTTCTCCGGGTTGGCAGTGAATTTCACTTCATTGATTCTGGTTTTCATGAATTTGTATCACGGGACATGTTTAGCGCAGCTCCAAATCCAGTTCCATCTTTCATGAAGCTGCAGCCTGAAATGCTCTCACAAAATCATCAAAAGAATTTCGTTTGACAGAGCTCCAACTCATAAATTTAACTTTAAAAGTTGGATCTAGAGTCAAGCAGCCTAAACCCAACTCCACTTCTTTAGTTCAATTTATGAGAATGTTTTATCTAACTCCACTCCCATTTTAGATAGAACTAAAATTGTTTGGCTGGTCTTCATCTCACATTTTAGGCTGTGTTTGGCAGCATGTGTTCCCAACACATCTCCCTCGTATTCCGCGCGCACGTTTTTCAAACTGCTAAACGGTGCGTTTTTATAAAAAAAAATTCTACACGAAAGTTACTTTAAAAATCATATTAATCTTTTTAAAATTAATTAATAATTAATTAATCGCTTTATTATTAAAAAAATAATTAATCGTTTGCTAATGGATCGTATGCACAGAAGATTTGTTCCTAACTCGTAGAAACTAATACAGCCTTAGGAGCCCGCTTCGCGACCCAACAGTTGGAGCTACCCAAGAGTTGATCACTGGCCACGTCGAGCCCGACTCCAATGGGCTTGGGCCGTCTCGGTAGCCCCAACATTTGCTCTGCCAAGTGTGGGCCCATACGGCCCATTCCCCACTGATCCGCAGAAACCCGCGACTCCTCGATCCCCACCTCGGTCTCCTCGAGTGCTCGCCGGCGGGCGGTTCGCCGGCGGCGCGGCCCTCTTCCCCGATCTCGTCCTCCGCGAGGCCGCCAAGCTCTAGACGGTACAGGACGCCATCCATCCTTCAGGTTATCCACTTCCGCTCCCCTCTGCTGGTATGCGCTCCGCCTTCGTCTCAATCTGTCGCGGGAGCTCCGCACCGGTGCCTCCGATCCGTCGGTCTCCGGGCCGGCGGACGGTGGTCGGGGATGGATAGGACCCAACGCCGGCGTCGTGGCCGGGGTTCGGGAGAATGGTGTGCGGGTGACGGGCCTGTAGTCCGTCTGCTAGTCTGCATCACGCGGCCAACAAGTCAATAGATAGGTAACTGTAGTACTGTACCACTACCAATACTGACATATTCCGAAGACAAAAGAAACCAATTCTGGGAAATTGTAGATGAGATTCCAAGAAATTTCATGACTCTTGTCTGATTTGGATGTCCATCAAGAGGATGCAAAGCACCAAGTTGGGTCGTCATCAGCACGTATGCCAGGTGACGGGAGGACACAGTGATGGCTCATGATTTGGTTCGTCGTTTCATCGGCCTAATTTTTGCCTTTTGCCATACTTGTTAGTAGTTGAGCTGTCTTAATCGGCCTAATTTTCTTCGTTTAGTCGTCTTAAAAAAATTATTGTTCGTTTAGCTAGGTGGGTCGTCTGGTCTAGTGCTTAATTTGGGTATTGCTGACTTTACATAAGTGGGATATTTAATATTGTTGCTATGATTATCCAGTTTTGTCATTTCTGGACGATGGAACATATAGGTGCTGTTCTTTTGTCTTGAAGATGAAGATGAAGATAAAGATTAAGTTTTTTACGCAAAACGAGGTGGTATTAACGTATGATTTATTGAGTTTTAATTGTTACAAACTTGAAAAATAGATTAATATGATATTTTAGAGCAATTTTCATATAGAAAGTTTTTGCATGAAACACACCGTTTAGTAGTTTGAAAAGCGTGTCATGAAAATCTTAATCTTAATCCAACTCTTGTTGGAGAAAAAAAGAGGACCATAGTGGCCGACATGTCAATAGATAGTAGGCCCCAATTCTAGCAATTGAAAAATGATCGAGCTTCCAAGAAGTTAAGGTAGACTATATGAACCAATATATTGCGTGACTGATGGCAGCGCTTCTCCATTCAGGCACATCCACACTGGCAAGCTAGCTCATTGAGCAAAGGCGAGCAAACACATTGGTTTTACGATGGCAGCAGTGAACGCTTCCATGGGAGTCATGGCACCGCTCCTCACCAAGCTTGCCGTGTTGCTCGGCGACAAGTACAAGAAACTCAAGGGAATGCGTAAGAACATTGAGTTCCTTAGCAATGAGTTGACCGAAATGAATGCTGTGTTGGAGAAGCTTGCAGATATGGATAAGCTAGATGGACAGCAGAAGCTGTGGAGGAATGACATCCGCGAGATGGTCTACGACATCGAGGACTGCATTGATGTCTTCATGTACCATCTTGGTGATGGTAATAACAAGGATGGCTTGCTCAGGAAGACTGCACGCAAGCTCAGGAATTTGCATGCTCGCTATCAGATTGCCGACAAGATTCAAGAACTCAAGGCTCGTGTCATGCAGGTGGCTGAGCGCCGTGATAGGTATGCCAATCTAGGTGTATCTACCTCAAGCATTCCCAAAGTGGTGGAAGTTGATCCACGTCTACCTGCACTCTATGAAGATGCAAAAAATCTTGTGGGCATTGATGGTCCATGTATGGAAATCACTCAGTGGCTAATGGACGAAGGAGAGAATGGTTCGGTACAACAACTTAAAGTTCTCTCTGTAGTTGGCTTTGGAGGCATTGGCAAGACAACTCTTGCCAAACAAGTATATAACCAATTGAAAAAACGATTCAATTTCACATCATTCGCGTCAGTGTCTCAAAACCCTGACATGGTTAAGCTGCTGAGAAATTTACTTTCAGACACAGGATTTCAAGGCTACGGAATTCTTGATGACCATCAAAAGCTCATTGACACCATCAGAGGACATCTTGCTAATAAGAGGTATGTATAAATCCATAGTTTAACTTTGAGGTGGCATTCATGTTGAGTTCCTATGGATGTTTCTCATGTTTTTCTAATATTTTATAACCATGTCTTCATTTCTGCTGTATTGACTTGATTTTGGGTCTGTTTGGATCATATCAAAATATTGTCTAAGGTTGACAGCTAATTAGGCACATTTCCCAAATTAGGTGACTGTTGACTTCATAGACACACTTCTGGCAAGGTTCCTTGCTATCGTACATAATCAGTACTGACAACGTGTGAGTGCTGCAGTAGAAGGCAGGCCGCCACGAGATAATTAGTGGATTAGATATCCCTTGTTGCTATAATTAGGGGATTAGAGACCCCAGTTGCCTTATTTATTTATGTTTCCATTAGAGCTGGCTTTTTTTTTATTAGAGATTCTTGTTAGGGGCTATCCTATAGAAGGGTCAGCCATATCCCATTATGAGTTAAGCATGTATTGATATCTCTGTCCATCTCCTGTGCATGCACAAGCACGGCCTTGCCCTGGTGCTGATCATTGTCGATGCATGAGGTTCCCTTGCTCTCTTGATCCCTCTTTGTGCTAGCCACATTAATAACCCCATAACGTTCTTGCTCATTCAGTTGAAAAAGTTTGGCACAATTTTATATTGGAAAAAGTAAGAATTACCCCCCTGAACTATCGCGGTCGACCGAATTACCACAATAAACCCAAAAACCAGATATTGCTGACCCTGAACTTTTAATACCGGACAAATTACCCCTCTCGACCCAATCCAGAGCGGTTTTGTCCTACGTGGCATACGCGTGGCAATCCGGTTAGCATTTTATTACTAAAAAGGTGACACCCACCTGTCATACTCTTCCCCTCCTCTACCTCCTCTCTCTCTGTTCCTCTCTCTTCTCTCTCACTCTCTCTCTCACTCTTCCTCTCTCTCTTCCCCTCTCTCGCGCACGGGTCGAGCGGCGGCATGTGTTCCGCGCGCACGACAGGCGGTGGGCAGCGCCACGAGACGCGGAGGCAGCGGCTGCACGGGACGCGGAGGCAGCGGCTGCACGGGACACGGAGTCGGCGGCGGAGTGGGACGCCGAGGTGGCTGCACGGGACGCGGAGGTGGGCGGCGGCAGCCACGACGAGCAGCCACCCCCTTGACGCGGGGACGGACAGACGGAGGCGGGGGCGGGCGGTGGGCGGGTGTGGGCGGTGGACAGCCGGACACGGAGGTGGCACTCACGGCGCGGCGGAGACCGTGGCGGAGAGGCGGGCGGTCGGCACGCACGGTGGTGCGGGGGCGGGTGGTGCGTGGCAGCGTGGGACGCGGAGGGAGCTTGCTGGAGTTCCCTTCCGCTCCCTCCAGGAGTTCCTCGCTCCCGCCTCTGTGTTTCGCGCCGCCGCCTCCGCGTCCCCCCCACCGCCGCCGCCCACCGCCTGCCGCCGACCCGTGAGAGAGAGAGAGAGAGAGAGAGAGGAGAGAGAGAGAGTGAGAGAGAGAGAAGAGGGAGAGGAATAGTGGAAGAGGAGTATGACATGTGGGTCCCACATTTTTTTAATAAATAAAAATATTGACTGGACCGCCACGCATACGTCAAGTAGGGGCAAGTTGTTGCAAATTATGTTTTCATATATTTTCCTCTAGTATTAATTTGTGGAGTCTATTGTTGCCACATCCTACAAAAGAATTTCTCTATTTTTCTACTAGTTGAAAAGAATTATATAGGGAGCACTCAACAACCATATGTTAATCCATGAAATATATGTTTGCAGGTACCTTGTTGTAGTTGATGACATATGGAGCACTCAAGCATGGAGCATTATTCGGTGTGCTTTTGCTCAAAATAATCATGGTAGCAGAGTTATAGTTACAACAAGAATCGAAGATGTAGCTACAATGTGTTGCGTTGATTTCCATGGTATGGTGTACAAGATGGAGCCACTTAATGAGTCTAACTCACAAAAGTTATTTTGTAAAAGGATATTAGATTCGGATAGTATTCCTGAGCAGTATAAAAATGTATCAGAAGATATGTTAAGAAAATGCAAAGGTGTTCCATTGGCAATCATTAGCATTGCTAGCCTTTTATCTAGTCAAGGCATGAATGTGGGTAAGTGGAGGAAGATACATAACTTTATGGGTTCTGAGTTGGAAACAAATCCCACTCTAGAATGGATGAGACATGTACTGAATCTGAGCTACCTTGACCTCTCACATAATCTCAAGACATGCTTCCTGTATCTAGGAATATATCCTGAAAACCATACAATTTTCAAAGCAGATTTGATAAGGCTATGGATAGCTGAAGGATTTATCCATGAGAAACCTGGTTTGGATCTGGAGGAAACAGCTGAGAGCTATTTCAACGAACTCATTAATAGGAGTATGATTAAGCTAGATGATTATCGTTCCAGGGAGGCGATATCATGTCATGTCCATGACCTTATGCTTGACCTTATAATATCGAAGTGCCAGGAGGAAAACTTCATCACTATAGCATCTAAGCAGCCTGTAAAGAATGATGTATCAGAGCTTCCAGTTCGTCGTCTGTGCCATCAGTTGTCATACGGAAACTTGGCCATGGAAAGAATGAAACTATCACAGGTTCGATCCTATATTACTTTCCCTGCATTTGGCTGCAGTATGCAGCCTCCTATTTCTATGTTTGAGCATTTGCGAGTATTGGAACTTAGGGCCTATTCTACATCCGTTTTCCTTGATTTGTCTGCTGTGAGCAACCTCTTCCTGATGAGACACTTGAGTATCAGAGGTTTCAGGTTAAAGCTGCCTCAGAAAATTGGGAGACTCCAGTGTTTGAGGACGCTAGATCTACTAGGCAGCCTTTTGGTTACTGGTATTCCATCAGATGTTATTTCTCTATCATCATTGTGTCATCTAACAGTTTCAGGTGATGCAGAGCTGCCAAATGGGATTCAGAAACTGGTCTCTCTACAAACTTTGTTGACCTTTAATTCAGGGGGGTTGCCCGACATTGTTACTATTGTGGAGAAAATTACTCGATTTAATTCATCTGCTATCAGACTGGCAAAAGCACGTCGTTTCAACAATGGAGGTCTTCGTTCTACCAATGGAGGTCTTCGTTCTCCCCCTGCCTCCCTTGAGTTTCCAAGTTTCGATGATGGTTGGTCAACTGAATCCATTCTGGACCACCTATCTCAGCATCTGGATTCACCAGCTTCCTCAGATTCGGCCCTCTTCTCGCCAAATTTGGTTGCTTGTTCACCGCATATTCTGAGTTTTGCATCGGTATGGCTTCAGCAACTCATCATCCGTAAGAACATTTGCAATGTCCCATCCTGGCTGTGGTTTTCTCTGAAGCTCACAATGCTAGAGCTTCGTGTTGAGGAGCTCAGTTGCCGCGACGTCCGATTTCTTGCTGGGCTGCCCTGCCTTGTTGACCTCCACTTGACTGCTCAAGCCACCCCTGAGAACATCATCATCGACATCATCACTAAACGCGTTACCACGCGTTTGGGAAGAATCACCCGTACCGACAATTTCCCAAAGCTGCAGAAATTCGTTTTAACATGTGATTTGGCATGCCTGACGTTTGAGCCAGGGGCAATGCCACAGCTTCAGATTCTGAAGCTAGATGACAAGAAGCCTTCTAACTTGGAGGAAGGGCATGGCACCGGTGGAGCGGCGCAACATGGCAGCACTCCACTTATTGGCATCGAGCACCTACCAAGGCTTGAAGAGGTCCAAGTGACAAGCCACTCCAGCAAGGTGCCTGCATACAGGGACGCCGTCCAAAGGCATCCAAGGTTTCAAGACATACGTGCCACGTTTAATATCTATAATTGAAGTACAAGGACTCAGAAAATAGCGCTGAAAGGTACTCATGATATCCTTATACTCTGCGTTGCTTCAATAATTAATGTTTGCTGCTGTTTTATGGGAATATGTTAGCTTGAGTATTCCCCATAACTGGGAGAAGAACGCTACGACATGAAGCGTACCAGAGAAGCGCAGCCACAGTTGCTGCTGTCTTGTTTGCACGACCTAAGCATCACACTTTAGTACGATTAAATTTTGGGGCTTGTATTTAAGAACTTGTATTATGTTGCGAGACCTGTCTAGGTTACTTGTATTTGTGTATGTTCAAGTCCTTACATGGCATTGGCACAAGCATGGTCTGTGAGACTTTGCACTTATATTAACAAACTTCTCTAGCCATTCTCTGTTGCAGACTTGCAATATCTCTCATTTAGGCTATTATTGGTCAAAACATGATTTTTGTCGATGAATGATAATTCCATAGACTTGTACTTTCACAAAACCTCCAAAAATTCAAGGTCGACCAATGACTGGTTTTGAAGTGGGGGAAATTCAGGTTTTTTGATATTCCAGATTGGAAAAGCGAACTTTACCATTTGTTAGATCCTTTCACGTCCAATTTATCTGCTTTTACAGGAGCACACTAGTTAATAGAGTGATCAGCTCTAAAAACAGCACTAAAGTGAGGCTCTGCACTTACAAATATGAAATTTTACCACACAATTTTCTCTCCCTTTTTTTAGGGGAGAGTAGCATCTTTTATAAGAAGAGAAACATGTTCAATGAGAGCATGGAGAATTTATTTAAAGTTGTTAGGTCGCATGTACCAACCGAAACTTTGAATGCCCCCTAAATGCCAGCTGAAACTACTCTCTGCAGGCTCTACTTAATCTCCTTGTTGTGTTTGTGACTGACTTGACACAAAAACATCAATGCACACAATATCCACAGCTGACCTAAGTTATTTCTTGTTATGCAGACGCTCTCGGCGATGAATACAAGCTACTCAAGGGGGTTCAAAAAGAGATTGCAATCCTGAAGCATGAGCTGAGCTGCCTAATTCCCTTCTCCAGAAGCTTATCGACTTAGGAGTGGAAGGAAAAGGTGCGGGAACTGGCCTACGATATTGAGGACTGTATCGACATCTTCCTGCACCAACTTCATCCTAGAGAGGACAAGGATAGACTGGTCTGGAAGGCGGTCCGGAAGATCAAAGCAACTATGTGCCTGCCCGCCATCAAATCGCCCTCCAAATTCAAGAACTCAAGGCACATGTCGATATACAAGATCGATGTATCAACCTCTGGCGATAGGTTCATAAGGATTTGATTCCCGATTGTCGTTGCTTTATGCAGAAGCTGGAGGCCTTGTTGGCATTTGTAGGTTGTTTAGGGCCTGTTTAGTTCGCGAAAAGAAAATTTTTGATTGTCACATCGGACGTTTGACTGAATATCGGAAGGGGTTTTCGGACACGAAGGAAAAAACTCATTTCATAACTCGCCTGAAAACCGCGAGACGAATATTTTAAGCCTAATTAATTTGTCGTTAGCACATGTGGGTTACTATAGCACTTATGGCTAATCATTAACTAATTAGGCTCAAAAGATTTGTCTCGTGATTTCCCCCCTAACTTTATAATTAGTTTTTTAATTTATCTATATTTAATATTTCATGCATGTGTCCAAATATTAGATGCAATGTTTTTGGGAACTAAACAGGGCCTTAGTACTACTAGAGACTAAGATTTAGGATAGAAGACTTTAGTGCACCTCATTAAACAAGGAATTATTGGGCCAGAGGGTGGTTGGCAGGGATTGCAATTTCAGAATGAAATTTTGGTAATTTTGCCTCCACCGGCAAGCACATGCATATATTGTCTGAAATTTTCTCCTTTTTTTCCAAATTTTTGTAAATTTGTTCAAAGTTTATTCAAATTCATTTATAATCTGTTAAATTTTCAAATAATTTTGGCAAAAAGTACCGAAATTTTAGAAATTTCGATTTCCACTGAAATTCTGAAATTTTGGCTAAAAATGGAAGTGTAAACCATGGTGGATGGGTGTATGAGACGAAATTTGAATAGAAGGTAAATAATATGAACTGTGCTAGAAGGCCTTATGTTTTTATATAAATTTTAAATACTATGCAAATATAAAGCTACGTGAACTCGAACTCAGATCAGTTTGACTACACTGACTTTTAAAATCGTTTTTAATTGGGGTAAGCTATAAAAGGTGAAACAGGAGAGCCTAGAAGGACTAGGGCTGCAATCGGCAAAAATACCCAAAAGAAAGGATAGGAAAAAATTTTGAAAATATACTGTTCATCGATTTATTTTGTAAAAATATACCGGATTATGAAGGTTTTGCACAAATATACCTTCGGTATCGCTGTTTGGAAGAGCGATACCGAGGTTCACTACTGGAAAGTGCGATAACGTGGCGAAATCGCGGTATGACATAGCGAAAGCGGAGTTGAGCTGGCGATATCGCGCAAAGGGAAAGCGAGACCGCAGCGGTATCGCTCTTTGGTAGGGCGAGAGCGCCATGTGGAGAAATCGCCGATTTTGGGAGGCAGTGTGGCGGGCGGAGCCATCGCTCTCGCTTTGTCGTTGCGCGAAACCGAGGTCGGTCTCGTAATCCGAAAGCGCGAGACCGAGCGTGACGTGATAGAGAACGGCACGCGGTATCGCGCTTTGCGCGCACGAGACCGGTGACGCCGCATGCGCGAGAGCGACGAGGCGTGGGGGAGCGTAGTGGGCCTGCGGTATCGCACTTTCAGCGCGTGAGACCGGTGGCGGTATCACTCTCCGCTTGCGCGAGAGCGACGGAGCCTTGAAGAGCACAGTGGGCCCATGGTGTCGTGCCTTGTGCGCGCGAGACCGCTGTCGGTCTCCCTCTCCGCATGTGCAAGAGCGATGCAGTGCGGCAAAGGTGCGCTGTCACGCTTTGCGCGCGCGAGACCAATGTACAGAGCGCAGAAAAAGAGCGCAGACCGATGCCACCGACACCTTTATTTCCCATCTCTCTTTTTCTTTTTGCTTTTTGCATGGGTTCTAATAGCCATCTCCCTTTCCTTTCTGGAAATGGGGGGAATACCTCTGTGCACTCTCTTATCATTTTACTATTTTGTAGTCACATCATGTCGGCCACATGTGTTTAGCTCGTAACCGCTCTATTCGTTCGAATCCAATGTGCTCAACGCATAAAATGAGAGGAGAGGAGATGGTCCTCACAGAGGAAGACAGAAAAGAAGACAGAAAAGGGAGTGAACTGAGGAGGAGAGGAAGAGCAAGAAAAGAGAGGAGGCAGTGGAGAGAAGAAATAAATGATACGTAAGTTTATTAGTTTTCTATTAGCAAAAATTTGTACGGGGAGGATTTAGAAAATATCAGTTCACTTAGTTTATATTAGTGTTAGTTAATATTCATTTTTAATTATGTCAGAGAAAATTTGAGCTATATATTAGTTTGTACATTATGATTTTTTTTGTTAACTAATAATTTTCCGTACGACAGTTAACACAAATAATACTCTCACTAATTAAATTAATAGTGCAGTTTTGATGTTACTGGTGCGGTTTAAATTGGATAATACTTTTATTGTGTACTACTGTGACTTAAATTACACACTAATTTCATTTCACAGAGATGCAATCATACGCGCCTAAAATGGTCTCCTCTCTTTCCAATCACGGGACATTTCACATAGAGGCAATCATCCACATTTAACGGTGAAGATTCCGACGCACCGAAAATAGCGTCATCTCTTTCTAATTATTAAAGAAAATAGTGAAGCAACCAGTGCCGCCAAAAGTGACGGTATCCTTTTGTAATTATTAACTTTAACAGTGAAGCAGGCTAACGCTTCGAAAGTGCCGTCATCTCTGTGTAATTATTAATTGAATAGTGAAGCAGTCCGACGCGCCTTCTTCTCTTTCTAATCATTCACAATTCCTGTGTACAACCCATTAATAATTCAGACTATCCGCAGCTTCTTCCTATCCCCTATAAATAGCAACCAAACCTAGCACACAACTACATCTCTTCTTCATAAACGTTCTGCTGGTTCCAACTGCGTGTTGTATATTCTTAGGCCCGATCTTGTGGCAGGAGCTGAGTAGCTGGTGAACTCGCTTTATGTTGTTCATTCACTCGCTACACGGTTCCTGTCCCAATATCGAGTCTGTGAATATGCAAATATGATTTTTTAATAGATTCTTACACCCACTCTTTTTTTAAGTTCCAGCATCCGTTTGTGAATATGACCTACTACTGCAAATTCATAAACTCGGTGTTGCATATTCATAGGCCCGGTCTTGTGGTAAGAACTGTGTATTTCATTAACTCGCTACACGGTTCTTGCCACAAGACCGAGTTTGTGAATATGCAAAGGTGATTTTCTCTGTGAATAATATGATATATTCTAAATTCATATTCTTTGTGAACTTTGCAAATTTGCTCCCGAATGATCTCTCTACTCATATATATATATATATATATATATATTTATAATAAATATATATTCAATTTCTATTTTTCTATAGCTAATATGTTGTTTCTTTCCTCTCTGTTTCTGTAACTGATATCATTATTTTGCAAATTCTAAGATATTTATTTTTCTTCTCGTAGCCGCGTACACAATCTTTTCCTATTTTCAATATATACATATTTCTCAAGTTTATTAATGTATATATGTTGCACACATAGTAAAAAATATGAAAAAAAAGTTTATATTTTCTACATAGCAACGGCTTAATATATCACACATGAAATATTAACGATTTGCATGGGGTATTCCCATCAAATGTAAACGCATTTAGAGGATCGCTCTCGCGCTCCGGGTGCGCATTTAGGGTCTCTCTCTTTCAAAGAAGCCGTCGCTGTTGCCTCCCACGTGATTAGTAGCCGATTAGCAGGTGGGCCACGCCGCAACGGTATCGTCCTAGGAGAGAGCGATACCGCGCGCGCTCTCGCTCGCGCATAGCTTGAGACCGCTCCGGGCCTGCTTCGGGCCCCACGTGCGTCAGACGAGCCACGCCGCTACGGTCTTGCGTAAGTAGACCATAATACCACACGCGCTCCCGCTCACTCAAAGCACGAGACCGCTTCGTGCCCCACGTGCGTCAGACAACGTCGGACAACCCGCGCTATCGCTTTACGAAAGTGCGAGATCGCCTCGCTCTTGCGATTTCCAAATGCAACACCGATGCATTAGCACTCCCGCGATTTCAATTAGCGATAGCGCTGTGGCTTTCGCATGTGGATTAAGTGATATCGCTCTCTTGCGACATCAAAGTGCGATACGGCCCCTAATCAGCCTATTCTTGCAGATCAAAAACATGTATATTTTCAAAAAAATTTTGAAAGGATAGCTGCTGATGAATTAGGCCCTGTTTAGTTTCCAAAACAAAATTTTTTACACTGTCACATCGAATATTTGGACGCATGCATGGAGCATTTAATGTATGGAAAAAGAAACAATTACACAAATTGCGTGTAAATTGCGAGACGAATCTTTTAAGCCTAATTGCACCATGATTTGACAATGGTGTTACAGTAAATATTTGCTAATGACGGATTAATTAGGCTTAATAAATTTATCTCTGCGAAATCTGTAATTTGTTTTGTTATTAGACTACGTTTAATACTTAAATATGTGTCCGTATATCTAATGCGACAACCAAACCCAAAATTTTTTCCCAACTAAACAAGGCCTTAGCAGCAATATAATAGACGCTGACAACGAATCAGAAGATGTTGGAAGAAGCAAAGAAAGGCTCTGAAATTTTTACATGGAAAAAAGAGCAACCGCCCAAGAAGGATGGGCCAAATATGCGTGTGGATCACGTAGCTTGTAAACCTGCCGATCCTGCTTCTTCACCATGACGACCCAATCGTCCTCACCATCATCCACCAGAGAGTAAGTGCGATGAACAATACGTGCTCTGCCCACCTTTCCCATGGAAGCAGCAGCAATGGACCGGAACTCGAAAGAAGCGAAGCTCCCCTTCCCCATGGCGCACAGATGGTTGCCCGGAAGAATGCGGCAATTGGATGCCACCACCACCCGCAACGCAACGATGGTCAGCTCCTTCTTCCCCGTGACGGCCGAGATCCCGACCACCATGCGGTACACCGTAACGTCGGCGGCGGAGGCGACGGCGACGAAGCGGTGGTCGTCGTCGCTGCCGAGAGGCAAGGCCTGGCCGTCGAAAGGCAGGTTGCTGTCGTGCACCATCTCCCACTGCTCGGTGTCCATGTCGAAGGCGCAGGTGCCCTTGTCTTCTTGCTGCTGCTGCGGCTGCAGCTGCTGCACCGAGACCGACAGGAGGATGTGGGAGCCGACGAGGGCGTACGCCGCGACGCGCACCTTGGGCGGGTCGAGGAACTCCAGCGGGTTGAGGCGGCACGGGAAGAGCGGCGGCGATGGGAGTTCGCGCCACACGGTGTGGCTGAGGTCGTCGAGGGCGAAGAACCATGGCTCGAAATCCAGCGGCCTCACGACGGCCGGGGTGCGGGAGAGAGCGTAGAGCGTGCCGCCGCCGACTACACCGCCGCCGTCGTCAGAGATCGAGATGAGGACGGGGTTCACCTTGGGGAAGATGAGTCGCGGGCCGCCGCGCTCCGTGGATGTCTCGGGGTCGTAGACGGTGGTCAACTCCACGCCGACGCCCACGATGCAAAGTGCAAAGTCGGCCAGTGCAAAGTCGTGCAGTCGTAAAGAAGAATAAAAACTTAATTGATGATATAATACAACAATAATTTATACTCTATAATACATTTTATAGCAATGTAAAATGGTCTAAAATAATATACATGTGCATAGTATATTTTCTATTCCGATTTGTTGAAGACATGTCTTCAAAATTAAAATATAGGATGTATCTATGTAAGGATAAAAATTGATTTAGTGTATACAGTAGATGAGCCTAAAAACCTAATAATCCATACATGATACACTAAAATTAGAGAATAGGGATTAGTGGATTACATTACCTGATTGCTGATTAGAGTAGACGATCAGGCCGTCAGGCGTTGCAGCCGACAAGGACTCCGGCAGGCAGGCCGGCCGATGATGGGTCACAGCCAGCACCAGTTTCTCAGTTCTAGGTACGTAGCGACGGCGACACGGCATCAGGACTTAGCGATGACATCGCGGCAGTGCGCCAGATGCGAACGGAGAAAGAGTCAGGGAGGCGAGGCGTTGTTTCATTTTCTAAGCGATGACGCAATCAAGAGGCGGAGGCCCATCGTGCGATGCCACAATCAAAGGCGAAACGTGGGATGCTAATTGGCGTGGGCGCGCCACTAACGGAACTGACGAGCACGCCAGCCTACCCTTCTGCCTTTCCACCACGCTATTTCTTGTTTTTTCGTTTTCCTTTTTTTTTCTATCTTTTTCGCTTTATCTTTTTTTCTTCCTTAACCCTCGCGTGTTTATCCTTTTTTTCGTGTTTTTTTCCCGATTTTTTTATTGGTAGCACACATGTTTTCAAAAATATTTAAGTTAAAAGTTTTTAAATATTAACTTAAAAGTTTTTCAATATAAAAGACGTTTCAAATCTAGAGTTGAAAGTTTTTAAATTTTGAGTTGAAAGTTTTTAAGTCTGGATTGAAGGTTTTCGAATCTGGGTTGAAAGTTTTAAATTTTGAGTTGAAAGTTTTTAAATCTGGGTTGAAAGTCTCAAATTTGAGTTAAACGTTTTTCAAATTTGAGATTAAAAGTTGAAAGTTTTCAAAATTTGTCTAAAAAAACTCAAATTTCGAATTGAAAGTTTTCAAGTATGGGTTAAAAAGTTTTCAAAATTTAACTTCACGTATAGTTTTCTTTTCAATCTATTAGTAAAAGAAGAACATTAAATAAAAAATATTATCTTTATTATCATCATTATCTAAAACTAATCAAATTAAATTAGTTACGTTGTTAATGCATAAACATCTCCGGGAAGAAAAGAAAGTGCGGGAAAAAAGAAAATACTAACCGCGTGCGTGCCAATTTGATTTACCGGCGCGTAATTAATGCTTATCATTATTGGAAGCTAATTACGTGAAGCTAGCGCTAATCACACCATCCTAATTGGATTAGCCCATTAGTTACCTATAAATCACCACTTGCATCAGTGCGTGCATGCCCTGGTGACCATCTCGGCATCTCGCGCGTCTGCGCCAATTACCAAAACCGAGGCGAAACGACGTAAATAAAACATGAAAAAAATAACAGATTTTTAGGGCTAATTGGGCTATATCTATATACATATATAGTGTTGGAGTTTTGGGCCTAGGGGCCCCTAAAAATTGGGGCCCTGTGCGGGCGCGCTGGCCGCACAGCCCCAAGGACAAGCCTGTCCAGAACCATCGTTCGCCGCTTCCCCTTCCTCCTCTCCTCATCTCTTCCTTTTCCCTCTCTCACCCCCTCGCTCATCTCCTCCCTTCCTCTCTCACGGTGGTGGTCGGCTCATAGGGTAGCAGAGGTGGCGGTCAACGGGCACTGCAAATCTGGCAACGACTCTCCCCGGGAAGGGCGGATCCGCCACCGGCGGGCTCAGAAGGGCGGATCCACCCTCACATGCAGCGGGTGCAAGCGGTGATCTCAGGAGTGGCCAACGACCTCTTTCCTCCATGACGGTGAACCCGGCAGCTGCGGACCTAGCAATGGGGAGCTCGTCGGCAGCAGATCTGGCGCTAGGGAGCTCGACAACGGCGAACCCGGCGGGCTCTCCCCCTCGTGCGCACGTGGATCTGGCGGTGGGGAGGGTGTTGGCGACAGCGAGGGCGTCCGCTCTTACCTCCTCAAGGCCATCAAGTACAAAAACTAAACCGGTGTGCTCCTCTCTTCGGCGTCTTTGTCTTCGAGCCGCCAACCGGGACTTCGCCTACCGCATGATGCTAGCTGTGTTGTTCCTCTGCAGCGACAGCGACACCCCTATGAGACATGGATGTGGGAATTAGAGGCCCGCGCGAGGGGTGCCAAGGCTGGGGGGACGGATTAAGGATGGCAGCAATGGCCGCTGAGCACTGGAGCTGCTCGCTATTGTAGCCTACCCATATTGTCATGAAAATAAAACTATCACAAACCGCAGCCACGCCTCCCGTTGTACCTGGCCTCCCCGCGGTGCATGCCGTCATTGCCTACACACCGCCGCCGATGTTTGTCGTTCTACCAATGCCAAGGGTCGTCTCTCCGCTTTAGATTGATTAGACATCTATGATTAATTTGACGATTGGATTGAAGATGAATCATGAATTACTGAAATACCCTTTTAAATTTGGTGGCAAATTCCAAACGTGCCCTCGTTCATAAGTATAGTATATTGTATTTCCCTTTCTTTATTGCTCATTTTTGTTTGTTCACTATGTAACTCTCTACCATAAGCATCTTTCAACGTTAATTGAAGCTAAGAACATAAAGTGTCAGAGGCTTAGAGCTGGTAGGTGCGTGCTCGACTTAATCAATAGTATTGCCTATTTTCTGCTAGCTCAGCATTTGCTGTCCTAGATTTGGGACTCCTAATTAGCAATACGTTGTACCGGTTGATCAACCAGCTATTCTATGTTGAAGAGGCGTACGTGAAAGCATCTCCCACTTGTGTTATAGGCCAGAAGATTCTCCTCCCTTGAGGATACCCCTCAAGATGATCTTATGCTTAATTCAGCAAGGGATGGAATTAATTTGACTTCCATCTGTAACTATTTCTTTATTGCAGATTTGCAGAGGCGTGCCAGTTTCTATTATTAAAAGGAAGAAGAATCTCTCTCCTTTCGATGTTAAAGACAAGAGTTGATTAAATTAAATTTCTAAAGTTAAATAAGTTTATGATATTACTTCCTCTGTTTCACGATGTAAGACTTTCTAGTATTGCTCATATCCATATAGATATTAATGAATCTAAACACATATATATGTCTAGATTTATTAGCATCTAATATAAATGTGGGCAATGCTAGAAAGTCTTACAGTATGAAATGAAGGGAGTACTTTTCAAGGTATTAAATCTACCTGTACCATCTCTTTATCTAAAACATTTGTGAAATTATTTATGATCAACGTTTCAAAAGTCTAATCGAATAATACAATTAAACATCAAATATTTATGATGGATACACGTACGTACAATTCGTTCCAACCAACAGAGGGTTGTCATGTGCCCGGCGGTTAGAACAGTGGTGGGATTATGTTGTGATGGTTAGCCGGTCAACTAAAGAAGGCAGCAACATCATCAGTCATTATTCGTGGCATGGAAAATTACTCCATCTAGCTCGCAGATAAGTGAAGTGTTTTTTAATGTCTGCAGTCAATATGTTTAAATCTTGCCCATTCATATTTTTTGTCATATCTCAAATCATTTTTTTTAAAACTGTCGTGGCCAGATTTATCTTCAAAATTAGTTTCAAATAATATTATAACTTTGCTATATTTTCATATGCTTTATACTCCTACTACTTAACAATGAAACTAGTGTTTTGGTGATCAGTTGCTCCGTCCATACTCCATAGTATCACTTATTCACGACAGGAGGTAGTGTATCCTATCTTACTAAAAGGTTACAACCCATTAAATTCTAAAACTCAACATACAAAGATGTTACATCATTATACACTAACAATTATTACACTTAAACATTATGCATGCTATATTATCTATATTTTGTAATTTATTAAATTTTGGAGTTTTAAAATAGAAGCATGTTAAATTATCATCGCACATAATTCACATAATATTTCAATATATCTCTACATTATTTTTTAAATATACTATATACCTATATAGTTTATCCTTGGTTAATATTATTTTTCTCTTCTCTTATCAAGCCATATCATCTTAATTTTTTTAAGCCGTAGATGATTAATCTATACTCCATATTATCTCTTTCTTTTTTTCTTTCATAAAACCACACCGACTTACATAAATTTATGTTGTTTAGCTATTTTATACATTATTTTTACTTATCGGATTTGCTATAAAACTTCCAAAAGTTTTTGCCCCCAAAACTTTTAGATAAGTGACCATCCGATCGCCTCGACATTTGTGCATGAAGGGAAAAAATTTGCTAGAAATAAATTTTCACACATGTCACGCGTAAGATTTTAGTGCTAGCTAATCAGGGCATGGTTGAATGCAAGTTTATTATATCGTAGTTACATTATAGTTACAGTGCAGTAGTTACGCTTCAAATATAGTATAGTTACACTTACATCGAAAGTTTTTTACTAAAAAAACTTGCGGCAGTTTTTTGATACTACCTTTACTTATTTTTATCATTCTAAATTCCCGCAGTAACGCGCGGGGTTTTACCTAGTATGCTAAGTAATGCTAGATGTAGAACCATTAAGATTTGTCAAATTGATCCTCGTGGGTTGTGGCCAAAATGTTTTATGATGACATGGTCAACGAGAGAAAGTTTGCCAGCAGTTTCTTTCATGGATTGTTTTAAGAGAGAGACAGAGAGAACATGCATGGGCATCACCAGCAATAATTTTAAGATTTTCAACGGTTCTTTTTTTTTTGGATACGGATCGACGTACAATACTCTTCACGTAGGAAAGTACGTGAACGTACCAAATTAGCTGTCATTCAAAGAAAAAAAATTAAGACAATTAATTAGCTAGTATCTTATCTTATATAACTGGAGGGTTGATCTGCTAGCTACTGACAGTCAAACGCAGTGCCAAGATCATTGACAAGCATAGATCAAGAAAGAGCAGAGACAGAGAGGGATTGATCGAGGCATGGCCGTGAACATTTCGACTGGGGTGATGAACTCACTCCTGGTGAAGCTGGAAGAGGTGCGTCGATACGACTTGAAAGAGATCCAATTTTCTACCGAATTTGATTTCAAGAACAATATATGGCACTTGAAAGAGGAATTGAGCTGCATGAATGCTCTACTACAGAAGCTGCCTAACATGGAGGCTCTGAATATTCAGAAGAGGGAGCTGAGGAACAAGGTACGTGAGCTAGCCTACTTTGTTGAGGACAGAATTGACAGGTTCATGCACAGTTTTGGCACTGTAGCTGACAAGGCCACCTTGCTCACTGACACGATGGATCTGATGCTCCCTATCTTGTTTGAAAAAATTCACGAAATCAAGGATTATGTTGTCGAGGAAGTCAGAAGAGTAGAGAGTATATACAATCTCGACGAGTCTATTAGCTCTAACCCGAGGCAGATAGAAATCGATGATATTTCACCTGTCCTGTGTGGAAAGGCAAATAGGCTCGTCGGTATCAATGTCCCATGTGAGGTGATTACGCAGTTGTTAATGGAGGATATGGAAGGAGAGTCAGTACAGCATCCTAAGGTGGTCTCTATTGTGGGATTTGGGGGTCTTGGTAAAACAACGTTGGCCAGCCAGGTCTACAAGAAAATTCATAGCAGATTTGAGTGCGCGGTGTTTGTGTTTGCATCACGAAACCGTAGCACGTCAATGATTTTAAATGACATTCTTTCGCAACTCAGATATGACGGATCGGCCGATGGCATAAAAAGTCTCATCAATGCAACCAGAGAAAAACTCTCTTGCAAGAGGTATGAGAGCATATGCTTCTATGGTTCTATTTCGTTGTGTCAATAAAACTATATATCCCAATAGGCAATGGATGGATCACAGTAACTTGGTGTACCATCAAAAAGTCTGTGTAGTAAACAGTTTGGTATAATATTTCATAGTACTTTGGAATATATTTCCTAGTTAGTTGTTTAAAGAGAATTATATTCCTTGACACTCAGTTCAGTACCATTCAATTATTTGCATTTAGTTACTCTCTATTCCTTATATACAATCCATAAATCAATTTCCTAGACATGTTAATGGACCATATCAGCAGATATGCTTCTGAAAAAAAAAGGGCCATAATGGCCTTATGGACAAAGATGCCTCTTGTAGTTCCCAACATTATATGACAAAAGCTTGTGCAAAATGTTCCAATGTTTTTCTTCAAGTTTCAGTTGTTTTGGTAAATATATATTCTTCTGCAAACTATGAAAGAGGAACCACATATACAAAAAAAAACACACAAATATTTTGTTACAGCAAAAGACATATGCGAGATCTTAATATATTTCCTAGGTAACTACATAAATAGTTTCATAGTTTTTTTAAAAAAATTATAGTGGAACCAGTTCGTTGCCAGCCCCATCTTATTTGGAATTATTGTAAGAATTGCCAAGTCCAATGGCCTGAGATTTAAATAGTTGAGAAACTCACCAGAATATCAATTCAACTTTACTTTTTTTTTAAAAAAAAAGCCAATACAACAGTCCTATATAAAAACAGGTAAAAGAGAGTGACCATGGGGTAATCTATCTCAAATTGCCATACACAAAACTCTTCCATATAAAACCATATGTATTATATATTATGTATACGGATCTTGTAGAGAATATCTCCCATT
This sequence comes from Oryza meridionalis, assembly GCA_000338895.3. NCBI lineage: Eukaryota > Viridiplantae > Streptophyta > Magnoliopsida > Poales > Poaceae > Oryza > Oryza meridionalis. The sequence continues at coordinate 15,813,266 of CM002535.2, read as the reverse complement.
TGTGCCGTGAGGCAAAGATAATTCATCCCTGTCAAAGTTTAATTTTACATTCTCCAGTATTGAACATATAACTCAACATGCATGATCCTGCTCATTCTCAGTGAAGTTTCTTTGGAAGGCCTCCTGTAAAACAATATCTTTAACTGATCGCTTTTGTTGATTGCTAATAATATATAGCTTAGGATATTCTACTCACAAAAAGGAACTTTCATAACCCAAACTTCCTCGCAAAACTTGTCCATTCCCCATTTGTTTAATACTTTCTTTTCACAATACTCCTACACCACCTTTTACTTTTATGAAAGCTCTTCAAGAATTGTTATCCTTTTTATTCAGAACTTTGAAAAAAGTCCACCCCTTAATTTGCATCTATTTGTTTATCAACAAATCTACACACAAGTCAGAAGAATTATTTTTTAGTTCCACAATCCACAAAATCAGCCGATGGCCAATTCTTGAATGAGAGGATAGTTGGTCCTAGGGAATATATCTTCTTTTCTTTTTAACATGCTGTGATGGGAGATGATAATTTTGTTCCCGGTAAAAGAACAAATCCTATGCAAAGATTACATGAAGAACCATCAAATAACTGAATAACTAATTTTGCCTTTTTATCAAACACCACAACAAATTTTAACCAATGTTTTCTAGCTACTGCTATGAAAAAAAAAGAATTATATGAAGAATATCATAATAGTCACACTAGCACAAACTTACTACTTGATGAGTGATTTCACCTTCAATGTAAATTATGTTGAGTATAACATTGAACTAGGTTTAAAATTGCAAAAATAACGACAGTAATAGCATGCAGCAGCAGCAGCAACAATTGAATAGTTCTTTAAGGTTCTTATAGAGGTACATTATACTTGTGAGATATTTATGGTACGTACTTGATAAAGCTACTGGGAGGTACCATATTTTTCTATGTGAAATTTGATACTTCATAAGTACCAAATTATACCACAAATAAACTACAAATTTAATTTTGTACCTCCTAATACTGTTGAACATAAGTACTATAAAAAGACTATAGTTTGCAAGATCTGTACTGTTGCAGACAAGAACAATATTAGTATTGCTAAAACAATGAGTAAGTAGGTTTGGACTTTGAACTAGGTACTATATCAACAAGGACTACAGAAGGTCCTTTAGATAATACTGTTGGATTTGAGTGTGAGCCACTTTGTTTCTTGATGAATAATGAATTTCTTGTCACAAAATATTTCTAAAATAAAAATAAATGGATAAATTTATTCTTGCAACAATCTGATAATCATCATGTGTAATTCTTGCTGATAATAATCAAAATGCCTCACTAAATAAATGTTCTGAAAACTTAATGTCTAAGGTTTAATACTAAATTATCTTGATTTATTACACTATCAGCATGTTACTGGTAGTTTCTAATTTTGTTTTAGGGCATTCTTTTGAAACCTATAAATCTTGTTGTTTTCAGTAATACTAGCCACCTAGTCGCACTTCGCGCGACTCTGAGCTTCGCATAACCTGTCTGTATTAGTGGGAAATATAAGCATTTCTAGTTTGTTTAGTAAAGTTTAAGATTAATGGAAAGTGTTCTCTTTCAATCATTTTATTGTCAAAGTTAAAATTTTGAATTGCTTAGTTTCCCTGGTTAACTAAAAGTGCTTGGATTTTCACGCATTAGAATCAATGTCTAGAAATGCTTATATTTGTATATAAAATTTGAATACTAAAAATATTTATTTTCTAGGAATGGAGGGAGTAGTTACCTTTAGACCCTTTTTAGTGATTATTATGAAGAGGGGTAAAATTTAATGGAGGAAGGTTGTAAGGTTGAAATTAGAAAGTATGCGAAGAAATTAAATAGGATATGCTTGTGGTTGGTTGAGACGAGAGAGTGGGCATAGAAGTAGCTGCATTTACGATAAATTTTGATTGTAAAAGATAAGTATATTTAATATAATACGAAGGAGAAATAACATTAAGTTGTTATAACGATTTCGTGTACACGTGTTTATTCATAGTGACTAGTGTGCTCATGTGTATATGAGCTCGTGTGTTTGTATTATGTTTTTTAAAAAATGGTACTTCATGGTGTATGCCAATTAGGTGCCATGTCAAATTTGGTGCAGTGTGTTCCAATATAAACCAAAATTATATTAGAGTACTTTTTTAAAAAGAGAAATTATATTAGAGTATTTGTATATGCATATAAACTGTGAATTGAGAATATTTGAAAATTACATATAGGCATATATACATATTTAGGACATTCCATCCACATGTGACCACTGAATGTCTGGGAAATTAAAGAATGTGATCTCATGCTAAATTTATCACAATTCCCTTATTAAGGATAATCATGGCGGCCAATAAATTCAGAACGAATGTACGGCTGAGCTAGCTTCATTTACCTTTTTTTTCTTTATTTGATAAGAAGTTTAATGTTTGTACTGTGTAAAAAAAAATCTAGGTACATGAGTTATCTACTTGTTGAGACCTTTCATCTGGAAGCCTCTTGATTGGCCTGATGGTTTTCCACTCACATATAAGCCTCTTAATTGGTCCAACATAAATTACCTATATAGATGATCGAACGGTGTGTTCTTTTACAAGATCCATCCAACGGTCCATGTTATTTAGATTACGTGTCTCATCCTCCTTGCAGAAAGCATGTTGCTTTCACCTAGTAAGATGTTAAATAACAATATCACCTTGACCAGTTGACCATACTGCTGAATATGCTCAACTCTCATAACCGAGAGCCATTTGCAATGGGCGTTACGAATCTGTACTAATATTTTCTGTCGCAGCGCATGTTCTATACCCTTGCTGCATTCAGTCGCCGTTTCTATCTGCATGTAGACTTGATAGAAATTTTAACAGTGTATTATCTGGACAATATAATGCCCAGGATTGGTGTAGATATAGATATATTAATGAGTCTGAAGGCCAGAAGTTAACTATATGGTTTATAACCAAAAATAGCTCGATATGGTTTTCTATAGATATCTATGGTTTTCCGCTATTGATTATTGCTATGTTTTTTCTCAGGTTCCTAGTTGTAATCGATGACATAGCAAGCATAGAAACATGGAACAGTATTAGTGGTGCATTTGTCGAAACATGGAACAGCGGAAGCAGAATTATTACAACTACACGAAGAAAGGATGTAGCTAATGCCTGCTGCTCTAGCTTCCATGGCATTGTCTATAAGATGAAACCACTAGGTTGGACGGACTCCAGAAGCTTATTTTTCAGAAGAATATATGGGTCAGATAACTACAGCCCTGAACTTGAAGAACTCATAATTGCTATTGATATTTTAAAGAAATGTGGAGGAGTTCCGTTGGCTGTAGTTGTCATAGCTAGTCTTTTGGCTAGTCAAGAAGAAGTTAACAAACTGGATAATTGGTTGAAGATAAAATACTCTATGGGGTTTGAACTGGAAAGAAATCCTAACTCTAAATGGATGAAGCATATACTTAAACTTAGCTACAATAATTTATCTTCGGATCTGAAGACGTGCTTTCTATATCTTCATATGTATCCTGAAAACTATAACATCATGAAGAAAGACTTGATGAGACAATGGATAGCTGAAGGATTTATTACCCAAAAAGATAACCGAGACCTAGAAGATATTGCTGAGAGCTACTTCAGTGACCTCATAAATAGAAGCCTGATAAAGCCAGCTCAGTTTAAGCATGGTGAGGTTGTCTCCTGTCGTGTTGTGCACAATTTGTTTCTTGATCTTATTGTTGAGAAGTCCACGGAGGAAAACTTTGTGACTGTAATTAGGACTGATCAAGATTGCTCAAGACGACATAATTTTTTGATTCGCCGGCTCAGCTACCAATCAAACCGTGGTAACTTGATCCAAGCAAGTGAGTCTTTACATCAAGTCCGATCCGTCATTTATTTTGGGGATCGGCTGCATCAGCGTGGTGAAAGCTTGCCTCGTCTTCAGATGTTTGAAGCCTTGAGGGTTCTACATCTGAGAATGGAAGGTTATTTTCCATTCCGTGCAATGTATGATTTGTCTCCTGTATGTAACCTTTTCCAACTAAGGTATCTGAAGTTGGAAGGTAATCGTTTCCAGTTTCCTGATACAAGTGGGGAACTGCGATATTTGCAAGTGGTTGACATAAAATGCAGCGGTGATCTCGTACTCGTCGGTGGGTTTCTGAGTGATGCTTGTTTACCATCATTGCGGCATCTGAGAACTCCATGGAATGCAGAGCTCGGCAGGGGGATTAACAGGCTGACCTCTATACGTACACTTGAAGAAATTAACTTCTGCAATTGTTCTGTTGAAAACATCCGACATCTTGGGATGCTGACCAATCTAAGGACGCTTGGTGTCATCTACAATCGCCGTCGAGGCAACGATGAAGATGACCAGACAGATATGGTAAAGTTTGCTGCTCTTGCCACTTCCCTCAGGGAACTGGGCAGCTGCAACCTCCGCTGTCTAGATTTCAATGTTGCTCTAATGGAGCACAGACAACCACCCATTGGCTTCTTGTATAGCTGGTTTCCTCCTCCGCAATTCCTTCAGAAGTTTCACCCTCACATGATATTCTTCTTCAGGGTTCCATACTGGATACAACAGGTTGAGACTTTAACTAGTTTACGTCTCATTGTTGACAAACTCGAGGGCGATGATATGCGTGTTCTCACCAGGTTACCCTGCCTCGCTTACCTTGACTTGCAAGCGATCGAGGTTCCTGGCATGGAGATTATTATAGACAGTGTATCATTTTCAGCTCTCAAAGAACTAAAGTTGATCTATGAATCTTCCAGTTTGTCGATCGAGCCAGGAGCAATGCCAAAGCTTAGAATTATGCATCTCATTGTTTTTGGCCATGCAGAGCAAGATACCAGGTCTCTAGTTGGCATTCAGCACCTTCACAACCTCGAAGACGTCATAATCACATATGATTACAATAATGTGATGGTTGCATTTAGGGAAGCCCTCGATAGGCATCCGAGGGTTGGTTCCATCCAAGTATATATAGGCGCATCTCCAAAGGCTTCCCAATCCCATTCCTGAGTGAATTTCGGCTATCTGTTGGATATGCTTAAGGTTAGGGAAACTACCTCCTGCAACGACGGTGGTAGTGTGGCACATATAGGTAATTAAGAACAAAGGGCTGCTTCTACTGTTGTACTGGGAATGCTAGAGAGCCAAGGAGAATGGTAGTAGAAAGAAGGCACACATATGAAAGAGCATATGACTATTGTGTTAACAGATATTTTTGTCTTTTCCTTTTTTATTCCCTCAAGTGTTTTAATTGTTAAACTTGTTATCTCTCTATATTCATAACCTGGCCGCACTCCATCTTATCTTTCCCGATTCTATTTACTTAAGTCAATTGAGTGGAGAAGGGAGGTCTTGTGACTATATGTGCCTTAACCTTGCTAATTAATTAATCCTCGTGTTTGCGTCAATAGTTCCCTCGATAATATATATCTTTACCTATTATAAAAGTTTAAGGTGTTTTTGCCTATAAATTTCGTACCTTACTGCTGATAGCTCACGATCTTTTCTCGACTCCGTTCCTAGCAAACAAAAGCAATAGCACGATTTTTTTTCTGTCCGACTCTGTTTTCAGTCGTCATTTTTTTTATCCATCCGATCATTTTTTTACGCGTTTTTTTGTGGGCCTGGTTTTTTTCTTTCTCCACATGTCATTTTTTTCATCTGATTTTTTAGTGGGTCGTGGTTTTTTTTTGGTTCCTTTTTTTTTTCAATCTCCTCCATCCGATCCGCACGATTAGAGATGTTTCCGTCGTGCAAGGGCGAAAAAAAAGGAAAGTCCGACGTGGAGAAAAAAGTCCGTAAAAAAAGCCCGTAAAAAGGGCGATAAAGAAACAAAAAGTACCCGTAAAGAACGGCAAAAAAAAAAGAAATCTGATTCTTGCGTCATTTTTTTCCGTTGTTTCCTTTTTTTCGTTAGTCTATTTCTTTTGCTGTTTTTTTCCGCGAAAACGCTTGCCCCCGGGCGACCGGCGCGTGGGGAGCCCGATCGGGCGCTCCCCCCACGCGCTCTCCTCCCCACATGCTACTGTTGGTTCCACTCACTTCTCTCTCCTTTTTCCACAAAAGATGTTTCACCTAGTGTACTTACAATGTTTCATTATTTATTGATCTAGTGTTGCAGTGAATTAAAATACTCTTTTGCAACAAAAAAAACCCACATATTTTGGAAACTCTCTATTAAGGGAATTTGGTTTATTTTTTGTTCCACCAAAAATGTTTCACCTAGTGTACTCACAATGTTTCACTATGTATAGATCTAATGTTGCAGTGAACGAAACATTCCATTGCAAAAAAAACCCATATATTTTGGAAACACCCTATTAAGGGAATTTGGTTTATTTTTTGTTCCACAAAAAAATGTTTCACCTAGTGTACATACAATGTTTCATTATATATAGATCTAATGTTGCAGTGAACTGAAACATTCTTTCGCTATTTGCTGAAACATTGTTTTTATATAAGGTGAAACAACACCCGATTTAAACGAGTGAAACATTTTCGCTCTACTTAGTGAAACAATTCCGATATACCTGGTGGAAAATCGTGCAACATTTAAAAATAATTCAATAATAAGCTAAATTTTTTTCGCCGGAATATATCCATGTGTGGTCATGTTTTGAAAATTTGATTGCAACGAATTTAATGGTGCAATCGGTTAATGATTTGGATATGTAATTTAGGAGAAAAATCAGTTTAAAATAGTGTTACACGTAAATCGGACGCTGACGTCATGCTGACGTCAGCGCCCGATTTCCCCGGCGCCGGATCGGTCGCGCGATAGGTAGGCGCGTCCTTTTTTCCGTCCTTTTTTTCCCACCTTTTTTTCTTCCGCCTTTTTTTCCATCTGCTGGTTTTTTAATTTATTTTCCGGTTTTTTCACCCTTTTTTTCACTATTATTGTATTATTTCGCATGCGGTAAAGGATTTGTTTTTTATCTACCATATTTTTTCGTTGCTCGGTGTCGGGACCCAAAATTAACAATTTGGATCCGACTGAGATTAATGTATCAATCCCTGGATCAGTAAAAATTGATACATACAATATAACTGGTTCTTCATCGCATACGTTAAAGTCTTACAATACTAAGGGTTTTACAATAATAGGTACTCACCTATCTAATTAATATACAGCGGAAGTTTCTATACATTCTGACTAGTGAGGTATAACCTTTAGGGATTTTCTAAGTTATCGGGGTCTTCGTAGTAATAGTCATAAGGGTCCTCTTCTTGACCCAGATCTGAAAAAGGGGTTATAAGAGCAAGGATGAGTATTCACAATTCTCAGCAAGTTATCTTGAAAATATGTTATGCATTGACATATAATAGGGTTCTTTGCAAAAAGCAGTATTGGACAATTTGGAAAAATTATAACAGAATTTATAAACATATAAACTTTAGGTTCCTAACCAGGGTACTATATGAGTCCCGGTACTCAATTCCATGAGTACGGCTATTCGAATAGTTTCAAAGATATTCTACTGCAGCAGATGTACGCTTTACCCGCAGTCCACGACTTGCTGATAATCATCGGCTTTAGTCATGGCCTAGTATTAAGTCATTAACAATTATGGCACCTGTTCCATGAACTTATATCCTCATATGCTCTGAATGTTATGTTAACAGCAGCAAGAGGAGTTCTGGCGTTCCCGAGGTATTTAAGGGGATCTGATCTTATGACACCACGTCATCTCAATCAGGGTTTAGAATTATACCATAATTATAATTGAGCTCAACAAACCAATTACCTGTACATGGTAATGGTAGAAATTGCCCTTCGCGGCTATAGTTGCCTCATGCGCGAGGACTTAAAAATAAGAACCACTATACAGAGGTGCCATATTGCCAATTAACCTAATAACTAGGTCTATCCCCATTCTAGAAACTGCGATCGTACCCGTTCGTTCGACATAAGTACCTGGTAAAACTTATATCGATTGAGACAATACTAGCCACCCGGAAATCATCCAAATCTTACGTATTGTCCCAATCTAAGTATATGATATTTTAACCAGATTGTAAGCAAAATAAACAATACTAAATTATCTGGGTTTCTATGATTAATTTATGCATAGAAAATAGAATGTTGAATAGAAGGCTATAAATAAATAATTTGTAAAATATAGGCTTAAATGATCAACAGGTATATGGTAACTTGCCTTGCTCGATGTCCTGAGATTGATTGATATTATCTAGAGTGTCAGAGGAATCCTCAAGACCTAGGGTTAGACATATAAAATTCAAATTCAAAAGAAGTTTTAATAAAATCCAAAAATAAGAAAAATAGAGAAAATAAAATAAAATGCAAAAATAGCAAAAAGGGGTCCAATAGATAGAGAATGATTTTAGAAGAATATTGGTCCAAGTTTCACTGGAATTGGATCTATATTTTAAAAGATATGGGCTTCTAAAGTTTGAAAATCAACTAAATGTGAAATGGCACTGTGTGCGGGTCCCACCTGTCAGTCTCTCTCTTTCTTCTCTTCTTCTACCTCCGGCCGTTCCCCAAATCGGGCCGGCGGTGCTAGGGTTTAGGATTGCGGCGGCGCTAGAGGGAAAAAGTGGTTGCGGCCGAGGAGGGGAGGGAGCTAGGGATCTCCGGCGACGGCCAGCGGCGGCGGTGGAACTAATTTGGTGTGTGGACGGCCTAGCGGCTAGGGCAGCGGTGGCACGGTTAGGTTGTGATGGCGACCGGAGTAATGAGAGTTAGACATGGCTAGTGGAGGGGTTCTAGAGCATCTATGAGGTGCCTAGAGGGTTTCCGGCAGCTTGCCAACCTTTGGCAAGGCACGGAGCATAGTTGCCGACGAGCGCCTCCATAGGCGGCGGCCGTGCTCATGTCGGCAGCTCAGAGGGGAGCATGGTAGTGTAAAGGGATTGCTAAAATGGAATCTAGATAGTATGAAGATGGTTGAAACGGAAGAACTCACCGAGATCGGTTGAGACGACGGATTGCGGCTGGAAAAACTTCGCGGCGGTGAAGAACAGAGCAGCGCGGGGGCGGCGATGCTCGGCTTGGTGCGGCGAGGTAAAACTCGACGCAAGGCTTTAGTTAGGGCTTAGTATGCTAGAACATGGTTGATATAAGGTGTTCTATGAGGTATTTAGAGCGGAGAATGGATGAAGAGGGGTGGAGTCGATCGCGCACAAGGTGTTCGACCGACGGGAGATGGTGGTTGATGGGGTGGATTGGGGAAGCAGAGCTTCGGGGTTGTGGGGCTATGGTTGTTGATGATCGATGATGGACAGGGAAGGGATTGGGGTCCTATTTATAGGGCTAGGAGGAGCGGATGAGCTCGGGCACCGTCATCGCCATGGATGAGCTCGAGCTTTGAATGAGGCAAAGGTGGCAGAGACTAAGAGAGGGCAGGCAAGATCGATTTGAGTGGCGGGAGGCCACGTTCGAATACTTACCGGCGAAGGATTGACTTGACTGCGGTTGGAATCAGTTGGCGACGTGTTGGCGCCAATCCGGGCGCGACGCGCGGCGGCGGCGAGGGTGAAAACGGCCGGCTTGGAGGTGAATGGTTTGAATTGTGAGAGGGGATACCACCGTCTATCTCCAATCTAACCGTGCGGCAAGAATTGGCGCGATTCATCCCGGGTAGAAACGAAATCGCACTCGGCGGCGGCTTGGATGGGTGCGCACGGCGTCGAGCGATGATTTCGTGCGGCGGCGGTCGTCCCGGCTTTGTCGTCATCAAGATTGGTGCGGCGACGGTGGGCTGAGGGCGTCGGACGGGCGACGGCATGCCAAGGCGGTCGGCCACGCGCGGGCGGCCTCAAAGCCGACGCGCGGCGACACGGCGCGCGGCAAAGTCGGTCGCCAGAGAGCGCGCGCGAAGGGGAGGAGAAGGCCAACTAAACCACGGTTTTTGAGTGGGATGTGGTCCCCTAGGATCAATTCTAAACTTTGCACAAGATTAGGTTGGAGTTGGGCTGCTCTAGCTGGGCTGGGCATTTTGTCGAGCACTTTGAGTGCAATGAACAGTAAAAATCAGAAATTTTGAATATTTTCCCTAGAAGGATTTGAATTTAAACTAGGAGTTTGGCAGGGTTTCACTAGGGTTTAAAGTATAGCAAATCCTCACTAATATTAGGATGAACTAAGAAAATAATCTATGGTTTGAATTTGAGAGAATTTTCCCAAATTTACTATAAAGGAAATAGGTTAGAGTAAATGGAAGGGTTCTAATAATACTTGAACCAATTTTTTTTTTAAATAAACAACAAATAGATCTTTGAACCAAACAAAATTAATTAAAAGCCAGCATGATGCAGTCAAATTTTAGTTTAAAATTTGAGGATGTTACACTCGGCCGAACCCTAGCATCGCCGCCTCATCCATCTGTCTCCCCATGCGTTCCCTCTTCCTGTCTTCCAAGCATAGTCGATCTATCCCCCATACGTTCCGTCTTCCAATTGATTGCAAAAATCAATTCCCCACTACTCCCTTGTATTCACAGAATTTAATCTCCATTTAAAAGTCACCATTCTTATCCCGAGTGAGGAGATAAAGTGTATCAAAAACCATTAACTAATTTTAAAAGATCGAGAAAAATTTGACCGGATTTGATGGGGAGGATCGGTTTTGGCATTGCACAGACACGAGACCCTCAACCAATATTGAAAGATCGAGAAAGATTCGACCTGATTTGATGACCAGGAGGATTCGACCGGATTTGATGGGGAGGACTGGTTTTGGCATTGTACGGACACAAGACCCTCCTACGGAGATGGAAGACGGCAGTCCGCTATGCGAGCGGGACCGATGCTCCACTCATGGGTTGGGTCAAAGAGAGACAGACCAAGCAAAGGGAGGTAGCGGTCCAAAACAAAAGAGTAAAACGTATAGCGATCCAAAAATATTTTTACCCGTTGCAACGCACGGGCATTTTTTCTAGTATATATATATATATATATATATATATATATATATATATATATATATATATATATATATATATAGTAAATTTGTTTGGTGCTCTATGGTGCCCGGGCACCATTGTTGAAATTGAGTATATACCCAATTCAAATGAGTATGAAACTTTTTCAATTACTTAGGTATTAACATTAACTACTTTACTAACTAGTTCAAAGCAAGTTTGAACTGAATTTGAACTTGTTTTTGTTAGATTTTGATTCTAGGTATATAGCATCCATACATATAATTAGTTAGGTATGTAATTATGGATTGTGAAATAAATTTAAATTTGAGTTGTTTTGTTGATAGGTATATGTATGAATCGAATTATTATAACTAGGTATATATTCACAATTTGAAAATTTTGAAAATTTTGAGTGATTTTGTGCATTTGATACCATGGTGCCCGGACACCATGGTGCCCCATATGAGTATCTATATATATATACACACTAGCAAAAATGCCCGTGCGTTGCAACGGGTAAAAAAATTCTAATAATAATATACGTTTTTCATGCATAATCATGTCAATGACAATGTTTCTATTTTAATGAGCGGCTTGTTTTTTTTGTAAACAGTGTTTTTTTTCTTGCGTGATTTTCTCAAACCATTTTTCAGAAATGGCACATTTCTTTCTAATAGTTTTTTCTTACCATGTTTTTTTTTGCTTTTTTTACTTATGAAGAAAACCATATTTTTCTCCCTTTTTTTGCTTTTCTTTTCTCGTGTGTTTTTTTCCTTGTTTTCTCGCACGTTTTTTTGCTTGTTTTTTTCGAAGGTTCTTTTTTGCTTTTTTCCAATACAGGAGAATATATGACAAAATAAAGCCTTGTAGTAGATGGCAAAAAATCGATGGTTCCTATCCGACTCAGGCGTCCATCAATTTAGCTTTTTTCTGACAGTTTTTTCAGAGCGATTTTTTTTAATAGACGGTGTTTTTTTCTTGCACGGTTTTTTAAAACCATTTTTTTAGAAATGGCGTGTTTTTTCGATAGTTTTTTCCTCGCGCGTCTTTTTATTTTTACCGACAATGGAAATAATTTTTCTCGCGCGTCTTTTTATTTTTTTTATTGATGATGGAGAACCTTTTTAGCGTGTTTTTGCGCTTTTTTTATGACTTTTGCCTCACACGTTATTTTAACCGGTTTTATTTTCTCATGCATTTTCACTTTTTAAATAGTTAGATTAGAGATAGAGAAGAGATATATACCGGTTAGAAATCAGATTTTGTTTCACCCTTTCCATTTTTTTCTCTCTTGCATTTTTTATTTTTATTTTATATGAACCAGCTTTTTATTTTTTACGAACTATTTTTTCACCATTTTCTTAGGGAATCGAACGAATTTTTCAGATGTTTTTTTGCCTTTATAGGAATCAGACTTTTTTTCTGTTTTTAAAGGATTCGGATCTATCGTTTTTTTTGTCACCACTTTTTTTTTGCCTTTTATATGAATCAGATCTTTTTTCCGTCGGATCTACAGTTTTTTTCGCCATTCAGGGAAAAAACTTTTGTTGTTGTTGTTTTTCTTTATTTTCTTTTTTGTGCGGCTTTTCTTTCTCTTTTATTATTTTTTTAACAAAAACGACCTCAAGTAGCTTGTTGCAAGATTATAGGGACTCAAATGTAAATATAAAAAATACAGGGACTCAAATATAAAAGTACAAATCCAAAAATTAAAATCATATAAAAATGGAATGCTCTCGACATGTAGATTCCGTTTTTGCAAACAGATCTTCAATCCGGCACATCAATTTTTTTCACCAATCTGAGTCAGACTTTTTTTTTTGGCTTTTATTTTTCTTTTTATGCACCTTTCTGCCTTTGTTCTCTTTCTCTTTTATTATTTTTTTAACAAAAACGACCTCATGTTGCAAGATTATCGGGACTCAGATGTAAATATAAAAATTACATGGACTCAAATATAAAAGTACAAATCCAAAAATTAAAATCATATAAAAATGGAATGCTCTCGACATGTAGATTCTATTTTTGCAAACAGATCTTCAATCCGGCACATCAATTTTTTTCACCAATCTAAGTCAGACTTTTTTTTAACAGCGAATCTGATATATGAGTCGGACTTTTTTTTTCACTGTTACGGATATAGGAGTCGGACTTTTTTTTTTGTTTTTTTATCGGACAAACCTGGTTTTTTCCGTCCATTTTTTTTTTGATTTTTTTCGGCCTTTTTTTTTGGATCGGACTTCTTTTTTCCGTTCCGGTTTTTTTATCGGACAAACCTGGTTTTTTCTGCCCTTTTTTTTCACCCAGTTTTTTTGACGGACGATGGAAGCACCTCTTATTGTTTAAGTAGTAGAGATAAAGAAGAGACGAGATAGAGATATATATATGACCATTGGGCTCCCCAAATTCATCTCCTAATGTGACATGGTCCCGTAGCAAGGTTAACCCTAGCCATCAACCGAGACATCCTCACCACGCGCCGGCAAGGTATGAAATGCAACCCCATCACATCCGTTGGCCTAATTGATTTGTGAAGCATCAAGCAGCAGAAGCAAATTTCATAGCTCGTCGTTGCCCACCCGTGCTCGCCCGTCGTGTGGTCATTTTTTTTTTGCGGGGTTTTTTTTTTCGGGGGGACATTGAGAGCTATGAATTTATCTAATTGCAAATTTCATATTTTCTATAAAATTTTGAAAATGGTTTTGATTATTCTAAATTTTTGTTTTCATATTTTCTATACTTCTTTAAAAAGAATCCACTTCCATTGCAAATTATCCATTGAACTTCTTAATATTAAGAAACAAACAATTCTAAATGGATAGTCACGTATAAGGTTCCTATAGAAAAAGAGTGTAACAAATGGTCAGAAAAAAAAGAGAAGCAGAGCAGACAGGTGGGAAAAAAGGACAAAAGAACACTGAAATAGGAGCAGCCAGGGAGTATAACAAAAGAAAGCAGAAGCAGAATATCTAGTTTCTTCCTTTCTTCTCACTCTATCTCCCCACAATGGATATGGCCATCCATATTTTGTTGGATTTGACGATTCAATTTTTTTTGTCTGATTTGTATGGATATGACGATCTAATTTCTTATTTGGTTAGAGTGATATAGCATGGATGGGAAAAGCAATAAGTTAGTAGGACCTATTTGTCATATATATATATATTAAAATATAATCATCTGAAATCTTGTTTTAAAGATTTAATTGTAACAAATATAATGTTATAACAAGCAGAAGAAAGGCTCTAAAATTTTTACATGGTAAAAATAGCAACCGCCCAAGAAGGATGGGCCAAATATGCGTGTCGATCACGTCGCTTGTAAACCTGCCGATCCTGCTTCTTCACCATGACGACCCAATCGCCCTCACCATCATCCGTATTATTCTCCTCCAAAGAGTAAGTGCGATGAACGATACGTGCTTTGCCCACCTTTCCCACGGAAGCAGCAGCAATGGATCGGAACTCGAAAGAAGCGAAGCTCCCCTTCCCCATGGCGCACAGAAGGTTGCCCGGAACAATGCGGCAATTGGATGCCACCACCACCCGCAGCTCAACGATGGTCAGCTCCTTCTTCCCCGTGACGGCCGAGATCCCCACCACCATGCGGTACACCGCAACGTCGGCGGCGGCGGCGGCGGCGACGGCGACGGCGACGAAGCGGTGGTCGTCGCTGCCGAGAGGCAAGGCCTGGCCGTCGAAAGGCAGGTTGGTGTCGTGCACCATCTCCCACTGCTCGGTGTCCATGTCGAAGGCGCATGTGCCCTTGTGATCTTGCTGCTGCTGCTGCTGCGGCGGCGGCTGCACCGACACCGAGAGGAGGATGTGTGAGCCGACGAGGGCGTACGCCGCGACGCGCACCTTGGGCGGGTCGAGGAACTCCAGCGGGTTGAGGCGGCACGGGAAGAGCGGCGGCGACGGCAGCTGGCGCCACACGGTGTGGCTGAGGTCGTCGAGGACGAAGAACCATGGCTCGAAATCCAGCTGCCTCATGACGGCCGGGGTGCGGGAGAGAGCGTAGAGCTTGCCGCCGCCACCGCCGCCGCCGCCGCTGCCGTCGTCCGAGATCGAGATAAGGACGGGGTTCAACTTGGGGAAGACGAGTCGCGGGCCGCCGCGCTCCGTGGAGGCTGTTGGCAACTTTTTTGACAAGTCGACAAGTACGATCGCAACACTTAAACGCCTTGCGGTGATATGGAGTCGCCAACCACCTCAATCTAGCCAAAGGGCCAAATCAAGATGGGTTTTGCAAAAAGAAAAGCTAAACCGGCTAGCGGAGCCGATTTAGAGATCAAAATCAGCCTCTAGGCCGATTTAGATCGATATGAGGATAACTACCCGTCTCGTGGTTAAAACGGAAGGTTTTCAGGACAAACCTACAAAGAGGTGTCGCACTCTCGCAGCGGCGGCGGACGGTTTACGGCACAAACCGACAAAGATGGACTAAACTAGGGTAAAATAGAAAACATGGTAAAAGAACGATTCAAGTAGATTGTATTCGGGGGTTTTACAATGAACCGGCCTTGTCCCTTATATAGGGGTTGGTTTTGCCCTTTACAAGCCCTCCTCCACGTCCAATTCGGGATAGAAACCAATGAAAACACGAAACATGCCTTCCCGAGCAAGGAAACCCGAGACCCGACGAAAACAGAGTCGGACTCGGACCCTGACGGTCTGACCGCCCACATACCTGTGGTCTGACCGGCCCTAGTGAAGGAAACCCGACACTTTCCAAACTTTGGCAATTTTTCCCTATTTCGTCCATAGGTGCCAAATTTGGGTGTAAACACATGCCCCCCTGCCTTTTTGGTGAATATAGGTGAACCTAAAAGTATAGAACATGTTATCTCAGGGCGATAATCCAATTACCGGCCATAGGACTTCCTAAGCATGTTACCAAATGCTCGGGAAGTATTCATCTCCTTCAAAGTCTTCAAACGCTTGTCGATGACGTCTTCAAAATTGCTTCCCATCAAGGTCTTGTAATCTTCAACCAACAAGTCGTCTTGCTTGAAATACCGAAGAGAGCCAAGATTTACCTCAACTGGCAAAACGGCAATTTCAACAATGTTTTATTACTCGACTCGGCTTATCAATTAGCCTGAGCGTAGTAAAGAGAAGAACTCAACAACATAATATCATAAGATTAGGCAAAACTTCTCACTTCCTTGGACATAAAAGAAGCTCCTTTAACGTTTGAGGAATACCGAATCTATGAACAATATGCTTCAAAATAAAGTCAATTACCTCCGTACAAGTAATATTCTCGAGCGGCACGGCTTCGGCCCACTTGGCGAAGTAATCCATTGCAACTAGCACGAACCAATGCCCTTTTGATGACGAAGGATAAATTTGACTAATGAAATCCAAAGCCCAACCTCGGAACGACCATGGTTTGATGATAGAATTCAATATAGCGACATGCGCCAAATGAACATTGCCGATCCATTGACAAGCTTCACTCTCTCTATAACATTTGAAACAATCATCAATTATTTTCGGCCAATAAAACCCCACTCTCCTAAGCAACCAATTTATCTTACGGGCCGATTGATGAATTTCACAAATCCCTTCATCTACTACTCTCCTAGCAACTTTAGATTGATCATTATCTAAGTAATACTCCATCTATTTTTCGGCGATATAATATTTGAACGCTTGCCACGAATCTTCCGATCAACATTAAGTGTAGGATCTTTTAAATATCTAATCAAAGGAATTCTCTAAGCTATTTCTAACTCATGGGCACAAATGTCCAAATTCACAATTAATTCGGCCTTTTAATCAATTGTAACGTGCCCCCCAGCTCTTTACCCGAGATCGGTCAGACCGACTATGCAAAGCCGGTCAGACCGCCTTGTCTGCATGGCCAAACCGGCCATGCAAAGCCGGTCAGACCGCAGGCTACCACCGGTCAGACTGGCCGTGCAATGCCGGTCAGACCGCCCCTGGTCTATGACTTTGCCAATTTCGTCCAAACTTTTGAAATCAAGCATCAGCTTTTAGTATATAAATTTTTCTTTACATAATAGCCAGATGCTTGGTGTATCAAATTATTGAACCAAAACTCCTTCTCTATAGACATATGAAAAATCATAATATCCAACTAATATGTCTAGATGAATACTAATTCAATTGGCTTTTGAAACGATGATCATCATGGCATCACAACACTTAGCCAATTGAAGTATGATCAATAATGAATCACCAAAGTTATATGCGTCACATGCATAGATTCCAATAAACTACAAATGTAAGTAATCGGCTTGAGCATGTATGCAAAATATTAACAATGCCAATGTTCCTAAATAAAAATAACTCTAGAACAAATCATCACATTGACCATTGATATTAGCCGAATTACTAATAAGCAAAACTTTCATGGTGCAATAAATATGAAATCCATATATGGTGATCCATAAAAACACATACGATTTGGCTTTAAATAAATATTAAAGACCCATGAGCCAAATCATATTTCAAACAAATTATATGCCAACCTACCAATTCTACTACCTAGAACTAGCATTTGCAACATGTATGTATAATATGAATTTGATAAGCAAAAACACACATGTGCTAGATAGCAAGCAATGTTCTAACATGGCATAGGCATATAATATAATGTTGAACACAATAAACCCATACCTTGATTAGCATCCAACAAACGGCGGCTCAAAGATGTGATGTTGTATTCATCGCCGTTCATCTTCTCTTGGTTCCCTCATGAGCATATTAATGTCTTGCCCCCCAAGCAAAATCGGCTTTCTAGATTGCGCGATTTCGAAGGCAAGATGGATACCGCACTAACACCCATAGCATCATGTGAAGGAGACTTATCTCTAATGACCGATGATTCTTCTCCCATCAAATTGGATTTATCTCTACTATGGGAAATCACCGGTCTCTTAACTTTTACCTCTTTGGATCTCCACACTTGCCTAGATGCTTTTCGAGGCTCTAAATTATTACATGTTTTGTTCTCCACATATTCGGCCTCCTTTTCCTTTTGACCTATGGCCCGAAGACGTTGTAGCCTCCTCTTTTGAGAGCGAGATAAGCCGGAAGGTATCCACTTCGGCTGTAGTTGTTTTCCAGGAGATAAACAATGATTCTGCATATTTTTGGTCGAAGTGGAAACTCCTATGTTGCTCTCAATTTTCCCACTCTTCTCCAATGCCCCCCGGTCAGACCGGCCTCTAAGCCCGGCTAGACCGGCCACAAGCCGTCGGTCAGACCGGCCAGTAAGGTCGGTCAGACCGGCCGTAGACTGGCTGTTAGACCGGCCAGCTATCTCGGTTAGACCGCCGATGTTGACAGTAACGGCGCCGGCTTCAGTCTTCTCCACTTGTACAATTTTTGCCGCATCTCCAGTAGGTACATGAACATCTTGAGACTCCTCTTTGGCAGCAACGACCTCCGGAGCTTTGGCTTCTTTCCTCACCCACACTTTCTTAAACTTTTTCACCTTTGATCCACCGGACCGATTCTTTTGTGGGAAACGGTCTTGTCTTGAAATAGATGAATGATTCGGTACTGACCTAGATGATTCCTTCCACTCTTGATAATACGGCATAGGTGGTTGAGGCATCCATGGCATATAATACATAAAAGGATAACCATATAGTGACATTAAATATGGATACCATGGCATCACAACCGGAGGTTTGTATGGAGTTGGTATGGTTGATGGCTCCGATTGCTTTGATGTTTGACCAAATCTCTTCCTACGAGATGATCTTGGTCTTTTTGAATCACTAGTTTGATTATCAACTCATTGACCGGCTAATCCTTTCTTGTACTTAGCCATAAGCATCTCAAAAGTGAACTTCGGCTTTTTGGTCTTTTGGGAACTAGATGACTCATCCTTTGCAACTTTACGATCTTCGGCCTTCGCATTTTTTATCCTATTCTTGGGCCGAGGATCCCCAATAATAACACTTTTCCCTTTCTTTTTGTCAACATCAATAGAACTAATAGGGAGAGGATCACTAACAATTCCGGTCTTAGGCATAGATGTAACCGAAATAGTTTCACAAGTGACCGATGAAGTATCAATCGGTCTTTGCTCCATTAAGCTTGCATCTTTGAAATAACCATGAAACTCATGCTCCATTTGTGACCATGTAGAAATTGAATTAGGAGCAAGTAAACTATACCACGTAGATGCAAAGTTTGACAAAGAAAGAGGAAACAACTTTAACTTAAGCAAATCATCATTACCGGCCTTACCACATTGATCAATAAATTGGCCGATATGCTCCATTGTTGTTCTAGCATCCTCACCTGTGAATTTTGTTAGGTTGGGCACCTCAAATGCTTGTGGGTATGGGACCGAATCTATGTGCTCAGGATACGGTTTTTGATATGTATGTACAGTTACTTTGGATTCTATCTCACTACTATTCCGCAAGACATTGTCACTATCTTTTCCAACATCCACATGACCGATTTGTAATTCGGTCTTAGGTGACAATGCTATTTCACTTGAGCTTGTGATACAATCCGAACCGCCATTTAGTTCGGCTATATCTTCGATGGCATTATTCTTTAAGCTAGCAACACAATCCGAACCATTACTTGGTTCGGCTATTCCATCATTGTCTAAACTAGTAACACAATCCGAACCAACACTTGGTTTGGCTATATTGGTTATTGCGTTATCATCCAAACTAGTAAGACAATCCGAATCAACATTTGGTTCGACTATACTCGTTACAGCATCATTGCACAAATTATCAACACAATCCGAACCGTCGCTTGGTTCGGCTACACATGATATTGCACTATCATCTAAACTAGCATTTAAGCTATTATCATTCACTCGGCTTTCCTAAGCCAGAGCTTCATGCAATACATGATCAACATTAAGAAATATTTGGCCATTCAACCTCTCTTTAATAGAATCAAGCAATCCATCATATGCAATGTTGGCCAAATCTTTGTCAATTATTTTCAAACTAAAACATCGGCTTTTAATATCTCTAAACATTTCAATATAATCAACGACAGGTTCATTGTATTTTTGCCTAACCGATGTTAAATCAGACAATCTAAGCTCAGTTTTACCAGTGCAAAAATGATCATAAAATTCTAATTGAGCCCAAGTATAAATAGAATTTGCCGGTAAAAAAGTAAACCATGTAAAAGCAGTACCGGACAAAGATAAAGAAAACAAGCGCAATTTAAAAGTATCACTATTAACCTCACCACATTGCGCTAAAAATTGACCTACATGCTCCCATGTGGTCCTACTATCCTCAGTACTAAATTTGGTAAATTCGGGAACTCTATAATTATGAGGAAACGGCACATTATCATAATAGTCAGGATACGACTTTTGGTAAGCCTTAGCACGATTCCTAGTTTCAATACCGAATTTATCCCTAATAATCCCACTAATTATTTCCTCCATATTATCAGGCCTATGTTGATTTGGTGGTGGATTTGGTGGCCTAATAGGTTGTGTTTGCGGCGCAATATGGTTATATTGGCCTTGTCTAGTATCGGGAGGATACCCCCTAGCAACATCATTATAAGCATTAGGAACATGTGGAGGAACTTGGGGACTATTTGCTGCAGTAGATACAGGAGGATCAAATGTTCCAAGATGATACAAACAACTAGCATTAGTCATTGGATCTATCCCCTGTATCGGAATAATTGCACCGGTCTGACTGGCCCAGGGCCCGGTCTGACCGATATCCAGAGGCGCGGTCAGACCGGCCTGAGTCTCGGTCTGACCACCGGGGTAATGCCCGGTCGAACCGGCCGTTTGGCCGGTCGGACCGACGGTGATGTCGCGGTCTGACTGGCCATCAGGCCCGGTCAGACCGGCTAGATGCGCCGCTCCATCGGTTCCACTATTTGTTTGATCTATAGGAGGTTGGTTAGCAGTGATAGAGGCTTTATCCTTTAACATGTAATCGTCCATAAGAGAACCGAGCCTATTCCTTAGAAACTCATCAAATTTATCCTTAAACATTACATCTAGTCGATCTTTAAAAGTAGCCATAGATGAATCTATTGTAGATGCAATTTGTTGTTGGATAGATTGTGATACCTCGTCATTGCTTACCACGTCGGGAGCGAGCTTGGGAAGTGGCCCGCTTGATGGTCACGCCTTGACGAGTCCTAGTAGTTGCTCTCATCAACGCCTCCCGTGTGAGCTCCTTGATGTACTCCTCCATGGACTTGCGGTCTTCTCCTTCGAAATCATCCAATGTGATCGGCGTGATCTCGTTCCCGCTGTACAGTAGTTGATTGGCTCGGTTTGATGGCAAAAGGCCGATACTGCTGCTGCTTGATTCTCACTTGATCCTTTGTAGAATATCCGATACAAATCCAAATATGAATCGGCTATGTTTTGATGTATAAAGTACTGTAAAATATTGCTATAAAGTAACCGATCTATAGAACAGAGATCAGCTATTTTTTTTTAATACGTGTACAGTACTAACTAAACCAATCAAAACCGATTGAATTTTCTTCTCTAGTCGTGTGCAGCAAATCGGCTTTTACCGAAGCAATCCGATTGCTGTTGCCGTCGATCGCAAATACCGCCGAATCCAGATAATTCGGCGAGAAAACTAAATCGATGACGACACCCAAACGCGCTCCAGCAAGGTCACAACGCGAACAGTAAATCAAGATATTCGGCTATAATAAAGCCGAATAGATCGATTCCCCAGTGGAGTCACCAAAAATCGTGTTGGCAACTTTTTTGATAAGTCGACAAGCACGATTCCTAGTTTCAATACCGAATTTATCCCTAATAATCCCACTAATTATTTCCTCCATATTATCAGGCCTATGTTGATTTGGTGGTGGATTTGGTGGCCTAATAGGTTGTGTTTGCGGCGCAATATGGTTATATTGGCCTTGTCTAGTATCGGGAGGATACCCCCTAGCAACATCATTATAAGCATTAGGAACATGTGGAGGAACTTGGGGACTATTTGCTGCAGTAGATACAGGAGGATCAAATGTTCCAAGATGATACAAACAACTAGCATTAGTCATTGGATCTATCCCCTGTATCGGAATAATTGCACCGGTCTGACTGGCCCAGGGCCCGGTCTGACCGATATCCAGAGGCGCGGTCAGACCGGCCTGAGTCTCGGTCTGACCACCGGGGTAATGCCCGGTCGAACCGGCCGTTTGGCCGGTCGGACCGACGGTGATGTCGCGGTCTGACTGGCCATCAGGCCCGGTCAGACCGGCTAGATGCGCCGCTCCATCGGTTCCACTATTTGTTTGATCTATAGGAGGTTGGTTAGCAGTGATAGAGGCTTTATCCTTTAACATGTAATCGTCCATAAGAGAACCGAGCCTATTCCTTAGAAACTCATCAAATTTATCCTTAAACATTACATCTAGTCGATCTTTAAAAGTAGCCATAGATGAATCTATTGTAGATGCAATTTGTTGTTGGATAGATTGTGATACCTCGTCATTGCTTACCACGTCGGGAGCGAGCTTGGGAAGTGGCCCGCTTGATGGTCACGCCTTGACGAGTCCTAGTAGTTGCTCTCATCAACGCCTCCCGTGTGAGCTCCTTGATGTACTCCTCCATGGACTTGCGGTCTTCTCCTTCGAAATCATCCAATGTGATCGGCGTGATCTCGTTCCCGCTGTACAGTAGTTGATTGGCTCGGTTTGATGGCAAAAGGCCGATACTGCTGCTGCTTGATTCTCACTTGATCCTTTGTAGAATATCCGATACAAATCCAAATATGAATCGGCTATGTTTTGATGTATAAAGTACTGTAAAATATTGCTATAAAGTAACCGATCTATAGAACAGAGATCAGCTATTTTTTTTTAATACGTGTACAGTACTAACTAAACCAATCAAAACCGATTGAATTTTCTTCTCTAGTCGTGTGCAGCAAATCGGCTTTTACCGAAGCAATCCGATTGCTGTTGCCGTCGATCGCAAATACCGCCGAATCCAGATAATTCGGCGAGAAAACTAAATCGATGACGACACCCAAACGCGCTCCAGCAAGGTCACAACGCGAACAGTAAATCAAGATATTCGGCTATAATAAAGCCGAATAGATCGATTCCCCAGTGGAGTCACCAAAAATCGTGTTGGCAACTTTTTTGATAAGTCGACAAGCACGATCGCAACACCTAAACGCCTTGCGGTGATATGGAGTCGCCAACCACCTCGATCTAGCCAAAGGGCCAAATCAAGATGGGTTTTGTAAAAAGAAAAGCTAAACCGGCTAGCGGAGCCGATTTAGAGATCAAAATCAGCCTCTAGGCCGATTTAGATCGATATGAGGATAACTACCCGTCTCGTGGGCAAAACGGAAGGTTTTCAGGACAAACCTACAGAGAGGTGTCGCACTCTCGCAGCGGCGGCGGACGGTTTACGGCGCAAACCGACAAAGATGGACTGAACTAGGGTAAAATAGAAAACAAGGTAAAAGAACGATTCAAGTAGATTGTATTCGGGGGTTTTACAATGAACCGGCCTTGTCCCTTATATAGGGGTTAGTCTTGCCCTCTACAGGCCCTTCTCCACGTCCAATTCGGGATAGAAACCAATAAAAACACGAAACATGCCTTTCCGAGTAAGGAAACCCGAGACCCAATGAAAACAGAGTCGGACTCGGACCCTGACGGTCTGACCGCCCACATACCTGCGGTCAGACCGGCCTTACTAGCCGGTCAGACCGCCCACATACCTATGGTCTGACCGGCCCTAGTGAAGGAAACCCGGCACTTTCCAAACTTTGGCAATTTTTCCCTATTTCGTCCATATGTGCCAAATTTGGGTGTAAACAGAGGCCTCGGGGTCGAAGACGGTGGTCAACTCCACGCCGACGCCCACAATGCCTGTCCCCACCGCGGCGAACGACATGCCGCGGCCGCGGCCGCTGCTGGTGTCTGTGGTTGATTTTATAGGATAAGGTTAAAATCCCACTGGTTTTTCTATCCTAACAAGATACAAACTAAGAGGTAAATCTGTTTTGTGTGATCGGTACAAAATAGATTCGAATTTAGATTGAGATAAACCCCCGAGCCCCACCAGTGTCGCTATATAAAGAAAGAGAATGAGGGAGGCTGTGTGACGACTCAACTCTCTCCAACCCTAAACCCTAAATAAATCGCCCGATCGATTAGACACTGGAAAGGGTTCGTGAGGTATGTCACAACAGAAGAAACAAAAAGAAGAAAGAAGAAGAGCAATGGCTTCATTGGCTTCATCTCAGGTCAGTTAGATAAATTAATTTCCGCATAAGCAGAAGGTGATCATGTTTAGGCTAAGACTCAATTAATTAATTGGATTAAATTCCAACATTGTGGTATCAGAGCCTTATCTTAGCCTTCATGTTCCCTCATAATCACATCATCCCTGTGATTAGAAGCCACCCTTACAAAGTTCAAGATTGATTCGGCATGATGCAATTTTGAATAAGATTAGATTAATTTCCTTAAGTCTTGGTTGCGTATTAAGCCATGTTATGCTGGTGGTCTTGGCCAACAGTAGAAGCACAATTAATGAAGAGTTTAATTTCATTGCTTAGTAGTAGAATTTGAGAGAAGAAGAGGTTTGGGATAAACAAGATTGAAATTCCCAATTCTCACACTAAGAATTCCTAGACCGAAGCTAATCTTTCGGCTAGCACTCAGCAAACCAAGAAATAGGGGATAAACTAGATTGAAATTCCCCACTATTATACAAAAGGGAATAAACAAGATTGAAATTTCCCGAAATCCCCAATAAGCCGGAAACAATCGGCCCTAAATCCCCAAATGAAGAACCCTAATTTTTTTGGGAAGAACCCTAAGTCACAAATAACCGAATTAGATCCAAATTCAAGTCAAAATTAGGTTTGAGTTTGGGTTAATTACCGGATTTAGACCCCCTAAGCATGCCGGAGCTCTCCGGCCTCCTCGGGGCCGCGCCGGTTGACCGCCGTGCGCGCGCCGCTTTGGAGCTCGTCTCTCCACTGTCCCTCACCGGGGACGGGAAGCGTCGGCTTGGCGGCTGCCTTCGGGCCTGCCCCCTCCCCCCCCCGACGAGGTCCGGCCGCATCGACGCTTGCCGTCGCTAGCGCGCCGCCTTGCCGGACCGCCGACGCCGTAGCACATGGCTTGGCGCCGCCCTCGAGCGCGCTGCCCAGCCAGCCGAGGTGGAACCGCTGCGGCGCTCGCCGCCGCACGCGCGCGCCGCCTCGCCGGAACGCCGTCGCCGCCATGATCGCCGCCGATTCCACTCGCTTGCTCGCCGGGAGATTGGATCGGGGGAGAGAAGGGGAGAAATGGGGACTAGGGTTAGGGTTTGACCCGTTCAGCGATTTCAGCGGCAAAGGCGAAATCTTGGCCATCCGTTTGATCGGACGGCTGTCCTCGCTCCCGCGTCGGGCCATCGTCTTCATGGGCCGCGCCGATCTGGGCCGCGTCCGCCTAAGCGCCGCACGCGCACATAAATGGGCCGGTCCGTTTTGGGCCGGCTTTTTGATAAGATTGGGCCTTTATTTTAATTTATTAAGCCCACGAATTTAATTTCTCAGAATTTATTTAGCCCCCTTTTTATGGGCGGGCTTAGGAAGTGATGGGCCGTATTATTATTTTAAGCCCGCCATTTATGATTTATTTATTTCCAGAAATTCATTTATGAGCTTTCTTAGCCATTTAAATTGCTGGAAAATTATGGTCAATTATTTGATCACTCAGAAAAATTATTCCTAGTTAAATGGAACCAACGGGAAGTTTAGCTAGAAAGAAATTAATGATATGATATGATATTATATTTGACCAACGTTAATATGATTTCATGTCAAGATTATTATTTCCTTAAGCCACTTAATTTATTTCTAGTTGAATGGAAATTTAACTAGAAAGTATTTATGATTTCATGTCAACATCATTATGATGGTCATTGCCTTAGTAACTTAATTATTTATAGTCGAATGGAACCAACGAGAAATTCGACTAGAAAGCGTTAAGATCTGAAGATATATTTAACCCACATTATTATAATTGCATGTCAATTATAATTTTTTTTCCTTAGTTATTTTCTACCAAATGGTGATATAATTAAGGAATTAATTTTAAGATTACTCATAATTATTTATGACCAATGGTGTTTTGACAATGAAATTCTAAGTTTATTTTGCATATGATTGATTAAGCCATAGTAAACTAATTATATGCAATTATCAATGCTTATTATTTAAGATCAGTTGCAATACTGAGTAAATTATTTCTAGATAAATGGAACCAACGGGAAGTTTATCTAGAAAGAAATGATTTCATTAAGATTGTTATTCCCTTAATTATTTTTTACCTAACGGTGATGTAATTAAGAGAAGAAATCTAAGTATTGTCAATTATTATTTTCTCTGTCATTTTGGCCTTCATGGTGATATGACTTAGAATTTTTTATTTATGCCATTAGTGCATTAACTCCTTTTATCACTTCTATGTTGCGGTGATGTGATCGAGGATCTAATCTATCAGTAAGCTTAATTCCTTTACCATTTCTGCCCAACGGTGATATGGCTAAGGATTTTAATTTTAATTCTATGGCATCACTAATGGCGTCATTTCCTAATCATTTCTACCGTATGGTGATTTGATTTGGGATTTTAAATTATTTACTTTATCACTTCTACCTTTTGGTGATGTGACTTAAGACATTAATGTTTATTCCTTAATCATTTCTGCCCAATGGTGACTTGATTTTGGATTATAAGTAATCTCATCTATTAATTCCTTTGTTTTGTCTCTGCCCAACGGTGGTACAAAGCGAAATAAAGATTAAGTTATTATTGTGTAAGTTAATGTGCTATTGTACGTAATTTGCACAAGCAACCACAATAACAGTGCCACTTAATTTTATTTATCAGTTAAAGTCTATGGAATTATTATTATTATTCCTCATTGACTTAACTGAGCCTAAGGCCTATTTGAGTATGACTTAGCATTAACAAAGGATTCCTTGTGGCTCCCGCAGCTAATGTCACTAATTTTTTCCTAAACTCAAGAGGCATCTTTAGCCTGGGAGAAGGCCAATATAATGCTATGTTTCGCATGTCACTCATAAATATTGAGATTATCATCCCTGTTAGTGTTAGGGGTGAATTTTGAGCATGACATTGCGAAACTGTATCTAGCAAACGTTGAGATGAACTTTAGAAGTTTGTCAAAACTAATGCTTAGTACAATTTTAGTGCCTTATGCACATTTGCCGCCATAATTTAAAAAGTAGCACAAGAAATAAATCACATGGCGTGCAAACTTAGTGAGATGGACATCGCACATTTCATATGCGCCACTTGTCCATTTCATATGATTCTTCTCCCATTAGACTACGGTCATTTTCAGAGTTGTAATACTAAGACAAAGTGGACCATAATTGACTTGGTTCATCATTCCGCAAATCAATAAGAAATATGGAAGACTAAGGGGCAAACTAAGTAAGATTCTGTTAATCTTGTCATTTGATGGCAAAGATGAAGCTTCACTAAGGGGGAGTGTTGCAACTTCCAAATTTAATGATAATAAAGCTCATATTCCTCGCAAGGGGAATTCAAATTGCCTCTATGTCCTATGTATTCTACTCTTGAAATTTTCTTGTGTAAGTTCTTTGCAAGAAATAGGGACATGCTTAATGTCCTGATTTAATGGCATTATTTTGGCTTGAATCATTATGAGACGTTGTCGAAGTTATGGCCTTATTTTTTCGGCCACATTTCTAGGGGAGAATATACGTCTCATTAAGGTCGAGACACTTCACCCTTAGAAATTTCTGACATCTATTATTACTTAAATGATAATTCACTAAGTAAAATTAAGTGATTCAATTTTATGAAAAATAAGATATTATGCTTCCATTAAATAAATAATACAATCAGTGGGAGCTCATCAAAAGCTCTAATAAGAGAAGATTATTCTACCTCATTATGACTCATAGCTCCATTATATGGACGCTAGAATTTTGTATCTCTTAATTTGTGACTTGCACAATTAAATATACATGACATGACTTGAGGGTTTTGTTATGGAAATACAAGTCACATATAGGGTACAGACTTAAGAAATCCATTTGTGAACTTAATCAAACATTGATGATGTTTTAAATTCCGCTGCGTCATTAGTGAACTAAGCCTAAATAAGAATGAGGAGAATAATTATTCTATAATGGTGGAAGTAAGACGTCATTGAAATTGTGTCATTGTCGCTTATGTCACATACCTAGGGGAGTTTGGAACGTCTCATGAGATAGAGATATTCTTTCCCTTAGATTTTAATGGCGTTGTTTAGCTTTAAGTGAAAATTTCACGAAGTTAAGATATTAGCCAACAAATGATTTTTTATGGCTATGTTTACCCATAAGCGACCTCCGATTTCCTTTAAGAAATTTAAGACACTAATGCTAAAATCAAATGAAGTTATGAGATCGGATTATGGTGGTAAACACTAAATAAAGCTTGTTCACCTTATAAGACATTAAAAATAAGCATTCATCCAAATGGTTTTCGAACCATGTAAGAATAAATTGAGATGGATGAACAAAATAAGACATTAAAGTGTTCATCTAAATGGTTTTCGAACCATGTATGGATAATTGAGATTGATGAATAAAATAAAGAATTTAGTAGAAGTTTCTAAATGAGTCAAAATAGTGGGCCATTTAAGTGGGTTAATGAAATTAAGCCCGACTTTGATGGAAATTTCGAACAATCCAAGTGAGGTGGACAGCTGCATGAAAATTAAAGGTGGGAAATTTCACACCGGTACTCCATACTAATGACATTTTATTGTCCAGCAATACATATTGCTGTTAGAAATTAAAGGAAATTTTTCCATGAATTATTTTGGTCTGAAGGAGTACTGGGCTTATATCATTAAGTCATATATTGACATAAAGAAATAATTCCAGAGAATTCAGTTAAAGATTAAATTAAGTTATAAAGATAATCATTTATGATTCAGCTGACAGAAGCTTGAGATTAGCTCAAATCTGGATGCATACAGATTTGGCATACATTTTACTGGGAATCTTGGCAGTATTAATTAAATCCAGACTAGACCACTGGTATTAAGAATGTTTTGTATTATTTCCAAGGCAATCTTAAGTAACATGCTCATATTTCTAAAGTCCAATGATCTCAGAAGTTTAGAGACATTTGGACACTTGTTTTGTGAGATGTGTGGATATTTATAAAGATTATTCAGATTAAGCTATATCCACACGTAGGGGAGCAATAACCATGGAAAAGCTCCAAAATAATCTCTTACTGCATAGTTGACGATGCAGTTAGATTTTAAAGCATGTTATGATTAATCATATATATAAGAATATTTCCCAGAACTAAGAGTGGTAAATAGCGCTTATAAACTACTCAAAAAGGTGTAAACCACTCAATTATACTGTGTTATAAGTTGTGCACTAATTGAACACAATTTTCTATTCTAGTAGCAACATGTTATGTGTTTTTTGCCTAACACATTGATATAGTTGTGAAAGATATGTCCCAGGATCGAATTATTATTAAGCCAAGCTTTTGCTCATGGATCCATACTCTAAAGGCTCATAAAGTTAAGATTAATTAAGATATGTTCTGGCTAGTACATGCATAAATAAGAGCCTCACTAAGATCCTGGATGAGGGGGACTTAATTTTTCAATCAGCACCCACTAAGTTAAGCTTGAGTTTATTTGGGTACTATAGTGAACTATAGGTCTTGTTGTCTCGGTGACGCATAATGTTGTTGAAGACACATTGCCTTGGGGAGCTATTTTATTTGATAAACTCGTCAGTTAGTCTCAAAATCAAGGGGAGA
The DNA here is from genome assembly GCA_000338895.3 of Oryza meridionalis. NCBI lineage: Eukaryota > Viridiplantae > Streptophyta > Magnoliopsida > Poales > Poaceae > Oryza > Oryza meridionalis. The sequence goes on along the minus strand of CM002535.2, from coordinate 15,783,541 downwards.
ATGTTGGTTGATTTTATCGGCTAATGCCGGTTAGTTAGGATAAGGTTAAAATCCCACCGGTTTTTCTATCCTAACAAGAAACAAACTAAGAGATAAATCTATTTTGTGTGATCGATACAAAATAGATTCGAATTTTAGATTGAGATAAACCCCCGAGCCCCACCAGTGTCGCTATATAAAGAAAGAGAAGGAGGGAGGCTGTGTGACGACTCAACTCTCTCCGACCCTAAACCCTAAATCAATCGCCCGATCGATTAGACACTGGAAGGGGTTCGTGAGTTATCTCACAACAGAAGAAATAAAGAAGAAGAAAGAAGAAGAGCAATGGCTTCATTGGCTTCATCTCAGGTCAGTTAGATAAATTAATTTCTACATAAGCAGAAGGTGATCATGTTTAGGCTAAGACTCAATTAATTAATTGGATTAAATTCCAACAGTGTCAAGCAGGCGGCGGGCGGCAGCGTCGGCGGTGACCCCGATTACGGAGTGGGTGGGCTCATCCTCGACTCGGCTGTGCGCCAACACCATGTACACCGGCGGCTGCGGCTGCTTGTCGGGTGAGGAGGCCACCTTCCTCTTCTTCCTGTTCCCTGTACGAAAGCGCACGAGACGAGGTACCGGCGCCGGCGTTGGCTCCGGCGCTGCGAGTTTGTTCCTCCTCTTCTTGTCCGGCGTCACCTATTCTTCCCTCGATTGGATTCGGATTCACTTCTCTCTATTACTACGTATCAAAGACTTCTCTCTATTACTACGTATCAACGACGTGATGAAAGCAAACCCTATCCCTAGTGGGGGTTGCTTTCGTCGGCCGGAGGACAGCATGGGCCTAGCCGAGACTGGGCCAAATGTTACTACCACTTGAGACTGGGCCACCAAGACAGTCCAACATGCGTCTCGCCTGCTAAACTCCCCGTTTTTTTTCCTTTTTGGAACATTCGCTTGCAAGTGCAACAGGCGATTGATAGTCGGCTTCCTAGCTAGCGCGTGCGCGCGGCCTGAGGGTGGGTTTTCTTTTTTTCTTTCCGTTGTTTTTTTCACTTTCGGATTTTCATTTTTTCTGTGTTTTTTTTTAATCGCGTCTGCCCGTGGATTTTTTTCCGTGGTATTTTTTCCGACGAGTATATCTAACATAACTAACATGTTAGTTTTAGATAACGACCGCAATTAATATAAGACATTTTTCTAGAAGATTTTTTAAGTAACAGATTGAAAACAAATCTATACGTGAAGTTAAATTTTGAAAACTTTTAATCTAGATTTAAAAACTTTTCAACTTGAAATTTGAATTTTTGAAGCCAAAATTTGAAAACTTTCAACTTTTCATCTCAAATTTGAAAAAACTTTCAACTAGGGTTTAAAAACTTTCAACTCGAGATTTCAAAACTTTCAACTCGAGATTTTGAAAACTTTCAACTCGGGTTTGAAAACTTTCAACTCGGGATTGAAAACTTTCAATTCGAGATTTAAAAATTTTTAAGTTAAGATTTAAAAATTTTCAAGTCAATCTTTAAAAACTTTCAACACAAAACATTTTGAAAAACATGTGTTGTTGGAAGATTAAAAAAGTAATCAGAAAAAAGCGAAAAAAAGGAAAGCGAAAAAATCACAGAAAAAAGAAAGCGAAAAAAATATTTAAAAAGTAATCGAAAAAAGTGAAAAAGGAAAGGAAAAAAATCACGGAAAAAAAAGAAAGCAAAAAAAAGAACGTGGTCCGCACGCATGCTCGCCGGCGCTGGGCCTTCTAGGCCCGAAACGCGCACCGGTGGCATGCGCGCAAATTAGCTATCGCGTTGATAGCATGTTGCGTTCTTTTTTCAGGTTTTTTTGGCATGTTCACTACTACATAATCGAGGAGCAAAATCCCCTCCAAATTACACGTTGGCCATAGCTGTTCGCGCATGCAAAAAAGTTAACCCGAGATAAATCAAAGGCTTCTTAAGGGGCTGCAAGTGAAAAACTAATTTTGCATACGGGCAATGTGGAGAGCAAGTGGGAAATAGATTTTTTTTACACCTTTTTTCTCTTACGCCTCCTTTCCACTGCACCTATTTCTCTTCTCCAGAACCATCGTTCGCCGCTTCCCCTTTCTCCTCTCCTCATGTCTTCCTCTTCCCTCTCTCACTCCCTCGCTCATCTCCTCCCTTCCTCTCCCACGGTGGCAGCCGGCTCTTAGGGTGGCAGAGGTGGCGGTCAACAAGCGCAGTGAATCTGGCAATGACTCTCCCCGGGAAGGGCGGATCCGCCACCGGCGGGCTCAGAAGGACGGATCCGTCCTCACTTGCAGCGGGTGCGAGCGGTGACCTCAGGAGTGGCCAACGACCTCTTTCCTCTAGTGCCGGTGAACTCAGCAGCAACGGATCTAGCGGTGGGGAGCTCGGCGGCAGCAGATCTGGCGCTAGGGAGCTTGGCGACGGTGAATCTGACGGGCTCTCCCCTTTTGTGTGCACATGGATCTGGCGGCAAGGAGGGTGTTGGCAATAGCGAGGGCGTCCGCGCTTACCTCCTCAAGGCCGTGAAGTACAACAACTGAACCGGTGTGCTCCTCTTCGACGTCTTTGACTTCGAGCCGCCAACCGAGACTTCGTCTAATGCGTGATGCCGTGCAGTTCCTCTAGCGACAGCTACCCCCGTGAGACATGGATGTGGGAACTAGAGGCCCGCTCGACGGTTGCCAAGGCAGGGGAGACGGATTTGTGCACCAACCGCAGTCAATTGAGGATGGCAGCGATGGCCGCTGAGCATGGGAGCTGCTTGCTATTGTAGCCTACCCATATCCCTTCAACATTTGTCATGAAAACACGACTATCACAAACCGCAGCCGCGCCTCCCGCTGTACCTCTCCTCCCCGCGGTGTTGTCTTTGCCTACACAACGCCACCGATGTTTGTCATTTTGCCAATGCCAAGGGTCGTCTCTCCGCTCTAGATCGATTAGATATGATTAGTTTGCCGATTGGATTGAAGATGAATCACGAATTACTGAAATATCCTTTTACATTTGGTGGCAAATTCCAAACGTGCCCTCATTCATAAGTATATAATGCTAGTATATTGCACTGTAAAAGTTCCCCTTTCTTTATTGCTCATTTTTGTTTGTTCACTATGTAACTCTCTACCATAAGCATCTTTCAACGTTAATTGAAGCTAAGAACATAAAGTGTCAGAGGCTTAGAGCTGGTAGGTGCGTGCTCGACTTAATCAATAGTATTGCCTATTTTCTGCTAGCTCAGCATTTGCTGTCCTAGATTTGGGACTCCTAATTAGCAATACGTTGTACCGGTTGATCAACCAGCTATTCTATGTTGAAGAGGCGTACGTGAAAGCATCTCCCACTTGTGTTATAGGCCAGAAGATTCTCCTCCCTTGAGGATACCCCTCAAGATGATCTTATGCTTAATTCAGCAAGGGATGGAATTAATTTGACTTCCATCTGTAACTATTTCTTTATTGCAGATTTGCAGAGGCGTGCCAGTTTCTATTATTAAAAGGAAGAAGAATCTCTCTCCTTTCGATGTTAAAGACAAGAGTTGATTAAATTAAATTTCTAAAGTTAAATAAGTTTATGATATTACTTCCTCTGTTTCACGATGTAAGACTTTCTAGTATTGCTCATATCCATATAGATATTAATGAATCTAAACACATATATATGTCTAGATTTATTAGCATCTAATATAAATGTGGGCAATGCTAGAAAGTCTTACAGTATGAAATGAAGGGAGTACTTTTCAAGGTATTAAATCTACCTGTACCATCTCTTTATCTAAAACATTTGTGAAATTATTTATGATCAACGTTTCAAAAGTCTAATCGAATAATACAATTAAACATCAAATATTTATGATGGATACACGTACGTACAATTCGTTCCAACCAACAGAGGGTTGTCATGTGCCCGGCGGTTAGAACAGTGGTGGGATTATGTTGTGATGGTTAGCCGGTCAACTAAAGAAGGCAGCAACATCATCAGTCATTATTCGTGGCATGGAAAATTACTCCATCTAGCTCGCAGATAAGTGAAGTGTTTTTTAATGTCTGCAGTCAATATGTTTAAATCTTGCCCATTCATATTTTTTGTCATATCTCAAATCATTTTTTTTAAAACTGTCGTGGCCAGATTTATCTTCAAAATTAGTTTCAAATAATATTATAACTTTGCTATATTTTCATATGCTTTATACTCCTACTACTTAACAATGAAACTAGTGTTTTGGTGATCAGTTGCTCCGTCCATACTCCATAGTATCACTTATTCACGACAGGAGGTAGTGTATCCTATCTTACTAAAAGGTTACAACCCATTAAATTCTAAAACTCAACATACAAAGATGTTACATCATTATACACTAACAATTATTACACTTAAACATTATGCATGCTATATTATCTATATTTTGTAATTTATTAAATTTTGGAGTTTTAAAATAGAAGCATGTTAAATTATCATCGCACATAATTCACATAATATTTCAATATATCTCTACATTATTTTTTAAATATACTATATACCTATATAGTTTATCCTTGGTTAATATTATTTTTCTCTTCTCTTATCAAGCCATATCATCTTAATTTTTTTAAGCCGTAGATGATTAATCTATACTCCATATTATCTCTTTCTTTTTTTCTTTCATAAAACCACACCGACTTACATAAATTTATGTTGTTTAGCTATTTTATACATTATTTTTACTTATCGGATTTGCTATAAAACTTCCAAAAGTTTCAGAGGCTTAGAGCTGGTAGGTGCGTGCTCGACTTAATCAATAGTATTGCCTATTTTCTGCTAGCTCAGCATTTGCTGTCCTAGATTTGGGACTCCTAATTAGCAATACGTTGTACCGGTTGATCAACCAGCTATTCTATGTTGAAGAGGCGTACGTGAAAGCATCTCCCACTTGTGTTATAGGCCAGAAGATTCTCCTCCCTTGAGGATACCCCTCAAGATGATCTTATGCTTAATTCAGCAAGGGATGGAATTAATTTGACTTCCATCTGTAACTATTTCTTTATTGCAGATTTGCAGAGGCGTGCCAGTTTCTATTATTAATAGGAAGAAGAATCTCTCTCCTTTCGATGTTAAAGACAAGAGTTGATTAAATTAAATTTCTAAAGTTAAATAAGTTTATGATATTACTTTTCAAGGTATTAAATCTACCTGTACCATCTCTTTATCTAAAACATTTGTGAAATTATTTATGATCAACGTTTCAAAAGTCTAATCGAATAATATAATTAAAACATCGAATATTTATGACGGATAATATTGCATGGCACATACACTACTAGAAAAATAATTTTTTTTAAGTAACGTTGGCCTTTTATTTTTCCAGGCGGGTATGACCATTGGAGCCAAATGACCGCCTACAAAAATGCAAACCCGGTTGAAACTTGCAGTCCGCCTGTGAAAATCTATTTTCGCAGGCGGAACATTTAAGCGGTGTGCCTGTAAAAATACTCTTTATTTTTGCAGGCGGACCGATGCCCTTTATTTTTGCAGGTGGACCGCTTAAGTGGTCTGCCCATGAAAATCGGCATGGATATAAATAGACACCACATCACATCGATTTTTTCTAAGTGTCACAGGCTCACAGCTCTCCTCTCCCTCAGGCCTCACCACTCCTCTCCCTTAGCTCCCTCAGCATGGCGATGGGAGGCGGCGGGGTTGGCGACGGCGAGGCGTGGAGGCGGTGGGGTCAACGGCGAGGTGACAGGGTCAGCGCGGCTCCCCTCCCCTCTCTCCCAGATCTAGCCCAAGGGGGGGAGGAGGGAGGAGAGGTTGTGGCGGCGGCGGTCCCCCCTCCCTCCCAGATCCGGCCAGAGGGAGGGCGGCAGCGGCAGCGACAGTCCCCCTCCCTCCCAGATCCGGCTGGAGGAGGCCGGGAGAGGGCGGCGGCGGCGGCGACATGCCCCCTCCCTCCCAGATCTAGGCGGAGGGAGGCTGGGGGAGGACGGCAGCGGCGGCGGCAGTTCCCCTCTCTCACAGATCTGGTCGGAGGGAGGGGGAGGGTGGTGACGGCAGCGGAGGTGGGTAGGAGCATGGGTGGGGTGCGGCGAATTTTTTTTTTTTGTCGAGATGATTTTCGCAGGTGGGTGATTGGGCCAATTTTCGCAGGCAATGGCATACATGCGGATCGCTCCCCCGCCTGAAAGGTTCAGTTTTGGCCTCATGGAAAAACCATTTTTCTAGTAGTGAGAAGAAAAAAACATACACGTACAATTCGTTCCAACCAACAGATGGTTGTCATGCATGTGCCCGGCGGTTAGAACAATGGTGGGATTATGTTGTGATGGTTAGCCGGTGAACAGCAGAAGGCAGCAACATCATCATAGTCATTATTCGTGGCATGGAAAATACTCCATCTAGCTAGTTGCAGATAAGTGATGTGTTTTTTAATGTCTGCAGTCAATATTTGTTTAAATCTTTCCCATTCATATTTCTTTTCACATTTCAATTCAATTTTTTTTAAACTATCGTTGCCAGATTTATCTTCAAAATTAGTTTCAAATAATATTATAAATTTGCTATATTTTTCATATATATGTTTTATACTCTTACTTGTTAATAAAGAAACTAGCTAGGTGTTTTGGTGATCATGTTGCTCTGTCCATACTTCATATATATACCACTCCCTTTGTTTCAGGTTAGAAGATGTTTTGACTTTGGTCAAAGTTAAACTATTTTAAGTTTGACTAAGTTTATAGACAAATATAATAATATTTATAATACTATAAATTAGTGCCATCAAATCAATAGCTGAATATATTTACTAGAACTACTCCTAATATTTCAAGTGCCAAACATGCATCAGCTCAAGCCCACCCCACCCCACATCCCGTCAATCCACTCCTACCGTTGTCGGAGTAAACGATTTACTCCTATCGCGCGCCTCAACCACCCACTTTTATTCGAGTAAACGATTTAATTACTTCGATAATAAAAACAACTCCCTTGCTTCCGATCCCACCCGACGTCCCGCATCGTGCTCCCACTATTATCGGAGTAAATGATTTACTACGATAAAAACAACTTCTTTGCTTCCGGTATGTATTCTATTTTTCCCATACCCAACCAACCACTCTTGCCCCCACTTTATTTTTTTCCCTTTTTTTCGTATCTGAATCGATCCACCATCCCAACCCAGAGATCGGCGACACACCATGGAGGAGAACGACGACAGCGTGGCGGTTGATGGCGGTGGCCGACGAGCGGTGGCTAGCAGCGGTTGAGACGAAGGCACTATTTCGGGCCTCGCTGCCGGGCGCTGGGCATCACCTTAACCAGCAAGGAGGTGTTCACCTATACCAATAGCAACAACCAGCGGCTGCTCCACGTCTACGACATTGATAGAGTAAGCAATTAAGGAAATGACACTCTGATTTGCATCTGCATACTCTCCTTTAACTTCACGCATGAAGCCCCAATTTTTTTTTATAAATCAAATTAATGTGCAATCTTCAATATTACCTGATCTCAATTGATGGGCAGCACAGGTCCTACATTTGCACATCGTGCTCCATGTGGCTGGCCGCAAAGGATAGGGTGGAGTCTGCCGGTGATGGAGGTTGTTTGCTATTTTTCTTTTGCTCGTCATCTCTATTGACACGAACGAGAATGTTTGTGCATTTTTTTTCGTGCTTGCTGGATGATGGGTGGATGCTACTGCGCAACATCGAGCTCATCTCTATACCACCCTGCTACATCTTTCCATGATTCCATCGTCGACTACTGCTTGCCACCCGTTTGCCCTCTCCACTACTAGTCACAAGACACAGACCGTGCTCTTCATCCTTACAGCAAGATCCAGCAAAGCCACCAGATGGATTTTTGGCTAAATCATTTTTTTTCTTTTCTAGTTCGATTCACCGTGAGTAATTTTATCGCTTTTGTGTGATTGAGCCTGTAATTTTTTCATTCATATGACTATATTGTGATACAGATCAACAATACTCTTAGTATCAGTTTTTACTCTTATACTTATATTGAACACATCAGTAAACATATTACTACATGGTGGCTATGAGATCATGGCTATATCGAGAGGAAGGTGGTAATTGTTTTACTCGCAAACCATGAAATCTAAGTTTTTACTCTTATGCTGTGTATTGAACGCATCAGTAAATATATTAATACACGGTGGCTACGAATATATTAATACACGGTGTCTATGAGATCATGGGGTATATCGAGAGGAAGGTATTAATTGTTTTACTCACATACCACGAAATATAAACAATACTAATAATATTGGTAAAAGAATTACTAGCATTATAAGCTGGTAGTAATTCTTTTACGACCATCTAGGTATAGCGTCATACGATGTGGAGGTATTCATGCGAGTAAATTTGTTACTTTTGAATGAGCAAATGTGGGAGGCTGGGAGTAAATGAAAAACTCCACAGAGTAAATTCGTTACTTTTAAAATGTACAGATATAGTAGAAAAACAGAAAACTTGGAAAGAAAAAATAGACGGTAAATATTTTACTAAAACGCGAAAACAGGAAAGCTACAAAGAAGGAAAAAAAAACAGAAAACAGAAAAATATGGATGGTTAATATTTCTCGGACCCATTGATGAAGCACGGATGAGATAGAAAAGAGAAAAAAGAAACACGGAAGATGGTGTGGTAAAAATTGAAAACGAACCGAGAAAAGTGGGATGCGAGGAAAGGTGAGGTGGTAAAAAACGAGAAAACCGGAAGGAGAGGGCGTTGTGCGGTGCTCGAACTAATATTCCGCGTTGTAGAGCGCGAATAGCCCAACCGTATATTTACATAATAAATTTATCTTGGGTTAAAAATGTTACTATTTTTTTCTATAAATATGGTTAAATTTAAGGCAAAATTTGCTATAGAACATCCAAAAAACTTGTAATTAGCTGGGAGACACCGCAATAACGGTTATTTGCTACAGGGCACCGTAAAAAACTGGTAATTAGCTGCTGGATACTCACTGAATTATTTTATTATATCTGGACGAATTGGAGAGAGAAACAGCTGTGTAAGTACGGTTCTACTCTTCTATTTTTTTTAATTCTTCCTTGTTCTTTTCTCTCTTTCTCTCTCCGCTCCTTCTTCAAGCGAGCCCGAGGGAGAGCAGAGCTCCGGCGACGGCGCGGCGAGGCGTGGGCTGGTGTGGCGCCTCTGCTGAGGCGACGCTACAGAATCGTACGCAGGGGCTGGGGCCGGCACGACGTGGTGGAGGTGACGCCAGAGCGCGACAAGGGAGCTCAAGGTGGAGGTGACAGTCTCCGGTGAGGTCAGATACCATGCGCACTACACCAAGTGCAAGCTCGCCGCGACGTGCCTGCTCAAGCTGCAGCTTGCGCCGCCGGCGGTGGTGTTCCAGAAGGTCAAGTGCAAACTTGCCAATGCCGACAAGAACTAAAGCTTGCCGTGGGCATCCCCATGGCTGCGCCTAGCTTTGCTAGTGATTGCACAATTGATTTGTTTGTTCCTTTGGTTGAGTTTGTGATTTAATTCCTCTCTGAATTTGTGGTGGATTTGAAGGAATTGCACTATTGCAGTGTTTGATTCAACTCAATTATCTGATGATTGTGGAAAGGGAATTTCTCCTCTTTTATTTTCTCTCCCTCATTATCTCTCTCTTTGCTATTTTTTCAAGCAAGCCTGAGGAAGAGGGAGAGCGCCGGCTCTGGCACGGCAAGGCACGGGCCGGTGCGACGCCTCGGCTGCGACGATGCTGCACGGTCGTGAGCAGGGGCCAAGGCAGGCACGACGAGTCACCGCTCTGCTGCCCCCATCTGGAAAGAGAGAAGGAGAGAGGGGCTTACATGTGGGGCTCCGCGACGTGGACGGCAGCCACCTGTTACTAGTCGATGTCGCGGCAGCAGGACCCGCTCGCCTCGCCGATGTCGTGCCCAGGGTGCTCATCCGCCCGCCAACACCAGGTGATGAATCCGACCGGGTTTGGTTCAACCGGGGACCCAAGTCTGGGATAGATGGTGAGGGGTAGGGGCACTCCGGTCATTTTGAAAAAAAAAACTCACCACTTTCAGTCCGAAAATAATAAAATAATACGTCCGGTGTCCTATAGCCAATTACACAATTTTTATAGTGTCTATGGGCAATGTCACGTTTTTCGGTGTCTCTCACCTAATTACATAATTTTTGAGTGTTCTGTAGCAAATTTTGTCTAAATTTAAAGCAGTTTGACTTTAAGTAAAGTCAAAACGTCTTATAACCTGAAACAGAGGGAGTATCACTTATTCGCGACTGGAAGTAGCATATATGCTAAAAACGAAGTAACGATAGATGTAAACCATTAATCCTTGTGGGTTGTGGCCAATATGTTTTATGATGATATGGTCAACGGGAGAAAGTTCTCGCCAACAATATTTTTCATGGATTCTTATGAGAGAGATAACATGCATGGGTATCACCAGCAATAATTATAAGATTTTAACGGTTCATTTTTTTAATACGGATCGACGTACAATACTCTTCATGTAGAAAAGAACATGATATTACTTTTCAAGGTATTAATGAAATATACCTGTACTATCTCTTTAAGAGCAAAGATAATAAGACCATTCCTAACCCAAGACACTAGACACGGTTTCTATAAACACCACATTATTAAGAAACCAGTATTAGCCACTACTATTCCAATGCAAACACCACTATTCCATACTTAAATTTAATGCTACTTATCTCACATGATGTTTTGGATGTTGTGTAGAAACTATGTCTCATGCAAGACATGGTTTCCTTCTCTTTCCTCATTTATTCACTTGCCACATCATTTTTTATCCTAGGTGGCAGCTTATTTAATGCTATGAACACCATCCTAGTCATTGGGTTGGGAATGGCCTAATATAGCCCACTTTCTACTATTAGCCCATCCTAAAGTCAACACATATAATAGATTAGCTATAAGATTAGCTATGATTTTCTTCTCCTACCTCTATCTCTCACTTATATATTTAATGTATTTATTTTGGAGCTTATGTTAAGCTAGTTCTTGCATGAGAACCAACACCCTTCTCTTTTGTTTACCTCTCTCCTCCACGTAAGGTTATAGTAGGCTTATAGCTCACTATTATACTTGCTCTAATTATCTAAAACATTTGTAAAATTATTTATGATCAACGTTTCAAAAATCTAATCGAATAATATAATTAAAACATCAAATATTTATTGACGAATAGGGTATATTAATTGCACGGCACAGAAGAAAAAAACATACCCGTACAATCCGTTCCAACAAACTGAGGGTTGTCATGTGCCCGGCCGTTAGAACAACGGTGGGATTACGTTGTGATGGTTAGCAGGTCAACTTATGAACCATAGTCATTATTCGTGGCAAGGAAATTACCCTGCCATTTTGGCTTATTCGTGAAATAAGCCAAACGACATGATTGCAAATAAAAAATAATTTGTGAACAAAACTTTTATGTATGTGTTCTTAGCGATCTAAAAACAAAGGCTGGAAAATACACTTTAATTAAAAAACTCAAAATCAGCTTTAAATTTAAAGATGAAAATTCAAATTTTAGCTTATATAAGTATAAATATAATTAAGCGAAAAGATGAGGCCAACTTTAAATCTTGCTCATTCATATTTTTTTTCGTACTTCAATTCAATTTTTTTTACACTGTCGTGGCCAGATTTATCTTCAAAATTACTTTCAAATAATAGTATAACATTGCTGTATATTTCCATATGTTTTATACTCCTACATGTTAATAATGAAACTAGGTGTTTTGGTGATCATGTTGCTCTGTCCATACTCCATAGTGTCACTGCTAAAAACGAAGGAACGATAGATGTAGAACCATTAAGATTTGTCAAATTGATCCTTGTGGCCAACATGTTTTATGATATGAAATGGTCAACGGGAGAAAATTCGCCTACAGTTTCATCCATGGATTCTTTTAAGAGAGAGAGAGATAACATGCATGTGCATCACCAGCAATAATTATAAGATTTTCAACGGTTCATTTTTTTTGATACGGATCGACGTACAATACTCTTCACGTAGGAAAGTTCGTGAACATTCCAAATTAGTAGCTGTCATTCTAAAGAAAAAAAAAGAACAATTAATTAGCTAGTATCTTATCTTATATAACTGGAGGGTTGATCTGCTAGCTACTGACATTCAAACGCAGTGCCAAGATCATTGACATACATAGATCAAGAAAGAGCGAGCGAGAGAGAGGAATTGATCGAGCCATGGCCGTGAACATTTCGACTGGGGTGATGAACTCACTCCTGGTGAAGCTGGAAGAGGTGTGTCGATACGACTTGGCAGAGTTCCAATTTTCTACCCAATTTGATTTCAAGAACCATATCTGGAACTTGAAAGAGGAGTTGAGCTGCATGAATGCTCTACTGGAGAAGCTGCCTGACATGGAGGCTCTGAATATTCAGGAGAGGGAGCTGAGGAACAAGGTACGTGAGCTGGCCTACTTTGTCGAGGACAAAATTGACATGTTCATGCACAGTTTTGGCACTGCAGTTGACAAGGCCACCTTGCTCACTGACACGATGGAGCTGATGCTCCCTAACTTGTTCGCCAAAATCGACGAAATCAAGGATTATTATGCTGTCGAGGAAGTCAAAAGAGTAGAGAGATACAATCTCGACGTCGATGAGTGTATCAGCTCTAATCCGAGACAGATAGACGAAATCGATGATGATATTTCACCTGTCCTGTGTGGAGAGGCAAATAGTCTCGTCGGCATCAATGTCCCGTGTGAGGTGATTACGCAGTTGCTAATGGAGGACATGGAAGGAGAGTCAGGACAGCATCCTAAGGTGCTCTCCATTGTGGGGCTTGGGGGTCTTGGTAAATCAACTTTGGCCATCCAGGTTTATAATAAAATCCATGGCAGATTTGAGTGCGCGGTGTTTGTGTTTGCATCACGAAACCGTAGCGCGTCAGTGATTTTAAAGGACATCCTTTCACAACTCAAATATGATGATGGATCGGCTGATGACATACAAAGTCTCATCGATGCAACCAGAGAAAAACTCGCTTGCAAGAGGTATGAGAGCATATGCTTCTATGTTTCTATTTCGTTGTGTCAATACAACTATTCCAATTGGCAATGGATGGATCACAACAACTTAGTGTACCATCAAAGGTCTATGTAGCAAACAGCTTGGTATAATATTCCATAGTATTTTGGGTTTTCCTAGTTACTACGTAGATGTTTAAAGAGAATTATATTCCTTGGCACTCAGTTAAGTACCAATCAATTATTTGCATTTAGTTTGTCTCTATTCCTTATATACGATCGATAATTCAACTTCCTAGTCATGTTAATGATACGTATCAGCAGATATGCTTCTGAAAAAAAAAGGCCATAATGCCCTTATGGACAAAGATCACCTAATAGATATATAGTTGGCCTCATTATATGCTTATAAAATTTATGAAATTTTTTTATACTTCCCAACATTATATGACAAAAGTTTGAGCAAAATGTTCCAATGTTTTTCTTCAAGTTTCAGTTGTTCTGGCAAATAAATATTATTCTGCAAACTATGAAAGAGGAACCACATATATACAAAAACAACAGCACAAAAAATTTGTTACAGCAAAAGACACATTCGAGATCTTAATATTTCCTAGGTAACTACAAGAATAGTTTCATAGTTTTATAAAAAAACTTACAGTGGAGTCTGTTCGTTGCCAGCCCCATCTTATTTGGAATTTTCTAAGAATTGTCAAGTCCAATGGCCTGGGATTTAAACAGTTGAGAAACTCACAAGAATATCAATTCAACTTTACTTAAAAAAAAAAGCCAATACAAGAGTCTCATATAAAAACAGGTAAAAGAGAGCGGCCATTGGGTAATCTATCTCTTATTGCCATACACAAAACTCTTCCATATAAAACCCATATGTATTATATTCTGTATAAGGATCTTGTAGAGAGTATCTCCCATTTGTGCTGTGAGGCAAAGATAACCCGTCGCTGTCAATGTTTAATTCTGCATTCTCCAGTAATGAACATAACTCAACATGCTCCTATTCATTATATCAATGAAGTTTCTTCGGAAGGCCTCCTGTAAAACCATATCTTTAACTGATCGCTTTTGTTGATTGCTAATAACATATGGCTTAGGATATTCTACTCACAAAGTAACTTTAACAACCCAAACTTCCTCGCAAAACTTGTGCATTCCCCATTGTTTAATACTTTCTTTTCACAATACTCCTGCACCACCTTTTACTTTCATGAAAGCTCTTCAAGAATTATTGTCCTTTTTGGTCAGAACTTCGAAAAAAATTCACCCCTTTGCACCTATTTGTTTATCAACAACTCTACACACATGTCAGAAGAATTATTTTTTAGTTCCACAATCCACAAAATCAGCCGATGGCCAATTCTTGAACGAGAGGATAGTTGGTTGATCCTAGGGAATATATCTTCTTTTCTTTTTAACATGTTGCGATTGGATATGATAATTTTATTCCCTATAAAAAGAACAAATCATATGCAAATATTACATGAAGAACCATCAAATAACTGTATATCTAATTTTGCCTTTTTATCAAACATGACAAAAGATTTTAACCAATGTTTTCTAGCAACTGCTGCAAAAAAAAAAGGAATTATATATAAAATATCATAATTGTCACACTAGCACACAAACTTACTACTTGATGAGTGATTTCAGCTTCAATGTAAATTATGTTGAGTATAACATTGAACAAGGTTTAAAATTGCAAAAACAATGACAGCAATAACATGCAGCAGCAGCAACAACAATTGAATAGCTCTTTAAGGTTCCTATAGAGGTACATAATACTTGTGAGATATTTATGGTACTTGATAAAGATACTGTGAGGTACTATATTTTTTATGTAAAATTTTATGCTTCATAAGTACAAAATTATACCAGAAATAAACACTAGAAATTTAATTTTGTACCTCCTAATACTGTTGCACACAAGTGCTATAAAAAGACTATAGTTTGCAAGATCTGTACTGTTGCACACAAGAACAATATTAGTATTGCTAAAACAATGAGTAAGTAGGTTTGGACTTTGAACTAGTACTATATCAACAAGGACTACAGAAGGTCCTTTAGATAATACTGTCGGATTTCAGTGTGAGCCACTTTGTTTCTTGATGAATAATGAATTTCTTGTCATAAAATATATCTAAAATAAAAATAAATGGATAAATTTATTCTTGCAACAAACTGATAATCATCATGTGTAGTTCTTGCTGATAATAATCGAAATGCCTCACTAAATAAATGTTCTGAAAACTTAATGTCTAAGGTTTAATACTAAATTATCTTGATTTATTACACCATCAGCATGTTTACCATGTGGTAGCAGTTTCTGATTTTGTTTTAGGGCATTCTTTTTAAACCTATAAATCTTGTTGTTTTCAGTAATATGATAAGTAACAATATCACCTTGACCAGTTAACCATACCGCTGAAAACAATGAAGATGCTCAACTTACATAACCGAGAACCATTTTTAATTTGTAATGGGCGTTACAAATCTGTACTAATATTTTCTGTTGCAGCGCATGTTCTGTACCCATGCTGCATTCAGTCATCATTTCTATCTGACTGTAGACTTGGTAGAAAATTTAACAGTTTATTATCTGGACAATATAATGCCTGGGATAGGTATAGATATAGATATACCAATGAGTATGAAGGCCAGGATTTAACTATATGGTTTATAACAAAAATAGCTTGATATGGTTTTCTATAGATATCTATGGTTTTCTGCTATTGATTATAGCTATGTTTGTTTCTCAGGTTCCTAGTTGTAATCGATGACATATCAAGCATAGAAACATGGAACAGTATTAGTGGTGCATTTGTCGAAAACAACAGTGGAAGCAGAATAATTACAACTACGCGAACAAAGGATGTAGCAAATGCCTGCTGCTCTAGCTTCCGTGGCATTGTCTATAAGATGAAACCACTAGGTTGGACAGACTCCAGAAGCTTATTTTTCAGAAGATTATATGGGTCAGATAACTACATCCCTGAACCTAAAGAACTCATAATTGTTGTTGATATTTTAAAAAAATGTGGAGGAGTTCCGTTGGCTATAGTTGTCATAGCTAGCCTTTTGGCTAGTCAAGAAGAAGTTAACAAACTGGATAATTGGTTGAAGATAAAATACTCTATGGGGTTTGAACTGGAAACAAATCCTAACTCTAAATGGATGAAGCATATACTCAAACTTAGCTATAATAATTTATCTTGGGATCTGAAGACGTGCTTCCTATATCTTCATATGTATCCTGAAAACATTAACATCATGAAGAAAGACTTGGTAAGACAATGGATAGCAGAAGGATTTATTACCCAAAGAGATAACCGAGACCTGGAAGATATTGCTGAGAGCTACTTTAGAGACCTCATAAATAGAAGCCTGATAAAGCCAGTTCAGTTTAAGTATGGTGAGGTTGTCTCCTGTCGTGTTGTGCACAATTTGTTACTTGATCTTATTGTTGAGAAGTCGACAGAGGAAAACTTTGTGACTGTAATTAGTACTGATCAAGATTGCTCAAGACGAGGTAACTTTTTGATTCGCCGGCTCAACTACCGATCAAACTGTGCTAACATAATCCAAGCAAGTGAGTCTTTACATCAAGTCCGATCTATCACTTATTTTGGGAATTGGCTCCATCAGCGTGGTGAAAGCTTGCCTCGTCTTCGCATGTTTAAAGCCTTGAGGGTTCTACATCTGAGAATAGAAGGTTATTTTTCATTCCATGCAATATACGATTTATCTCCTATATGTAACCTTTTTCAATTGAGGTATCTGAAGTTGGAAGGTATTTTTTTCCAGTTTCCTGATACAATTGGGGAACTGCGATATTTGCAAGTGGTTGACATAAATTGCGGCACTAATCTCGTACTCGTGGGTGGATTTCTGAGTGATGCTTGTTTACCATCATTGCGGCATCTGAGAACTGCAGGGAGTGAAGAGCTCGGCAGGGGCATTAACAGGCTGACCTCTATACGTACACTTGAAGGAATTAACTTCTGCAATTGCTCTGTTGAAAACATCCGACATCTTGGGGTGCTGGCCAATCTAAGGACGCTTGGTGTCATCTACAATCGCCGTCGAGGCAACGATGAAGATGACCTGATAGATATGGTAAAGTTTGCTGCTCTTGCCACTTCTCTCAGGAAACTGGGCGGCTGCAACCTCCGCTGTCTAGATTTCAGAGTTGTTCTAGAGGAGAATATCAGGCAACCACCCAGTAGCTTCTTGTGCAGCTGGTTTCCTCCTCCACAATTCCTTCAGAGGTGTCACCTTTACAAGGCGTTCCACAGGGTTCCATATTGGATACAACAG
This sequence comes from Oryza meridionalis, assembly GCA_000338895.3. Taxonomy (NCBI): domain Eukaryota; kingdom Viridiplantae; phylum Streptophyta; class Magnoliopsida; order Poales; family Poaceae; genus Oryza; species Oryza meridionalis. The sequence goes on along the minus strand of CM002535.2, from coordinate 15,766,227 downwards.
GTTGAGACCTTAACTAGTCTGTGTATCAAGGTCGTTGAACTCAAGGGTGATGATATGCGAGTTCTCTCAAGGTTACCCTGCCTCGCTTACCTTGACTTGCAAGTGTTCATGGTTCCTGGCATGGAGATCATTATAGATAGTATATCGTTTTCAGTTCTCAAAGAACTAAAGTTGATCTACGGATCCTGCAGTTTGTCGATCAAGCCAGGAGCAATGCCAAAGCTTAGAATTATGCATCTTACTGTTTTTGGCCAGGCAGAACAAGATACCAAGTCTCTAGATGGCATTCAGCACCTTCACAGCCTTGAAGACGTCATAATCACATCTGATTACAATAATGTGTTGGTTTCATTTAGGGAAGCCCTCGATAGGCATCCGAGGATTGGTTCCATCCAAGTATGCATAGGAGCACCTTCGGATCTATAATGCTTTAAGCCGGACGTCCGGCAGTTGGAAAAAAATCGGTCGGCACTCCACCATCCCATCTATTTTACTGGTTCACTTTTCAACTTCACCAGCCACATGTTAGCCTTTATCCCTTCAACTTCCTAACTCTCTCTCTCCCCACTGACTACTTACTCCATTCCCCACACATTTCCATCTATCTTCCTCATGCCGGAGCTATGGTAGTGGACAAGCTCCGCCTGCGCTTCTGGAGGACGGAGAGCGGCAGCGTGGCCGTGCCCACGGTGAAGTTGATGTTGAGATTATAGACATATAATGATTTAATCTATTCCATAAATAAATCATGACATTACAGATGAAAACTAGCATGAACGCATCATTAGATCTACACATGTAAACTACACAGTATAACATGAACAGATCAAATATGCGCAACATATTGAACACGTACCGAGGTGACGGAAAGACCGGCTGCTTGGTCGAAACTTTTCGCAGGTGTCTACGAAGACACGAAACACGCGAGCGAAGAGGAAGGCGAGCCGTCGCGAACGAAGAGGGAGCAGTGGCGCAAAGCGCTTCCCAAAAACCTTATTGCCGCCTTCTCCCGGTGCAGGACGTCGAAGGCAGAGGTTCCGGAGACCTGCTCTCCCGATCGCCGGTGCACGCCGGCGAGCGGGATGGAGTAGTCTACGAGCGACGGCGCAGTACAGAGTAGGAGGCAAACCCTAGATTGATTTCGCGTGTGTTGCGTAAAGACGGCAGGTCGGTTTATATAGAGAAGGGTCGCTTGATCAGGGCGCCCGCACGATCTCTACTGCGCGTAACCGAACCGGATAAGTCGCGCGTAACTTATCCGGACTCCACGCCGTTTGCACGCACCGGATTTTTCTGAACGTTTCCAAAACAAAAACGAATCCGAATTTGCAGCAAAACAAAACTGCAAAAGGAGGCTGCATCTGCGCAAGGGTGAGGAACCAATTTTTCGGACCATTCGACGCGTACGTCGTGCACGCGCGCCGCCTGCCCTGCCCTGCCCTGCCCTGCCCTGGGCCGGCCAGGCCAGGCCAGGCCAGGCCAGGCGAGCGAGCGCGCGCGTGTGTTTCCCCTCTTCTCTCCACCACACATGCTTCAAGTGACTAGGAGGGCATCCTCCCTTTTAAGGAGGTCCCCCTCTCCTAGAATAAGCAAGGTGGTACTAAACTCCACATGCATGCCATCCCATGAGGTGGGCTTTTGTGATTTTCCAAAGAATTAATCTTCGAGTGGGCTAAGGCCCATTCATTAATTCCAACAATCCCCCACCAAATCTCAAAATCCCACTGAGATTTGCCTTTTCCAATATACTGTTTATATACCAGTGGTTCGATGGAGACCAATTAAGGTTGAACATCCACCTAGAACTCCAAGCTACACTTACTCACAACTTGAACAATGGACTACGCCTTGAATTGCAAGTCTTGTGCAAGCAAGTTTCACTCAAAGTCTTATCTGGTACTAGACCGTCTGTAGACTACCTCTCGGGTGGAGCGTATAAGTCATACTCCTAGGTCTTTAGTAAGCTTCCTAGAAGATTCACCCAAAATCTTCATAGACTGCGACCAACAGTCAAGCTCACAAAGGTGAGTTCTTTCAAGAATGCTCTGCAGGACAACATCTTCGCTAATTAAAGCCAACAGAACTCATTAAGGCATAGCCAACCTGCCTTGCAGCTCACGAGAGTATATGCATCTTCACTTGGAGAGGGTATATATATTGGTACTCTCCTCTAGTTTATTAATGGTTTGTTCTTCCCAGGATCTAATTCACGGGATCTCCGATCACATAGACTGGGTTACCACCATAGTATAACTCACATGGGTCTCAAACCCATCTCCTTCGATGCATTGTCTATCACATTTCGTGATAGTCCCTTCGTGAAGGGATCTGCCAGATTTCTCGCTGTTTGGATGTAATCCAACGTTATAACTCCGGAGTTTCTTAATTTCCTGACAGACTTCAATCGTCTTTTCACATGTCTAGACGATTTCATATTATCCTTAGAACTATTCACTTTGACAATTACCGTTTGATTGTCACAGTTCATAAGGATAGCCGGCACCGGTTTTTCAACAACAGGCAGATCCATTAATAGATCACGCAGCCATTCTGCCTCAACAGTAGCAGTATCCAGTGCCGTTAGCTCTGCTTCCATGGTTGACCTCGTCAAAATGGTCTGTTTGCAAGACCTCCATGAAACAGCACCACCACCCAGTGTGAAAACATATTCACTAGTGGCTTTGATCTCATCCACATCAGAGATCCAGTTAGAATCACTATAACCCTCCAGTACCGCAGGATACCCAGTATAGTGAAGCCCCAATTCCACAGTACCTTTCAGATAGCGCATTACTCGCTCAAGCGCACGCCAGTGATCATCTCCCGGATTAGAGGTAAATCGGCTCAACTTGCTTACAGCAAAGGAGATATCAGGCCTAGTTGCACTAGCCAGGTACATCAACGAGCCAATGATTTGGGAGTATTCCAGTTGATTCCTAGCAATTCTCTTGTTCTTGCGAAGCAACAAGCTAGGATCATAAGGTGTTGGAGAAGGCTTACTATCAATGTAGCCAAAGCGATTCAAGATCTTCTCCACATAATGGGACTGCAAGAGTGTAATCCCATTCTCACCTCTAATTAGCTTAATGTTTAAGATAACATTAGCTACTCCCAAATCCTTCATATCAAAATTTTGAGACAAGAATGATTTAACCTCATTTATCACCTCAAGATTTGTCCCAAATATCAGTATGTCGTCAACATACAAGCACAAAATAACTCCCTCACCCCCACCATGGCGATAGTACACACATTTATCTGCCTCATTGACTGCAAAGCCTGCAGATGTCAATGTTTTGTCAAATTTCTCATGCCATTGCTTAGGAGCTTGTTTCAGACCATACAAAGACTTCAACAATTTGCACACTTTGCCTTCTTGACCTTCAACTACAAACCCATCAGGTTGATCCATATAGATCTCCTCATCCAGCTCTCCATTAAGAAAAGCTGTCTTAACGTCCATTTGATGAACGAGAAGACCATGTGAGGCTGCTAGGGAAAGTAGCACACGAATTGTGGTCAATCTAGCAACAGGTGAGTAAGTATCAAAGAAATCTTCGCCTTCTTTCTGAGTATAGCCCTTAGCAACAAGCCGAGCCTTGTACTTTTCAATAGTACCGTCAGGCCTAAGCTTCTTCTTGAACACCCACTTGCACCCCACAGGTTTACACCCATAGGGTCGCTCTGTCACCTCCCAAGTCCCGTTAGCGATAATGGAATCCATTTCACTACGGACAGCCTCCTTCCAGTAGTCTGCATCAGGAGATGCATATGCTTCTGAAATTGACTTAGGAGTGTCATCCACGAGGTACACAGTGAAATCATCACCAAAAGACTTAGCCGTCCTTTGTCTCTTACTCCTTCGAGGAGCTTCACTGACATCCTCCTCAGAGACAAGTTAATGTGTATGTTCAGTTTGTTCTGGTGGTGTGATTGAACTGGGAATTATCTCAGAGGGTTGGTTCGAACCACTATGTGTATCCTTCATTGGGAAAAAGCTCTCAAAGAAGGTAGCATCACGAGACTCCATAATTGTACCAACATGAATGTCCGGTACCTCGGATTTAACTATTAAAAATCTATAGGCAATGCTATGATGAGCATATCCCAGAAAAACACAGTCCACAGTCTTAGGTCCAAGTTTGCGCTTCTTCGTTATTGGTACATTGACTTTCGCCAAGCACCCCCATGTGCGCAAATAAGAAAGTGATGGTTTTCTACCAATCCATATCTCATATGGTGTTTTGTCCTTATTTCTGTTAGGAACTCTATTTAACACATGATTTGAGGTCAACAATGCCTCCCCCCACCATGCCTTAGGCAGTCCCGCGGTGTCCAACATGGCATTCACCAAGTCAGTCAGTGTGCGATTCTTCCTTTCAGCAATCCCATTAGACTCGGGAGAGTAGGGAGGCGTCCTCTCATGTATAATGCCATGTTCCTCACAGAATAAGTCAAACTCGTTCGAGAAAAACTCTCCACCACGATCAGACCTAAGCCTTTTTATCTTTCTGTCAAGTTGATTTTCAACTTCTGCCTTATAAATTTTAAAAAAGTCTAGAGCCTCGTCTTTCGTTTTCAACAAGTACACATAGCAAAATCTAGTAGCATCATCAATCAATGTCATGAAATATCGTTTTCCACCCTTCGTCAACACCCCATTCATTTCACAAAGATCTGAATGTAGGAGTTCTAGTGGTGCCAAGTTTCTCTCCTCGGCAGCCTTGTGAGGCTTGCGAGGTTGCTTCGATTGCACACAACTATGGCACTTAGAACCTTTGACAATGGAAAACTTAGGAATTAAACACATGCTGGAAAGCCGAGACATCAAGCCAAAATTAATATGACATAAACGTGAATGCCAAACATTAGCCTCATCATCCACACTGCCACAAATATGGTTCACAGACTTATTGCAGAAATCAGAAAGGGAAAAGCGGAACAGGCCTCCGCACTCATAACCTTTACCAATAAAATATCCATGTTTAGACACGACTACTTTATTAGACTCAAAAACCAACTTAAATCCGTCTCTGGTCAGACGGGAGCCACTAACAAGATTCCTGTCGATAGAAGGGACATGCTGCACGTTCTTCAGCTGCACGATCTTTCCCGAAGTAAACTTCAGATCTACCGTGCCAACACCATGAACAGAAGCATGTGACCCATTCCCCATTAGGACGGTGGAACCCCGTGCGACCTGATAAGAAGAAAACAATGAGATGTCAGCACAAACATGTACATTGGCCCCAGTATCAACCCACCAATTAGTAGACTGATTGACTGAAAAAACAGTAGGTAAATTACCATACCCGCTTCCATCTCCAGTGTTGCCAATGGTCACATTAGCAGACTTAGAAGTCTGCCCTGCAGGTGCCTTCATCCCCTTGCGCTGAGGACACTTCCTAGCCAGATGACCAACTTGGCCACACACAAAGCAAGTCCTCTCATCCTGATTAGGATTGTTGTTGTTCTTCTTCTGCTTCTTGAAGTTGGTGGTCTGCTGAGCTTTGTATTTCCCCTTGCTCTTGTTCTGGGCCTTGTGCACAACATTGGCACTGGACTGCCCACCATCGCCCTTAGACGCGGCATCTTTTTCCCGAGCTTTCTCCTCAACATCAAGAGACGCTATCAACCCCTCAACGGAGTATTCCTGTCTCTTGTGTTTGAGTGCAGTACCGAAACTTCTCCAAGATGGAGGTAGTTTTGCAATAATGCACCCGGCCACAAATTTGTCGGGTAAGACACACTTAAGGAGTTCGAGTTCCTTAGCCATGGTTTGTATCTCATGAGCCTGTTCGACTACAGAACGGTTGTCAGCCATCTTGTAGTCATGAAACTGCTCCATGATATACAGATCATTGCTAGCATCAGTAGCACCGAATTTAGTATTCAGTGCATCCCACAACTCCTTAGCGTCGGTCATATGTATATACACCTCGACCAGACGATCGCCAAGAACGCTAAGAATGCATCCCACAAAGAGAGTAGTGGCTTCCTCGAATTGCTTCTGCTGTTCAGCAGTAAGAACTCCTTCAGGTTTGCCAGTACTCACCCAGAAGCATTTCATAGCTGTCAGCCACAGAGTGACCCTGATCTGCCATCTCTTAAAATGGACACCGGTGAATTTATCCGGCCTCAGTGCATCGGCAAAACCAGCCATAGTAAAATCACAGTGCCTATAATAAGGTTTTTGGATTGTTGAGATTATAGACATATAATGATTTAATCTATTCCATAAATAAATCATGACATTACAGATGAAAACTAGCATGAACGCATCATTAGATCTACACATGTAAACTACACAGTATAACATGAACAGATCAAATATGCGCAACATATTGAACACGTACCGAGGTGACGGAAAGACCGGCTGCTTGGTCGAAACTTTTCGCAGGTGTCTACGAAGACACGAAACACGCGAGCGAAGAGGAAGGCGAGCCGTCGCGAACGAAGAGGGAGCAGTGGCGCAAAGCGCTTCCCAAAAACCTTATTGCCGCCTTCTCCCGGTGCAGGACGTCGAAGGCAGAGGTTCCGGAGACCTGCTCTCCCGATCGCCGGTGCACGCCGGCGAGCGGGATGGAGTAGTCTACGAGCGACGGCGCAGTACAGAGTAGGAGGCAAACCCTAGATTGATTTCGCGTGTGTTGCGTAAAGACGGCAGGTCGGTTTATATAGAGAAGGGTCGCTTGATCAGGGCGCCCGCACGATCTCTACTGCGCGTAACCGAACCGGATAAGTCGCGCGTAACTTATCCGGACTCCACGCCGTTTGCACGCACCGGATTTTTCTGAACATTTCCAAAACAAAAACGAATCCGAATTTGCAGCAAAACAAAACTGCAAAAGGAGGCTGCATCTGCGCAAGGGTGAGGAACCAATTTTTCGGACCATTCGACGCGTACGTCGTGCACGCGCGCCGCCTGCCCTGCCCTGCCCTGCCCTGGGCCGGCCAGGCCAGGCCAGGCCAGGCCAGGCGAGCGAGCGCGCGCGTGTGTTTCCCCTCTTCTCTCCACCACACATGCTTCAAGTGACTAGGAGGGCATCCTCCCTTTTAAGGAGGTCCCCCTCTCCTAGAATAAGCAAGGTGGTACTAAACTCCACATGCATGCCATCCCATGAGGTGGGCTTTTGTGATTTTCCAAAGAATTAATCTTCGAGTGGGCTAAGGCCCATTCATTAATTCCAACAGTTGAAGACCTCGCGGTTAGCGGCGGCGGCGCCGCCGGTGGGGGAGGAGGAAGACTGCGCGAGCGTGGCCACCGCCATGCAGGAGATTCCTGGCAGCCTGCGTGGGGAGACGGAGCTGCTAGGCTGCCGTGGCCAGCTTGGGTGCCGTCGGGCGTCGGAGGAGGAGGGAGTTGGGGGTGGCGGCAGCGGCGGCCATCGCAGCGGAATGGAGAAGAGAGTGGTTCGTCGGGGACCAGCAACCGGTGTTGAAGAAGAAGAGAGGTAGGTTTTCTCGGGGGCCGGCGACCGGAGTTGAGGAAGATTGAAGTGGGTTTGTATTCTCGGAGAAGATGGAGGTGGGTTTGTTTTGTTTGGAGTTTAGGGATGTTGCATCTTATTATTTTAGCTTGTTGCACTCCGTTGTATTAAGGTGTTTCATTTTTGTTTGATTTGATGTTGCACATATTGAATCTTCATGTTGCAATCAATACATTTTGATTGCATTTGGTTGAAACACTTCCATTGAAGCGATGAAACATTTTTCCTTCATTGATGAAACATCTGAAACTTTCCAGTTGAAGCGATGAAATATTTTTCCTTCATTGATGAAACATCTTAAACTTTCCAAGTGAAACATTATTCATCGAGTGCAACATGTGAAACATTTTGCAACAGTGCAGTTCAACACCTTCCTCGATCGATAAAACATCTAAAACTTTTTAAGTGAAACATTTTTTTATCGAGGAGTGCAACATGTGAAACATTTTGCAATAATACAGTGCAACACCGTCCGATATTTTGAAAAATATCAGACGTCCGATTTGTAGCACTCTCCATCTTCGGATGCCCGGACACGAGAAAAATCAGGCAGACAATAACTATGCTGCCTCTGACGCCCATGCAAATATCCAAGCCTATATCTCTATCTCCAATATGACACACATGCACCTTTAACGATATTCAAAATGATTTTTCTTGTAAATTACTTATCCAATCTACAATGCGATCACACCTTTGTACTCTTTGTAATTAAATCTTTAGAACAAGATGTCACATGATTATATTTTGATAAAAAAATAATCATATGTTTCAATCCATTAATACTCTTTGTTTCATACATGAAAGTAATATGTTCTAATACGTGTCTTCAGCGTGTTTCACAGAATTCGCGAAACTACCTATCACTACTACTCTCTCTCTCTCTCTCCTCTCTCTCTCCACACTCATGCATGCATGCATGCATTTTAGCGAGCTTCAAAATGATTTTTCTACAAAAATAATTATCCAATCTACGATCCCGATTATATCGTTGTATTGATTGTAATTAAATCAATATGATAGCCTCGCAAAGTTGCCCTGCCAGTTGTTCGTTCTTTTCGTTGGTGGAAAACCCCGGTGAAAAAGTCACCTTCTGCGGGACCCCCATCCCCCCTGTACACTCCTCTCCCCCTTCCTCCTCCTCTTCTCTTCCTACTACACCATAAATTTTAAGAAAAAATAAAAAAACAAAGTTGAAAAAATTTATATTTAGAAATACTATATAAAAAGTATTTGAATTCAAATTAAAATTTGAAACGGGTATGTAAACTTTTGACTTATAAACTTTGGGTCTATAAACTAATATTTGAATTCAAATTAAAATTTGAAACGGGTATGTAAACTTTTGACTTATAAACTTTGGATCTATAAACTAATATTTGAATTTAAATTCAAATTTGAATCGGGTACATAAACTTTTGACTTATAAACTTTGGGTCTATAAACTTTAGGTGTATAAATTTTAGATGTATAGAAATACTATATTGTTGACGACCAAATTTGGTAAATCATACATCAAGTTCGAGGTCAAGATCGAAGCGGATTTGGCGGAGGATCGTTTCTCAGGAACAGAGCACGCATCGGCTACAATGAGCATCGGCTAGTGCCTACATCGGCTGATATTGGATCGAACAAAGAATAGCCGATGTAGCCGATGCCGATGAGTTGGTTCTAGGATTGTTTTCAGGTTTGATCGACGTGTTGCCCAAGTATTGTCTCGTATGGATTGAGTCCTGGGAAGGTAATTGTATCTATTAATTAAGATATTTTAAATAGTTCCTTTAGAGATATGTTCCGGTAAGAGTCTGCCGTAAAGACTTGTTCATATCTTAGAGTTTGTTAAAGATAAGAGTCATGTCCGGCAAGAACCTATTATGTATCTCGGGTATAAATATAGCCCGATCCCATGTAAACAACAACGACGGTTCAATAACACTTTTGGTGCATCGCCACCATTTTCTATTTTCATTACTTTCGACGAGTTCTTGCTTCAAGTTGGGCTGCATCAGTTTCGATCTCCGGTAAGAGGTAAAACTTGTTATGGCGGCTTGCGTTCTCGGGATTAGTGCTTACATCTTCATGATACTCTAATCTTGTTTAAGTAAATCGTCGAGTTATCATATATGTTATATAATCTCTATCGATATTGTCATCTAACCTTGAATCGGCTGACATCTGCGATTAGAAAGCGACCAATAGGGTTAGATGCCAACGTTGATCTAGGTTATATAACATATCGGTCATCTTCAAGAGGTTTTCATCAACTTGCCTAGATCTTTTGTTTCTCGTTATGCTTAATGCTGCATCGGTTAGGTTCGATCTATTAGGTAATATTTAGAACCATAATATCTAGCTTGTTTTATGATCATCAATAGAGATAGTGTCGGGGTTTTAGCCGATATTATCTGATTAAGTTATCATGTCATCTATATGTTTACTTGATATACTAAATCTGCCCTTTATATTAAGATCTTAGTGCATTAAAATATATTAAGCCTACCGTTCGGTGTATTTTGCTTGTTTTAATATCTTAATATAGAGAAGTATCGGAGCAATAGCTGATACATATTAGACCAATCTTCATCGGCTAAGCTATGAGTATATATAATCCCTTTCTTGAAGTACTTTTGGATATAAGTGATTTATACTATCTCGACATGATGTTCGATCTATCCCAATCACTTGATTTAAACATATGTCAAGACATAGATTATATATTTCTGATATCTACAGCCGATCGAGTAGATTTAATCTTATTTTGCTTTATTATTCATTGCCGATCGAATTCAAGATGACATCGGCTCAAGGATAAACGATATGTCATCGGCCATTAGCCGATCGGCTATCGTTTATGGATTTAACCTTGTTTATTTCTTTCTTTGTTTCTTGTTGGTTACAGGATCAAACCAACTGGCACGCCTTTGAACCCAAGAGCAAGATTTAGCACCTGCACTGGAGTTAAGTAGATCTCCTATGCCAGTGTGTGTTTTTCGCATCAACATATACATATATACATATATATACATATATATATATATGTATATATATGTAGATATGTATATATATGTATATATATGTATACATATATGTATATATATGCATATATGTATATATGTATATATGTATGTATACATATGTATATATATATGTATATATATACGTATATATGTATGTATACATATGTATATATATGTATATATATACATATATATATATAGACATATATACATATATACATACATACATAGATATATACATATATATATATATATGTATATATATATACATATATATATACATATATATATATACATATATACATATAAACATATACATATATACATATAATATTTGAATTCAAATTCAAATTTGAATCGAGTATATAATTTTTGACTTATAAACTTTGGGTCTCTAAATTTTAGATGTGTAAACTTGAGTTGTACAAACTTTAGATGCATAAATTTACTAAAATAGGAAAGTAATACGGTGCAAAAAAGGAAACTACGTGGAGAGAGGGGGGAGGGGGGCGGTGATCGGCTGATCGCTAGGGGCTATCGCTCACCCCATAGCATTTTTGCCTTCTGTGGCCAAATCAATGGAATTTTTTCCTCGATTTTTTCTAGTTTATTGGGGTGCCTAGCATAGTAAATTTAGTTGTAATAATAATCTAGTGAGTTTTTTTAAGGATTGGGCAAGGGTTTGTAGGTTCCGCATGCCTTTTCTCTTTTTTCTAACTATACGTGGAGGATGATCTGACTGGACAGGCGTACACGATGTTCGTATGAGGATTGGACCGGACCGAATAGTGTATATTTTTTCGGGAAAATGCTTCTCTTCGAACATCCGGACACAAGGAGAAAAATCGGGCGGGCAATAAATATGCTGCCTCTGACATACATGCACTTATCCAAGCCTATATCTCTATCTCCAATACGACACACATGCACCTTTAGCGATATTCAAAACGATTTTTCTCATAAATTACTTATCTAATATATAATGCGATCATACTGTTGTATTCGTTATAATTATATCTTAAGGACAAGATGCCGCATGATTATATTCTGATAAAAAAATAATCATATGTTCAATCCATTAACACTCTTTGTTTCATACACGATAGTAATCTATTCCAATATGTGTCTTCAGCGTGTTTCACAAAATTCGTGAAACTTCGTATCACTACTCTCTCTCCTCTCTCTCTCCACCTCATGCATGCATGCATGCATGCATTTTAGCGAGCTTCAAAATGATTTTTCTCCAAAACTAATTGTCCAATCTACGATCCGATTATATCGTTGTATTAATTGTAATTAAATCTTTAGAGTGACAGGTTGGGAATCTCATTCCTGATCCCGACAGTTAATATAGCAAAGAATACTTTAGAGTGATGAGGGGAAACCGATGTTGAGAAACAACAGACCGAGAAGCGGATGAATGTTAAATTCTAGAACATAAATAAAACTGCTATTCCAAATTTTACAAATTCTATAAAATTTTACATTTTCTATAAAATTTTGAAAATGGTTTTGATTGTTCCAAATTTATAGGTCGTTAGTGTACTTTTTGCAGTAACATCATGGTAAAATTGCGGTAACAGAGAACATATGGTAGTAATGGTACTACTCCTCTACAACTGCTTGTGCGTAGCTAAATTTTTAAATCTTACTCTTGTGCAAAATACAAAGTCCTAAAAAAAGTGCATGTGCATGGTCACAAGTTAACACAAGTGCTAAAAGTACTTCTATTTGTCTATACAAAGATACATAGTAGCAAGCTTAGTACAAGTAAACTTTTAGAATTCTAATATTTAAACAATAATATCTCTCACATCACATATTATTTTTTAGAACCGTTTTCACCATAACGCTTTAAAACAACGTTACAGCGAGACAATAGTCCAGTTACTACACGATGGCTGAGACAAAAATGCTTTTATAACATTGTTACTGCAGAAAGTAGTCGTATTACTAGACATTGATTGTCACGTTACTATGTCGTTCTAGTGAGACAAGAACTAAAAAAACTAAATATCTATCTTTAGAGAGCAATATCTCTCACGTTATATAGTATTTTTCTAATCCGTTTGTACCATGATGTTCGCAAAAAAGTACTTACCAAAATTAGATCTATCATGACTATTTTTCGATGTTGTTACTGCGAGAAAGTTGTCTTGTTACTGCATGATGACCGTTATGTTACTGCGGAATTCCTACGAGACGTGAACAACAAAGTGATAGGCAGGGGAGGGAGTCAATAGGCGGGTTTGACCAAGGTCTGACCGGCGGGAGGATGCTTTGACCGGAGTGGGAGGGGGGGTTTTGTAACATACCCAAAATTCTAGGACTTCAAAATTTCTAGACAAAATAGATATAGGCTAACTTTTACAATTTTGAGAGCCAAAAATTTCCGCTTTAACTTAGGTGAGACCCATCTAAACCATTGCATAAATAAAAATTGCAAACAAAATAAAACCTTTTCATTCCCAACATTAGACCTGAAATACCAAGTAAATGAGCATACATGTGCATAATGCATGCCTTGACTCGAGTCCCTTGTGCATTTAGATTTTGGTCTCGCATTTCATAATAGGTCCCATGAGCATAACCTAAAAGGGTTAGGGTTAAATTACTAAACAAACCTATTGGGTGATAACATGTGGACATAATATTAAACTCAAACAATCATCTTCTCAGCTCAAAAAAAGTTTAATGTAATCCCTATAATAATATTATATGCAATTATGAAGTGGGAACACATGTACAAAGAGAGGCCATTCTAATTCTCCAAAATATTTTGTGCAAGATAAAATCATGGAAAAATTTATACAGACTATGATTATCACAAACTATCCACTGTAATTTTGGTCAAATATTAACACTCAGGTTGGTACCTTAAATAAATAGGTCAAGCTAGTCGAATACTAGACTAATTATAATTCTTTATTGGCTAAAACATACCTCACGCAAAAGTGAATTGAAATGCATAAAAGTGTACATGGTAAATAATTTATTTAAATACTATATTATTTATCATATCTAAATATAATTTTTCTAGAATTTTTATTCTTAGTTTAAGCCTCCTAAAAATTCAATCTAGATTTTAATTAGCCCATATTTGGTTAATTTCTATGATCAATCTATCCATAATTTTTGAGTGCAACCAAAGAAAATGGAATCTAGGTATAATCATCTACCTCCATTAAAATCAACATTAGTTAATCTGGTCCACACATTAAGTTATGAAGCTAAAAATTTAGAGGAGAAATTAATTCTGAAAATTCATCTAAAAATCATATTCACCCATGTTTCTACCCACACCTCTCTTTTACACCTAGTTTACTTCATCCTGGACCCACTTAGCAGTGTCCTAGGCTTGCCTTCCTCTGTCCCTCACCTCCAGCCGACCGAGAAACACAGAGAGGGAGAGATCGAGCGCCGACTGGCTCTCGATGCCGCAGGACGCATGGCCGGGACGTGGCAACGTCAAACCCCGCCTTCAACTCCTCCCAGCTGAGTCGCCCAACCTCACTCTTCAACCCAGAGCCGAACAAGCCGAGGGAGAAGGCCATCTGCCTCTCCGTCACCCTCATTCTCACCGCCGGCCGTGGAGACGACGACCATCGCCATCGCCATCGTGCCGCGGTCGTCTCTATTTCCTTCCCGATCCAAAACCTCCTATCAATACCATATCCATTCCACCTAATCTCTCCTCTTGTCATGCAGTGGTGACGCCGGAACGCGACCGTGTCCACGGGAGCTCCAGAGCACCACCGCTTCAGCATCATCGTCGCCCGACCATCCTCGTCCATCCCAGAGCAAGACACCGCGCCATCGTCGTCCCCTCGACCCCAGGAGCCTATACACCAAAGGAATCGAGCCAAGCCGCCGTGTATCGCGAGATCACCAATTTCTTCCCAACTCCGGCCGTCGGCGTTGATCTTCGATTCTTTCCTGTCCGGTGAGCTATAGTCCGATTCTTCGCGCTGACACCATCCTTGTGTTAGCAACCCAATACCCAAATCTCAATAAACCAATATCCAATACAAGCAATGGAGGTTGAGGTGGTTTTGAGCTACAATTGTATTACTACAACTCAAGCTTTGGGGTCGAAATGGGAGTGAATAGGGGATACAAGTTACTAGCAGGAGTAGGGAGAAAGAAGGAGATCGACAAGGTTCAAGCCCGAACCAAATCGCCGCCGTTCCGGGTTCTATTCTGTTCGATGCTTCTTCCAAGTGTTGTTGCTACCTTTATACTGTCCTCTCTTCCTTGGGCTTGCTTGGGTCCAACTTGGATAACTGTAGATGTAGCCCACTCTATAGATGCAGCCCACTAGCACCTGACAATCCCCTCTTCTTAAAATTCGGCTTGACCACAAGCCAATGAAGTAATCCTTTTGAAACCCTGTGGCTGCTCGAACTCTTTAATGATAGAAATTAAAACCACCAAATGAAGTGTAATAAACAAGTACCGACACCCTGTATAGCTTCTTGCTGCATTTGCATCCTTCCTATGTGTTGTATGATAGCAGTGTTGAAGCAATTTGCTTGGCAACAAAGAGCCCCAACCATTTGGTAGCAAACACACTAGCTTACTCAACTGCTAAGTCTACGTGTTATGATTCAGAACATTTCTTGGCATTCTCATTCCACCCATCAAGCATTTGCATGGCCAAGTATACCCTGATGTAATATACACCACCTCTTCAAGTACGTTTGCAGAAACGAGATCAAAAGGATATATCTCATCTTGAATTGAATTAGCACCTTCTCCAGTGCTACTCGTTCTTCTGTAGCCCTTAGCTAATTGCTTCTCACAAATCACCTTGGCATAAAAGCTTGCATTTTCATTTAACATTTCCTCTTTACTATTCAAGACCATGTTATTTGCTGGCTGTCATGATTCAATTCCTAACATTACCATGCAAATTACTCTCATAGCCCATTTTCCCACTTTGCTAGCCATGGCAACTTGATAGAATATCTGTGGGAGTACAATAACCACTGCCATATTTTCTGCACAAAACCACAAGTGTGTTTAGAAGGTGGCACAAGTGTTGATTTTGCTTCTGTGGTAAAGCCACTTTGGTTGCCTTGAATAGATACTGACAATGGTGTTATTCTCTCCACATCAAGCATAGGTTTCGGAACCTTGCTTACATAATTGTGCCTTCAAGTAGGTAGCTAAATGGTAATTTGATGGCCCTAGATAGCAGTTGCATCTCTGAACTGTTCCAATAGATTTCATCAACCAGCACCCAACAACCAGGTTATCTTCCTTGCTAACAATTGTAATTGTAAAACTAACCCCAAAAGCATAAACTTTAGCACTTTTAACATCCACAAATAGCTCACTTATCCACCATCTACACCTTAATTGAAAATTATGTTGTTGAAGCCGAGGATCCAGGAAAATTATGTGAAGGTGAACCATCTCAGCACATGGATTTCCAAACTCTTGCAGTTCTAAACTTGGTGGGGGGCATGGCAGTTTCAAATGTACTCCTACGCAATAGAATTTGAATCCTGACCCTAGCATAGGATGCAATTCCCTTCCTCTAGTCAATCCATCTGAAGTCGGAGGTGGCCAAGGTTGCATCAAGTGCGCTCTTGGCCAAGGACAGCAAGGATACTCCCTTAAGCCCAAGCTTGGATCCTTTGATGATGGAGGCGGCTATAGTATAAGTTCAAAGTGTTGCAATGGGAATTGCCCAATAACCACCATGTGCCCTCTAGATAATTTCACTAGCAATGAGGTGAGCAGGGGAGATAGTAGGGGCACAACATGGATGTTTGTACACATTGCCCAATAACCACCATGTGCCCTCTAGATAATTTCACTAGCAGCAATGAGGTGAGCAGGGAAGATAGTAGGGGCACAACATGGATGTTTGTACACCTCCATACGTTCTTGTCCTCTCCATGCCATTTCACCGAACACCTTGTGGAAATCAATGTGATTAACTTGTTGTCGTCATTCATCCTTGACGAGAAGTTATCCATAGGTTGAGCATATGTTGGAACGACCTTGGATGCACCCGTCATGGCTTGAAACGTGTCATCGGCTTGGTTGGCGCCACACTTGATCACAAAGCCCACTGTCGAACACTTGTCATGCGTGACTTCGGAAAAGTCCTTGGTGATGATATAGGGGGTGTCGTCCTTGTCCTCGCTGTCTCCTAACTCCTGGTCAGCTGTCGGAACAAGCACCTCACCAATGTGACTTGAATTCGTCGTCACCCAAGTGATGTTGTTGTTGGGGCATTCTATCAAACAATTGGTGGGCGCTGGAGGAGGTGGTTCCATGGGTGTTGGAGATGATGCAACCTTGAGGATGGCGGTGGTTGCCCTGATGGCAGCAATCATTTCCTCGGAAGCCTTGCTCCTACGAACCTCTATCTCCTCCAACTTTTGAAATATCCGATTGATCTTCTCCTCTTGCATGCGCTTGGCCTCCATTTGTTTAAACTTCTCCAATATCCGATCTAGAGCTTCATCTAGCCATTTCTCCTCTTTGTTCATGGTGGAATTGTTGGGGACATGCTCAGATATTCTCTGATTTTCCTTGGGCATCTCAGGTTGGCTAGACATTCCATCAAACAGTTGGTGGGCGCTGCTTGGATGAGAACTTTTCCAACCCAATTCCTGCTCCCTCTTGCATGGTTGCCTCCCCAACAATTCCATGACAAGAATCCCAGTGAACTAAATGCCTCTGATACCAGATTGTTAGTAACCCAATACCCAAATCTCAATGAACCAATATCCAGTACAAGCAATGGAGGTTGTGGTGGTTTTGAGCTGCAATTGTATTACTACAACTCAAGCTTTGGGGTGGAAATGGGAGTGAATAGGGGATACAAGTTACTAGCAGGAGTAGGGAGAAAGAAGGAGATCGACAAGGTTCAAGCCCGAACCAAGTCGCCGCCGTGGCCACCGCCGTGCCGTGTTCTATTTTGTTCGATGCTTCTTCCAAGTGTTGTTGCTGCCTTTATACTGTCCTCTCTTCCTTGGGCTTGCTTGGGTCCAACTTGGATAACTGTAGATGCAACCCACTCTGTAGATGCAGCCGACTAGCACCTGACACCTTGTGACCTCACAACCCTCGTGCATGCCTTCTTTTAGCAGCTCGTCGTCCCATTCGAGCCGTCGCCATTCACCCGAAGTGGAGCGCCGTCGCCGAGCCGTTCTGCAAGTCGTCGCTGCCGCCAAGACTTTGGCAACCCCATCTGAGCCCTCGGTGAGCACCGTGGAGACTAGAAAACCACATGTATACATCACTTTCGCTCGGAATTGACCTCCATCCACACATGCACCATCAACCTGAGAACCACCGCCGCTCGCACTGCCGGCACCATCGATTCCAGTCACCATAGCTTGCATAAACATCACCATTAGCTTCGCCTAGAACCCCTCTATGTTTTCTCTTTTGGTCGCATCGCGAGAACGGCCGCCGTTCGTTGCCGGCGCCGGCTCGGCCGCTGCTCTGTCTGCCTGGCTTCTCCGAGGCGCTGACGAATGAGCCCCATGTCATTAGACGCTGAGAACCTAATTTAGAGAAAGTTTAAATTTTGTAAGGTTTAAAATGTAAAATATGTTAGACTTACATGTGGGACCAAGAATCTATTAGTAAAAACTGTAAAACTCAAGGACTCTTAATGAATTTGGTTAAAACATGTGCTCGTACTAGGGACCTCGGGATCTATTCTCTAGAACCCTAGAGGCCTTTTTGCATATTAGTCTCTCACTGACAGGTGGACCCATCGCTTATAAAAATCTGAAAATGTAAAGAAAAATCATCTAAACATTTTATTTTCAACAGAAAAACACCTAAAGTTGCGAAATTCATATAAAATCAAATATAACTTATTTTGAGATGATTCCAGTTGCTATAGATTCACAAAGTTATGAAATTTAATTTAGAAACATAAAACTTGACACTCACTGTTTAAACTTTGCCTCAAAAATTTGACTAGGATAAATCATACATAAAACAAACACAAACTTATAAAATGCATAGAAAATTCAGTTTAACTTATTTTAGAATAAACTCTACAGATTCATCATCTTGCACTCTCTGATTAGGTGAAATAAAAGGTAAATACTTACTTTGTAAGAAATGCCTCTAAAGCTATTATTTTTAAAATGACTAGTTTTAGGTAAGCTAAACTTTAGAAATTCATATAAAATTTAACTTATCTTCAATTTGGGTAAACTTAAGTTCGGTAGGATCACCAAAACATGTATTTCCAGGTTATAAAAATAAAACTATATACTTATTGTGTAGTAAAAGCCTCAAAATATTCATGTAAGGATTTACTAACATAGAGCAGCCTTTAATTTGTAAAATTTGTAGAAAATTCATTTTTTGTCCAAATGAAATGAACCAAGTTTCTATAGAATCAGAAAATATTGAACTTCAACATAGTAAAATAAAATATGACACCTTTTGTATATGTTTTAGCTCTAATCTTTAAATAGATAACCTAGGAGTTAATCACCTAGTGATAGTTAAGTAAAATAAATGTGTAGAGGTATTTAAAATACACTCTAGCTATGAACAAACCAAAATAAAACTTGTTAGAACCAAGCCATAGTTCCATCCCCATTCACCAAAACTTAGAGGAACTTAGCTCATATGATAATTCCTAGGTTGATATTTATAAAGTCATCCATATAGAACCCCTCTAGATTATAAAATATGAACTAAAATGATAAGGGCCCTCTAGTTAACAAAATTATTTGCTTCATTCATCACAAACAAAGTAGAATAAATTCTGAACCTCAAATACCAAAGGCCTGTGCATATAGGATACTATACACCTATAATACGTTATAACTTGTAAAATGCATAAAGAATTTATAATAACTCTAAAAATTGTGAAACCAAATGTGTTAGTCTTAGAAAACACATCTCTATACCCCTGAGAAGTCAAATATAATAAAAACCACTGTGCAAAAATATTTTATAGCACTATCTAAACCTATACTACTATATACCGACATAACTTCTAAAAATTCATAATTCACAAATAAAAAGTGATAAAATGGAAATTCTTCCACCTAAATTCATTTTATACCAGTACCAACTCACAGTGCACAAATCATGCATTTTTAGAGCATTTTGGATTTTTACCTGTTTCGGAGTTTAAATGCATAACGTGTCCTTTATTTAGATAATTGCATAATCGGTGAAGGAGTAGATTAGGTACTAACATTTCTCAATATCAAGGCAAGTTTTCTCCTCCCATCCTTTGAATACATTGAATCCCATGATTTGAGGAATGAAAATATTTGTTTGCAAAGTTGCATGTGAACTTAGACTATATCGGTATTTAAAATTTGGAATAAGTTAGTTATGACCTATTTGCTGCATTCCCTACCTTGAATAATTGTGATCCTTGCTGATTGAACCACTAGGAATGGTTAGAGTACACTCTTTGTGCTCAATTGGGTTTATATATGCTCTATGTGCAACTACTTGCTTAGCCATGCTTAGAAATATGCAAATGCTCATACCCTCTATGATTAAAATGTGATTTTGGACACATGAACCTTTACTGGAATAAAATGAATGTGATGGGTATTTGTAAACTAAAATGTGTAAAATGTGATTTTAGACTTGGGCGGCAAGTGGTGTGCATATGGTGTTAGTTGTATACCGATAGGGGGAGTGTTTGCCCAAGTCCATAAGGACATAACTTGTGTCACCAACTTAAAGTTATTCGTACATCCACATGTGCTAGTATAGGATGGCCTAAGCTGATTAATCTATTTAGAACTAGCTTTGTATTCTGGTGGCCGGTGTGTATGAGTTCGAATAATTCAGAGGAGCTTCCTATTTACCCGAAGTGGTAGTTTAGGTAACTAAGCGTGTCCAATACAACGGTATTGTGCCACGTGGTGGATTCTCGTTGTGTCCGCCACCACGGCATTAAGTTTAAGGCGTGGGCTCGCCACTTAACGGTTCTAGACATATTCCAAGTATGCCTAGGATGGAAGAACACGTATCGTGCTGGTGCAAGGCTAGGCTCTAAGTAATGTAAAGGCTTCGTTATGACCTCTAGACCGCTCTCAATGTGTAGAGTGTGGTAGTGCTTTGGCCAACACAAGACAAACTAGAGTGTTCATATCATGTGGGTAAAACTGTACAAACTTTGCAGAGTTCTAAAAACTAATCGATTAGCCGTGCTCACAGTCATGAGTGCTTTGGTGAAGTGTCATGGGTATAGACTCTATGTTTTAAAATGTGAACATGTGACTAGGTTTGAAATTGATAAAATGTGTTGAGTTGTGTGAGTGTGATGATATATTATGACTTGTTGTGAAAGATGACATCAAGAGATTGATTATGATGGAAATATGATGAACTTAATGTTAAAACTTAAAACATGTCTTTGTTAATTGAAGCATCAACTCTTTTACAAAAGAATTGCGAAACAAAATTTGCTTTATGCTAAAATTGAACTACATATTGCCTTCCTTTGAATATATGCCTTACATGTAGTATATTAGGATTGACTTGTGCTTACATGTTTAATGTACTGACTCTTGCTGTTGATATAACCTTTTGTTTGCAGGTTTAGACTTAGTCTTTGAGTGATGCGGGTTTCGATTGCTTTTTTTAGGATGAGAACTTAACGGGGGTAAACCCCTAGTCGGTGTACTTGTGATTGGGTAGTCAAGCTTCCGCTGTTGTTTAATATTTATTTGGTCGGTCGGTCTAGATAAGCCAGGTCGTTGGACGGAAGCGCTATCTACGGTTTATCCGGAGGGAACAACGCTGATTTGGCTCTACGGCGAGTCGGAGGCAACGATGCAATCCATCAGGCGTGTGGCATCGTCTTGTACCCTGCCGTCGTCTAAGGATCCCATGGAAACGCCATCAGGCAGCAGGACATCCATCGCACCCCTTCCGTGGAGGCAAGGGTATATATGATGAGTCCTCCCGCTACACCAGATCAAAAATGCCCATCCAGGCCAGCGGCTATCGATCGTCACGATTGTGAGTATCCATAACCATTTTTCCAATCCAAGAAGGTTTGTTATTTAATTTCGTCATCACTTACGATTTGATTTCAGATTGTCTCAAGCAAAGGCAGCGGCGGCGAGGCGGCGAAAATCGCAGGTGCACGACAGCAGATCGGTGCGGCAAGCCCTTGTTCTTTTTCTAGTTAGATCATCCCTCTTGTTTTCTTGTTAGATCTGCTTCTATTACTTATTGCCGATGAGGATGTTCTCCATGAGACCATGAATGATTAAGCCCCCATGAGAAACTAATTTCTTTGGTGTATGCAGATGCCATGCGAGGACGCATGCATGCATGGTGACTGACGAACCACAGACCAGCGTCGGCTGCAGCACATTGTGCATACGTCTACAGGAGTCTGCCAAAAGTAGCAGGCGATCATGCAGATGCAGCACATATACATCTTTCTTGAATGTTTCTCTGTATTTTCGCCTAGTTGATTCTGAATCTTATGAGCACGAGCTCATATATATACGTCTTGTTTCACTTCTGTTTTTTGCTCATATATATACCTTTTGTTTCACTTCTGTTTTTTTTTTTTAAAATATGGATGAATTTTTGTATCGTGCATACTTCTGAATTTTGCACGTGAAAAGCATATGTATATATCCAGCTTCCATGGATAGCAATATATATACAACTTATCTAAGAAATAGTGGTATATGCTTATTTATATACTGAGCGAAAAAAAAGTAGTATATGTAGTATATATATACTGAGCAAACAAAAAGGCAGTACCCTCCTTTAGCGAGGATGATGCATGCAGTATATACTGACCAAACATAATTAGTATATGCAGTATATACTGATAGAAAATTAAGTAGTATATGCAGTATATATATACTACTGGTCTGAAATAAATGGTATATACTAGTAGCCCAGGAGTAGATCTACTCTAAACCCAGGAGTAGATCTGAGTATATTTATACCTCTAGAGGTATAAATATAATAGTCTTGAAGATCCTGTCATTACAGCTGCAGCACATGGTGCATAGGCTGCCAAAAAAGAGGCGACACCTAATGCATTTGTTCGAACCTCCCAGATAACTGAATATAGATTCTGAATTTTTCAGAAGCATATACATGCATCTACCTCTTGTTTCTTTTTCTCTATTTTTCGTTCGCTTGTGAGCATGCATGAGATCATATATATACCTCTTGTTTTTTTATTTACGAAGAATTTTGTATCATACTTCTGAATTTTGCTCGTGAAAAAGCATATTATACTACACACGTGAAAAGAGATATATGGCTTATCTAAGTAATAGTGGTATATACTACTAAATCTAAGAAATAGTGTATATACTTATTTAAGCAGTATATGCACCATATACTGAAGAAACAAAAAGAGTAAGAGTAGTATATGCAGATACTGAGCAAACAAGAAAGCATAACAAAAAAGTAGTACTATAGCAGCATATACTGGCCAAACTAAAAAAAAAGTATATGCTCCTTCAATACTAATGTAGTATATACTGGCTAGAAATTTCAAGAAAATAGTATATACTGTTCCAAGGTATAAGTAGCGCATATACTTATAAGAAAACAGTATATACTGTTCCAATAAACAGTATATACTTATAAGAGTATGCAAACATACTATTTACTACGTTGCTATAATAGAGTATGCAGAAAGCAGTACATATGTACATTCATATATATTCTTTGTGAAATAAATCGGTACATACTCTTTCGGAGAATAAATCAGTATATACTGAACAAGAAAAAAAGTAGTATATGCTGCTCTAATTAACTAAAATGAGTAAAGTTTATACTACTACTAAGTAGGAAAAAAAAGTATATACTAAAATGTTTATAATCGGATTTTTCTAATCAGTTTGCACGGTAGAAGATCCATGTCTTTAGAGGATGGTTAGGTACGTTCATTGTTCAAATTTGATGCACCCCGGTTCAATTGTGCACCAAATGTGGTGTGTATACCTGTGCATGCATGCATCATGCAGCGATTAGTGGAAATTAAAATTTTTATTTTTCCCCAGCAATTTAATTGGATGCTAATGGGTTATCCACTAAGGAGAGGGAGTATGTACTCCCGGGAGTACAAAACATTGATCCTATATATATTAAATTATATATATATATATATAACTAATATAACTATTAGTATTTTTCCGGTCGTCACATGATTTTCGTCCATATGCACGAATTTTCACCTGTCCGTGCAATCCGTCCCTCCCCGAGTCCGAGTCTGTCTTAAAAAAAAATCCCCAAGATAGATTCCTAAATCAATTAATCAACCAGACAACCAAAAACAACACGAAAATACCAAATTTAATCTTGACCTCATGAATTTGATCCCCACAATAAACCTAATACGCATGTATTTCCTCCCTCCCAATCTGATCCGGCAATACAGAAAGTCAAACAAAGGCTGATTGCGCCATGATTTGACAATGTCTGACACATGAATACAAATATAGTATAACAAAATCAATTATATAGATTACGTGAAAATTGTATGACAAATTTTTTAAGCCTGATTGCGCCATGATTTGACAATGTGGTACTACAGAAAATATTTGCTAATGACGGATTAATTAGGCTTAATAAATTCATCTCGCAGTTTCCTGGCAGAATTTGTAATTTGTTTTGTTATTAGACTACGTTTAATACTTTAAATGTATGTCCGTATATCTAATGTGATAATCAAACCTAAAAATTTTCCCCAACTAAATAAGGCCTAAGACTCTGTTTGGTTTTTTAGGTGCCAGTAATATAATATAGGGACTGCCTATACATCATGCGATAGATTTTCTAGCCTCCTATCATGCAAATTTTTCAAGCCATAGGATAAATTTAATCTCATCTATTTAAATTTAGGGAGTAACTATTAAAAAAAAAGTTGGCATGTATTTACATTGCAAGTTCCTAAAATTACATATGTAATTTTAGTATATTTACGATGTAAGTAATAAAATTACATATATAATTATAATGTAAGCACGATGTAATTAGTAAGCGTGGATCATAAGCAAAGTAGCAGTAGAAAACACCGCTCAAATGCAAGGAAAAAAAGCAGACGTGTGTTTCGAAATTGAACGGTAAATATGTGAGACCCACAGAACGCAACAACAAAAGCTCGGTCCATCTCAAAGTCCACAGCCGTGCATGACTTTGCTCAATCCAAATGCAGCACGAATTGTAAACAGAGATGAATGGTCAAAAAAGTGAAAGATTTAGCACCCTATTTTCTGTCAACAGAGCACTAGCAATTCCGTATAATATATTATAGTTTTCGATTTTAAATTAACTGACACCTATTATAATATTTTATAAATGTTGGTTTTTTAAAACAACGGCACCTCTTATCTTATCTTAATTTTAATTAAAAGTTCCATTATTTTTCCTTTCGTCACCTTGTCCGTTAACGCGTTAAATTTTTGTTAGTGTCCTAAAAAAATCCCTCGTCCACAACATCCGAGATGAGACGTACAAGACAAAAAAAATCATCCAGAGTCCGCAGCAACAACCAAATGCACGAGCGATTCAGTGAAAATTCATTGCAAACATAGATACAAAATCTAATAGGACAATCAAGTGAAAGAGGAAAAAAAATAAAAACATCACCGAAAGCCGCCACCACCTTCGTAGCCGTCGGATCCAACGCGGGAAGCAGCTGCTGCTGCCGCCACACACGTAGCCGTCGGTGCCGCCGGATCCGCCGTGGGAACCGCCGCCGCCGTTGTTGCCGTCGGCGGATCGGGCCGTGATAAGTCGTCAGCACCGTCGTCACCGTCGGATCCACTGCGGGAAGCCGCCGCCACCGCCGGATTGGGACGCGGGAAGCGGTCGGCGCCGTTGGTGTCGCCGGATCTAGCCGCGGGAAGCCGCCACACTATAGAGGAGCCATCAAGAGGGGAGGAGAGGGGGGAGGGAGTAGCGGAGAGGGGGCGGCAGAGGAGGAGAGGCGCCACTGGTCGGGAAAGGGGAAGAGAGGGGGAGAGGCGCCGCCAGGAGGGGAGGGGTGGGGAGCGGCGGAGAGGGGACGGTGGAGGAGGAGCGGCGCCACCGGTTAGGAGAGGGGAGGGGAGGGGGAGAGGCGTCGCTGGTCGGGAGAGGGGAGGGGAGGGGGAGAGCCGAGCGGAAGGTGGAGCTCGTGGTCGGGTGTAGGTGTGGATAGGGTTAGGGTGTTGATGGATTTAGAATCAATCTGAGCCGTCCATCAAAACGAATGGCTCATATCGATCCCGCGTCAGGCCGGCCTCCATATTGGGCCACAACACCACGCGCGCTTCATGTGTTGGACGCGCAATAGTAGTCCGATAGGGTCTAATGGGCCTTTTTTTTACAACTTTTTTATTTCTATAAGGAATTTTTTTTGAAGGGCTCATATCGTAAAAACTAAATCCTAATGATCTATTATTTTTATATTTGTTATAATTTTAGTTTACCTGTTGCAACGTACGGGTATTTACTTATTAAAATTGTTTAAATAATAAAACAAATTCTTGACCTATCCCTTCGCTCTTGTTTTTTATTATTTTTCCCTCATTGTCTAATCTTCTTTCATTTTTTATGTCTACCTCAAATACAATTTGTAAATAAAAAACAATACTCACTCTCACAAAATTAATAAGATTTATTTTTATGATTTGTTAAACTCCACACATTTTCCTCATATAACAAGTATATTCCCACAAATGTAAAGTGGGTATAGTTTAACCGGATAGGTTTCTTATGGTGGAACCAGTCAACCTGGATTCAAATATTTGATTTGACACGAGTGCTCGAGGCATTCGTTGTAACTTCGTCAATCTCAATGCTCACGTCGTGAGCGTGTTTTATACTATGTGTTTCTAAAAAAATTTATATTCTCGCAATTCAAAATGCATTGAGTACAAATATTCCACTCGTATTTTATTACACTTACCTACATAAAAAAAAATATTTCCGTTCATGATATAAATTTCCATCCGTCGCCTTTTGGGCAAAGATAATTGCATTGTTCGTCCATCCATTTTCTCTGATGCTACAAATCATTCAAACTAAACATCATATATATTCCGCAAATATATAGCAGATTATTTATCCAAAAACAAACAATTTTTTTAGCAGATTAGTTGTCTAAACCAAACAACACTTTTTTGTCATTGTACACACTCCGTAATCACCCGGTGCAACGCACGGGTACTTTTGCTAGTATATATATTATATATATATATATATATATAATATATAATATACATAATATATGCTGAGTGTCAGGGTTATGGATACCACATATCTAATAGTAGTTGACTAAATCTCGGCAGGGCCCACCACATACCATGTCTTATATGGAAACTAACCTCGAGGGAGTTCCGGATAAGGAAAGAAAACCAGAGTTCTACATGGAAACGACAAGGACTAATCGGATTGTATCCATATTGGTTTCCCTAGTTGTACTTGGACAAGGGGACACATATGGGTATAAATACAATGCCCCCTAGGAGGAGAGGGGACACACACAATCAACACCCACCATAGACGGAAAAACATACAAGCCAACATACGCCAAGACAAGACGCCGGATATCGACTTCAGGGATAGGCACGACTAGTCCCCTACGGTGTCTCTGAATACTGTTAGGAGAGACGAAAGCGCTATCTCTGATCTCGCCGGGCACGGATTCGAGGAGGAAAACTACCCTATTGTCGACTACGAGTCAGACCTTCAGACCGCCATGTCGACAACAGTTAGATAGGCTACCCCAAATATTGTACTGGTGTGATTATGGTGAATAAGAGCAATATCGGCTTCGGCCAACAGGATGTAGGGTTACTACCTGACAATTCAGGGGCCCGAACCTGTATAAAAATCCTCGTCTCCGTCTCTTTTACCTTAGTCTGGCGTATATCCTAGTACCAACGATCTCCATACTATGCAAATACCGGAATCGTGACATCAAACGTCGACAGTGACGCGCCAGGTAGGGGCATTTTGGTGCTTCAGGATTTTGATGAGATGGGTTCAAAAGATGGATTCTCCAACAAGAAACTACTCGACGACTTCGGCTGTGGGGAGATCTAACCCGACCGGAGTACGTCTTCCGATGAAATCGGAATCATCGTCATCAACTATTCGATCCGGCGAGATCGACCAAGCTTCAATATGTCTCTACCGCGGAGAATAATGGTTTAATGTCGTCGATCGTGAGGCCTCGGCCCGATTGATTACTTTGAAACCACGTCGCCGCCACAGAGGATGCCAATTCAATGTGGGTTACAGGTCAGTCCGACATCAAAACCAACACTGGTGGAAAAACCCTTTTTAATCCCGGTTCACAACCCCCCTATAGTCTCGGTTATGCAACCGGGACTACGAATCCGGGACTAAAAATACTTATTTTTAGTCCCGGTTGAAATAACCGGGATTAAAAAAGTATCTTTAGTCCCGGTTGGAGTTACCAACCGGGACTAAAGATTTAGTTCCGGTTGGAGTTCTGAACCGGGACTAATGCTCTTTTTTCTTTTTTTTTTTTTGGTTTCCTGCTGCTTGCATGATTTCGAGCCCCACGAATCTCCACAAATCATTCGAACACCACGTATCATTCAAAAAATCCCCAAATACATCAAGCTGCATTTTCTATCCCCAAATACATCACAAATCATTCACAAAATCACAAATCATCTCCACAAATTCATTCACACATCACATATCACACAGATCAGAAAAATAAATCCACATCGCACAGATCAGAAAAAGAAACCACATCGCACAGATCAACTGCACACATCACATAGATCAGGAAAAAACCACATCGCAGAGATCGGGCGCCGGCCGTCCGCCACCTCGCCGGCCTCCCGCCCGCCACCTCGCCGGCCTCCCGCCCGGCTGCCTCGGGCTCTATCGCCGCCCGGGGAGCGTCGCCGCCCGCCGTCAGCCGCCTATGCGGCCGGTGCCCGCCTGCT
Organism: Oryza meridionalis; assembly: GCA_000338895.3. NCBI lineage: Eukaryota > Viridiplantae > Streptophyta > Magnoliopsida > Poales > Poaceae > Oryza > Oryza meridionalis. The sequence continues at coordinate 15,737,799 of CM002535.2, read as the reverse complement.
GCCGCCTCAGGCTCCGCCGCCCCGCCCGAGGAGCTCCGCCGCCTCGCCGACCTCGCTGGCCGCCTGCTCGGCCACCCGCTGCCGGCCTCGCAAGCCGCCTGCCTGGCCGCCGGCCTCGCCTACCTCGCAAGCCGCCGCCTCGGCCGCCCGCCGCCGGCCTCGCCTACCTCGCAAGCCGCCACCTCGGCCGGCTGCCTGCCCGGCCGCTCGCCTCGCCTGCCTCGCGGGCTGCCGCCTCGGCCGCCTGCCCGGCCCCCTGCCCGGCCGCCCGCCGCTCCACGCCCTCCCTACCGCCGCGCGCCGCCCGGCCTCACGTGGTAGGAGGAGGAGGAGGAAGAGAAGAGAAGGGAGAGGAATGGGAGAGGAGAAGGGATGGAGGAGGGATGGATAAGGATGGAAAAGGGATTAATGAGAGGGGAGGGGAAAGAAAGGGGGAGAGACCGAAGCGGCCAGGCAGGGCAGTGGCGCCAGCTCGGTTAATTTATCGGGACTAAAGATCCATTTTTAGTCCCGGTTGTTTATACCAACTGGGACTAAAAAAGAATTAGGGTCTAACTCGGTCCAATAACTTTTTGAACCGGGACTAAAAATGATCTTTAGTCCCGGTTGGTGTTACCAACCAGGGCTAAAGATCAAAATTTTTTTAACCGGGACTAAAAATAATCTTTAGTCCCGGTTCCTATTCGAACCGGAACTATTGTGGATTTTAGGTGACCGAGCAAAAGATGGTTTTTTCACCAGTGCAACAACGCGGAGGCTTCGAGCAGATTATGCCCTCGGGTCATCACCACGTCGTGCGCCAGTCACAGGGAGAGCTACTTCTGAATCATGTGTCCGCCTTCCGATCGTCTTCGTATTGGTCAATGAAACGGAATAATACATGATACGGAGGATTACAGGCCCAGCCGCCATGTGCATGACACGTGTGGTTATTAGACCGAGCAGTGGTCAGGACTCATCAAGTTTACTCGGCGATTGGTCATCGGTCAATGTCTGTACCCATACATATATGTGGCATGTCCTTTGCTACGTGTGAATGGAGGTCTGCTTAGAAAGTCTCAAGCCCAATCATCTTCCATAATTACAGATCGATACAGGTAATTGGTGGATCAATTATTTTAATTGATCTACTAATTTTTAGATACATCCGGTATATATCTACACAGGTACGCAATATTTTATATGTAATTTATCGTACCTATTTTTCCAATTTATACGATATTGTCAGATCAGTAATTTATTATGTCTACCTAGAGCATGTTTTTTATACAATATCTATTGTGCAAGTGTCCCCGATATTAAATCGACTACGGTATAACGCTGGGGGCTCGCTCTATTTTCTTCTGTATAAATCATGCTTGTTACGGTGTATATAATGCCTGATATTTAATCTGCTCGTTATATCCTGATAATACTAGAAAATCCATGCAGTTTTTCGAATACATACTCGATATTATCTGCTATATGTCTTGCCTTCTAGAAAACATTTTTCAGGAACAGTTGAGCACTCGAGTAGGTTGTGGTCGAGTACACCGTATTATCGAGAACGGTCTCAACAAATGCAGAGTCGTCGCGCCCAACCTACCAACTAAGACCGACAACCTATCTCATAGCACCGGCCATGGCTGGACTACTCGAGAAAAGGTTGTTAACGGACAATTCCTCGCGAACACCGTCGGCTTGATCACCCGACATGATTGTGAACGGACATCCGGATATGCTACAAGTTGGGTGTGTGAGTCACGCTAGCCACATGAGACGCACATAATAAACCAACTCTAGCACCTCTGTTGGTGTCCGAGAGATAACTCTACACATTCGCTGGTCCTCGAACCAGTGCGTAGCAATCTCTCGCACCGCAACCTCCATTGGTGTCCGAGAGATAACTCTACACGTTCGTTAGTCCTCGAACCAGTGCGTAGCAATCTCTCACACCGCAACTTCCATTGGTGTTCGAGAGATGATTCTACTCGCTCGCTGGTTCTCCAACCAGTACTTAGCAATCTCTCGCACCGCAACCTCCATTAGTGTTCGAGAGATGATTCTACACGTTCGCTGGTCCTCGAACCAGTGCGTAGCAATCTCTCGCACCGCAACTTCCATTGGTGTTCGAGAGATGATTCTACTCGCTCGCTGGTTCTCCAACCAGTACTTAGCAATCTCTCGCACCGCAACCTCCATTAGTGTTCGAGAGATGATTCTACACATTCGCTGGTCCTCGAACCAGTACGTTGCACTCTCTCGCACTGCAACCTCCATTGGTGTTCGAGAGATAATTCTACACGTTCGCTGGTCCTCGAACCAGTACGTAGCACTCTCTCGCACCACAACCTCTATTGGTGTTCGAGAGATGATTCTACTCGCTCGCTGGTGCTCGAACCAGTACGTAGCAATCTCCCGCACCGCAACTTCCATTGGTGTTCGAGAGATAATTCTACACGTTCGCTGGTCCTAGAACCAGTACGTAGCAATCTCTCGCACCGCAACCTCCATTGGTGTTCGAGAGATAATTCTACACGTTCGCTGGTCCTCGAACCAGTACGTAGCACTCTCTCGCACCGCAACCTCCATTGGTGTTCGAGAGATAATTCTACTCGTTCGCTGGTCGTCGAACTAGTACGTAGCAATCTCTCGCACCGCAACCTCAGATGGTCGAGGTATGACTACAGCAATAACACAAGCGGTCCTCGCACCACGACTTCAAATGATCGAGAGACACCTACTCACTGGTCCTCAACCAGTCAATTGTAGCGATCTCTCGTACATTTACTTCTAGTGGTTGAGTTACGACTACTACCTAGTTCTCGACCAGAAGTGTAGCGATTCTCCCACTATTTCCACTTTAAGTGGTCGGGTTACGACTACTACCTGGTCCTCGACCAGAGGTGTAGCGATTCTCCCATTACCTCTACTCCAACAGAGTTGATATCAGGTGCACAATATCGCCAAGTGTTTTGCCCAGAGATCCCTTACCACAAAAGACACCTAGCGTTGAAACCTATCCTAATGTCCCTTTACGTCGTCTTGACAAAGCCTCTGAGGAACCTAAGGGAACTTCAGCTGGGGACGCCCAGAGCAGATAAGGCTTTGTCGGATCCTTCAGAGACGAAAGACCATGTAAGATCTGGTCGTGTAAGAGTTCTCGCCGTGCGTATTAACCAAGCCGTGTAATCGGAAATGGATTTTCCAACTTCACGGCTGGGGGCTAGGATCAGTACTTGTTCAACTAAGGCAGGTCAAAGGTCCAAGAGCCTTATCATCCGAGAACGATTCTCCGACGACAAGGCGGGGGGCTAGGGAGAGTGTATAACTCAACAAACTGACTGGTCGAAGTCGGTAAAAGAGTGGACGCTCATATACAAAACATTGGTTTGTAAACCTAATTCATTTTCAGTTTCCCATACATTCTATAACATGTTACCCTTTGAGCACTCGCTCGGGGGCTATTTTTATCTAATGTTCTTTTCTGAGTGTTGATTTCAGGAAAATTCTATTCAACATTGTCGAAGACTTTATGTCTCTATGGTTCTACACCAAGATCGACTAAGGCGAGTATGACAAATGTTGACAAGGCTCCGTCGCAGACTCTGCGCCTTCTTGATCACTCGAGAACGGTTGGTGGATATCGACAAGGAATACGAAATGAAGAGATGGTATACCCGCCGAGATAAAATTTCTTGACTTCAATCCAAATTCTCGATTACAGCAAGACAGGAGATTTAGTCATATGCTCTGTACTTTCTTGGTTGACGTCGGAGATTGACTCAAACTAACCCTTTAGGTGCCCGCACGAGGCTGATAAAAGAAGTCTAACGTTATCTCTGAACTCACCGAGAACGGTCACGTGAGCTCGATAACAGTTCCTCCAAGGTCTACGGTTGAGAATATGAACTCGCTCATTTGCATTGAAGTCGGGGGCTACTGTCAGGGTTATGGATACCACATACATAATAGTAGTTGACTAAATATCGACAGGGCCCACCACATACCATGTCTTATACGGAAACTGATCTCGAGGGAGTTCCGGATAAGGAAAGAAAACCAGAGTTCTACATAGAAACGACAAGGACTAATCGAATTGTATCCATATTGGTTTCCCTAGTTCTACTTGGACAAGGGGACACATATGGGTATAAATACAAGGCCCCCTAGGAGGAGAGGGGACACACACGATCAACACCCACCATAGACAGAACAACATACAAGCCAACATACGCCAAGACAAGACGCCGGATATCGACTTCAGGGATAGGCACGGCTAGTCCCCTACGGTGTCTCCGGATACTGTTAGGAGAGACGAAAGCGCTATCTCTGATCTCGCCGGCACGGATTTGAGGAGGAAAACTACCCTGTTGTCGACTACGAGTCAGACCTTCAGACCGCCATGTCGACAACAGTTAGATAGGCTACCCCAAATATTGTACTGGTGTGATTATGGTGAATAAGAGCAATATCGGCTTCGGCCAACAGGATGTAGGGTTACTACCTGACAATTCAGGGGCCCGAACCTGTATAAAAATCCTCGTCTCCGTCTCTTTTACCTTAGTCTGGCGTATATCCTAGTACCAACGATCTCCATACTATGCAAATACCGGAATCGTGACATCAAACGTCGACACTCAGTATATACAATCTGAAGTATATTGGTGTTACGTACGCGTGTATATGTCAAGCTGTGTACCTAAAACTTGGAAAGTGACCCGCAGGGCATATTTTGTGACTCAAATAGCTAAATTAATGGTGTCATGAATGGAATAATTTGGTAGATACATTACCATAAAAATGTGCTGCGATATATAGTATCCATGTTTCCAAATAATTAGTTTCCATGTTTTCAAATACGAAGGATCAATATTTAGTATTACATACCTAGTTGGCAAAAAAAAGTCCAATTTTCCATATGATTAGTTTCCATTTTTCACCATTATATTACCATATATTCAAACCTCACCGTGCAATCACGTAACTTTCCATATTTACAAGATATTATTTCAAATTTCACAGGCAATTAATGTTTCCATTTTTGAAATGTACACGCAATTATGGAAATTCTCTCATCCGCACTGCATGCATGCATATATAAATGTATTACTTCCTTTTTTAATCTATTCAAATCTATTGAATCCATTCACTATTAAAACCTGCACTCTAAACGGGTCTATACCCATTATGCTCATACACTCAATTGATCAAACCGATCAGCAACCATCCAACGGCTCCCAACATTGGAGCCCATACTCCATAGAGTCTCTTGCAAGAATTGGATGTAACTTTTTCTGTCAATATTCGTGGATATATCTCTATATACGATTTCCGGGTCCAAGACCCGGCTTGAGATTGGGCCACGTGGCGCTACCAGCATCCAGGATTGCCTCCCCTAACATCGTGCCACGTGGCCCTCCTCTTCCGCTGCTCCGCCCAGTCCAAAAAAAAAATTCAGGCGTAGCGATCGAGCATTCGAGAGAAATCGTCACCAGGGAGAAACCGTCAGTGCCAGCATCCCCTTTCACCCCCGCCGCCGATCTCCACCAGTCCATCACTGCCGAATCAAGAACAGCAGATTGCATGCATCGAGCTCATCCACCCCGCATCAATCCCAATCCCAAATCAAACAACATCATAGGAAACATTGAAAAACATCACAGAAATCATTCACTAAAACATCACACAAGAATATCTAAAATCTAAATAATCGTCTCGCCACCGGGCAGCCACCGCTTCCCGCCGCCACGCCGCCACCGCCTCCCCTCTTGCTGCCGGATCTGGCGGAGGGGATGGCGCCGCAACCGGGCCGTCGACGCCTCCGCCGGATCAGAAGAGAGGGGAAGGGGACGAGAAGGAGAGGGAGTGAAAGGGCGCGCCGCTGCCATGGGGCACGGACCCGGATCCGCGCGCTCGAGTGGCCGTCGCCGCCGGATCCGCGCGCAACAGTGGCCGCTGCCGCCGGATCCGTGCTCGCGAGCGGCCGCAGCCGCTGCCACCACCTCCTCCATCCGAGGCCGCAGTCAGCCCCACCACGCCGTCCCGGCCTCCACATCGCACTGAGCCGCCGCACGGCTCGTCCTCAACGTCGCCCGGCCACGACGTCTACGGCCAGCCGCAACGCCTCACCGGCCTTCACACCCGCCGCGCCGCCGCCGCCCGTCTGGCCTCTGCACTCGCTGGCGCCATCAGGGGAGGAAGGGGAAAGAAAAAGAAAGAGAAGGAAGGAAAGAAAGATAAGGAAGAAGGAAAGAAGAGTAGAGAAGGAGAAAATCTCCATATATTTTGCAAAATGGCCCGTGTGGTTTTCGAAAATTAATCGCATATTCCTCTGTATTGGAAACTTTGCGTTTCAAACCTTGACATTTCTAGAAAATATATAAATGGCCCTCTGTATTTGGAATATTTGTTTGAATGACATTGTAAATTTGTAAAATACACTTAAATTATATTTCAGATATTTATGATTGTAAAATTTATTAATCGCATTTATGATTATTGATTATTTGTAATGCTTTTATTTTTTTAATTAATATTGCGGTAATATATATATAATTACGTAAAATATATTGGAATTATTTGCGGGAATTTTAACCAAGATGACTGATATCGCGAACTAGAAGTTTGTTGAATCTATAGTATATCAGACATATACATTCAATATCAAAATTATAATGGACCTAGAAGCTCAATCATATCATCAAACCAAGTGTTCTGTTCACTAACTCGATGTAATTGAGCAAGCACTTCTATCTTTCTATCTCTTGTCGTTACGTCCAAGCTACTCTGATGAATGAGTATGCTAAGTGGATAGCAGTTTTTGAATATTATGGTGCACCCTATCACTCATAGAACAAGAACAATGAGAAATCATGAGTATTTTCGACTATGATTCACTGAGCAAATAACCTATATAGTATGGTAGTACGGTGCACCAAATACTGTAGAAACTCTCAATGATTCTACCCGAACTCGACGAAAGTCACACGCAAATATCACTAGGATTACATGTACTTCTTTTTTGCAATTATTGTTTTATGCAACATATTTTAATTATAGAATTAAATTTGCAATTCTTAGCTTTTATACAATATATTTTGTAACATATTTTAAAAACATGATTAGATTTAACCAAATAATTGTAGTTTTGTGACATTTAATATAAATACAATCATTATATTACGTATATACAACTATTATACTTTTTTATTAATTAATGTAACAATTTCTATGCGATCAAAGCAAATACCGTATTATTTTCAAGCTATCTTTATAATAAAATAGATATAGATTGTTTTCACCTGTTGAAACGAGGAATAAAATGAAACGTGGATAGAAAAAAAAACAGCAAGAGAGGTGCCTTTTGCTTGATAGGTTGCCCGCAACTAATTTTATCAAGTTCAAATTTTGATCTGCCATGAGGCAATGGGCATCAAATTAAAATTTTCTATATAATTCATGTACATATATCAAACTAAAATTGTGCTAAATGATATGCGTACGCACCTCTAATGGGTAAATTATGATTTTTACACACCCTGGGTAAAAATTATGCAGACGATAAAAAAAAATGTCCAGTTCTACCAAAACAATTTTGCTGAACTTTTTCATTTCAAAAAATTTAAATTTACAAATAGGCCCTCGGTTTGGAGTATTTATAAATGGCTCTAAGATAAAACTTATTAATAAGTAGGCTATTTTTTTTATAAGTTGGACAAGTAATTTTGTTATGTAATTCATGTGCATATATCAAACTAAATTTTGCTATGTCGTGTGCATATGAAACTCTATTGGGTAAATTATGATGTTTCCACATACCCTCTCTAGAGATAGAGATATACACTAAATATTATGTAAAGGAAAAAATATTCAGATTTGTGATTTTTTTTACAAAAATACATCAAATTTCCTTATGATATTTGGAAATATTTTAATCTTCGATAAGTTAGTACAAAACTAAACTCTCTATCCTAAATAAATTTTACGAGAATTGAACTAGCCGTTCTGACAATTGTGTAAAATTATTGTGTTCTAAATAAACCAGAAAATATGTACAATCTATTTTCCATGAGTTTTAAAAACAAATAAAATTGACAAAATTGAAAATTGTAGAAAAACTAGAAAACTAATAAATATATGTTCTAAATAAGTCATAAGTGTTATATACACGTTATAAAAGTAATAAACGCGCCAACTGCCGCGCCATTTTCTAATTATTTGCCTAATTTCGAATCTGTATGAGAAAGTTATACCTATTTTAAGAAATGACACCCGAATGACGCCTATTTTCGATAGAGATTTAGAAAATTCTACGAGTCACATATTTCATTTATTTGAGTTTATTTTTTTTATGGTTAGTTCTTGTGTGCTCATAAGTGTGAAAAAAATAAAAATAAAAATGTTGGACATCTCTCTCCTCTACGCTATAGAGGAGAAGAGAAAAAAAATGGCGCCGGGGAGGGGGGCGGCGCCAGCCACACTGATGCCCTCCCCCTGCCACCTCAGCACCGCCCCACCACGTCAGCACAAGGACGGCGCCAGAGTGGCTGGCACCTCAAAAAGAACTATTTTTAGGATAAGTTTTTTCAGAAGTCTATTTACGAAATAAGTTTTTAAAAAAGGCCAAATTGTGAAAAATCCAGCAAAACCTCCCGTTTCCGTTCGGATCCATACAGTTTTCTCCCAAAACGTACGCGTGTTACAGTGCAGTGTAACAGATTTTGCCCGAAACTGAAGCTCCACCACCGTTTCCCCCACAGATCTCACTCCTCGCTGCTCCCCCGCCATGGACGACGCCGCGAACCCCACCCCGACTTCCTCCTCCTCCTCCGCCGCCGCCGCAGCCGCGGCCGCCGCGGCGCAGCACCAGCAGCTTCAGCGCCAGATCTTCCTCATGCAGCAGGCCCAGGCGCAGTCGCAGGCGCAGGGGCACGCGCCGACGCCGCAGCAGCTGTCGCAGCAGGCCATGTCCCGCTTCCCCTCCAACATCGACGCCCACCTCCGCCCGCTCGGCCCCATCCGCTTCCAGCAGCCCCCGCAGCCGCAGCCGCAGCCGCCTCAGCCTCCGCCACAGCCGCAACCGCAGCAGCAGCAGCCGCACTCCGGGGCCCCGTCGCCGTCGCAGTCGCAGGCGTCCCCCCAGCAGCAGCAGCAGCAGGCGGCGGCTATGGCGGCGGCCGCGGCGAGGGTGCGGAGCCCCGAGGTGGAGATGGCGCTGCAGGACGCGATGCGGGTGTGCAACCCCGACATCAAGACGCCCTTCCAATCCATCGAGGACGCTGTCAACAGGTGGGGAATCGAACCAAATTTCTCTGCTTCTCTTTTTCTTCTTATATACGTTATCCACGATGTTGCCTGTAATCGTTAACTTGGGGTCCTTTAATTCTTAAACTGTACTGATTTAGGCTACGCGTTCCGGATGAATTTGTTGCCAATTCGGGCTTGAGGTTTGCCTGGATCGTTTCCCATTTATTGGGTTTCGATGATTAGAATTTGGGAGCGTCTTAGAAATTTTAACATTAATCTTCATTCCTTGCTAAACATATCAGACAAATTTGTCCCAAAAGGTGAATAGTAGGGGCATAAGGGGATTGGAGGATCAGGACAACATTTTGGCCTGGTTGAGGTCTGTCTTTTCTTTTCCACACAGCAGATTGTTAATGCTGTATGTGGTTCATGAGTGAAACTCGTGGTCCAATTTAGGACCAGTTTAGCACGAATTGCAGGTGACATACTTTTCGGCATATGTGCCTCTGGTTATTTTCTATTGATGGGGATTTTGTTTATTTAAGGTGACATACTTTTAGCTTTTGGTCATATACTAACCAGTAATTGCAAGCTGGTTTCTTTGTGTAGTAACTTGAGTGATTTTATGGATTGCTTTATCTTAGCAGATTGTTATCTTAGATGTTTTAACTCCAGTTATTCTTAACCCACATAAGATTTTTAACTGTTTTAGTCATTCTTAACTTCTTTTCCCTGCTCCATTCCATTTCAGTGACTGAAAAATTCTTGTTTCAGCATTTTGCTCAAAATGCTTAATGAGCATACAAGCAAAGAATGTAGTCAGAGCAACCAGAAGTTATGCAGCATAAACGAAGTTGAATAAACCAAACTGCATTCAGTATTCTTTAAGATAGCAAATTTTCCTCCTTGTTTCTATTCGGTGATAAATGCAAAGGTCCATAATACTTTTAATAGCTTTTCCAAATAATCGCTGTCCATGGTTGAGTGGAATAAATGGTATGCATCTGCTGTTAAGGTCAATACTTTATTTAGTAGTATTTTCTTTGGTAGTAGAAAACTCTTTTATTTTGCTCGGATCTTACTATATTGTATAATGATTTAGGTAGAACTATGGCAGGGCATACTGTATTGGGAACATTTATAGGAACCCTATTGCATTCCAAGAGATGTATGAGGCACAACGACCACCCTACAATGAGAGCTTCCTGTTCATTCTTTGCATGGAGCCTTGCGCACTAATATGTACTCCCTCCTGTCAAAAATAAGTTTTGGAAATTAACATGGTTTTCAAAATGCAACAATGACCACTAATTTCTTTTGCCACGTATTTATAAAACCTAACTCCATTACAAAAGTACTTTCTGTAACAAATCTACACATACAATTTTCATTTTTCTTGCTTACAATCCAAATATTTGAAAAGATATACATGTATGAAGTTTTGACTTAGGACATGTCCAAATTGACATATATTTTTCACTGGAAGGGGTATACCTTATATATCTTTGTATGATTTCTTAGAAAAATATGACTGCACCTATTAGTGCGAATATTTTCGTGAGAAAAAGAGTTGCTTCTGGGTGCTGGGGCCAATTTATGTACCAACAAGTTTGTTCTGTATGAAACTACTCTTTATGAGAAAAAATGGGAAAAAAGATTTTAATGTTAGGATGTCTGTGCAAAACTTATTAAGTATTATATAAATATGTTTTGAGAACAGAAATATTCTGTCTGTGGACAATAGGCCTAACTGCATACAATTACTACTTGAGTTCCTTCAAATTTTTAGTGCACATATTAACTAGATCTTTTTCTATTATCTTTTTATGGTATAGTTGGGCACACAGTATGCACGCTTCTAGATTTGTTTCCTTTTGATATATGTGGTTGCCTCTGGCATTCTAGGTGTCAAATTCACAGCAACCATTTTTCTTCCAGACCATAAAAAGCTTAATACATGGACCATAAGTTTAATAGTGTAACTTCTGAAAATTGGTTGGCTGCCTGCTACAGGAGTTCTATTTGTTACCTTGCATGATGGAAGGCAGATCATCCTAGTTTTGGTAGTTTTTCAATAACAGGGTTGTAATAATCTATTTTGTTAAATATAATTTGCGTTGTTTAAAAACAATGGGAATTACAGGGTGGCATATTTCCAATTTTAAGAATCTGGGTGGCATGAAACGCCGTGTTTTGAAGTGGCGTCTACCAAAATATACATTTTCTGTTTAGATATTACCATTTTTACCAATGTTATAGTCATGTTTAAAATACTAAATCGGAAATATTTGACACCGGCACTGCTTTGATTAGGGGAGGACATAAAAAAGATTACTACCTTTTCCATTTGGACCCACACGGTTTTGACCCAAAAGGTATCTGCGTAGTCACATCCAACTGGCAAGTTTAGGACTGGTGTATCCTTTCCAAAAAAGTTTAGGACTGGTTTAACAAATTTGGCCCGAAACAAAAGCCCCACCATTTCCCCCAGATCTTCTCCTCTAGCCAATCCACCTCCGCCCCCACCATGGATGCCGCCGCGTACTCCACCCCGACCTCCTCGGCGTCCACCGTGGCGCAGAACCAGCTGCACCAGCGCCAGATCTTCCTCATGCAGCAGACCCAGGCCCAGGCGCAGGCGCAGGGGCAAGGGCACACGCCGACGCCGCAGCAGCTGTCGCAGCAGGCCATGTCCTTCTTCCCCTCCAACATCGATGCCCACCTGCCCCTGCCTGGCCCGGACTCCACCCCGACCTCCTCAGCATCCACCGTGGTGCAGAACCAGCTGCACCAGCGCCAGATCTTCCTCATGCAGCAGGCCCAGGCCCAGACGCAGGCGCAGGGGCAAGGGCACACACCGACGCCGCAGCAGCTGTCGCAGCAGGCCATGTCCTTCTTCCCCTCCAACATCGATGCCCACCTGCCCCTGCCTGGCCCGATCCGCTTCCAGCAACCCCTGCCCCAGCAGCCGCCGCCGCAGCAGCAGCAGCAGCAGCAGCAGATCCACTCCTGGGGCCCGTCGCTGTTGCAGTCGTGGGCGTCCCTCCAGCAGCAGCAGCAGGCGGCGGTGGCAGCCGTGGCAAGGGTGCAGAGCCCTGAGGTAGAGATGGCTCTGCAGGACGTGATGCAGGTGCGCAACCCCGACATCAAGACACCCTTCCAGTCCGTCGAGGATGCCGTGAACAGGTGGGGAATCGTATCGAAGTTTTCTCCTTTTTCTTCCATTATCCATGATATCGCCTATAATCTTCATCAGTACGGTTTCGCTTGCTTGGCTGAAATTAGGGTATCTTTATTTTTTACCTGTACTAATTCCAGCATTAGCATTCGAGATGAATTTGTTGCTTATTCTTGCTTGTCTGGATTGTTTGCCGTTTCTGGGGTTTCAATTGATGATTAAAAATTGGGAACGTCTAAGAAATGTTATGTAATTTCCATTTTATTTGGTGGATTGTGCATGTTGTTACATGCTAATGCTTGGAACTCTGGGAAAACACATCAAACAAAATTGTTCAAAAAAGTGAATACTAGGACTGGAGAACCAGGGCAACGTTTTTTCCTGGTCAAGGTCTTGTTGTGCATTTTTCAGAAAACAAAATCAAGAGTAAACACATACAAGGTCTATATAAACAGACAGCACAATAAAAAAATTCTATGAGCACAGGCAGATTTAGCAGTTCCCTTTTCCCGATGGTTCAAATTAAATGAATATAAACAAATACAGCTCCACTGTTTAATGCTTAGCAACCTGTTGAAGCTAACAGCAAGGCAGGTTCAGAATTTCAGGTATATTACTGTAGAACAAAACTGGATATACCAAAAGTGATCAACAAGGCAAATTCCCACAAAAGCAGCTAAAAGGTTAACAAAAATTATTTGCAGTCGCGAACATACTACAGGAGACAATGGCAAAGATCCTCCTCTTAGCCCTCCCTTCACAAGCTTGACCTAATATACCGAATTGGCAAGCATGTATCTAAACAATCAATTTTATACCCTGGATGTGGCTCATGAGTGAAACTCATATTGCGAAGATTAGGACCAGTATAGCATGAATTGCTGGTTATCTTTTAGGGCGATAGTCCTTGATTAGTTTTGATTCATGTATATTTAAGATTTTATTAACGTGGCATACTTTAGTTTCTGGACTTATATTAAGTTGTAATTACAACTGATTTTCCATATAGTAACTTGAGTGGTTTCATGGATTGCTTTATCGTAGGTTTGCTATAGAATGTTTGTGCTACTGATAAGGATGTCTTTGTAACTTCTCCAGTCATCCTTAACCCTTCTTTTTCATAATCCATTCTTTTTTCTGTGACTAATTTTCTTGTGCTGATTCTGTTATTATAAGCAAAGCATGAAGTCCAAGCAATCATGAGTTATGCAACATAAATGAAGTTGAATAGACAAAACCACATACATCATTCTTTAAGATGGCAATTTTTTCCTTCTTTCCATTCAGTGATAAATGCTAACATTCACAGTACTGTTACTAGTTTTTCCAAATAAATCTGTCAGTGGTCAGGTGGATTAGGTGGCGTGCATCTCTTATTAAGGTCAATACTTTATTTAATTCATTGCGACTATTTTTATATTTTACTCCAAGATCGTAAAGAAGTGTTAATACTTGAATCATAAGTTAGTTGTGTAACTTTTAAAAGTTTGTTGGCTGATGACTGCTGAAGTTGTGTTTGTAGTTTTAGTATCTGTTTTCCAATGCTGGCTGTTTTCTTGGTCTGAAAGATTTCGTACTTTCTTGTTGTAACCAACCCTTAGGCTTTTGCTGATCATATTATACTGTTTCGTCGTGCGTCTGAGGGATGATAATATATACGTACCAAGAAGATGGCATTAGGATCATCGGAAATGAGGGGTGGGAATGAAAAGGGGGGTTCGGGGGATCTCCTATCCCTGTTATGACTTAGGAGGAAAAGGAAGAGAAGTGGGTTTTGATTTGGGATTTGGGATAAAAATGGGTTCTTTTTTCATGATTCTAAAGCCTAAACACAATGGAATGTGAGTTTGGTTGGGTGGCTGGGCTGTGGAAAAAGAGCATCAGCACCTTTTTACTCACCTATTGAGCATTAGCGTGATGTCTCTGCTGTTGACACCCATTCACTGGGCCTGTTGCTCCGTGGGTTGTTCTGTTGTCGGTAGCCATCAGCTGAAGACCCACCTTCATGAATCATCCCCTTGAGTTCATTTTGACTCTGAGGTACTCGCCATCTGATTTCCTAGGCAAGATGGCTTGAAGAATTGATACAGGATCGTTGTTTCTTTGCCAGCTGCACATCCATTCAGCCGGTTGTATTCCTAATTAATGTTGCTGCTAATCTCGACTGCTCTCGCTCCTTGATCTGGTCTTCTTTTCTGTGATTTCCTTTTACTTTTATTTTCCGAACCAAAATAAGTGGAGTGATTACAAAATATGGGAAGAAAATTAAACATCAACACCCATAAGGCCATAACCCCAGACTGCCAAACCCAGTCTTTTGTATCCTACTCCATATGCTTTTCCTAAACCCATCACCTATCCAAATGTCACTAAAGAGTGGTTAGTATAGCAGGAGTGAAGCCGTATTTCCTCATGGCATATGGGCCTACAACTCTTAACACTGCATAATACATTAAACAACTGATAAGTCTGATAAATCATTTAGTAAAGAATATTACACTAACAGTTATGTCAAAACAAAAATCTGTTGACCTGTAAATTCTTCTGGGTCATTATCCCAACAATAGCCTTGTATATGCTTTGAAGGGGTAGCCTCGTGATAGAAGAAAGACACTCTTCACTGGTGATATCACATGCAAGGATGCAAAGGAGTGAAGCCAAGAGTGTTGTGATGAAATAGCTCATAGAATCATGATCAAACATTTTAGTTGTGATGCACAAATTCTTTATGTGCTGAATATGGTGGGGGTCCCCAATGTGGGTAGACCATCTCACCTGTCTCATCCAATTCTCTTTTACCTGTATGGGTGCACTTTATCAACTGTCAGTGAAAATACAACTATGGGAATCAATGATTTTCACTTTACATGTCAGAGAATTCAATTATATAAATCCTTCTGACAGGATAATGTTAACAACCATTCATTCAAGAACATTTTTGATCTTAGATATTTTCAAATATGCCATGTTCGAGCATAAGTTCTGAATTGGCAGATAACTTGGATTGAGTTTATTTGCTCAAATGTGTGGTTTCAGTACTTTTAGATTATTTGATCACTTCATGACATCTGAAGGTACTGATACCATCTTATGTATTGTGCATACTAGGCTACTACCCTACCATGTGGTTGCTGACTATGAGGCTGAAGAAGATGACAGAATCCTTGACAGTGATACAACTGGACAGATTCCTTCGCGCCTGCAGCAATGGGATCATAACATTCTGGTCAAAATTGCTGAGTTCACAACTACTTTTGAGAAACAAGTTTTGGCGTACAATATAATGACCAAGAAAAGAGCCATCGGCGAGTTCAGATCGGAGGAGCGGCTCATGCTGGAGCAGGCTTTGTTAATGGAGGAAAAGCAAGCTATGATGGGGCTAAGAGCAGAGATAGAATCAAGGGAGAAAGCAGGTCGTGAGGCTGCTGAAGCTAAGATGCGTATGGCAATGGCTGAACAAGCTCGAGCGGAGGCCCAAGCACACTCGGAGATGATAGGTCATGGCCCTTTGAGGGCCCATGCTGCAGCGTCCCAAGGCGAAGATGGTCCTAGTCATGAGATGATGCAAGAGCAGGGTGAAGATGGATGGGGAAATGCTCAAAGGGACGATGAAGATCCATCTGAAGATTTCCTTAATGATGAAAATGAACCTGAGAATGGGAACTCTGATATGCAAGAGGACTGGCGCAGATCAGGAGAACTCGATCTGAACTCTAGGTAAGATTGGTGAGCTGGCTGAGATTGTGGGGGGAAAATAAGAACCATGAAAGTAGGTGAAGGCATGCGTTACATCTGCCAATAACTTTTATCTCTAGTTCAATACTTAACTGGTTGTATGATCCGAGGTTAAGTTAGCTGCCTTTGTGGCTGTAAGCTCGTGATTTTAAGCTACCTGTTAGCTGCCCTGTTGTTAAACAACGTGCAGAATGTTGTGATAGCCTCTTTTGTTGCACTTCACTCTGTTTTTTTAATGCGTTGTTAGGATGTTGGTTTTATTCTTAGTTGTTATTTCTGGTTTTCTAGTTGGTGCTCTCCAAAATATCCCCTGTTAGTGCAGCTTGTGCTAATGTAACTTATCTAACTCAACTCAGCTTGTGCTAATGTAGCTATTCTAAATCAAGTCATGTAGTTCAACTAAAATGTTTGGTAGGTGTTATACCCAGGACATGTATGTAGCGGAGATATGCGACTTGAGTTGAATTAGATTCATATAATAGGTGGATCCTCCACGGTTTTCCCCAGGCTGCAATCTCTTAGACACGTCAAACAAAAGGGGTGAATTTTGCGATGCCAATGCTCACTTGTCACTTCATGATGATATTTCGATTTTCCCATGAAGTATATGTTGTAGGGTTTCCCAAACCGCCGGCCAGGGTTACCGCAGCTCGACGATAAGCATGGTTACCTGGGTTACCGCAGCCCGACGATAAGCATGGTTACCTGGCCCGATGGTAAGTATGGTTACCGCGCGGTGACCGCGGTAACTGTTAAAAACCTGGAACCATGCAAAATTTATTAAAATTAAAATTAATTTTTAAATTTATTTGAATTTAAGGAGGTTACCGTGGTTTTTTTATTATCGTACCCCACGGTAACCGTGGAAACCGCGCGGTGGTTACCGGTGTAATGTAAACCCTGATATGTTGTCAAAGTCGTGACTATTGAATTGCTCCTATTACGCTCTAGCTCTAAAATAAAAATACGTCAAAGATTTAAAAAACCCTGTTTCTAATACAATTCTGATACAGCACATTCAGTGACACGCACGATTAGAATATACTCCCTTCGTGTCATATTACAAATCATTTGGTTTTTTCAGTCAAACTTTATTAAGTTTAATCAAATTTATAGAAAAATTTAGTAACATTTAAAATATCAAATTAGTTTCATTATTAAATCTTATATTGAATTTATTTTGATAATATATTTATTTTATACTAATATATTTTTTCTATAAATTTAGTTAAAAATTTAACTGAAAAAAAATCTAACGACTTATAACATGAAACTTATAATATGAAGTGGAGGGAGTTGTTGATTAAAAAATTTAGGATTCCGCATCGCCGTAAACACGTTGTGCTTTGCGTCAACAAAAAAAACCTAGCTAGCGGCGAGCAAGTCATGGCCGCCGCTTCGCCGCCGCCGGCGGCGTCGTCGAAGGACTGGGCGGCGCTGCCGAGCGACCTCCTGTGGAGCGTCTTCGCCGCGGCCGGCCAGGAGGAGATCCTCCGGGGCGCCGGCCTCGCGTGCTCCGCGTGGCGCCGGCCTCGCGTGCTCCGCGTGGCGCCGCGCCGCGCGCGACGAGCCCGCGCTGTGGCGCCGCATCGACCTGCACAGCGACGTCGACGCGCACGTCGACTCCAGCTTCAGCGACGACGACGACGATGCCGGCGATTCCGCCGGCTACTCCGTTCCCGACGATGGCAGCAGCGACGCCCTTGTCGAGGAACCCGACTCCGACGACGCGGAGAACAACGGCGATGATGCCGCCTCCGTACAGTCCAACCGCAGCAGCGACGACTTCTTCGGTTTCAGCGACGCCTTCGTCGACGTCGAGGAATCCGACGACGACGACGACGATGTTCCAAGAAAAGAATCCGGCGACTACAAGTACGAGCCGAAGGGATGGAAAGAGATGGCGCGCGCCGCCGTGGACCGCAGCGCCGGCGAATGCGTGGCTTTCTGGGGACGCGCCGACGACAAGCTTCTGCTTTACCTCTCCGATAGGTACTTAATTTTCCTTACCGTACATCTCATAGAAAACTACACCGTTACTTCCTCCGTTTCACAATGTAAAACTTACTAACATTATTTATATTAATATACTACCTCCGTTTCAGGTCATAAGACTTTATAGCATTGCCCACATTTATATGAATGTTAATGAATTTAGACACACATATATGTCTAGATTCATTAACATGTATATGAATGTGAGCTATACTTGAAAGTCTTATAATATGAAACGGAGGAAGTAGATACTAATGAATCTAGATACGTATATATATATGTATAGATCCATTAACATTTATATAAATATGGAAAATGCTAGAAAGTCTTATATCGTGAAACGGAGGAAGTATTAATAAATTAACTAACTTAATAAAACAATATTTTGCACAATATATGAACAATTATTTACTTACATTGGTACAACGTTTAGACGATGGATTAAACCAACTCATAAATTTTGGGTGTAAGTTTAGAATATATTCATGTGTATGCCAAATCTAGGAAAAATTGGTTAACGGTGTGTTTTATGATAAATATATAGTATTATAATATTATACATGTGGTGTGACAGCACAAAATATATGTGAGATTTTGTGCAACCTAAATCAAAATACATGGGGTTTTGTAAACTTTACTCTTTTCTTTGTTATTTTTATTACATATACAAATTAAACTTAATAAACACATAATATGTGATTGAAAAGGTAAAATTTGATCTCATCTCATATATATGTATATTAGTATATGACATGTAGTATATGCATATATTTTTCTTATAAAACTCATTCCGTCATAAAATAAAACAAATATTAGAATTTAAAACTTATCAAAATTTAATAACATCGTCTCTGTATACATTCTTTTCTTAACCAATTCAAATTCTCCACATATATTTTTCTTCTCAACCAATGATAACCTTCTCAATTTAATTCCACAATAACCATATCTAACACTAAAAAACCTTACTATATTTTAGGAATGTAGTAGTAAAAGTTTAACAATATGCACAGTACCTATTGTACGCTTTCTAGGTGCAGTGTTGATGAGGGAAGCTTTAATCAATTTCTCTTACTGTGGCTTTGGACTTAATGCCCCACTATGGTATTCTCTATTGGTACTCTGGTAGTAGAAAACAATTTAAACCTATTTAATCGAAGGGTTCAGATCCATTTATACTACTACTTTAGTTAGCGGTAGTAGAAATGTAGAGGGGTATTATTGTAAAAAAAAGAGCGGAGGGGGTATAATTTTCATTTAGGAGTGGCTCAACCTTATTTTTCTCTTTTCCAATGGAATATGAGCGATGCTAGCGCAATGGATGATCATAAATTGATTTAGCCTTAAAAAAACATAAATAACAAAGTAATCCTAATCATTTTATTAGTAAATTATTAATTTACCCCTAATAATACTGGTAGTATAATCCTATAATTAGAGAGCACCGGAGCAATGCATCGCTCTTGGACTTAAGGTATGTGATCATGTTGGTGTTATGTTATGTTTTAAACTTTCCTTTATGTTATGGTACGTAACATATGGAGCAAGGTTTAATTGTTTTGATCTGCATGGCACGTTGTTAAAAAAGGAATATGTATTACATGATTAATTTATCATTAATCAAAAGCATTGGTATAAATTATTTGTCACACGCGAATATGTATTGCATGATTAATTTATCATTAATCGAAAGCATTGTTATAAATTCTTTGGCACACGCTTAATATAACATCAATACCATATACCTAGTGTGCTTACTATCTAAATCTAATACCGATGCTCTTTAATTTTGTAGGGCTCCATATTTGAAAAGCCTCCGTGTGAGTACACACTACGACGTGTCATGTCAAGTGCTCACCAATGTGATACAAAAGTTCCCCATGCTCAAGGAGCTTGAGCTTGTGCTCAAATGCAGCTTCTACTACGTTGCACGTCCAAGCTACAATTTCGCGCATCTCCTTCAGTCGGCCATGAAATCCTGCATCCATCTCAAGACCTTCGCGATAAGATGTGCCGATAAAAGCCTAGCGAGCACATACTACCATGATGATGAGAGCCAGGAAGCTTTCACGGTCCAGAAGAAGCATGGCCTGAGATCCCTCACCTTGTTTGGTGACACCTTCACCAAGCCCATCATCCTGAGTGCACTGAATTGTTGCCCCAAGCTGCGATCTCTTGATGTTACCAATGTCGCCTACCTGAGGTTGGACGAGGTGGAGGAGCTGAGGAACAAGTGTTTGAAGATCATGGATTTCAGGCTTTTCAGCCCTCCTCCTAAGGTGTCTAGTTCTGAAAGTGATGTTGATTGCATCGGTGGCTGCTGCTGCTGCGACTCATGGTATTAATTTGTTATATATACTCTATTATTATTACTCGTGCAACGAGATCATACTATATCGTCCTTTATTCAGCGTTGTATGCGATGAGAACATTAATTTTTAGTGGCTGTCTATTGCCATGAAAGCTAGTGAGGGTGTTTGATAAAACGGCCAGAGCGCGGGTCATACCCCATACATATATATAAAGCTTTGAACGAACCTTTAGAGATCTGCTTCTTCACTCTATCTTTTTCTCGCTTTTTTATTCCAACTGTCCTCATTATAAATACACTATCCATTAGCAAAAGCCTTCAATTACCACTGCACCTCAACTTGCTACTCTGCTCTCACTAGGTAGGAAATCCGGTTCTATATATGGTGATAATCAAGCTGCCACTCAAATCAGAATTGTTACATCTATCAGGGAATTTTCTACAAGGGAAAATAGCTGGATGATTTTGTTTACAACTTCAATCTGAGATTTGGATATTCTTTTTACTGGCAAAATCACATGGCCACAACAGTTATTTTTTTCAGAGTATTATATGCGATGTGCGACCGGTCCGATATAAGGAACTGTATATGTCCATATAGTTCAAAAGTACCTCGCATATTTTCTCATGAGCTATGCACATGTGCCATGTAAGGACACTCGTGAAGCCTATAGGGCCAATCTTGCTTACTAACTAGCTTGGAGAGCGTGTCTCATATGGACCATGTGTTGGCCACGCCGGCACAACCCATGCATTGTTTGCACTTGCACGTGTTCTATCACTACAAGTAAAAGAGAACAAGAGGAACTTTTTTTTCTTTATGATCTCAATGAGAGTTTTGCAATTAAATGTCTTGGTAACTCTATGATTTTATCACTAAATCTTAAAAATAATGTTATAATACTGATCACAAAACTATAATACTGAACACAAAACCTTCGTGATAACTAGCTCGAAGAGATGTCGTTATTTACATGTGGGTACTATATTAGACCCAATACAAGCTACATGCTCTGTTAACTATGAGTAAGCAATCTGATACCAAAGTGCGATATTTATATATACTAAATATAATATCTAGAGTACGCACCAGAAGGCATGATATATATAGGTATTATGTTTGAAACCTACTCGCTTTTATGCCTGTGGATACTAGATGTAACAATATGATGTACCCACACTAGTAGAGAAATGATCTTTAGTAGCGGATCTAAACCCTCTTTAGTCCTGGTTGTACTAAGACAAAGAAACTGAGATTCTTGATTTTTAGTATTGGTTTGAAGGAACCGGCACTAGTACTAAAGATGTATACTAAGTCAAAAAATATATGAGATGTGGGATTCGGACTCAAGATCTCTCACCTTAGCCCTCATGCGCGTTACCGCACCACCTACTCCACACATCTGACTTGGATAGAGATGTTTTCCTTTTGAACTAACTTTGAAGGTATCTTTAGTACGGGTTTGATGTTACCAACCGGTACTAAAAATGCATATTTGTGGTTTGGGGCATTGGATAAAGATGAGTTCTCTGGTAGTGCCATATGTACCTCTGTGGGCTTCTATTGAATCAAAAATTTTGATTGTACATCTTTTTTATTTTGATACATATAAAGTGTCCTAGGATAATGCAAATAGAAGCTATTTGATGGTTGACTCAGGCCTATATGATGGATCGATCAAAATATGGCTCTGGTTCCTTTTTAGGGGTTAAACAACGAGGCATTGTTTGAGATGAAAGAGTTTCCACGGGTGTCAGATATTATTTCTTCATATAAGGATGAAGTGTTATCCAAGGATTTTCATCCATTCTTCCTAGTATGGAAGAAGTAAAGAAAAAGTATTACTCTTATGAGAATTATGCAAAAGTAAATATATATGCATCAATGAATCCCGGGCGCAATCCTCTTTAGAAAGTCAATATATATATTCCATGTACCATATGATGATACTACTTAGGAACCAAACATGATACGTGTGGGTATTGGATATGGTACCATGTCGTGTCTTTCTTGCTAATCCATTTTTGGTTTTTGGGTAGGGAGGCACCATTTGAAATTTCGGTTTAAAATATCTTATGTGTATCTCTGGCCAAGAAAAATCCAATTTTTTTTTGAGAATTACACAGTACAACGCAGACACTCACAACGCACGCGCACTCACCCCTATGAACACACGCACGTAAACCCTACCCCTATGAGCATCTTCAAAGATTGGGCCGGCAAATCCTGGAGAAATTGACAAAGTCACCATAGGCATGATACGTGTGGGTATTGGATATGGTACCATGTCGTGAATTACACAGTACAACGCACACGCACTCACCCCTACGCAAACACTCACAACGCACGCGCACTCACCCCTATGAACACACGCACGTAAACCTTACCCCTATGAGCATCTTCAAAGATTGGGCCGGCAAATCTTGGAGAAATTGATGAAGTCACCACAGGCATGATACGTGTGGGTATTGGATATGGTACCATGTCGTGAATTACACAGTACAACACACACGCACTCACCCCTATGAACAGACGCACGTAAACCCTATCTCTATGAGCATCTTCGAAGACTGCCGGCAAATCCTGGAGAAATTGACGAAGTCACCACAGGCGCCTCGCTGTCTACCACCGAAAGCACAACGCCGTTAAATCCTACAAATTCGCTTCCATGGGGAGTCGAACCCAGGACCTCAGGTGCTACTGAGGCTCTTGTAACCACTAGGCTACAGGCCCTTGCGCCCAAATTTTTTATTTCAATGTAATGAAAATGTATTTTTTTTATTTCAATGTATTTTTTTCATTTCAATGTATTTCAATACATTGAGGGAAAATGTGTACTAACCAATAACACAATGAAATGTAAAGAGATTTGATAATTTAACGCTCCTTAAAATGGACTTCTATTATTTTACATCATGGCCCAATTTCATTTACTTAGGGTGGTCCTACAAATCATCCTCACAAGTGTTAAAGCAATTGGGAACCAAACAAGTGTTAAATTATCAAATTTCTCCTCAACTATGAATAGGGTTTAATATTTTGGTTTGGACGTTTATATCGGAGGGTGCCAATATACAAAAAATTTTGGTCCAAAATTTCCCAAAGTTCGGTCTGAAATTTCCAAAAATTTTGAATAAATTTAGTCAAATTTGAACAAAATATTGCCAAATTCACAAAAAAGAAAAACAAATAAAATTTTTAGCCGAAATAATATCATATCAGGGTGTCTAAAATTTCGGAAATTTCATTCGGGAGTTTTGAACCCTGACTACGATCGACTCATCCCATTTGAAGCAATTATTTTTCCCTGCGTAATCCTACAAGCAGTTCGCCACAGTCATGCCGACGACGCTGATCCTGAACATGGAGCTCCACGCGTAGTAGAAGGTGACGCTCCCGTTCGCCGGGATCGTCCCGCCGTCGCCGACGAGGTAGCTCTCCCGATCGCCGCCGGGGTTCAGCCGGAACAGCTTGGGGTCGACGGGGATGGCGCTCCGGAACCCCGGCGCCGCCACGACGACGTGCCCCACATCGCAGCAGCATTGGTTGGCCACCTTCACCTTGAACAGCGTGCCCGCGCCGCCGCCGCCGACCTTGCTCCGGTCGTCGGCGAGCTGGCTGACGACGACGTGGTCGTTCATGCAGCCCATGCAGAGGCAGTTGCCTGGTGATCCGTAAAAACATGCATGGTGCATCCGGAGGAAGAAGAAGAAGAACAGTAATAATGTGAGGATTTAATTTGTTGATGATTATTACTAGCAGATAGTGATACTGTGAATTTTTTGATGAGAGAAGATGATTATTTGGTTTTGATGATTGATTTACCTTTGGCGATCATGAGGCAGAGGAGGAGAGCAACGAGAGGCTTCGATTCTTGAGCCATGTTAATTTTTTTGCTTTGTTCTTGCAGTGTTTGTGTTTGAATTATTTACTTGGGGTCGGGCTTATTTGTAGTGGTGGTCAAACTGTTGTGCGTGAATAATGTCAGACCAGCAAATATGGAAAGCCGTAAATTTGCCTGTAACGGTCCCATTTCTAGGGGAAAATTATACTTCTTGGTTAACACTTCCCTGTCCAGTGACATTTTGTGTTTTTGTCAGTGTTTTATGATGGCTCCGAAAAGATAATACTTTCCATCCAAAACATAATTGTTGCTTATTCGGCGGTTTTAGCTGACATATTTGTTCATGATGAATAGCAAAATTTTAATACACCTCAAATTAATCTGTGCATGGAAATCATCTCCTTCCAGAATTACCTGTATGTAAGCATATATTAATTCACGCATCATTGGCATTTATTAATTAATTGAGTATTTTTTTTTGCCTGAATGAGAGAATGTATTATTGATAAAACTGATGAGTATTACAATATGAACAGAGCAGTTCATAAGCAGTGAGAGTCCCCGCGTCGCCATCCCACACGGGCGACACGGGAGGCGGAAACCGCCGGCGTCGCCCGCTCCTCCCCCCTCCTCCCTTCGCCGCCTTGCCGCCGCCCGAGCGGCTGCCGGCAAAGCCGCGCGGCCGCAAGGACAGCGGCGGCGGGGCTTCACCCTCGTCTTCGTCTCCCTCTCCCGTCGTGGTGGGGGGCCGCGCGCGGGACGGTGAAGACCGCCCAGATCCGGGCCGCTGCGGCCGGATCTGGTGGGGAGGCCGCCAGCGGCGGGTCGGTGTGAGGTGGCGGCGGCAGTTGGTGGTGGTGGCGGCGGGGATTGAAGGTGGTGGGGTGGCGGCGGCAGTTGGTGGCGGCTGGCGCCGGGGATGGCGACGACGGTGGCGGGGGAGACGGCGACGGCGACGGGGATGGCGTGCGTGCTGGCGGCGTGCTGCTTCTCTTGCTGGGGGCGTCGGCGGCGGGGTTAGAGATGGCGGCGGGGATGGAGGTGGCGGCGAGGCTGGCGACGGAGGCCGGATTGCCCCCCTCCCCTCCCGGGGGGCGGATCTGGCGCCCACGGCCTCGCCTGGGCGGCTGGGGGCGGTCGCGATGGCAGCGGAGAGCTTGGCGACGGCGTTGGGGCGGCTGCTTTGGCGGTGGCGGCGGTTTGCGACGACGGCTGCTGGCGTCGGTGGCTGAGGAGACGGCGGCGACGGCGGCCGTGACTGAGGAGACGGCGGCGACGTCGAAGGATGCTGCAGTGGAGGCGGGGAAGGAGTCAGGTGTGAGGTGACGGCGGCGACGGTGAGGTGATGGTGACCGTGACGGTGGTGGGAGGAGGCATGGTGGCCTCGGACGGCTTGCCGAGGGCGTGGCAGACGGCTGCATCGGCCGGCGCAGCATCGTTTGGAGGAGGGGTCAGAGACCGGCTGGACACAGAGTGGCGTAGCCGATGGCAGCGGAGGTTGGCTCGGCGCGAAAGGCGTGGGTGGCGGAGATGGAGGCCGGCTTGGCGCGAGAGGTGCAGCCGATGGAGAGAGGCCGGATTGGCGCGAGAGGCGCGTCCGGTGGAGGAGGCTGGCTTGGCGCGAGAGGCGCGGCCGGCGATGGAAGAGGCGACCTCGGTGCATGGTGGAGCTGCCGGTGGGTGTGGCGCGGTCTTCGGCGCACAAAGGCTGGCCGGCGGGAGGCGTCGGTGCAGGGGCCCCACATGTCGGCAGAGTTTGAGTGGTGGTGGAGCATCGGTGCATCAGCCGTAGATTCGCAGGTGGTGAGCGGCGGGTGAAAACCCAGCCCAGCCTTGGCCGGACCGACAACGATGGTTAATTCCCCCTCCTGAAGGCGTTGTCGTGCTGTCTCACCCCTCCAGGGTGATTGCCGGGCGAAAGCCCAGTCTTGGCTCCTTTGAGCCCTGATGGACGGCGGCGGCGGCGGTTTTCCGTCGCTTCTCTTCTTGAAGACCTCGTTTTGGCACCCTCTTACTGTAGGGCGATCTCGTCTGTATTCCTTTGTTGGTCTAGCGGCGGCCGGTCCGGTGCTAACCTTCTCCTGGTCGTGTGTGTTGGCGCTGCCAGTGTGTGGGTGGTGGTATATATTTTTCTTTCTCCTGGTTATGACCCTCTAGGGTTGTAATCTTATAATTTTTTTCTACTCTATCAATAGAACTTCGCACCGTCTCGTGCGAGTCGTTAAAAAAAAAAAAGGCAGTGAGAGTCCAGGCGCAAAATCGCAGCCTCAACAACTCTCTTTGCTAAAAACACAATTTCGTGAGCTACTTTATTACTCTCTTTACCAAACTAAGTAGTACCTGAACGAAAAACAAGGCTAAGAATTTCAAGAATTATCTCTCTGAAAAAAGTAGGGAATGACGTGTGCCGGTGTGGGTGGCGGTGGCTATATATATAAGAGCAAGGATAATAATAGAGCTCGCCCATTTTAAAACCAACATATATAATGGATTAACTATAACGTTAGCTACAATTTTCATCTCCTCTATCTATTTCTCACCTATATATTTACCTAGGAACTTGTGTTAAGCTAGTTTTTACACGAGAGCCAATATTCTTGATTTTTTATTACCTCTCTCCTCCACAGAAGCTTATATTAGCCTTATAACTAACTATTATACTTGCTCTTAGAGGATAAAAGACGAATACTGACTTCGTGCACAATTTTAGGCGTGGCAATGAATGCCAATAGGCGATTGCATCTACGGAAGCACAGCACGGTAGGTATTGATGATTGCCTCATGGAAACGTGAGGGGAGATGCGTGTCCTTTTGTTATTGTGAGATGAAAGGATATATGTTAAAACTTTTGATCCCTCTATGTAAGGTTCCTTATTGTTCACAGATTTATTTTTTTAGTTTTCCTTAATTTGGGATTTCTCAAGTTTATTTTTTTTAATTTTTAATTTGCTATTAGCCGTAAAAAAATATTTATGTTGTATATAGGTTATAGCAAATAATAAAGGATGGGAGATCATCCAATTCATCATCCGTATAGTATAACGAATCCCAAACTGCTCACGTGCGACTTCTCTCTACCGCGGGCTCACATGAATCCCTTGAGTAGTATAAACCTATGCTAGCTAGGCCTAGATGGGCCACTCGTACAAGTTAGATACTCGATTTTCTCAAGGCCTGTTTATTCGAAATTCTTTTTGCTCGGGCGACCAGCAGGGGGAGCAAAATCGGACGCTCCCCCCAAACGCGCACGTGCCCCCCGGGCCCCACCACGTCTCCCTGTCTACCTGCCACGTGTCTTCACACGCATACTCCGTTTCAAACAATCACCTACATATTTTGGAAACCCTCTATCAAGAGAATATGTTTTATTTTTTGTTCCACCAAAAATGTTTCACCTAATATACTCACAATGTTTTACTATGTATAGATCTAATGTTGCAGGGAATTGATACATTCTTTTGTATCAAGTCACCCACATATTATGGAAACCTTCTATTAAGGGAATTTGTTTCATTTTTTTCCACAAAAAATGTCACCTAGTGTACTCACAATGTTTCACTATGTATAGATCTAATGTTGCACTGAATTGAAACATTCTTTTGCAACAAATCACCTACATATTATGAAAACCCTCTATTAAGATAATTCGTTTCATTTTTTGTTCCACCAAAAATGTTTCACCTAGTGTACTTATAATATTTCACTATGTATGGATCAAATGTTGCAATAAACTGAAACTTTCTTTCACTATTTGCTGAAACATTATTTTTATATAAGGTGAAACAGCGTCCGATTTAAACGATTGAAATATTTTCAATCTACGTAGTGAAACAATTCCGATATACTTGGTAGAACAACGTGCAACATTTAAAAATAATTCAATAATAAGCTAAAAAAATTTTCGTCGGAATATATCCATGTGTGGTCTTGTTTCAAAGATTTAATTGTAACGAATTTAATGGTGCAATCGGATCATGATTTGGATAAATAATTTAAGAGAAAAAATAGTTTAAAATAGTTTTGCATGTTGACGTCGTCAGCATAACATGGGCGCCTGATTTCCCACTCCTGGATCGGGCGCCCGACGTGTAGTGCCTCCCTGTTTATTTGGGCCTATTTTAACGTAAGAAATTAAACCAAGTCAATTAGGTTGGACGATCAAAGGTGAGAATGACAGTTTGGTATTCCATAAAAACTGGTATAATAGTATTTATCAGGAATCCTATTCGGCACATATGCACCTGCAAGCACATTGTTTTGGCCCATCAGGCCCATAAGCCTGAATGCCTGACAGTCTGAGAGGTGGAAAGACCAGTGAACAAAGGTTCCACATCATCTTCTCTCATCCACGTGTCCCTATCTGTTCCTGTTCACAAACCACCCAACGAATACGTCGGCGACCGAAAATTTGTCCCCATCCACTTCCTGCCATCCCTTCCCCATCTTATTGGCGTCAGAATTCCCCATTCCCACTGCCTCTAGCCACCATCCATCCCTCTCTATCTCCTTTCTTCAACCATGGGCTTAAACTCTAGTACTGGGGTCAGCCATGTCGGCATCAGCCACTTCTCCAGCTACAAGGACTCCACCGTGTCTATCCCCACCATTGCCACACACTGCATCTGCTTTGAGCCGAGTGCCGACCTCCTCGAAGCCTGAGGAAACTTCAGTGGGTGACATGAAGCACCCAACGATTGAGGCTAGGAGAAGAGGATTTTGGGTATTTAGATAAAAGTTTTAGATTTTCATTGAATTGATTTTCAAACATTTCATATTTGAATTAAAAGTTTTTTTTTTGATTTGTGATGAAAGTTTGATATCTTCAATTGAAAGTCTTCTTTTCTTATTCAAGATGACAATTTTGTTTTTTGATGTTGAAAGTTTGTGATTTTGATATAAGAGTTTTAGGATCAAATTGAAAGTTTTTGTGATTTGGGATGAATGTTCTTGGCCTATGCGGGTTGTTCGATGACATACTCGTCACCACCCCCACATCCCTGCTCCAATTTATCTCGCACAATACTGGTTGTGGTGTGGTGTCAAGTACATCGACGATTGGCAGGAAGGCAGGCCATGCTGCGCAATCGAGGCGACGCCAGAGTCCACAGGATGCGCCAGTTCATTACTTTCTCTGTTTCAGATTATAAGATGTTTTGAGTTTGGTTAAAGTCAAACTGTTTCATGTTTGACTAAGTTTATAGACATAGTAATATTTATAATACTAAATTAGTTTTATCAAATCAATAATTGAATATATTTTCATAATAAATTTGTCTTGGGTTGAAAATGTTACTGCTTTTTTTTACAAACTTGATTAAACTTAAAGCAGTTTGACTTTGACCAAAATCAAAACATCTTGTAACCTGAAACGAAAGGAGTACATCATTGTCTCACTCCTCGCCCGCCGCTCGATGTTTTCTCTCCTGAATCTTGACGACATGTCGACGCCTGCCTTACCGCAAGTCCGCGTCTCTGCGATGGGCGATGGCGCCGTGGCTAAAACCAAATTTTTGCTAATAGAATTTTTTATGAAAAACAATTTTGTAACAACCTGAAAATCAGGACGTTACAACAGCTATCAACATATCAAGTGAAACGATGAGGAATGAAATAATTAGTTGATTTCATTAAATTTAGTGAACTAATGATATGATATATATAGAGATCATCAAATGATCCTCTTTTCATCAATTATTCAGTAGCTATAATTAGATTCAGCTCTCAACACTTACATCATCCTTCATCAATCCATCAACAATCATTCACTCATCCAATTAGAAACATCCATGAATTAGCTGCAATCCTACCGGCATTTAGAGACAGTCATGCTGACGACATCCATCCTGAACACGGTGCTCCACGCGTAGGAGAAGGTGACGCTTGACCCGTTGTTCGGGATCGCCTCGCCGTCGCCGACGAGGTAGTAGCCCTTCTCCTCCCCGCCGGGGATCCGCCGGAACAGCCTCGGCTCCACCGGGACGGCGCTCCGGAACCCTGGCGCCGCCACGACGACGTTGCTCACCTCGCAGCAGCACCGGTTCGTCACCGTCACCTCGAACGTGTACAGCGTGTGCTCGCCGCCGCCGACGACGACCTCGCCGTGATCGTTCTCCACCAGCTGCTGGTCGACGACGACGTAGTCGTTCATGCAGCGGAAGCACACGCGGTTGCCTGCAATCCGTATACAAAAACATGCATGCACGATGCATCCATTGTAAATTTGTGATGAGAAGAAGAAGAACGGTAATGTGAGGATTTGATTTCTTGATTGCTAGAAGAGAGGGACATTGTGAATTTGTGATGAGAAGATAATTATTGGTTTTGATGATTGATTACCTTTGGCGATCATCATGAGGCAGAGGAGGGCAAGGAGAGGCTTCGATTTCGATTCCATGGTTTTTGTTTTCAGTTGCAGTGTTTGTGATTGGATTTCCAGGGGATTGGGCTTTATTCGTAGAGTGTAGTGATGATGGTGAAATTGTTGTCTCGGAATAATGTCAGAGAACAGGAAATTTGGAAAGCTGTACTCCTATTTCTAGGAAAAAAAATAGTTCTTGGTAAAAAACTTGACAGTTCAATGTTTGTGCTTTTCTACGGGTAAAATATATTTTTCACAAAGTGTGCTGCCCATTCTTGTGGTATGGAAATTTTTGCCTTATTTTTATTTTATCTGTGGCTATCCATTTAGCTTTGGTTGTTTTTTAATATTAAGAATTTCAAGCAGTGATTTGTAAAATTTACAATAAGAATGGTTCGGGTGACAGATTTACTATCACAACCACTTAAAAGTTGTACATATTCCATAATGTGAACTTCTATTTATATATGATGGTGCTTTAAAGAGAAATTTGATTAGCACCCATATATAATTGTCACCTAGTTGGGCGGTTTTAGCTGGCAATTTTGGTGAAGATGGAGGTAAGACTTAATGCACATCTCTACTTAACCCGTATGAAGATCAATTCCTTCTATAATTGCTTATATTGAAGCATGTCATTCCTGGACTAGCTACCAAAAATCAAAGTGCGGATGGTAACCACTAGTACGTGATGACAGGAACAAATATTGTCCTATGTTACAACTGCATTATTGAGATGACCTATACATTAGCTCAAAGGCTCATGCATTGTGCCTTGATTTTTTTTTTTTTGAAGAATATGGTGCCTTGAATTGTAAAATGACATTCTCTGCCAATGACAAATAATGGTTGGCGCAATTCAGGGTTAACTCTGTGCTCTCTTTAAAACTTCAGCGGTTCGGCCTACTCCTTGTTTGTCTTCTGTGTTCAGCTAACCAAGGCTCTTGCTTTCGCATGCAAGAAATTGGAAACCTTGTGGATCTATCTGTAGTATCTGATCAGCTAATTTCTTTGAAGAAAATCCTCTACTCTCTTGATAAAGAACTTTTTTCACCTGATTGATAATGTTAATTAACTTGGGTTTAGGATGTGTTCTTGACGTATCACTATACAAAACCATTTTTAGAAACACCTCGGTTTCATTTTTTAAAATAGCAAGAGAGCTCTATTGAATGACACAAGCGGGCCAACGAGTCTATAGTTTGGGCGTTGTGGCCCAGCAATAACCCATCAAGCGGCTACTGTCGCGCGTGTATGAGACGCCACCAACCACTCGTGCCACCGTGCCGGGCTCGGGGGATAATAAGAGGGGAGTGCTCTACTCTAGGTTGCGGCTGGCGTGAGGTATGGCACACGCCACTTCTCGCCCTACTGAGCGCTCATCTACTTCTAATTGATATATAGGCCCGGTTTAGTTTTCAAAAAGTTTTTTCCAAAACCATTACATTGAATCTTTGAACACATGCATGTAGCATTAAATATAGATAAAAACAAAAATTGATATGGAAATCGCGAGACGAATCTTTTAGAGCAAGTTTAATAGTATAGCCCACTACCAACTCTAAATCATCTATAGCCAATGTAATAGCCAATTCATACAATAGTTGTTTGCTATACTATTAAAACCTTGTCCCACCTGTCATATACACATTACGTCTTGGAGTCCGTGCTGCAGCTGGCTACAGATTTATAGCCCGCTGCTCTTCTCTCTCTTCCTTTATTTCTTTAAAATATGTTTATAGCTGGCTTATAACCTACTATTGTACCTGCTCTTAACATAATTAGTCCATGATTAACTATAAGTGCTACAGTAACCCACATGTGTTAATGACGGATTAATTAGGCTCAAAAGATTCGTCTCGCGGTTTTCAGGCGGGTTATGAAATTAGTTTTTTCATTCGTGTCCGAAAACCCTTTCCGACTTCCGGTCAAACGTGCAATGTGACACTCAAAAATTTTCTTTTTGCGAACTAAACAGAGCCATAATCCTAGTAGTATAATACTACCATTAACGGCCATAGTAAAGTACTCAACTAGACGACTTCAGTTTTCCTCTAAAATTAAATAAGTTAATCAAACATACATTTCTATATTTTCAGTGGTCATACACCAATTAATCCTTAATTTATTAATCCAATCATTATGCAACTTCACCGGCCGGCGATAACAATAACAATTTTATATTTCCTACAATATTTTTGTGACAAAGGACATTACATCAGCTAGTATTCAACCTGCACGCTAGCCGGAGTGATCTCGAAGTAGTGACTCCAGGCGTATTCGAACATGACAGAATTGGTACTCGCAATCTGCTGTCCATCACCGACGACATAACTTGTGTCCCCAGCCTTTCGGAATAGCTTGGGGTCAACGGGGATGGAGCTCGTGAAGCCATTGGCTTGGACGATGACGGCCTTCACCGTGCAAATGCACCTGTTCTCCACCGTCACCCGGAACACCGTGTCGAGCGTGCCGACCTTCTTCCCGGTGTTGATCTGCTGGACGTCGATGCTTGATGGCCCGCATGGTTGTGACTCCCCTGATGAAGTGTTGATATTAATTAGAAAAGAATGATTTGTTTTAGTGAAGATGATATTATCTAATTAGAATCATTTGGAGCAATATTATGGATATACATAAGTGCTTTGTTAGCAAGATAGTGCGACTGATGAAACGTGTATGAAATGATTGATTTGTTCTTACCTTGAGAAAGCATGAGGGACACAATGACTGCAATGAGAAACATTAGATTCGTCTGTGTGTGCATGGTGACTTCTGATCACTTCTCCTATCTTTAACTCTACTCTAATTCTTAAATAAAAAGGCCAAAATGTTGTATGCATGGGATGTGTTGGAGTTCCTTATTGGGGTCACATGTATTTATACTATGAAAGTGTGCTTATAGAAACTATGCCGGCGAGTAATTCATCTATCTATCTAAAGTCTGTTTGACTATCTTCCATCCATCCAATCTATCTATCTATCTATCTATCTATCTATCTATCAGTTTGTTCCTTCTGTTGATCCATCTATAATATTTATCTATCTACCTACCTGATTATCGACCTAGCATATTCTATCTATCTAAGTATAGTCTACATATCGATCTATCTATGTTTCTTGCATTCTATCTACATATGTTCTATCCATCTGACTCTTAGAGTCTACCTACCAATCTATCTATATTTGTATCTTCCTACCTACCACTATATTAGTGATGTGCTCTGTTCATGCGTTTTGATGGGCCATCCGGGGCCCCATGGGTGACCCGCGGGTTACTTCCATGCCCCGCCCTCGCCCCTGGAAAATTACGGGACCCTGTCACCGTTCACATGCGAGTTAAAATCTCCACCTTCCCTTGGCCCCGTTGGGACCCCGCACCCACCGAGGAAATTGTCACCCCTACTTCTATGGCCACCTCTAGTGACCAGCGCCATTCTCCTGGCTGGTATGGAAGTCACGGGTAGCACGATTACCTACTTCATCTATCTCTACTGTTCTCCTTGTGTCTTTCCATCGGCAGCTGCAGCTTCACTGATGGACATGGGATCTCGGTGATGAGTGGTGATCTAAAAGTGCGGCGGAAGAGGCGGCACAGCGCTGGGAAAACACGGAAAGAGGCGAGGAGACGATCAGACGACGGTGGAGCTCTGGCTGTGATCCTTTTCTTTTTAATCGATCATTTTTAATTCTCTCCTTCCGAGTTCCGACGCGTGGACGCTGCGTATTCGCGAGCCTTCCGGTTGTGACTCTTGTAAACTCTTCACCAATATTTTTTTACTGAGACCGTTCTAGCTAAGATCTAAAGGCAGTTGTTCAATCTCAATTGCATCCGATGATTCTTATTATTCTAATGATGTGGCATAATCCGATGATGAGAAAGATTAATATTTTCACTACTTTAGATTATTACTAGAAAATTGGCACGCCATTTGGCGCTCCCAGTAGCTAGCCTGTGCGGCTGCATGATAAAATTAACAATAATTTAAACATCTGCATGATAAAATTAACAATAATTTAAGTTGTGTTTTGTTTTATTTGCAGCAACTGCAACAAATAATATATAATTAAAGAATTGCAATATCCCACCATATAAAAATCTAATGTATATTGGAAAAGGCAGAAATCTTCATATTTTCTCATTTACCTGTGTATATTGAATTGTGAGTAATTCTATCGTGTAACAAATATATAATAATGATAATATAGTTGATGATATATTTTTTTTAAAAAAATTGTTGACTTTGTATGATAAATAAAAAATGATTTTATTAGATAACTAGCATTTCTTTTCTATACGCCATTAGACTTCATATATTCGAGCCAGTGCCATTACAATTTGCATATAATTCAAAACATACCATTAATATATGTATTTTACTTGTATTAGCTTGTGACGCGGGAGCACTTTACATGGCTGAACGACGAGAGCACAATGCGAATGAGTTGTGCTGGATGTTGGCAGCATCATTCTCATAATCATCCCCAACACTGTTGACATCGTCGAGTTCGGTGACCTCGAATGCTAAGCGGCTGCGAAATATGTCATTGGTAAGCACCTTGAGGTAAGGAGAAGAGAAGTTGAATGTTGGTGATCTACCTCCCTCTGCCTCCACCATGTTATGGTGAGATGTTGCCCAACAATCACTCCGGCCACCATCGGTGCATGCTCCTTGCACCGGTCATCACTAGATCATTGCTCTCGCTGCTCGTCGCCACAGGATCTGCATCCTATAATCTTTGCCATCACTGTATCCATGCCCGACCACTCGCCTTCATTGATCAATCTTTCGAAACCGCTGCCCTTTTGCAATGGCGCATTGACTTCTGGCTCACAAGTTCTTTTCACCTTTCCCTCACGGTATTGAAGGCATATTACTTTTTTCACCGAGACAAAAAAAATAACTCATCCTACATGTCGCAAATTTTGAGTAGTAGAAGTTGTTATATTTTGGGACAGATAAGTAAAAAAATTAATAAATTTATTCAAAAAATTAAATTTTATTTTTAAATTTTTTGGTCAGATAATTTTGTGCCATTTGATTTTATTATAAATGTTTCCATATTGAGATTTGTCAAGTAGGTAGCACATAAGTATGACAATGGAGCAATATAGTCATTTTTCTAAAAAAAGTTATAGTCTACACATGGTCAACAAATGGAATAGAGATAAAGAGGATCAAAATGAAAACTCATGAACATGTAGAGGATGAAGCAGTTAAGGTTACATAAGGTCTTACGAATATTTTCAAGGGTATGTAGGGAATTTTATCTAATTTAAACCATTTGTTTGAACATTATGTTGGGCGAAAACCTAGAGATGTTGGTCCATCCAGGAGGAAGCCTTACAACACCCTAAAAGCTAGCTCAAATAATAGTGAGGGACTCTCCAACTTTTAAGTTCATTTAACTCTTCACAAACAACCAATGTGAGATCATTCCCAACACTTTGATCTATTTGAATCAATGCACATATTACAACTAGTAAATTCACAATTTAATTTGTGGACTAATTGTTAGAGGCAAGTATGGTATTAACTATTGTATGAGGAGTATCTTGGAGATCAAACTATGTGCTTAGCTGTTGTAGATGTGCTTGGTGCTTTATCTTTTCCTTTTTTTTTTCCTTTCAGATCTTCTGAGCTTCAATATTTCATATTTTAAATTTAATGCAAATTGTTATATCTATGTACATACTCCCTCCCTTCGTCTGGTTCCTTATTGTTAACGTTTTAAAAAATAAAATGGTTTATAAATCATATTCTTTACAATATTTTTTATTTAACATTTATAAAGAGAAGAGTGTATATTTAATTTTATTAAATTATTTTTAAAGAGTAATATATACATCGTTATCTAGTGTCTTCAAACTAAATATTTTAAAAGTTATATTAATAGTTCCAGTTCTACCTATTTGAGCTTGACCTGCTCTAAAATGTGAATTATTGAACGAGAGAGAATTGAGGTAACACAAATTGAAATTTATAAATTGTGATGCCTATCGGTATCTTCTCAAGTATTGAGAATTAGTTTGTTTGTATAATTTAATTATTGAGGGTGTTAATTATAACGACGTCTCTATAAGCAGTTAATTAGGAAATTTATAATTGTGATCAAGACAACATATATCATGTCTATCATATTTAATCTATACCTCCTCCGGATCCAAAATTCTTGACGTTTTAGATAAGGTTGAGATCAAACTTAATTATAACATTTACTATCAATAGCTTTAAATAAATTTAGCTCAAATGGACTAGATTTATCTTACAAAGTTAAAATGTATTTACTTATTATATATATTATAATAAATGTTATAGTTAAAGATATAGTTTTAATATAGTATCGTTGCCAAAATAACCAGAATTATGGAACTTATAGTTATCTAACAAACAAGTTAGTCAGTGGTGAAACACTAAATGCGTTTGCCCTTCTCTCCCTTTCATTCGCTGAAATATCGTTATGTTGCTACCTTTGACACCATCTCTGTCATTAACAATGTTGTTTTACCTGTTACTTAAATTTATGAGTATATTCTCTCTGTTCTTTAATTCTTGCCACGTCATCCAAAATCCAACATGGCAACATCGCATGACCATTTTATTGCCATGGACTTTAACAATACAAATATCTCTTATTGATGCATAGCCGTTTTATATTTATAAAGCACGTATAAACAAATAAAACTATTATGGTTAAAGAACTAGATATGTGGTAGATAGAATGTCATGGTTAAAGAAACCAACAAAACTATTATGGTTCAGTTTAATCTACACTACTACAGAACTGATCTTTGCTGAGTAGTGCAGAAACCATAATAGTCCCGGTTTAAAATTAGTGCCCACAATTATATATAGGATGGTAGATTTTTAATATGAAATTAATTAGTTCGGTCATAGTTCTACTATGCATTATACACACTTTTATGTGCGTGTAATGTGCATAAGTGGATATGTATCTCTTTGCGCGCCTGCAATCTTGTGTGTAGTTATATAAATAGCGAAGTATAGCTCAACTTATGAAATTTTTTGTGGTGGAATATGCTCAGCCAGTTTTAAGTCCTAACCTTAACACATGTGCTTGTATTTATATCTAATTGTTATCTTTTAGTAGTAGGAGATATAACCATCGGTAACGAGACATCCATGATAATTAACTTTGTCAATCTCGAAGTATACCGGTTCAATTTTCCATACTTATAGGAATTAGGTATACGTGTGTTTTAGTGTTTACAGTGGTGAGTATACACACCTGTGTATTTAAGCGTGTGCATCTGTACGCTATATTTTGTAAAAATAACATGCCACTGTAAGATCGAATAGCAAGAACTAAGCCAATCAGAGGGGGATGAATGGTTGGTATACCCAAAAACCGAAAACATTTAGTGGAAATAAAAGTTACTCTCGAATTCGATGGATCGCGGTCTGACCGAAGTTGTTGCGCCGGTCTGACAGACTGATGAACGTCGGTCTGACCGAGATCAAACTCTGGTCGAACCGCCGAGATCGCCTGCCGCTGACTCCTGTCGCCGCCGGTCTGACCGCCGTACTCTCGCTGGTCTGACCGCCGTGATGGCGCCGGTCTCACCACCGGTATGTCGCCGGTTGGACCGCCGAAACCTGGTGAAACACAAAACGAAGAACTCTTAAAGTAGATGACGACTTTATTACTTCTCTCTGTGTTTACAAAGTGCACCAACAGCACTCCTTACAAAAATTTCGACTAAACTCGAAGCCCTAACTCAAAACTCAACTCAATTGCTCTCAAAAGCAATACCGGGAAGCCTCACGCTCCTCCTCTATTTATACCCGAGGTAGGCAGCTTAAAGCCACGAACCAAACTCATAATAGGAGTCCTAAAACACCTTAGAAAACCCTCTAGTACAAGAAAGAAACTTTGCATAAACAATCGTACCAAATTTGAACTCCTTCCAAATTCAACTCTGCATCCCATACGCACACAATAACTCCATCGTATGCCATATGGAATCTCCATCAACCACGTGCATCAACTCTAGCCTTAGTATCCCGCATGATCTCTGACCACCACGGACGTCGTCTTATCCCCAAGCCGACTCCCGGTTCATCACCGCAAATACTCTCCTGAGACATCGAGTCACCTACACATGGAACAAACAACGAAACCATATTCCGAGACCAAGCTATCTCCAACTTGACTCATTAGTAGCAAACAACATTATTACATACGTATAGTATCCATCTAGAAGCCATAATCATGAAATAATCAGGAATATCCAAATAAACAACCCGAAACCGAAACCGACACAGCGTCGGCCGGTCAGACCGCGGGCTGCGCCGGTCTGACCGCGCGATACACGCTGGTCTGACCGGCTACCAGAGCCTGGTCTGACCGGTCACATGAAATAACAAATCCTGCGATCACCTGTGAAATCCAAGCATCTCCAAAACCACATCGTGAATAAATTCCAAATATCAAAACCAATAACCTCCAATGCCCAATTGTTCATCACAAAATAATAACTAAAAACACCTTTGATTTTACCGCCACGAGCGTGTACAAGTGCCCCCACAGCCGGATGCTGGCTATATATAGCAAGGCGCATTATCATGCATGCGGTTTATTTGAGACTGATATGATGCCTTTATGAGTTATGACGGCATAGTTGACACATGTAAGAAAGAGTTGGAGCTAGGATGACAGATTACAACCTGAATCTAGCTAGAATGGAAGTTGGAACTTGGAAAGCGCCGCCGTGGACAGCAGATCAGTAGCCGTCAGCCCTTGCACGAGACGTTTTGCAACCAATATATGGGCTACTATACTTTTTGTCTCCATAGATTTCCTTCGTTTTGGTGTTATTTCGATCGCTGGCAGGAAACTGGAATGATTTCTTTGGTAGTAGTAGTATTCACAGTTCATATTAATTTAAATTTGTCTGCCTTTTATCGAGGCTAGGATCTAGTATATATATTCCTCTATATATATACTTAAAATCTGATCAGTAACTTGCACAAAATGTTTATACTATACATAGCCAATATTTTATATAAATTTTTTTATTATATCGAGCAATTTTTTATGTACAACACAACAAATGAGAATATATATGCATGTGGTGCGGAATCGTGAGGGGGAAAAAAATACTCAAACCGTTTTCTAAGTCTTAGTTTCAATTGAAATCTGAATAAAAATGGAAATTATGAAAATGAACATCATATCAGAAGCAGAATATTGAAAAACCTAACAACCAGCAGCTGAAACATCCTGGTTTCTACCGGGAACTAACCAATAATAAGTTTGTATCTTAAAAACAAAACCGTAGACCTAATTCGTCAAAAATTAAGATCTTGTTGAACAGTTCATCTGGATCTCCTTAATGGACAAGTATATACTTACTGATCCTGTGGATAAGCATCGATCGACACTATATATATATATATATCTCATCTATGTGAGGTGCACTAGCTATACATGGCAGGCACAAGTGACACGAAATATTTTACACTCCTATGAAAAGGAGATGTAGTTGCACTATTTATATATATAAGATTCCTCCTAGTACTAACTAACAACGCACGTGGAGAACATGTGAAATTGGCGTACTGTACAATCTTTTTTTTTTCTCCAGGTGGCTTTAATTTTGGTCTACAACATTTCTGATCGTGAACTTCACCGCACTACGTCACTATTCATCAAATAGACTTGAAAAGCTCTTCATGGATGACCATCTCGATCAAAGCGTGGAACTCAAGCAAGGAATATCATTTTTTTTCCTTCAGGTATTGAAACCGTGGAATTAAGAAATATATATTTAATAAACATATACCACACCTGGCAGCATACTAAAACCAGACCATTTATTTTGTCATGAAATACAAAATTACATACCAATTAAAATCTTGAAAGTCATACTTCCACAAACAAAATATCTAGCAATCGGCCTGAACACTAGCAGGAGTCATCTGAAAGTAGTGGTCCCACGCATACTGAAAGGTGATAGACTTGCCACTCGGGATCCGCCGGCCATCGCCGACAAGGTAGCCGACAGCACCAGCCTGGCGGAACAGCGTGGGATCGACTGTAACCGAGCTCGTGAAGCCATCGGCACGGAGGAAGATGGCCTTCACCGTGCACTGGCGCTTGTTGGTCACCGTCACCTGGAACACCGTGTCAAGTGTGTCAACCTTCTTCCCAGTGTTAGTTTGACTGACATCAATGCTCGACGGTGTGCACCGCTGGGACTCCCCTGAAATGGCGGTGAACATTCTGAACGTGTTAAACGAGAAAGAAACACGCTTAGACTTCCACTGCCTCTAATACTCCCTCTATCCCATAATATAAGGCACGGTTAAAGTTGGTACGGTCTCCAAAACTAATCTTTAGCTTATAATTTCTCATATACTTTAAGGTTTGTAGCAATAAAATTATAACCATATGAAAGTAAATTTAAATCTCAATCTAATGATATAATTGTTAATAAATAAAATTAATTTTATATTATATTAAGAGTTGGTCAAATGTTTTAAAAGTTAAATCGTGCGCGTCTTATATTGTGGTATGGATGGAGTAGCTAATAAGAGTAGATTAAACAAGAGATTCAAAGACTACTATGCCTTTCATTCATACAGTGACTTAGAGAGAGAAAACAAATGGAAGAAGAGAGTACTACTGGTTCGTTTTGGTTAAAACGATAAGAAATGATGAGACAGTATTAGAGAGGAAAGAAGAGGTCACTCCAAAATTACAATCTTTATGGAACAAATTTTTGGGTTAAAACTGTAGCCTTTGACGGATAGGGAAGTAGTTATACCAACATAAAAATTTGCACAAATAAATTGTTACCTTGGACAGTCATGAGGAGTACAAGAATTACAACGAAAGACGGCAGAACGAGCCTGGTCATGATCATCTGCGCCATTGTGAATTACAGAGGGGTAATCAGAACGTATTTGCCGCTAATTGAGCGCTTAATGGATCAATCGTGTGTACTTACTTCGGATGCCTGTGATCGATTGGGGACTACCGATGAGAGAATTTATAGAAACCCAGTCGTGTTAATTAGTTATATCGATCAGGAAAGTAGCGGCATGCGCTGCTATTTTAATTTGACTTTAGTTTCTCTTGGCAGTGAAGGTTTTTGCTGCACACGTATATGCGTCTCTGTTTCAGTCAGCTAGTAGTTACCGATCGAATTCGTCTGCTGATGTGTCGCCGATGCAGTGTACGTACTAAAGTTATGTGGTGGGTGACGAGTCGTGTAGGTGACCCGACCGACTTAAGATTGCGCGATATATGCATGCAAAGCATTAAGCATATAGCATAGAGATTGCCAGGTTAATTTACCAATCAAAACCAATGGGCTTAATTACGTACGAGTACTCATCTATTCCCACGCTCTACTGGTGAACTGTTTATCTTGCATGCAGTTAATTCCGTATCATCTTAAACTTTGCTGTTCCGTCCGTTCACAACCAAGTGGTGAGGGTGCGTCGTGCAGTCCAATGAGAATTTTGATAGCTGACATATAGAGTAACATTAGTAGAAATTAAATATCATGGAAATGGTTTTATTTTATGTAGTACACTCACATATGTAATAGTCACGCTTTTTTCTTTGTCAAGCCAAAACCATTAGCCGCACGTAGTGGATAGATTATACACTCTAACAAAAAGTGTTTGTTATTATACTCCTCCCATCCCAAAATATAAGGCTCAACCACTCCTACCACAAGGACGAAGAAAAAAATTTCCCTTGTTATTTTAGGTCAGCATCTTAAACATTTATTATTTCATCAACTAGGAATGTAGCCCGCGCATTCGCACGGGCTTGCATATTATTTTGTTACAGAAATAGTTCCACCAAACTAAGTTGAAATTAAAGTAAGGAATTTTTCCTTTTTAATTCAATTCTCATTGTTTATTTTTTCCATAAAAAGTCTCGAGAAACTTTTATTTAAATTTATTTTTTACCAACGTGCTTAGCCCTCTTTTTAATTGATCAAATATACATATCTTATTTAAAGCTTCTCTGTAATATGTGAGACCCTACGGTATTTTAAAGAAAAGACCTAGTCAATATGAATCTTAAAATAATAATTCATTTCGAAAAAGTATAGATTTTAATCATATTATTATAAGAAAAGCTACTGATTTTGAATTGCCGCCTTAGAGGCTTAAGCATGAAGCTTGTGGAGAAACCCATGGAGCTTCTTTGAAGGATAGGTATTCACTGAATTTTGTTGATTTATTATTGACGTTCGTCTCCTGGATTGCTTAATATGACTTGTATGAAGACAAATATAAAAAAATTGAAAGAATAAAATATCATATGTTGTAAAATGAGTTGTGCTTTACTATAACGAAAGGAGTATATTGATTCAATACTATCTTACCGGTTAAGTGCTCCATTAAAATAGTTTTATGTGTAATAGCTTCAATGCTACATTGCTAGTTAAGCACCCCATAAAATAGTTATGTGTAAAAGGATTACAAAAGTTATTTTCAAAGATGAACCTTGAGTTTGAGGCAAGAGGCTTGGCACATAGGAGGCTGCACATTTGAGTCACATGTGAAAAGAATGCTCACAAGAACCATTTGTGTAGTAGTGTGATGAAAATAATTATTTATACAATTAAAAAGTTGGAAATCCCTATGTGAAAATAATGGTACTTGTGCCCATATTATTGTTTGCTAAAAACCGATAGAACTTTATAGTTGTTTTTGTTATGTAGCATAATTGGCTATATATTTTACAACTTATTATTGTATCATGTAGCTGAGATGTACCTGCTAATTTTTCTCTATATGCTGCATTTTCTCATTGTTGATTAATGCATGCCTTGGTGCATGTGACACAATAAATTTTCCATATTAAAAAAAGTCTAGTCGAGTCCAAATTGATTTTGGATTGTGGGAAACAACTCATTGTTTCATGCAGAGTGCGTGGGACTTCAAATAACCTACGAATATAATTTCATAGATAAAAATAACTCTGCAAGTATAATTATAATTATTATTGTAGTGTGGACTTTTCATGATTGCCGTCATGTTCTAAAAATTTTTACTATTGCCGTCATGTTTTAAAAATTTTTACTCTAAAATTTATAATTTAACATTAGGAATTTATATACTCCAAACAATCACTCTTTGTAACTTTCTTTTAGCTAACATGCATTAGTCATTTAGTATTACACTTATGTGTAAAGTATTACCTTAAATTCATAGCCGTATAATAAAAAGGATAAAAATTTTGACAGTCTAAGGAGTATAAATGTCTTAGATTTTTTTTCTTGCTTCCAATATGTAATTGATTTGAATTTAAGACCTTGCATATAGATACCATACTACTAAAAGTACAAACAATAATTTTTGTACAATTTTTAGTGAGATATGTGTGTGTGTTAGTTCATTTGCACGGTGTGTTCACGCAGCTGCATAACCTTCAATGCGAAGCCTGCAATACGTACCCTATTTTATCTTCTTTCTTTGAAAGAATTAGGTATTTAAACAATTATGATAGTTTATTATGTCCATTGCTATAAGATGGCATAGGTACACTGGAAGTAAAAGTTTTCCTCGTGATGATAGTTTTTATGTTTGCAATATATGTGGTTTATACTACATATTTTTCCTTATAATTAAACCTCCGTTTATATGCATCACGCCTCCCTCGGTTCTGGTGGTGCACATGTAAAATCGTTTGCTTGAACTCACCAGAAAACAAATTCACTCCAAGTTGTTTGTTGCTTATGCATGTATGGTATTATATATATCTATGGCCTGTTTTATGAGTATGCTTAAGTATATATTAATCGTTAGTTTGTTCTAGCCAACGAACAATTTAGCACAATACAGTATGAATCGGGACATATCCATCTTCATAAAGTTGAAGTTGTGTTGTATACAATATAAAGTGTAGCTCATCAAAGAAACTTGACACCGTGACAGCGATCCCCTGCAATTGTTGGAGGTGTCGTAGAATTTTTTGCATCGCATGCACAGGGTAGGTGACATGGGCTTGACCGCTTGAGGCTCTGATTAGTAAGATCATTCTAATCTAACGGTGGAGGCCTTGGTGGAGGCCTTGGTTGTTCTCTTTTGATAATATAAATCCAGTTTGGCTCTAGAATAACGGGTCATCAATTTAAGTGAAAATCAAGGATGATATGTTTTTACTTTTTATCATACTTTATATGATTTTCTAAAATTATTAAAGTGTCATGTGATGTCTTAGGAGCATATGTAAAATGTCACGTGATGGTTTAGAAGTATTTGAAGAAAGTTTGAAGGACTTTTATATAAAGTCATGTGTTTGTG
Organism: Oryza meridionalis; assembly: GCA_000338895.3. Taxonomy (NCBI): domain Eukaryota; kingdom Viridiplantae; phylum Streptophyta; class Magnoliopsida; order Poales; family Poaceae; genus Oryza; species Oryza meridionalis. Next base: position 15,692,852 of record CM002535.2, on the reverse strand, counting down.
CAAGTATATTACCCCCTATTAAATTTACAATAATAATGAACAATGTACATTTCGCAGAACACATTTGCACAGTAGATATAAAGTTAGCACAATTATTTTTTTTCTGCAATTAACAAAATAGTTTATCAGACATTGGTGCGATCTTGGTATATCTGTTCAGTCTGCCATGACGTCACATAGGGGCACGGAGTGATATTTGGATTTTTTTTTTAAAGAAAGGTAGATCTAACGACCTAAAATTGATTTAAGTAGAAATCGACGGTCGAATGTTTTTTCCTCTAATTTAAGAGTGTCATGTAGTTATTTAGAAATGTTTGTGTGATGTTTAGCGTACTATATAAAGAGAAGTTAGAGGAATAACTTGCTAGATTTAGAAGATTTAGAAGGTTGATGTCTACCTATGGATTTTTTAGGCCAATAAAGAAAAAAATAATTTTAATTATCATGGAAATAAAAGAAAACGAGAATAGAATGGAGGGAGGGTAGGTTAGGTACATGTGTGAGAAGCCGCACGGAGTCATGAACGGAGGGTGATTTTATTAAGATAGATATAACGATTAAATAATATATTCACCGATTTAGACACGGTCGAATTTCTCTGTTTTATTAAAGTGCTATGTGATTACTCGACGGTATACATAGGGTACCACGTGATGGTTTAGAAGTGTTGGTAGGAAGTTTAATAGACTACCAATTGTGATCATCAAGCTATCTAACTATTGTTTTTTTATATAATGTTATTACTTAAAAAAATAGAGGTAAGGGTAGGGAAGGAGAAATATCCTATGTTTTATAAAGTTTTAAACATTGAACAACTGAAGAAATTAAAGGGGTAAGGACTGATAGCTTCTTTTCCAGTAGGTGCAAACGTGCATATATATATATATATATATATATATATATATATATATATGTTCTTTTTTTATTCCGATGAATAGTCTATACGTATTATGTTATTTTTGTTTTGTTTGGCAAATAGTGATTAGGTAATTTCTCCTTAAATACATATGAACGTGGATGGATCTGGGCCAGTTGGGGATGCCGTGGATGTGGGCCTGGTGGGGGAAAGGTCAAGGAGGTGGAAAAATAATTGTAATAATAAATAAAAATAGTGGGTCCAGCTGTTTATTGCATTGCCACGTGTCGGTTTAGAAGTGTTTGCAGGACTTCCACATGGCGGTATAAGAGCGTTTTTGGAAGTTTCATGAACTTTTATTATATAATAATAGATAGATAATAGATTTTTGCATGCGGTTCTATAACCGTATGTGTAAATATGATTATCCATTTTCTAATCCCAACATCTTTTACTACATGTATAGTTTACTTATCATATCACTTATCAAGTTCTTGCTGTACAAATTGAAGTTGCTATTATTTTATTTCACATCTTCGAAACTTATAATATTTGTTCTATACTTTAAATATTTTCAAATACAAATATTATAAACTGCACAATGGTAGGATCTGTTGAGCTCTACAACTTTGATATAGAATACGTCTCCATTAGATGTCATTTGAATTGTAGATCTAAGATTTTATAAAAACAGATATAGTAATTTATTTATACCCCTAAATGAACTCAAATAATAAAATAGTCAACAAGAAAGTTGTAGATCTCGATATATAGTTTGATACATGTTTTTTCTAAAATTTGATACATGTCTGTACATATTAAAAAAAATTCCTGGATATTTTTCGACCATTTTTCGATTTCGACAGATAGTACCCATACTATACTCGTTTCCGTTTCTGAGAAAAACGTTCCAAATTCGTTTCCGAATCCAAGAATTTCCGGATAGTGCTGACCGAATCTGTCCGAATCCGAAAAATGATCCGGACGGATGGAAACTATCCGTACCAGTTTCAACCCTAATCATACACACTTTCTTATATGTGTGTCTGATGTGCATAAGTGACTAGTAATGGATATCTCTTTGCGTCTCATGTGTAGTTGAAAAACCTAAATATATAGGGAAGTACAGTTTTACTTGTTATTTTTTTAACCTACTTTCCTAGCTTTTAAGTTATAGACTCAACACGTGTCCTCATATTTACAGTTAATTATTATTATCATTTAGTGGTATAGTTGACATAGTCACGTCGATAGTGATGCATCTACGATGACTTTGTTAATCACAAAATATGTTTGCATAGTCTTTTGGAGTTATTTATAGGAGTTAGTTGTGTATGTTTGTAGATGTGAGTATGCGCACGTGTATTTACATATTGTATTTTGAGGAAAAGAAAAACGGCCACGAGCATACAATTAGCGCCGCACAGCAGCGCCGGATGCTGGCTAGAATAGCATTTCATGCATGCGGTTTATTGACTGATATGATCGATGCCTGTATGAGTTTAAATGGCTACTTGACGCATGCAAGAGAGATAGATGGAGGATGACAAATTACAATCTGAATGTAGCTAAGGATGGTCGATTCCTTTATGAGTTTAAATGACGGCATACTTGACGCCTGCATGCAATAATAGAGAAATGGAGGATGACAAATTACAACCAGAATCTAGCTAAGGATGGAATGGAAGGACGGAAGTTGGGACTTGGAAAGCGATGATGTGTATGCCGCCGTGGACGTACAGCAGAGTCGCCGTATCAGCCCGCGCACGATACCTTTTGCAACTATACTATAATGGGCTGCTATACTTTTTATCTCCATAGATTTCCTATACGCTTTCTGCGTTATTTCGATCACCTTTTATGGAGGCTAGGATATAGTGTATATTCCTCTATTACTATCTGATCAGTAACTTGCACAAAATGTTTATATATTATACAAATTTTCGTAGCAAATGTTTCATAAAATATTTTCTTAAGATCAATCGAGCAGTTTTTCATCCAAAAATCTGCATAGTAGTTTTCTTTCATTTTACATACAAATTCATGTCCAGCAACAAATGAGAATATGGTGCGGGATCTTGGGGGAAATAACTCAAACCGTTTTCTGAACATATGAGAACAGTTTTAATTAAAATCTGAATAAAAATAGCAATTTTGGAAACGAACATGACATCGGAAGCAAAAATATTGAAAATCTAACCACCAGAGCAGAAACATCCCAGTTTCAACAAGGAACCAATAATAAGTTTATATCTGAAAAACAGAACTATAGCAAACTAAGTAAGACCTAATTCGTCCAAAAAGCAAAGTTTTGAACAGTTTATCTTTGCTCTCCTTAACAGAAAAGTATACACTGATCCTGAAGATAAGCATCGACAATATATATGTGAGGCGCACTAGCTAGACATGGCAGGCACAAGTGACACAAAATATTTTGAACTCCTATCAGAGGGAGATGTCTAGAGTGTAGTTGCACTATTTATGTACGATTCCTTGTGCTAATTAATTAACAAGGCACGTGGAGAACAATCTTTTTTCGCTGTCCAGGAGGCTTTAATTTTGGTTGATTGGGATTTGGTTTACGACATTGCTGATTGTAAACTGCACTACACTACGTCACTACTCATCAAATAGACGGCAAAAGCTCTTCATCGATGATCATCGTCTCGATCAAAGCGTGGAACTCAAGCAAATGAATATCATTTTTTTCCCTTCAGGTATTGAGACCCTGGAAGTACGAAATATATATTTAACAAACATATACTATACTTGGTAGCATACGAAAACCAGACCATTTATTTTATTTTGTCATGGAATACAAATAACTGGTCAATCTTTAACTCGTATTCCTACCATAATTATTTTCAGTGAGTAAGCAAACCCACAATGTAAGATCAATGTGTGTTTTGATTCTTATTCTGTGCTGAACAATTGGCATCTGTGATTATTGGTTTTGATATTTGGAGATTATCGTCGAAGTGGTTTTGGAGATGATTGATTTTCAGATGATGAATAGGGTTTGCTGTTTTTGTTAGGACTGGTCAGACCGGGCGGTGGTTGCCGGTCAGACCGGCTTGTGTTGAGCGGTCAGACCGGCCGGCCCGCGGTTTGACCGGCCGACGCTGTGTCGGTTTCGGATTGTTTCTTTGGATATCCGTGATTGTTTCATAGTTATGGCTTCTAGATGGATACCCGGCGACATACCGGCGGTCAGACCGGTGGCAAGGCGGCGGTCAGACCAGCACGCAATTGGCGGTCAAAACGGCGACGGCATCAGGGAGCAGAGGCGATCTCGGAGCGGTCGGACTGGGCAATCTTCATCGGTCAGACCGACGACACAAGCTCGGTCAGACCGACAGGATTACTTCGGTTAGATTGATCCATCGATTTGAGGGTAACTTTTATTTCCGCTAAATGTTTTTGGGTTTTTTGTTTTCCCTACCATTCACCCCCTCCTGGTAGGCTTGGTTTCTTGTATTCGATCCTACACACAAGATATCTAACAATCGGCATGCACACTAGCAGGAGTCATCTGGAAGTAGTGGTCCCACGCATACTGGAAAGTGATAGACTTGCCACTCGGGATACGCTGGCCATCGCCGACGAGGTAGTCGGCGCCAGCCTAACGGAACAGCTTGGGATTGATGGCGACCGAGCTCATGAAGCCATCGGCGTGGAGGAAGACGGCCTTCACCGCACACTGACATATGTTAGTCACCGTCACCTAGAACACCGTGTCGAGCGTGCCGACCTTATTTCCGCTGAGACTCCCCTGGAATGGCAGCAAACATTCTAAACGTAAATAAACAAAAGGAAACACGATCGAGTATATTTAAGCCAAAGATAAATCTATCACCAATATGAGCTAGGCTCAGTACGTACTCCCCCCATCCCTAAAAGAGTATAGTTTCAGTTTATCAAAGCAGATTAAATAGGTTGTTAAAAAACTACTATACCCTTCATTAATACGGCAAGAAAACGAGTAGGAGAAAAAAGTATTGCTAATTCGATGATAGCTAAAACGAAAAGAAATGATGAAGTAGTACCAGAAAAGTAAGTGGATCTATTCTAAAATATAGTCTTGGTTTGGAAAATGTTAAGCCTGAAACATCACATTTTGTTTGTGACCAACATGATATATATATGAGGGCCAGGCCGGAGTAGTTACCAAAATCAGATATTGCAGAAAAAAAATTGTTGTGGAGAGAGAGAAAGAGAGAAAGCTGAGAGAAAAAGGAGAGAGAGATAGCGCAGATTGTAACCTTGGGCAGGCAGGAGGAGCACTAGGATTGCAAAGAACGACAACGGCAGAACAAGCCGGGTCATGATCTGCGCCATTGTGAATTAGGGAGCTTTATCCGTATTTGCCGCTTGGGCTTAGGGTTGCGATCGTATGTGTACTTTGGGTGTATGTGATTTGGGCTGATTCTACCGATGAATATTTATAGAGATCCCGATCGTGTTGGGGCGCGTCACGCATGCCGCAGAAACTATATAGCGGGCGCTCCTTGAATTTCACCACACCGCGTTGAAAAAAGATAAAAAATCTATCCACGTCAACTCATCAAGCTATATATATATCCGAAACTTCAGTGTGATGGTTTTCTTTTTAATTTTTCTTTAGTGTTTACATAGTAATTGTACCATTTCGTTCTCTTGCCGGCCAGTGAAGGTTTTGCTGCTTGCATTTAATAGGAGGATCGGTAATTAGGGTTGGTTTGTACACACATGGTAAGTAGTTAGCAATTCATATACTTCCAGCTGCAAGGATTTGGGTCGGCCGATGATGTGTCGTCGCACGTCGCTGATGCAGTATGTGGTGGGTGACGAGGCGTGGATTGGATGGAGGTGGACCCGGCCGACTTGAGCGATGCGATGCATAGGGACAATTTACCGATCAAAACCAATCTATCTATCTATATCTATTTTAATTGGGCACTTTCTACGAGCTCTCACGTTAACTAGAAAGATCTAACCGTTGATGTGAGAGATCAACATATCATAATCGTACATTAATTTCCACGTACTGTATTTGGGCCTCCATCTAATAGCTGTAAGTTCTGTATTTGGGCCACCCATGTAACTGTATTGATCTGATCAGCAGATATATACGTACGGCTTATCTTCACCCTGTATTGATCTCCAAAGATGGTCAGGGTTTCCGTCTGCATGCGTGAGATATATCCCCAGCGCCTTGCCGACGAGGGTCGACACATCCTCACCGGGCCGAAGAAGCCTGTCCACGCGACGGTCCTGGCCGGCGACATCATGAATATGATCGGTTATTGCCGGCAGCTGTCCAGCAGCACAACTCGATGCATGTACGTAATTAAGCACACCCTCAGCCGGTGAAGAAGCCCGTCGACCGCGACGATCATATCCTGGCCGGCGACATCATGAACAGGATCTGTTACTCCCGGCCGCTGTCCAGCATTATGCAACTAGGTGAGGTGCATCCATGTATGTATGTGTTTACATGCATGTTGTACATACGATGTGAGGTTGTGAGATCACTTGATGCTCGGTTTAAATACAAATCACTAGATCATAGTCAGGGATGATCAAGTGTTGTGTCTTCATCGATATTTTACTAAACAGATTGGTGGGGACTCACCCATCTGAGATAATGGCGCTTGCTATCCGGTGTTCCGAATTGGTCACAGACGGGATGGTGCTCTAAGATTAGCATCAACCGCATCTAAGCTTCTATGATCGACTGACATAGGTATTTGTATCTGTCGATTTTATTTATATACTCAATTAATTAATCTGTATTCACATTAAATTAGTGTTCTAGCTCTCTTTTGGCTTCTTCTCGACCTAATACCTGTATGTATTCTACTGTATCTGCTAATGTTTTTCTTTTTTTGTTGATGGTGACCATCAGTGGGTATCGAGCTTCCTATCGGTCTTGGACTTATCACGATGCCATCATGTCATCCTATATATACCAATAATTTATCAGATGCCTAATCTAAATTGAGTGGCGATTTGGACTCGATCGATCGCCAATTCACAAGCGATAATGCAACAGATGGGACTGCGCCGCGCTCGTACGTACGCGTCCACACATCAATCTATATATCTTTATTTCAACATCAGGTAAAACAACTTAATTAATTAGTTGCTCAGTAGTCTCAGTACTATTATATTCTTACTAAATATCTTTTTAAGAAATTGACAACTCTATTTAGCCGATTGATAAATCCATTTTTTCCATTCAACACACGAATTGACCGTGTAGTTGATTATGCGAATGATTGGATCATATTATAGTAATAGACTAAGTATAGATAGATAACTTTTATTTTTAGTCTAATTAATATAAAAAAATTATTTTGGTTTGCCATTATGCTCAGCACCTCTAATAATTTAGGATTATCACTAGCTGTACTAATCGTACTAAAGAGATCTACACGATTAAGGCAATTAATAAACCACAATGTCTAAGATTTTTAATTTCCCCTTCGAGCTAAAGAGGACGTCAATATTATTTATTTCCTATCTTTTTTGCCCTTTTATTACGTGAGACGCGCTCACCATACTCACACAAGCGTGAGTGTGTATTCCAAGGCCCGATTTGTTTTAGCTTAAAAGTATTGTAATATACATTATTGAGCCAGATTGCCATAATCTAAATTATAATAAGACTAAGTGCAATAAGATGTGAGCGGTTTGTTTCTCTAAATTATTTGGAGACATGAATTACTAGGTTTTAAAGGCTAAAGTTTCTAGGCAATGGGTCTTTAGCCACCCAATAATTAAAAAAAACAACCGTGAAGCATACTACAAGATTATTCTAATCATGGTTCTATATTATAATATAATACCACTGTTTGTTTCAGATTTCTCGTAATAATGTATATTATAATAATTTTGCGCTGTCTCAAACAGGGGGCAAATACTGCTAAATGGACGAAGGTAGTAAATCTTCAACCTTAACTTCCTACTGGTAGGTAGCACATGTCTGTGTGTATGTACCAGCAATTCATAATAATTGCTATAGTTGAAATTAACCACGTACAGAATCTTTTGTCTTATTTTCATAAGCATTGATGATTGGAACATTTATAACTAGGAAGTTGAAGTTAGCTTTAATTTTAGTTTGAATATAAGTTCAACAGTTCAAGGCAACAATGTATGAAGTGTGTGGTTCTTGGGCTCTCGGTGTAGTGTTCTATTAATATCTAAAATTTCATAATAATTAGCAAGTGTTATGGACTCTTCTTTTAGTCTATAAACCGCTAAAATCTTTTAAATGTAATTAACCCTATTCAATCCCATGAAATGGGCATTTTTAGAAAGCTCACACAGTAATATATAGCTTAATTGGAAGATCTAATTGTCCATCAAATATAAGTCTTACTAAAAGTCCATGTTAAATAAAACATTATTCAAGTGAAATTAATATCATTGCCTCAATTTTCGAATTTCAAGTTTAATTCTGAAATTAATGATAGCAAGTTGTAACTGAGACTCCCCTTAAAAAAAGTTATAACTGATACATGTGCTCTTTTTTTGCCCTTTTGTTTAGGCTTATAAGCCATCTTATGAGCCAAAAAATTTAAGCGTAAACAAACAAGCAGTTTTTTTTTAGATTTTTTAAAGCCATAAGCCATTCTTACATGAGTTAAGCCAAAACCTTGGTTGAAGAAACTTTTTGGTTTATTTGAGACAGAGACATCACTCCACCATTAAATTTAGAACTTTAAATCCATTGACTTATAAAATATATAAGCCAAAAAGATAACTTAAAACTTTAAGCCAATAAGCCGAAGCTTAAACAAAGAGAGTAATCTAACCGCTATAACTTAAAGAAACCAACGTGTTCCGTATGTGGTTAAAAAAATATATTTATAACCCATGCAATGCACGGGCTGTCGGCTAGTAGGCTCCACGCTGTACTGGTGAACTGTTTATACATGTCTCGGTTAATTCCGGTCATCTTAAACATGGCATTCCTCCGTTCTCCTTTGGATACACATAATACTCAAGTTGCTATACAAGGTCTAATCATTATAGTTCGTGGCCGACAATTGAATTTACAGGTGAAGTTGTCTGTATGTATTTCTTTATGTGATATTGATTTTAAGAAAAGATTGCTACCTAATATTTTAATTATGATTAGGAATTATTGAGAGGACCATGTAACACTTGAAAAGAGGGTACCAGATGCATTAGGTCGTCGTGGGTGTTCAACCAAGATGGATAACCAACTCATATCAAGTTCAAGTCCATCTCGGGCTCCAGGACCAGTCTATACTAAAATCATCGCCTAGATTGTATTCGGACTCCGATTTCAACGTTCTACATATATATGGAATGCTAATGAGATCACATTTACAATGAATATGGTTTCACGTCAAAATTCCTTCCAAGCTGACGGGAATAGTCAAAACAAGGAAGGGTCCAGAATCTGTCCGAGTGCTGCGTCATCATCTTTGGACTGTTGTACAAGTATCATGTCAGAGTCCAATAGGGACTCGTTCAGGGGTCTAAGGTCGACCCTAGAACCTATATATTCAGTAGCTGTTGTTAATTTAGGGTTGGATTTTACTTAGATTATTTCCGCCATTGTAGTTTCGCTGCTAGTTCAGTTTGTGGAACCCCAATTTTGAGTTCTTCATTAAACATTCATCTGCAATTAAGTTGTTGTCTTCTTGTTTTTGCTTGTGTTCTTCGATTCACACATACGGATTAGTCCTCTTGGCGAGGTCAATCAGGTTTCAGCACGGTTGATAACCAGAGAAGATGTACTGCTGCGATTGAGATCATGTTGATCGTAAGCCGGATATTCATATGAACTATACATATGAACTGTACTTAATACGGTGAACTTTCCTCTTTTAAAAAAAAGGTGAAATTTTATTTTACTATTATTTTATGGAAAGTACAACAAAAATGAGCAAGAGGGGGCACCGTAAAAGAGCTGAGCCCAACTCACTACCAGAAACACGGCTAGCCCTAACGGCCATTAATTTTCTTGACGTAAAGTCTCCTATCGGGAAAATTCAACTGTTGTGACGAGCTTTGATCAACGTCAGAAATATTTAAACACTTTCCTTAAAAAAAATGAAAATAATATAATGATGTGTGGACCCAACAATGAAAATATAAATACCATCAATTCCATTGGAATTTCAAAATAATATTTTTATTATTTAATATCTTGCACAATGGTTTAATATATACTGCTGTTTTTAAGATTTGTGACAATGATATAAGTGATTTAGAAGTTGAATATTAAGTTCAACTAATTAGTTTTCAATTCTCATAATGCCATCATTTACACGGATTTTCGAGAAAAAACATTCAACCAACATATATGATTAAATTTAATTTTATTCAGCGACTTATATGATTAAATTTAACTTTACAAATTATTCACAATTGTTCCAAGTTTCTAAGTTGTATTACACCAAATACTAAATATGTTGTTACTCCAGCATGAGTGCAGATCAGTATTTTCTAATTTTGAATTGTAAAACTATCAAATTGAAGTAACAGAAGAAATATTAGTACTATAAATAAAATAGAATCATTTTTATTTTGAATTCTTATACAAAGTATAGTAACTGCTGTTTATGACATATGATCACTATATAATATCAATTTACAGTGGCACCTGCAACTCACGGGTTAGTGACTAGTGATATTCTAATGAGGAGTAATTGTCAGTTAAATTCTTGTTGTAATGCGTCATATATGTTTGCATTTTGCATTTTTGCCTGGAGTGCGATTCGGAGTCAAGTTTGACTAGTTGTGTGTGTGCTAATATTTTACAATGTAATATCCCAAGACGACATACTAAAATAACGGTTATTGTGTTTTCTTCTTGCAAAATACCAATAGCTAAACTGTCCTGTTTTAAGTTGATCCGCAATTCTAGAGCAAACACCACAAATTTTTAAGATTTCAGGAGCAATTTTTTGCCAAAAAAATTTAACACACTGTCACATCATCCACATATATTCATATAACCGTAGGTGTCATTTTATTGTGAAATTAACTACATGTACTTATTATTTGGCAGTATTACACAACTGCCATATCATGCATCATCAAAAAAACGCAAAACTGACGTGTATAGTATCCCATTTAGATTTGAATTTTTTATTCGATGAACACTTTTAGTTTTTAATTTTAAAAACATACAAACCCAAAAACTCTTACATCCAAAATTGTGGCATGACCATCCAAATTTGGAAATAAGTTTTAGACGGGTTTATTATTGACGGTATAAAAACAATTTTTCTAGACAAAAACCCCTTTAGTTTGCAGGTGGACCGTATTTGGTCGCGTTTGCAAAAATCGACCCGCATTTTCGCAACATCTTCTTAAGAGAGCTGCTATGCGAAAATAAACCTATTTTTTCATGCGGTTCTGTTAATAAGAAGCATGCCTGCAAAAAGTCCAGCCGACCTCCGTCCATCTTAAAAAATTTACCCGGCCACTCAACCTTATCATGTTTTCTCCTGTATTCTCTCTCTCTCCCCCATTCCTGTCCTCCGGCTCTACCACTCATTTCCTCTCTTTCTCAGCCCTCTCTCTCTCCCTCTCTCTCTCACAGAGGCGGTGGTGGATGTCACGCCCGGAATTTTTATCCAAAATTCCAAACGCTTACATGTGCGTTAAATCCTCATCCAGGAATCAGCCGAGGCACACAATAACAAATTGATAATAGCGTACTATAAAAAAGCTAATTAATATTCGCAAAATAATAAACTATTACAGAGGTGGATAGTTCCTCTCAAAAGATTAAAATTCTACGCAGCAGAAATAAAAACAAAAAAAAAATGAACAGCTATGGCGACTCCACTCCACAAGCAACTCGACCCGAACAAAGCCTAATCCTCCTAATCATCACCTTCACTGAAGTACTCTTCCTCTGATGAATGAATATTGCAAGAATGAGCATATGACATACTCAACAAGCCACACAGCAAATATGCAAGTGCACAGGATAAGAAAGGATGGCATAATATAACTTATTTGCACAAACAACACTTAATAAACACTTGAGAGAATAGTAAAACAGTTGAATAATTAAACAATATTAAGTAAACACTATACAACACACCCGTGTTGCATAGGCCCAACCACATCTGAACAACCAACCCCGGTTGTACAAATCAAATCTCCATACCAGGAATATACCATTCCAAACAAGGAGTCAATTTAATTATCACAGTATTATCACCAATAATGAGTAATGTGAGACTAATCACGAAAAACATTGTTAGACCCGCCCATAACCGCGAGCACGGCTATTCGAATGGTTTTACTCTGGCCAGAGATGTACCACTGTACCCACAAGACACAGCTCTACGACATGTCACCATGCGCCTCGATACCACCACAGTACCTTGGAAAGGAACTGTGACAATACCTCTCACACAAAACAACTCACCACAGTGCACCGTTCCTGGATCATAATCTCCCCCTCAAAACCAGAGGCATGGACTCCCCAGCGACCCCCACGGACTTCTCACCGCTTCTCAGTCTGGCACCCCATAATGAATCATGCTATACAAAAGGTAAAGCTGTTGCCCACGCTGGCTTGTGGTTGGCACGGTAAATGTTTCATGTCACGCCCGGAATTTCTATCCAAAATTCCAAACGCTTACATGTGTGTAAACCCTTATCCACGAATCAGCCGAGGCACACAATAACAAATTGATAATAGAGTACATTTATTACTCTAATTAATAAGCGAATAAAATGTCATTACAGAGGTAGATAGTTCCTCTCAATCAATAAAGATCTAAGCAGCGGAAAAATAAAGGAAACAGCGCAGACGACTCCACTCCACAGGCAGCTTGACTAGGGCTACGCCTATTCTTCTACACCATCAGCATCACTGTAGAACTCCTCCTCTGATGAATGATTGCAAGGTGAGTATATGACATACTCAGCAAGCCACGCAGCAAATATGCAAGTGCACAGGATAACAAAGGATGGCATAATATCGTCTCATTTGCCTAAATAGCATTTAATAAATATTTCAGAATTTAATAAAACAGTAGAGTATTAATTAAGCAGTATTAATCCAACGCTATACAATATACCCTGTTGCATAGGCCCATCCATTCTGAACAACCAATCCCGGCTGCGCAGTTCTATCTCCAAACCAGGAATATACCATTCCAAACCAGGAACTAATCAAATTATTACCAGTTATAGCATCATTTATTATGGTGAGAAGTGTGAGACTAATCACGAAAGACATTGTTAGACCCGCCCATTACCGCGAGCACGGCTATTCGAATAGTTTTACTCTGATCAGAGATGTACCATTGTACTCACAAGACACAACCTCAACACCATGTCAACCATGCGACGCGATACTTAACAAGTACCCGAATAGAGATTGTGACAATACCCTCTATATAACACAATTCAAAGCAGTGCACCGTTCCCGGATCATAGTCACCCCCTTATAAACAAGGCATGGACTCCCCAGCGACCCCCGTGGGCTTATCTCCACCACTTCACAGTCTGGTGCTCTACTAGGAACCATACTATACAGAAAGTAAAGCCGTTGCCCACGCTGGCTTGTGGTTGGCACGGTAAATATTTCACAACCGAAACTCGTGAACCGGTCCTTAATTGTCATGAGCACAACCATCTGAACCATGTACTCACGACCCACCATTATCAGGTTTTAATTGGCAAATTAATTAATTAACCAATCATGATTAACCATCATGAGCTATCATTAAGCCATCATTAAATAATAGTGATTCATAAGTTATCCCAATAATGTGCTAAAGTTTCTAAGCATGGCTAAGCAATTGTATCTAATATCTAGCTGAACCAATATATAAAGCTCAACTAGTCAAGTTACAATAACCCAAGGTATCAAGGAATAAAGTAATCAAGAACGAAAGGGCTATAACAAACAATAGGTTAATTCCACCCAATGACAATCGAAAATAAATGCAATAGTTGAATAGAAACAATAGCTTTAAATGAGATCAACATGCTCAAAGGATTGTTTGGGATCTGTGTGACTTGCCTTGCTGGCCTTGGAACTCTTCAAATTTTTCTCCTGCGAAAACGGACTCTCCGGAAACGACGGAATCTAAACAGAAAAGAGCAAAATCACCAAAAAAGCACATAAACAAGCATGAACAGTACATGTGGATATTTTAAACATGTAGATCTCAATTTTAGAAAAATTTAGAGACTTGAACCAACTAAATCCGAGCTAAGATGAATTAGTTATGAATTTTTAAAGATTAAATCGGATTAAACCATTTATATAGATTTTAATTGAATTATGACGCAATAATGAATTATTTTTAAAAATAAAAAGAGGATTATTGCGTCAGCGGCTCGGGTTCACGGTGGACCGGGTGCACGGCGGCGGCTCACGGAAACGAACGGCCGAGATCGATCTATCCAAAACGGACGGCCAAGATCTAACGGTCTACGACCGGTCTACGAGAAACGGCGACGATGACGTCGGCGACGACGTCACCACCGGCGGCGGCTCGGGCGCGCAAGCTCGCCGGCGAATGATGGCGCGGCGGCGCAAACGGAGAGCACCTACGGGTTGCGGGCGACGCGGCGATCCTTACCGAGGCACGAACAGCGGCAAACGACGACCGGACGACGACGGTGACGAGGAAGAATGGCGGCGACCTTCGGCTTGACGACGACGGCGGTGCTCCGGCGATCCTCGGCGACGACGAAGGGGCGAACGAGATCGGCGACGGCTTGGCGACCACGACGGCGGCCTTCCCGAGCGACGACGACGATCGGAGCGGCGGCGGCGCACGGCTGGACAAGCGGCGGCGACGGTGGCGCACGGGCTCACGAGGCTAGGGCGCTACAGACGGCGGCGAGCTAAGGCGAGGGCGGCGATGGGTAGCGGAGACAACGGGGGTTCTTATATAGGGCTAAGAGGCGGCGGCGAAGGCCCACGGCGACCGGCGGCGGCGATGGAAAGTTAGGGTTCGGAGAGAAAAACCGAATCCGATCCGAGCTCGAATCCGGCGATTTCCAAACCGAGGAAGGCGACGATTCCAAAAGAGAAAAGGTAGAGGAGATCCCGGGGATCATTTTCCCTCAATCAATTTTGCCGGATCGGGAAAGGCGCGACGGAATTGGAAAGGCGGCGGCGACGCGGCTCGGCTAGGGTTTCGGCCGGGCGACGGCGCGACGAAGACGACGAGTCAGACAGGCGGGACCCACCTGTCAGCGGGCGGACGTGCGCGCGTGGGCGGCGGCTGGCTGACTGGGCCGACTGGGCCGGGGAGAGAGAGAGAGATTTTGGGCCGACTTTCGGCCCAAAGCCAAAAGAGAGATTTTTAAAACCTTTTCCAATTCAAATTATTCATGAAATGCAATTTCATTTATTAAAAATACTTCCTTAGCTCAAATAAATCCCAGAAAAATCTAGGAATTATAGAATCAAGCAAAGTATTTAATAAAATTTTATCTGGCCTAATTTTATATTGGAATTTATTATTTCAAAATTAGATCTTCTCTTCTAGGCTTTTATAATTATTTCTAAAAAAATTCCAATTAAACAACAATTTATAAATTTAAGATTTTTAGGGTGTGACAAACCTAACCCCCTTAAACAGAATCTCGTCCTCGAGATTCGGAAGAACTGGCGAAAAGATGCGGATGAGCGGACTTTAATTCATCTTCTCGTTCCCAAGTTGCTTCTTCTTTCGAATCATTACTCCATTGAACCTTACAGAAACAGATAACTCGATTCCTGGTTCTTCTCTCATTTGTCTCCAAAATACGGATTGGTTTCTCAACATATGTCAGATCCTCTTGGATTTCTATCTGTTCAAGATTAGCTTCCTCAGTGGGTACCTTTAAACACTTTTTCAACTGTGACACGTGGAACACATCATGAACTCCTGTCAACGATTGAGGTAACTCCAACTGATAAGCAACCTCACCTCTTCGACTGACAATTTTATAAGGTCCCACAAAACGCGGTGCCAATTTTCCTTTGGTATGAAAACGATGAACCCCTCGGAGAGGCGTGACACGAAGGTACACATGATCTCGTTCTTCAAAACTCAAATCTCTGCGGCGATTGTCGGCATAACTCTTATGGCGAGACTGAGCCACGCGTAATCTTTCTTGAATGATCTTTACCTTCTCTTCTGCTTCCCTTAGGATATCAGTTCCGAAAACCTGACGTTCTCCCGTTTGATCCCACAAAAGCGGAGTGCGACACTTACGACCATACAGTGCTTCATAAGGAGCCATTTGAAGACTAGCTTGATAACTGTTGTTGTACGAGAATTCCGCGTAAGGCAAATTCTTATCCCAACTTCCACCAAAGTCTAAAGCACAAACTCTCAACATGTCTTTCAAAATCTGATTCACTCTTTCGGTTTGTCCGTCTGTCTGCGGATGATAAGCAGTACTGAAGTTCGGCTTAGAACCCATCTCTTCCTGAAGCTTCTTCCAAAACTTTGAAGTAAACTGACTACCTCGATCAGACACTATTTTCTTAGGGACGCCATGCAAACACACAATCCTTGCCATATACAATTCCGCCAAACGACTTCCGGAATATATTGTCTTTACTGGGACAAAATGAGCCACTTTGGTAAGTCTGTTGACTATCACCCAAATAGAGTCGTGGCCTGATGACGTTCTGGGTAGACCAGTGATGAAATCCATACCGATTTCCTCCCACTTCCATTCTGGTATCTTCAAAGGCTGCAACAAACCGGCGGGTTTCTAATGTTCTGCCTTGACTCGCTGACATACATCACACACAGCTACATACTCTGCTATCTCACGCTTCATACTTGCCCACCAAAATTTTTCTTTGAGATCTTGGTACATCTTGGTACTACCAGGGTGAATGGAGTATAAAGTATCATGAGCTTCTTTTAGAATTGTATCTTTTAAATCTTTGCTGTCTGGAACACAGATCCTTTCACCCAACCATATAGTCCCTTGCTCATCTTCCAAGAAACCGATAGCTTTTCCTCTTCTCATATTCCTCTTGATCTCATGCATATCAGGATCATTAATTTGGGCTTCTCTAACCTGATCAATGAGAGTGGGCTTTGCTTCTAAGGCTACAACGAAACCTCTACTGACAATTCCCAAATTCAATCTTTCAAATTCCTTGCATAACTCCAATGGCAACTGTCGTCCTTCCGTAGCATTGCAATAGCCTTTCCTGCTAAGAGCATCTGCTACAACATTAACCTTTCCCGGGTGATAATGAATTTCCATGTCATAATCCTTAATTAATTCCAACCATCTCCGCTGTCTCATGTTCAGATCTGGTTGAGTAAAGATATATTTTAAACTCTTGTGATCGGTGTACACCTCTGTGTGGGTACCGAAAAGATAATGACGCCAAATCTTCAACGCATGAACCACTGCGGCTAACTCAAGATCATGAGTAGGGTAGTTCTTCTCATGCGGACGCAACTGACGAGATGCTTAGGCAACCACCTTCCCATCTTGCATCAGAACACATCCTAACCCAAGCTTAGATGCATCGCAATACACTTGGAAACCCTTCTTTGGATCAGGCAAAATCAGAATGGGTGCTGATATTAAGCGACTTTTCAACTCTTGAAAACTCTGCTCACATTCTTCCGACCACTTGTACTTCACATCTTTCTGAAGCAGTCGTGTCATGGGCTTAGCAATCTTGGAGAAATTCTCTATAAACCTCCGGTAATAACCTGCAAGACCCAGGAAACTGCGAATCTCTGAAACTGTCTTTGGTTGTTTCCAGCTGGTTACAGATTCCACATTACTAAGATCAATGGCTACTTCTCCAGCTGAGATGACGTGTCCAAAGAATTTCACTTCAGACAACCAGAATTCACACTTGCTAAACTTGGCATACAATTGATGTTCTCGTAGCTTCTCTAGTGCAAGGCGAAGATGTTCTTCATGCTCTTCTTTAGTTCGAGAGTAGATAAGAATGTCATCAATAAAGACGACCACGAACTTGTCTAGGTATTCCATAAACATCTTATTCATCAAGTTCATGAAGAAAGCGGGGGCATTGGTAAGTCCGAAAGACATAACAGTACACTCAAACAACCCATACCGAGTGGTGAAAGCCGTCTTAGGTATGTCTTCCTCTTTAATCCTCAACTGGTGATACCCTGATCGAAGATCGATCTTGGAGAAAACAGTGGCACCTTTGAGTTGATCAAACAAATCATCAATTCTGGGCAGCGGGTACTTATTCTTGATAGTCACCTCATTTAGTGCACGATAGTCCACACACATCCTCTGGGTATGATCTTTCTTTTCCACAAAAATAACTGGAGCACCCCATGGAGACGAACTTGGTCTAATGTACCCTTTCTGAAGCAAATCATCTACTTGCCTCTTGACTTCTGCTAATTCATTGGCTGCCATTCTATAAGGTCTTTTATGGATTGGAGCTGTTCCTGGTACCAGATCTATTCTGAACTCTATATCTCTTTTAGGCGGCATACCAGGTAAATCATCGGGGAATACATCTGGGTATTCCCGTACTATGGGAATCTCTTCCAAAGCTATTTGGTTCAAACTTGACCTTAAGGGCTCAGAAGGCAATGCATGAACAGTTACAACTTGACCATCATTGCTGGTGAGAGTTACTTTTCTATTGGCACAATCTATCACACCTTTATATCTGGCTAACTAGTCCATCCCTAGGATGACATCAAGGTCTTTAGATTCTAACAGAATAAGATTGGCCAGAAATGGTACTCCTTGAATCTCTATTCTGACAGAGGGGCTACGTTGCACTGAGAGTGCCTGATTACTCGGGGTACTAACCATCAAAGGACGTCTAAGATCTTCTACTTCCATCCCATGATTTCCCGCAAAACTCATAGATAAAAATGAATGCGTAGCACCAGAATCGAAAAGCACTGTTGCAGGAACTGAGTTAACATGGAACGTACCCAAAATCACATCTGGAGCACCTTGAGCTTCTGCAGCAGCAACATGATTGACACGAGCCTTTGTCGCAGGTGCGGTGGAGTTGATCTGGGCAGGGACAACCTTCACGCGTCGGGGCTTCGGACACTTGTCAGAGTAATGGCCTGGTTCACCAGAGTTGAAACATACTCCGGGCTTGTTTCCTTGTTCCCTCTTGGCAGGCTGATGCTGTGTCGAAGCTACCACCGAACGTGGAGCTTGGTTGCGGTTGTTGTTGCCAGCATTGTTGTTGAAGAACTGACGCTGCGGACGAACAACAGACGAAGAACCTCCCTGTGGCATTGGCTGGGGTCCCAAAGCAAGACGTGACCTCTGACTACTCCCCTGCTGAGCTTTGAAGTGAGCAATCCTGCGTTTCTTCAGCTCCATGCGGTTGTACTTGTCCTCTTGGCGAATAGCCTTATCCACCAATTTCTGGAAATCATGATAATCCCCAGTCATTAATGGGTAAGAAAGCTCATCGTTCAGTCCTTCCAGGAACTTCTCTTGACGCTCTTCATCAGTGCGCACATCTTCCGAAGCATAACGAGCCAGGCGATTAAACTCATGCAGATATTCTGTAACAGGGCGAGACCCCTGAGTGAGCGCCCTGAACTCCCTCTTCTTGAGAGACACCACTCCCGATGGTATGTGCGTCTTACGAAAAGCAGCAGTGAATTCAAGCTAAGTGATAGGTTCCGCCGTGGTCCTGTTGAGACGGAAGTGATCCCACCACTCAGAGGCAGGGCCATGCAGCTGATGTGAAGCGAAAGAGACCTTCTCTTGATCAGTGCACTGAAGCAGGTCCAACTTCTTTTCTATGGCGTGCATCCAATCACCAGCCTCAACTGGATTAGTAGTGCTAGAAAAAGTGGGCGGCCTCACACGAAGAAATTCTGCTAACTTGTTCTAGGGAGGTTCATGGTTATTTCTTTGGTTCTGCTGGTTCTGGAGTTGCTGCATCATCATGTTCATAAGCTGTGCCTGTTGAGCCAGGACTTGGGCAAGCGTGGGATTCTCTCCATTGTTGTTGTAGTTGTTGTTGTTGTTGTTGGGACCATTCCCAACGCTGCGAGTGAGCACCATCTGGCATGGACAGGAGCACGAGAAGAGAAACCGGGGAAAAACTACTTAGGACAGAGGATTAATTTTTCTACTAACTTAACTTTTATTGATCTTAACTGGGTTTCATTATTACATATATCTGAAGACCCTCACACCACTAAACTTACCAACTACCTAACACTCGAAAGCAAACAAACGCATGTACTTACATCCCACCACTGATGTAAACCACATGCAAGACCCACACACACAACCAAACTTAAACAAGCAAACTAACACATCGATCTAGGGCAATGGCTTAACAAGGCGTTCTAGGTCTTCCGGGCATCGGAGTTGATTGAAGGCTCGCTCGGCTCATCTTCATCATCTTGAGTTGCT
Source organism: Oryza meridionalis (assembly GCA_000338895.3). Classification (NCBI taxonomy): domain Eukaryota; kingdom Viridiplantae; phylum Streptophyta; class Magnoliopsida; order Poales; family Poaceae; genus Oryza; species Oryza meridionalis. The sequence continues at coordinate 15,672,625 of CM002535.2, read as the reverse complement.
CCCCACTCGACCTTTGAATGGGTGCGCTTCGATTCTTCTCCTTCATCATCACTCACGTTGACGACCGGAGGATCCGCTGGGGCTGGGGTAACTTCTTTTTCCACTACACGAACCTTTGGCGCCAATTGGTAGCGAGGGACGAAAAGAGCTCTCTTTCTTGCGGTAAGACGAACCCTGGCTTTTCGTGGTGGTGCTTCTCCCTTCAATGCGGCTAGCTCCTTCTCTAAACGATCCACCTTGTCCTCCAGCTTGCAAATCTTACCACGATTCCAGTCTTCACGATCTTGAGCTGCTAACACAATCTCCACGCGGGTCTTATCCATGGCCCACAGCATCTCGACCAAATGCCTTGTGGTAGCATCATTCTCAATCCCTGCAGGTTCAAGGTAGCTGCCACGGTCACTTCCTTGGGGTTGGCGAGGATGGTAGCGATACTCAGTGTTGGCCAACTGATCACTGTAACGATCGCGGAGCTCTCCTATGGCAATCCTTGCCACCTCCTGACATGCATGAATATAGTTTCCCCCTCCAGCCTCGAACATCACCGATGGGATATCTTCACAATTACTGTTCAAGGTGACTTTGACACGGCACTTCTCTTCATCACGATCATGAGGAATCTGGGCATACAAAGGGGCAGTCCCAAATCCTATGGCAAAGGACATCATACACAACTCCTGGACAAATCCTTCAGTACCAAACAAGTACTCAGGCTTGTAGCGCGGCATCTAAAGACAAGTGAAAGGAGGGAGTTAACGTCATTTATCCAATTAATAGCACAAGTTTTTGGGTTAATTTGAATAAAGTTAGAAAATCAAAGTAAAAGGTAAATAAATAAAGTAAACCAAGCTTACAAGATAAGTTGAAACCGTTAGAAACAGGATCACCGATTTTGCACTTTTGAATAGCAGGTTTCAAAAGAAATAAATCAAAAGAGAGTTATAAAATCAACATGCTAAGTTTATTACATTGCAATAAGATTAAATAAAACAATCTTGTACAACCTTTGCTGGTAAATGGGCCATTAGTACAGTAATAGATGTACATTACTAACAACACAGAAAAAGTAAATTTTAAAAGGTAACAATTTAAGAGACTATAAACTGTTGCTGTGGTGACTTGCTGAGTACGGTTGGTACTCACCCTTGCAAATATAAACTTAATCAGAGGCCGGAGATGAAGCTTCGGAGGATCCCTATGCCTATTACCAGGAGGGTGATGAAGACGACGGCGCTCAATAGGTCTTAGTTACGGTCGTTGCCTGTGGCAATGGCGTGCCGCTGCCTTAACTCCGCTGCCTTATCTATTTCTGTTTTTGGATGTATTCCGGACCTCTCGGTCCGATGACTTAAGATTATGCCTGCGGGCTATTGATGTAATAATTCGTACTGGACACTCGTGTATGCGCACTGGTTATTTCAGCTATGAATTCGTGTGTACCAGACTACTTGATCCAGGGAAATGGTACTGTTTACACGATTGATTCCTGTTATAAAAACGGGGGTCCACACACCACCACCTCCACCGCCGCCATCCACTATCCTCCGCTACCGCGTCCCCCTCGTCGGCCGGCGGCATGCCGGCCGACTTTAGGCCGACGGTCTCGACTCCTCATCGGAGTCGGAGACCGGCCGGACCCGAACACCATTCCCCCCCACGCCATTGGGTAGCGTGCGGCTCGGGGAGCCATGGGGAACGGTGATGAACGTATGGCGGAGGCCGGGACGGCGTGTAGCGGCGGCTCCGGCGTGGCGACGTGTTGGAGACAGTGTAAAGAGAGGCGGTTCCCCCGTGCGCGCCACCATGGTTCCAGTACGGCCGAATCTTGGTGGCGCGGGAGTGGGGAGCGTCGAAAGGTTGGCGTCGGCTACGACGTTGATGGAGGTGGGGAACGAGCAGTTGGTGGTGACGGAGCGGCGACCACTGCAGTGTCACCATTGCCGTCCATCCATGGTGTGCACAGTACTGTACCGCCTGCACAAGGACCCGGCAAGGTGCTTCGGCAACCGGAGGCGGAGGAGGCGCGACAGGGACGGGCGGGGAAGCCAAAACTGGAGTTGCAGTCACACGACGGGGAGGGTAGTGGCGGCGGCCACCATCCCTGCCTCCATAGGATCCCCGGCGCGACCTCCTCATCGATCGGCGAAGAAGATGGTGAAGCCGGCTTGCGCGCTGATGGCGGGGGAGGCCGAGAACGGCATCCATGATCTAATGAAAGGTAGGCATCATACTTTCTGTTTTTCCTGTTCGCTTTTTCTGTAGATCAAAAAGCGATGTTTCCTTCTTTCACTTCGCGATCTCCTTCGCGAGAGCGAAAAGTGCTGATAACGTATTGTATGTGGATAGAATTGATTGAGCGAGAGAGAGAATTGAACACAATAGAGTGAATGGACGGATTTCTCATTGATCAACAATACATTTATACAATGTGAAGCGGTGTCAACCGCAGGGGACGCGATGTTCCCAAACATCGCGTCGGTTGTCGAGGGGGATGCCAAAGGGAGAGAGAGGGGCGCGATCTCCTCTTCTCTACCGGTTAGATTAGGAACCGTTGTTCCTATTTCCTTGGGTGGATGAGATCACCCGTAGTTTCTTAACACGATGAACATCGCATGAGGAGAACGAGGAAACAAGGAATTTACAAACAGATGGCGTTTCGTAGATACTTTTCTGAAAAGACCGTAATTAGTATGGAACTTCTCTTCTGCAGGTAAGGATTTCGTCATATATCGAACAACATTGCTGATCGTGAACTCCACTATATTATTCGAATTAAATCAGATTATTAAGAAAACTGCTTTAACAAACATTATATATCAAAAATATTTTCGAAAATCACCGAAACAAATGTACTAGCACTTGGCCCTTCATTTTATTATAGGGCTTGTACGTACATAAATTAATTATTATTTTATAAAGTATACCAAGGGGAAAAACAGAGCAGGCGACTTGGAGATTTTGGTGCTGCCTGTACAAGCGCATCTTTTTTTTTGTTTTCTTTAATGCAACACATACAGCAAAGATTACATACTAAGTGGCCTTACGACACGACGCTATATATTATTCCTCTAAACCGAATGTAGCAATGAGCATGCACCACTATATATAATAAATAACACCCTCAAAGCCAAATATATATATGAGACTAGCTAAAAGCAACAATGTTCCAATGAAGAAGAATATGTGTATGTCCTAATCTAGCATTCAGCATGAATGCTAGCGGGAGTCATCTTGAAGTAGTGGTCCCAAGCGTATTGAAACGTGACCGATTTGGTGCTGGGGATGCGCCGGCCATCGCCGACGAGGTAGCCGGCAGACCCCGCCTGTCGGAATAGCTTGGGGTCAACGGCCACCGTGCTTGTGAAACCGTCAGCCCTGAGGAAGACGGTCCTCACCGTGCACGTGCACCTGTTAGTCACCGACACTTGGAACATCGTGTCGAGCGTGCCGACCTTCTTCCCGATGTTGGTCTGCTGGATGTCGATGCTCGATGGGGTGCACCGCTGGGACTCGGCCCCTTTACGACGTACGGCGATTGACATCATGACCGGCTTACAACCTCCATAGAAATAAACTCTACTAGCTCCATCTTAAAATACACGTTGTTGATTTTTCGTATAGCATTTTGACCATTCATCTTATTCAAAAGTTTAACACAAATATATAAAAGTAGAGGTTATGATTATAATATTCTTGATAATAAACAGGTCACAACAAAATAAATAATATTTATACTAAATTTTTGAATCAGACGAGTAATCAAACGTTATGTGAAAAGTCAATGATGTTGTATAATTTAGTACGGAGGGAGTAACATTGAAAGTGATTGAAATGGGATTTTGTTAACTGCTATTACCTTGTACGGCCATGAGGAGCATAAGGATTGCAAAGGGAATCATGAGTTGCGGCTTCGTGATCTTCGCCATTGTTTGAGCTCTCGTACTCTACTTATTTCCCTCTTACACTTTGAACTCGAATTGTTGGATCGGGGCTGTTGCCGATGTAAGGGCATTTATAGGGCCGTATAGGGGCATATGCATGCACGCCGTGTGAAAGATGTGCATTGCGAAATGGCGCAGAAACTATAGGGATACATACGCGTTTGTTTAAATTTTACCGACTTATAAAAAAAAAACTGCTGTTAAGCCAACCGATTTACTATAATCTTACTGCTAGCTTTATCAAAGTGATTGCACTGCATGCACGGAAAGCAAAGGGCCGGTGCAAGTTGTATGACCCTTTTCGTTTCTAAAATTGTCTTAAAATAATCATCATCGGGACCGGAAGTTTTACTATTCTATGTATATAGTCTCAAATCGGCCGGGTCTAGCTTAATTAGGGCTTGGCCATGCGTTCGTTCCGTCCAACAACGTTGTAACAAATGGGAGATAAAAGTTAGATATATACTATTCCTCGGTCCTAAAATAATGTAGTTTTTAAGCTTTTAGTTTAGGATTTTATATCCAATGGACACGTTATTTTTTGGATGGATCCACTGGAGCTTTTAAATACTATCTTAGGCCCTATTTCTTTCAGCTTAAGATTATTATAATCTAAATTATTGAGTCAGATTACTATAATCTAGATTGTTATAATCTGTAGTAGAATAAGTGGTTAGTTGTTTCTTTTCTAGATTATTAGAGCCTTGATTATTGGGTTTGCAAGTCTAAAAAGGGAGTGGGGTGGCATGGTGGGTAATTTTTCACCTAATAATTTGAAAAAAGCTCACCTAAATGAGTTTATCAGATTATAATAAGCTGGACTCCAGATTATAATAAGCTACTTCAATAAGTTGTCTGTTTTTTTTCAGCTTAGTCTCAATAATTTAGATTACAATAATTCCAAGCTGAAAAAAACAGGGCCTTATTCTTTTCTTCTTGTTTCAATCCTTGATCCAGTAGTATTCCCTCTTCTTTCTAATTTTCTCCTTATTCTCGTTTGATTTTCCACATCAATATAAGACATATTAGTCTTTTAGAATATGGAGAAGGTATATGGGGAGTAGTACAATAAACTCCCTCCATATTAAAATATAGTTTTTATTTACATTTGCATACATAAGGAAAAAAAAACTTAACTATTCTGTTAAATATATTCTGCGGCAAAGCTAAGCTAGCCAACCGGATCGAAGAAATGAGCAGGGGAGAACACACTTTCTACTCGACGAGGCAATGTGGTCTTGTGGTCCCTGCTGCCCACCTAAGTTGACTGCAACCAGATGGAGTCGGAGGAACGTACAGCTTAAGCCATACCACCTCTATCTCACGATAATTACATTTCTATCAGTTAAATTTTATAAAAAATATATATATTTTTAATAAGGAGTAGGCCCCAACAAATTAATCAGATAAAGATATATCGCTTTCTAACCTCTTATCATTTTATCCTCATTTCTAACCTTATCTTTAAGTATACAATATGTATGTAGTGTGATCAGTAAATGGAATTAAATAGGCCTATTGGGCTAATTTTTGTTTGTTGCTAATCTGTCTCTAGTCTCCTTAAAAATAAAATTATTCTTGAATGAAGGCAATACATAACAAAGACGCTGAAATAAACAAGCAGAAACTTGGTGCCGAACAATTTGATAAATGTGTGAACATATTTAGAATTGAAAACGCACGTGGGACATAAAATCATACAACTCTGTGTCTCTACATGAGCAATTCACTGCTAGGAAAAGCATTATCGCAAGCGGCCGAAAAGGGTCTTCACAGACGGGGTGGCCGTTCGCCTGTAAACCAACGGCTGTGAAGATCACTGATCTTCGCAGGCGGGACGGCCGTCCGACTGCGAAGATAATTTTCGCAGGCGGACGTTGGCTAGTCCGGTCCGCCTGCGAAAATAGGAATCGGCCGCCTGCAAAAAAAAAAACTTCCGCCTGTGAAGATAGGTAGAAAATATTGAAATTTAATAATAATTTGCCCGTAAATTACTTTTAAATTATTTAATAGAAATTCTTGCAGGTAGATTATTATGTACATATATTGAAAGATTATCAAGCATTTGGTACTAATAAATGTACATATATTACATAACTCAAAAGTGTTGCCAAAATATATATATTACAAAATTTTTTTACATTGTCACTTCAAATACGCCATCTAGTTAATACATTATGGCATAGCACTGTTCCACTCCCGAAGATCCTTGAATTCGTCACTTGTGGCTAGGGCACCCTCTGGGTCGAAGAAATCTCCTTTCACATGACAATACTCATGGTGGATGAAGTGGCACAGATCACGCTGGACATTTTTGATGCCTGTATCGTCAAAGCTTGTTCGATATTCTATTCTTGGCAACTGCATGCATTGAAGATAAACAATATATTAGTATCATAAATATATAAAGCTGTCTAGCATATAGTATAGAGACTTACATCCTTCGCGTTAGTCCTGTATCTCCCATTAACTCTAAGGAATTCGCAAGCGTAATACCCGCAAAGGACCGTTCCTTGCGGTTGCTTGTGACACTTCAGGACATATCATAAAAAAATAGTTAAAATTTGCAATTAGTGAAACAATTGGTATACATTAAGTAAGTGCAGTATTACCGGCCAATAGGTACGTACTAGCAGCTTCTCCCTTGTTCGGGTATGTTCTCCACCCTTGAACTTGTAGTACTGGTACGCACTATATGGATGTCGTACCGTTTCACATTAAGGAGAATATTTATTTAGAATACATTCATAAAAAAATACAAAAGTCATAATCACTTACTACTGTAAGATTGTTAGAAATTCTTTGTATGACTGGTGTATGTAATCGAGAGGGTCCAAGACTACCACGGTTCTGTCTTTAGGGTGGATGAATAAACAGATATAATGATCGCTACATATTAACAACAGCATAGTTAGTTAGTACCAGCTAAAATAAGACATATCTGTAGAAGATAAATGTACCAGACTTACTTAAAATTATAAGCGGCCATGACGACTCTCTTATTTTAAAAGTGCAAAAACGCTCGTCCAATGTAATGTGTGACAATAGTCAATTTCTCCTTGTGCAAGCCCTTCTTGTATTCAGCTATTTCTTTTGGATTATTGCCCTTCAGTTTGTCAGACCCTAGTGCTAGCCTCACGGTATGTTGTGTTTGGCAGATCCCGATGAACGTAGTTGACGTCAATCTTATCCCGACGATATATGGCGTGGAGATCTGAGAAATCTAGCCATACGTAACCTTCTTCGCTGAAACAATCTGCCGGTGATCGAGCTATTATATTACCCAAGCCTTTCTTGCTGGCCTCCGTGTAGAAGGTATGTAACCTTTTCATCTCCCATGGTCCTTCGTTCAGTGCCCATTCCGGCAAGAGTGCTTTCCCATGTTCGTACTTTTCCGGGCAATCATCGGTTGCGAAGTATGTTGGCCCGGCTAGTTCAGCGGCCTTCTGGGGGTTATCATCTCTGAGCTTGGCACGTTCCTTACCCCCTCTGAAGACGGTTACCATGAACTTCTCCTTGTTCTCATCTTTGGACTTGGAGTCGTGGCTCCTAAGCACTCTAGGCACCTCAGAACTGGTAGTGGCCTTCTCCGGGACAGTGGTCTCTTGCACCTCAGGGTCTTTCGCAGGAGAAGGGTCTTCAAATATTTCTGGCTCTATAACATCCCATTCCAATCCTAGTACTTCTTCTATTTCTGACCCGACTGATGCCACAAACTGCACCTCTGGTTCTGCCACTTTAATCTCCATGGGCACATCCGGCACTAGAATCTCCATGGCTGCCTCCGGCACTGCAATCTCCGGTGGCACTTCCAGCCCTGGATTTTCCTTTTGCATCTCGGGTTCCTCCGCCTTATCAGTCACCTTCCTCTTAGGAGGTCTCGGAGGTTTTCCCAACCCCAGTTTTGCATCTCTTTGCTGGATAATCGTTCATGGTCACGAAGATGATGGCCTTCACTGTGAAGTATTCCCTTAAGTACTCGTCCCACACTTTCAATCCCTCTTTCCATAATCAGCCATATCTTCCAACAATGGTTCAAGAAATATGTCAATATCAATACCAGGCTGACGGGGTCCCTGTATGAGGACACAGAGTAGTACGTACTTTCGCTTTTAACAAAGCCAGGTAGGAAGATTATACATGGTGAGAAGCACTGGCCAAGTATTGTGTGAGCTGCTCATGTCTCCAAAAGGATTAACTCCATCAGTACTCAGGGCAAATCTAATGTTCCGTGGGTCTTTAGCAAACTCTCCATATTGAGCATCAAAGTTTATCCACTGACGAGCATCTGCCGGGTGTCGAATCATCCCATCCTTCTTGCGCCCTTCTTCATGCCAGCGCATTAGTTCCGCATCTCGTGGGTTAGAGTATATCCGTTTAATGCGGTCTTTGACAGGAAGGTACCACATCACAAGCTGCAGGATTTTTCTCTGTCTTCCCTCAGTTGTGTCAGACGGTTCTAGCCCAGTATTGCTATTCGATTTGTACTGGCTAGCACCGCATGTTGGACATTCATCTAAAGAAGCGTACTCTTTCCTGTAGAGTATGCAGTGATTTACGCACGCATGAATCTTTTCCACACCAAATGAAAGGGGACATATGAGTTTCTTTGCTTGATATGTGCTGGATGGTAGTGAGTTAGGCCTCGGGAGCATTTTCTGCAGAAATTCTAACAGACTGTCGAAACTGGTATCAGACTATCTATGTCTCGCCTTTAACCTCATAAGTTCAAGAACTGACCGTAGTGCTGTGAACTCACTGTCACAGCCCTTCAACTCATCGTACAAAACTTCCTTAGCTGCCTTCTGTAAAGCTTCAAAGTTATTTAAACCTCTAGCCTACCCCATCAGCACCTCGGGCTCTGCATGACGTAACATTTCCTCTAGGTCGATTTTGTCCTCATCAGAACCATCGTCATGCACCATGTCTTCAACTTGTGTCGGAACTACATTTTCAGGCCCGTCCACTTGTTATTCGCCATGACGTGTCCATATTTCGTACTTGTCCATAAATCCACGAGTTACTAAGTGCTCCTTCACTTTAAAAGCATCGTCGAAGTCCCAGACTATTTCATTCTTACAGTCAGCACATGGACAAATTATCTTCCTCGTATTGTTCTTCTCAGCGTGTGACTTGGCAATACCAATAAATTTAGACACTTCGTTTCTATATGGAGACAAAAACCTCGGCCAATGATACATCCATTCCCGACTTTCCATATCTCAAAAGAAATGAACATAAATTATTTACACAATTAATACAAAATTTGTAGGGTTTATTGAAAAAACTTATCGCTATTCGAAACTAATTAACTAAAGGTTAATTGTAAATTAATAAAAAAACAAAGTTTATTTCAATTTTTTTACACAGACATGCCAAATTAGTATATTAGGAAAATTTGACAAAATCATATCATCGGCATATTACAAACTAATATAATTATTTTTTGATTGCACCAAATAAATAGAAATTAAAAATTTTATTCTCTCTCTATATATGACAAGATCTAGAACTAGGAGGTGGATGTGATAGCAAAATAAAAAAAATTGAGAATTTATGTTACCATATTAATCCATTACAATAAAAGGCATCAAGTATTACACATGCATACATCTAACATCAACATATCAAAAGAAATTAAATTAAAAAACATGGAGCTTTTCCTTCAAAATTTTGCATGCATAAATCCATCACAAATTGAGGTCTAAAAGCTTAAAAAATTGCATACCTAGCGTGGAAATGAGTAGATCTAAGCACCGTAGAAAAATCGCCCGAAGATTTGAAGTTCAAAACCTCCCCCCCTATATTTAAGTCACTTTAGGAGAGAGAAACTTCGGGTGAATGAATAGGGCTCGGGAAAGAAGAAGACTATATAGGGGCATCTTTGCAGGCGGGCCATATAAGCGGCGCCTGCGAAGATCGTTCTTCGTAGGCGCACGACGTCTGCCGCCTGCGAAGATCGATCTGCGCAGGCGCCGCTTATATGGTCCGCCTGCAAAGATCGATCTTCGCAGGCGGACCGCCCCCTCCACCCCGGGGTATATTTTTTGCCGGCGGGGTTTTGGCTCTGAATTACATGCCCGCCTGTGAAAATCGAAGCCCTACGATGCCGAAAATGAGTTTTCTAGTAGTGATTGCAGCGCTCAGGCATGCATAATAATGGCTAGATTACCGAATTTGATGGGCACCCAACATCCAGGGGTGAACTTTGATCATTCAACTAGTTGATACCTGGCGCTTCGCTGTGTGATATATGGATGAATGCATGTTATATATCATAGAAATGATAGTTGTATATGTTTAAATAATGTGAAAATGATGCGGAGATAATGATTTGACATTTCTTGCATATTGAGTTCTAGAAATACAATAAAATTATAAAGGATATGTCAAGTTTATATGATATTTAAAATACTCTAGATAATAATTACTAGTGAATGATGATGTGGCACATTTTTATATTGTGGTTTAGGAGTTAGTGGGCATCTATAGTATAGATTGCTTCAGTGTCTTAACACGCATAAGGCTCGAATATAGGATGTAACTTTCATTTATTTTGTTTTACACGAGTAAAAAGAAATAGAGGTCTGCTCACCTAATTATTAATCCCCAGATCATCCCCAGATCCATACCCCTAATTAACCCCCATATCATCCTGATCGCAAGAACAGATACAATCCTTGCTAATCAATCCCCACCCAAGAGCACTATTTCAATCCCATTCCAAGAATCCCATTATAAGAATTAATGGATAACAATGAACTGACATTTGGATTCAACTCAATCGATCAAGGAGTACATATTGAAAAACCTACATCAGATTCACCGACTCCATCCCAGCAGAGCCCCCAACACCATCATCGACCTCACTCGCTACCGCCATCTCCCTCAACCTGTGGTTGTCATTGATCTCCCTCGCCGTTGTCGTCTTCCTTAGTAGCGGATCCCTATACACATGACGTACATGTTCTGAACCCTCTCTTGTTTTGTAATTGTTGATATTTTGCAAAAGTTTGACGTCGAACATTTACAACTTTAACAATTAATAACTTTAAAATATTTAATATAAAAGCACTAGAACAACACATATAAATTTATCTAACTACAATTAATAATAACAAAAATAAAAATATATTTATTTCTTATATATATTGTAATAAATAAATATAGTCAAAATAAGATTGTCTAAAATGTTAATTATTGTGGAACCGAAAGGACCTGTGATTAGACCTGATCAAACTCTAAGCCCTGCCCCTCGATTATCTAAAGATAACGGCATAAACATAGTAGCAATGATTTACTTTCCTGCACAGAAACATAACGGAAAGACATCTGAACATGTTGACGTTGGTCGTCGTAGAGTCAAGAAATCATTAGTCAAACAAAAGTATCCATAGCAAGTCAAGTAATTAAACATATGACTGGTTCCACACTTCCACTGAACTACGAGGTCATTTCGAAGTCGCCCTTCCAATTTCGTAGACGCTACCTGTACTTGTCCACATAGAAAAAAGAGAGAAAAAAAAGGCAACTTGCTTTTCAGGAAGAATGTACTGCAGAGGCTTAACTGGTTTCTGGTGGGCTAAGTAGCTAGTAAATCGGATGTCACGATCTGCTGATTTCACAGGACGCAAAAGTTGAAATAAAGGGAGATTTGGTTAGCAGAAGTGGCTCATAAGAATTATCGTTTTGTCAAGCTACTTTTATTTGACTATAGAGATTAGGGAATAACCAAATAGCTAATCGTTTTGTCTGCAATTTTCCAGAAATATCTCGTAAGCTAATTAATCTTATACTTGAGATGTCAAGAAGTAGCTCTCCTTCGTGCTCGAGAAAAAAAGATAATTTCTAATAGCAGAAAACATTTATTCAACGAGGAATTATCAGGCGCAAACCCTCCATTCCAGTATAATCATGCAATCCGTTGTGTATCATTGGATTCAAGATCAGGGTTAGCAATCTTGAAATTGTGATTTTTGCCAGGGGTGGCCGACATGGCCGACAGAACTAAAATTTCGAAAATTTCCGTACTTTTTTGCTGATTCTTTTGAAACTTTCATAAATTTTGAATAAAATTTGACAAAATTCAAAAAAAAAACACAAAGTTCAGGTGAGATATGTGCTTGTCGGTGGGGGACGAATTTCCGAAATTTCGTTTGGAAATTGCAATCACTGTTCAAGATAGCTGGTCAGATCAAGCATCTCATCTCACCACACCATTCTGCAAATAACTGCTCGCCTCTCATTGTTTATTGTGTTTTGATCCGTTAGCTCGATCTTCATGTCTCTTTATCTAGTCTCATCCCTTTCTCCTAATTGAGTAATAGATTTACTCATAGTAAAAACGGGAGTAAATTATTTACTTTGTGGATTTTAAGAGTAAAAATATTTACTCACACTTTAAACCGGGAGTACTTTTATCACTGAGATTCAACAATTTATAAAAGAAATACTCTACATTTTACTGCAAGTAACTCTTTTACTCTTGAATTTTAACTAAGAGTAATTCCTTTTAACTTAGATTTATCTATGAATAATTATTTCTCTTGGATTTTTAAGGTGAGTAATTCCTATATATATTTAAAGGCGAGGAATTGGGTTAACTATGAGTTATTTTTTACTCAAGATGGGATGTTTTTACTCAGAGGGAGCGACAGAGGAAGGGAGCATCATTGCTGGAGAAAGGGACTTTAGTCCTGGTTCGCAACCATTTTTAGTCTCGGTTGTGCAACCGGGACGTATAATCCGGGACTAAAGATACTCTTAGTCCCATTGAAATATCGCTACCCTTTTTAGTCCCGGTTATGCAACCGGGACTTACAATCCGGGACTATTTTTAATCCGTTGAAATAACTGGGACTAAAATGCATACCAAGTCAAAAAAAAAGTGTGGGATGTGGGATTCAAACTTAAGATCTCTTACCTCAGCCCTCACGCACGTTACTATTTCACCTACTATATATATCTGACTTGGATAGAGATGCTTTATTTTTAATTTAACCCTGGAGGTATATTTAGTCTGGGTTGGTAACACCAACCGGGATTAAAACTATCTTTAGTCCCGGATGGTGTTACCAACTGGGACTAAAGATGGTATTACCAACCGGGACAAAAATTTGATCTTTGGTAGATCGTTGGGGGCCTAACATGGCCTAACAGCTATGGAACCATGACTAAAAATGATCTTTAGTCCTGACTCCTATTCAAAACGGGACAAATGTGATTTTTGGCATCTGTGGAAAGATCAATTCTCCAGTAGTGGAGGGCTAAACACCTTGGGACTAATATGCAAAAAAATATTGGAGGCATGCGTTCTTTTAAAAAATGTGTGGGGAGAGAAGGTGTTCAAGCTAGACGGTGTAAAATCAAATTGTGTTTGATTGTTATTTTGTGATGAACAATTGGCATATGAGATTATTGGTTTTGATATTTGGAGATTATTGACAAAATGGTTTTGAAGATGATTGAAATTTTTAGGTGATAAATAGTATTGGTGCTAACAGGTTTAAACCAGTCAGACCGGGCTGTGGTAGCTGGTCAGACCGAAGTGTGGCGTGCAGTCGGACCGACTAGCCCACGGTCTGATCGGCCGACTCTGTGTCGGTTTCAGTTTAGGGTAGAATCTTTCGATTTCCATGGATAATTCTTGTTTATGACTTCTAGATTGGTACTATGCGTATGTAATACTATTGTTTGTTAACAATGAGTCAAATTGGTGAGAACTTGTGCTCAGATATTGTTTCTTGGTTGATACAGGTGTAGGTGGTCTTGATGCCTCGAGAGAGTGTTGCTGGTGATGGATCGAGAGTTAACATGGGAGAAGATGACGTCCGGACGATGCTTAGGCTAAAGATCAATACACGTGGTTGGTGAAGATTCTATATAGCATACGATGGAGATATTGTATGTGTATGGGATGCGGAGTTGATTTTGGAGGGAATCCATATTCGGTACAATTAGAGTTTGTAAATTTTGTTTCTTGAGAAGGTTTTCTAGGGGATTAGGACTTCTTGTACAAGGTTGGTTCGTAGCTTTAGGCTGCCTACCTCGGGAATAAATAGAGAGGGAGGATATATCCTCCCGGTATCATTTTTCAGAGAGTTGAGTTTAGATAAAAGTTAGGCTTTCGAGTTTAGTTGAGATTTTTGTGAGGAGTATTGTTGTTGAACTTTGTAAATACGTATACTTTGAGAGATCTTCGATTTGTATTTGCTCGGGTTTCGGCGGTCACACCGGCGGTTGCACAGACGACACCATTGCGGTTAGACTGGCGGCGGCGACAACAGGAGGAGGAGACGCTAGCGGTTGCACCAGGTGATCTATACAAGTCAGATTGGCGGCCGAGGTGTTGTCAGACCGGTAGATCAACTCCGGTTAGATCGATCACCATCGAATTCGATGGTAACTTTAATTCTGCTAAAAGTTACGGTTTTTGGTAACATAACCACTCACCCCCCTCTGGTTGGCTTGGTTCTTGCTATTCGATCCTACAGACGGCACATCTTTGACCGTACGGTGTAAAATGAGGGTTTTATTGCACTTAATATTTCCACTCATTCACAGTTTTACAGTAATAACTACTACTATTTGTAGGATCGAACACAAATAACCAAGCAAATCAGAGAAGGGTGAATGGTAGATTACTTCAACGGAAGTTAACTAATCAAACTTTGATAATCATAATGCTAATGCTTGATGAAGTTATTATCAAAAGGAGGAGAAAAGATACAAAATGTGTATTTTTTTAATTGCAGGGACATTTCTTTCTTTTCAAAAGTGATAGAAATTTTCTTTTGAAATTTCACACGATGCTTTCTACCGATTCTTTGTTTTTAGTTTTCTAAACACCAAAACGATGCTTTTGATACGTTTGCCAATGTGTTCATCAAGAGGGAGATTGTAAAATCAAACTATGTTTGATCGATAGGCATGTGAGATAATTACTTTTGATATTTGGATATTATTGGCAAAGTGGTTTTAGAGATTTGTGTTTTTCAGATGATGGACTGTGCGGTCTAGTCATGATCAGGCCAGCGTATGTTGAGCAAACAGACTGGCTAACCTGGCGGTCTGATCTGGTGACTCCGTGTCAGTTTCTGTTATAGGTTGCTTATTTGGATACTCATGATTAATTCATGTTTATGGCTTTTAAATAGATACTATGTGTATGTATACTATTGTATGCTAATTTTGAGTCAAGTTTCTTTGTTTATTTATTTGTAGATGAGTCATTGGGAGTGCATTGCCGGTGATGGATCGGGATTCAACTTAGAAGAATATGACGCCCGAATGATCATCATATTATGCGGGATGCTTACGCTAAAAATCAATGCACGTGATTGGTAAAAATTCCATATGGCATACGATGGAGATGTAGTGTGTATAATGGATGCGGAGTCGAATTTAGAATGAGTCCAAATTGGGTATGATTGGAGTTTGCAAAGTTTATTTCCTATAAAGGAATGATTCCTAGGAGTTAGGACTTCTGGTGCAAGTTTGATTTGTGTATTAGGCTGCCTACCTCAGGTATATATATGTAGAGAGAGGGAGGGTGAGGCCTTCCGATATCAATTGTGTGAGAGTTGAGTTTAAAGAAAAGTTACGGTTTCGAGTTTAGTCGAGGTTTTCAAGAGGAGTGCTGTTACGAAACTTTGTAAACACGGATAGAATTAATAATGGTCAAGTTCAACTATCACATCGGTGAGTGCACGACGGTCAAACCGGCCGGTGGCAATGCACCGGTCATGCCGGCGGCACAACTGCGGTTGGACCGGTGGCGGCGACAACAGGAGGAGGCAACACGACTCGATCAGACCGGTGGCACAGACGTGGTTAGACCGGCAAAAGAATTGCTGTCAGCCGAGCTTCGTCGATTCGAGGGTAACTTTTAGCGCTTTTCGTGTACTTCCACCATTCACTCCTTTTGGTTAGTTTAGTAGTACACCATTCACTCCTTTTGGTTAGTTTAGTTTTTGCTATGCGATCCTACACTATTATTTAGTCACCGAAGATTAAATACAGGAACGTCAAACAAGAAACTCGTATTATTATTATTTAATTATTTGAGAGTTAGAAAATTGAATTTAAGCAACTTGTATATCGAAAATTTCAGCAACTTGTATATCGAAAATTTTGCACAAAATACACGGTGGTTTAGTAGAGGTGTAATAACGAAAACCGAGGTAAAATATATATCTTAACTAAAAAGGAACGGGACCTTAAATAAGTTATTTTTTTAATAAACTTATCTTTAGCACAGTGACAATTAGTTTTATAGCCTTAGGAACAAAGCTCCCAGTTTCTTTTCATTCTGAATCACACATATCTATCACTCCAGAGCAACTCGTATTTTAGTGGTAAATAGGATGCAGAATTCATATCAGTTATGAACAAAGCACTATTAGAACACAACTTATTCATACACAGAATAGTAGCACATACATTTTTTTCCATGATCATAGCCACAGTTCATACTAAGATTTTATCTATTTGGCCCATTTCATGGAAGCTTCAGACCTGCAGAGTTCTTCTTCAGAGGAATATACTGAAGTTCATGCTCAGAAGAACAGGGCATTCACTCATCCTTGATGTCAACAGAGCGCAGCGACGTTGGATACAAGAGCTTCTTTCCGCCAGCCTCAGCCATCTTCTTGCTCGGCGCATCAGCTTGGCTACCACCATGGCGGTGCATGTACAGGAGGCGGTAGCAGAACTCGATGACCTCCGGTGCGAATACCCTCCACAGGTACATTGTGCTGAACCATGGTGGCACGGTGAGACAACGCTCGCCTTGCCGAACCGCTTGTACCATGGCTTTTGCGCAATTCTTCGCGTACTCCACGGGAAATAAACCAATTTGAGCCTGAAAATATGCATGTTATTTCAGTGTCCAGATATGTAAAATACTTCATCCCAATCAAACTGGGGTAGTTTCGATGTCTTTGTATGCCCCCTTATCAATAGTCTAGAACTTTGTATGAAAAAAATGTTCAATTAAGTGGCACAGAAAGTCTGAATCTTATGTTGTGATCAAGGAGCCTAGCGTGAATTCAGAAAGAGACTTGTGAAATTGACCAGTGGGTGTTCTTACATCTCGCAATTCTTGATCAACCTCCATTTCACCATGATCCTTAAGAAATTTCCCTTTTGACATCTCAGACTCGATCCACCCAGGTGTTACAATTGTGATTCCAACTTGGCTACCAAGCTCTGTCCGCAGCGTCTCGTAGAAGTTTATCAGTGCAGCATTGGCAGCCTAAGCAGAGGAGCAAAAGACAAACATCAGTCTCAATACTGCCACATATGAATTTTCACTAAGACTGCAGGACATTAATTTACATTGTAGAAGGTCATTCTTGGAACTGGATTCCACCCAGTTGCCGACGCAGCAACAACGATTCTTCCTCGGCTCCTTTTCAGATGAGGGAGAGCTTCAAAAGTTGACTGAACTGAACCCCAGAAGTTCACATCCTGAAAACGAAGTAGTTCATACCAGTGGTTAATTTATGGATCATGAATAAAACTACACACTGAACTGAGAAAAGAACACATCAAGAATTATGTTATTATTACAAATTGAGAGCTGTAGTTAGTAACATCTGGAATCTCCTGAAACGCGCCAACACTTGCGATGCCAGCGTTGCATACAAGATGGTCCACTGAAAAACAAGTGTAAAGCTCAATGAAGTACTGAAATGATGCCTTTGCTGAAGAAATTTACTAAATAAATCAGTGATGTTGGAGACTTGCATCGCCCGTAGTGATCGATTGCGGCCTGGACAAATCTTTTGCAGTCTTCAGGATTCGCAACATCGCCCGGAAGAATGATCACATCAGGTGCTCCAAGCTCGAATGCCTGATCGGCAACTTTTCGTAGGCTCCATTCCCTTCTTGCAACAAGGACCAATGATGCCCGGTTCAGAGCATACTGGTATGCTAATTGCTGCAAAAATCATCACGTGACATAAGCAAATAAATCTTCATCTCGGCATACAGAAATAAAAAGAGAATTACAACAACCTAAAGTTGAACTATGCACAAACATATGGTGGTACTATATATACTTCGAACAAATCATGCTTCAATTCTCACCCAGTGACGAATCTGACAATCCACCGTTCCAAACAGTAAGATGAGTAACATTTTACAAATCGTACACACCTAATTTGGGATCTTCAAAGTAACAACATGCTCAAACTATTTTACTCTGAAACTGTCAGACAATTATCATAGTTTTGAAAAAAAAAAGAAATAGAACAAAGATGCGAACTACAAACGCTACTACAAAGTAGGCACACGAACACAATAGCAAAACATGACCAAACACACAAAAATCAGAGCAATTAATTCAAAGAAAAACAGTCAGCCTGCAAAAAGCTGATACATAGAGCAGAGCCCGTGGCCGTCAGTCACCTCACCTCGCCGATGCCGGAGGAGGCGCCGGTGATGAGGACGACCTTGCGAGCGAGGTCATCGGGGAAGAGGTAGGAGAGGAAGGAGTGGACGGTCTTGAAGAGGTAGTAGGGCGGGTAGAAGAGCAGCAGGCTGGCCACCATGGCCGGCGTCGCCACCCAGTTGAGCACGCCGTTCACCAAATCCACCATCGTCCGTCGTCTTCCTTAGCTTCAGTCACTTGATCACCACGGATCAGAGCAGAGCCAGCGGCACAAGAACACAAGTTTTATTAGTAGATAAAAGCAAACATCTGCTTCTGCTCGACTTGCCGCTCTGGTGTTTTTGCATGGATAGGAGGTTGCTCGGGTTGGGGACACGTAGGGGTGGTGCGTGTTGAGACGTGGAGGGCAGCGGGAGCGCTTGGTTGGCTGGCTTTGTCCTCATTCTTTGCATCCGAACTTGTGAAGGAGGCAAGGGAAAGTCCTTTTAACACGATATCTTTAAGATTCGTGCACACCTTTTACAGTATCATGTATATGTTAACATCGTATTTATATTTTTTTTTTCAGCGCGCGCTCGAAATACACGTGGGACCACCGTAAGATTCTAATTATTAGAAGAGGAGCACGGGGACCAGCTTGCCATACGGAGTATTCCCTATCCTTTCCCATCTTTCCCCATCATCCGGGCGCAACCTTGAACTAATCTCCAGCTACCTCCGCCGGTCTACAAACGCCTGCCGGCGTCGCTCGCCGGCGCCGCCACCCGCCCTCGCGACCACATATCTGACCTTGTTTAAGTTTAAACTAATTTTCCTCATCCCATTTATTGCCAACCACATATCTCACCGGTGTGTTCGACACTAAGCCGCCCTATTGTTTCCCCCTTCTTCCCCCCACACTCGCCGCCGCGGCAACAATAGCGTCCATGCCGCACTCTAACTGGATGCCGGCTGTTGACCCACACGACGTCGGCCAGGCAAAACATGCCCGCCCAACAAAAGCGCGCGAGCTCAGTGTCCTATACAGATCTCATCGGTCTCCCATCGTGGAATTCACGTAAGCGTCCTCTGTCTCGTGCACCCGTTGACCCATTATCATGGGCATTGACCCATTATCATCCCTAGCCATATCATGCCTCGCGGCCGCATGGGTTGCTTGGCAGGAGGGCTGATTGTTACTTTGTTAGTGTATATGCGCTATGACAGCAAGTCGTGCAGCCCACGTGAAACCATTGCTAACGTGCACTACTGCATCAGGAGAGCGCGTCACCCCTGACACTAAGCATCACATTTGATTTGAAGTTCTTTTCGATGCGTTTCTATCGTGATTAAACCTTTCAACTACGATTAGAGAATTTTCGATTCAACTCTAGAACTTTGAATTTAGAAATCTCAAAACATCAAACCAAAAGTTACAACAAAAATTGGATTCAAAATCTAAAACTTTCTACTCATGGTCTGAAATTTTCAATTCAAATTGTAAAACTTTTAATCCAAAATATAAGACTTTTAACTTGTAGACTAACATTTTCTACATATACACTAAAAATTTCAACTTGAATCACACAACTTTCGATCCAAAATCTAAAACTTTCAGCTAAGAATTCCAAAACTTCATACCAAAATCCCTAAACTTTCATATCATA
Organism: Oryza meridionalis; assembly: GCA_000338895.3. Classification (NCBI taxonomy): domain Eukaryota; kingdom Viridiplantae; phylum Streptophyta; class Magnoliopsida; order Poales; family Poaceae; genus Oryza; species Oryza meridionalis. Next base: position 15,652,643 of record CM002535.2, on the reverse strand, counting down.
GTATCCAAAAACTTTAACTCAAAAATTCAAAACTTCCTACACAAATATGTACAAGTTTTCTAGATTTGAAATTGTAAATAAGAATAAAGCAAAGGAGGAAGAAGGAGAAGCCGATAACTCACCGACGTCTCGCTAGGGTGGAGGAAGACCGGTAGTCAGGGGTAGATCCAGAACAAGATTTAACGGGGGACTCTTCTTCTTCTTCCATCTTTCGTCCCCCATACTCTTCATTTTCTCCCTATTCTTCCCATTTCATCTCCCCTTCTATTAATGGTGATCCAACGGGGTAGGGGGAGCCGAGTTCCCTAGTACCTACACTAGATTCGCCCCTGCCGGCAGTTGGAGCAGCATTCAACGAATGTGGAAGAAGATGATCACATCCTCGCTGGGTTCTCGTTGGTGAAGAAGGAAGACGATGTAGGAGGAGCGGCGGGCTCGCCGGTGCTTGCGTCGAGGAGGGGAGGAGGTACTAGGACCGCCAGTGCGCTGGATGCGTGGGAAAGCGAGGAGGCACAGAGGATCATGTTAGGAAGCATCGTCAGCTAAAGAAACGGATAAAGAAAAAAGTGAAAGGATGTGTCACATGGACCTTATGGGTATAATGTTACTTTGCTAACTAGCACTTGCATTCCAAGCCTCGGCACAGCTCTTTGACTCTCACGTACGTGCGTACAAATGTACAAATGTTGAGCTTGTGAACACGTACTACTTATTTTTTTACGGGGAACAAGAACTTAGATTACTCAGCTAAACCGTCTTCACACACCAGGTGTGAAATAGAATTACAGCTTTCATTTGGCCAGAAGTCCATAAGGGACTCACACCGGGCTTTATTAGCTAGAGTACGTATGACTAATGTGGTTATAGTTCATGTTCACCTTCTTCAGCATCATCTCCCGGCCTCCCTTCATGATTATCAACTTAGCCTTTGCATGAGTTCAGTCACGGCTCCAAATTACCATGACATGATAAACAAAAACAAATGCCATCTCAATATATCTCGCACAATAACTTACTTTTCTTACTACGGATTGAAGTCCGATTATTTTCACTTATAGCAGCTGCATTGGTTTCTTTAATGAGGTTATGAAGAAAGTATGTTCTACTAGCAGAATTTGACATGGATACCTTGCATTTATCTTTAACTATTTTAAAATTTAAAATCAAAGCCATCACCATTGCTCCCTCTAACAACAAGAAAATGAACCACAAAGGTGAATACCTTTGTGGTTTTTGATGAAGCGAACGGTTTTTTTAGGGAGGAATGATGACGGTTTTTTTATAGGTTAGTAAGCTTTGAATCAATGATCATAATATCGTCCATGCAGTTATTTGCACCTTAGAAATGTAATCAACTTTTAATTTGCAGCCTAGAAGTTGATTTAAGAAATATTTTTATTTTTTTAACAATTGCTTGTAAGTCGCTAGGGCCATAATATATAGTAGTTTTGTCCATAAATTATTTTTTAATCTTTATCTTTACTATTATAAAAATATAAAATGTTTTTGTCTATAGTTTGGTACGTTATCCGTGCATGAGTCGGGTTTTAAGTTTGTTCGATTTTGGAAATACATATCCGTATTTTTTTTGGTAACTACGTATCCGTATTTGAGTCAGCCTTTAAGTTTGTATAAGAAATCTTTTAAAAAAAACTCGCATGCTAACTTGAGATGATCGGACTCCTAATTGCAGCTCATCATTTTCTAGAAAAATATATATCCAAACGAATTTCACCTTAACTAAATTGTATAACAATAATAAAATTAAAATAATCTTCACCCGTTGCAACGCACGGGCATTTTTTCTAGTAAAGAAAAAAGTGAAAGGATGTGTCACATGGGCCTTATGGGTATAGTGTTCGCTACTTTGCTAACTAGCACGTGTGCGCGAATTTGCATTCCAAGCCTCGGCACAGCTCGTGCGTACAGATGCACAAATGTTGAGCTTATGAACACGTCTACTTCTTTTTTACGGGGAACAAGAACTTAGATTACTCAGCTAAACCGTCTTCACACACCAGGTGTGAAATAGAATTACAGCTTTCATTTGGCCAAAAGTCTGTAAGGGACTCACACCGGGCTTTATTAGCTAGAGTATGTATGTCTAATGTGGTTACAGTTCCTGTTCACTTTCTTCAGCATCATCTCCCGGCCTCCCTTCATGATTAGTAACTTAGCCTTTGCATGAGTTCAGTCACGGCTCCAAATTACCATGACATGATAAACAAAAACAAATGCCATCTCAATATATCTCGCACAATAACTTACTTTTCTTACTACGGATTGAAGTCCGATTATTTTCACTTATAGCAGCTGCATTGGTTTCTTTAATGAGGTTATGAAGAAAGTATGTTCTACTAGCAGAATTTGACGTGGATACCTTGCATTTATCTTTAACTACTTTAAAATTTAAAATCAAAGCCATCGTCATTCCTCCCTCTAACAACAAGAAAATGAACCACAAAGGTGAATACCTTTGTGGTTTTTGATGGAGCGAGCAGTTTTTTTAGGGAGGAATGATGATGGTTTTTTTTATAGGTCAGTAAGCTTTGAATCAATGATCATAATATCGTCCATGCAGTTATTTGCCCCTTACAAATGTAATCAACTTTTAATTTGCAGCCTAGAAGTTGATTTAAGAAATATTTTTATTTTTTTAACAATTGCTTGTAAGTCGCTAGGGCCATAATATATAGTAGTTTTGTCCATAAATTATTTTTTAATCTTTATCTTTACTATTATAAAAATATAAAATGTTTTTGTCTATAGTTTGGTACGTTATCCGTGCATGAGTCGGGTTTTAAGTTTGTTCGATTTTGGAAATACATATCCGTATTTTTTTTGGTAACTACGTATCCGTATTTGAGTCAGCCTTTAAGTTTGTATAAGAAATCTTTTAAAAAAAACTCGCATGCTAACTTGAGATGATCGGACTCCTAATTGCAGCTCATCATTTTCTAGAAAAATATATATCCAAACGAATTTCACCTTAACTAAATTGTATAACAATAATAAAATTAAAATAATCTTCACCCGTTGCAACGCACGGGCATTTTTTCTAGTAAAGAAAAAAGTGAAAGGATGTGTCACATGGGCCTTATGGGTATAGTGTTCGCTACTTTGCTAACTAGCACGTGTGCGCGAATTTGCATTCCAAGCCTCGGCACAGCTCGTGCGTACAAATGTACAAATGTTGAGCTTGTGAACACGTCTACTTCTTTTTTACGGGGAACAAGAACTTAGATTACTCAGCTAAACCGTCTTCACTCACCAGGTGTGAAATAGAATTACAGCTTTCATTTGGCCAAAAGTCTGTAAGGGACTCACACCGGGCTTTATTAGCTAGAGTATGTATGTCTAATGTGGTTACAGTTCCTGTTCACTTTCTTCAGCATCATCTCCCGGCCTCCCTTCATGATTAGTAACTTAGCCTTTGCATGAGTTCAGTCACGGCTCCAAATTACCATGACATGATAAACAAAAACAAATGCCATCTCAATATATCTCGCACAATAACTTACTTTTCTTACTACGGATTGAAGTCCGATTATTTTCACTTATAGCAGCTGCATTGGTTTCTTTAATGAGGTTATGAAGAAAGTATGTTCTACTAGCAGAATTTGACGTGGATACCTTGCATTTATCTTTAACTACTTTAAAATTTAAAATCAAAGCCATCGTCATTCCTCCCTCTAACAACAAGAAAATGAACCACAAAGGTGAATACCTTTGTGGTTTTTGATGGAGCGAGCAGTTTTTTTAGGGAGGAATGATGATGGTTTTTTTTATAGGTCAGTAAGCTTTGAATCAATGATCATAATATCGTCCATGCAGTTATTTGCCCCTTACAAATGTAATCAACTTTTAATTTGCAGCCTAGAAGTTGATTTAAGAAATATTTTTATTTTTTTAACAATTGCTTGTAAGTCGCTAGGGCCATAATATATAGTAGTTTTGTCCATAAATTATTTTTTAATCTTTATCTTTACTATTATAAAAATATAAAATGTTTTTGTCTATAGTTTGGTACGTTATCCGTGCATGAGTCGGGTTTTAAGTTTGTTCGATTTTGGAAATACATATCCGTATTTTTTTTGGTAACTACGTATCCGTATTTGAGTCAGCCTTTAAGTTTGTATAAGAAATCTTTTAAAAAAAACTCGCATGCTAACTTGAGATGATCGGACTCCTAATTGCAGCTCATCATTTTCTAGAAAAATATATATCCAAACGAATTTCACCTTAACTAAATTGTATAACAATAATAAAATTAAAATAATCTTCACCCGTTGCAACGCACGGGCATTTTTTCTAGTAAAGAAAAAAGTGAAAGGATGTGTCACATGGGCCTTATGGGTATAGTGTTCGCTACTTTGCTAACTAGCACGTGTGCGCGAATTTGCATTCCAAGCCTCGGCACAGCTCGTGCGTACAAATGTACAAATGTTGAGCTTGTGAACACGTCTACTTCTTTTTTACGGGGAAGAAGAACTTAGATTACTCAGCTAAACCGTCTTCACTCACCAGGTGTGAAATAGAATTACAGCTTTCATTTGGCCAAAAGTCTGTAAGGGACTCACACCGGGCTTTATTAGCTAGAGTACGTATGTCTAATGTGGTTACAGTTCCTGTTCACTTTCTTCAGCATCATCTCCCGGCCTTCCTTCATGATTAGCAACTTAGCCTTTGCATGAGTTCAGTCACGGCTCCAAATTACCATGACATGATAAACAAAAACAAATGCCATCTTGATTATTTTCACTTATAGCAGCTGCATTGGTTTGTTTAATGAGGTTACGAAGAAAGTACGTTCTACTAGCAGAATTTGACGTGGATACCTTGTATGTATCTTTAACTACTTTAAAATTTAAAATCAAAGCCATCATCATTCCTCCCTCTAACAACAAGAAAATGAACCACAAAGGTGAATACCTTTGTGGTTTTTGATGGAGCGAGCAGTTTTTTTAGGGAGGAATGATGACGGCATTGATTTTAAATTTTAAAGTAATTAAAGATAAAGGCATCCGCTCCCTCAATGAGTGCTCTCATAAAATGAAGCATAAAGGTGGATGTGGGTTTAGGTTGTTCCACAACTTCACTCCAGATCCAACTCTTGAAGTTAAATTTAGGAGTTGGAACCCTACCAAATGGGTCCTAAGCTTAATATGGTGGCCCATCAAATATCACAAGGCCAGCGAAAATGGTTAGACCAAAACCATGATAGAGTATATCCAGTAACATAGCCATCATTGTCATCTATGTCTCTATGTCTACACAAGAGCCACGTTTTTTTTATCTTGCCTCCAACCCATCAGGTGCACAAAATGCTACTTTTCAGCTGAATCACCTTCAATCTAGCAGCCCCCTTTGGGGGCAGGAAGGAGAGAGGGAGGATAGGCAGCTTACCAACGACCGTGATGGCGGCTGTCTTTTCCAGCGATGGCAAGTTCCTCCTCTTCTGTAGAGATAGCAACACATTCAACTCCGATAGAGAACATACGGATTGAGGCTTGGGGTTTAGGTCAGAGTTGGAGGTGGTACTTGCGAGAAGAGGAGGAGGTTTTTCTGGCACTTAGAGGAATGACCATTGGTGGCGGTTGACAACGAGGCAGCGCAGCGTTGTAGCTGGGGGACAAGAAGCTAGCGGTGGGCAAGGTTAGGGGCGGGTATTACACCAACAAGAATGATTAGAGATATAGGGTTGGTGGAAGCAGATAGCGCAAACTGCTAGAGATGAGGAAGGACCAGTGGGGTAGGAGCTTGATGTTGCCGGACTTGAAGAAGAAAAACGTTGTAGGACGAAGGAAGATAGGAGAGTGCAAGCTTGTGCATGTGTTGTGTGAGTGATGGGGGAGGGGAGCAGAGATAATGTTGATTTCTATAGAACATAAATCTTAAGCAATCTAAGGATGTGTTCGGGAGGAGGGGTTGGGAACCCCCTCCCTAGCACACAAAACAAAGCTCGTATTATTGCATAATTAATTAAGTATTAACTTTTTTTGAAAAAAGATTAATATGATTTTTTAAAACAACTTTCATATATAAAGTTTTTATCATAAATCGCACCGTTTAGCAGTTTAAAAAGCGTGCGTGTGGAAAATGAGAGAGGTGGGTTGGGAAAATGAGGGAAACACAGGCTAAGCCATCCGAACTTCCCTGATTTTTTTTTTAATTTCAGGCAACTAACAATTAGACAGCCCAATCACGTGCACAAGATCGACCCACTGCACGTCCACGAAGAACGGCCCAAAACCATTGTCCTTCGCTGGGAAAACAATACAATCGATAACAATAGTGCACATACTATATTATATCTGTTAACAGAAAATCTCACCTCCTACTTTTCGAATTATGGAACATTGAATATACTTTAAGAGTCATGCAGCACCTCCTTAACCCTAACTCCTATCCTCCTCCAGTTTCTCTCATGCTTTCTACCCTCTCGATCCCTCGCCGCCACCGCTCCTCTACCCGCCTCGCCAGCTTGCCGAAAGGCGTCTACGAAGCCGGCAAGCCCACCCACCTCGGCCGGCTCTCTGCTTGTCTAATCCACTGCCGACTGTTGGGCTGCCGCCTTCCATGACCAGCCCTCTAAAGCCGGTGAACTCTGGAGCAGAAGGTCTGGAGCACGAATCAGGAATTAGCTCATTCAGTGGCCCAAAATCGGTAAGATTTGAAGATGGATTTTCTATCGACAAAAGGATATCAATTCCGTACTACAATTGAGCGCACGCATGTTAATTTGGTGTTGTTTGCGAGTTGCGACTTCACGTAATCTCACGTTTCTCACAAAATCATGGAGATATCGACGGAACCCAACTGGAAACACCCACCTCGTACGGCAGGAACACACCGTTAGGCCTAGCACGAAACTCCCTGAAGTCCTCGCCGAGCTCACGGACCACCATCGTCCGCCGGTCCAGCAAGCAGAGCGTCCCCCCGAGCCGGAGCACCACGGCGCCGCTCGCCTCGCCGGACCACACGAACACAACGTCCGACTCCGGCACCGGCAGCGGCGGGGAGCATGGACTCCGGTGCAGTCCCATCGTCGTCAAGTCGACGACCTTCGTGCACGACACCGACAAGAGACGCGAGGCCGACCTGGTGCTGGCGCCGCCGCCGCCGAAGTTCATCGCCCAGATCTCCACCTGCGTCCTCCGGCCGACGAGCAGCGCCAACGACTTCCTGTCGCCGCCGCCGCACGATGACGGCACCAGCTGGAGCTGCCCCGGCGTGACGTCTGCCTCGCCCGTGCACGCCGATAGCAGCTGGAGTTCGGTCGGCAACCGCGTGATCGTCGCCGGAGAAGCTGCACTCCCGGTCTCGTTCACCGTCGCGGTGGAAGGAGACGTGGACGCGGAGGATGAAGTAGTCGTAGGGCAACGGGCGCTGGTCTTGGGGGTTGAAGACCAGGGATGGGTGGCCGCCGAGGGAGTAGGCGACGCCGTCGACGACGACGGGCGGGCGGATCAGCAAGGCGCGCGGGCTACCGTAGTCGCCGCCGCCGGCGATCTCGACGGGGATCTTGGTGGTTGGGCCACACGTGCCAGTGTCCGGGGATAAGGCCTCCATCTCCACGTGAATCCGCCGCCTCTCGCGCCTCGTCCCGGTCCGGTGAAGGCTCACGGCGAGAAGCCGGTACGGGTGGAGCTCGGAGGTGACTCCGGCGTCGTCGCCGGTGAGCAGGAGGTAGGACTTGGACGTCCACGGCGTCGGCATGTCGATGTGGCGCACGTAGCCCGTCATAGGGTTGCACACTTTCCCGGTGGGCTCGTAGTCGTCGGTCCGGAGGACGACGAAGCCACCGCGCGCCGCCACGGGTTCGATGCGCCAACGGATAGAACCGTACACGCGGTCGGAGCTGGACACGAAGGACTGTATCTGATCGGTGCCGCCGCTGCCGCCGCCGCCGCCGCCGCCCACGATGGCATGTCCGGCGGCGACGAAACGTAGCGGCTGGTAGTCGGCGTTGGGGGAGGGGCGGCGAGGCTGGAGGAAGAAGCCGCGGAGGAGGCCAGGGACGAAGCCGTCGGCGTTGCGGAGGCGGAGGTTGCGGGAGAAGCCGGCGCCGGAGATGACGCGGCGGAGGTGCTTGCACGCGGCAGCGCAGCGGAGGAGCGTGATGGGGTCGGAGCGCTCGGCGATCTCCACGACCATGTCGAGCGGTAGAGCCGGTGACGAGCACCGCAACCGCTTCGCCATCTCGATCTGATGATCTCTGTCTATCGACGGATGCACGTAAGATGAATAGTACTCTATGATGTAGTAACGGGCCGGTGTAACTTTATTCATATCAATATGTAACGCTGGCTAAAGAAAAAAAAAACAGACATCAGCGACCGAATCAAATAAGAAAATAAGAGCTAGATTTAAATATTGCCGTGATCGGTCGTAAGAAACTAAGAATTCTATTCGGATTGCCCCCGAGTCCCACCAGCTACAAATAAAAAGGTGAAAAGACGTTGAGAAGAGGTGACGAACCAATAGCAAAACCAGACATCGGTTCAATTGCTTCATCTCAGGTCAGAGAATTAATTATTGTAATTAGAACTTCAACATTGTGGTGTCATAGCTTAATTAACTTTAGCCTACTCAATTACTTATTCACATCATCCTAGTGATTAGAAGCAGTCGGTGCCATATTGATTCGACATGAACAATTTTGAATTAAATAAGTTTAATATAATCTAGTTTAATCTAATCTATTTAGATTCTTATCTTTACTGCTTAGTGAAGATTTTCTCTTGTTCAAGTTCAATTTAAGTTAATAAGATTGAGTTTGAGTTCATTATGCACTTCTATGTTTAGACTTATATTAAGTTTCAAGTTTTACGTCCAATTAACCTTCACTTAGCAGTGGAATTAAGAAATTGAAGGGCAGGAAATACTGAGATCAATCGGTTTCAATTTTGCCGAAATCCCCAAATTGAATAGAACCTGAGCCACAAAATCCGAATCAAATCCAAATCTATATCTATATCTATATCTATATACCTATATATACCTAATTAAAAAAATATGTAATGATTCCAGTATTTTTTTTGTCCGTCACTTTTTTCGCATTTTTTTCTTTTTTGGCTATTTTCGCCCCTTTTTTTTCTTTTTTCCGTTCCTCCACTTTTTTCCGTTGTTACCACCGCCTTTCTTTTCTCCTTTTCCGCTTTCTTTCCTTTGTTCGTCTGTTTCATTTTTTTTGCCATTTTTTATTTTTTTTGGCGTTTTTTTTTCCATTTTCTCCGTTCCGTCTTGATCTATTGTTTCCGTTTTTTAATCAAAATCTAAGCGAATCTATAAAACTTGGGATACAAACATTGACTTTTAAATAGAGATTAGATTCCATAAATTAAAGCGGAATTGAAAGGAAAAAAACATGGGGAAAAATGATGGAGTAGTAGTGGAGAATCGATTTTTCAATCAATTGGAGGACGGAACGCATTAGGAGGCTGATCGAACGTGACGGCCAAAAAAGAAAAAAGGATAGAGAAAAGACCAACGAAAAAAAAAGGGTTTGAAGGGTTTGAAGGCAGTCAGCTAGCTATACGAGTTGAGCCTATAGCTCCCCTTGTGGGCTATGTCAAAGAGAGGTAGGTCAAGCACAGAGATAACGTACTAGGCTGGGATCGAAAATGAAGAATAAATGAGTTTTTCTATTCGATCTCCTAAAATTGGTTGAGGGTTTTTGATACACTTGATCTACTATTTCCCTTTTTATCAAAATCTGAGCAAATTGGTAAAACTCGGAATATAAACGGTGACTTTTAAATAGATATTAGATCCCATAAATTAAAGCGGAAAAATGAAAAGAAAAATCATGGGGAAAATGATAGAGTAGAAGTGGGGAATCGATTTTTGTAATGAGGAAGGAACGCATTAGAGGCAGATCAAATGTGAAGGAAAGAAAAACGGAGAGAAAAAAGACTGACCAAAAAAAGGAACAATGAGTTTAGGGGCGAACATTTCTGGTTTTTGGTTGAGGGATCTTAAAAGATCTCGCTATTAAGTTGAGGGACCTCCGGTGAACTTATTCCATCCAAATATACTTTTATCCATTGTTGAAGACAGCAGTGGGCTATGCTAGTTGGGCCTACAACTTTACCTGTGGGCTAGATCAAAGAGAGACAGGCCAAGCAGAGAGAGGTAGCAGGCTGGGCTAGGACTAAAATGGAACGAATAAATGAGCTTTTCGTCCAAAACAAATAGTATAATGCATACGATCCAAAAACGTTTTTACCCGTAGCAACGCATAGGCATTTTCTCTAGTCCAAATCAAATTAAGAAAACTAAGCTCGAGTTCGGATTCTTACCAGATTTGAAGCCCTAATTCTACCGGGAAACCCCACTGCTGTGTGGGTCTCGCCAGGAAGCGACACCACCGCACCTTTACCTCCACAAAGGTCGCGTCGGTCACCTTGTGCGCGCGCCGTCTTGGAGTTCCTCCACCGTCCCATGCGTGCGAGTTGGCTTGGCACCCCCTCCCCCGCCCCTACTCCCCGCCGACGAAGCCCGACCGCTCTTGGTGCCCGTCACCACTTGCACGCCCGCTTCGTCGGACCGCCGACGCCGTGGCTTGGCTTGGCGCCGCCCTTAGGCGTGCCTCTCAACCGGTGAAGCCAGAGCCACTCACTGCCGCGTGCCTATTCCTTGACGGAGTTATTACTCTTTATTGTCATTGTAATTCTAAAATATTGATCCTAATAGTCATTAGGATTATGTTTTATAGTTTGTAGATGTCCCATCAGCTGTCGACATCATGCTTCTTTATGGCCCACTCACTGCACCCCTCTATTGTCATTTGTCACCCCTTTGCTTACTCTATCACGCCGCCATTTTCTTTCGTGATTAAAGTTCAATTAATAAATCATTTCTAGAAATTTTATTAAAATTTCAAGAAATTTATGAAGTAAATCAATGTGGGAAATAGAATTTCCTTTAAAAATCATGGATACGAATTTTTTTTCAAAATTTTCCATGCCCTACACCACATCACAAACATCATTTCAGGAATTAACTTGATTAAACTTATTTTGTTTTCGTAAAAGGAAGTAGACTCACCATATACTCTCTCCGTCCCAAAATAAAGCTAACTATGAGTTTTCATGCCCAACTTTGTTCATCTTGTTTCGTGCGTCTTATTTAAATTTTTTTTATGATTAGTATTGTTACTGTTATTAGATTATAACTAGCAAAAGTGCCCGTGCGTTGCAACGGGAATTGTAAAGACTAGAAAATTGAGGAAAAGTTGAGAAAGATTTACATTATGTAATTTATTGAAATACAAATTTCGGTATTTTTTAAGTAGGTAGGTGTATAATTAAATTAGTTTACAAGTAAAGTAAGTGCGAGAAATAAAATGATATAATTGGAATTAATTTTATTAAATTCTCCATGATTAATTATGCTCTTTGGAATTTTATTGGTATTTGCATAGCTTAATTGCTATTTTTCATAATACTAACATCATTGCAATATTTATTTGAATAAAAATCTTCCACTCTCTCGTTGGGCCATTTTCAGCACATTTTATTATACAGCCCGTAGCCGAGCCGGCCCGCTTTCCTCCCTTCTCCTCTCCTCCGCCTCAACCTGCACACTTGTCCGGCCCAGAAATAAGTCCCACTTAGCTCCCCCTACTTCTCCTCTCACTGCTGTGTGGGCCCTAACCGAAAGTCTATGTTAAAAGTTTTTGTTGGACCAGTCGACCAGCTGCGGCCCATGAAGCGCACGCGGCCCAGTAGTGATCTGGCCCGACGCGGGACCGATCTGAGCCGTTCGTTTAGATGGACGGCTCAGATCGGCTCCTAATCCATCAAATCCCCGGACCGAACCCTAATCCCTAACCCTTCCTTTTTCCCCTTCCTCCTCCCACCGCAAGCCACTTCTCTCCCCAACGGCGACCGCGCACCTCCCCCACCGCCACCTCTCCGTGCCCCCTCCCCAACCTCCGCCACCTTCCCCGCGCCCCTCCCCCACCGCCGCCTCTCCACGCCCACCCCCACGGCCGCCTCTCCGCCCCTCCCACCTCCGCCGCCTCTCTGCACCCATCCCCGCCGCCGCCGCCGCCGCCTTCCCATGCCCCTTCCCCACCGGCGTCGTCTCCGCGCCCCTCCCCCACCGGCGCCGCCTCCGCGACCCTCCCCCACCGGCGCCTCCTCTTCGCGCCCCTCCCTCACCGGAGTTGCCTCTCCGCGCCCCTCCCCACCGGCGGCGCCGCTCCTCCTCGTCAGGGTAACACCGGTGCTCCCACTCCTCGCCAGATCCGGCGACTTCCCGGCGCAACGGCGGGTCGGCGGCTCCCTGGCGGTGCATCGGCGGCTCAGTGGATCCCAGCGCAATGGCGGGTCGGCGGAGGAGGAGATCCGTCGAGGAGAAGCGGCGGCCTCCCACTCGCCCCTCAATCTCCTCTCGTCATCTATTGATTCCGATTTGTATTTGTATTTGAATTTGGATTCAGATTTTGCTTGTGTTTGGAGTTGGATTTGTGATGAGATGTGGGATTGTGATGATGATGTTGCGGACGAACGAAAATCACAGTACGGGTACGGACCAAAAATCGTGTGACGACTGGAAAAATACGATTCTTTATATTAGTTAAGAAATATGAATAATACTTTATGCGTAACAAACTGGCACATGAAACAAATGGTTGCGTTTATTTTGGGCGCTTATGTACTAGCACCAACAAACGGTACAGGTGCGCAGATGGTGACTTCAAGTTCCCCCACGAAACTAATCATGGAGAAATCGAGGGAACCCAACTGGACAAACCGACCTCATACGGCAGCAACAAATGGCGACGCCCAGAGCGAAACTCGACGAACTCCTCGCCGAGCGCGCGGACCACAATGGCGCGCCGCCGCCGGTCCAGCAGACAGACCGTCCCCCCGAGCCAGAGCACCACGGCGAGACCACAGGAGCGCCAGCTCCGACTCCTCCGACACCGGCGGCGAGCAGGGACTCCGGGGTACTCCCGTCAAGTCGACGACCTTGGTGCACGCCATTCGGCGCAAGGCCATCCCGCGGCGGGTCAGCTTCATCGTCCAGATCTCCACCTGGGTGCTTCGGCCGACGAGCAGCGCCAACGACGACGACCTCCTGTCGTCGCGCGGACGGTGCCAGCAGGAGCTGCCCCGGCGTCGGTGTGACGGTTGCCTCGCCGGTGTACGACGGGGCACGGAGTTCAGTGGGCAACAGCATGATCGTCGCCGCCGCCGCTGTTGTTCCGGTCTCGCCGTCGCGGCGGACGGAGACGGAGACGGAGACGGCGAGGATGAAGTAGCTGTAGGACGGCGGCGAGTGCTGATATTGCCGCCGGCCGAAGCTTTCCGGTGACATGCGGAGGATGAGTTGGTATGTCTGGTCGTCTCTCCCCGACATCTCGCCGAGGAAGTAGGCGACGCCGGCGACGACGACGGGCGGGCGGACCAGCACGGGGCGCGGGCGGAGGCAGTTGGCATCGACGACGGCGAGCGTGGTGGCTGGGCCCCACGTGCCAGTGTCCGGGGTCAAGGCCTGCATCTCCACGCGTGTCCTCGCGAAAAGGCGCACGGCGAGGAGCCTGAACGAGTGGGAGCTCACTCCGACATCGACGCCATCGCCGCCGTCGTCGGCGGTGAGCACTAAGTAGGACAACCCCTCACTACCCTTGCTTGTCTTCCTCGGCATGTCGATGGGCCGCACGTAGCCCTCATAGGGTTGCACACCTTCCCGGAGAACTCGCCGGTCCGGAGGACGACGAAGCCGCCGCGCGCCGCAACCGGTTCGATGCGCCGACGAAGATTATTCTCGTCGGAGTCCGACAAGAAGGACGGTATCTGACAGGTGTCTCCGCCGCTGGCGATGTCTGCCGCCGCCGCCGGAAGCTGATCATGGCAGCCGGCGTCGACGAAGCGGAGCGGGTCGTAGTTGTAGCCGTGGTAATGGGGGCTGGGCCAGCGAGGCTGGAAGAAGAAGCCATGGAGGAGGCCCGGGACGAAGCCGTCCGCGTTGCGAAGGCGGAGATCGCGGCGGAAGCCCTCGCCGGAGATGACGCGGCGGAGGTGCTTGCATGCGGCGGCGCAGCGGAGGAGCGTGATGGGGTCGGAGCGCTCCGCGATCTCCACGACCATGTCCAGCGGCAGAGCCGGTGACGACGACGAGGACGGCGGCTCCTCCATATCGATCTGATCTATCTCGGCTGATGAGTCCGACGTTAATTACCAATGCAACAAGGTTTTGTTCGTACCTCGTAACTACTTATTAAGTCCAATACCGAAACATCGACATGGAAAATAACCACTATACTACAAGATGTCTGAATGAATGTGGGACGCGACTCCGGCTCTAGCGCACGCCCGATGGGAGGAGGCTAAAAGTCGGCATCCGATTTAAGTACGAAACTATTTTAAACTGATTTTTCTTTCAAATTACTTATCCAAATCATAATCCGATTGTCATGAAAAAAACAAGACCACACATGGATATATTCCGACGAAAAAAAATTAACTTATTATTGAATTATTTTTAAATGTTGCACGATGTTCCACCAGGTATATCGGAATTGTTTCACTAAGTAGATCGAAAATGTTTCATTCATTTAAATCGGGTGTTTTTTCACCTTATATAAAACAATGTTTTAGTAGATAGCGAAAGAATGTTTCAGTTCACTGCAACATTTGGTCCATACATAGTGAAACATTATAAATACACTAACATTATAAGTACACTAGGTGAAACCTTTTTTGTTGGAACAAAAAATGAAACGAATTCTCTTAATAGGGGTTTCTAAAATATGTGGATTTTTTTGTTACAATGGAATATTTCAGTTCATTGCAACATTAGATCTATACATAGTGAAAATATTGTGAGTACACTAGATGAAACATTTTTGGTGAAACAAAAAATAAACCAAATTACCTTAATAGAGGGTTTCCAAAATATGTGGGTGATTTGTTGCAAAAAATATTTTAATTCACTGTAATATTAGATCTATACATAGTGAAACATTGTAATTACATTATGTAAACACATCTTTTGTGTAAGAATAGGAGGGACAAGTGGGTGGATCCAGTGGAGGTGTGCATGTGAGGGGAGGAGGAGCGATCGATTTTCCCACTTCCCCTGGTCGACCGATCCTAATTATTCCCCATGAATGTGATTTGTGAGATTATGTGTGGATTTGTTGAATTTGTGATCTGTTGATTTTTGACATTCTGAAATTGTAATAGAGATTTGAGATCATGAAATTTAGTAATTGTTTTTTTAGATAATTGTAGTATCTAATCTCAAGTATCACTATCAATTTATAACAATTTACAAGTTTTAGCCCTAAAATGGGTATCTCTTCCTTTTATAAAGGTAATGTCCACTAAACACCTAAACCTCAACATGCAAGCATGGTATTTATTAGCATTTCTAAAACCTACATGCAAGCATGCCACATCAACCCATTAAGTACACAAAGCTCAACATGTAAGCATACAGTAATTATATCTACAATTTACTTCGTTCTAAAACTACATATACACATACTAGATTATCATTCTCAAATCATTTTCATAATATTTCAATCCAAATCATTTCATCATTTCTTCATTATATAACATATATCCCGCGGCAAAGCGCGGGACATCATGTAGTTAGTACGATTCTTGAATAAGTCCCTAACCTACTGTCCGATAAAACAATAGCAGTGATATGATAGGGTTTCTGAACTGCTAGTGTTAAGGGTTTTTTTGGGTAGTGTTGCATGGGCCATCGATGCATATGTGTGCATCCGCTTCTATCATGATGTCTCCTACGTCACTATTCTTCCTCCTCTGCCAACCCCTTACCTCTACCCCAATCCTGAACCCTAATATACAATACGTGCTGCCACTATCGCCTTCACTTGAGAAGACTCATGCTTTCTAGAGTGATGACTGATGAAAACAATTAAAAATATATATTTTTTCATCGGTTTCACAAGAATATACATGCGTAGAAGGAATTGACAGAAGTATATAGTTGTTGCGGACTGGGGTTGCGAATTGCAGCGAGTTTACTCGGGGTGTGTGTGAACTCGTGACGGTGGTGTGTCTTTGTGATATCATCCTGAGTTCGCGTGGTGAGTGCACGACTTCATACATGTGAACTCGCATACCTGCCTAGCAGAGTAGCAGACTCACCGCAATTAATTGATTAAGTAGCGCCATTAACAATGAATTAATTTGTCATTATTTTAATTATTATTTATAATCAATAGTAATTTGTTAACAATTAATCATGATAAATTGCATCATTGGCGTCATTAGTAGTCAGCCAGTCCACGAATGATTGCCATGAAAATGGTTCGGAAAGCTTCCTATTTTGGACGAATATTTTCGGAAATTTTTCAAAAATGAAAACAAATACGAAATTTTGTTTGCCATGAAAGTGCAAATGAATATCCGTCGGAAACCGGAATGGGTTGAAAACGAATTCAGAAACTTTTCAAAAATGAAGACTTATCATATGCAATTGATTAGTTTCAACCTTATTAATTTAGTAATCTGAATGTTCATATTTGTAATATATATTGGGAGAATAGTCAATATGGTCCCTAAAATTCCACTCCTGGATATATCATTTTAGCCCTTAATATTTAATATTATCCAAACAAGTACTTTAAATTTATTACATGGGCTGATATGGTCCTTTGTCCCACGAAAATCACCATATAGACATACCATGTCGTCCTCCTATACAAAATATATATATGATTTGTCCAATTTACCCTTATATACCATAGGAAAATAAAAAACAAAAGGAAAAAAGTTTTAAAACTATATATGGTATACATAAGAGCAAAATATACATCAAAAGGTTGAAAAAAAAGAAAAGTATTTTTTCCCATGGTTATATATACACCCTTACATTTATTTTTCTATGATATACGTAAGGGTAAATTGGACAATTTATTATGGACTTATTAATGATATGGCATATCCATATAACGATTTTGATGGACTCAAGAATTATTCTAGAACTTGTGATAAAATTTAAGGGTTTATTTGGATCATTTAAATAGTTAGGGACTAAACTAATCCTCCAAATAAACTTTAGGGACTACGGTGGCTATTCTTCCATTTATATTTATTGAGTAGGGGTGGCAACAGATGGATTATTTATCATTGGTGATGAAATATAACTATGATGCAGAAAGTAAAACGTACATGTACGCAGATGGTGACTACACGTTCGCCCACGAAATTAATGATGCAGATATCGACGGAACCCAACTGGACAAACCCAGCTCATACGGCAGCAACACATGGCGACGCCCAGAGCCAAACTCCACGAACTCCTCGCCGTCGCCGAGCGCGCGGACCACAACGGCGCGCCGCCGCCGGTCCAGCAGGCAGACCGTCCCCCCGAGACGGAGCACCACGCCGCCGCTCGCATCGCCGGACCACAGGAGCGCCACCTCCGACTCCGACACCGGCGGCGAGCAGGGACTCCGTGGTACTCCCGTCAAGTCGACGACCTTGGTGCACGCCATCCGCAGCAAGGCCATCCCGCGGCGGATCAGCTTCATCGTCCAGATCTCCACCTGGGTGCTCCGGCAGACGAGCAGCGCCAACGACGACCTCCTGCCGCCGCCGCGCGACGACGGCGAAAGCAGGAGCTGTCCCGGCGTCGGCGTGACGGTTGCCTCGCCGGTGTACGACGGGGCACGGAGTTCGGTAGGCAACAGCATGATCGTCGCCGCCGCTGTTGTTCCGGTCTCACCGTCGCGTCGGATGGAGACGTCGACGGCGAGGATGAAGTAGCTGTAGGACGGCGGCGAGTGGTGGTATTGCCGGCCCAAGCTCTCCCGGTCCTCGTCCGGTCCAGGGACATCCGAAGGAGTTGGTATGTCTGGTCGTCTCTCCCGGACATCTCGCCGAGGAAGTAGGCGACGCCGGCGATGACGACGGGTGGGCGGACCAGCACGGGGTGCGGGTGGAGGTAGTGATCGGCATCGACGACGGGGAGCGTGGTGACTGGGCCCCACGTGCCAGTGTCCGGGGTTAACTCCTGCACCTCCACGCGCGTCCTCGCAAAAAGGCGCACGGCGAGGAGCCTGAACCGGTGGAGCTCGGAGTCGTCGGAGGTCACTCCGACGCCGACGACGTCACCGCCGGCGTCGAAGGTGATCAGTAGGTAGGACGACCCCTCACCCTTCGCCGTCTTCCTCGGCATGTCGATGGGCCGCGTGTAGCCCGTCATAGGGTTGCACACCTTCCCGGAGAACTTGCCGGTCCTGAGGACGACGAAGCCGCCGCGCGCCGCCACGGGTTCGATGCGCCGAGAACGTTTATTCTTGTGGACGCGGTTGGAGTCGGATACGAAGGATGGTATCTGATAGGTGTCTCCGCCGCCGCCGCCGCCGCCGCTGGCGATGTCCTCCGCCGCCGAAAGCTGATCATGGCGGCCGGCGGCGACGAAGCGGAGCGGGTCGTAGTTGTAGCCGTGGTAATGGGGGCTGGGCCAGCGAGGCTGGAAGAAGAAGCCATGGAGGAGGCCCGGGACGAAGCCGTCCGCGTTGCGGAGGCGGAGGTCGCGGCGGAAGCCCTCGCCGGCGATTACGCGGCGGAGGTGCTTGCATGCGGCGGCGCATCGGAGTAGCGTGATGGGGTCGGAGCGCTCCGCGATCTCCACGACGATGTCGAGCGGCAGAGCCGGCGACGACGACGAGGACGGCGGCTCCTCCATCTCGATCTGATCTCTCTCGGCTGATGTGTCTAACGCACGTAGAGGTCCAAAGCCCAAACGAGAAACCGAAACTTAAAGTTAATTACCTTATTACCGACGAGATTTTGTTCGTTCCTCGTAACTACCAAGTCCAAAACCCAAATGATCGACAAATTGAAATAAAACGGATCGGAAAATAATCTTCAAAATTCGCACATGTATGTATGAATGAATGAATATGATTTGTGAGATTATGTGTGGATTTGTTGAATTTGTACGCATGAATTTGTGATCTGTTGATTTTTGTGATTCTGAAATTGTAGCATGAATTTGAGATCATCAAATTTAGTACTAGTTGTATCTACTCGCAAGTATCACTATCAATTCATAGCAATTTACATTTTTAGCCCTAACTAGAAAAAATACCCGTGTATTGCAACGGGTGAGGGTTAATTTAATCTTATTATTGTTCTACGGTTTAATTAAGGTGAAATTCACTGTGTGAATTTGCTTGGATAAATATCTTTTTAGAAAATCATAAGCTGTAATTAGGAGTCCGATCATTTTAAGTTAGCATGTGAGTTTTTTTAAAGAGATTTCTTATACGACTCCTTCTGTATTTCCAAAAGAAAACGAATTTAAAACTGACTCAAATACGGATATGTATTTCCAAAAGCAAATGAAGCTAAAAACCGACTCATATACGGATGACGTACCAAATAAAATCATCTTTAATTTTTATAATAGTGGATAAGAGATAGAGAAATAGGCATTAGTACGATTCTTGAATAGGTCGCTAGCTAGCCTACTGTCCGAGAAAACAATAGCAGGGATAGGGTTTTCGAACTGTTAGTGTTAAGGGTTTTTTGGGTAGTGTTGCACAGGCCATCGATGCATGTGTGTGCATCCGCTGCTATCATAGTGTCTCCTACGTCACTTTACGTCACTAACAGCGTCTTTTTGTTCTTCCTCCTTTGCCAACCTCTTAACTCTACCTCAATCCTGAACCCTAATGCAATGTGCTGCCACTATCGCCTTCACTTGAGAAGACTCATGCTTTCTAGAGTGATGAAAACAATTAAAAATATTTTTTTCATCGGTTTATTGGGAATATACACGCGTAGAAGGAATTGACAGATGTCACTACTAAAATACGATTTTCCTGTACAGGAGCTTCTTATTTTTCCGTGCAGACCATAACTGGTCGCGTCTGCGAAAATCGTGCTCCATTTTCGTGTGCGGCTCACTTAACCCGACCACACAGAAAAATCAATTTTCGCGTGCGGACCTCATAAGTGGACTGCACGCGAAAATAGTCCATTTTCATGTGCGGCTCCTTAAGAGGACCGCATGGAAATGTTGATTTTCAGGTCCTCTACCTCTTACTCATTACAAAATTTTCACACCTCCTCTCCTTTCCTTTTTATTTTCACTCCTCTCTTTCTCACTTTCCTCCTCTCTATTTGTCTCACTTTCACTCCCCTCTCTCTCTCACTTTCTCTTCTCCTCTCCTCTCGGAAGGGATCGCGTGCGGCCGGCTAACGACAAGGGGAGGCAGCGAGCAGCGAGTGGCGTGCGAGGTGGCGGCAAGCGGCGACTGGGGGGGGTGGGGGAGGGGGGCGAGGCGAGGTGGCGATCCGGCAACAAGGCAAGTCGGCGGCGAGGGGCGGCTGTCCCCCACCCAGATCCGGCGGTGGTGGCCGTCCCCCGCCTAGATCTGGCGGCGGTAGCGGCCGGCGTGACTGTAGGGAAGATGTTGGCGGCGATGGCGGTGAATGGTCACCCCGCGGCGGCGTCCACGATGCTGCTCATGTCCGGAATCTTCTAAAATTCATATCTAATTCATCCGAGCTCCATTTAAAACCCGTTCAAGTCTCAGTAAATCAAGAAAAATGTGTAGAATCCATTAAAAATGGTTTTGTTCTCTGTTTCAGTAGTCTTATAGCCTGTTTGTATTGTTTGCTTTGTATGTCGCTTAGATTCCGGTTCTTCCGACGCTATGGTGTACTTCGAGATAGTCGCCGAGGTTCCTCCAGCAGCAGAGCAAGGCAAGTCATGCCTGTCACTTGATCATGTTGATCCTATATTGTAAATGTTCTAAAGTTTTCTTTCAAATACTGCATTGTTTTGTAATAATACTATGGGATGTTTACCTATTGTTACAGCCATGCTATTTTGGTACCATGCTCCTTTGTTAACTTGGGTTATAACATGAATAGACATTGGGCTAGGGATTGCTTAGCCATGCTTAGTTCAACTAGCACACAATGAGGGAAATCCTATTAATGTTTAGACTGTAGGTTTTAATGGTAATGTTGGATTAGTCCCACCGCTTTGGTGTTGATTAATTAAAATGAATCACATGGTGGGCTGTGGGTGCATGGTTTTGCTAGTCGCACCTATGGCAGTTAAGGACTGGTTCGCGGGAAACCCTAGAAGAATTTATCGTGCTTACCACAAGCCAGCGTGGGCAACGGCTGGGCTTGTAGTGTAGCTTTCCTCTAGATGACGCATCCAGGCAAGGGTGGGCATGATGGAGCGGGGCAGGCCCTGCGACGGCCTCTGTCACTTCCGGATTCACCTAGGCACGAGAGGGGACTGCCCGTCACCCGCTGGGGACGGGGGTGAAATCTGAGGTGTGGTGTGCTTGGCTAGAGGGGGTTATGCGAAGGGTCCTGTCACGGCCTCTTTCCGGTATGTCGTGGTGGCATGTCGGCGCACGGGAACGTGTCGTGGGGCTGTGTCTTGTGGGTACAGTTGTACACCTCTGATCAGAGTAAAACTATTCGAATAGCCGTGCCCGCGGTTATGGGCGGTCAACCAGATTCACCGTGATTAGTCTCATCCTAGTCTAGTCTAATGAAATTGGATAGTATAGGTGAATGGTTGGGCCTATTGCAACGTGGTATAGCGTTGGACAGTGGATGGTTAATATTGATTAATTATTACAACTGTTTTTTCCGCTTTCAACTTCTGTTTATAAATGCCAGTATTATGCAAATGAACCTTTATAGCTATTCTTTGATAAATCCCTGCATCATACCCCTATTCCGGTATGACTTGCTGAGTACAGTGGGTAGTACTCAGTCTTGCTCTATTTTCCCCAACCCCAGAATATGAGTTTGTGTCCGATGGTGGTTTCTCCGAGGAATAGGCTTCGTTCGTGCCGTCGAGGATGCCTGTGGAGTGGTGTTCCCGCTGCAGATCAAGTCAAGGCTTAGCTCCAGTTATCTTTTGTTTTCCGCTGCATTTTTGTGAGACTTTTATAATGTTTGTAAGACGTGGATCCGTATGTCAACTTTGTCGTTTATGTACCCCGGCCGGTTCTAGATGGGGATTTTAATGCACATTCTGCTTGGTATTCTATTCGGGAATTTCTGAGCATGACAAGAGCATGGTACCAAAATAGCATGGCTGTAACAATAGGTAAACATCCCATAGTATTATTGCAAAACAATGCAGTATTTGAAAGAAAACTTTAGAACATTTACAATATAGGATCAACATGATCAAGTGACAGGCATGACTTGCCTTGCTCTGCTGCTGGAGGAACCTCGGCGACTATCTCGAAGTACACCGTAGCGTCGGAAGAACCGGAATCTAAGCGACATACAAAGCAAACAATACAAACAGGCTATAAGACTACTGAAACAGAGAACAAAACCATTTTTATTGGATTTTACACATTTTTCTTGATTTACTGAGACTTGAACGGGCTTAAATGGAGCTCGGATGAATTAGATATGAATTTTAGAAGATTCACTGTGTTTTTACTATAAACGGAAAAATCCTTAATTGATTTATTGCGCAATAAATAAATCCCGGTGAGAGAGAGGGTGGCGCCGACAAGCGGGCCCCACATGGCAGTGACCCGGGGGGGCGGTGCGCGGTGGACCGAGTCCACGGACCGGGGAAACGGCGCACCACGTGGCGCCGACGTGGCGCCGACGCGGCGCACACGTGGCGGCCATGTGGCAGCCACACGGGCAGCCGAACCGACGGCCCCGATCGGCGACAGGGGCGCGCAGCCGGCGCGCGCGGGCGGCCCCAAGCCGGCCCGGCTGCCATAGCGCGCGGCGGCGCGGCGCGCATGCGGCGGTGGCGTCCGGCGGCGACCGGCCAGCGGCGGCGGGCGGCGCAGGCGGTGCGAGCAGCGGCCGAGTGGCTAGGCGGCGGCACGGCGGCTAAGCGGCGCAGGAGGGAGAGAGGAAGGGGAGGAGGTGCCTCACCGACGACGATCGACGACGGCGAGCGATGGGAGGCGATGACAACGGCGGGACGAGCTCCGGAACCACCTAACGAACAAGAGGAGAGGGTTTAGAGGGAGAGAGGGAAATGCGAGAGGGCGAGGACGCCGGCCGAAGGCGGCGGCCATGGCGGTGCTCACCGGCGGCGGATCCTGACGGGGAAGAGGTGGACGAGGCGGCCCGCACGACGGTGAATGCGATGGAGTCGACGGCGCGGGTCGGCACGACGTCTAGCGGCGGCTAGCGGCAACCGGAGCGGCGGCGACGGTGGCGGAGAGGAGGGCGACGGCGCTAGGGCGGTAGAGGGCATGGGAGAGCTCGGCGAAATGGGGAAAAAGAGAGAAGGGGTGGCGGTGGTGCTTAAATAGGGAGAGAGGGGGCCGGACGTGGCCGGGAGGCGCGGGAATCGCCGGCCGATGTGGGGGAGTGGGAGAGGAGAGAGAGGCGGGATTCGATTTTCGAATCCCGGCCGTCTCGGGAGCGTGGGCGAGCGGGAGAGAGGGGGAAGTGGGCGCGGGGGGCGCGGGCGCGAGGGCGACCTGGACGACGTGGCCCGGGAGGCGCGGGAGCGGGGCGCGGCGGCGGTTGCGGGCGCGGCGGCACGGGCGTGAGGTGGGAGACGGGCCCGACAGGTGGGCCCACCTGTCGGCGACCCCGGGTGGGAGGAGGCGGGCGGCCGGCTCGCGTGGCTTAGCTGGGCCTCGGCCTTCGGCCGGCCCAGTGGGAGGATGGGGAGAAAAAGAAGAATGGGCCGGCGGCCCATTCAAAGGAAAAGGAGAAAAGAAAAATAAAGAAAAAGGAAAAAGAATTTTCCAGGGATTAAATATTGCTTGTGCTCAATTTTAATTGATTAAAATTATTTCTAGGGCTCTGAAAATTCCACTAAAAATCTTGTTAGCGTATTTCGGCATGTAGAACTCAAGAAAAATCCCACATGCCAGATCCGATTATTATTTGTATTAATTTATTAGGGTTTTCTCTTACTTTTACACCGGTATTTTCTCTGGTGAATTATAAATTCAATTTAGGCTTGGGAAAGAACTTCGGGGTGTGACACCGTCCCCCGCCTAGATTTTGCGGCGGTAGCGGCCGGCGTGACTGTAGGGAAGATGTTGGCGGCGATGGCGGTGAATGGTCACCCCGCGGCGGCGTCCACGATGCTGCTCATGCCCGAAGCCGACGTCGCACCGGACGTAAGGGAGGAGGAGGAGGAGGAGGCGGGAGCTGCGGCTGCAGCTATCGGCTGGAGTGGGACTGTGTGGCTGCAGCGCGCGTGGGGCAGGACCAGCAGCAGGACGTTGACGACGTCGCGCACCACGGCAGCGGTGGCCTCGCCGCCGACCTGCCGGTGGCGAGCAAGGACTCGCCGCAGCAGCCGGTTGCGTGCGGGCCGGCGGTTGGCCGGTGATTTTCGCGTTTTTTTTATTTATGGTTTTTTTTTCTGTGCGGACGGTATAATTTGACGGCATGGGATAATCGATTATCCCGTGCGGTCCACTTAACCCTACCGCACGGAAAAATGATTATCCTATGCGGTTAAACCGTCCGCACGTGAAAATATTGATTTTTCCAGACACTGGGATGCAGGCGGGCAAATCCTCTGCACGGGAAGATAATTTTGATCACACGGAAAAATGCTAATTTTGATCACACGGAAAAATGATTTTCGTAGTAGTGTGTATTCAGTTGTTGCGGAGTGGGGGTGCGAATTGTAGCGAGTTTAAGCGGGGAGTGTGTGAACTCGTGACGTGTTTGTGTTATCATCCCGAGTTCGCATGGTAAGTGCACGACTTGATACGGAGAAAATACGTATGCCTAGCAGACTCACCGCGATTAATTGATTAAGTAGCGCCAATTAACAATGAATTAATTTGTCATTATTTTTAATTATTATCAATAGAAATTTGTTAACAATTAATCATGATGATAAATTGCATCATTGGCGTCATTAGTAGTCAGCCAGCGAAAATCTTTTTTGGCACCACATTACCACACTTTCCTATTTTAGTAAATTTATACACTCAAAGTTTGTACACCTTAAGTTTACACATCTAAAATTTATACACCTAAAGATTAGAGACCCAAAGTTTATAAGTCAAAAGTTTATATATCTGATTCAAATTTGAAATTTGAATTTAAATATTTTTTATATATAGTATTTCTATACATCTCAAGTTTATACATCTAAAGTTTATAGACCCAAATTTTATGAGTCAAAAGTTTATATACCCGATTCAAATTTGAATTTGAATTCAAATATTAATTCAAATTTGAATTCAAATATTTTTTTATATATAGTATTTCTATACACCTAAAGTTTACACCTAAAGTTTATAGACTCAAAATTTACAAGTCAAAAGTTTACATACCGCTTTAAATTTGAATTTAAATTCAAATATTTTTTATATATAGTTTTCTCGAACTTTGTTTTTTTATTTTTTTTAAATTTATGGTATAATAGGAAGAGAAGAAGGGGAGGAGGAAGGAGAGAGAAGCGTATAGTGGGATAGGGATCGATCGACGATCGATCGCCTATTAGCGTCGCCCATCAGCCAGTCCACAAATCATTGTGATGAAAATGGTTCGGAAAGCTTCCTATTTTGGACGTATTCTCAGAAACAGAAAGTGTCGATCGGAATATTTTCAGAAATTTTCAAAAATAGAAATAAATTTGATTTTTTTTTCTCGTAAATGGAAATGAATACGATAAAGTTACTATCCATGGAAAATCGGAATTGGTCGTAAATTCAGAAACTTTTCAAAAATGAAGACTTGTCATATACAAACGATTAGTTTCAACCTTATTTAGATTAAGTATTCTAAATGCTCATATTTGTAATATATATGTATTAAGTAGGGGTGGCAACGGGACGAATTAGGGCCTGATTCAGTTCCCAACTTTTTCTTTAAACTTTTAACTTTTCTATCACAACAAAACTTTCTACACACACAAACTTCTAACTTTTCCATCACATCATTTCAATTTCAATCAAACTTCTAATTTTGACGTTTGACGTGAACTAAACACACCTAGGTTGGAAAATGTTCCCCGCCTCGTAACCGAACTAGTAACCGTGTGGAAAATGTTCCCCTCCATCGAACCCGCCGGGTCCTCGCTCCTTTGCAGCATGCACCTTCACATCTCTTCAGGGAGCTTGCAGCGTCAGCCTCTATGGGCGACGGGAGGAGCTAGCAACACTGATCAAAGGAGGGTGGCGGGATGGTGCAGTCAAAGCCGCTGGCGTCCACATGTACCTGGACAGAGCTACAAATCGGACGTCCGATGGTAAAAAAAAATCGGACGGTCAAATGTTTCAGTTGATCGTTGGTGCAACATTATTTTATATATGGTGAAACAAAAAAATCAGCCTCTGGAACATACAGAAATTTTGTGAAACACAATTAGAACACATGGTGAAACATATTGCTATCATATATGAAACATTAAGTTTTTATTGTTTAAAATATATGTTTTTCTTTCATCAGAATATAGTCATGTGATATCTTGTTGTAAAGATTTAATTATAACAAATTCAACGGTATGATTAAATCGCTCATAGGATAAATAGTTTAGAAGAAAAAGTATTTTTAAGATCACTAAATACATGCATACATGCATGGAGTGGGGAGAAAGCCAATCGAATGGCAGGAGAGAGTAGTGACGTAAACATCCCATACTTTTTCTCGGTCATTTATGAAACATTATGTTATATATGGTGAAACAAAAAATTCAGTTATCGAAACATTTAATTTTTTATGAAACATAATGAAAACATGTGTTGAAACATATTGCTACCGCGTCTGAAACATTAAGTTTTAACGGATTGAAACATATATTTTTCTTTCATCGGAATGTAATGATGTGATATCTTGTTGTAAAGATTTAATTATAATAAATATAATGGTGTGATCATATCATCGATTGGATAAGTAGTTTAGGAGAAAAAATATTTTAAAGATCATTATATCATATAATGGATGTATGAAGTGGATAGGGAGATAGTAAGTTTGTCCATCCGATTTTTTATGATACGTTAGACGTCCGATCCTAGATACTAAGCATTTCCGCATGTACCTCAGTGTGTGACTAGGAAAGGGCTGTGCAGTACCTGTGCAGTGTCGACGGGCTGGAGGTTTTGGGAGTGGGTGCCAGTTCTGAAATAGAAGTGTTTATTTATTATTTTAGAAAAAAATTATGGGCTACATCTTTTCGTTGATTTCAAAAGTTTAGTTTCAGGGGGTTTTATATTCCGATAAATATCTTATAGTATTTTCCTCGATTCGTATTAGCGCCGTTTCGAAGCTAGGTTTCCGATTTTGATTCTGAAAGAAAATGATAACGGAAACGACAGAGGTGGTTTTCATTCGTTTTCGAGCTATTTTCATTCTACAAACAAAACGAACCGAGCGAACACACGCACCATCGGGAACTCGCATCATGCTCTTCAACAACAGTATATTTTCTGAACGTGTATATCTATCTATCTATTATTATATATTAAAAGTCCATTAAACTTCCTAAATGCTATGTGGCATCCTATAAACGCTCTCGAGTCGCCATGTGTCACTAATAAAATAGTAAAAATCTAACAATTAATTTTTATTTAAATTGGGGGCCTTTAATTTTGATAGTTAGATCTATCTTCACAGGAAAAAAAATCTCCGTACGAAGTCCGGACGTCAACCTTCGTTCGCACGTACGTACGATCCCTCCAAACCACCGTTCCTCTCTTTTTTTTAATCCCCATAACAATTAAAATTAAATACTTTTCCATGGGCCTAAAAAGCCCATCAACCTATTAGATATAGCCAACTCTTCGTATATTCTCTCCTAATAAATAATTCATTCAACATCATACAAATCTTTCTAAATACATGTCTAGATTCATTGTTCTTGGATATGTCACATCATATTCTAATTTGAGTTTTTATGGAACGGAGGAAGTATATAGCACTCTTAAATTAGAGAAAATCTTTAAAAAAAAATAAAACATTAGACAATCGATTTACATTATTTTAAGTTATTAGATATCTTTTTTTTAAAAAAAAAAAACATCCCAAGCCTCCCTCTACGCTCTCATGCGGCGTTAAAGCACATTAACCATCTTACAAATGTTTCTAAACCACCCAGTGACACTTCTAAATTAGAGAAAATTATAAAAATTTAAGAACAAAGCTGGTACACCCATTAGTTATATCTTGTTAGACACCTAACAACTTTCAACCAACTTAATTAATTTCTCTCAATATATATATGGGAGCTATTTTGCCTATACAATTTGATCTTGGAGCTTTTTATCAATAAATGATCGATTTAGGAGATAAATAATTAATCTTTAGATGATCATAGCATCTAAATTATATATATGATCTATGAAGTCACTAATAAATTAGAGAAAAACTTTAAATGATATTATTTTTTATAGATAACATAATGAAAATAAAAACATGCTCAGTTGAACTTTATATTGATCGAACAAGCATGTGGGTTGCAACAAAAAATCTTAGCAGCGAAACAATGATGAGGTGGCCTTACCAATATAATGTGTCACTTCCATATAGGAATTAAAAATCATGTTCATTTATTTCTTTTTGGTAGAAGTTGCTACGCTACATTGTAAATTCCTAACATTTAGTGTAGAACAATCTAGAAATATGTATTTATTACATGACCTCTATTTTAATATTTTTTACTCTATTGAAGTGAGATAATTTAGAAGAGAAGACTTTACCCTATGTCAGGTTGTAGGCTCAACCCATTTATGTTTTCAACCCAATTTGCAGAGATCAAATAATTTCAAAGATGCTTCATAGAATGGAATTCTCCAAATTTGTTTAAAAAATGGACATGAAAACAAACAAAATGTATCTATTTTTTTTAAAAAAATGGTTTTAAAACCCATTCAAAATAGAAATATTCACACTTTTACCGGCGCTAATGGAATGGAAATATGTAAAACTTCAAATAGCATCTACCAAAAAGATTGGACATTTTGAGCAAATGTTTGGGGGGTAAGATATCCATGTAGGAAGTCAAAATACCCAAAATTTTCTCATAGGAACTACATATATTGTTTCGACATAATATTTTCTCATAATTGAGATGTGTACGATCTCGAGTAATTTTAGTTTAGAATTTAAGTGCTGCAAGGGCAATTAGAAGAAAATTATAACCAGCATTCAAAGCACATTAAATAAGTTCAATTTTTATTTAGATACAGTAAAAGAATATTTTAAGATAAAGTCGCCCACACATGGAAATTCATAATAAAATTTTACGTACATTAAATAGGGTGCACACGCATGTCCGCGGGCTACCTTACTAGTTGCTATAAAATCGGTAAGAAAAATATATTTATAAATTTTGTTCCAAATTTTTTTATGCAGATATAGATATAGAAGGAACCCAACTGGACAAACCCATTTCGTAGGGCAGCAACATATGGCGACTCCTGTAGCGAAACTCGGGGAACTCCTCGTCGAGCGTGCGGATCGCCATGGTCGCTCGGTCCAGCTGGTACACCGTGCCGCCGAGCCGGAGCACAACGACGCCGCTCGCCTCGCCGGACCAATGCAGCTCCACCTCCGACTCCGACAGGTCGCACGGCCTCCGGCGAACCCCCGCCTTGTCCACCACCTCCGTCGCGCGCGCCCACGCCGACGGCGTCGCGAGCATGTCCAGCGTGTGGATCTCCACCCTGGTGGTCCGCCGGCAGACGAGCAGCGCCACCGACCTCCTGTCGCGCGACGGCGCCAGCAGGAGCTGCTTCGGCGTGACGACCGCCGCCGCCGCCTCGCTGCTGGTGCAGCGCGAGCACGACGGCGGCTTCAGCCCCTCCGGCACCGGGATGATCCTCGCCGCCGCCTTCGTCGTCCCGATCCTACCGTCGCCGCCGCCGTTGTCGGAGACGTCGACGCGGAGGATGAAGTAGTGAGACGGCGGGTGCGGGCGCTGGCGGTCGAAGGAGTGGGACACGCCGAGGAAGTAGGCGACGCCGTTGACGACGACGGGATGCCGGCCTAGCAGCTCGGCGCCTGGATGCTGGTGGCGGTCGCCGCCGCCGCCATGGACGGGGATCTTGGTGGTGGGGCCCCACCTGCCAGTGACCGGGGTTAACGCCTGCATCTTCACTCGGAGCCGCCCCTGGTTCGCCGGCTGGCAAAGCTGCACGGCGAGGAGCCTGAACCGGTGGAGCTCGGAGTCGTCGTCGGAGCTCGCTCCGAGTCCGACGCCATCGTCGGCGGTGAGCAGCAGGTATGACGTCACCAAATCCTTCCTCGGCAGAGGGATGGGGAGCACGTAGCCCGTCATGGGGTTGCAAACTTTGCCGGAGGAGCTCCCGGTCCGGGCGACGACGAAGCCGCCGCGCGCCTCCACGGGTTCGAACCCGATGGCCAGCGACTCAACGGCGTCGTCGCCCGCCGGGAGCTGGCCATTGTGGTCGCCGGCGCCGGCGCCGGCGGCGAAGAAGCGGACCGGCTCTTGGAGGAAACCGTGGGCGCCGTGGAGAGGCTGATAGTAGAAGCCCCGGAGGAGGACCGGGACGAAGCCGGCGGCGTTGCGGAGGCGGAGCTCGCGGCGGAGGCCCTCGCCGGAGATGGCACGGCGGAGCTGCCTGCACGCGGCGGCGCACCGGAGGAGCGTGATCGGGTCGGAGCGCTCGGCGATCTCCACGATGACGTCAATCGGGAGACCTCGTGACGACAGCGACGACGACGACGATGACGGCGGCTTCATCTCTGATTTCTCTCGACGGAAGAGAAATTAAACGTGAGATAAATAATGCCAAACACAATGGGACTTTGTTACGTCTTAGTAAGTCAAAACTAGTACTAGGACTGTAGGAGTCCAAGACCCAAACGGGAAAACGGAAATAAACGCATCGGAAAAGAATAAGTGGGAAGTAGATTTCTGTGGAAGAGCCTACACATCGGACGTTCAGGAAAAAATCGGATGCTGACTGACGTCGGCGTTCGATTTACGTACAAAACTACTTTAAATTAATTTTTCTCTTAAATTACTTATCTAATTCATGATCTGATTACACCATTAAATTCGTTATAATTAAAATTTCAAAACAAGACCACACATGGATATATTCCGACGAAAAAAAAATAGCTTATTATTGAATTATTTTTAAATGTTGCACGATATTCTACCAGGTATATCGGAATTGTTTCACTAAGTAGATCGAAAATGTTTCACTCATTTAAATCGGGTGTTGTTTCACCTTATATAAAAATAATGTTTCATCAAATAGCGAAAGAATGTTTTAGTGCACTGCAACATTAGATCTATATATAGTGAAACATTATAAGTACACTAAGTCAAACATTTTTCCATGAAACAAGAAATAAAACGAATTCCTTTAATACGAGGTTTTCAAAATATGTGGGTTTTTTTGTTGCAATAAAATATTTCAGTTCACTGCAACATTAGATTTATACATAGTGAAACATTGTGAGTACACTAGGTGAAACATTTTTTGTGGAACAAAAAATAAACCATATTCTCTTAATAGAGGGTTTCTAAAATATATGGGTAATTTGTTGCAACGGCGCGTTCCATAATATCAAAATCTACTGCAACATTTGATCCGTATATAGTGAAACATCATAAAGTACACTAGTTGAAACATCGTAAAACTACTGTTGAATAAAAGAGACCATATGCAATATTAAAAATAATAATAATAAATCTAAAATATTTTTATCGAAATATAATCATGTGTGGTCTTGTTGTAAAGATTTAATTGTAACGAATTTAGTGGTGCAATCAGATCGTAGATTAGATAAATAGTTTATGAGAAAAAAATTCTTTTGAAGAAATAAGAGATGGTTGCATATGAGAAAAGATTCTTTGCATGCAGACATGCAGTGGCAGGCACAAAAGCAGCGTCTGATTTTTCTCCACCCCCGCTGGTCGACTGGGTGTGAGCATTTTTAGATTTTTGTCTATGCAGGGACGTCCTTTATTTTGTGTAAGGCATTTAAAATGTTATCTACTCCTTCCGTCCTATAAAAACCAATCTAATACTAAATATGACATCTCCTGATACTACGAATCTAGATATGTCTCTGTTCAGATTCGTTATACTAGAATATATCACATCTAGTCTTTATGGAGGGAATATATGATATATCTTTCCACAAACATGTAAGTTAAAATTCGACTTATACAATTTTATAACAAAATAAATTTAACCGTGAATTACGTGTTTGATTCATAATCAAATTTGTTATTTTTTCACTTATATAAGTTGAATTTAAACATATATGTTTATGGAGTGACATATCACATAATAATATGGTACTTTTTTTCCCAAATTTTCTTGGATGATTTTCAAGCGACATGTATAAGTGAGAGGATATTCTTAAGGAATAAATATAGTTTCCCCAGTCTTTGCTACATAATTCGCACGGCTTATAATTTGAAACGAAATCTAATTTTGTGTTTGAGAAAATAATTCCGCCTTTTTCTCATGCCGATCGCCGTTGTTCCTTGTGGCCTCGAACACCTTAATCTCAGCCCGGCTACTATTAATACCTCTACGTGATTTTCATCTACACTCCCCAGAGCTCGTCATTCTAGAACTACCATAATTATTCCGTAGTGATACTCTGACAGTGCTAAGCAAGTCATACTAATCTTCAAGGAAAAAAAATTGAGAGAATCCCTTATACGCTAATCAAAATTGATTAGTTCGCTTATATGCCACTTAAAATTAGCTTCTCTCTTTTATGTCTGGTTCAAGTTTTTTCACTCTTTTATGCCACTCCCAGCACTATAACGTTTGTTAACTATTAGTTCAATGGTAGTTTTTTTCTAAATGACGAATATGACCTCTCAACTAAAAATGTGTAAACTTAAAAAATTCATAACTAGCTTATTTTAAATCTTTTTAATGAACATAATTTTGTCGGAACCAATGAAAAATGCTTTTTGTATTAAAAATATTGTTGGAAAGCTGCATGTTTCGTGCTTATATTGAAAATTCATTTGTGATGGTGATGGCTAAAATTGCACGTGATGCAAAAAAAATCAATTTTCATATATTGTATGCATTAGCTATATTAGTACTAAAATGCTACATATATACATAGATTAACTTCTCTATCAAATAAAAAATACTCATTGGTTGTATACCAAATCTCAAGGGCAAATGCATCTTTTTGCTATGAAGTTAACGGCCAACTGGCAGAGGATTGACGGCAATGGTATAGAAGGGAGGACAAACTTGAACCGGTGTGATAGAAGGGAAAGGCCAATTTGAAGTGGCATATAAGGGAATCAGTTAATTTGGAGTGGCATATAAGGGATTCTCTCTAATTATTAATTTAATGAAACTAATTTGGTAATATAAATATTACTATATTTGTCTATAAACTTAGTCAAACTTAAAGCAGTTTGACTTTGACTAAAGTAAAAACATCTTATAACCTGAAACAAAGGGAGTATTTACACTACTACGAAACCTCTTGTAGAGGTCTCGATACCGATAAGCATTTTCTCACCTCCACATTTTGAAAAATTATAGAACCATCGGCTTTGAGCACTATAGATACAGGTATAGGAAAGACCAACACCTATACTATAGGTGTTAGTATTCTTTTAAAAGAATCGACAATAATATGTTACTATAGGTGCTGGTTAATTAAAAAACCAACAACTATAGGTGTTAGTATATGTATCCATTTTTGAAAAAACCGAAACCCAAAACCAACCGAGCCGAGACACCGGCACCCACATGATATCCTTATCCAGTTATCCAAACCACATCCTTATAGTGTGCGGCCGAGTTGAGCTTATCCACTTCCCACCATCCATATCCTCTCCGTACCCCCACCCCCTCTCAAGAACCTTCCAGACTCCCACCGCCCCCAAACCACTGGTCCATAGGTGGAGGTGGAGGGAGAGGACGTGGTCACCGTGGCTATGCCGGTGCAGCTGCCACAGGCCAGGCTCACTGACTTTGGCACCGAGATCGACGACAAGTAGTGACCGCATGCAATGAGGACACCGTAGTGGTGGTGGCGGCAGAGGAGGAGAGATGGTGGCAAGGATGAGGAGCACTGGTGGTAGCGCCGCCCTCGTCGATCTGTGCCACTGCTTCTTCTTCCATAGCCACAAGCTCGTAGTATATATATCCAACATCCGTCTCCATTGCCTCGACCCGCTCCTCTACCATCACCACCAACTTGCCCCACACTAGTACACTACCTTCCTTGCCCTGTTTATTTTCATTTTCTGTTGCAATTTTGATTGATTCCATGAATGTGTTCTTGGATGGGGGGTGATGGGGATCTCAGGGGTGGTTATTGGGTGTGGATCAGGAGATGCTCGACGCATCGGCTCGAATGCATGGAGCAGACTTGATTTTTTTTATTGATGGAACCCCAAATTTGTTTCGGTTGGAAAACTAGCACCTATGAAGGCATGACTAGTTCCAAACCGACACCTATGAAGATTCCTACAAGTAATGTTAGTTCAAATTGTTAAACTGGAGTAGGCTAATAAGTATGTGTGGACCATCACACACTTGCATCGTCCAAAGAAAAGTGTTGAAGTATATATGAAAGAGTCTTTGGTGAGATTCTATAATCTTTGCGCAAAATTGCCCTGATGCTATGTCATGCAAGGAAATCGATATCTATGAGGTTTTGCAATCAACTGACGACATACTTTTGATAGGTTCCGGCCAGGGTTCAATGCATCGGAAAGTGGAAAAATTTCGGGGTTTAGTTAAATTACGAAATTTCAAACAAAAATTAAAGTTGAACAAGAAACTTGCAGAAATTCGACCAAGGAGAGTGGGCTAGCATCGAGTCCATCTAAAGCCGGGCCAGGAGGTTGAAACTAAGCATAATGCGAGGACCACGCGACTTGTGTCCTCTCATCGATCGGAAATCTGCGGAGCGGCCGCCGTCCACTCCAGCTTAAAGCCTTCTGCCCTAATCCAGTCTTGCAAGCAGATTAAAGCCTCTATTGTCTCACTGGTCAACCTGCTTCTATAATCACTTATGACCCTCTCACCAGTGGAGAATGCACTTTCTGAAGCTACAGTAGAAGCAGGGGCTGCTAACAAGTCAAGCGCTATGTAAGCAAGTGCCGGATAAATATTAGAATGTCCTCCAGTATTGCAAGATATCAAAATCAGTAGTAGCAGGGACATTCTTCCTCCAAGTACATGTCAAGATCACTAGCTTTGCTTCTTAGGCTATGTTTAGTTCAGCGCAAAGTTTAGATTTTGGTTGAAATTGAAGATGATGTGACTGAAAAGTTGTATATGTATGACAGGTTGATGTGATAGAAAAGGACTGAAGTTTGGATCCAAACTTTGGATCTCAACACAGCCTTAGCTTCAAAGCAACATGCTGTCCCCAGTCAGCCCATGTGTTGTCGTCGATGTTATCGTCGTCAACTTGAAACTCCACATTCTCACTTGTTTGATCATTATGAGCACTTTTGTTCATATATATGTGAACTATATTCAGCAAACAACTCTCTCATTTTGGTACACACAACTGTTAGATACCAGGGGGTAATATTCCCGTAGCTTTCGCTACTCATATGCACTAATGCAGTCCCCCTTGATGGTACTTCTAGAAATAAGTATAAAGCACGGATTCAAGCTAGCAACAAAGCTCTTAAACCTAGGGTGTTCCACAAAGTTAAAGGGCAGCTCGTCCACAACAATCAATTTAACAAGTTCTTTTCTACATAATTGTTGATCAAATTTCCAATCCTTAAGAGCAGCAGCATGTGAATGAGTAGATGACCTGAGTACTTCCACCATTTGACCCAATCTAGCTTTACCATCACAACTATCCAAATGTCTGCGGCAATTGCTCCTACCAACATCCTTATCAGCTTTAAATAATTTGTTGCAGTGAATACAGTCAGCTGCAAGCACCAATATGCCATCATATATGGGTTCAAAGTCTTTCCAAATCTCTGATGTAAGTTCTCTTTTTAGATCTACGAGAGGGACCTATATATTGCCGTAAAATGAAATTGGCTTGGGATTATTTCCTAGGAAAAGATTAAGGTCATGTCATAGGACAAAATCAAATTGACACCGATGTATTTGCACTTACCATCCCCGAGAAATGTTGTTTTCTCAGATGGAGACTTTGGCAATGTCGTCGATGGGGATCTTGTTACTCGTGCTGCAGATTGGATGACATCAACATCCGTATCCCAAGGGAACCGACAATAGGAATAATTGGGGACTTTAGTCGCTTTGCTAGTGGGGCATTCTGTCCCTGCAACACACGGCGCTTTGTTGAGTTAACATCAAAATAGAAAACATCAAAATATTTTACAATAATTTCATAGGGACTTTTTTGTAACTATTAATTTCAGAAGTTCATTTGCATATGAAGACGTATCGAAATGACAACTATTACATAATTTCAGACCTATAATGTAGCATGTGCGGCGGTGACATGAGGTCGTCGGTGGCGCTGCTCGTGGGCCAGAGC
This sequence comes from Oryza meridionalis, assembly GCA_000338895.3. NCBI lineage: Eukaryota > Viridiplantae > Streptophyta > Magnoliopsida > Poales > Poaceae > Oryza > Oryza meridionalis. The sequence goes on along the minus strand of CM002535.2, from coordinate 15,616,242 downwards.
ACCCAGGTGGACATCTGGACGATGAACCTCCTCCGCAGGATGGCCTTGCGCCGAATGGCGTGCACCAAGGTCGTCGACTTGACGGGAGTACCCCGGAGTCCCTGCACGCCGCCGGTGTCGGAGTCGGAGATGGCGCTCCCCTGTGGTCCGGCGATGCGAGCGGCGGCGTGGTGCTCCGGCTCGGGTGGACGGTCTGCTTGCTGGACCGGCGGCGGTGCGCCATTGTGGTCCGCGCGCTCTGCGAGGTGTTCAGCGAGTTTGGCTCTGGGCGTCGCCATGTGTTGCTGCCGTATGAGGTGGGTTTGTCGGTTCCGTCGATATCTGCATGATTTCTTTCGTGGGCCAGGGAACGTGAAGTCGCAACACAATTTCGCCATCCGCAGTTCTGCACCCCACCATGCATCATGATTCATGCATGGATCTAAGGGAGTGAATTATAAACTCTCCAAAAAACATTAAATAAATTTTAAAAAAATAAACAAGATATATTGATACATGATAAATCACTACAGTACAAATTTAATTTCTGTAAATTACATAATATATCCATGTATTAATCTGTTCTTCACATTTTACAAACTGTTAAATGATATGTTTCATGTTAAAACTTTAGATATAGAAGATGATTAAAATATCAAATAAATATATTTTTGGTTTGATAATAATAATAGCTCAATTAATTATACGCTAATTCCTTTTTCGTTTTGTATATGCTGACTTTGTTTCCAGCTTAATTTATTTCAAACGCCTCCTAAGGAGTTTGAACTAGGCCGCCAAACTAAAGATATTTTCTGTTTAAAAATTATACTGTCTCGTCTTTACCGGACAGTTCAGATCAGGTTGACGACGGTTGTATCCTATGGAAAATTCATAACTAGTTCAAATCAACTTCAAATTATGTGAAACTTATTTCTAAAATTTTGTAAATTCCAGCTCTATCTGTTGGAATAGAAATACAAATGTTAACAAGTATATTTTATACACAATATGCAAAATAAGCCAAATTGGTTAATAAATGGCCAATGCTAAAAATTGCCTTACATAGCTAAGTTTTAATCCTAATAACAATACTATTGAATCTAAAATGTGATAATCCATGCTTTAACCCTAAAAATATGACACATAAATGATCTTTAAAGATTAAATCATGGAAGAAGCACATTTGTGTAAAAAAAGATTCCTTAATCAATTGTAAAACTAAATGTCACGTCTGAAAAATACCTTTCCGAAATGCTATTTTCCTTTTTTCGTGGCTGGTGGAAGAGAATGAAAGTCTAGCTAGAATATATCCTTCTGCAGAGAGGGGTCGGCCATTGCACTGTGCAAGTGTAGAATGCAATTCAAGTCTAAAGATCACGTCTGGTTTGCACTATAGGCCTCATCAATTGGCTTACGCTGATATATTTATGCCGGTAATTAATCAAGGAAAAGTGATCGATATCTTAAAATTTTCACATGGCATTGTACTACGATAATGGCTCTGCTCATATGTATTGTTTTTTAATTTAGTTCAAAGTTAGCTATGATCATATAACCTATGCCAAAAAAATGGTCCTAAAATTTTGTGGGGTGCCAGCTAACATATCAGGTTCACACAAAAAGAGAAACACCCGCCATCTCAAGCAGCCAACTAGCTAGCTAGTAGTACTTCTTACTACTCGGAGCTCGAAAAGATTTCTTAACCACCATATCAATTGAAGGAGCCAAAACGAAACCTTAGGTTACAGGTTCCAAAAAGGCCTAAAGCCACCAACAGAGCAAACTATATAAACCATCTCATTTTGTTTCATTGCCTCCAACTGCATTAGCATCGAAATCACCCTAAAGATAACAATCGGAGAAGCGGATAATATCGAATACAACGAATAAAAGCTTGCATGTAGCATTCACCAAACAAACTATATAATGTTTTACAAATTTTACTATTATCAGCTTTTGGGTTTGGTCCAGAACAAGCTTGCCCAGATTTATGTTCTCATTAGTTGTCTATAGATTGATTTTATACATATGTTCTATGGTAAGAGGTGGAAAGCAGGGCAATCGATCAACACCAATAATCCGATTAGTGAAGATTATTCAAGTAGCATTCTTTTGGTGGGAGATACTAATTTAACACTATAACAGTTAAGTTAGACAGGGAATTGAAGACGCTATAACAGTGAAACTGGAAATAATCTGAGTTGGAACTTGAAACACTTGACACTGGAACTGGACTAAGGCTGCGTTCCTTTGTGTGATATAGGGTGAGAAAGCACCTCGTTTTCCATGCGCACGCTTCTCAAACTACTAAACGGTTTATTTTTTGCAAAAAATTTTTATAGTAAAGTTACTTTAAAAAGTCATATTAATCCATTTTTAAAATTTAAAATATTTAATACTCAATTAATCATACGCTAATGACTCACCTCGTTTTACGTATCTTTCTAATCTCTCCAATCTCCTTCTCCTCAAACACACCCTAACTCACCCATGGCAACAGAGAATAGGATGGGACTATTCTGAAAAGGTGGTCGAAGACTGGCCTAGTGAAAGGAGCCATAAATGTTCTCAGTGTGGTATTGAAGACTAATATGCACAAATAGCCTTTCGTTCACGACACAGTCCTCACAGCTTCTGACCGCCAGCACGTCGAGCTAACATTCATGATGCCTTCCATGCCTAAATAGCTACTTTCCCATTGTTTTGTGGCTTATGGAAGATGATAAAAATCTAGTTAGAAAATGTGCTTTTGAAGCGAGAGGTTGGTCACTGCCAGTGTTGCACTACGCAAGTGTAGAATGCAAGTCTATATATCACTTCCATCTTACACTGTAGGTCTCATCAAGTGGGTTGGTAAAAGGCATGTGTGCTCATATATTTATGCTGGTGATCAAGGAAATGTGAGTATCTTCAGCTTTGCATATGACATTGTACTATAAAATCCGTCGACATTTATAATAGGGTTTTCATGGTCCTACAAGAGGATAACCGCAAGGTACTATAAATTAATAAATTCTAGTAACAATATGTGATACTTCTTGATAACTTTTGTGGTGTTAAAGTAAGCGGCGTCACAAAACTAGGACATTGCCACGCACATACCCTAACTTTACATATCCTAACTAAAACCTCATCCTCACTTCAGCCCAGAATGATTTTTTTCTTTGTTTTGGCTCTGCATTGTCTTTTAAGTTGAAAGTTTGTTGTGAGATTGCCAAACGTAAGTAATGTTAAAAAAAAGGTCATGCTATTTTGTGGGATAAAGAGATAAAGAGGGAAAAATATATGGTGGAAACTACGTATGTATATATGTAGTGGAAACCTGAAAACTACTGATGGATCAAAAAATAGACTCTGAGATTTGTCCACGTCATCACGAGTAAAAACTTTACTCGCAGATTTACTCATGAGTTAAAATTTTACCATGGTGACATGGACGAATCTCGAACATCCATTTCCATTTTTCGATCCAATGGTAGTTTTCAAGTTTTCACTACATATAGAGTTTGCACTACATATTTTCCCGATAAAGAGATGCCATCTCAAGCTGCCAACTAATTCTACTACTAGGAGCTCGGAAGGAGGCTGTTCTAGAGCATCTGTACAAATACACCACACAAATATAGCCACATGACATTGGAAAATGATATGTTCAACCAGGATCTCCATGTAACTATCAAAACTCAGAGAGCACCCAATTCCTTTTCTTTTAAAATTATGTAGTTCATTGAATTCTGTTTTTATGGGTAACCATAAAAAATGTTTCATTTTCAGTGAAGAAGGGGCGTACCATATCTCTAGCATAGAAGTTGTAGTCCTGTTAGCGAGTCTGTCCACTTCAATATGGTAATGTGCCATTTTGAAAAATAGAACATAAATCATATATATGTAAACAAGAAAACGATGCAATCTTAAATTGTCATGGAAATTTAGATAAAAAAAAGACAAATGGTACTGGCACGGCATGATGAATCATGCTGAACACTTATCTTTTTTTCAACTCGATATGTAGGACGAATTTAATATTTAACTTATTTTATATGTAATACATCCATTAATTTTGATGGAATTTTTGAAATATTGCTACTTAACATCGCTAAGGGATACTCCTGAAGAAAACCCACGCACAATAACTGATTTCTCTCTGCATTCTCTGAACCCATTGCGGGTGCCATCGGCCTAATAACTGATCATGCTAGATTTGAAGCTCGGCAGCAACCAAACAGAGCCTCTTCACCTCTTGCTTCGGGTAATCAAGGTTTCAATGAATTAGTTCACTATCACACCTTGGCAATTCAGTTGTTGAGCTCTTGTGTCGTCATTGTTGGAATCTGCGGTCTATGTGTCTCGTCATGTCGGTCGCGTTCCGAACACGTCCTACATATCACATGAGGAAAAAATCTTCTAGATTCTTTTCTGTGCAACTTCCCTAAAGCCCAACACGCTCAGTATCAAAATCTGGTGATCTCTCTGAGTTTCACAGAACAGATGACACTGAGTGTTGGGCATCTAAAATTCCAGATGCCCTCCATGTCTAGAGTATACTACCATCTACAACACTTGCACTTGGAGACGGAATTTGTATTCAATCATATCATACCATATGGTTGCAGAAAAAAAAAACTGCTATAGAAAGCCATGCATGCATTCATATGGCAAACACCCTGTGAGTCTAAGATGAACAATGTGTGCTTTATAAAGCAACAGTATTTCTGTTGCCTCCAGTAAATTGTCAATTGTATGAGATGGCTGGTTAACCCTGGCATGAGCATTTGTACTCTTGGATATTTGTTAATCAGCTAGGAAAACATTAATCCTGACATAGCATTGCTGATCGAGCATCGCCAATAAAAGTAATTTCAACCATTATTTATGAAATCTACTAGTAAAAAAATATTTTCCACTGGTAGTTGAGGTAGCGGTACAAATATATATGAGCCATTGAATTAGAAAATATGAAGAGTCTTGATTGATTCTACAAAACACCTCATACAACATGTTATATTTCCACAATATGGTATCAGTACTGCAAAATTTCCGTTGCAGCTATTATAGTACCACACCCTTAAACAAGTATTCCATCTTGATCACTTAATTCTTCTATCAAATTCCAACAGAGCAGCATTACTGAGAAAACATAGTCAAATTAAAAGCATCTGGTGGAGAATATCTAAACATGGGATGTGTAATCTGAGATAAACTTGGAAAAAGTACGAATTACCCCCTTAAACTATCACGGTCGGCCGAATTACCCCCTAAACCCGAAACCAGACATTGTTTACCTTGAACTTTCAATACCAAACAAATTACCCCCCGGACCTAATCCAGAGCGGTTTTGTCCTACGTGGCAATCATGTCAGCATTTTTTTTATGGTGGGGCCCACCTGTCATTTAAACTCTATCACCTGTCTCTCTCTCTCCCCCCTCTTTCTCAGGCCATTGGGCGCAGGTCGAGCGGTGCGCCGCGCGGGGGCAGGTGGTGGGCGGCGGTGGCGGGTCGACGTGCTCGGCCGGCTCCAGTGGCAGCAGCAGCGGCGGCGGCGAGGGCGGCGGGACTTGGAGCGAGGCGACGGCGGCGGGACATGGAACAACGCGTGTTCGCTACAATTTCATCGCTCCATCCATCCATCCATGCCGCGTGTCTGCTGGATCTGCTGGTTGTTGGATCTGCTGCTCCTGCGACCCGTGGCCGCGTGTGTGCTGTCCTCTCGCTGGTTCTGACGACCTTTTCTTCCTCGATGCCACTGTAGATGGCCGGCGGTGAGCAGGAGGAATCATCACTGGTGTTCTTGTCTCCGAGGAATTTTGATTCTCTCTGTGAGGGGATTTAGTGTGCTGCTGCTCCAGATGCTTCCCACCAACAGGAACAGCCCCAGCAGAGGCCTGCCAGATCTTGGTATTTCGTGAGCCGGCGGGTCGACGAGCTCGGCCGGCTTCGGTGGCAGCGGCGGCGGCGGCGAGAGCAGCGGGACGTGGAGCAAGGCGGCGGCGTCGACCTCCTTCCCCACCGTCGCGGCGGCGCGGAGCTCGGACACACCGGCACTGCGGCGGCCACCCCCTTCCCCGTGCGCCGGCGCAGGGCTTGAACACGACGCCGACATCGAAGTAGATGGGACCAGAGGAAGGGACGTCGACATGGATGCCACGGACAGGGAACCAGAGGAAGAGGTCCTGCACGGAGACGCCCGACAGCGATGCGATCCGGCCGTAGCTGATGACCCCAGCCACCGTGGCATTGTACAGCAGTCCGCCGCAGCAGCCTCGCCCTGCCCAGACGAGCGCGACAGGGGAGGCGGGGCTCGCTCGGGCGGCGGATGGCGCCGCGACGGTGGGGAAGGAGGATCCCGCTGCCGTTGCCGACGCCGCCTTGCTCCACGTCCCGCCGCCGTCGCCTCGCTCCACGTCCCGCCGCTGTCTCGCTGTCGGTCGGAGCAACCTAGCCACGCCCACTGTCCGCTCGCTCGCCCACCAGAGAAAGAGGATGATGTGATTCAATATGACATGTGGGCCCTATATTTTTTAATTTTTTTTGGCTGATTGGATTTCTACGTTGGCGCCACGTGTATGCCACGTAAGATTAAAACCACTTTGAAAGTATTCAGGGGGTGATTTGTCCCGTATGAATATTTGAATGTGTAAAATGTCCGGTTTCGTGGTTCGGGGGTAATTCGGCTGACCGCGATAGTTCGGAGGGTAATTCGTACCTTTTCCGATGAACTTTAATCGCGTTGGAACAACACTGATGTTAACTGCTGTTGCCATGGAATTCATCAACTAGCATTACCATGTCAAGTTGCCAACCTTCCCTTTGATCGAAGTAAAACCGTGAATAACCTCTGCCATTAGTAATTATATGATAATCATCATCCCAATGCTCTTCGGTCTGACTCTGACCAGTCCATATTACACTCCAAGAAATCCTGTAGATGAAATAAGATGAAAGGTGTAGGATCGAATACCTAGAACCAAACCTACAATAGGGTTGTGAAAAGTAGGAATACCAAAAAAGGGAAAACTTTTAGCATGCTAAAAGTTAATTACCCTCTAACTTGACAATGTTCCTGACGAAGTCGGGTCTGGCCACAGAGCTCACGCCAGTCTGACAGCACCTTAACCATCATTCTAACCGATGTAGATCGGCTGGTCTGATCGTCCTTCAAGTCACCATCGCCTAGAGCCGCCGCCGGTCTAACCGCCCTAGAGCCGCTAGTCTGACCACTGGGTTGCCGCCGGCGAAACCGAGCAAAATCATAAAGCGTAGAACTCTTCAAATTAAATCAACTTTATTGCTTCTAAACGAGGAAGTTCAGAACGCCGCTTTCGAGGGATAAGACCCGCACCCTGTGCAAGGCAAGCCTCTTTGATCACATTGCCCCTATATTTGCAAGATATTTTTGATTGAAAAATGCATTGCTTAGTATACATGATAAACATGTTTAGGCCTCAGTTTGTTTATGTAACCGACAGACCGACTCAGTAGTCTCACTTATATTACATAGGTTGATGTTTCCTTACCTTTGATAGCTCCACAAATATTTGCGTCATTATTGTTATACGGCTACCGAGGTAGTTCGCTTAGCCATGCTTACATTGTACTGCCGTGTGGGAAACCTGGGTTATTCCAATTATATGCTTAAAAATCCGATACGTTGTACCGACTTGTTGTGAAATAAAATGTGTTGTGAAATGGTGATGATGCAAGGTCATATCTTTGTAGTTTTGCCACGTATTGTCGATAAGCACCCTTTCCTTTGGGAAATCCATCCAAACATGTTATAGTGTGTCCACATGGGTGTTTATGGGATACCTCTAGCTAAGTAATTAGTTATCACATGGGGGTTGGTGTGCCAATGGTTGTGGGATGCCGAGGATGAGGAGACGAAGCTTATTTAGCCCTATTGGGTGTGTCTTTTTATTGCCTCTATTGTGGCACGCGATATCAGTAGGAGACATCCTCGGTATTTCCTGAGTGGATGATGGCTGACCTTGCCTGATACTCGGCTAAGAGACTTAGCCCAACTAGGTGGCATGCGATTTTCATGGGTTAGCTTTGGAAATGCCTTATCACGAACTTCCGTTACCGACGGGTAAACGGTGTTAGTTTCGTGTCGTGTAGGTAAAGCGTGCAACCTCTGCAGAGATTAATGAACTGTTCGAACAGCCATGGCACGGTCAAGGGCGAGTGTAAGGTGTTTCTCATAGAGTAGATTTGTTTGACAAAAGTTTGTGGAAAAGTGGTTATTTGGTAAGGGAAACGTTTCCATAGTCCGCCTATGTGGCAAACGGCTAACCTTTGTGGTTAGCAACGGGTCTATGTGACCTGGGGTGTCGTCTGACACCGAAGTGTTGTTAGGGCTGAGAAGGTGTTGATGTGCTAGGATAGCTGGGTGAACTATGTGAACCATGTGTTGTTGTGAAAGTGAAAAGAAACTAATAGAGGAAACAAAATAGTTATTTCTTGTTAATCTCGTGACAAGTTGTTGCAAAGCAACTTGTGAAATGGGTCGAGGCGTGAGCCTCCTCCCGACAACTAAAACTTGACTCACTAGGATTTTTTATGAAATAAATCACTTTGCCAAAAAGGCAGCTTTCGCAAATAAAACCCTACCCTCCTTGTTTAAACTGAGCATGTCACTCTTTTTCCTAGCTTGCTGAGTACGTTAAGTACTCACCTTGCCCTTATATTAATCTATAGAGTATGAAGATGAAGACGTCGACCCCACCGCTGAGGACTGTCTCCAGGAGCGAGCCGAGTATGAAGACTTCTAGATGTTTCGTGCCTAGCCCCAAGCCTCGCTTGTGGAATAAGATAGTCTCGCCTAGGTTCTTTTCCTAGTGCTTAGTTGCTTAGCCGCTTAGTCTCTCCGCGTTGTTCGCTTCTGCGCCATCGCCTTTATGGTTTTTTGTATTGTTGTGTTGCTCACCTATGGGCCTATCCATGATGTCAACTTTCGTAAGGACTACTACCCAGTGATATAATAAAGCAGTTTTCTCTGATTCCACATTTATTCTGTGTGTCCTAGCTAGTATATCCCAGGACTGGTATTATCTCACAGGTAAAGCATAACACCCTGGTTTAAGTTAACTGTGTTTATGGCTAACGAATGTCGGGGCGTTACAGTGCAACAACAACACTCCTATCTGAAAATTTGACTAAACTTGAAGTGTAGGCTAAACCCTAATTTTTCTCTCAACTCTTCTCTTACAAAATCGATACCGAGAGGTCTCAACCCATCTTCTGTTTATACCCTGAGATGGCCACCCAAAAGACACGAATCCTACTTGAATAAGTAGTTCTAATTCAATAGGAAACCTACTCATAAAAGTAACAAACTTATCCTACCACAATTCAAAGTTCAATCTTCCTAAATTTGAACTCCTTCCAAATTTGATTCCGCTTTCAAACGCACACAATCTCTCTTATATGCCATTGAATCTTCATAACCACATTCATTGTTCTTTAGTCCAAGCATCACGCATGATCTCCCGATCGTCTGGACATCAACTTCTCCCAAGTCAACTCTCGATCCATCACCTGCAACGCTATCCTGAGATATCAAGACACAAGTAAACATGAATCAAACAAGGAACCATCTCGAGCAAAAGTTCTTCCCAACTTGATTCAAAATTAGCACACAACAGTATTACACACACGTAGAAATCAACTAAAGTCATAAATTGAAGCAATCACGAGTATCCAAAGAAACATTCTGAAATCAACTCCAAACAGAGTCTAGCCAGTCAGACCATCGTACTGGCCGCTTGGACAGAACACAACACGCCGATCTGGCCGGCCTACCTATAGCCCGATCTGACCAGTCCTAGTAAAAACCACTTCGCCAATTATCCACCAATTATCAAAACCAAGATAAATCATATGCCATTGTTTTTTGATTTAGTCATATGCCAATTGTTCATAAAAAAATATAAATCAAAAACATTGATTTCACAAAAGGATCTATACATATTAATTAAGACTTCAACTTATGGTCGGATTCAATGCAGATAGCTAAACCTTCTGAATCTTTTCAAGGTAACACTCGGTAGCTAGCTGATTAATAGAGTTGGCTTCACCGTGTAGTTTGCAAACATCTTCAAAAGGAGAAGAGATATGTCTTTTCATCCAAACTCGAGGCCTTTTTTTTTTGGTCCTGCTAGCCACATATGCTCATGTAAGGTAGCATTACTTAGGTGTGAGAGGCATCAGGGTTATATATATGCATACCGCGCATAGGATGGGCATGTACACCAAAAGCTATTTTAAACTCTTCAGCAATTGCTTGATTCCTGGATGAACAAATTCAGCAAGATCAAGAAGTGTCTGCTTGGAACTGAAGTGACTGCAGTTTGCTGGACCATCTGGAAAGCTAGTAATCCTGCCTGCGTTCCGAATAAGTTTCCAGCAGATCCAGTTGAGGTAATTCATAATATTTGTCATTGGATCTCATCTATGGCATTGCTGAAGAAGTAGCAGGAAAATAAATGCAGAAACACTGCGATGAGGGTAAATTAGTAGGGGACCCCGTTTTCATGCACCGTGATGGGCATGAAACACCAATAATGCATATAAATAATTTAAATGTGTATATTATTAGATGTGCAAATTGGTACAAATAAGAATGTTTCCTTATTTCTTCCGCTCTACTTAAAATTCATGACGGAAACTTCTCTAGTCCTGTTAATCCAAATTTAAATATTAATGTATATATTATTAGATGTGCAAATTTGTTCAAATAAGAATGTTTCATTATTTTTTCTGCTCTACTTAAAATTCATGATGGAAACTTCACTAGTCCTGTTAATCCAAAGTCCAGGTGCCGAGGGATGAATGACTATTGCCACTCAGATGCGATACGCATTGTAGATCAATTGCCAATCTAGAAATACTCTGGTAGAAAATGTTTAATCGATTCTCCATGTCCCTACCTTGGAGCATACATTTCAATTTGAAGAGAGTATGTACGAGATTATGGTGGGAATGGGATTTTATATTTGCAGAAAGAAAAATATGTTCTCAAGATGCAAATATGACAAATGGTATGTCTACTGCATGATTGACAGTACATGCTGAAAGGTTGTCTGTTTTTATCTTGATATATGGGATTAATTTTATATTGATTTTTTCAAAGTTTATAAAACTTGGTTTATGTCTTATGATCATTCCATTGATTTCTTTGATTTTTCTTGAAACATCGATACTCTACTTCGATATAAGGGGATTCCATGCTGTTGTCAAAACTACAGTCCTGTAGAAGCATATTTACTTCATTTTTCTGTTTTGCATAACCTGTTACTTGTCTCACCGTCTGACTAACTGATCAAGGTGGAGTTAAAACATTCTGGCAAACAAACAAATCTTCAGCAGGGAGTCATGGCGATTATGAATCAACTCACATACATCACATTGTGGTACTCCACTCTTCAATTGATCGATGGCCATTATATTATCGATCGGATACTGGCCATAAGGTCATGTCATAACGTTCTGCATGAAGGAGAGAAAGTACTTCAAGTTTTCCCTGTGCAGATTTCGTTCCATCAGACCATATGGAACATTTTGATCTCCCATCAGTTCAACAAGCAACTAACGTCGCGATGTGTGGCCATCTATCATTATTTTCAGATGCCTTCCATGACTAGACAGTAGTACAGTACTACCTATATACAACACGAGAAAGATGGAGAGAGGCATTTGTTTTCAGATCATACCATGATTTCTGAAGAACTCTTCCATACAACCCATCCATCTGAGCAAACATCCACCCTTTGAGTCTAAGTGTCTAAGACGATGAAGAATGTTCCTTTTCCTATAGCACTGCTACTGTTATCCTCATCGGTAAAACATCACTTATATGATGGTTGGTAATCGTAACATCAAACATTTGTACTTGGACATAAATTTGTTAGGTAAGAATTTTACATCGAATTCCTGATCAAGAATTGAAGATATGAACATTTGTACTTGAGCATAAATTCGTATGTTCAAAACATGGTACTTCTGTTCTGTACTGCAAAAGTGCTGTTGCAGCAATCCTAGTTGTACCACGCCCTTAAGAAACACTAATTCCTAGTGAATCACTTAGTTCTTCTATCAAATTATACCACCAGAAGTTTGAGAAAGCACTGTGCCAAATGAAATCATTTGGTAGCTAGAACAAAGATTCACATGAGATATGTAGTTCGGATAGAGTCATTTGGATTGAAATCATAATTTTCCAAACAGCGGAGTTGTGGGAAACACTAAAAAGTATTGGTTGAAGGGGACAATAGTGTGTTTTTCTCTGTGTTCTTTCTCCCAGGTTCCCAACACCCTTCTCTCGTTTTTCCACGCGCACGCTTTTCAAACTGCTAAATGGTGCATTTTTTGCAAGAAATTTCTATATGAAAGTTGCTTTAAAAAATCAAATTAAACCATTTTTGAAAAAAAATACTAATACTTAATTAATCATGCGCTAATGGACCGCTCCGTTTTCCGTGCGTGATAGATGGGTGTCACGCCCAGAAATTCACGAACCAGAATTTCTAAGCTGAATGTGCATTAAACCCCTGTCCAGAACCAGCCAGGGTACACAAACGACAACTGTTGACATACAGATCCACGTCTTACAAAAATACAAAAGATAACCAATGCAGCGGAAAAGGTAAAAGCGAGCCAAGCCTGAAGACTTGACTCCTGCAGCGGGCGACTCCACACCACATGCATCCTTGACGGCAGCGACGAAACCAACTTCTTCGAGACCTCTTCAACTGAGAAGAACTTCAACTCTGGTGTGGGGGAAAAGAGAGCAAGACTGAGTACTACCCACTGTACTTAGCAAGTCATACCGGAAGAGTAGGTATGATGCAGGATATATCCAAGGGAGGCTAAAGGCTCATTTGCATAAAACTAGCATTTAAAAGCAGTAGTTGAAAGCAGTAAAACAGTTGCAGTAATTAATCAATATTAACCAATCACTGTCCAACGCTACACCACGTTGCAACAGGCCCAACCAACCACCTGAACTACACCAGTTCATTAGCTAACTAGGGTGAGACTAATCACGGTGAATCTGGTCGGCCGCCCATAACCGTGGGCACGGCTATTCGAATAGTTTTACTCTGATCAGAGGTGTACAACTGTACCCACAAGACACAGCCCCATGACACGTTTCCGTGCGCCGACATGCCACCATGACATACCAGAAAGAGGCCGTGACAGGACCCTTCGCATAACCCCGACTAACCGATCGCACCACACCTCAGGGTTCGCCCCCGTCCCCAACAGGCAACGGGCAGCCCCCCTCTCGTGCCGTGGTGAATCCGGAAGCCGATCAACCGGACACCCCGGCCGATCCAACTCCATCACGCCCACCCTCGCCTGGGTACGTCGGCTAGAGGAAAGCTACACTACAAGCCCAGCCGTTGCCCACGCTGGCTTGTGGTAAGTACGATAAGTTCTTCCAGGGCATCCCGCAAACTGGTCCTTAATCGCAATGGGCACGACTAGCAAAACCACGCACCCACAGCCCACCATGTAGCGTATTTTAATTAACCAACACCATTACGGTGGCACTAATCCAATGCTATCCCAATAATCAAAGTCTATGCTTTAATGTAACTCCCCCATTGTGTACTAGTTGAACTAAGCATGGCTAAACAATCCCTAATCCAACATCTAATCATTTTGATACCCAAGTTATCAATGGCATAAGGTAAACAATATATGGCTGAGTAGTAGGACCCATCTCACCTGATATTGTAAAAGAATGCAACATTTAATAGAAATGAGGGACATTTGTTAATTGGGTACAATATGATCAATCATAATGCATAACTTGCCTTGCTCTCGCACTGATGAGACCACAACAACGTCTTCGAGAAACCGCGGAGCGACGAAACGGCCGAGATCTATGCGACAAACAAAGCACACAAGCAAAACATGCTATAAGACTACTGAAACATGAAACAAAACCATTTTTAATGGATTTTAGGGATTTTTCTTGATTTACTGAGACTTGAATGGGCTTAAACGAAGAGGAGGATGAGGGCGGCGGTGATGACCCGGCGACGAGGAGGGGCGGACGGGCGGCGGCGGCACCTAAGGAGGGAGTTGAGAAGGATTAGGAATAGAGAGAGAGACCACGGCGGACGCCATTGACTGCAGGAGGTGGAGGGGAGGGAGGAACTCACCGTCGCGCGGGGAGGAGGGGGTTCCGGTGGGGTTTAGCGGAAACCGAGCGGCGGCCGAGATGGCTCACGCGGCGGCGATGCTAACGGCGGCAGCGGCTTGGCGCGGCGGCAGTTCTAGCGGTGGCGGTGTGCAGCCGGATTCAAAATTGAATACCGCCCTCTCGGGCGCGCGCGTGGGGTGGGAGGGCGGGGGAAGCGGGCGACGACATGGGCGCGGCGACGTGGGTGTGGGGTGGGGCGCGTATGCGGAGTGGAGGAGGTGGGGCGCCGGCGGTTGGAGCTTCGGCTCCAACGGCTAGAGGAGGAAGACGACCGACAGGTGGGCCCCACCTGTCGGCGCCCGAAGGAGAGAGGGAGGGAGGACTTCGGGAAGAGGAGGAGAAGCGGACCGGCGCGGGAAGGAATGGGCCGATGGCCCAAGAAAAGGAAAAAGGAGGAAAAAGAAGAGAAAAGGGAAAATGGATTTTCCCAGGGATTCAATATTGCACTTTGCTTATTTTAATTGGTTAAAATTATTTCCAAGGCTCTGAAAATTCCACTAAAAATCCTGTTAGCATATTTTGATATGTAGAATCCAAGAAAAATTCCACATACCGATTCCGATTATTATTTGCATTTATTAATTTGAGGAATTAGCTCTAGGTTAAATTAAATCATTTTTTCGGACGATTTATTTTATGAATTTTAAAGCAAGGAGGGGAACTTCAGGGCGTCACAATGGGTTCCCAACTGGAACTAGAACACAGTGTTTGGTTATAGGTACTGTTATGAACTTTACTTGAGTTGAAATAACATCATGGCTAAATGCTACGGACTGTAGTGAGGTTTCAGGACATTCCGAAAATTTCGGGGATTTCGAAACGATAGTTCAGAGAAGCCAGTGAATATAATTTCAGTTTTTCATCCATTAGCTAGGCCCAAAGCAGCACCACAAGTTTTTCGCGTTAATGCTTGATCCCACAGCTACGTACTAACACTGGTAGAGAAACCCTTTTTATTTCCGGTTGGGAACCCCTTTAGTCCCCGGTTTCTAACTGGGAGTAGCAATCCGGAACTAAAGATGCCCATCTTTAGTCCCGGTTGAAATAACCGGGACTAAAGATCATCTTTAGTCCCGGTTGTTGTTACCAACCGGGACTAAAGAGGATAGCCAGGTTTTTTTTTCCTTTTTTATTTTCTCCCGAATATGGGTGGTATGCATATCTCAAATCAAAGTAAGATCCCAAGTCTACATCACAAATTTTAAAGTTCTAAAAAATTACATCACAAATCAAATATATCACAAATCCTAAAAAAATTACACACAAATCAAATTACATCACAAGTTTCTACATAATTCATCACAAATACATCACAAGTTCACATCACACATAAATCAAATTCATCACATGATCCTGCAATAAATCACAAATTCTTAAAAAAAAAAACAACAGAGGAGCCGGCTGGCGCTGCCGCATAGCCTCCACACCGGCCGGCCGGCCACCGCCACGCGGCCCCGCCGCGCCGCCCGCCCGCTCTCGCTCCAAGCGCCTGGCCTCTCTCGCTCCGATCCAAGCGGGGTAAGGAAGAAGAAGAATTAAGGAAGAAGGAAGAAGAAAGGATAAGGATAAGGAGTTAGAGAGGAAAAAAGAGATAGAGAAAGAGTTCGTTGTGTGAACGGGAAAAGAGGATAAGTAATAGGGATTATATAGTACGTGTTGATTTTTATTCCCGGTTAGTAACACCAACCGGGAATAAAGTTAGATCTTTAGTCCCGGTTGGTGTTACCAACCGGGAGATCCTAGCCTCCTGACACGGTCTGACATATAGACAACCGGGACTAAAGATCATCTAGTCCTGTTACGCTTATAAACCGGGACTAAAAATCGTTTTTAGTCCCGGTTTTTAATGGAACCGGGACTATTGTGGATTTGGGTCGACCGACCAAAGATGGTTTCTCCACCAGTATAAGCCTTCTCCATTGTCAAGCAGGATTTGAAATCTATAAATTAAACCAACACTGCATGACATCTACAATCATGATACTTTCCATGCCTAATGCAGGTATATATACCTTCATATGACATGTGCAATATGGGCACTGACAATGTGGTATGGTTTCCTGAGAACTCAAAAACGAAACATAGGCGTCAATGCCTTCTTATTCTGTGAAGGACACTATACTTCCCTACTAGCAGACCGCACACCTGTTGTTGAGCAACTAGCAAGCTACTAGGTTTCCCATTATATAGGTTTATCAAAATTATAATTAAAGGATTTAAAGCAGGATATACCCGGGTAGGAAGTACAATAACTAAATTCAAACAAAGGGACTCTTATCACCAGAAAAATATAATTTTGGATATCCGCCGTGGAGGCATCACTGGGCACGCACAATCCTATGAGGTTTTCAATTTAGGGATGAAAACATAGCGATACTGGTGGATAATACCCATACTATATTCGGTTTCATATCTGGCTAAAAATATGACAACAAATAGCAGATGTAAGTCCCGATCCATCACGAGCAATACTCCCATAACCTCAAGTAACACCTGCACATGAAAAACAAAGCAACTCTATATCTAGGTAAAAATTTTGGACCAACTTGATTCATTTCAGCATACAATAGTATCGCACGTGGATAGAAAACCATTTAGAAGTCATATACATAAAGCAATCTAGAAAATTCATGAAAACAACCCAAAACCGACTCCCTCTCGGATTCTGCCAGTCTAACCGTCGGGTTACCCGATCAGACCGCATGAACACCTCTGGTCTGACCGGCTCTCACTGTCCAGTCTAACCGGCCTAGTACTAACCATACTGTTCACCGACAGAAAAACACTATTCACTATATTTTCAACAAACACTCACCTTCACTACTGGATAAACCATTTTTGTCCGATCGGCCAAAAACTACAATAGTTCTGGTTGCAATAAAAACCGAGACTAAAGATGGTCTTTAGTCCCGGTTCACATGCTGTCAGGGGTTGTCAGGCCCCTCCGGGATCTTTAGTCTCGGTTGGAGTTTCCATCCGGGACTAAAGTTCGGACCTTTAGTCCCGGTTTGTGTTACCACACAAACCGGGACTAAAGTTCCAGTTGGAAACACAAAACATGACTAAAATTCGATATACTGTATATAATCCCTATGACTTATCCTCCCAAACTCCTCTCTCTCTTTATCTTTTTCTTTGCCTTATCCTCTCCTTCTTCAGATGGAGCTTATCCTCTCCTCATATCCTTTTCTTTGCTGCAGATCGAGCGAGCCGGCGTAGGGCCGCGGCGGCCAGTGCACGGAGGCCGCGCCCGGTGGCGGCATGTGGCGGTGGCCTGCGGGGCCGTCGCATGAGGAGGGAAGCACCGGGGAGGCGGCAGTGGGCGGGTGCCAGCCGCCGAGGCAGTGGGCGGAGGTGCTCCCCAGGCAGCAGCGCTCCCGAGGCGGCAGCGGAGCCCGAGGCGGCCGGGCGGGAGGCCGGCGACGCGGCGGACGGCCGGCGCCCGATCTGTAAAATCTGTGATGTGGATTTTTTTCTGATCTGTGCGATGTGTGCGGCCGATCTGTTCGATGTGGATTTTTTTGTGATCTGTGCGATGTTTGATGTGTGGATGAATTTGTAGATAATTTTGTTATAGATTTTGGAGAAGTTTTTGTGATTTTGTGAATGATTTGTGATGTATTTGGGGATATAAAGAAAATGCAGCTTGATGTATTTGGGGATTTTGTGAATGATTTGTGGTGTTCGAATGATATGTGGATAATTTTATGAATGATTTGTGTTGCTCAAAATCATGCAAGCAGGAAAAAAAGAAAAAAAAAACATTACTCCCGGTTGACAGCTCCAACCGAGACTAAATCTTTAGTCCCGGTTATTTCAACCGGGACTAAAGATAGGCATGTTTAGACCCTGTTTAGATGGGATTAAAACTTTTAAGTCCCTATCACATCGGATATTTGTTTGGACATTAATTATAAATATTAAACGTAGACTATTAATAAAACCTATCCATAATCTTGGACTAATTCGCGACACGAATCTATTAAGCCTTATTAATCCATGATTAGCCTATGTGATACTACAGTAAACATTCTCTAATTATGGATAAATTAGGCTTAAAAAATTTCTCTCCAAAATTAGCTTTTATTTATGTAATTAGTTTTGTAAGTAGTCTATATTTAATACTCCAAATTAGTGTCTAGATACAGAGACTAAAGTTAAGTTCCTCGATCCTAACACCACTTTTGTCCCAGATTTGTAGTCCTGGTTGCATAACCGAGACTATAGGGAGTTACGAACCAGGATTAAAAAGGATTTCTTCACTAGTGCTTTGACAACTGTTCATCACCAATATTAAGCATCACATGATTCTACAATAAATCTTCCTATGGTTTAGAACCGTGATGGTGAATGAACTAGCATAATCCGTATGAATGTTTAAAATATGAAAACTATACTATAAAATGGTTCTCTAGAAATAAGCCTACTTCCTCTAACTCTATCCATAAAATAAGCCAGTGACCTTTTTACTTAAAATCTTCAAAATCTTCAGGTAAGCTTCAAAAAATTATATATAGTATCTCGGGCACATGATACATGCGTTCGGTATCGTGGTGCCAAATTAAGGACCAACTAATGCGTCCTCTGTGTTGGAGATGAATCGCCAATATTCATTGCACTGTAGCAACAATATTAATGGTTTCATCAATTCATTTCGTCGCAATCTAGCTTGTATCATATATTTGAATGTATTATATATCTACAGAAACATACATTGTATGGTGCTCAGGGGAGCTGTTATATACCACCTTGGGAGATTCCAGACCACATCATGACGCCGTGTTCCGAAAATTTGAAAAGTTAATAGCAGATGTACGTTCACCAGAAAAATTGAATTTTACATTCAAGACAGATATCAACATACAAAACATTTCAAGTAACTGTACATCTACTTCAATTCAAATTCTCTTTACATCAGCATCTACAATGAATTTGAAATTGATTTTTTTTAATGTTTATGTAGCTTTGCGTGTAAAACATCCATTGGTTTATATGAAATTTTTTAAACATGTCGCCATCCCCGTGCTCGAAAAATACACCCAAGCAGACATCCATTGGTTCCATCTGCCTAATTCACCAAACAAGAGCTGAAGCATGGCAATTGTTCAACAAAATTACCCTCTTTCTTCAGGAGATAAAATGGCGGTAATGTACCATCGTGGTTAGGCACACCATACCTGAGCCCCTGTGCCGCTGGGCCCTGTGGCTGTCATTCCCAGTTGTTGCAGCTGTACACCTTGCTCTGCCACTACGGTAAAGTTATACTCTTCGAGGCACAGGGGAGCCAAAGTGCTTAGCTTTCTTGTGTATCTTTCCTTCCTTCAAACCAGATGTTGTATATCACTGTCTCCCTAGGTCGCACACAAGAGTCCTCACCCTCCAGGATGGGCATCTAAAATTCCACATGCCTTCCAAACCTATAATATACCTCTGTTTAACACTTGCAAGCTAGAGAGTGGAATTTGAATTCATATTGTGGCATACATATAATTTCTGAAGAACTCCATATGCAAACCATCCTTGTGGCAAGCTAGCACCCTGCAACTGAGAGTCATGTCTAGTTGGCTCCCCAGTAGCAACATTGCATTTATCGTCCCCACTAGCTTCACTTAGAGATGGGAATTATTTCCTGAACTTTTGTAGTTGACCATTAATTTTGTTGTTAGGTTGGCCGTTGGCATATGCTACTGCGTCCATTACTTCGAAAGGTCTGAGAGGCGTCAGGCTTGCATGCACGCCATGATCGGAATGGTCATGTTCACCCAACTGCCATTCAGTATTAAATTATTGGCGACGGTTTATCATTTGCCTGAAAAATATTAGCTCATGACCTTTGAGGATCTGATTTAGTTTTATTTCAGGGAATTATCATCTTGTTTCGCCCGTTTTCATTAAAATTGAAGGGGTTATATTTTCACTAGCAATTGGGCGCGCATCTCACTTTTGTCATTCAGTGCACTAAAACAACTGTATTTTTTTTCAGTAGTGATTTAATCAAATTCCGGGGTTTTGCACATCAGCAGCACTCCCCCCAAAAATAACATCAATAGAAAACCCAAACCAAAGCCAGTACTCGCTGTAAAATTATGCACCTCATTGTAATTTGAACTGGGGCAGTGCCATCTCAAATACAAAACTGGAGTTTTAGTTTTGCGTTTTGTCTCGAACATAGAACATCACTATCCCAAGAAATAGTCGTGAGTTGCTAATGCTTGTCAAGTTCCTTCCTGGTAGCTAGCTTGAAAATTATGCAGATTATTACGCAATAAAATTTGTGCATATACCATGCTTGTCCAAAACAGGGAAAAGTGAAATCAATTTGAAAGGTTTATAAGAGAATAGTACCATGCTACTCTATATTATAACTCGATTTCCACTAAGGAATGTTCTTTTCAATACAACCAATTTGGGCTTGTTCTTTGCCATTGCGCAGTTCCTTCCTACCAACCCAAACTAATGAAGTACCACAGTACCAGAAGCTCAGATGCTCACTGACAGCTCTCTCCATTTTTTATCCTGCTTTCAAATTTATGAACTATGAGCCGGAGTGTATGACCATATAGAAATCCTGATGCCTTCCATGCCTAACACACATATATCTCTGTATAACATATGCAATTTCGGATGGGAAAATTGAACTTATTAGAACGTGGTATGATTTTCAGAAAGCTCCCAAAGAAAACATATGAATGGAAAACATATTGTCGAAACAAGATTTCGGCAATACTAAAAGGGGGTGGCTATCAAGTTAGAAAAGTGGATGGGTTTAGAGACAAGGAATTTTATACAGGTTCAGGCCTTCTTAATCAAGAAGTAATACCCTAATCCTGTCCGGGGATTGATCCGCCGAGTATGTTATTAATCGTATGATCCGGGTGAAAATCGTGCCCCAAAAGGCACCCGGACCCCTCCTTATATAGGGGAAGAGATCTGTATTACAAAGTACAGCCCATATCCCTAACGGAATAGTTAATTACAGATAAGATACAGTTCTAATCGACTAGGATCCCGGGTATTTCCTTGACATACAAGTTTGAAATTTAACCCGAGTCCTTTTAAAGATATTCTATCCATACATGGCACCCCATACCTAGTCGGATTATGCATGTCGTGTGGGTATGGGGTATCCATAATCTCCACAGTAGCCCCAAGACCTTTACAGTCGACGAAATAGTCTTCTTTCGTAATCCAAAACGAAAATCCGAGTACTCCGACTTTTTCTGCCCTAATCTCCCGAGTAACAAAATCAAAGACTGTGAAGGGCTGAAAAGAGAAAAAATCGGGTGCATCGACTAGATGCACCTAATTAGGTGTAGCCCCCGACTATGTGATTAGTTAAAAACTAAACATATAGTCAAGGTACAAATAACATCCAACCGGGTGGTCTTATAACCAAATCATCCAAATTATCATACAGCCAAGTATATGCAACATTTAGTAAAACATCCAACCGACTGCTTTAGCTTCATTATACCAAAAAATGGAGATATAAAGAGGCATGAGTAAAAAATAATCTAAAGGTCCATAAATCAACATATATGACAAGAATCCGAGTAAAAACTCTTAAAAAGATCTATCAAATGTGATATAAATCATGGCAATAGGTGAGTGTAAATTGCCTAAGCTATGAATCACACTATACCAAAATAAGCATATAACATGCCAAGAGAATGACTACACAAAAACCAGTCATCTCAATAAAACCCAAACAGCCTTTGCAGCCTAAAAAGGCTTACAAAATTAGTATAACACTTTTCCATCGGGCACCTTTTTATTTGCATCGTAGTAATTCCAAGGAATTATCTAACTGCGTCAAAAAGGATTTCAATAGCATTGGGTTAAATTGTTGTGAGCGAATATTGCCGAAGCAAAATGCCTAAGTCCCTAAGGATCACAACTAAACCACGTCGATAGAAAAATTGGGCTGAAGTACTATTTAGGCCCAAGCCCATTAGTACTCCCGATACCCTAGCGAAATAAACACTGGAGACGAGGCGCCGTTTCGTCTTCCCGGCCAAAACTTTCGCCACTTTCCCCACTCTCTGCTACAGTGTGAGATACACCGATGAAAGCTAGGGTTCGCAAATCCCCTCTGATCCATCCTCCAGAGGTCCACAAAAATCTTCCGCGCAACCACTGCATCAATCTCCCATCCATTCCCGGCCATTTTCAAACCAAATCGCATCAGCCAATTCGCTTCCATGGCGGAGGAGAGAGAAAGCTTTGAAAGTCAATGGGCGCCCTCTGATGTGACGGAGGAAAATCTGAAGGAGATGGTGGCGCACGGCGTTCTTCCGGCAAAGGAAATCATTGGGTGGCGTCCGGCGTGCGGTGAAGCATTTCCGACCCCAGACACACACGAGGTCGTAGTTTTCTCTCATTTCTTCTATGGCGAATTCTCTCTTTCGACCTCAAATTTCTTCTGGGGAATTCTGGATTTCTATGGGATCAGTCTGCATCACTTAAACCCCAATTCCATAGTCCACATCGCCAATTTCATCCAAGCTTGCGAAGCTTTTCTGGGGATTAGGCCGCATTTCGCTCTATTCCGCCGCATCTTCTTCCTCAAGCCCCAGCCAAACAAAAGCAAACCATGCGTAGTTGGGGGAGCCGGATTCCAACTAAGGGGGGCTTCGAGCCAAAAATATTTCTCCATGCCATTCAAGACCTCGAACAAGGGTTGGCATGCGAACTGGTTTTATGTGCAAAACCCCGAGCCAGCGCTTCCGGAGTATTCCTGTCTTCCTCCAGTATACCGTGAAACCTGGAACTCACTTCCTATGGGAGAAGAAGCTACCCAAGCGCTCGACCTGTTCGACCGCATGCTGAAGTTGAAAGAACAAGGTCTGCAGGGGGAACAAATTACTCGGCACTTCATCAAGAGCCGGCTAGCACCAATCAAGGAAAGATCCCGAACAGCTTTCGAGTTTGATGGTAAGCATGACCCCAACCGAGAGGACCCAGAGTCTCTTGAGTTCAAGATTATGCAGGAGAGAATGTACAAAATCTTCTCGAATGCCATCGTTGTCAGCTATTCACACTTATTGCCAGTCGTGCCATATAATGCCTTCAACCCTCCTCCACCGGTATGTATTATACAACTCAGCTCTTCCCTAAGCATGCTTTTATCATTTGTAAGGTCAACTGAAGCTTGAAATACCATGCGCAGGAATTCGCTTTGATGAAATCAGATCCTCCGATTGCCTGATGCCGCTCACCCCATCGGCAGACCGGTCAGGCTAGTGGAGGGCCAAAAATCCAGCCCGACGCTCATCCCAACACCTCGCAGCCGACTAACCAGTCAGATTCCCGTAAGAGGAAACTGGTTCTGAGCGACGATGAAGACGGCAATGCTGAAAAGGCAGGCAACACAGGGATGACTGGGAAACAGCCAAAACAAGTCAACCCGAAGAAGAAAACATCCAGTCGTCCTATGCCAAAAATAAGGAAGTTAACCAGGTACGCGTCATCTAGCAGTTTCCTCTGTTCCGCTAGTTATTCACCATTGAAGTAAAGCTGACAGCGTGTCTCGAATTTGTAGAAAACCATCTGACATAGATCCCTCTGGAAAAGACCCTACGCCGACTGGCACGGAGACTGGTCCTTCAGTAGAGACTGGGCCGACTACTGAGGATCGCCCGACTGTTCATCAACCAGCAACCGACAATGTAGAGGCCAGCAACGAGCCCCCGACTGGAAACCAGTCGGCCGAAGCTGGAGCCGGCACTGACCAGGAGCCCCTGACTAGAGACCAGTCGGGCACAGAGCAAAATAGAGATATCCCAGAAGTGGAAGCTCAAGCCGACAGCCCTCGCAAGACAGACACTGGTGCTGACCCTGGAACTAGCTCTCCTGTCAGGGCGCAAGGACCTGTTCGTCCCCGACCAGAAATTATAACAGGTAAACAACTCCTCCAAATCCATTTCGATCCGTCAAACTTTCTTCAATTACGGCATTATTGTCCATAAATATGTAAGGTCCAGTGGTCGGTGATGAAGAAGAGGTCCTCCGGATACGGTCGGCTGAAGATTCCCGCCGACCCATATTAGTCAAATGGTGGGATGATGAGATGCGACCACAAGGAATTCTAATAAATAAACGAAAGGAAGACGAGGAAGTATGCCTGCTGAAAAGGACACTCGGCCAAGCTACTCGTCTTGTAAATGTACGTCTCCCTATATATGTAGCCTCAACTATCCTGTCGGCCACTTTACTTAAACAAAGATAAATTTGTGGTGCAGAGAATCCATCTCAGAAATGAGGCGAAGACTGCTACCCTTGAGAAATTGGTTCCTCACCTTGGAACCCTAGAAGCCACTAGAGCCCAGCTGCATGAAGCCAAGGAGCTTGCCAGGAAAACTGAACATGATCTGAGAGACTGGATCGCCGAACTTCAAGACTCCAAGTTTGAGCTAAACGGCTCATCAAAAGGTGTCTCTTATCTTTGTCTGACTTGTTTCGTGTTGCTATTCATGTGCGACTAACCAGCGAAAAGCAATATAGTGCAAGCTGCCAAGATATCCAAGCTAGAGAATCGAATCAGGGCTCTGGAAAAGGACAAGGGTGAACTGACCAAACAAAGGGACTCGGCTCTGAAAGACATCGATGGTAGCTATAACTGAAGCTTTAAAACCATTCTTGTCTTGCTGCTTTGTCGCTAACGTGAACCATTTGTGCATATCGTAAAATCAAATCCCAAGCTCAACTCGATGTCTTGGTCAATAAAATCAGGAAGCTTGAAGGAGCCAGAGATGAAGTTGCCAATGCTGCTACGCCACTCATCCAAGCCATGTTTTTTAATAACAACGGTTCGAGTTCAATCGATGCTGTCGAAATCTTCGACAAACTGAGAACTGCCCCGGACACCTATTTTAAGAATATCAAAGAGGCTGGATACATGGGAGCAAGCCTGGCGTTAGCAATGACCAAGTCCTTGTACCCGAAGATTGATATTGATGCTGTTGATGGCTTTGCAGACGGGGCAAGTGAAGAAGCCGCCCTTGATCTCATCAATGATGCGCAACAAGCCGCTGACAAGATAGCCACTGATGTAGTTGAGAGGTTTCGGGAAAACGACCTTAGGCCGGCTAGGTCTAATAGTTCTGATGACGAAAAAACCGCAGCTGATTGATGTATTTTGATGATAATGATGATGATGATGATGGAGGCACAATTTGTACAATAGTGATGTATTTATGCTGTGCTTGATGATTTGAACTCAGCTCCTGATTTCTTAAAAGTTTTTTGCCAAACCTTATTAAGCCTAAAACCTACAAAGGTTGTTAAAAAACTTTCAGTCCTCATTGACTAAGCCAAAAATTCAAACAAGGCAATGATAAATCAAGTAAGCCAATTGAATTGATAAAAATCACACTCCATTATTATTACAGTAGCCCCCGACTGATAACTCAAGGGAAAAGCTTGATGTTAGCAGTCAGACGGGAAGATACACAAATAATGCCTAAGCATAAAAACGACAAAGATGTTCAATATTCCAAGAGTTGTCGATATGAGTACCGTCTTCACGCTTGAGTCGGTAAGAACATGGCAGAGTAACTTCAGAAATTATGAATGGTCCTTCCCACAAGGGAGATAATTTGTGCCGATCCCGTGTAGTTTGAATTTTCCTCAGAACCAGGTCGCCAACCAAGAAAGCTCGTGATCGAACATTGCGAATGTGATAACGGCGCATCCCTTGTAAATACCGAGCCGACTGAATTAAGGTTGCTTCACGGGCTTCTTCTAGGCGGTTGAGATCGTCTACTCGGTCTTCTCCGTAGCGCTCTTTGTTGAAGTTACGAAATCGCAGCGACTCAAATTCTACCTCGCTTGGCAACATTGCTTCGGCCCCATAGACTAGAAAAAATGGCGATTGGCCCGTGGCCCGACTGGGTATGGTGCGCAGAGACCAAAGGACAGATGGCAACTGTTCTACCCACTTGCCGGCATAGGGATGCCGTCGGTCGAAAACCCATGCTTTTATTCCTTGAAGTACCATACCATTGGCACGTTTGACTTGTCCATTGCTCATGAGGTGTGCTACGAAGGCGTAATAAATTTTGATGCCGAAATCTTCGCAGAAATCTTTGAATGCTCCTCCAGTGAATTGAGTGCCATTATCAGTGATGATCCGATTGGGTACCCCAAACCGGTGCACAATATTGATGAAGAAATCTCTAGCCTTGTCTGCCATGATTGTGATGACCGGTTTGGCTTCAATCCACATGGAAAACTTGTCGACAGCTACAAAGAGATGAGTATAACCACCGACTACTTTTTTAAACGGGCCGACCATGTCGAGCCCCCAAACCGCGAACGGACAAGACAGCGAGATGGTTTGCAACTCCTGAGCCGGCAGATGAGTTTGTCGGGCGAAAAATTGACAACCTTCACATGTTCGCACAATTTTGTCAGCGTTGGACACGGCTGTGGGCCCGAAAAAACCTTGCCGGTAAGCCTTGCCAACGATGGTTCGTGCGGCGGCATGATTGCCACAGATGCCTGAGTGTATATCCTTTAGCAATTGTCTTCCCTCCTCCAAAGACACGCAGCGTTGCAGGATTCCTGAGGGACTTTTCTTGTACAGCTCGGTCTCATGCATGACATAAAGTTTGCTGCGCCTGGAGATCCGCTCGGCTTCATCTTTATCTTGAGGGAGTTCTTGTTTTGTCAAAAATCTTATGAGGGTCTCTCTCCAGTCGGCTTCAATCATGCTTACGTCTTGAGCGTCCGTGGCTTTGATTATTTCTTTCCTTGGTATGGTCGGCTCGTAGAGATGTTCAACAAACACGTCGGAAGGAGCTGCTTCTCGTTTTGAACCAAAATTAGCCAGTCTGTCGGCTGCCTCATTATTGTGTTGAAGAACATGGGTGAGCTCGAGTCCATCGAACTTGTCTTCCAGCTTGCGAACCTCCTGCCAGTAAGCGGTCATGTTATCATCAAGGCAGGACCACTCTTTCATGACTTGATTCACAACCAACTGAGAATCTCCACAAACTATCAGACACCGAATTCCCAAGGAGATCGTGATTCTTAGTCCGTGAAGAAGCGCCTCATATTCTGCCACGTTGTGGAGACACGGAAAAATGTATCCACAATACGTAGCTCAGCCTCTCTCCAGTCGGGGAAATTAGAACAACTCCTGCTCCAGTGCCTGAAAGCCTTTTCGACCCGTCAAAATGCATGGTCCAATGCTCCATCTTCTCCGCGGGCATGTCTTCTTGGCACTCAGTCCACTTGGCAACGAAGTCGGCTAGAGCTTAGGACTTGATCGAAATTCGCGGCTTGAAGGATATATCCAGAGACATCAACTCTAAGGCCCACTTTGCGATCCGCCCATTTGCTTCGCGATTGTGAAGTATGTCCCCGAGTGGGAACGACGTAACCACCGTTACAGAGTGACCTTGGAAGTAGTGAGATAATTTCATGACGGTAATTAAAACACCATATAACAGCTTTTGCACCTGGAGGTATCTTGTTTTGGAGTCGGCCAGAACCTGCTGACGAAATAGATTGGTCGCTGGACCTTTTGAACATGGCCGTCTTCTTCACGCTCGACAACCAAGACCGTGCTCACAACCTGAGATGTTGCTGATACATATAACAACAGCGGCTCTTGCGGATGTGTTGAAGCTAAGACTGGTGGAGTAGTGAGAAGTTTTTTGAAATCTTCAAACGCTTTTTGTGCTTCAGGTCCCCACTGGAAATTGTCGGTTTTCCTTAACAGCTTGAAGAACGGCATCCCCCGCTCACCGAGTCGTGAAACGAACCGGCTGAGCGCCGCCATGCAGCTAGTTAACTTTTGAACATCTTTCTGGGAGCTCGACGGTTTCATGTTGAGGATGGCGTTGATTTTCTCCGAGTTGGCTTGTATGCCTCTATGGGACACCATAAATCCAAGCAGCTTCCCTGACGGTACTCTGAAGATGCACTTTTCAGAGTTTAATTTCATCCTGAAAGCGCGGATGCTCGTAAAGGTCTCTTCTAGATCCATAATCAAATCATTCTTCCGCTTGGTCTTGACGACTACATCATCCACATAAGCTTCGACGTTGCGGCCGATCTGAGTTGAAAAACACTTCTGGATCATGCGTTGATAAGTCGCTCCTGCGTTCTTTAATCCAAAAGGCATGGTGATGTAGCAGTAGGCCCCGAAGGGCGTAATGAATGAAGTCTTCAAGCTGTCGGATTCCTTTAGTCGGATCTGATGATATCCTGAGTAGCAATCCAAAAAACTAAGTAGCTCACAGCCGGCCGTTGAGTCAACTACCTGGTCAATGCGAGGTAACCCAAAGGGATCTTTGGGGCAAGACTTGTTGAGGTCGGTGTAATGGAACACACATGCGCCATTGCCCCGTCTTCTTCTGAACCAGGACCGGGTTGGCCAGTCAGTTGGGATGAAGGACTTCCTTGATGAAGCCTACTGCTAACAGCTTGGTCAATTTCTCCTTGATCGCATCTTTCCTATCTTGTGTGAAACGGCGGAGTCGTTGCTTGATTGGTTTAGCGTCTTCCTTAACATGTAAAGAGTGCTCAATCACCTCTCTAGGAATACCAGGCATATCAGATGCTTTCCACGTAAAGATATCTTTATTATTTTGAAGAAAGGTGATGAGCGCGCTTTCCTATTTACAATCTAACTCGGCGCCTATTACAACAGTCTTAGTAGGATCAGAGGGATCTAGAGGAATCTTTTTGGTCTTGGCATCGCCTTCTCCGCTCTTTGGTATCTTGGTTGTAGGCACTTCTCCTTCGCTTGTTGTGCACACAGCCAGTTGGATTTCTTCTCGGGCGAGCGTGATCTCATGGGTCTGGGCCATCTCGCAACTTTCCTTGTCGCACGTGACGGCTTGCTTGATGTCGCTCCGCAGGGATATAATTCCTCGGGGACCGGGCATCTTCATCATCATGTAGGTATAGTGCGGGACAACCATGAACTTGGCAAACGCCGGGCGTCCGAGTATGGCGTGATACGCTGTTTCGAAATCAGCAACCTCGAAACAAACATTCTCTGTGCGGAAATTCTCTCGAGTGCCGAAAGTAACCGGAAGAGTGATCAGGCCGAGTGGCGTAGCAGACAGCCCTGGGATGACACCGTGAAAGGGCGCATTACTCGGCTTTAATTTCGATCGAGGGATCTGCATGTCATCCAGAGTCTTGGCGAAAAGGATGTTTAGTACACTGCCACCATCGATGAGGGATCTACAAAGCTTGACTTAGCGAACCACTAGGTCTAGTACCAGGGGGTACCGCCCCGGGTGGACCACTCGGTCGGGATGATCCGAGCGGTCAAACTTAATTGTTGTCTCTGACCACCGAAGATATTGGGGCATGCCGGGCTGAACAGCGTTGATCTCCCGTTCGGTTAACTTTTGCTTTCTCTTGGATTCATAAGCCAGGGGTCCGCCAAAGATGTGATTGAGTTCCTTGCGATGGTCCTGAAAACCAGTCGGGGCTTCGTCTTCATCGTCCTTCTTCTTTAACGTGTTTTGATCTCCATCAGAGTTCTTGCGTGCACTCTTGGTGTATTGTTCTGCGAACTGTTTGTAGACAAAGCAATCTTTGGCCGCGTGATTGGAGTTTGGATGATGCGGACATTGGGAGTTCATGATCTTGTCAAAGGTGTTGACGCGTGAACGTTGTCGACCAGTAGTTGCCACAAGTTCCTCGGGCTTACGCTTGCGATCCCTGTGATTGGTACTTCCACTCCTTCCTGTAGTCGGCGTATCTTTCTTCGGCTTCCAAGTGGTGCCCGACTGCTTGGATGCGGTAATGGCGTCTTCGGCTTTGGCGTACTCATTGGCTTTTTCGAACATCTGCTTGACCGTCCTGGGAGGCTTGCGTCCGAACTTGCCGACTAGGTCAACATGGCGAATGCCCTTGGTGAAGGCGGCGATGATGACGTCGTCGGTGATGTCGGAGATCTTATTGCGTTGCTCGGAAAAGCGTCGGATGTAATCTTGAAGGGATTCTCCAGACTTCTAAATAACGTTGTAGAGGTCAAACTGTGTACCAGGGCGTTCAAAGGTACCCTGGAAGTTGGCGATGAAGTGGTCGTGGAGTTCCGCCCAAGATCCGATCGTGCCACAGGGTAACCCGTGAAGCCAGGACCGGGCAGAATCCGCTAGGGCCACCGGCAGGTAGTTTGCCATGGCTTTGCTGTCTCCTCCTGCTGCGCGAATTGCAAGACCGTAGACGGTGAGCCAAGACTCCGGGTTAGTGGTGGCGTCATACTTCTCGATTCCAGTCGGCTTGAAGCCGGCTGCCCAATCCACTCGACGCAGGTCGATTGTGAAGGCAGCAACTCCATCCACGTCGTCGTCCTAGCGATCTGGTGAATGGTTGGGAGCGTAGCCTCTTGCCGCGGCGCTGGTTGATAGTATTGCAAAGATTGACGGGGCACCTACGGTGTGGGGAGCGAGGTCGTTCGACTCGACGATCCCTGTATCGTTCGGGGGGTGAGTGGACAGATCGCTCGTCGCGACCCCTGCTCCTGCGACTGGATTCCGCGCCGACGACGCTGAGGCTTGGTTGGTGATAGTCTTGAGATCGGAGTAGGGGAACTCTGCTGCCAGTCGGCATGTGGACGCTTGCGGAGTTAACCGGGACGACGTGATTGGCTTGATTGAGTGCGTCTTCCTTGAGGAGGGTGTCGAGGAGGGTGATCACTGCAACCGCGTTCTGTTGAGGGGTGCGAAAGACCGTCGTTCCCTCAACGTCTTACTGCCCGATGAGTTCTCATGCTCGTCGCCCGGCATCCAAGGCGCGCTGGCGCCAGTCTTCAGCCTCTTTTGTAGTCCGTTTGCGCTCCTGTTGCTCACGCTGCAGCCGTTCTTGCTCTTGTGCTTGGCGCTCCTCTTCCAGTCGGCGTCATTTGGCTTCCTGTTGCGCGCGTTGCTCTTCTACTTCCCGGGCTCTGTGCTGTTCTTCCGTCTCGTTCTCGGCCATGAAAACGCCGATGTAGAGGGGTGTGTAGTTGTCTTCAAAGCCTTCGTCGAAGTCGTCGAGATTGCGGTAGTCGAAGTCGTCATACTCTACGATCTCCGTTGGTCATGAGTCAACGCCGGGGGAGTTGAGGTAGCCGTCCAGTTGTTCCATCGAAACTGTGCTGAGAGGCTGGAGTATGACGCCGTCTTCCATGGAGCTAGGCTGGATCGGGGCTGAAGCCGGATCCCGCCTAGGCCTACGGGGAGAAGACGCCTTTGTGGTGAAGACAGCAGCCAAATCATCGGGGAGTCTCATCAGAATTGGCGGATAGGCTCCATCGTCTTGATCAGGTCGTATTGGAGTAGATTGGATCTCATCCGAGTGGTTTGAAGTCAACTCGGTGGAGATGATCTTGGGGTAGATCTCGGCCGAGTTCGGGATACCGAACGGGGCAGAGATCTAGCCTCTCTCCGACTGGTTCGGATCCGAGTCGAGGAGAGAAATCTTGCCAAAGTCGTTGGTGATGAAGTCGAGGCTACCGAACCGGAACACCTTCCCGGGAGGGAAGACGAAGTCGTCGATGCCGGAAACGGAACCCATCAGACTAGTCGGCAAAGAACTTGACACTACCCCTACCTTGCGCGCCAACTGTCGAAACAAGATTTTGGCAATACTAAAAGGGGTGGCTATAAAGCTAGAAAAGTGGATGGGTTTAGAGACAAGGAATTTTATATAGGTTCAGGCCTTCTTAATCAAGAAGTAATACCCTAATTCTGTCCGAGGATTGATCCACCGAGTGTGTTATTAATCGTATGATCCGGGTGAAAATCGTGCCCCAAAAGGCACCCGAACCCCTCCTTATATAGGGGAAGAGGTCCGTATTACAAAGTACAGCCCATATCCCTAACGGAATAGTTAATTATAGATAAGATACAGTCGTAATCGACTAGGATCCCGGGTATTTCCTTGACATACAAGTTTGGAACTTAACCCGAGTCCTTTAAAAGATATTCTATCCATACATGGCACCCCATACCTAGTCGGACTATACATGCCGTATGGGTATGGGGTATCCATAATCTCCACACATATGTAGCATGAGCCTGATCCTCCTCTAGCAAAACATAAACTTTATAAGATGGTGGTACTGACAAGACCGTTCCTCACATGGCCATATAAGTGTATATTTATTTTCTGAAAATCCTCACATGGGATTCCTCACTGAAATTCATGTTTGTGTCGCCTGTTTTATTAAGGGTGAGACTAATCACGGTGAATCTGGTCGATCGCCCATAACCGCGGGCATGGCTATTCTAATAGTTTTACTCTGGCCAGAGGTGCACAACTGTACCCATAAGACACAACCCACCACCATGTCACGCGCCTGGCCGGACACGTCACCATGCCGAGTGATTGTGACAAGACCCTTCATATAACCCCCTCTGACCAAGCACACCACACCTCAGGTTTCACCCCCACTCCTCAACAGGCAGCGGGCAGTCCCCTCTCGTGCCTAGGTGAATCCGGAAGTGACAAAGGCCGTCGCATAGCCCATCCCGCTCCATCACGTGCACCCTTGCCTAGATGCATCAGCCAGAGGAAAGCTATACTTCAAGTCAGGCAGTTACCCATTCCCACTTGTGGCAAGCATTGTATGTCTTCCAGGGTTTCCCGCGAATCGGTCCAATTGCCATGGGTGCGACCAGCAAAACCATGCACCCACAGCCTACCATTCAGTCACGTTTTAGTTGGATAATTACGACCAATGAAACATGGCCGGATGTCCCGAGCACGCAGCTCGTCTGGATACTCAGAGGTCTAATACTGTAATTATCCTATCAACTAAGCTAGTGGTAATTAAACATGGCTAATCATAAAGTTCTAGCTAGGTCACATAAGTAACATGAGCTAGTCGATTTATTACCCAAGGTTGACAAAGGACAGACATCAAGTAAATATGGCACAAGCAAGTAGATAGGTATACTCTGATCCCATGTAATTAGCAAAACATGCATATTTATTTGCAAACGATAAAACATTTGTAAATTAGGATCAAAATACTCAAGGGGAATGTGTGACTTTCCTTGCTTCTTCAAACGAATCTTCTGGACTCTTTTCCTCGTGACCGCGGACTTCCAAAATGGTGGAATCTACTCGCTCACACGCAAAAACGAGGAAAAACTCAAATAAAAACGAAGCAAACAATACATAAAATGTAAACAAACATGTAGAGCTCAATTTTAGATGAATTTTGCAAGTTGAATTGCTCAATTTGGAGTTCGAATGAATTAATTATGAATGTAAGAAGTTTTGAGCCATTTAAATGAATTTCTAGAATTATTATCGAATTGTTGTGCAATTATTATTTATTTATGGCATCAGCCGAGAGGAAGGGTTGGCACCAACAAGCGGGCCCCACCCGTCAGTGACTCATGGGAGGTGGGCGCACGGTGGACCAAGTCCAAGCGCGCATCGTCTGTGGGTGCACCACGTGGTGGCCACAGCGGACAAGCGCCAGAGGTGGCAAGGATGTGGCGCCAAGGTGGCACCGATGCGAGACGGCACCACGACAGCCAAGTGGACGGCCGAGATTCACCCTCGATCCAACCGTGCGGGAGTGGGCGGCCGAGGCGCGGGTATGGCTCAGGCCGGCCCAGGCGAGCCATGGCACCGCGGCGGCACGCGGCCACCTGCGGCGCGGGACGACGGCGAGCAGCCTAGCTGAACGGCCACCGGCGGCGGTGGCACGCACGAGGCGGTCGATGAAGGGGAGATAGAGGGAGAGGGAGGGGTGCTCACCGTGCTCGCGCAACGGTGAGAAGACGACGGGAAAGCGGCAGCGGGCTCATCGGGGAGGCACGGCAACAGCGATCCGGCGGCATTCCACGAGCGGGAACTGGGGGACAGCGGCCGGAAGATCCTGGGGAAGGAGATAGGGGGTTTAGGGAGCGAGGAGGAGGCATGGCGCCAAGGGAAATGGCACCCGGAAGCGGCAAGGATCCGCGGAGCTCACCTTGGACGGAGGGAAGCGGTCTTCCACGATGGTTCGCGAGGAGGGAGGGGTGGACGGGCTGCGCATGGTGGCTGCGGTGCTGGGGAAGGCGACGACGCAGCGCGATGTGGACAGGAGAGGCGGCGCGGCGTGGCTGGAGGTGGCGATGGCGGAGGTGGCTCAGGTGCTCGGTGCGGAGGTGGTTCTGGCAGGGATAAAGGGAGGTGGGGCGGATGCTGAGGTGTGGCTCAGCCTGGCGGAGTCAATGGTGGCGGTGGCGTGGCTTGGCAGTGACCCTAGTGGCGATGGCGTGCCGGAGGTCGACGGCGAGCGGCGATGCTTGGGCTCGCGTGGGGAGAGCGGGAGAGTGCGGGGGAAGGCCGGGCGAGGAGGGGAAACGAGAGAGGATGGTCGGGGGATGCTTTTTATGGGCGCAAGAGTGTGGAATCGAGGTCGGGTAAGACGGAATCGGCCGGCGACGTGGGGTGGCGATGTGCAGCTTGCGGGGTTCAAACCGACGCAAACCTTTTGGAGAAAAGTGGGGGAGGAAGTGGAGAAGTGGGCGGCGACCTCGTCCGCACGGTCGGACAGGCGCGTGGAATGCGGGAGGCGGCGGTTTTGGCGGCGGCGTGGGGCTGCAATGGCGAGTTGGGCTTGGGGAAGCCGGAGGTTGGGGATAATAGGTGGGGCCCACAGGTCCCACCTGTCAGCCTGAGGGAGAGAGAGGAGCCCGAGGAGGAGGCAAAATAGAGTTGTGCGGGGAGAGGGAAAGTGGGCCGACGGCCCAAAAAGAGGTAGGAGGGGGGGCCGAGCAGGCCATGGAGGGGAGAGGGAGATTGGCTTGTGCCGAAATTGGCCCAAGGAGGAGGAAGGAGGGGAAGGATTGGTATTTTATTTGTTTTTTTATTTAATTGGTTAAATGAAATTTTGTATTATTATAATTACTTCTTGAGCTCCGAAAATTCGTGGAAAAATCCGGAGAGTATATTAGGGCACAGAGAATATTACAAAATATTTCCGGCCAATGATTTTTAAAGGAAATTTTTAATTCCCTCAATAATTCACTTGATTAAATTTATTTAAATTTTAATATAATTTCTGGAAATGCATTATTTAATGATTTTTAATACCGAACGAAAATCGGGACGTTACACGCGTGCACGTGGAGTCGGCGGTGGCGCCTCGTCATCGTAAATAAACTTGATCAAAAACAAATTTATGTTGGATTGAAAATATTACTATTTTTCAATAAATTTGGTCATACTTGGAGCAGTATGACCTTAATCAAAGTCAAAATATTTTATAACCTAAATCGGAGGGAGTACCACAGTACCAGAAGCTCACAAGCTCAATGACTGCTCTCTCCACTTTTTCTTCTGCTTTCAAATTTATGATCTATGAGCCGGAGTATATGAGAATATAGAAATCCTGATGCCTTCCATGCCTAACACACTTATATCTCTGCATGACATGCAATTTGGGATGTGAAAATTGAACTTAGAACGTGGTATGATTTTCAGAAAGCCTCCAAAATAGAACATATGTATGGGGAACATATGTAGCATGAGCCTGATAATCGTCCAGCAAAACATGTTTGCCTTATCCTCGTCCAGCAAAACTTTATAAGACGGTAGTACTGACAAGACCGTTCCTCACATTGCCATATAAGTGTATATTTATTTTCTGAAAATCCTCACATGGGATTCCTCACTGAAATTCATGTTTGTGTCGCCCGTTTTATGTACTGATCATTCGCACCCAAAAAATTTTTACCCTAGTTTTCCACCAACTAAAAGTTTCCCTACTCTCAACCTATATTATATATTATTCTCAAGCAATTTTTTCAATTGTTTCCAGTCCAACAACTTATCAAGGTAGTCAGATCTACGTAATCGCTACCTAACGAGGATATGTTCGGTGATCTCGTGATCTGACAGTGTAGCTCATGATCTGCCTATGTGCATCTCAATTTTGTCACTCAGAGCAGGAAAGCATATGTATTCTTCAGTAGTAATATTTTATCGAAACTCTGGGCTTTTGCGGTACATCACCAATTGCATCCAAAACCAAAACCAAACCTTATATCAGCAGTATTACTGATTGGTATATTGCGAATGCACTTGATTCGTAGTGCCATCAGATACAAAACCAGAGCTTTAGTTTTGCACTTAGTCTGAACTTTAGAGAACAATAAAATTTTAAGTAGTCGTCGTGAATTTGTAATGCCTGTCTAGTCTCACTTGTTGGAATTATGGAGGTCTTTACTCCGTTAATTTTGCATATTCGATGCCAATCTAAAGACTGCAAAATAATTTGAAGTGCGAACAAGGAGAATAGTATCCTGCACGTAAATATTATAACTAAACTCCCATGAAGGGATCGAGCTTCCTTCTGTCCATTGAGAGCTTAAGACCAATGCAGTACTGCAGCAATGAGAACAGGGCCGTACCCAGCAATTCTAGGCTCCAGTGCGAAACTTAAAATAAGACCTTATATTTAGAAAATATCAACAAAAGGATACTAAATTGTTCAGAAAAAATATTACGTAAATGGTGGCAGACACCTACTTAAGTAAGAAAAACAAGTGCTTCTTAATGTAGTTATTCGATTTTCTTTACTAAGCGTAAAAAGTGAATGTTTAGTAACTAGAACGCACGTTCACGGAGCCGCTATAGAGGTTGCCACGATTATTATTGAACATCTATTGGACGCAAAGAAAATAAATATGTTCAAGCCAAATCAGTACATCAAGATGAGGGGAACTTTTGAAAAAATAATATGAATAGGATAAAAACATATTGGAAATTAATGTCTTATATTTAAATATGAGAATTTTAGGGCCCTGTGTGGTCGATCACTTGGCACATAGCCATCGCCATCGACGGCACTGAATGAGAATAGTATCCTGCATGTAAATATTATAACTAAACTCCTATGAAGGGATCGATTATTTTTAATACAAAAAAAATCTGTGTTTCCTTCAGTCCATTGCATCACTGCAGCACCAGAAACCATTTTTTCACGAACACGTAAAATGATTGCATATCAATACATTAGAAGGTAGAAGAGTTTTTCTTACCTAATGCAATTAGCCAGATATGCCTATGCCAGGTGACAAAGAAAAGGCAAAACAAAAGAAAACTATAGGCAGGAAAAGAAAAACTACTACGGTGGCTAAACGCAACTCCGATGAGCGGGAGGGGGGCAGAAGCACACTACCCTCCCAAGATACCTCCAAAAACAGCAATGCAGCACCAGAAACTCAGGAACTCACAATCTTGTCGCTCCATTTTGCGTTTTGCTTTCAAATTTGAACTACCGGCCACAGTATATGACCTTCTAGAAATCATGATGCCTTCCGTGCCTAACGCCCTAACCACACACATACCAC
Organism: Oryza meridionalis; assembly: GCA_000338895.3. NCBI lineage: Eukaryota > Viridiplantae > Streptophyta > Magnoliopsida > Poales > Poaceae > Oryza > Oryza meridionalis. The sequence goes on along the minus strand of CM002535.2, from coordinate 15,578,744 downwards.
CCAAACGAGCTTCAGAAAGCTCATGGGCAAATTGGATTCAGAACATGGCATGTGGTTTAAAAATTTTCAGAAAGCTCCGAAAGAAAACATATGTGCGGCGAACACCCTCATATAGTAGCATGGCCCATCTGCTCCTTCTCCAGCAATACATCAATTTTTTTTGAGTTGGTAGCACTGACAAGTGTATTTATTTGGTGAAAAATTAATGGTATATAACGCCAGTTTTAATTTGCAGATCGTACAGAAAAAATACCCCAGAGTTCTACCCACTGCATTTCAAAAACCACTAGAGGATTTTTAAATGCTGCCCTGCTAGTCTCCATGTATAGGATTCCAACTCTCAAAACCTGATGATATGATTCTCATGCAATTTATTGAATTGCTTTCAGTTCAGTAACCTATCAAGGTAGTCGAAGTCTATTTAATTGCAAGCTAACGAGGATAAGTTTAGATACTCAAGTAGTGAAGTGGAAGCCTTATCTTGTCAAATTGTTCAATCACAACTCGTAAGTCCATATGCAACCTGCCCCCAAAACCTTTGCATTTATGGCTTACACTGAAAAAATCACCAATTTTACTGTGTTATGTACTTGCAGTAGAATCAATCTCGAGCGCAATTTCATCCTTTCTCATTCGATGGAGCATATATATTTACATTACCACCTTAATCATTGGAACAATATTTTTTACGCAAGTAGAACTGATAAATCATTAGTTTAGAGCACTGTTGTTACTAGTGATAATACTGATAGTACAGTACGTACTATACTGACAGAGACCCACGTGGAACTACTAAAAAATAAGTTAAGACCTATTTTGTGCTTTTGTAACTGCATATCCGTTAGCCACTCCAATTCTTAAGCTGGTAATGTCTACGATCAAATTGAATTTACAAAATCATGGCATAGTGTACCTCTCCGGTTTGGCCTAAACAAATTATTAGAAATGAAAAAGTACGAATTACCCCACAGAACTATCTCGGTAAATCAAATTATACCCTGAACCACAAAACCAGACTTCTTTCACCCCCAATTATGTAAACAGGAGAAATAAGCCCGCCGACTCAATATGAGGTGGTTTTGGTCCTGCTTGACATACACATGGTAATCCAGTAAGCAATTCTTTTATAAAATTTGGTGGGGTCCACTGTCAGATCTCTCCCCTCCACCTCTGTCCACCACCAACGCAACCACACCCACTACTTGCCGTGGTCGCCGACGACGCCGCCCCTTCTCCCACCATCCCCCTCCTCCTTCTCCTCACCTACCACCCCGAGATAACCCCACCGGAGAAGCCGCAGCCTCAGACAACGACGATGATGACGAGGGACGCCCCAGCATCTCCTCGTGACTCTCCTTCCCTGCCGAGCTGAGCTCCTCCTTGGCCTCCCCCGGCGGGGGAGGCAAAGGTCGCTAGGGCGCCAGTGGGGGAGGCGGAGATCACTCGCGTGCCAATGTCGGAGGTGAAGGAGCATCGCCATCCTTGGCTTTGGCGCGAGTGAGAAGAGGAGTGGGAGGGAGATTGAAGAAGGAGAGAAGTGGAGAAAAAGGAAGGAGAGGAGCGAGAGGACCTCCGCCACCGGCCACCCGGGCGAGCTCTACCCACCTCTACCCGAGCTTCTCGCGGATGGCCAAAGGGGATTAGAGGACGGCGGCAGCTGGATTTGGGGGAAGCGGTTCGCTCCACCTCCGGCTCCACCGCCGGCCAAACGAACTCCTCTCTCCCCTCTCATCCTTCTCTCCTCGCGGTTTATAGAGGCCATCTTATCGCCGTTAGTAGGGAACTGCAGCAGCGCCCTCCTCGACGCACCCCTCCACCCGCTGCATGAGCTCTCTGCGCCTCCGCCTCCACCGCCAGCCGGTCGAGCTTCTCCTCCACTATCGGTTGCCCAAGCGCGCGCGCGCGAGAGAGAGGGAGAGAGAGGGATGACAGGTGGGTCCATGGAGCTTTTTTATTTTCTTTGCTGATTGGATTGCCACGTTGGCGCCGCACATGTGCATGCTCAACTAAAAAATTGCTCAGAACAGTGCTGAGGGAGGTTAATTATCCAGTTCGTATAGTTTGGGACGAAAGATGTCTGGTTTTGTGGTTCAATAGGGTAATTTAATCGACCGTGATAGTTTGAAGTGGTAATTCGTACTTTTTCATATTAGGAATTACTGACTACGACTACATATTATATGGATAGGAAGTACGGCCATCTAACGATATAATGACTTTCATACCAGTTTATGGTACTTTTTGTTTTTTTTCTAAAAGATAAACGAGTTACATATATATTTCCGTCATCCCGTGCAGCCGAGTGATATATATGGCGGAACGAAGATAAGTTCTCTATGTGAGCAACGTTTTGTAACGGATCCAGTTCATCCCTCAGTACCTCACTTGCGGCAAGAGAGAACAAGGGAGGGTCATGCTAGGCGAGAAGATGAATGATTTCCTGAAGAAGGTAGCTGCACAGCTCTCGATGTCGTGATGAAGATTAACCTGCATAAGGGGTCCTTCGTTCTTGGTGATGTCTCTGTAGCACCTTCGGTTGAGCATGTCCAGCGATCGTTCATGATTCCTCCCAAGCCTACAGCGCCTTGGAAGAGAAAGTACTCCCTCCGTTTCAAAATACTTGACACCGTTTACTTCTTAGTACGTGTTTGACCATTCGTCTTATTTAAAAAATTTAAGTAATTATTAATTATTTTCCTATTATTTGATTCATTGTTAAATATACTTTCATGTACATATATAGTTTTACATATTTTATAATTTTTTTAATAAGACGAACGGTCAAACATGTGCTAAAAAATTCATGGCGTGAAACATTTTGAAACGAAGGGAGTATGGTTGATGTCTTGATGGAAACTGTGCTAGCTCGTGCAGGATTACCGGTCGTTACACACTGTTGGAACAAAGCCCAGCAGTTGTGACAAGATGGGCTAAGTAGGATCGGCGTAACGAATAAATACCAGAGAGAGCTTTTTCTGGTGATGTTATATGCCTTTTATAGAGAAACATGATAGACGGTGGATTACAGTTCTGCCCTAAACCGAGCAGATGCCTCTAAACTGGTCTTCTACCTACATCAATGTTTTTTTAAGGGAAGCCATTTGGCGCGTTTTATTAATCTGCAAACATAATTACATTGTTCACTAGAACGTTCGGCGAGAAAATTGGGGCCTCATCAACTCAATTACAAGAATTCTTAAACTTAAAAGCATAATTAGCATTCATAGATTTCACTTGCCACTTGTTTCTACGAGGAGGCTTCGTCTAGCACCTTTCATTCCTTTTCCTTTGACCTTGGCAAAAGTTGTCCTGATTGCTGAGGCCGTGTTTAGTTCCCCCTATTTCCAACTTTCCATTATATCGTATTACATCAAAAACTTTCCAACACATATAAATTTATAATTTTTTCTCCAAACTAGCAACTTTCTCCTAACTTCCTAACTTTTCTACCATCTAAACATAGCCTGAGAGGAACTCGATCGGTCCAAGAGAGAGTACAGTCCGCATGATCCAAAAGAACATAAATACACACTCCGACGAAATTCATGATGCCTACGATGCCTAAATTTTTGTGCTTCATGTGGTTTATCAAAGAGAAAATAAATATAGATGGGAATGTGGTTTTCAACAAATGCCATGCTTTTATTTTCTCGAATATGCATGAGAGCAGCGTATCATTGCATTAGAGAAGAAGAGATGCGTCCAAGATGCAGATACAAATAACCCAAAAACACAAAACATAAAAAGAAAGCATAAGAAGAATAAAGCACCTCAACAGGACTCTCCCAACAACATAAAGTCTTGCTAACCGCGGTCCATAATCAATGAATGCCCCTTGGCCCAGGCTAAACTCAAACGGCAAGCCTCCTCACTTGCAGGAACTAGCCCCATTGAAACACAGTCGTTTTTAATGTTTCCAAATAGTTTTTGCACCAAGAATCATTACACTATTTAAACGTTTGTTGATAACACCTTGTACCAAAATGTTGGCCCCACTACACCAATCATTAAATGAGTTCTCCGTGGGTTGTGGCGCAAGCCGCAAGTCCAACCCGCTGCAAGATAATGAACCAAAATTTGCATAACAAACATACACAAGAAACAAGAAGATGTTGTATAGTCTGGCCCTCTTCGTCACATAAGGGGCAATGAGCAGGGTGCGAAAGGCCTGGGCGGGGCCAATTGCCATTGTTCTCGCTTCCTAAAATGACACATCAGCGTTGCACTTGGTCCTGATTTTGAAATATTTGTATCTTCAGATTATGTACACTTCTGTTCGAGAATTTCAAGCCTGATCAATATATTTCTCACCTCTAAATCATGGATACCTGTTCATCACCATGTTTTGCAATCCCTTGTTTCCATTCTGACATGACTAATGACACAGGAGATGGGAATAAAAAAATGCTGTCATCGTACATACATACTAACAAAACACTGAATTCTTACAATATAACACAACTTCACAAAAGCCCATAGGTGTCGATTCTAAAGGGCTGATAGGTGCCGGTTCCGGTGCCAGCACCAATAACTTCCAATGATCCAAGTCATTGGTACCCGTTCAAGTGCTACTATAGGTGCTGATTTCACCAGTTTTAGTTTTTCGCAGGTGCTAAAAAAAACCGCAAAGAATATTTGGTACCTATACAGTAATATTTCCCTTTCACAAGTCCCACGATTTTTACAACCATATTCATAGATATGCTTCAAGCAATATTCGAACTAAAGACCTCTCTCTGCAGCCAAAGGCACCATACCATCTCACCTACAAACATTAGTTGTCTTGGAAACAAATGCATTTTTTCAGACCACTATGATCCAAACTTATAATTCATATTTAACACTATAGACGAGCTCAAATGAAAATTTTGTCAACTACAAGATTGTAGATCTCATCTAGATTTTCAACTTTCATATATTTTTCTCCATCTGAGACTGTTTTTTAGATACTCACTTATGAAAATTGATCTGATATATTATAACACATTTTCGGACATCCATATGACGTTAAATCAAAAAGTCATCGATAACAAAATTAAATTGTAGATCTCGTTGAGCTCTACAAATTTAATATAAAGTTTATCTTCATTCAACTTTATATGAAAAAGTTAGATAAAAAACACACATATATGAACTACGTCATCATAGGTGCCAGTTTTAACTGTATACTGGCATCTATCGGCTCATAATTGCTAGTTTTTATTAAGAAGCAGTACATATGTGATACCCATATATGCTGGTTCATCATAAAACCGGTATCTATGACATCACACTTATATGTACCTAGCTATGTCCATAGGTACTGGTTTATTATAGCACCTATGTGTTGTCCATAGGTACCTATGATTTTAGGAACTATTGGTGCCGGTTTTTGTTATAAACAAGTATTGATGAGTGATGATAGGTACCGATTCTTAATTTTATACTTAAAAAAAGGTGAGAAAAGTTTCATAGGTATTGGTTTTAGCAAACCGGTAGCTCGATGATCGGTCTTTAATTATGTGGTGTTTTGTTGTAGTGTAACGGGGTGTATTGCAACGATCATGGTTCAATGAGCTATACCCGCACCAAAGCATCTCCCAGATAAGCTAGCAGTATACTCAGTATAACATGAACTTAATGTAAAGTTGGTACTTATATACTCGGAAAGTATTTCAATACCAGAAATGTATTTAGAAGAGTATTCTAATAAAAGTACAAAGCTTATAAAAGAGGAAAGGAAAGCTACTAGAGCCATATCCGAACTCTTCCGAAGGCTTCCGGACTCCTGATTCCTATCCTAATTCTATTCCACCAGCTAGATACTACTAAACTAAACTTGAGAGGAATGAGAGAGCTCTTGCTTGAGGTGTGTGAGTGAAGTGAGGAGAGGAGCTCCTTAAATAGGCTGCCAATGACGGTTGTGGCAGTTGCAATGGTCGGAATTGCCCTCCAACCGTCATTGGGGAGTGATCCACGCCGTCCAGCCAAAACCTGGATCCAACGGCGTCAGGGGAGGTTCGGCCGAACCAGGGGCCAGCCCAACTTGGCCCATATTCGGCAGGTGGCCTCCTCTGTTGTTCTCCTCCGTAGACTTGTGAATTTTGGCCCATTGTGTCGTGTCAATTCGGAGTTCTTGGTCCATTCATACATAAGTCTATTTCTCGACATTGTCCGATTGATTTATCATCTATGTTGATGTCGATTCTTCTCCACTTTATTGTCATTCTCTGCAAAAGGTTAGTAGACCTAATACTAGTGGAATATTATTATTCTAACATATTTATGCATTGCAAGCATCACTAATTCTCTCCTATTTTAGTAATATTGACGGTCGAAACTGACCGATAACGACCATCAACAAAACCCCCCAAGCTTGAACCTTTGCTCGTCCCGAGTGAAGGGCGAAAGGAAATAAAAACTTGGTTGTTGATCAGCAGTTGCTCCTATGCTGCATATCTCAAAGATACAGGTGCAAGGTATATGCACTCTCTCTCAGATTAAATAATCTTTGGCACGGTGGCTTACCTTTACCCCTGATTCCCACGAGACACTACTTCTCCTTGCCTTGGGCGATTGAAAGACAAAACAGCAATTAGAGCACCACTTCACCTGATCTTTGTTTAACTCTTATTCCGGAAGTTTTCAAATGATTTTGAAAAAGAAAGCCAAGTTCCTTAAATGATTCACTCAGTCTCTCTAAGTGTATCATTTTAAATTTCTCACCAGATGATGCCTTGTTGATTCCTACTCTAAGGTTTTGTTATATGGAGCTCGGTAGGGATCAAAACATGGCACACTTGCATTCACATCTGTTACTAAGTCAAAAACTTAGAGTAAAGCAGATAACTAAACATACTCAAGATCAAGATCGTGCATAATGTGTGTGGTATATAGTGGAAATGGTGTATGAGGAAAAATAAAAGAAAAATGCTTCTCTTTTGTGCTTTCTTTCTTCTCCCAAAAATTCCTTCTTTTATTGATTAGGAGAGGGCATGGCTACATCTCTCTCTCTTTTTTTTTCATAACCATGCCTTTCCCTCCTTTTTTTTCCAAAGGATATTTTTTTTCTTTAGAAGAAGAAAGCACATGAAAGCATGGAGAATTTATTTTGGTGGTAATACGGAAATGGAGTGGAATATTGCTTAGCTCCCAGTGTAGGAGTTTAGCTTATGTGCAGCCAGTGCATGTACTTGTCATCATACTTTACTCCCCACCAGGTGAGCACCTACGTACTTTGAAGCTTTAATATGGCACTTGGCGAGATCGGTCAACCGGAAAAGGTGTCTTGTGGTTTTTCTGTGCCGCAAGCTTCACCACTGTTGATATAAGCATCGTTCCAACTTTCAAATTTGTGATGTCTTGTGGCAAAATGTTCACAACAAATGCTAAATGCCTTCCATGCCTAGCAATAGCATATATATCTCCGCCCTTAATATTCATATATATATATATATATATATATATATATATATATATATATATATATATATATATATATATATACACACACATACATACATACTATACTACAGATGGGTTGCGTTGTATTAAAACACAACCCACCCCCCACCCCGCCCCACCCTGTACCCCCGACCTCCTCCCCCACCCCATACAATAATAGTAATTATGTTACTACTAAACTTCCTCATATATATACATAGGATTCATACACTCATTTTTTTTTCTATTAATTTCTTTCTATTCTTCCGGATCTAGAGCGAGGAGGTTGCTAGCGGCGATTTGAGAAAAGGCAGCACCGACGAGAGGCCACCACGCCGCCAGGTAGAGACCACCGCGCCGCCCGCGGATCTGGAAGCAAGCTCCACGACAATGGGCGCCTGCCTTTTTCGCCCACGGCCTCCACTGGCTTCCCTTCCGCCGTTGCCTTGAGCTCCTCCCCACACCCTCCCGACCGGCCCTTGCCGATCTGCTCCGCGTTGGCGAGCTATACGGAGGAGCCAACGTCCTTCGTCCTCATCGGCGGCCGCCGTTCCGCCTTCGTCCGCTCTGCCGCCAGATCGCCACCATCGCCCACGCTTGATTGTCGTGATTGGTAGCTAATTGCTCACCTTCAGATCTATCCCCGGTGGCGCGTGCACCTGCGTTATCGGCCAGAGACCTCACCACGTCTTCTCCATGCACCCGGCATCAACTCCACCACCCATCGGATCTGCTCCCTTTTCCTGTTGTCTTTATTTTTTTTCTTTCTTTTTACACACCTGTTGTTTTCATAGGGATCAAAACCATGGATAATTGTGGTTAGGCCTATTGCTGCTGCTGCTATACTGTTGTTTTGATGATGAATTCAGTGCATCCTTCCTTCCTTCGATCTTGATTTTGGTTCATGTTCATCCTTTCTTGATTTTGGTTGCGGCAGCGATGGCATCAAGCAGCGAAGTCGCGATTCGCGAGGGGCGCTACGGCATGCAGGGAGCGGCAAGGAGCTAGGCTTCTGTAGGAAGCCTGGCAGGGGCAAACGCGCCGGGTGCCTAGGTGGTCAGATGGGAGCTGAGCAACACAACGCTTCTCCCTGTATGAATTCTTTTGGTTCCAACAGTGAGTCAGTAAGTATGGCATTTTTTTCTCAATCTTTCTGATTCTAGACCTATAGTTTGTATTGTCAATTGAAGGGATTTATAATTTCTGAAATTTATTGGTAGATCTTCAAATTGCAACGGAGAAGAAAACGCCATTACTTAATTACTTCATGGCTCCATTTTTGTTCAGACTTACTGTGAGAAATTCCCCTGGAGTTTGGGAACATGCCTAAACTTAGCTACCTGTAAGTGATATTTGTCTTATGTAGATGATGTTTTTGTAACTCCAGTTGATGTGGAGCACTATAGGAGGTTAAGGTTTGGAATTTTTTTTCCATGCATGGCAACTTAATGACAATGATTAGTGGGGTTAAAGATATGTGGATGATAAATACTGAAGAATTTTGATGACCATGTGGTCTGTGTCCATCAGTATGATTTTCGTTATTTTAAGTGACGTTATGCACAATACTCACAGCCAACAACTCAGTTCTCCTTGTGATTAGGAATAGTAAGCAAGAGAATACCTCCACTATAGTCTATAATTGCACTAGCTAGTCAATTCCCTGGAAATGTTAAATAATATGGTTGCTAAAATGAATTTAACAACCATGGACAACCTATTGAAATGAAAAATGGTAGTATCGTTTTAGCAGCAACCATTGCAAGCATAAACACACTATATATACTATGTCATGTATGATGGATTGATGGGTCTGTGAACACAACAGGAATAATCACAATTAGAAGTAATTTTACTCTGAAATTGGTCACTGCTCACTACATACGGTCCTATCTAATACAACTGATGGATTGATTTCCTCTGAATCGCTCACTATATATGGTCCTATCGAACAGGAATAATCACAACCGGGCATGGTTGATGGATAAATGTTGGCGGGGAAGATTAAGGAATCTGCAACACTGCGTGGGCTCGACATTGATGCGTGGCACTTGCACTATCCAGTGTCCACGGGTCTTTCTCAAGATCAGAGTAACTATTTACTTGTATTTGTATAAAAAAAATATGGATAACAAAGATGTGTAAGTAAATCTGAAATCATTTTTTAGTAAAAAAAAAATCTGAAATCGTTTTGCTATGGTCAACTGAACAAACTTTGAAATTGATTTTGCTTGATGAACTAAACTCTGAGAAATGATTCTATGTTTGTTACGCAAAGTTGTTCCCATCACAGTAATGACTAGCTTTATATTACATCATTTCCATCAATTGCACAACCAACACAATATGTGTGCAGCAGAACATTGCAAATATTGGTATGTACAATAAATTAAGTGGTGAGGATTAATTACTTTGGTGATGGCATGTCAATATGATTATGTGTGTTTGATTCTCAATTTACTATAGATATTTCTGACAATGTAACAATGTCGGATTTAATTTTTAGCTTGAGTGATGCTTCAATGATTTTTGTTTCCTGTATTAGTGCAAACCCCATGCTAATATTTGTGTGGAGTTGTTTTGTTACCCTTTAGGTGGTACATGCAGAATAGCCCTAGGTACTGGCAGAAGAAAGGCATCCATCGCATCTCTCGTCTCTGCTGCTCAAAAGGCTAAAACTATATGATTTTGTGCCTCTAGTAAACATTGGGAAGTTGGAAAGTGGTCTTCTTGAGTGGATTCATTGACAAGCTACTATGTTTATTGCATGTAATGTTTATTCTGGAGATGCACATGCCTAAAATGATTTCATGATATGCATTGTGTTTGCGCATGTTTCAGATGCAATGTTGACAGCCATCGATTTAATAGTATGTTTGAGAACCATCAGTGTAATGGTGACTTGGTTTCTAATAAGAGAAATTTTGTGACAAGATTAATATGTTATGTTGAGTCCATTGGTGTAATAGTAATTTATTTACTAAGAGAAATCTTGTGGCAATACTAATACGCTAATTCTACGTAATTTACTTACTAAGAGAACGTATACGAACCAATTGGGAGCACTACCATCCTAAGTAATTTATTTACTAAGAGAAGAGCTAAGAACAACCTGAGAGTAATTCATTTACTGAAAAGAGGAACCAAATTGAGAAGAACTGAAAACAACCTCAGAGTAATCCATTTACTGAGAGAAGGAATCAATTTGGGAGTACAGCAGTGTTAGTAACTCATTAACTCATAGGCTGATAGAATCAGTAATCTTGTTACTAAGAAGACAATCACGAAAGAAGTGTGGGAGGAAATAAAAAGGGAGAGAAAAAAGGTGCGGGCTAGTTATATGGGATTGATGGTGTGGGAAATCTTTTGATAGTAACTTGTTTACTTATTGAACTAAAAGCACTGATAGTAATTGATTTACTTAACGAAAGAAAAGCATTGATAGTAATTGATTTACTTAATGAAAAGAATTTTTTTAGAGAGGGAGGTATTGGGGAGTGTTTGTGCGGGGATGGCTAGGTTGGGGGGAGGGGGGGGCGGTGGGGGGGGAAGGGGGTGTGAGGAGAGTAGTTTAGTAATAACGCACCCTGGTTGCGGTTTGCGCATCCTATATATATATATATCAGAAGAGAGAGAGGGAGAGAGACAGACAGGAGAGAGAGAGAGAGGCAGAGAGACATAGAGACAGAGAGACATAGAGAGATAGACAGACAGAGAGAGACAGACAGACATGAGAGAGAGAGAGAGAGAGGAGAGAGAGAAGAGAGTAGAAAGATATATAGTATCTACAGACAAATAGATATATACATACATATATATATAGATACACTACAATATATATATATATATACATACATATAATTATATATAGATATATATATATATGGTATGAAATAAACAAATTAGCCTAAATTTTTCAAAATTTTTAAATTGTGAATATATAGCTAGTTATAAGTATTCAATTCATACCTATACCTAGCAACAAAACAACTCAAATTTAACTTTATTTTACAATCCAATATTATATACCTAACTAATTATATGTTTGGATGCTATATACCTAGAATCAAATTTTAATAAAAATATGTTTAAATTCAGTTCAAACTTACTTTGAACTAGTTAGTAAAGTAGTTAATGTTAATACCTAAACATTTAAAAAAGTTTCATCCTCATTTGAATTGGGTAAATACACAATTTGAATCATGGAGCCTGGGCACCATGGATCACCAAACAAATTTAATATATATATGTGTGTGTATTTATATATGTATATATATAACTATTCTATACCGCCTCCACTCCTCCCCGTCCCTCCCTCCCGATCCCCGCCTCTCCTCCCGATAAATTCAAGACTTGAACCCATGACCTCATAGTTCAAAACATATTCTTCTAACCAATTCATCTAATGATGCTATTTGTTTCAAGAATTTTGTGAGAAAGTAATATGATTATCAATTCCTATATCTTTCACTATTGAAACTGATAGCATGTTACTATGCTCCAGTAGTAACATTGTTGTAAAAGTACAGTAACATGTGACGTTACTGTATAACATATAGGATGTTACTGCACTTCTGGCAGTAATGTCATAGTAAAATTGTAGTAGACCAGGAATCGAAACAAAAATATATGGGTTAAAGGCTCACATGCTAACCATATACTTGTTACTGCACAAAAATAAAAGTGTTACTACATAATAGGTACATGTTACCACTTCCAAGTAGCTATGTTACTGTATGATAATTGTAGTTTTACTATGTCATTTTTACAAGATAAAGATCGAATAGGTGGGCTATAGGTAAAGTCTGTAGGTGGCTTTGAGCGAGGTCTGATTGATGTAGGAGTGTTTTGAACAATTTTATACATTTGGTAAACCATGTTACTGCATGTATATACGCATGTTACTGCAAATTACATACTATGTTACTGCATATGGAGTGTTAAAGCTCAAAATGTCAATATTTGAAAAGCAATATCTCACAAGTTATGTATTATTTTTTAAAACCGTTTTCACAATGATGCTATAGTGTTACTGCATATGGAGGTTTAAACTTCAAAATGCATCTACGTACTCTCCTCCTCAAGAAACCATTCTTCCTCCCTCTTTTCAAGAAAACCGATCTCCTCCCTCCAATATAGTGTTACTGCATATATATGACGTTACTACACTTTTGACAGTAATATTGTGGCGAATTACAGTAAATCAGGAATTGAAACAAAAATATATAGGTTAAAAGTCTCATATGCTAACCATATACTTGTTACTGCACAAAAGTAAAAGTGTTACTGCACGGAAGGTACACGTTACCACGTGTTTATGCAGTAACACTACCTAAAAAATACAGTAAAATACAGTGTAGTAACATCGTGATGTGATTGTAGTAACGTACAACAGACAAGTAGTAACAAGTAATATGATAGTATTTTTACTTGTGGAGAGAAATTACAAAAAAGTCAAGTTTTGAAGAACAATATCTCCCAAGTGATGTAAGTTTTTTTTTAAAACCGTTTATATCCGTCATGACTATATTTCAACTATATTTTAACGCTGTTACTGCACAAAAGACACAGTGTTACCGCACAGTGGTCATCGTGTTACTGCACCGTCCTAGGACGAGAGCTGAGAAGAGGTGGGTGGTGGGGGGAGTTAGTAGGTGGGTTTGACCGGTGGAAGGGGCCTTTGACCGAGGTGGGAGGTGGGTTTTGGGCCTTGGTAAGGAGGAGGAAGTGGGTGTGACCCTTGAGAGGGAGGGGGTATAGAATAGTTATATATATATATATATATATATATATATATATATATATATATATATATATATATATGCAAATTCGATTCAGACCATGATAAGACTTCCCCAAAACTCACAAGAAAATTACTCTAAGCAGAGATGATAATTTTGTCTAAGGAGCACCAATGTTGTTCTTGTACACGAGTAAAACATAAACTATATATATGAGATGGGAAACTGGGCATGAGCTTTTGCGCTCCGCTTTTGCAAAGAGAATCAATGAGATGTATATATATGCACACTATTATGATTTTCTTTTACTGAATATAGAAATGGTACTGCATATTGAACCCGCAGTTATTCCAGTTGTGCTGTTATTCACACGCGAAAAATCTTTATCATTCTTAATCCCTTTGTCAAATAAGATCACCCCAGGTTCAAAAAACAGAGAGCACCAGATTTGCATCTTGAATTTTAAAAACAACTTGGGCATATATAGTATTTTATTTTACTACATGCCGGTCGATACTATCATATTGTCTTATGCTAGGTGCAGCCAATACTACTAGGGGCATTCGGCAACCAAATCAAATTGCATATATAAAGACTTCAAGCATGATACATGGTGTTACTAAATACTATCTATCTATCTATTATATACTAAAAGTCCATTAAACTTCCTACAAACGCTACTAAACCACCATGTGACACCCTACAAATACTCCTAAACTGCCACGTGGCGCTTTAATAAATTAGAGAAAAAATATGGAAAAAAACATATAACCATCAATTTTTATTTAAAACGGTGGACCCGATACTGTTAACCATTAGATCAAAATATAATCCCCTTCACCTGGCCGGCCCCCTTGTGTGCGTACGTACAAATTCCTCCCCCATCGATCTCTTCTTTTATTTCCTAATTAAGGCAGTCAAAAATACACACCATAATTTGTTACCATAAATTATTAGTTTTAGCCGGGAGCGAACACACAATCACTGTTTATATAAAGGAGTGGTCTCGATGCTACTGTAAATAAAAAGTTATTTTTATTTTACGGGCAAGAAAAACATATTTGAAATATGAGGATGCCATAAGCTGTCTATTATATGGGATTCTTTGTAACGAGCGTAATTGTGACCTGTTACGTATAATCTGATGAGTAATTTTAATGTAGTCTAAAGTTTTTGGATTTTAATGTAGTCTATGATGAGAATAATTTTAATTTTATATATAATATTTGTAACACAATATATAATCTATGATGATAACATCAGTTATCTTATTATAAAAAACTTTCTAAAATAGATATAATCTAACGGTCCAAAATAATGTGTCCACTAATTTAAATAAAAATTGACGGTGAACTCTTTAAATAGATGTAATCTAACGGTCTAAAATAACGGGTCCACCAATTTAAATGAAAATCAACGATGGGATTGTAGAATGCCACGTGATGGCCTAGGAGCGTTTATAGGATGTTTAATGGACTTTTAATATATAATTACAAACGCTCCTAAGACGCGACGTGGCATCCTAAATTAGAGAAATCTTTAAAAATTCTAAGAAATAAACAAAACATCTAGCCATTGATTTTCATTAAATTAGGTGGACCTATTATTTACCACCATTAGATTTATCTAAAGAAAAAAAAACTCCCTAACCCCCAAACCAGGATCCAAACAGTACATCCGTACGTTTTCTTCTTAGAGGTCGTAAGTGAGTATGTTTGTAATGTACTTCCACCCGTTCTTCCCTCAATTTCTTCATATTGCACATATTTCTTCTATTCATACTTTATTAGTTAGAAAACCAAAAATTTGTTGTTAAACAATTCAGCAACTATAACATCTAATTACAACTATTTAATTACAAAATAAAATTATATGTGGGTGTACTTTGTCTTATAATTTCTAACTAATTGACAACATAATACAAAAAGATCAATAATTACAAAGAAAAATAACTATGATTCTTATGTTATATCAAATTTTTAGTTTATTTGAATTGTTATTTTATTTATAATTAAATAAATAATTCAAGATGCATATTATTCGTATTTCACTGTATAAAAATAAAAATACACCATTTGAGCACACCTATCCTTTGCATGGTAACCAAATAGAAACAAATACAGAGTATTATAAATAAATAAAAATGACTATAGGTTTATATCACTTGAAATTATTATTGTACATCCTCTGTAGGTGTCACGTGTTACGTCTTAAATTAAATTAAAACCTCAGAAACTGTATGAAAAGACATCTGACCTTCCGTTTCCAATTAATAGGTGGATCCATTATTTTTACCAATAGATATAATTTTAGAGAAAATCTTAAGCCGTCATGTGCTATGTCTTAAAATTTAGAAAAAAAGGATATTAGAAATTTTAACAAAAAAAAACCATCGGTTTTTACTTAAATCATTCACGGAAAAAACACCCCACCACTTCGCCCTCCCCTCACATGTGCACAGCACAACACTACCCATTCCCTCCCCTCTCAGCTCTAACTCACACTCTCTCCTCTACCTATCCCTTTTTTATTGCGATAAATAATCAATAATATAAAACATGTATATTTTTTAAGCTACACATCTGATTTTTAATCTAACTATTGCTCTATCCATAACCCCTATATTTTGAACTGGCATAAAATAAAATTTAAAATATAAAATATTAATAGGGACTAAATTGAACTATTTGGACAAAATCAAATAAGTTTGAACTTTTCACTAAAATTGAACCAACCATTACATGTTCCATTTTTATAGAAATTATTATATGCTTAAATATTAGCGGTCTTGTATCTATCCAATACCACATTATTATGAGTTTGTCTGCATATTAAGCCACACTAAGGTATCAGTATATAGTTGGTTATATTTGTTACTATTATATTCAAATTTTTGAACTCATATCGACTATATTTTCCTTTAGAAATGATACTATAGATCACACAAATTAAAAGGAAGCGAGGGTTTAAGATATGTCTTTGTTAATTTATGTGTAAGAATGTAAAAACTTGTATATCGATGGTACAAATAAAGCATGTTTACTAACAATAATAGTTCTTTAGGATTTGTTAAAAAAGCCTCTAAACAATCCATTAAAAAAGACAACATTTTACTTTTAATTTATGTTTAATTTGTTAGGCACGTTTTTCAAACAAATTAAATAGATACTTTTAAACATGGCATGTGTTTATACGGATCATACATAATTGTTTATACCGATGGATTAATTATTATATATTTTAAAAGCTAGCAAATAGCTTGGAAAAATTATCTAAGCAATGCAGATGAAGACAAATTATGGAGAAATAGTACTTTTGAAACATGGCAGGTGTTATCCGGTTGATATTCCACCTATATAAATTTTTCAAATGCAATCTAGAATATATGCCTGCACGATATTAGTCTTTCAAACATGGCAATATATGTTTTTCGAAGTAGTACTTTTGAAACATGGAAGGTGTCATCCGGTTGATATTCCACCTATATAAGTTTTTCAAACGCAATCTAAAATACATGCCCGCGCAATGCGCGGGCTACCTTCCTAGTTAACTAAATTCCCGCATACAATTTTTTTAACAAGAAAAATATTTTTTTTTGCTCATTTGCCATATCGTGCGCCAAGATATTTCTTTGCAGCTTCATTTCATCCATCTAGCCCAGTGAAGTGCCTCAAGCTCACTGAGCTAGATTTTTTTTTTAATAATAGAAATAGATTACATCTCTGGCATCTACCAATAGGCATACAACCAAAAAGTTTAGAAATGAATATAGAAGAGCTTAAAAAAAAGAGATGGGATAAACCCCCAACTTCTACCAATAATATGATCTACTGAAAAAATGTTTCTAAATCGCGTTGATTAAATCACTTAATCCTGCTTTGGAAATTATCAACTAGATCTCTGGAAATGTGGCCACCTAGAATTCATGATGCCTTCCATGTCTAACATATACGCCATCACTGTACAACAAACGAGATTCCCATTGGGACATTTGTGTATTATTCCTGAGAACATGGTATGAACTCCCAGGAACTCGATAATAGTAAGAACTGCTTGGGGAACACCCTCCTATCCAGTCTCCGACGGACGATTTACTTATCCCGGTCGCACAACCAATATATCAGCTTCTCCTCTACCAATACATCGATTTCGTGGGGTGGTAATCCTGACACGATTCTCTATTTTTTTCACATGGTTGTCTTGGTATCACTTTATATCAGAATCCTCCCATGGAGTTCTCGAGTGGAATTAATTCAGGGACCTATGTACAACACCTGTTATTCACATGGCACGTAAAAAGCGGTTTCGTAGTTGCTTTAGATGTATTGATTCACGGGAAGATATATAATGCAAATCACGTGTACAGTGGAAACTTGAAAACTAGCATTGGATTTAAAAATGGACGACCGAACGTACAAATTTTAGTGGGGCTAAAAAACCGTATTTTGTTGGCGGCTAAGATGAGTTTTCGCTGGCGGCTGGCTATCCCGCCAGCGACCAAAAGCCAATGAAAATAATTCATTTGTGCTGACAGGTAGTCGTCCGATAGCGAAAATCGATTTCACGTGGGTGTAGCCGCCCAGCCATTTAGTTCTACGTTCAGTCGGTTTCACGCGTGGAAAATGGGAAGATTGTCCGTCGCATCTCGAGCCTGATTCTTGGTGGCGCCTCCCATCCGCCGTCTCAGCTCTCCTCTAAGCCGCGATTTGGCCACCGTCTAGCTCGATGCGTGTGGGGGCACCGCCACTGCCACCTGGTCCCATCGCCGCTGCCATCCGCCTCCACGCAGAGATGGCCACGGAGGAAGCCACCAGCACTGTGTGCCTCCACACCGCATAGCAGCCGCGCCACACCGTGCGCTGCCGCTGCCATTTGTCTCCTCGCGCAGGAGGCCATCGCCGCCATGCGCCATGAAGGTAGCCCACACTTATCAGGTTTGCTTGTACTGTCGACTGTTTCACGAATAAGATTGTTGTTTTGTGGCGATAATGTGGGTTTGCCGAATACTGGTTATTTGCTTTTATAACATTTTTACACACACCGTTGTTGCACAGGTAATTCACATTTTCACACACACCGTTCCATCACGGGTCCTGGGAGGGGTGGCGAGTTTTGATTGGCCCACTTGTGGACTCCTACAGCATTATGGAGGAGATATGTGGCTCCGAGTGGTCAGATGACTATGCTTGTTGCAGCATGGGGAGCACCAAATATCCTGGATTGTTCAGATGACTTTTCTCTACCTCGTGAGATCTTTATGGCTACGATTGAAGACGGAGAAGCCTGCATATGAAGGGAGGTGCAGGAAGAACACCTACGTGAAAAGAAGCCGAAGAACACTTAAATCACGATTACCAACGTGATCTAGCTAGTCGGGGGCGGTCGGTTCACAACAACATCATCAAGACACGCCATGATAACCACAACGTCTTCGTCACGCCAGAACAAAATGCCGTTGCTGCAGTCACCCCTTTTGGTACCGTGTTGGATACTGTACCTGACCACCATATGACGCCAACCCTCAACATAAGGTTAAAGCAATGATGACAGCAGTGACAGTACAGAAGTACGCCGGTGACTGGATGGCTGTTGGATCTCGTCACATGCACAAACCAGCTTCCATCCAAATCCATTGTCGAGACTCCCCTCACTCTCGACTTATCAGCTCGTCGCACGGTGCGATCGTGGTCAGGAAGCTGTCGAGCAGAGAGAAAGCGCTAGCCGCGGGCACAAGGAGCCACATCGTTAGATCCAAGACGAACCAACGGGTTTGTGGGGTGTGCTGGATTGCCACATTTCCTTCTTAACGTGGCCGCCTACGCAGCTTCCATTATCGGATCTTCGCTTGGAGTCTATTCGGCCTGAGGGCTGAGGCCTGGGCGTGGGGTTTTGCATGGTGATGGGCTCCCATCTGCTACGGGCCCGAGACGATCACACACAACTCTCCTAGGCCCAGAGCCGGACCTGTACTCGACGAGAAACAGGTAACACAAAGAATTGTGTCCATATACACCGATTTAATTTTCATAGCAAGCAAAAAAAAAATGGAACCTGCATTGTCAAGAATGCACATTCAGTCATCATCTCTATGGGTAACAATTCTTTTATAAGTCATGAATATTATTGAATGCTTATCAAAGTTATGGAAAACAAGTGTGTTGCAACCATACCAGTGGAAGAAAAAGAGTTCATTCGAAAGAAATGAAGCAAGAACATTCTGTTAGGCACATTGAAACGCATATTGGCTTGAATTGAAAAGGAACAAAAAATGGGGCTTGTGTGGTCTTCCATCTGAGTTCTCCCCTAAATATGGGCCTGGTAACAATGAACTCTCATCTCCTTCTCTGGCTGCCTCGCCAGCGTTTGTACTGTGGTCGAGCGGCTTGTTAATCCAAACAATGCTGCCCATCGGGGTCATTTCGCTGAGAAGATTGTTGCCTTGCTGCGGAGAACCAGTGTTTGTGGCATATTTTGGCCAGTAGGTAATTTATTTGGGCAGGTCAGATTATCGTAAAAATTAGTCGTTTGATTCCACGAAAGTGAATTGATCTTAAAATTGGCTATGCTAGCAAGTTTTGATCTTTTGATTTTTGTCCTGCGTAGGACATGAAAAAACGTCCTCCCAGATGGTCTGGAGAAAAATGGTGATCCAGCAGCATGGCAACGGCCCCCTTCACGGCCAGCCTAACCAACACATCACCAGCATGTGAAAGCTGCACTGATTGGACATCACTACAGTAAAAAAGCCAAAAAGAGTATCAGTTGAACTTCATCTCGATTGATGTTATCGCACAATATGAACTATCACGAATTCAAACCAGTCATAGTTACTGACATGTCCATGAAAGCTCCGTGAATAATTCCCAAAGCCTTCCATTCTCAAAAGTCTTTTTCATGTCGTCAAGTAGGAGGTCACATCCTCTGCCGCACAACTTAAACCCAGTTTCTTCCATTCTTGCATATTGCAATAATATGTTATGCTTCGTGATCTTAGGCTAAGATATATATTGGGTAGTAGCAGAGACTACGTCAACAAGCAAGGTGAGCATAAGTGGCGAATTCAATGCTGAACTATTTTAGTGTGGTTGCAAGCGTATATATGCTGAATTGCTCATGTTATACATATAGTGCTGGGCCTTGCCTGTTGGTAAGATCCAGGTCACAATTAGTTATTTCGCTAATTAACTATCCATGCTGGTTTTTGTACTGAATATTTAACAGAGCAATTCATCCTAGTTTGTTCGTCTTCATGTCATATATAAATTTTGTATAGTGCCATGTGATCATTTAGCATGGTATACATATCCGAGCAGTAGTACCGGATATCCTGAATGTTTGAACCAGGACATGGGAGTATTAACCCTTTTTTTTCTTTTGAACAAATGGTCAATCACAATGCTCTCTTTTTTCATAAAAAAAGAGATTTTTTTTATGTTACTCCCTAGTCCTTAGTGGCAATAGAAAATAATCTAAACCATTTATCCTTCTATATTTAAGAGGGGCAGATTTTTTTCATGCTAACAGCAATGGTACAATAGTCCAATGGAGAATAATAATTTATGTTGCTCCCGTTCACAAGTGTGTCGAAGTACGACTCGCTCCCGATTGGACAACCAAAGAGACGATACCGCAACGGCATGGAGACGACCCACTCCGCTTTCTGAGCGACATGGCAAGATCGAAGGGGAGTTGGCTGTGGGTCTACATCAACGGAGCATCCGGCTACATGGATGTGATCAAGTAGGAAGATGCTCCGGTGCTCTCTACTGATAATGTTATACTACTAGTAGAACTAATCTGAATCATTTATTTATAAGGGTAGATTAGTATAGTACAAAGATAAATTAGGGGTAAATTTGGTACTTCAATGTTTTCTCATTGTGAGTCCCACGGTCAGCGTCGCTCGCTCCCTCTCCATCGAAAAGTACAGTCGCCGCTTCCTCATCCATCCAAAAGGAGAGCACGAGTCCAACCTCCGGTGGCGTTTGTGCATCGCGTGCCCTCCCGCCGACGGCGAAATTCTCCGGCGCTCCCTACTCCTCCGGTTCCCCTTCGCATCCTCCAAAAATCGGCATCAACCAGCTTCCCTTCAGTTCGTGTGCGTAGGTGCATCGGCAGTAGAAAGCGTGACTCCACCGTGTCTGTCTGTCTGTTTGGTTAATTGACCCAACTCTCTGCATGAATCTGAATTATTCTGGATATGGAGCAATGATTTTCAGATATGGATGTGGATTAATACCCTAGTATGTCACAATGTGTTGCATTCTTGTGCTTCCGTGTCATTCCGTTTCAGATATGAGTGGGCTTATCTCAAGAATCAACCTTCTAACTTGTAGGGCTAGTTGAACTGCTGCATCGCTTGCAAGAAGTAAATGTTTTGCCCTCAAGCTGCCAGTCTTATATATTTAAGTGAAGTGCCAAGCTGCTAATCTGCCACTCTTATATATTTAAATGAAATCCCACTCTTATATACTCTTATATAGCAAAATCATTTTACTGTAGACTTGTTCGATGGTTGTAAAATGTACTGGCAGTGATATGCATGGTATCAACCATATATACAGAAAGTTTGGGTGATGAAAGAATGGGTTGTCAGGTTTTGCTGCTGTCATGTTTCTTCAAAGCAGAAGAAACATGTGTCAGAGAATATGCACAATGGTATGCAAGCAGCATCGCATGTGTCACAGAAGATGCAAAACAAAATATGCTTGACGAGGACGGCAACGAGGCCGTCGGAGGCGAGGGAGATGGAGGCAGCGAGGGTGGTGTGGGCAGACGAGTTGTCGAGAGCGGCTGAGGCGGCGAGTGCGGCAGAGGCGGTGGAAGAGGCGAGGGTGGCAGGGGTCGCGATGCGATTTGGGAGATTTCTACGATGGCCTCAGGAACGAATGAGAGAGGAGAGAGGGCAGCTAGGGTTAGTGAATGTAAAAGACGATTATACCCCTCCGCAAATAATTATTGCTGGATAATAATACCCTTCCATGATTCTACTATCATTAAGTTGTAGTGTTCGATTAAATATAAGATCAATGATTCATATTATTTTCTACTACCAATAGAGACCACCGGAGTAGTACTCTTGGACGTATATATTATTGAAAGGAAAGTAGCTATAGGAGCTCTGGCCACACATTAAAGCTAGAAATTAAGTAGGTTATATTACAGCATTTGCCTAAGCTCAACCTGGCCGCTTCAGGGAGCAAAACTGGATAGCAGGATGTATCAATTTTTTCTTGGATATGCTCCACCACCATTACGAAATGTTTTCTACCTCCCTTAATCACTACACCATGTCCCAAAATTGGCTACAACTAATCTGTCGGCGAAGACCACCTTTATCATCAAATAGTCAGTCGGCAAAGGCCTTTGGCGACAGAGAGGGTGTGTCGGTGGAAAGCCTGTCGGGATAAGGCATTACCGACAGATAGAACTTCTACCAACAGATAGTTTGACGTTATTATTTTAGTTCTACCGACAGACAAAGTTTTGTCCACAGACGCCGCACACATCACATGCCCACATATAATCTGTGGTTAATATGCTTCTGCCGACATGCAAGAATACAACCAACTTTTCACATTCCAATTCAATAGCAAATTACTGATAATTGCAACTAGCAAAAGAGTGGAAGTAGACACCAAATTCCAGACATTAGCCCCAAAGATTACATCAACATGTATATTGCTGCCCTGTCATAGGTTCATGTCAACTACGAGTCATTACTCCAAAAGCTCATATGCTTCTAACATCAGTTTGTTGTCACATGTTCATGTCAACTACAAGTCATTACTCCAAAAGCTTACATGCTTCTAACATCAGTTGTTGAAACGATCAAGGGACAAGCAGTGTTTACTACAAAAGGCATACAAGTTACATGGTTTCTAAAAGTGCACTACCCTAAGTTGGTAATTTTCATCAGCCACCATTTGACCAAAATACTCCCTTTGCAGCCAGCATTTTGTTATCCAGACTGAACAACCCCTGCAAAATAATCCTTACGAAGTTAATAAGGTGGAAAAAGCTCCCATGACTGAAAGGAGTCATAATAGGTGCAAATCAGGACAAGCTTCCAAATCTATTTTAGGTCAATCATAATCTATATTTCTCAAGTACTCTAACATTATATTCAAAACTAAAAAAGAAGTTTAACTATTCTTGCAATAGTCTGTACTAGTTAGTTGTACACAAACACATTGCTTTACTCGAGGATTTGAACCTGGCACTAGAGGATTTGAACCATGCAGAAATGTTTAACAAGTGAGGGTTATTACTAACAAGCAGTCCAAGTATTCTGAAATGCATAGGTTATTACTAACAACTCAGTTCATCTATTGGGAAGTAAACACTGGAAGTAAATACCAGCACTTTTGGAGTTAGCACTTTTGGACATAGCAGACCTCTTGCTAACATTCAACTGCCAAAATGAAAGGTGAAAATAGCATACAGTTAGTATTTGATGGCAAGCCATTACAACAAAAATAGAAACAATAAGCACGTAGTAAGGATTTGATAGCAGATTTTTACCCTATTGTTTGGCCATGCAATGGATGTGTACTGAGCATCAGCCATAGTTTGCATATCATCATATGGACGAGGAAGCAATGCATCTCTTTTCAGCACGACATTGACAACAACTTCATAGAATTCAACACCTAGAGGTTGACCTCCCACCAAGGAACTTGGATCAATTGATACAATTGTTGCTTTAGCCACAGGGGTGTCAGATCTCAAGACAGCATATAAGATAACATCTTTACCAACCTAAAGGATACAATTCAGTTCAGTATGTTGACCAATTAATACCAATAGCATTTAAATGACTTAAATAAAAGCTAGGTTTAGAAGGATGAGAAAAATTACAAGATTTTCTCCTTCAGCAATGGTGGCTTCATGGCTTCTTGTGGCTGTGTTTCTTGAGGGCACCCTTGGCGTTATAGCTTTTTTGCGGATAATAAAGTCATCACCCGATAGGATATTATCCAAGTGCCTACTGGTAGGCTCAGCATGAGGCTCCTCCAGCAAGTGCCTATTGGTAGGCTCATTAGGATGCACCTCCTGATTTGAATTATGCAGCTCTTCAAGTACTGGACTCCTTGGGCTCTACAACCAAATCAACATAATGACATAAGCTTTTGTAGGCAATAACTACAACACATATTTCCAAATAACATGAAATCAAATAGATAAATCCAGATAGGCAAGGCACTTTACCTCAGCATGTCGAGAATTAGAAGCATGATGGGAACTTGTTTCTATATTCTGCACACCTTGAGACATAACCATATGCTCCATTATGTTAAAACGGTGTTGCATGTCGTCCATGCGTTTATTCAAACATACAACTTCTTGTTTGGTCTGTCGATGAGATTCTATTTCTAGCTGAAGTCTTGTTGGCATTCTGCTACGTGTACCTGGTGTGCCCACATCCTGAGGAGTTGGTCCCTTTCCTAAAACACGAACACGGCCTCTTGGTTCCTTGGTTCCACAAACACGTGAATACAAATCGCCCTCCTGGATTGTTTTGTTCTTCAACTCCGGGTTAACTTCTGCAGCCTCTTTTAGCATTTCCTATAATGTTGGAAAACATATTAGCAAGTAGTATTTTACACATGAAATCTGTTTTAGAAAATGAAAGCATACAACTGTTTTTGCAGCCTCTGGAATAATTTCTCCATTTTTTTGTTTGTGCGTTTCAACAAAGACTTCATCCCTTCTAGGAGGATGCCCAGTTTTCACACCCTAAAACAAGAAGTTAGAGTACACAAAGCTTTGTAAGTCATACATCTAATGAACTAACATGATATACTTATGTTACCATGTCATGGCCAACACGAGCGTGGCTCTTGCTACCAGCTGTATGTAACATGCGCAACATTCCGCGATTTGCCTTGCCTCTTATGGAGCGGGCCTACACAACAGTTATGAACACAATATGTAGGCTATTTTAATGTAAAGTACAGCAAATAACACTGGATGCCTTACCACAGCTTCTGGAGATCTCCAATGGTTAATAAGCCACTTCCATTGTGCCTCGTTGACTCTTAAGTCACGTCTGTCCATAAGTTCCTCATCAGTCAGATTTGCATCAAAATGTTTCTTCTTCAAATCAGCCTTATAATCCTTCCATATCATATGTGATGTCTCCAACACAAAATGTAAACCATATTCATTGATCTCATAATGTTTCTGTTTTAATATAAAAAATATTGAATTAGTAGGATATACAAAATTAATGGAACAAGACAAATAATAGTCAATCTACCTGTACATCTTCCCATACTTTCAGCTTGTCTTTGATGTCAACATCTCTCCAATCACCACATGCAACAGGTATTTTCTTTCTCACAAATGTCCCAACAGTAGTGGCAAATTCCTCAGAATCAAGCCCCACTGGCTGACCAAATTCGTTGAGAGTAATTTTGATTTTAGCTTCACCCACCCTTGAAATTATGTTGAGCTTTTGAGTGATACCCCTTCCTTCCTTCTTTTTCTGCTGAACTTGTTCAAGTTCAAGAGTTTCTTCTACATCTACCGAATAAAACAGAAACAAGCATAAGCATGTATAACACTAGCACGATTTGAATTGCCATAAATAGCACAGCTCAGTTTCTTTAATACCTTCATTGTCATCCATGGCATCTTCTTCTAGTTGGTATTCAGGATCATCGCCAACATTTTCATCTACATTTTCCTCTAGGTTATTTCTTGACCTAGACCGCAAGTTATGATCTCCACGTGGCACCATGTTTCTACCATCAGTTACCTAACAGAAGTTTGATGTCAAATAAAAGGTACATATTGGATACTAAAAAATTAGAACCAGAAGTTCAAGACACATAACCTTAGGTATTTTCTTGGGTCGTTGTTGAACATGCGTATTGCTACCCATGGGCGGGAGGTTTAGAGATTGTAACATCTCATTGTTTGCTGCTATGACACCTTTGCGACGTATTTCATAATCAGTAAGAGTATTTTCCTTATTCTTTCCAACCGCCATTCCATTGATAACCTTTTCTTTAGACCTTCCTCTTGCCTTTTCCATTGTTTTTCCTGCGCCATGATAAAAAAAAATTACCAACCAGTAAAGAGTGCTTCAACGAACATCAGTACAGTAGAAGGAACAAGAAAAGTACTAAGATTACTTGGTGTACAAGCAGAAATGAGCAGCAACAATAATATATGTACAAAAATGCTTACGTCTTAGGTTTGTTTGCTTCAACAATTATTCCATCTATGTCTGTCCTAACAAAAACAGTTTCTTCAACAGAGATATTCATAGTTGAATTGGGATGCACATCAGGCAAAATGATGGATACTTCAGTGTCATTCCCCAAATCATCATTTTCAGTTTCACTCATATTATATAAGTCACGTGGTTTTGATTGCCTAACAACAAACCATTCAGTATCAACAGGATCTTGAACATAGTAAACCTGAATAGCTTGAGATGCTAAAATGAAAGGCTCATCTGATATATTGTCACCGGTATTGAATAAATGCTTGAAATTCACAGTAGTTATCCCAAACTGATCAGTCCTTACCCACTTGTCCTGTATGCGATTATCAACCCAATCACACTTGAAGAGCACTATATTACCTCTGTTGCTATAATTCAACTCAATAATTTCTTTTATAATACCATAATAGATCTTGTTTCCTACTACGCGGCAATCATTATTGCCTCTTTCAAAACATGTGGTCTCAGCCATTAGAGACACTCCACTACTTTGAACAGGCCTTCCCTCATCATAAGACTGTGTATGAAAGTTAAAACCATTTATGGTGTAGCTGTTATATTTATTGGCAGCCATGATGGGCTCTTTAGCTAAAATTTTTATCTCTTCTGGTTCATCATCACCCATCTCAGTGACCTGTTATTGAGATAATATTTGTCAAGATAAAGCTACAATTTAGTAAAAATCACACATTACTTGTGCCCTTTGCCTACTTACATGCAATCTAAACCACTCATGAAAGGTTTCATGGTGCACACGGTCAATTTCACGTTTGTTTTGAAGGCCAGTTGAGGAAAGATAGTCAATGTGTTTGCTGCAAGTGTTCAAAAGCCAATTCAATAATAAAAAACGAAAATTTCTCAATGTTAAAATAAAGAAAATAGCTCACTTCAAATAAGGATCGATATTGTCATAGTTGAATAAGACATATCTGTGTGCCTGCAACCAAGTTTTGTGGTCTAAAGCCACGCAACATTTACCAGCTAACCCTCGCCCAATGTTGCGAAAGAAAGGAGTGGTACTCTGAACTTCCATGGGCAGGCCTTCGTCATTCCTAACTCGCCGAGTAAAACGAGTAACACCATGTAAATAACGAGAACAGAATGTAAGACTCTCATCAAATAAATAGCTCTCCGCAATTGATCCTTCGGGATGACTTCTAGTGCGAACATACCCCTTACATCTCATCAAAAACCTATACATATATAAATAGGGAGTGAAAGTGAGTTTATTTGTGCTAAGGCATGGCTGCAGTTATTTTACTGGTTCTTTTAGAAAATTACCTCTCTCCAGGGTACATGTTGCGAAAATGTACCGGACCAGCTATTCTTGCTTGAGCAGGTAGATGGACCATCAAGTGTATCATAATAGTAAAAAATGAGGGTAGGAATATTTTCTCAAGAAGACATATGGTCTCAGCTATTTCTGCCTCTAGTTTTTGCATATCACTTACACGGATAACAGGCGAATATATTTGCTTAAAAAAATTGCTCACACGAACTAGTGCTGCACTAACATTTTCTGGTAATATCCTTCTAACAGCAAGTGGAAGCAATTGTTGAAGGATAACATGATTATCATGGCTCTTAAGTCCGATTATCTTTTTCTCATTAACCTGGACATTGCGCCGTATATCAGAGGCATAACCATCAGGGAACTTAACTCCATTTAACACTTTGCAAAACAATTTCTTCTCTTCAGAAGTCATTGAGTATGGGGCTGGAGGTAAATAAAATTTATCTTCTACTTCAATAGGATGAAGATCACTTCTTATGCCTAGAGCTTGAAGGTCTAACCGAGAATTTAAGTTGTCTTTTGACTTCTTGTCAGTACCCAAGAGTGTATTGATTATGTTATCACATACATTTTTCTCAATGTGCATTACATCAAGATTATGACGCAAAAGCATGTCCTTCCAATATGGTAGTTTGAACCAAATAGACCTTCTTTTCCAAATATTAATTGGCTCCCCCTCCTTACGCTTTCTCTTTTTCGTTACCTTCTTTCCAGATGGATCCTTCCCAAAAGATGTTTGCATCCCTTTTGTCTGCTTCAAAATTTCCTTTCCAGAAAGTGGAACAGGTGCTGACTCAAGCTCAACAACACCATCAAATGAATCAGCATCAAATCTAAATGGGTGGTTTGCATGTAGAAACCTACGGTGTCCCATGTAACAAGTCTTGCTGCCATTTTTCAATCGAAGAGAGCGTGTAAATTGATGGCACTCAATGCATGCTCCCTCACCTGAGGTAGTACAACCAGCCACATACCCAAGACCAGGATAATCTGAAATGGTGCATAATATAGCAGCATGCAACTGGAAATACTCACCCTTGGAGGCATCAAAAGTTCTAACACCATGGACAAACATATCGTACATATCATCGACTAGTGGCTCCATAAAGACATCCATATCACTACCAGGAGCATATCGACCAGGAATTAACAAAGAAATTATGAAGTTTGGTTGCTTCATACAGATCCATGGTGGAAAGTTGTATGGAATTATAATAACAGGCCAAATGCTATAAGAAATATTCATGGATCTGAATGGATTAAACCCATCGGTAGCTAATGCACATCTAATATTGCGAGGATCAGAGGCAAATTCTGGGTGCTTATGGTCAAAATCCTTCCAAAGAGGAGAATCTGCTGGATGTCTAAGCAAACCATCTTGTGTCCGCTCTTCATCATGCCATCTTGTTAGAGCTGCTGTTCTAGAGCACGCAAACAACCTCTGAAACCTTCTCTTTATTGGAAAATAGCGAAGAACTTTATTAGGAACCTTGTGTATGCGTTTGCCATTTAGACTCTTGTTTTCTGACTTCCATCTTGAGGTTTCACATTTTGGACAAGAGTTGGCATTAGCATGATCCTTCCAATAAAGGATGCAATCATTTTTACATGCATGAATACTAACATATCCAAGCCCTAAGCATTTCACTGTTTTCTTAGCTTCATTGTAGTTCTTTGGTACTGCTGACCCTTTAGGGAAAGCTTCAATAAGTAGATTTAGTAATAGGTCAAAACTCTTATCAGACCATCCCCCAAGCAATTTGATGTGTAGTAGTTTAACTATGAAATGCAGCTTTGAGAATTTATCACACCCTGGGTACAGTTCTTGCCCATAATCATCTGACAGCATTTTAAGAGCATTCAGATCTTCATTTGTTACATCTGAATTACCCTCATCCTCAAATTCCCCCCTATCATCTAAGCCACATGCCAAGTCTCGAAGCAAATCAGAGATGTCATCATGTTCACTTGACTCCACATCTCCAACCTCATCATACTCAGCAGAATTCACAAAGGAGCTACCTTCTCCATGAAACATCAATGGTTTGTACCCTCGTAGAAAGCCCTCACATATCAAATGCTCATGAACTTCGCTTTCATCTCTCCAGAATGAACCAGCACATTTTTTACAGGGGCATTGTATTTTGTTGCCTACTGCTGAACTAAATGCATGTTGTAGGAATATGTCCAGCCCTTCTGAATATTCTCTAGAGTGCCTACGTGCAATACATCCATGAGTGGCCAGGTTAGATAAAAAAAGGGTATGGACCATAGAGACCTAAATTAGTTGAAAGTGTTTGTTGTACCTAGGCTTATCCATCCACTGTTTATCCATGGTGCACCTCTGTTAATTTTCACAGATCAGCTATACAGATCCATAATGCATGTTGTAAGTGTTTAAACAATTGCAAATATACAACATTCACATTCAGGCAATTCAGTAAACATAGTTCCCAATTAAAATTATGGCAATCTTGCCAAAATAACCACTACTGCTGCAATCAATTATTTTCATCACACAAAATATGAAGCCTATTCAAACAACTATAATTTTCTTCCCAAGCATTTAGTACCAAGCATGCAGATAATATTCAATAGTAGAACATAATATATATAGAAAGCATATCATTACTAACCTGGTGTTTGCTTGTTGCCAGCTATATGGCTGTTTTCCTCAAGTAAAGTTCAAACTTCTACCATGGAGATCCCCTTGGTCCTCTGATGCTTTCCTTGTTGATGACCTACAGTATTTCATTGCAAACAGCCTCAAAATTTAATATTCAGAGAGTGCTATATTCACTGCCACTTGTACACCCTGGAAAATTCTAAATATCAATATCAAAATGATCCAAATACCTTGGTTAATAAATTCAGCCCATGTACTTCCGCGACACCAACTGGTTCGTTCGAACAGCACTCAAGCCCAAGGGATAGCTGCATCCAGAACAAAGAGCGAAATTTCTCATCTGTAAAACGTAAATATATATATATATATATATATATATATATATATCACCAGTAGCAAAAGGGAAATCAATTGTTATTTACACAAAAATATCACCTAATATATCTCAATGGACAGAAACCCACAAACATACACACAGATTCACAATACGGCTATAAAAATCCCCTTTTTGCAAGACACACGCAATGGAGGAGCTGTCGACCAAGAGGTGAGCAGCTGTCCACCTATCCACCCTACTGGTTCCTTGGCAAAGTGGAAATCAGTGATGGCAGCAGCTCATAGACTGCGGCAACATATTAGTGGCTGTGGTGGATACGGCCTAAAATTCAAAAATACAGTTGTTTCTAAATCTACATGCCATCAAACCACTGTAATTTGTAATTTAGGAACAGAACATTAGCACCACCCGGAATTGAACCAAGCAATACCAGATTTATCCCATATTATCACCAACCTCAGCAATTACTCCCAATCATGACACATCAAACCACCATACAAATGTAACAGAAATCCAAGAACGTACACGCAAGAACAGAAAACGCAAGAAAGCAAATTGCATCAATGAGGCATGGGTAAAGAATCGATACCAAGAAGAGTGACAGCGGAGTGGACACGCGAGCGTGGGAGGGTGCGTGGGCGCTGGTTTCTGGAGCTACGAGCCCTAGGAGTCACGGAGTGGTGGCGGAATTGACAGGGCCGAAGGGGACATATATTCCTCCTGACCCAGAGAGCTGCAGGGTCGATGCGTTGGGTGGAGCGATGCGGCGGCGTGATGGGGACTGGCGGAGGTGCTACGGGAGGCAGGGAGCGCGGCGCGATGGGAGGGGAGCGGCGGTGAGATGGGGAGGGCTGGCGGCGCGACGGGAGGAGGGGACTGGCGGCGCGACGGGAGGAGGGGAGCAGCGGCGGCGCGATTGGAGGCTTGCGTGGGGGAGGCTGGGATGGGTAGATCGATAGTTGTGTGATTTTTACGGTTTATTTGGCTCTCTGACTCGGCCAGCCCAGCCCGCGCGGCAAATTTTAGCCCAACCCGCGCGCGGCAAATTTTCGCTCGCGCGCAAGCAAACTCATTGACCCAATTTTTTGGCGGGGCCCCGAGAAATGCCCACAGATGATTTGACGGTAGTTATAGAACTACCAACAGACCATCTGTTCCCATAAATTAGTATCATTACCGACAGACAGTCTGTCTTTTTAAAATGAACTACCGACGGACCATCTGACACTAACCTTCTCGCCACAGATGGTCTGAAGCTAATATCAATTCTTTTCCGACAGCTATCTGACGCTAATTTTGGGACATGGTGTAGTGAATACTCCCTCCATCCAAAAGTACAAGGAATTTTAGATTGTTTAACAGAGTTTAATGTTAACGTGAAATTATTTAGATGCCACGAAAATCCCAAACCACCTTGCCTAAATTGATATCGATCACAGGTGATAGATAAGAGTGCTTTTCTTTGTGACATATACTTCACCTTTTGACCTTCCTATACCTGTTGTTTAGAGACACTGCAGTTTATTTTGGGCAACTGCATCGATCTTTTCTACTTCTTCAGTTTTATAATGTAAGACTTTCTAGCATTATTCATATTTATATAGCTATTAATAAATCTAGACACATATATATATTTAGATTCATTAACATCTATATAAATATGAGCAATATTAGAATGACTTACATTATGAAACGGAGGAATTACAAAACATGGCTTCATTCTCTACCGGCTCGAGCAAATTAATCTTTTTCAGCGGACTAATTAATTAATTACCAGCGAGCGGCACCGAATCCTTGCATCATCAGCCTTTGTAGCACACCTAATTAGCGAAGAAGGGCTCTTCAGTGTTTGAAATTTCGGTTCGAAATTTCACAAATTTCGGAAATTTCGCCCCCTGTTATCTGGCTCACAGGATCACAGTGGAAATTGCAAATACTCAACGCGAAAACACAGTGGAAGCGGAGGATTTGGTGCTGCGAAAACTTGCTGCAGCTTTTCTGAACTTGCGACTGAAAATATATAAACAGACGCGGCCGGGCTTCTCGCCACGAACCTCAACAAGTGCGCCACGATCAGTTCGCGACGTGTGCCATCCCACATGCCCTTCTCGCTACATACGACTCCACGACGCGCACAAACACGCAACCACGCAGGGAGGTGCCAGCTCAGATCCAAGAAAATAGCTAACGGAAAACAAACTGAAAACTAAAAAACAAAACTAGCTAGATGCGCTACAGTGTACTGAAAAAAGCTTCAGGATTATCCAGTTGATGCCAACATTGCTCCTCCTAATCCTGTTGCTTTGGTTTTACCTCGACGATTCCACTCGAGTCATGCAGTTCCTGAAACACAGCACGACCCAGCGGCTTCATGAGAACGTTCGTGTTGGCGATATGGCATGAGGCCCTTCGACCAAGCCTGCCAAAAGCATACGACCGATGAGGATTCAAGCCCAAGACGTCAGGGTTAGTCAAGGTGAACCCTCCCCATGGAGAAGACTATGGAGCAAGGACGGCGAGAAGCAGGGAGTCGTAGCCAAGCTAGAGGCCTCCTGGGTGAAGGGCGCAAGGCGTAGAGCATATGCCGAAGAGGGACGACTTCGCCATAGCAGGTTCGGCCTCGGGAGGGCCGAAGAAGCTGTCCTAGCCCATCAAGCCTATGAGTCAATTGGGTCGACAATAACCCGTCGGCCCGCTAAGGGCCCATGGACCGCAATTACGCTATATACCCATGTAAATGTCTCTCTCATAAGGGTAACCATGTAAATTCCCCTACATAACCAAAACCCTAGTAGAAAGACCTGTAATGGGGGCTATAAATAGCCCCATAGGGCCATGTAATAGGGGGATCCTAAGTAAAATTCTAAAATTAATACACTTTACTTCTTTTCCAACCACTGTAGAGTGACCACGTCTTTCGATGTATGCGGTTGTTGTTTCGACAACAGCTGGCGTCGACCGTGGGGACCTCCGAGCGAAACTACTGAGAGCGAATGCCACCAAAGAGGGTCGTGAAGGAGAAGGTTGCAAAGCAAAAGGAGAGCGCAGCAGTAGAGGAGATGGCCACTGAAGAGGGAGCAGAGCCTTCGGCGCCCATCGCCGAAGTTGGTGGGGGCACCATCAGCTTCGGCGCCCGCGCCGCTTCTGCCACCTTCGGCTATTGCTGCTCCATTGGGGCAGGTGCTGAACATGGTCGACGCGGCGAATGCAGCCGCAGCGGCAAGGGCGCTCCAGACCAGGGCGGAGATCCTTTCGACAGGCCATCTGCTGGTACCCCAGGCCGCTTCGTCACAGCCGGCAACGACTTCGACCGCGCTCACCGCTGCACAAGTCAACCCCAACCTCGAAGCACAAGCCGAAGCCGATATGGAGGCCATGCGTCAGAACATGACTCGACTCAAAGACATGCTTCGCCAGATGCAAGAGCAGCAACAGGCGTACGAGGCAGCACGGCAGGCCAAGGTCGCTTTGCCCCCAATCCTCCAGTATTCGGCAGGCTACATTCCATCCCAAGTCTACCCGCAAGCATCGACCCAGGCCCTTCCGCCGCAAGCCATGCAAGCGCTAGTGTACTTCGCCGGGCAGCCTTCGGCCGCAACAGTACACCCGGCTCCTCATGTACAGCTGCAGGTTAGGCCGGTTCCTGCCCAAGTACACCCCCCACCACCTGGCCGAATGTCGCAAGCAATGGCGGAAGGGGCTTCGGCTTTGCAGGCGCAGTTTCAAGCTTTCCTTCAGCAACTCAGCCAACCCCACAACGTTCCAAACACAGCCCCTTTGGCTCAACCGGAGGGGAATACAAATCAAGGTGCACCCAGTTGGCTGCCGTCGAATCAGTCGGGTCCAGGGGCTTCGCCTTGGAGTCAAGGACCGCTGTTCGACTTCAGCAATGCTGTTCAATCACCAATCACTCAACCACAGGCACTGACACCAGGCTTCGGAGCAAATCAAGCGCCGAACCAGATCGCCAGAGCTTAGTCTCAGCCCCCATTCTACCCATCCATGGCGGCGTTCCAGGCGAAAACATTCAGAGCTAGGCAGCCGAGCGCTATGACCCAACCTCACGCGCAAGTCATGACTTCGCCCTTCGCCGCGCCATATCCACAGCAGGGAGCCGCGATCAAAGGGGCTACCGCTGAGTGGGGGTATAAAGAACCGTCCAATACCACCCCAGTTCAAGTTCCCACCCGTTCCGCGATACTCGGGCGAAACAGACCCAAAAGAGTTTCTATCTATCTATGAGTCCATGATCGAAGCCGCTCATGGCGACCAAAACACCAAGGTAAAGGTAATCCATCTCGCTCTAGATGGCATCGCCCGTTCTTGGTACTTTAATTTACCGGCCAATAGCACTTACTCATAGGAGCAATTGCGCGATGTCTTTGTTCTTAACTTTCGAGGTACCTACGAGGAGCCGAAGACGTAGCAACATCTGCTTGGCATTCGCCAGAGGCCGGGCGAATCAATACGAGAATAGATGCGTCGTTTCTCGCAAGCCCGATGCCAAGTTCAAGATATAACCGAAGCGTCTGTCATCAACGCCGCTTCAGCCGGTCTACTCGAGGGCGAACTCACAAGAAAAATCGCTAACAAGGAGCCACAGATGCTTGAGCACCTACTTCGCGTCATTGACGGATACGCCAGGGGCGAAGAGGATTCCAAGCGACGGCAAGCAATACAAGCTGAGTATGATAAGACTTCCGTCGCCGCTGCCCAAGCCCAAGTACATGTTCAAGTTGCCGAACCACCTTCTCTCGCTGTTCGCCAGCCCCAGCCGGCGATCCAAGGACAATCGCCAAGACAAGGTCAAGCCCCTATGACCTAGAGGAAGTTCAGAACCGACCGTGCGGGCAAGGCTGTGATGGCTGTCGAAAAAGTGCAAGCCCTCCGCAAGGAGTTCGACGCCCAGCAAGCAAGCAACCATCAGCAGCCTGTCAGCAAGAAGGTCCAAAAAGACCTCTACTGCGCCTTCCACGGACGCTCTTCGCACACCACGGAGCAATGCTGAAACATTCGGCAACGTGGCAACGTGCAAGATCCAAGGCCGTAGCAGGGAGCAGCTGTCGAAGCACCTTGTGAAGCAGCTCAAGAACAAGCACCCCCGGCCGAACAGCGCCAAGATGCGCAGCGCAGAGTAATCCAAGTGATTACAAGAGCTGACCCGCCGATCTAGCTATCGAAGCGATAGAAGAAGATGCAGCTACGAACGATCCACAATATCACTTCGGCAGGAGAAGGGGCCCCGCAGTATTTGAACCAGCAAATCTCTTTTGGGCCAAGCAACGCAGAAGGAGTAATGTTCCCGCATCAAGATCCTTTGGTGATCTCGGCCGAGATAGCTAGTTTCGAGGTCTGGCGAATCCTGGTCGACGGGGGGAGTTCGGCCGATGTCATCTTCGCCGAAGCATATGCCAAGATGGGGTTGTCTACCCTAGCCCGTACCCCAGCGCCAGCCTCGCTCCGCGGTTTCGGCGGAGAAGCAGTTCAAGTTCTTGGCCAGGCACAGTTGTTGGTAGCTTTCGGCGCAAGGGAAAACAGACGCGAAGAGCATGTATTGTTCGACGTTGTCAACATCCCTTACAACTACAACGCCATCTTCGGCCGTGCAACCCTGAACAAGTTCGAAGCTATTTCCCACCACAATTATCTCAAGCTCAAGATGCCTGGCCCGGCAGGAGTGATCGTGGTCAAGGGGCTTCAGCCTTCGGTTGCTTCGAAAGGTGATCTTGCCGTAATCAAC
The DNA here is from genome assembly GCA_000338895.3 of Oryza meridionalis. Taxonomy (NCBI): domain Eukaryota; kingdom Viridiplantae; phylum Streptophyta; class Magnoliopsida; order Poales; family Poaceae; genus Oryza; species Oryza meridionalis. The sequence continues at coordinate 15,542,347 of CM002535.2, read as the reverse complement.
AGAACAGTACATAATGTTGAGGCCGAACCACATGACTGGGCGAAGCACGCGCCAAAACCTACTCCTCATGGCAAGATAATCATGATGCAGATTGATGACACTGACCCCACAAAGCTCGTATCGCTGGGGGCGACATGGGCGAAGAAGTGGCGGCAAGCATCCTAGAAATACTCAGGAAAAACAGTGATATCTTCGCCTGGGGCCCCGATCAGGTGGGAGCTGTTTCGACAGATCTCATCATGCGTCACGTGGCAGTTAAGCCGGATGCCAAGCCAAGGAAACCGAAGCTGCGCAAGATGTCCGCTGATCGCCAAGAAGCACCAAAGGCCGAAGTCCAAAAATTGCTCAAGGCTGGGGTCATCCAAGAGATCGACCATCCTGAGTGGTTGGCGAATCCAGTATTGGTCCGGAAGTCAAATGGCAAATGGCGCATGTGTGTCAATTTCACAGAACTAAACAAAGCATGTCCGAAGGACGATTTCCCCTTGCAACGGATCGACCAGCTCATGGATTCAACACCTGGTTGCGAACTCATGAGCTTCCTGGATGCATATGCCGGCTATCACCAGATCCACATGAACCCAGCCGACATCCCCAAGACAGCCTTCATCACACCATTCGGCACCTTTTGTCACCTCAGGGTGCCTTTCGGCCTGAGGAATGCCGGAGCAACCTTCGCCAGGCTGGTGTATAAGGTCCTTTACAAGCAGTTGGGGCGAAACATGGAGGCTTATGTCGACAATATCGTCGTAAAAAGCTGCAAGGCTTTCGACCACGCCTCCGACCTGTAGGAGACCTTCGACAACTTGCGCACAGCGAGTATGAAACTGAATCCTGAGAAGTGCGTTTTCGGTGTTCGCGCAGGCAAGTTGTTGGGCTTCCTTGTTTCTGAAAGAGGCATCGAGGCGAACCCCGAGAAAATCGATGCCATTCAGCAAATGAAGCCTCCGTCGAGTGTACGTGAAGTACAAAAGCTCACATGGCCGAATTGCGGCACTCAGTTGATTCCTCTCAAAGGCAGCCGAAAGAGGTTTGCCCTTCTTCAAGACCCTCCGGGGCACGGGAAAATTCAATTGGACACCTGAATGCCAAGCAGCATTCGACGAGCTAAAGCAATACCTACAAAGCCCGCTAGCTTTGATCAGCCCAGCACCGGGAAGCGAACTGCTACTATACCTAGCAGCTTCACCAGTGGCGGTCAGTGCTGCCCTCGTTGAAGAAATGGGCACAGGCCAGAAACCAGTCTATTTCGTCTCTAAAGAATTGCAAGGAGCGAAGACAAGATACATTGAATGGAAAAGCTCGCTTACGCCCTGGTGATGGCTCCGCGCAAGCTTAAGCATTACTTCCAGGCCCACAAAGTCATAGTGCCATCGTAGTACCCTTTGGGCGAAATACTCCGGGGCAAAGAAGTTACTGGCCGGCTTAGCAAGTGGGCAGCAGAGCTATCCCCTTTTGACTTGCATTTTGTTGCCCGCACTGCTGTCAAGTCCCAAGTGCTAGCTAACTTTGTGGCCGAATGGACACCGGTACTCGCCCCCGAACCTGAACCCGTCGAACAGCCTTGGGTGATGCATTCCGACGGTTCGTGGTCGCATAAGGGGGCGGGCATTGCGGCAGTACTCACTTCGCCAAGAGGTGTGCCAATTCAGTATGCCGCAAGGCTGCAATTCGACACAACCAACAACGCAGCAGAATACGAAGCCATTCTTCTGGGCCTAAGAATGGCGAAAGCATTGGGAATTCGGCTCATGCTAATCCGAACCGACTCTAAGCTGGTGGCGGGCCATGTTGACAAATCCTTTGAGGTAAAAGAAGAAGGAATGAAAAGGTATTTGGAGGCTGTTCGGTCTATGGAAAAATGCTTCACCGGCATAACGGTCGAACATTTACCTAGAGGCCAGAACGAGGAAGCAGACGCTTTGGCGAAATCTGCTGCTTGTGGTGGCCCACAATCGCCTGGCATCTTTTTTGAGGTCCTATATGCACCATGTGTGCCCATGGACAGCTTGGAGGTTATGGCAGTCGACCAGGTGAAATTGGGTGAAGACCCATACGACTGGCGAACCCCGTTTGTGATATACCTTGAAACTGGCTGGCTTCCGGAAGACGAAGCAGAAGCAAAACGCTTGCAACTCAAAGCCACAAAGTACAAGATGGTCTCGGGCCAGCTCTATCACTCCGGGGTACTGCAACCCTTGCTTCGCTGCATCTCTTTTGCCGAAGGCGAAGGAATGGCGAAGGAGATGCACCAGGGGCTATGTGGCGCGCACCAAGCCGCAAGAACAGTTGCCTCCAAAGTGTTTAGACAAGGAGTTTACTGGCCCACTGTGTTGAAAGTCTGTGTTGAGCAAGTCAAGAAGTACGATAGTTGCCAGCATCATGGCCGAAGCCAAACCGCACCCCAGTATGAGTTGCAACCCATCGCACCAATCTGGCCCTTCGCCAGATGGGGACTGGACATCATTGGGCCGTTCCCGGTGGCGCGAAACAGGTACAAGTTCGCAATTGTGGCCATCGAATACTTCTCTCGATGGAACGAAGCCGAACCCCTCAGAGCGATCACTTTGGCAGCAGTACAGAAGTTTGTTTGGAAAAACATTGTTTGCCGCTTCGGAGTGCCGAAAGAGTTCATCACTGACAACGGCAAGCAGTTCGACTCTGACAGGTTCAGAGAAATGTGTGAAGGGCTTAACCTGGAAATCAGGTTCGCGTCGGTCGCGCACCCGCAGTCAAATGGGGCGGCCGAACGTACAAATGGTAAGATCCTAGAAGCACTAAAGAAAAGGCTTGAGGGGGCAGCGAAGGGCAAATGGCCAGAGGAAATGCTATTTGTTCTCTAGGCCCTTCGAACGACCCCCACAAGACTAACCAAGTTCAGCCCGTTTATGCTTCTTTATGGTGATGAGGCAATGACCCCAACAGAGCTAGGGGCTAACTCACCAAGGGTGATGTTCTCTGGGGCCGAAGAGGGGTGCGAGGTGTCGCTCGAACTCTTGGAGGGGGTAATAGTCGAAGCACTCAAGCACATGCGCAAGTATGCCACAGGCACTTCGACAACTTCCAACAAAAAAGTTCGACCGACGGAGCTATTGCCCGGTCAGCTTGTCCTGAGAAAGAAAGCGAACCCAATAGCCATTGGCAAGCTTAAATCGAAGTGGGAAGGACCGTACCTCATCAAGCACAAGTCCAGAACGAGGTCCTTCTGACTGGCGACACTAGAAGGCGAAGAGTTCGACCTTTCCTGGAACAGTGCCTCTCTCAAGCGTTTTTATGTCTAGAACGGGTGGCACCCAAATCGCCAACCTGTAAAAATGTACATATTGATATGTAAGACTTTCGGCACTATGTAAGCCCTTCAGCACAAAAATGCAAAAAAAAAAAGAAAAAAAAGTGGAAAATGAGAAAAAAAACTGGATGTTGGGCTATTATCCACCACGGAGGCCCGAACCAGTATAAAATCTCTGTGTCCTCCGCCTTCTTTTTATTTGTTTGTGTGATTGATAATTTGTGGAAAAACCCCAAGGCAAACGCCTGATCAGCGGAAAAGGCCAGGGGGGCGAAACAAATCGGTCGAAACATCGCTCGCCGAACGTTGAAACCGCAACAGCTTGTTTCGGAGAACAACTAGCTGAACACCGTTACACTCGATCAGAAGGAGAGCACAAGTGCTTCCTACAGTGTAGAACAAAACTGATTGAAAACAGAAGCCGAAAGTTGAAAAGTCAAAACCTATTTCGCTAATATACGCAAAGGGGCCAACACGTTTCGACCCAACGAAAGCACGCGAAGTAACAATGCAGAAATAGCGAAAAGGAAATAAAATGCACCTTTATTGATTTTAAGTAAAAATGTATCAAATTATACAAACCTGACAAACATAGTAAATTACAGATAAATTTACCATGGTAAATGTATCAAAGTATACAAACCTGACAAACATGGTAACATGGTAACCTGACAAACCTGAAAAAAAAGAGCAATAGCGCTACAGCCCAGCTTACAGATAAATTACATCTTCGCCCCCGCGATCAATATCTTCCTCTAAGGAAAGATCAGGCGAACTAGGTTCGTCATCACTACTAATGTCATATACAACCCTAAGAGGAGAAGGAGGCGAAATACATACTAGACTGTAACGACGCTGGAAGATTAACTCATGCCGACAAGTCTTCTGACGGTTTCGCCAAAAGCGAATCATATCCTTCAGTCGTCTTGTATGAACAAGGTCGTAGTCTTCTAAGGTTCGTCCGGGGTGCGCCCGCATCCAGCCGGCGACCTTGAACACCTTGTAGCAGCGGCTGTTTATCACCATTTTGCGATAAACAGGCCGAAATGGGCATCGCACCTTTGGCAAACCTTTCAACGCCACGAACTTCTCATTGCTGTTTCGCCAATTTTTAGCGGGAGGTCGTACGCAAACCTTTCGGCCGAACGCCTGCAGGCAAAGTGCCAAGAAAAAAAGGAGAAGTACAAAAAAAAGAGGAGGCAAATATTGATGAAGATCAGTCCCGATTTCGAACAGAACAGTTAAATAAGCGAAAGGGTTATACTTTGCCAAAGGGTTATACTTTGCCAGTAGAATACAAACTATATTAAATACAAGGCTTAAAGCCGAACAGACAAAAAGTCTATATACAAAAACTTAGGCTACAAGAAGGTCCGAAAGGATCAAGGAAAAAATAAAAATAATAAAAATACACGAGAGCAAAGGGCCTCACACCTCAGGGTGGTCTTGGCCTCCGTCATCTTCGCCCTCGTGCTCAGGTGACCGTTCTGATGGCCCGGGACCCTTTTCGGAGTTGGCGGCAGCGGCCCTTCGTTCCTCGCGATCCTCTCAAGATTCTCGCAGAGTCGAATCTTTGCATAATCCCAGCCGCCATCCTCCCAAAACCCCTTCCGAACGGCCCTTAACGCAGCCCCGGAGCACTGCGTGTTGCTAGGCCATTCTTCCTTCACGAAATCGGGAAAATTCCCGATGTGGACGCAGTCGTGCGCGTGCAAGAGGATGAGAACGAATCCCGCCGAAACATGAGTGCAACAGTCCCCATAGGCGCCTGCCACTTCGACAACCGAGCCGGCCGCCTCCTGCGTCCATTCGGAGAAATCGAGTGCAGTCCCGCCTTCGCCCGGAACACCTTCTGCTCGCGCCCCAAGGTCGTTAAGGGCCAGCCGGAGAGTGTAACAGGCCTCCTTGGCAGACTCTATTGCTGGCACCAGGGTCGCGGCAGTAGCTTTGGCCGATGCAAGACGGGCTTCGAGGGATTTAATCTTCTCCTCGGCCGAAGCAAGTTGTCCGTCTCGTTCGGCGTCCCGCTTGCGTACTGCCTCAAGGTCAGAGCGGAGAGACCTGTTTTTAGCATTCGCCTTCTTCAAAGTTTTCGCCACCACACGCCTTTCGTCTTCTTTGTGGCGAAGATCTTCTTCGGACTTGCGAAGGCGAAGGCGGTACACATCTAGTCGCTATAACGCGGACTTCTTGGCACTTAGGTGCACGGCAAGGCCCTGATAAAAAGAGAGCTAGCGAAAGAGCAAAAGTCAACACGCAAAAATAAGTCATACCCGCACAAATAGGCTCTCCACAGCCGCGCAGCTTTCGCCGAACTCGTTCAGTTCGGTGAAGAGCCCAAGGCCTTCGGTCGGCGTTATGACCTGGCACACCCCGTCCACGAACGGAGTGATCTCCGGCCGTGTGGCGAAGTCGGCGGGGACAAAATGTGGGGCGGTAAGCGTCACGTCCGAAACGCTCGCTTCAACCGCCGGGGCCTTCCCCTCTCGTTGGCGAATAGGTGAAGGGATTACTTCAACCCGTTCATCTTCAGCAACGTTCGCCCCAGCGGCCGGGGCTGAGGAACTCCCGCCCGTTGCCGCTTCGGCATCGCTAGCGGGTGGCGGAGACATGCGCTTACCACGGGAAGTTACGCGCCGCAACACCGGTGAAGTAGGGGTCCCGTTGGACGCCTCGCTGTCCGAAAAGCCATGGCCGACCTGCACAACCTTCCCTTTCTTCTTTTTCCTTCTAACAGCCATCACCGGTTTCGCGGCTATGCTGGAAATCACCAAGAGGGTGTTCGCCACGACGATATCTTGTGGTCTCGTAGGCGAAACATGAGAGCCTGCCCCAAATTTCGCAGGGGTAGGGCTGGGGGTACAGCCGTGAGAGCCATCCTCCTCAGAACCAGCCTCTGCATCCTCCTCCTCTTCCTCCTCCCCATCACTTTCGACGACGGCCTTCGCGCCACGGTGAGTTCGGACTTGGCCGCCTTTCGCGATTGCACGCTTGCACTTTTTCGAAGTACCAGCCTCGTCATCGCCGGCCCGAGAGGGGTTCGATCGGCTAGGCAATTCGCCGGTATGAACACGATTCACTCGGCCGTTGGCTTGGCGCTGGAGCAAGCGGGCAAACTCGGCTCTGGTTAGAGCCCCGATCATCTTCGACGCCTCAATTTCGGTTCCAAAGTCCGCACTGCAAAAAGAGAGGAACACAACCATTTAAGCCTAAAAAGCGTTTTCATGAAGGAAGTATGCGGCCTAAGTCAAAAACAATAAACCTTACTTTCGGCCCCGTCGGGGAGAACTAGGCGGGGATGCCCAAGAACTTCTTTGCCCTCGTTCACGGAAACGTCCCACACACGGGCGAGTGGGGAAATCCAAAGGAGATAAAACTCCTCGAAAAGATCCCGGGTGCTCAGCCGCCGGGCAACCTTGCGAAGGAGAATGATGTCACGCCCAGAAATTCACTAGTAATTTCCGAACTAATTTGTGCATAAAATCCTCGTCCAGGAATCAGCCGAGGTACAAAAACTGACAATTTAATATATAGATTCATCATAAAAATAACGTTACATACTTACAAAAGAAAAGAAAACAGCAGCGGAATTAACGATCTAGCGAAGCTCCGGCTCCACTCCCACAGGCAGCTCAACTGGGGTATAAGCCAAACGTCTTCTCCTTCGCAACTTGTCTTCAACTGAGGTTTGATTGATTATTGCAAGGTGAGCATATGACATACTCAGCAAGCCATGCAGCAAATATGAAAGTGCACAAGGATACCAAAGAATGGCATAATATAGGCTCATTTGCAAAAGCAGCATTTAGCAAACAGTTGAGAATTGTGGAACAGTAGAATAATTAATCATCAATTTTAATCAACACTGAACAGCACACTCATGCTGCTCAGGCCCAACCATCCTGAACAACCATACCCGGCTGTACAGATCTATCTCCAAACCAGGAGCTAAACAAATTATTACCATTTATAGCATCAATAATTATTGTGAGAGGTGTGAGACTAATCACGAAAAACATTGCTCAACCCGCCCATAACCGCGGGCACGGCTATTCGAATAGTTTTACTCTGGCCAGAGGTGTACCACTGTACCCACAAGACACAGCCCTACAACATGTTACCATGCGCCTCAATACCACCACGGTACCTCGGAAAGGAGCTGTGACAGTACCCCTCGCACCACACAATCCACTACAGTGCACCATTCCCGGATCATAGTCACCCCCTTATAAACAAGGCATGGACTCCCCAGCGACCCCCGTGGGCTTATCTCCGCCACTTCTCAGTCCGGTGCTCTGCAATGAACCATGCTATACGAAAGGTAAAGCCGTTGCCCATGCTGGCTTGTGGTTGGCACGGTTAATGTCTCACAACAGTAGTTCGCGAACCGGTCCTTAATTGTCATGAGCACGACCATCAAAACCATGTACTCACAACCCACCATTATCAAGTTTTAATTGGTAAATTAATTACTAAACCAATCATGATTAACCATCATGAACTATCATTAAGCCATCATTAAATAATAGTGAATCATAAGTTATCCCAATAATGTGCTAAAGTTTCTAAGCATGGCTAAGCAATTATATCTAATATCTAGCTGAACCAATATATAAATCCAACTAGTCAAATTTTAACCCACGGTAATCGAGAAATAGGGTAATCAAAGCAAAGTGGTCATAACAAAGGAATAGGTTCACACCACCCGGTGACATTCGAAAATAAATGCACAGTTGAAATAAATAGAGAATTTAAATATAGGATCAACATGCTCAAAGGAATTGTGTTTGGGATCTGTGTGACTTGCCTTGCAATAACGGGTCTTCAATTAATTTTCTTGAACACTTCTGATGCACTCGCGAATCTTCGAAACGACGGAAACGACAAGCTAACACGCAAAACGAGGAAAACACTAAGAAACTCCAAATAAACAATACATATAAAGTAAACAAACATGTAGATCATAATTTTAGATGAATTATGAGACTTGAACGGCCTCATTCCGACTTCATATGAATTAAATATGAATTTTACAAGATTTATTGTAATTAAAGCCCATTAAAAAAGAATTAAACAAATTTAATTCAATTTATGGATAATTTTAATATGTAGATCTTTATTTTATACAACTTTAGAGACTTGAACCAACTAAATCCGAGCTAAGATGAATTAGTTATGAATTTTTAAAGATTTAATCGGATTAAATCATTTATATAAATTTTAATTGAATTATGACGCAATAAAGAATTATTTTTGAAAAGAAAAAGGGGCTTTATTGCGTCAGCAGACTCGGGTCTACGGTGGAACGGGTCCACGGCGACGGTCTAGGGGATTGGACGGCCGAGATCGATCGGACCGAACGGACGGCCGAGATTAAACGACTCACGGCCGGCTCACGAGCGACGGCTCTGATGACGTCAGCGATGACGTCACCCCCCGACGGCGACGACGGCGGCTCGGACTCGCATGCCCGCCAGCGAACTACGACGCGGCGGCGCGAACGGAAGGCAGCAACGGACAACGGAGTGCACGGCGAACTCACCGACGACCAAAGCGACGGCGGAGAACGACCGGACGGCGACGGCGACGAGGATGAAGCGGCGGAGTGGTTCGGGTTGTCGACGGCGACGGTGTTCCGGCGAAGAACAGCGGCGGCGAAGGGTCGGACGAGGACAGCGACGCGACGGCGACCACGATGGTGAGCTCCCCGAGCGACGGCGATGACGGAGCGACGGCGGCGCACGGCTGGAGCGGCGGCGGCGACGGCGGCGCACGGATGCACGGCGCTAAGGCGGCTCGGGCGACGAGAGGCGAAGGCGAGGGCGGCGGAGGGTAGAGGGGAGCGCGGGGAACCTTTTATAGGGGTCGGAAGGCGGCGGCGAAGCCCACGGTGGCCCGGCGACGGCGATGGAAGGTTAGGGTTCGGCCGGCTCCGAATCGGGCTCAAATCCCCGCATTTCCAAAGCGAGATAGCCGATGCTTCCAAAGAGAAAAAGGTAGAGGAGATCACGGGATGCATTTCCCCTCAAACAATTTCGTCGGATCGGGAAAGGGGCGGCCGAATTGGAAAGGGCGGCGGCGGCGGCGCTCGGCTAGGGTTCCGGCCCGAGGAAGACAACGGGCCTGACAGGTGGGCCCCACCTGTCAGCGGCAGGAGAGAGAGAGGAGAGCGGCTCGCGCGCGCGCGGCTCGCTGGACTGGGCCGAGGAGAGAGAGAAGAGAGGTTTTGGGCCGACTTTCGGCCCAAAGCCAAAAGAAGATTTTTAAAACCTTTTTCAATTTAAATAATACATGAAATGCAATTCCATTTATTAAAAATACTTCCTTAGCTCAAATAAATCGCAGAAAAATCTAGGAATTATAGAATTAAGCAAAGTATTTAATAAAATTTTATCTGGCCCAATTTTATGTTGGAATTTATTATTTACAATTAAATCTTTTCTTCTAGGCTTTTAAAATCATTTCTAATAATTCCTTTTAAACGACAATTTATAATTTAAGGACTTTTAAACAAGAAAAGCACTTAACACTTATAATTAGATCATTAATGATGAAATAATTACTGATCTATTCTTTGTATCATTTAATAATTGAGCTCTGAAAAATCCGAGAAAATTTCAGAGAGTAATTAATCATGGAGAATTTAATAAAAATTAAATCCAACCATGCTTTATTTTTAGAAAATTTTATAACTTCACTTATAAATTAAAGAACATTTAATATAAATTCTATTAATAATTTATTAGATAATTTATAAATCATAAAACAAAAATCAGGCTGTGACAAATCTACCCCCTTACAAAGAATCTCGTCCCGAGATTCGGAACGGCTAGAAAGAAAAGGGCATAGGTAAACTACAGTCTATCTTATTCCATAACTTCAATAATTACTCTAAGGCTTTAAGGAAAACTACTGCTGCTTTGAGACTGGTGGCTGAGCTGTGACACTTGAAGACGCAACCCTTGAAGACGCAACTGGCACTGCATTGGCTCCTGTGACGACAATGTTGTTGACTTGACCTTACGGTTGCTGATGCTTTGGCTTCGGACACTCTCTTACAAAATGACCTAGCTCGTAACAGTTGAAACACACCTGCTGCTTCCTTCCACTATCGTTATTTTCTTGAGACTGGTCCTGCTGAACTTGCGCCAACTGAGTAGCTGGCTCGATGTTAACTTCTTTGCTTTCATTAGTCTCTGATTTGATCTCACCACCGATATTCAACTGTTGCGACTGTCCTTGACCTATAGAAGAAAATCCACCAATTTGGAGTGGCTTGATACACTGTCTCTGGCTACTACCCTGTGCCTCCTGGAAAACAGTCATTCTTTTCTTACGGTTGTCCATCCTATTCTTCTTGTCTTCAAGTCGAATTGCTTTGTCAACCAACTGCTGAAAATCAACATAGTCATGAGAGATCAACGTAACTGACAGTTCATCCTTCAGGCCTTCCAAGAACTTCTCTTGCCTTTCCTCATCAGTACGCACATCTTCTGGAGCATAACGTGCCAGACGGTTGAACTCATGAAGATACTCTGCCACGGTACAATCCTTTTGCTTCAATGCCCTGAACTCACGCTTCTTCAAAGCAACAACTCCTGCAGGTATGTGTGTCTTCTTGAATCCTTCGGTAAACTCTTCCCAAGTGATTGGTTGTCCTCCTGCTCTGTTCATCCGAAAGTGATCCCACAATTCTGAAGCAGGTCCTTGCAACTGATGTGAAGCGAACATGACTTTCTCCTGATCTGTGCACTGGAGCAATTCCAACTTCTTCTCAATAGCGTGCAGCCAATCACTTGCTTCCACTGGGTTGGTAGTGCTAGAAAAGGTAGGCGGCCTCACACGAAGAAAATCAGCTAGCTTGTTCTGAGGCGGTGGAGCATTGTTGTTCCCTTGGTTGAGTTGGTTCTGCATCTGCTGCATCATCATGTTCATTAACTGAGTCTGTTGAGCTAGAACTTGAGCCAGAGTTGGGTTCCCTTCATTGTTATTGTTTCCACTTCCACTAGCGCGAGTGTTCACCATCTATTGCAGATCAGAGAAGATAGAAAGAGAGGGGTTACCCTAAAGACAAGACCTTAACCAGGTTACCACTGATCTGGTGTTTGTAGACCATTATATTGTTTAAGTTGATTAAGCAAACAACCTAGTATAGTTACACACTCATCATTGAACCACACCAATGACGGGAATGCAACCATACCTACAAAAAAGCAAGCAACAAACGTTCTACCCTACTAACTATTCTTCAAAGTATCTTTGGTGGTTTAGGTTCTAAGGTAGGATCCAAACTTCATTCCATCTTGACAGCTAGGCACTTCAGTTCTTCCTCGATCCACTTTACTTAACCTCCATAAGTAAACCACATTGGCGTCTTCAAGTTTCAATGCCTCGGAACTACTCAAGTTGAAAGAGAGAGGGGAGTAGACAATGAAACAATTTGCAAAGAATTCTAGATAAGGAAGAAAGGAAATATTTTCACAAATCATGTTTTTGGAAATTTTGTACTTAAGGTTTGACCATTTGGCTTATCCTACAGTCGAGATGGCTCTGATACCAACTTGTCACGCTCAGAAATTCACTAGTAATTTCCGAACTAATTTGTGCATAAAATCCTCGTCCAGGAATCAGCCGAGGTACACAAACTGACAATTTAATATACAGATTCATCATAAAAATAACGTTACATACTTACAAAAGAAAAGAAAACAGCAGCGGAATTAACGATCTAGCGAAGCTCCAGCTCCACTCCCACAGGCAGCTCAACTGGGGTATAAGCCAAACGTCTTCTCCTTCGCAACTTGTCTTCAACTGAGGTTTGATTGATTATTGCAAGGTGAGCATATGACATACTCAGCAAGCCATGCAGCAAATATGAAAGTGCACAAGGATACCAAAGAATGGCATAATATAGGCTCATTTGCAAAAGCAGCATTTAGCAAACAGTTGAGAATTGTGGAACAGTAGAATAATTAATCATCAATTTTAATCAACACTGAACAGCACACCCATGCTGCTCAGGCCCAACCATCCTGAACAACCATACCCGGCTGTACAGATCTATCTCCAAACCAGGAGCTAAACAAATTATTACCATTTATAGCATCAATAATTATTGTGAGAGGTGTGAGACTAATCACGAAAAACATTGCTCAACCCACCCATAACCGCGGGCACGGCTATTCGAATAGTTTTACTCTGGCCAGAGGTGTACCACTGTACCCACAAGACACAGCCCTACAACATGTTACCATGCGCCTCAATACCACCACGGTACCTCGGAAAGGAGCTGTGACAGTACCCCTCGCACCACACAATCCACTACAGTGCACCATTCCCGGATCATAGTCACCCCCTTATAAACAAGGCATGGACTCCCCAGCGACCCCCGTGGGCTTATCTCCGCCACTTCTCAGTCCGGTGCTCTGCAATGAACCATGCTATACGAAAGGTAAAGCCGTTGCCCATGCTGGCTTGTGGTTGGCACGGTTAATGTCTCACAACAGTAGTTCGCGAACCGGTCCTTAATTGTCATGAGCACGACCATCAAAACCATGTACTCACAACCCACCATTATCAAGTTTTAATTGGTAAATTAATTACTAAACCAATCATGATTAACCATCATGAACTATCATTAAGCCATCATTAAATAATAGTGAATCATAAGTTATCCCAATAATGTGCTAAAGTTTCTAAGCATGGCTAAGCAATTATATCTAATATCTAGCTGAACCAATATATAAATCCAACTAGTCAAATTTTAACCCACGGTAATCGAGAAATAGGGTAATCAAAGCAAAGTGGTCATAACAAATGAATAGGTTCACACCACCCGGTGACATTCGAAAATAAATGCACAGTTGAAATAAATAGAGAATTTAAATATAGGATCAACATGCTCAAAGGAATTGTGTTTGGGATCTGTGTGACTTGCCTTGCAATAACGGGTCTTCAATTAATTTTCTTGAACACTTCTGATGCACTCGCGAATCTTCGAAACGACGGAAACGACAAGCTAACACGCAAAACGAGGAAAACACTAAGAAACTCCAAATAAACAATACATATATAAAGTAAACAAACATGTAGATCATAATTTTAGATGAATTATGAGACTTGAACGGCCTCATTCCGACTTCATATGAATTAAATATGAATTTTACAAGATTTATTGTAATTAAAGCAAATTAAAAAAGAATTAAACAAATTTAATTCTATTTATGGATAATTTTAATATGTAGATCTTTATTTTATACAACTTTAGAGACTTGAACCAACTAAATCCGAGCTAAGATGAATTAGTTATGAATTTTTAAAGATTTAATCGGATTAAATCATTTATATAAATTTTAATTGAATTATGACGCAATAAAGAATTATTTTTGAAAAGAAAAAGGGGCTTTATTGCGTCAACGGCTCGGGTCTACAGTGGACCGTGTCCACGGCGACGGTCTACGGGATTGGACGGCCGAGATCGATCGGACCGAACGGACGGCCGAGATTAAATGGCTCACGGCCGGCTCACGAGCGACGGCTCTGATGACGTCAGCGATGACGTCACCCCCCCGACGGCGATGACGGCGGCTCGGACTCGCATGCCCGCCGGTGAACTACGACGCGGCGGCGCGAACGGAAGGCGGCAACGGACAGCGGAGTGCACGGCGAACTCACCGACGACCAAAGCGACGGCGGAGAACGACCGGACAGCGACGGCGACGAGGATGAAGCGGCGGAGAGGTTCGGGTTGTCGACGGCGACGGTGTTCCGGCGAAGAACAACGGCGGCGAAGGGTCGGACGAGGACGGCGACGCGACGGCGACCACGATGGTGAGCTCCCCGAGCGACGGCGACGGCGCACGGCTGGAGCGGCGGCGGCGACGGCGGCACACGGATGCACGGCGCTAGGGCGGCTCGGGCGACGAGAGGCGAAGGCGAGGGCGGCGGAGGGTAGAGGGGAGCGCGGGGAACCTTTTATAGGGGTCGGAAGGCGGCGGCGAAGCCCACGGCGGCCCGGCGACGGCGATGGAAGGTTAGGGTTCAGCCGGCTCCGAATCGGGCTCAAATCCCCGCATTTCCAAAGCGAGATAGCCGATGCTTCCAAAGAGAAAAAGGTAGAGGAGATCACGGGATGCATTTCCCCTCAAACAATTTCGTCGGATCGGGAATGGGGCGGCCGAATTGGAAAGGGCGGAGGCGGCGGCGCTCGGCTAGGGTTCCGGCCCAAGGAAGACGACGAGCCTGACAGGTGGGCCCCACCTGTCAGCGGCAGGAGAGAGAGAGGAGAGCGGCTCGCGCGCGCGCGGCTCGGCTGGGCTGGGCCGAGGAGAGAGAGAAGAGAGGTTTTGGGCCGACTTTCGGCCCAAAGCCAAAAGAAGATTTTTAAAACCTTTTTCAATTTAAATAATTCATGAAATGCAATTCCATTTATTAAAAATACTTCCTTAGCTCAAATAAATCGCAGAAAAATCTAGGAATTATAGAATTAAGCAAAGTATTTAATAAAATTTTATCTGGCCTAATTTTATATTGGAATTTATTATTTACAATTAAATCTTTTCTTCTAGGCTTTTAAAATCATTTCTAATAATTCCTTTTAAACGATAATTTATAATTTAAGGACTTTTAAACAAGAAAAGCACTTAACACTTATAATTAGATCATTAATGATGAAATAATTACTGATCTGTTCTTTGTATCATGTAATAATTGAGCTCTGAAAAATCCGAGAAAATTTCAGAGAGTAATTAATCATGGAGAATTTAATAAAAATTAAATCCAACCATGCTTTATTTTTAGAAAATTTTATAACTTCATTTATAAATTAAAGAACATTTAATATAAATTCTATTAAGAATTTATTAGATAATTTATAAATCCTAAAACAAAAATCATGCTGTGACAAATGAGCCGTGACTCGAGAGTCCCGTCGATCTCCATGTTTGGCTTCGTGTTGATGGAGACGGCAGAACGCTCAAAAAGCAGCTAGTTCGCTTGAGGATCTTCGGTGGAGTTGGTGTTGCTGATGTAGAACCATTTCTGCATCCAGTTCCTGTCCCATTTCGCCATCGACGCAGGCAATGGCCAAGCATCTGAATGCTTCGGCCGCAGCATGAAGTTCACGCAACCGAAAACGGTTTTCCTTGGATCCGCCGGCGTCTGCACGTCTTTGGTCGAGGCGCATGCAGTAAATAGAGCGGCGAAAAGCTCAGCGGTAGGGGCGAACCCATAGGTCCGACACATCCAAGCGAAAACCACCAGCTTCGGGAACCCTGACGGGCTAAGCCGGGGAAGCCTAACCTCATACATCGAAAGCACCGAGGGCAAGAAGTTGTCGCACGGGAGGCGAAGCCCAGCAGCGAAGTATGCGGCGAAGACAACCGTTCGCCCATCCCCAGGCGAGGGAACAACGGCCTCGCCCCCGCACGATCCTTGGCCCTCTGTGAGAGAACCGGATGATACTAGTTCGCCCAAGTCGGCCTCTTTGACAAGTGATTTGCCAAGGAAGCACGACCATCCTTCGCCAAGGTTTCCAGGATCTTCGCCAGTTGACCCGGCCTTGGTAGGCTTGCGGGGAGCCATTAGGCTCGTAGCACAGAAAAGAGAGGTAAAAAGCGGAAAGGCTAGGAGCACGACGATGGCGAAAAAGGCTAAAAAACAGGAGAGCGAAGAGAGCACGGAGCGTGTTGAGCGGTAAAAAAAAGGGAAAAGCACGAGGAAAGTGAAAAATGGCAGGCCGGTTTGGGGTTATATATAACCCTGTAGCGAGACCATTCGCCTGCCAACCAATCGAGCTCTGATACGTGTCAAAAGGCAGATGAAACGATAAATTCCCATCGGAACGACGCCGAACGGTAAAAAGCCCGAATACGAAGAAGGAAAAGCCCACGGGGCCCATTACTATTCATAGTAATAAAAGAGACTAAATAACCCACCTTCGACACTTTGCAACGAATGTGAAGAGGAGTTTTTTCTCAAAGAAATTTTCTCTGAGCACGGAAACAAACAAACTTTACTTGCAGGAACGATGTAGGTTTCAGCAGGAGCACCGGTCGAAAGGGGGCGCCACATACCATATCACATGGTTTGCACGGTCTCGGCCGAAGCTCCTATCTCACCCTTGCCCGTGAGGGGCTTGTTGGCGATATGGCTTGAGGCCCTTCGACCAAGCCTGCCGAAAGCATACGATCGATGAGGATTCAAGCCCGAGACGTCAGGGTTAGTCAAGGCGAACCCTCCCCATGGCGAAGACTATGGAGCAAGGACGGCGAGAGGCAGGGAGTCATAGCCAAGATAGAGGCCTCCTGGGCGAAGGGCGCAAGGCGGAGAGCATATGCTGAAGGAGGACGACTTCGCCATAGCAGGTTCGGCCTCGGGAGGGCCGAAGAAGCTGTCCTGGCCCATCAAGCCTAGGAGTCAATTGGGTCGACAATAACCCGTCGGCCCGCTAAGGGCCCATGGACCGCAATTACGATATATACCCATGTAGATGTCCCTCTCATAAGGGCAACCATGTAAATTCCCCTACATAACCAAAACCCTAGTAGAAAGACCTATAATGGGGGCTATAAATAGCCTCATAAGGCCATGTAATAGGGGATCCCAAGTAAAATTCTAAAATTAATACACTTTACTTCTTTTCCAACCATTGTTGAGTGACCATGTCTTTCGACGTATGCGGTTGTCATTTCGACAACGGTCCGCCAATTGATCGCCGGTGGGGACGAAATCCACTCCAATTCGGCCATCCTCAATTCAGTCTCGAATGAAATGATACTTGGTATCAATATGTTTACTTCTCTCATGCAGCACTGGATTCTTACACAGAGAAATGGCCGACTTGTTATCCACATTGATCTTGACTTGGCCCGTTTCACCGCCGCGCACCTCAGCGAGCAAGTGCGCCAGCCAGACTCCTTGTCATGCAGCCGCGGCGGCAGCGATATACTCTGCTTCGCATGAAGACAGAGCAACCACCTTCTGCTTCTGTGACGACCAGCTAATAGGACTTTGCTCGAGGAAGAAGAACGTGCACGTCGTGCTCTTCCGATCATCAACATCACCGGCCATATCACTATCACTGAAGCCCAGCAACCGCGGATCACCTGTCTTCCATATGCTGAATGAACAGCCAAGGTGCAGGGTTCCTGCGACATACCTCAAAATCCGCTTCACCGCCGCAAGGTGATACTCTCGCGGCTCCTCCATGAAACGGGTCACATAACCGACAGAATACATCAAATCTAGCCGGCTATGGGTCAAGTACCGGAGACTGCTGACGTACTGAGTAGCGTCGACACGCGGACACGTGCTCTTCTTGCTCAGCTTCAACTGCGTTTCCATCGGCGTGGCACATGGATTGCACCCCATCATGCCGCCAATCTCCAGTATCTTTCTGGTATACGTGCTCTGGCAGATGGTGATGCTAGGCGCGCTCTGGTGCACCTCGATGCCGAGGTAGTATGACAAGCGTCCCAGATCGCTCATCCTGAACATGGCTCCCATATCCTCCTTGAAACGGCGGATGCATTCCACCGTCGAGCCCGTGATGACGAGATCGTCGCCGTACACACCGACAATGAGACGTGCGTTCCCCTCGGCTCGCACATAGACAGCGTGTTCGGTGTCGCTCCGCTTGAAGCCGAGACATTGAAGGGTGCCGTCGAGCTTGGCGTTCCACGCACGCGGCGCCTGACGAAGGCCGTAGAGGGCGCGCTTGAGGCGGTACACCTTGTCGCCAGCACCCGGTGTGGTGAACCCAGGTGCCTTCTCGACGTAGACGTCCTCGAGCAGTTCGCCATTCAGGAACGCGATCTTCACGTCCATGTGATGAACTTCCCAGCCTTCACCCACAGCGACGGCTAGGAGCAGACGCACCGACTCGATGTGCGTGGCAGGAGCAAAGACTTCCTCGAAGTCGATCCCCTAGCGCTGGACGTAGCCCTTTGCGACGAGACGCGCCTTATGACGAACGATCTCACCATGTTCATCATGCTTCACCTTGAACACCCATTTTAGGCCAATGGGACGGTGGCCGGCGGGGCGCGGAACAAGTTCCCACGTTCCATTCTCCTCGATGGCCTTGAGTTCGTCGACCATTGCCGCTCGCCACCGGGGGTCCTACTCAGCCTCCTTGAAGGTGCGCGGTTCCTTTGCCGACGTCAGGTACAGCGCCTCCCTGGCGAGCTCATGCTCAGCCAGGCCGGGAACGTCGACGTCACCAAGGATGTTGAGCGCGCGGAACCGCAGTGGGGCATCATCACCATCATCCACGTCGAGTGCATCTCCGGGGTCAGAGATGGCGCTCACGAACTCCACGTTCGTGGTTGCCTCTGGGCTCACCGGAGGAGGCGAAGCAGCCGGGCTGGGCGCATGCATCGTGCTCGATGAAATAGACGACGCAGCCGCTCCAGGGCTTGCTCCTGTATCAACGGGCACTAGGTATTCGATAGTGAATCCATCGGCATACTGCTCCATACATGTGTGCTCCTCCGTGGTCCAGTCCCACTGGGCCGATTCGTCGAAGACGACGTCGCGCGTCACACGAACGCGCTTGGACACCGGGTCGAACACCCGGTACGCCTTGGAGCAAGGCTCATACCCGACGAAGATGCCCTTCCAGCTGCGGGCGTCCAGCTTCTTGGGATTCGGCGTAGTCACCTTGACGTGTGCCACACACCCAAACGTGCGGAGGAATCCCACCGCAGGCTTCTTTCCATGCCACGTCTCGTAAGGTGTCATGCCCTCAACGCTGCGCGTCGGCGCGCGGTTGAGGAGGAAGACGGCGATGGTGACGGCCTCCCCTCAGAATGCGCCTGGGAGCCCCTTCGACTGGAGCATGGACCGCGCCATGCCCACCACCGTCTGGTTCCGGCGCTCTACGACCCCGTTTGCTGGGGCGAATACGGGGCCATGAGCTGTCTCTGCACGCCGCGCTCGGCGCAGTATGCGCCAAACTCAAGGGAATTGAACTCCCCACCGCGATCGGTACGCAGTGTCTTAAGCAGCTTGCCAGACTCCAACTCTGCAGCAGCCTGGAAATGCTGGATCGCGTTCGCCGCTTGGTCCTTTGCACCGACGAGGAAAATCCACATATAGCGACTCTTGTCATCAACCAACAACAAGAAATACTTACTTCCGCTAGGTGTCGTCGGTGAAATTGGTCCGCACAGATCACCATGGACTAGGCCAAGAAGATCGTCGGCGCGGCTGAGGGCCTCCGTGGAGAACGGTGCACGACGCTGTTTACCGGCGAGGCAACCGTCGCACACCTGCTCGACCTGCTCCAGCATAGGCAAGCCCTGTACCATCTCGCTCCTGGCAAGCCGACGCAGAGCCTAGAAGTGGAGATGGCCATACCTGGCGTGCCAACGCCACGCATCCTCGGAGGCGCGCACAGACAGGCAAACCGGACACGCAATGTGCATGCGTATGTTGTACAGGCGACTTGTATCGCGGCGCACCTGAGCCAGCAGGCGCCGGTCCACGTCCCAGACGCGGGGAAGTCCATGGTGAATGCGGATGTTGAGGCCGTTCTCGTCAAGCTGGCCAAGGCTGATGATATTGGCGGAGGCTTGGGATCAGGTAAACTCCGGTAAGCGCCTTGTGTTCACCGAACTTGCATTCGACGAGGACAGTGCCTCGTCCCTCGATCCGCACCACCGAGCCGTCCCTGAACTTAACTGTGCCTCGCACATTAGTGTCGAGCTCGAAGAAGATGTCGCGGATGCCCGTCATGTGGTTAGTGGCCCCCATGTCGAGGTACCACAAGCCTGCGTCGCGATCCTCCTTGTCGTCCAACTGGGCGAGCACCTTCGCCTCAACGATCTCCAGTGGTCGCAGTGGTGTTGGTGGCGAAGTGGAGACCGAGGTCGGCGACGCGCGCAGGAGAGGAGGCTTGTCAAGCTCCAACCGCATCGGGCCGGCCCGCATCAGCAGGAGCGTGCCGTCCTCCTTCTCGTCACCCTGGATGAGATGTGCCTCCTCCGTCTTCTTGGGCTTGCGACAATCCTCGGCCCAGTGGCCTGGCTTGCCGCAGTTCCGGCACGTGTCACGCGCGCTGTCGCGGTTCGTCTCCTTCGCTCCAGAGTTGCCGCCCTCAGCCTTGTGGCCGCGGCCGCGGCACCGTCTGTTGTTGCCCTTTGACCCGCCGGGCGAGGACCCGCCATCATTCTAACGGCGTTCCTTCATCTTTGCAAGCCACTGCTCCTCTATGAGCATCAACTTGCTGTTTGCAGCTTGCTTCTTCTTGCCGGCGTGTTTCTCCTCGGTATTGCGGAGGCGGCCGGTGACCTCCTCGAGCGAGAGCGAGTCGATGTCGAGAAGTGTTTCGATCGAGGTCGCGACCTGCGAGAGGTGCTCAGGGACGGAATTAAGGAGCTTTTCAACTACCTTTGATTCTTCAATCGCGTTGCCGAGGGTGGCGAGCGTGGTGATGAGCTCGCTCAGCCTGAGCGAGAATTCTTCGACGGTCTCGCCGTCGCCGACCTCCATCGCATCATACTCCCGGAGCAGCGTCTGCGCCTTGGACTTGTGCACGCGCTCCACGCTGACGCGGAGGGTCTTCACCGTGTCCCACGCGTCCTTGGCGGTCTCCTTGACAGCAAGTGTGCCCAGCATTTCTGCCGGGACAGCGCGAAGAATTGCGTCAAGCGCCGTGCGATCCTCCCGGAAATCGGCATCACCGTACTCCACAGCATCCACAACCCGCGCGCCTGGAGCATGACTTTCATCATCAGCGCCCAGTCACCGTAGTTCGTCTTCGTCAGCATTGGGTAATTTACTGGACCGCCCACCTCCTTCATCACCAGCTGCCGGACATCCAAGGTTCGCCCGCGACGCGGCGGAGGGGAGCGGGGCAGACGACGGCGCGGCGGCGAGCGCCCTCCGCGCGGCGTCGGAGCCGACATGGCTCTGATACCAACTGTTATCTGGCTCACAGGATCACAGTGGAAATTGCAAATACTCAACGCAAAAACATGGAAGCAGAGGATTTGGTGCTGCGAAAACGTGCTGCAGCTTTTCTGAACTTGCGACTAAAAATATATAGACAGACGCGGCCGGGCTTCTCGCCACGAACCTCAACAAGTGCGCCACGATTAGTTCTCGATGTGTGCCATCCCACACGCCCTTCTCGCTACACACGACTCCACGACACGCACAAACACACAACCACGCAGGGAAGTGCCGGCTCAGATCCAAGAAAACAGCTAACAGAAAACAAACTGAAACCTGAAAAACAAAACTAGCTAGAAGCGCTACAGTGTACTGAAAAAAGCTTCAGGATTATCCAGTTGATGCCAACACCCCCCACCGAAATGCTAACATCTCGCCCGAAAATTTCGGTTTTTTTGCAATTTTTTGTAAATTTGATCAAATTTTATTCAAATTTATTCAAAATCCGTCAAAAATTCAACACATTACGTATGAAATTTTTCCGAAATTTCTGAAATTTCGGAAATTTCGGTTCTATCGCTCAGCTGCGGCAGAAATTTTGATTTCAAAATTTAAAACCCTGGGGCTCTTCATGTTGTGGAAATGCGCTTTGTAAATCAAGCATTTTTAATTAGAGCGATCGCAATGTACATGCCCATCTTGTTACTGAGAAGAAACTTCAGCCATGAGCTGATGGCCAATGAGCTCCCGCAGCCCTGCATGAGAAAAATCATCAGACAGTGAGATATTGATCAATTACACCTCTGTAGGTGATGCTAAAACTAATAATGCTTGGGAGGAACTTGCATTGAAAAATATGAAATGCATGCCCTTATACCTTCTGTATCAGACTCTGAGAATGTGTACCGGTGCCTTCCATTCTCCGCAGTATTATTCTTCGTCATGTTTTGAATTAATTAGTGAGTCGTCTTTTCTTTTTATCAATGGCTTCCTTCCTAGTTATGGGTAAACAATTCTCTTTTATGGCATAAATATTATTGAATACTTATCAAAGCTATGGAAAACAAGTGTGTTTTAACCATACCAATGGAAAGAAACAGAGTTGATTTGAAAGAAATGAAGCAAGAATATTCTTAAAAATATTGAAATGCATATTGGCTTGAATCAAAGAGGAAAAAAAAATTGGGGCTTGTGTGGGTCTTCCTTCTATGCACTCCCCTAAATATGGGCCTTGTAACGATGAACTCTCCTATCCTTTTCTGGTGGCCTCGCCAGCATTTGTACTGTGGTCGAGCTGCTTGCTGACCTGAACATTAAACTGCTCACCATCGGGGTCATTTCGCTGAGAAGATTATGGCCATGCTGCGGACACATAGTGTTTGTGGCATAATTTGGCTAGTAGCTAATTTATTTGGGCAGGTTAGATTGTTGTAAATTAGTTATTTGATTCCGCAAGAGTGAATTAATCTTGAAATTGACATTGAAATTGACATCGCTAGCTGGTTTTTTACAACTTTATTGATTATACCGTAAATCGTTAAGTGATCATGCATTGACACCAAAAAAAACATCAACTCCTAGATGGTCTCGAGAAAAATGGTGATCCGGCCGCATGGCAACAGCCCCCTTCACGGTCAAATTGACTCACACACCGCCAGCATGTAAAAGCTGCACTGATTGGACATCTCTGCAGTAAAAAAATCCAAACAGAGTATCAGTTGAACTTCATCTCAATACCTCCATGTAAGCTCCACGAATAAGTATCGAGCCTATCATCTCGATACCTCCATGTAAATAAGTATCTCGATACCTCCATCTTGATAACTTCATCTTCGAGATTAGTTTTAACTATCACGAAACGAATTGAAATCAAACTAGTTACTCACACCTCCATGTAAGCTCCGCGAATAACTCCCCATGCCCTCCATTCTCAAAAGTATTTTTGTGTTGTCAAGTAGGAGAGGTCGCATCCTCTACCGCACAATCTGAACTCGGTTTCTTTCATTCTTGCCTATTGCAATAATATGTTATGCTTTGTGATCTTGGCATACATATTCAGACTTAGGCTAAGATATATATAAGGTAGTAGCAGAGACTACGTCAAGAAGCAAGGTGAGTAAAGTGGCGAATTTGATTCTGAGCTACTAGTGTGGTTGCCAGAGTATATATGCCTAAATATAGTGCTGGGCCTTGCCTGTTGGTAACATCAGGTCACTAGTTATTTTGCTAATAACTATCAATGCTGGTTTTTGTAGTGGATATTTTACAGAGCAATTCATCCTAGTTTGTTCATCTTCATGTCATACCTTAAATTTCGTGTACGTAATTACCATGTGAGTAGTACCTAAAATCCTCAATGTTTGAACCAGGATATAATAGTATTGACCCTTTTTTTTCTTTTTAACAAATGGTCAATCACAATGCTCTCTTTTTTCATAACAACAAACAAGTTTCTTTATGTTACTCCCTACTGGCAGTAAAAAATAATCTAACCCTTCTATATTTAAAAGAGGCAGATTTTTCATATGTTAACGACCAAATTTGGTAATTCAGAGATCGGAGATGAGGAAGAAATCGAGAAGGAATCGAGATTGAAATCGTTTCGGAAACAGGGTAAGAATCGGCTGAGTCTAAATCGCCTACAACCAGGATCGGCTGAGTCCGAGTCAGACTGGGTGAACCGATGCGGCTGATTCCGACAATACGACTCAATATACGTCAGCGGGTCGAGTTGATATGCTTCAAGATGATTGCCGTGCATGGATAGAGTCCTGAGGAGGCAATTGTATCTATTAATTAGGATATCTTATGTAATTTCCTTAGATATATGTTTGGGCAAAAGTCTGCCGTAAAGACTTACGGTATCTTAGAGTTTGTTAGAGATAAGGGTCGTGTCCGATATGGACATGTTTTATAATTCTCGGGTATAAATAGACCTCGAACCCTATGTAATTAATAACACACACGTTCAATACAATCTCGACGCATCGCCACCCTTTTACTTTCGTTTTGTTTCGACGAGTTCTTGCTTTCGGGTTGAGCTGCATCGGTTTCGATCTTCAACAAGAGGTAAAACTTGTTATAGCGGCTTGCGTTCTCCGGATTAGTGATTCCATCTTTATGATATTCTAATCTTGTTTATGTAATTCATCGAGCTGTCATATATTCTATATAATCTCCGACAATATTGTTATTTAACCTTCAATCAGCTAACATCTATCATTGGAAGGCGGCCGATTAGGTTAAATAGTAACATTGGCTTAGATTATATAGGATATCCACCACTCTATAAAACATCCAGCGGCTTGATTGTCTAGATATTGTTCTTTCTTTCATACTTATAGCTGCATCAATTGGGTTTGACCATATAAGTCGTGATTAGAATTTTAATCTCTAGCGTGCTTTCTGGTTGCCGATTAGGGTAGCATCGGAGTTTCAGCCGATCTTACTTGATTTAACTACTTTGTATTCTATAGGCTTGATTGACATGTTAAATCCGCCCTTTACATTAAGATCTTGCTGCACTTAAGTATATTAAACTTCCGTTTGATGTATTTTACTTGCTTTGATATCTTAGTATAGAGTGATATCGGAGTATTAGCCGATACATACTAGATCTATCTAATCGGCTATGCTATAAGTTTATATAGTCTTGTTGTTAATATATGTTTCGATCTTAGTGATTTATACTGTCTCGGTATGGTGACCGATCTATCCCAATCACTTGATTTAAGTATATATCGACATAAGGATTACATATTGCTAATATCTACAGCCAATTGAGTAGATTTAGTTCTTTATTACTCATTCATGACAGCCGATCGATCCACATATGATATCGGCTTAAAGATAAATGATATGTCATCAGCACCAAGCCGATCGGCTATAGTTTATGGATTTAACCGCGGTTTCTTTGTCTTTGTTTCTTGTTGATTGCAGGATCAAATTAACTGGCACGCCAGCATATCCGAAGGCGAGTTTTGAACCTGCACTGGAGTTAAGCAGATCTCCCAAGCCTCGTGTTTTCTGTCAACATCATACTAACAGCAAGAATACAATAGTCCAATGGACAATAATAATTTATATGCTCCCGTTCACAAGTGTGGAGGTACGACTCGCTCCTGATTGGACAACCAAAGAGACGATGCTGTAATGGCATATAGACGACTCACTCTGCTCTCTGAGCCACACTGCAAGATCGAAGGGGTGTTGATTGTGGATCTACATCAACGGAGCATCCGACTACATGGGCTGTAGAAAAAAAATCGGACGATCAAATGTTGCAGCTGACCAGCAAGTGAAACATTAAGTTATATATGGTGAAAAAAAAATCAGCAACTGAAACATTTAAATATTTTATGAAACATGGTGAAGATACACGTTGAAACATATCACTGTCACGTATGAAACAACAAGTATTAACGGATTGAAACATGTATTTTTCTTTAAACAAAATATAATCATGCGATATCTTGTTGTAAAGATTTAATTAAAACGAATAAAATGGTGTGATCGGATTATAGATTGGATAAATAATTTAAGAGAAAAATTATTTTGAAGCTTGCTAAAATACATGCATGTGTGCATAGATGAGGTGGAGAGAGAGTAGTAGCAGGTAGTTTTAGGAATTTTATGAAATACACTGTAGACGCACATTGAAACATATCACTATCACGTATGAAACATTTTATTTTAACGGTTTGAAACACATGTTTTTTTTGACATAATATAATATCACGTATGTTTTTCTTTTGACATATGATATCTTGTTGTAAAGATTTAATTGCAACGAATATAACGGTGTGATCGGTTCGTAGATCGGATAAGTAATTTAGAAGAAAAAATATTTAAAGAGAGGAGGAAAGAATGAAAAAAACAGCTAGGCATGTATGATGCAGTGACAGGGTTCATCCGTGGGGTAGATGAGGTGTCCGATATTTCCGTTTCTTCGGTCGTTCGGTATAAAGCGTTTTCCACATGATCTTGAGGCGGTTGATTTTATGCTCTGGACTGTTTTTTTTTTTCAAAAACAGGTTGTTTAAAATCGGATTGCATGTCTATAATATATGTAGGAGAATTGATGATCATTCAATATTCAGTATGTATCGTCTGTTCATACTTCAATTTCTGAAGTCAAATGCTAATTTTATGCATATATATGTTATACCATGTCCCCATCGATTCTGCAAAAGAAAAAAATAACCTTAACAGATTATTCCGAATTCTTCGAAAATAAAATAGAGCATTCAGATGCAAAAGATGTCCTTAATTCCTTAATTCACTCAGAGAGAAAGACAAGCAGATGAAGGTTTCTCTTTCCAAAATCTGTTTGCTTGATCAGCTTAGCCATGCTCGTGCGGACACTGCGCGCTGCTGTAGCAAAATAAAATAGTAGCAATCCCAGTTCTACCTGGAAAGCTAGCTAATGAAATATATGTTACAACGAATATGCCTTAGCGAAGAGATCATATTTGTGTTTTGGTAAAAAAAAATGACGACCATATCGCAAAATGGATCATAACGAGTGAATTAATTGGTTCAAAAACATCATAATGGATGAATTTTTCTTGAAGGTAATAGTTAAAATTCTTTATAGATCGCTCAACGTAGTAGCTTATACAAAGGAATTTCTATGGTGAGAAAAGTATAGGTTTGGTATATCAATTAATATATGCCTTGCCTTCAATCAGCTCCGCTCCTCGTGGGTTACAGAGCAAAATACACACAATTAGCTAGCATTCGACTTCAACTCTCCGGCCGATGAAATTAATCGAAGCTCATTTCAGTTGATCGCAGGGCTGATGTCGTTGTTTCTGCAAGCGAAAGGCAGTGTCAGAACTCTCTCACTGGTGGAGAAACCATCTTTCGTCGGTCGGCCGAATTCCACGATAGTCCCGGTTGCAAAAAAACCGGGACTAAAAATGATCTTTAGACCCGGTTAAAAAGGGTAACGGGCATATTTGATCTTTAGTCCCGGTAACGGACTAAAGATGATCTTCACTATAAAGGTGTTACCAACCGGGACTAAAGATCGTACTAACCGGGACTAAAGTTACGATCTTTAGTCCCGGTTGGTGTGGGGGACCAACCGGGACTAAAGATCGTACTAACCGGGACTAAAGTTACGATCACACCCCTTTATATATGTCTTCTTCCTCCTTCAGCCCGAGCAAGCTTCAAAATTTCTTCAAAAAAGAGGAGAGGTCATGCCAAAATTTATAGTGAATTTACTTTGGTGATTATATACAAATCGGAGGTGCCTAAAAGGTTAGCAACTTCATCCTCCAATGGTTTTTTTTGTCATATTACATTTGGAGCTATATTCTGCACACTTTTTTGTCTCCAAAATTTTGTTGTAAGTTGATGAGAGAGAAAATTTGTGTGGGAAAAGAAAGAATATATAGAAATTTTGTTTATTTGCTAAATAAGGTTTTATAAAATAGTTGAGTAGGAAAATATAGTGAAAGTTAATCTTAAATAAAAGAAAACAAAGTAAATTGAAAATTAAAAGAATTTAAAACTTAAAAAATAATAAATAAGAATTATTTGGTGGAATATTTTATAATTTTTGTATAAATAATGATATGTCATTATTGTATGACTGTTGAAAGAGTTTGTGATTATTTTATTATTATTGTATGACTGTCATTATTGTATGAATGATTATTTGTGTACAATTTTTTTTTTCATTTCATGTAGATGGATCGGCAATGGATGTACGCTGACCGGCGGACAAAGAGTTTATTGACGGCGTGCATTATTTTTTGAGAGTGGCCGAAGCTAACAAGCAGAAGGGTTTTATTTGTTGTTCATGCAATAAGTGTAAGAATCAGAAGGAGTATTCTGCATCCAGGACTATTCATTTCCACTTGTTTGAGTCGGGGTTCATGCCAAGCTATAATTGTTGAACATCCCACGGAGAGTAAGGGGTTGAAATGGAAGAAGATGAAGTGGAAGACGACAATATTCTAGACTTTGCTCAGTACGCTGGATTTGAAGGAAATCAAACGGACGAGGAGGACACAGATGCTGATTATAACGACGTTGCGGATGATCTTGGTCAGATGTTGCAGGATGCCAAGGAGGACTCCGAAAGTGAAAAGGGGGCTCATAAATTGGACAAGATGTTAGAGGACCACAGAACGTCGTTGTACCCAGGTTGCGAGCAGGGGCACAAAAAGTTGGATACCACTCTGGAGTTCTTGCAATGGAAGGCAAAAAATGGTGTTAGTGACAAGGCATTTGGCGATTTATTGAAACTCGTCAAGAACATTCTTCCGGAGGGAAACAAATTGCCCGAGACAACGTACGAGGCTAAGAAGATAGTCTGCCCTCTAGGACTGGAAGTTCAGAAGATTCATGCATGTCCGAATGATTGTATCCTATATCACGGTGAGGAGTACGAGAACCTAGAAGCATGCCCTGTTTGTAAAGCACTACGATACAAGATTAGACGAGATGATCCAGGTGAGGTTGACGGACAGCTAACGAAGAAGAGAATTCCTGCTAAGGTGATGTGGTATTTCCCTATAATACACGGCTAAAGCGTTTGTTCAGGAACAAGGGGAATGCTAGAATGATACGTTGGCACGCTGAAGAACGTCAACAGGACGGGATGCTAAGACACCCCGCAGATAGTTCGCAGTGGCGAAACATCGACAGAAAATTTAAAGACTTTGGAAAGGACGCACGAAACATACGGTTTGGTTTAAGTACGGATGGCATGAATCCTTTTGGAGAGATGAGCAGCGGCCATAGCACTTGGCCCGTTACGATGTGTATCTACAACCTCCCCCCTGGCTATGCATGAAGAGGAAGTACATAATGATGCCGATTATTATTCAAGGCCCTAAGCAACCTGGTAATGACATCGATGTGTTCCTAAGACCACTGATCGAAGATCTTAAACTGTTGTGGAAGAAGGAAGGTGTCCCAGTGTGGGACGAGGACAAACAGGAGGAGTTTAACCTACGAGCGCTGTTGTTCGTAACCATCAACGATTGGCCTGCACTTAGCAACCTATTCGGGCAGTCAAACAAGGGGTACAAAGCTTTCACTCACTGTATGGATGAAACAGAAAGTACGTATCTTAAGCACTGTAGGAAGGTTGTGTACATGAGTCATCGTCGATTCCTTGCAGCAAACCACCCGGTACGGAAGAAAGGCAAGCACTTTGAACATACGGCGGACCACCGTACGAAGCCTAAACATCGCAGCGGGAAAACAGTGTTTGCTATGGTTAAAGATCTTAAAGTAGTGTTTGGAAAGGGGCCTGGCAGCCAGCCTATAGAGTGCGAAGATGGTCACGCGGCGATGTGGAAAAAAAACTCCATATTTTGGGAGTTACCCTATTGGGAATTCTTGGACGTCCGCCACGCAATCAACGTGATGCACCTCACTAAGAACCTTTGCGTAAACCTTCTTGGCTTCCTAGGTGTATATGGAAAGTCGAAAGACACACTGGAAGCACGTAATGATCTGAAGCATATGGAACAATGCGACGACCTTCACCCGGAACCACAGGAGAAAGGCAACCATTACTTGAGTCCAGCCAGCTACACTCTTAGCAAGGCAGAGAAGGAAAGTATGTTTCAATGCTTGGAGAGCATCAAGGTACCGTGTTGAAGGAGAAGAAGTTCACAAAGGAGAAGAAGTTCACAAACCTAAAGTCTCATGACTGTCACGTGTTGATGACACAGCTGCTACCAGTTATAATAAGGGGTATCCTCCCAGACAATGTCCGGGCAACAATAACAAAGCTATGTTCTTTCATGAACGCAATTTCGCAGAAGGTCATCGATCCGGATAGGTTAGAAGCCCTTCAGAATGATGTGGTGCAATGTCTTGTCAGCTTTGAGTTGATATTTCCACCTTCATTTTTCAATATAATGACGCATCTACTTTATCACCTAGTGAAAGAGATCGGTATTCTCGGGCCTGTGTTCTTACACAACATGTTTCCTTTCAAGAGGTACATGGGCGTTCTGAAGAAGTATGTTCGTAACCGCGCTCGTCTAGAGGGAAGCATCGCCAAGGGGTATGGAACAGAGGAGGTCATTGAATTCTGCGTAGATTTTATTGAAGACCTTCGCCCAATCGGGATACCTGAATCACGCCATGAAGGGAGACTACAGGGAAAGGGGACTCTCGGAAGGAAAGAAATAATGACGGTAAACAACAATTTATTCCGTAAAGCCCATTTCACGGTTTTACAACAATCTTCATTGGTGGCTCCTTACATCGAGGAGCACTTGGCTCTAGTTCGCGCCAGAAACATCGGTAAGTCCGATGCATGGATTACACGGCATCACATTGATACTTTCCCCGTATGGCTGCGACAACATCTCATGGGTGACGAGACGATTAACCAGCAACTGGCCTTCCTGGCGAGGGGTCCATCTGGCTCGATCGCGACATTCCAGGGATATGAGATCAATGGGTACACATTCTACACAAGAGCCCAAGACATGAAGAGCACGAACCAGAACAGTGCTGTTCGTATCGATGCCATGGGACACGATGGTACAACTGGCACGTATTACGGTGCCATCGAGGAGATATGGGAACTTGACTATGGACCTCTCAAGGTCCCTCTGTTCCGGTGCCAATGGGTTAGGTTGACTGGTGGAGGCGTAACGATTGATGACAGTGGGATGACAACGGTTAACCTTAACAAGGTTGGATACTCGGACGAACCTTTTGTCCTTGCCAATGATGTAACGCAAGTTTTTTACGTGAAGGACATGTCTAGCAAAGGAAAGAAGGGCAAAGGGCCTGACGACCTGAAGCGCCACGTGGTTCTCCCAGGCAAAAGAAAAATCGTCGGAGTAGAGGACAAGACTGACGAGGATTACGATCAGTTTGATGGGCAACCCCTTTCACGGTGACGGTTGACCCTAGCATCCTCCTATCAAACGAAGACACCCCTTACTCACGTAGCGATCACAAGGAAGGAACAATAGTGAGGAGAAAGTACGTGCGGTCAACCGTCACCGCCGATCTATTGCCGTAATTGGTGTAAACTATTTTGGATGTAATGAATATGCTAGTTATATATGATTAATTACAATTTTTAACAATTTAATATCCTGCATATACTAATTATATACGATTATTAGAATTTTTAAAAGTTTTAAATCATGCATGTGGGATTTACATATGTTAGTTACAATTTTTAACAATTTAATATCATGCATATGCTAATTATATACGATTATTAGAATTTTTAAAAGTTTTAAATCATCCATGTGGGATTTACATATGTTAGTTAGAATTATTAACAATTTAATATCATGCATATGCTAATTATATATGATTATTAGAATTTTTAAAAGTTTTAAATCATGCATGTGGGATTTACATATGTTAATTAGAATTTTTGATGCATTATTTACTATTTTAGACACACATATGCATCGAAATTCAATATTCAGTGCTATTAACTTTAGTCCCGGTTCTTAACGCTAACCGGGTTTAAAAAAGAATTTAGAAATAGCGGGAAAATATCTTCACTCCTGGTTGGTGAGAAGAACCGGGAGTAAAGATACCAACCGGGAGTAAAGATCCGGGGGGTATATATATTCCCGGTTCGCCCTCGTCTTCTCCACCAACACTTAGACGTTTTTCCATCGAGATCGAGCATCGGCTTCTCCTTCGCCGCCACTGCCTAGGGCAACCCCGCGCCGACGCTGCCGTCGTCTCTCACCGTCGCCTGGCGGTCCTCGCCGCCTCCGCCGCAGATGCCACCGCCGCGTCTCTTGGGTGAGAGCCCCCGCCCTCTCTCTCTCTCGATGTAGCTCTCTCTCTCTCTTTCGCCGACGAACGACTTCGGCGTGGCCGCCACCGCCGACGACGCCGACGCCGACGCCGGCGTACGCCGCCGGGCCGCTACGTTACGCCGCCGCGTGCCGCCGCCGCGGCACGCCGCCGCCGCGCCCCCATGCCGCCGGGCCCCCATGCCGCCGCCGGGCCCCCACGCCGCCGGACCGCGCCCCCACCACCGCGAGACGACGCCGCCGCCGCCGCGCCTCCACACCGCCGGGCCAGCCCACAGCGCCGGACCGCGCCCCCACCGCCGCGAGACGCCGCCACCGCAAACGAACGCTTAACGAACGTGACTGAACGCGAACGAACGTGAACGAACGCTTAACGAACACGAACGAACGTGAACGAACGCGAACGAACGTGAACGAATCGTTAAAGAAACGTGAACGAACACGAACGAAACGTGAACGAACGTGAACGAACGCGAACGAACGTGACTGAAACGTGAACGAACGTGAGTGTTAGTGAACGAACGCGAACGAACGTGAACGAACGTGAATGAAACGCGAACGAACGTGATTGAAATGTTAACGAACGTGAATGCACTTGAACTAAAAGTGTGAGAACGAACGCGAGCGAAACGTGTACGAATGAGATAATTAAACTATTGTTGAACTTAGCATATATATATGATTATATATACTTGAAAACGTGAAATACATTATATGTTCCTTTGTGTTTAGACTAATACATTTTTTTTGCATGTTGTAGAGAAGACGTCGTCGTCGTCGTCCCTCAAGCCGAAGTGGTAGCTAGCCCTCGAAGGAATTCGTGCAGGCAAGTGATGTAAAGATGTGATTGTTAGAGATATAATATAAGATTGTTAGATTTCTAATATAAGATTATTAGATTATTAGAGTTAGCATATGTGAGTGTTAGAGATTATTAGATTATTAGACTTAGCATATTTGAGTGTTAGAGATAGTTAGGGATTTAATATAAGATTATTAGAGGTTTAATATACGAAACTTAATTAGACTTAGCATATGTGAGTGTTAGAGATTTAATATAAGATTATTAGAGATGTAATATTCAAAACATATTTGATTGTTAGAGATTTAATATAAGATTATTAGAGATGTAATTTTCGAAACTTAATTAGACTTAGCATATATGATTATCTACCGTACAAATACACGACACTTAGACTTAGCATATATGATTATTTGAGTTTTAATACAAGATTAGTAGAGTGTTAATATTACGCTTAGCAAATATTTCTTCTATGAACAGATGGCTGATCGCGATGAGGAACAGATACTGTACGATACAATCGCATCGGGAAGCAGCCAATACTGGAATGAAGAAGAGGGGAACGAGGATCCAAACCAGTACTTGAACGAGGAGGGGAACGTGGAGAGGGATGCAGAGGGGAACGAGGAGGAGGCTAGTGGAAGTCATCCCTCCGCTGGACAGAAGAGGGCACGTGGACAACAAGGTGCCACGAAGAAGATAGAGGGTCGGCACATCATAACTGAGGTGGACGCAGACGGCCGACCTAGTGCCCCAGCACAAGCAGCCAAGAATTTTGTACGCCACAGCGGTTGGGTTGTGAGGGATAACGTGCCTGTCAGCAAGGTGTACTGGCGCAGAACAAGGGTACGCGGGGATGATGACAGCTTTGTCCTGGAATCAGAGAAAGAGATGCTGTGGACCACAATGCTCGAGACGTTCACGCTCCCTGCAGGTACAGAGAACACAGTGAGACAGTGGACTCTTAAGAAAATGGCAGAACAGTTCCAGACCTTCAAGGGAGATCTGTACCGGAAATACATCCAGAAGGGGCAGACAACGAACTTCGACGTATTCCCGAAGCTATGGGATCACTGGGACGAGTTCGTTGCTAACAAGACAGGTCAACAAGGGTAGGCGATGATGGAAAGAAACAAAGAAAATGCCGCCAAGAAGAAGTACCATCACCACTTGGGGTCAGGCGGCTATAGCGTCGTGATGCCGAAGTGGGAGGAGATGGAGGCAAGCCTGCTTGAGAGGGGTATCGAACCGGCCACCACTAAATGGCCTGATCGATCAAAGTTCTGGTACTATGCTCACGGTGGAACGCTCAACCCAGTTGATGGCTCCTTGGTCTTCAGCGATCAGATACGCGAGGCTGCGAATCGACTAACGGACGCAGTGGAAGCCTCTTCTCAGGGCACGTTCCGACCCGACAGAGAGAAGGACGAGCTGTCACTCGCCCTACAGACTCCCGAGCATCCAGGACAAACACGAGGGAAAGGCGTGATTCCCTGGAAGATGAGATTCAAGGAGGACATCCACACGTACAGGAGTCGGATGAGGAGCAAGAGAGATACCGAGGCGAAGATTGCAGATCTTCAGTACAGGGTATCGAGCTACGAGCTCAGCATGCAAGAGGAGGTGGCCCGGAAGGTGGATGAACGTATGGCAATACATCGGTCACACGATCCCCAGCCGTACATACCTCCTCCAATGGTCAGCCCATCAGGCAATCGTAGCAGCTGCGCCTCAACGGGGCAGGTAGTATCACATAGCATGGACGCCATGCAAACCCAGGATGAAACCACCTGCCCCGTTGATGAGATCACGCAACGAACACCATGTGAGCTGCATATTCCCTTCAAGAACTTATCAATCAAGGTATGCTCGATGTAATATATGATTTTTGACTCGTACGTTCCGCAAGTTGCTGCTTAGGTTGATTACTAATAGATAATCTCTCATCACGTGAAGCTGGCGTCGGAAATGGCCATCCCAACGGATGGCCAACGGACATTTCAGGGACTTACCACTGCAGGCCAATTCCAGCAGGATACTCGAGGGTCGAAGTTGAGCTGGTGGAAGCCGTGTACGAGAACCTCGAGTTGGACTACCCAGGAGGAGACGGTGAGACGCATCTACAAGACACAAGCCACGCCATTATACTATGGCGCAAGTGGTACATCATCCTCCCTGGGCGACAAGCAGCGTCTCGTGCACCATCTCCTCCGGCTCCGCCATCTCCTCCTGCACCATCTCCTCCGGCTCCTCCGCCACCTCCTCCTGCACCATCTCCTCCGGCTCCTCCGCCTCCTCCATCTCCACCTCCACCGTGTCCGCCTGCACCTCCCAAGACAAGGTCTCGCCAAGCTCCACCTCCTGCCAGCACAAGGGCAACGAAGAAGGCCAAAGTTGAGACCACCAAAAACAAGGAGCCGCCGTACGGTTGCAGTCAAGAGGAGCTTGACGCTTATGTGGCAGGAGAAGTGAAGAGGCAACTCAAGACTCGGAGTCCTGAAAAGAAGATACCTATTGACCCGAGCGTGAAGAATTTCTTCAAGGGAATGTCCACCGCAAACAAGGAGGCCTTAAAGCTATCGGACTATGACCGAACACTTAGGAAAGCCTATTACAAGAAGTCCAAACCAGTTCCTCAGCTTGGAGAACAACCACACCAAGTGGTCGAGCCGTTGGTGACCGGCGAAGACTTTGGCATAACGGATTTCATTTTGGACACCGGTCTAACCATGGCTCAATTGGTTGGAGGCGCACCAATCCCGAAGGCGGAAGTGGCATACAAGTTTGAACTCGGTAAACCGCTTATCAGGCCTGAGCAGCTGCAGTCCCTACCGATACAAATGTACAAATTCCATGAACGGTACATGGAAATGAGCGCCAATGGTAGAGAGATGTTCGAAGCGAGGATCAGAAACCCCGACTTCTTGCAAGGAGAAGATGTTCTATGGATCCATTTCAAGGATGTCTTCGATCTGTACCATCGGGACGCCCTCGACGTCTCTCTTCTGAGCGCATGGATTTTGTAAGTATCTTTGAGTTCGATTTGTTTCGTTCAATAATTAGCTCCTGGCATATATGTAAGCAATAATAATTTCCTTTCAATGTTGTAGAATGGAGATTCAAAGGGCCCGACGGCGGGGGGTTTACGATACTGGGTTCATCGACCCTCGGAAAATCAACACCGAAATGCTCGACAAGTACGAGAAAGACACAGAGGACAATCTCGTCCATCTCCTAACGCAGCAGCATTTCAAGACGTTCATACTATTGCCGTACAACACAGAGTGAGTTTTTATTGTCGTTCGAACAAATTTTATTCCCATACATATAATATGTACATTCTGATATTTATCTCATCTCACGCATATTCCAGATTCCACTGGGTCCTGTTCTTTTTCGACTTGGACGCATGCAGAGTCACTGTGTATGACTCAATGAATAAAGAGGAGAAGGTTTTTGACAAGGTCTTCCAACTGATAGACAGGTAATATAATGTCATCTATTCCAAAGTCGCGGGACTCTGTTGCTATTATGTTGATCTCGGGTAATATTTAATTAATCATAGCTTGCAACTGCATATGTAGGGCTTGGGATCGGTTCCGTCAATTGGTCCGCGGGACTTGGAAAGAAAAACTTGGACGGAGGTTTCATTTTCCCGTGAGTACATGCATGATCCAAAATTATATTGAATTGAATCTCTAGTTACTCTTAATATAAAGAGTATATTAAATCTCTCATCGTTTCTTATGTAGTGTGCAAAGCAGGACAAGGGAACTAACTTATGCGGCTACTACGTATGCGTGTATGCCCACTACCTATCAAACCAAATATACACCACACGAGAGCTCGATGTACGTATACATAAACCATTCAAAATTTCATTTCGTATCGATTTGTTAAGTTGTTTATTAATTTCATATATTGATATGTCATTATTTTTCGAATGATAGCGTATTCACATGAGGGAAAACTCCCAGACAAGGATTTTATCACGGCTGTTCAAGAACAACTGATGGGGTTCATCAACGAAGAAGTCCTTAATCCCGATGGTGAATTCTACTACGACGGATCGACAATTCATAACGTCGGTCCTTCCTCTTCTGACGTAACGCAGGCGTCGAAGTCGTAGCTATAGCTAGCGAGCTAATGAATTGTACTATACATGCATGTATATATATATATTTATATGTGTACGTACATTTACTTTAGTGTTAATATATATTTTGGTAACATATATGTACATAAAATGTTAAGTGCTTTAAATTATAAATATGTGTGTAATATATGTATTTATACATATATACATACGCATATATATATATATATGTATGTATTCTATATACATGCATAATATATATTACAATGCATATATATGTATTGTAATATATATATATATATATATATATATATAATCAACCATGTAGCAAACAGGGCCATGCAAATAAAAAAAATGGTACATAAATCTTTAGTCCCGGTTGGTAACACCAACTGGGACTAAAGATGGATCAGCCGGCCACGTGGCTGACCGATCTTTAGTCCCGGTTCGTGTTACCAACTGGGACTAAAGATCGATCTTTAGTCCCGGTTATTTCACCCGGGACTAAAGATCGCTATCTTTAGTCCTGAATTCGTAGTCCCGGTTGAACAACCGGGACTAAAGGGGAGTTACGAACCGGGACTACAAACGATTTCTCCACCAGTGTCCTGACCAAGAATTTCTCTAGTCCATGAGCCAGATCCATGCATTCGTTAAGGAACTTCTCCTGATTCCTTCCATTCCCAACTAGGATCTCAATCGCACCAAGCATTTTTCTTTTACTACGAACCGAACTTGAGCAGATTGCTCTATTGTGCATCCATACCATTGTTACCATATATTGATGGATCAGATCCCAGGCACGAGTATGCACATCCACTAAGTTGTATATATATAGACCGAAGAATGGTAAACGGACATGGAAAACGGCGTGGAGAATGGAGAACAGCGATTGGTCGTGCACAAGGTTTGAAATTTTGGTTCAAAATTTTTGAAATTTCGCTCCCCACCGAAATGCTCAAATTTTACCTGAAATTTTCGGTTTTTTTGCTTTTTTTTATCAATTTGGTCAAATTTTCAAATAATTTCGGCTTGAAATTTCGGTAATTTCGGAAACCCCCGCATAAAATCAAATTTCAAAATTAAAAACCCTGGTCGTGCAGTGGGATGCACCTCTGCACATCTGAATAAATGTGTTTACATTCGAGCGGTACCTGAATATTTGAATCGGGATATATTAACCCTTATATTTTGTCATTTAGAACAAACCGTCAAAGACCATCAGTCCCATTTCTTCATAAAATGAACAAGTTTTATACATGTGGTTTCAAAGTGATAAACAGACAAGGACATAACCACGTGCCCAAGATGTCTTCACGATGTTGTTCAACGGTGGCATCAGACATATTCGAACCTAGCCTGGGCTTCTTTAACACATTCACATGTGAACTGTACAGTGTTCGTCTTTTTCACATAGAACGCTTGGAATTCAGATATAGGCCACGCGCCCACGCCAATTGATCATCATTCGCAACAGCTCCTTTCTACATATCTCCTCCAAAATTTCCCAGTTTGTTCCGGTGAAAAAATAAGCAATATCTGATATTTGTAGGATCGAATACAAATAACCAAGCCTACCAGAGGGGGTGAATGGTAGGGAAAACAAAAAACCCAAAGACTTTTAGCGGAAATAAAAGTTACCCTCAAATCAATGGAAATCTCGACGTAGTCCTGTCGCCGCCGGTCGGACCGCTTGCACGCAACCGGTTGGACCGCTCGCACGCTGCCGGTTGAACCGCCGAACCCAATGAAACACAAATTGAAAAACTCTCTAAGTAGATGGCAACTTTATTGCTTCTCTCTGTGTTTATAAAGTGCAACAATAGCACTCCTTAAAAATCTCAACTAAACTCAAAACCCTAACTAAATTATCAACTCAATTGCTCTCAAAGCGGTACAGGGAAGCCTCACGCTCCCTCTCTATTTACACCACAAAAACCCTCTACTCAAAGTAGGTGTGAAACTCCTATTCACAATAGGACTTAGACTCTATTTAGATGGGTCCCTATCACATCGGATGTTTGGACACTAATTATAAATATTAAACGTAGACTATTAATAAAACCCATCCATAATCTTGGACTTATTCGCGAGACGAATCTATTAAGCCCAATTAATACATGATTAGCCTATGTGATGCTACAGTAAATATTCTCTAATTATGGATTAATTAGGCTTAAAAAATTTATCTCGCAAATTAGCTTTTATTTATGTAATTAGTTTTATAAGTTGTATATATTTAATACTCTAAATATAGAGACTAAAGTTAATTACTGAATCCAAACACCACCTCAATGCCTCATATTCCAAATCTACACAATTTACAAAAACCTGCGGCCGCACACCCGACCCCAAAAAGAAAAACCGGCTCTGGTTCGGACTCCTTCCCGCGCCAATCCTTTTCCTGCTCGGTCTGGTGCTGGACCGAAGTCACCGAACCACCGAGCCACACCGTCTGCAGTCTGCACCGCTGCTGCCTTGCTTTCTGCGTGGACAGCCATCCACCGAGCCAACTCCAGCAAGCCACGTGCAAGACTCCAAGTCAACAAGCCAGACTACCACAAGTACAGCACACATACATGCTCACGTACATGCATGTACTGCATGATACAGTACCACCACTACAGTACCCCTGAGTACTGTAGCAACCATGTAATTCTCCACAATTTTCCTTCACAAACACCGATGCTTGCACGCACACCTCATGAAGCACGTTGCGAAGATCTCACCCACACGATATCCATCCACCGTGTGCCATCTCGTATCCAACTTCGTCACCCGGTATCCTTGATCATCTGGACCTCAACTCCTCCCTGAGTTTAGCCCCGATCCACACCATTGACCGAAGTTGACCTCCAAGAATCCTGACTCTAATCACCTTCTCACATGGTATCCCGACCACACTAGACCTCTGCTCCTCCCTGAGCATAGTCCCGGTCCTCACCATTGACCAAGGCTGACCTCAAGTCACCTGCACACAATCAGACAAAACAACCGTTCCTATGCACAGATATCACAACCCGACCCATATTAGTCACACACACTCACACCAACATCCACACATCTTTTCAAACCAATTCATTAATTAAATCATTTGTAAAGCTAATTGTTCATCACAAATATTAATCATGACAATGATTTCACAATATTGGCATCTCATTTTTTTTAGAAAATGTTTTTTTAGAGAATGGTATTCTTTTACCCGGCATCTACATCCAACCGAATATATGTAACCTTTTGAAATTAGAAACTTAACATATCAAACAGGGAACTTAACCCTCAAATAACCTTATCTGAAATTCGCTCCTATAAAGAATTGAAAACCTTGAGGTGCTACTCAGGTCGCTGCAACCACTAAGCTACATGCCCTTTTGCTGATATTGGCATCTCATGAATACCATACAACCGTATAGCTAATCATGTTGAGAATTTAATTAAGGTTTTCAAGAGCCCAAACTCTAGCAACACATGCAGAACTATATTTAATATGAACCCCATACATATCTACAAAATCAGCCAAAACAACTATTTTGTTACCATACGGTTTGGATGAAACTTCACAGATCCCTTTTGCCAAATGTTTGGAAAGCATTGTTACCAAATGTTCTTTGATGTTTGGAAAGCATTGTGGGGATGCTATGCAGTCTGACATCAGATCCCTTTTGCAAGTTCAGCACACTTCCTTTGAAGATAAATATCTTGGTCTGCCTACTCCGATGGGTAGAATGAAGGCAGGAAGATACCAATCTTTGAAGGAGAGATTTGAGAAAAGATTAATGGATTGGAATGAGAAATACCTATCTATGGGAGGGAAGGAAGTATTAATTAAATCAATCCTATAGGCCATTCCGACCTATGTGATGAGTGTGTTTAAGCTCCCAGCTGGGCTCTGTAAGGAATATATGCAGCTGATCCGGAAATTTTGGTGGGGAGAAGACCGTCAGAAAAGGAAAGTCCATTGGATCTCGTGGCAGCAACTGATTAAACCCAAAGGACAAGGGGGAATTGACTTCAGGGACTTGAAGCTTTTTAACCAGGCTCTGCTAGCCCGGCAAGCATGGCGGCTAATCCAGTTTCCCAACAGTTTGTGTGCTCAAATTTTAAAGGCAAAATATTACCCCAATGGGGACTTGTGTGATACTGCTTTCCCTGTTGACTCTTCAGAAACTTGGAAAGGGGTGGTCCACGGGTTAGAGCTGCTGAAACAAGGTCTAATTTAGCGGATTGGATCAGGAAGCAAAGTCAGAATATGAAGGGATAACTGGATACCGAGAGAGCATACCCTGAGGGTTTTGGGAAAGGCTGTTAGATCGAGAATCAAATGGGTCTCGGATCTTATGGTTCCAAATCAGCAAATTTGGGATGAAGAGCTAGTTCGTCGAATCTTCTACCCCCCGGATGCTGAGGAAATTTTGAGAA
This sequence comes from Oryza meridionalis, assembly GCA_000338895.3. Classification (NCBI taxonomy): domain Eukaryota; kingdom Viridiplantae; phylum Streptophyta; class Magnoliopsida; order Poales; family Poaceae; genus Oryza; species Oryza meridionalis. The sequence goes on along the minus strand of CM002535.2, from coordinate 15,501,071 downwards.
TCCAATTGCCACATAGCCCTGAAGAGGACTTCATTGCTTGGCACTATGATAAGGTAGGTATGTTCACTGTTCGTTCTGCTTACAAACTAGCCCTACAGGCCCAGATCGGAGCTGACGAAGAGGTTGCAGAATGCTCAAATGGCAATGGTGACAGGAAGTTGTGGAAGAACATTTGGAATGTGCAAGTACCACAGAAAATAAGGATTTTTGCCTAGAGAGTATCAAGAGATTGTCTAGCCACACAACATAATAAGCATCGACGACAGATTGTACAAAAGCCAAACTGCGAGATATGTGGGGCAAGAGTGGAAGATGCGTTTCATGCGACGGTTGCATGCACGAAAGCAGCTGCGCTGAGGGCAGAGATGCGACAGAATTGGTGGCTTCCGGGGGAACAGGAGTTCTCTCAATCAGGACCTAACTGGCTGCTACATCTTATAAACCGTGCCGACGATCAGACGAGGGCGTTAATAATCCTTCTGTTATGGCGAGCCTGGTTTTTACGAAATAACATAGTGCATAATGACGGCCATGCTTCAGTCACTGGTTCGGTGGTGTTTCTTCAGAGTTATGCTGAATTACTGTTTCTCACCCGGCAACCAAGAGCTGATAGAAAAGGGAAGGCTTTGTGTCGCCCTGAATAGGGGAAGAAGTCAGGTCCAGCTCTAGCCTTTCCAAAGCAACGTGCTTGCTGGCTCATGCCTGTGAATGGCTGGGCTAAAATTAATGTCGATGGAGCTTTCAATCCTGAAAACGGTAATGGGGCAATTGGACTTGTAATCAGGAATTCGAGGGACGAAGTTCTATTGTCTTCTTGGAAGTTTCTCAGGCGATGTGTGGCAGCGGAGGAAGCAGAACTGCTTGCGTGCTATGAAGGGCTGAAGCTAGCTGCTGAATGGATTCCCATACCAATTATGCTTGAAAGTGACTGTACCACAGCGATTGCGAGGTTGTCCTCCACTACTAAAGAGAGATCAAGATGGTCCTTTCTGCTGCAAGCAGCGAGGTCAGTTATAGGGTTAATTAAGGAAGTGTATTTGATGCACTGTAATAGAGAGTGTAATAGGGTCGCACATGAACTTGCTCAGCTTGCTATCCGTTCGGGGCAAAGCGCGGTTTGGTGTAATAATGCACCGAATTGTGTTATGCAATGTCTACAGCATGATTGTAATCCTGTTACGTAATCAATAAAGCTCTCTATTCCTGCAAAAAAAAAATTGTACTTCACAGAACAAGTAGGCATGGTATTCTTTTGAAAATTTGCTACAGGACATCAAAATTTTGTGTAATTCGCTGTGAGACACCACAAAATCGTGTCACTGCTAATGGACACCACAAAAACAATGTAATTGGCTCTAGGACACCAAACACATTATTTTATAATTTCCAGGACAAAGTGGAGAGAGAAAATTTTAAAATGACAAGTTTACCCCTGCTTACTCTTTCTCCCCTGTCTATGAGGAGGTGGCGGCGGCTGCGACGGCGGCGAGCAGGCAGTGGCCCGCTGCTGTGGGCGGCCCGCTCAGAGGGACGTCGGCCACCTGAGTAACGCTAGCGCGGCGCTGGGGCTGTCCCTCGGCAGCGGCCGAGGAGGAGGAACGACCAACGCGATGACGCACTATAGTGGCTGCCGGTGGCCGTATTGCTATCGCTGGAGCCATCGCTGCACGCTCGACGAAACGAGAGACGCAGTTGCGACGGCGACAGTGGCCCATTGTTGTCCGTCGGCGTGGTGCTGAAGAGGGAGTGCGTGGAGGAGATCTACGGTGAGCGGTTGTTGCTGGAATCGTTGTCGTTGGCGGCCGGTCGGGCGAGCAAGACAACGGCAACTACAGCAACATCCGTAAGAAGCTCCGGTATTGATTTTTATTTCTTCATTCGCACAGCACGATCAATCTGGTGCATCACATATGTCCATACGTTCTTGTTACACTGTATTTATTTGTATTTGTTCATCTTTTGGTGATTGAATACATGCGATTCACTAAACCAGCGCTTTGTTACTTCGAGCAGAAGCAGAAAGTCCCAACTGAAGCTCAGGCTAAGACAGAGGCAAACTTGTCTTTTTTAAATTTCTCTCTCCACTTTTTTCTGAAAAATTATAAAATAATGTCTCTAGTGTCCTATAGCCAATTACATCATTTTTGTGGTGTCTTTTGGCAATGACATGATCTTACGGTGCCCGCTAGCTAATTACACAAAATTTGAATGTCCTGTAGGGAATTTTGCCTATTCTATTTAAAAACCTGTCAGTTATTATGTGACCACAAAAGATAAAAAACGGAGGACCCTGAAACCCCTAAATCTGGAGATCGAAGTCGAAGTTGGATTTCTGGTCTCTTACCATAACTCTCGATTACTCTTGCTATAAGGTAGCACACAACTTAATTCCATGTATAGGATACTGACGAGAATTATTATACATAGTAGTGGTTACCAAGACCAGACCGTTGCAGCTATAAAACAGATATTTCTCCCAATGCCCTCCATTCTTAAAACTTTTCATACTTTCCTCATGTTATGAGCTCATATCTATCTAAAAATTCACACCGTCTCATCCTTGCAAAATATATATTCACCGACCGACAGTATAAATGTCTGGAGTAGTACTCAAGATCGAACATAGGTTGATTGATGAGCCGAGAGAGAAACGAAGAAAAGAATATATATAGCTTGGGAACACAATTACATGGAGTCATCATGGATAATGGTAACATCGACTGTAACTCATTATAAGCCTATCATCAATGGTTCCAACTAGTCGAGTCCATAAAAATGAAGCAGAAAAAGTAAAAAAGAAACAAGTAGATTATCATTATTACTAGGATTGTGATCTCTGTCTAAAGTTTGAACATATTATTGAAAGGAAAGCAGCAAGGAGGTCTGCTACACATTAAAGCTAGAAATAGAGAAGTAGGATCACAGTATTTGCCTAAGCTCAACCTGGCCGCTTCAGGGAGCAAAACTGGATAGTAGGATGTATCAAATTTTTCTTGGATATGCATGCTCCACCACCATTATTAAATGTATTTCTACCTCCCTTAGTATTCCCTCCATCCAAAAATATAAAGGTTTTTAGATTGTTTAACAGAGTTTAATGTTAAGTGGAATTATTTAGATGCCACAAAAATCCCAAACCACCTTGCCTAAATTTATATTGATCACAGGTGATAGATCAGATGGAGTCTGTAGACAGATCGCTAGAAATGGTAGTGATCGAAGTCAATAACAAATTCGAGGTGGCCGACTGGAGGCCCAATTTTTATGTGGCCCAATCCAAGACAGGCCGTAAGACTAAGCCCGTATTCAGCTTCTTAGCCCAATTAGATCACGAGAATCCTTAAATTGAGGGGCTAAAATGAGGCCAGATTGCTAATTAGCGATCGATCGCATCGGATGATCAATTTTTTTTTCACCACTTTCTTTTTTTTTCACCATATAGTTTCTTTTCGGATAAGTTTATATATCTAAAATTTATATATCTAAAGTTTACACATCTAAAATTGATATGTCAAAAGTTTATATACCCGATTCAAATTTAAATTCGGATTTAAATATTTTTTATATAGAATATTTTTATACATAAACTTTATACATACGAAATTTACTGTATAAATTTATAAATATAAAGTCTATGTATATAAATATATTTTTAAGAGTATTAAATTTGTTCTCTTTATACATACGAAGTTTATTGTATACATTTATAAGTATAAAGTCTATGTATATGAATATATTTTTAAGGATATTAGATTTTTTATATTTTCTCTTTGTAAAGAATTTATGGTGCAGTAGGAAAGGGGGAAGGGCCGGAGCGTGCGCGTTAGGGGGAGGGACGGGGGGCCGATCGCTGTGGGTGATCACCCGCCCATTAGCCCTCCCCCCCCCCCCCCCCCCCCCAAATGCGCTCGTCGACCTTCGCACATCCAAGTAGTTGTTCATCCTCATCGATCATGAACACCTTTTTAATTCATCCGTTGTTTCCAACGCACCGTATGTGTCTCATGCAAGGATATTTTAGGGGGAAAAGGAATATATTAGAGTATTGTAATAGAAGAAGGAAAATAATGGCCCTGAACCTCAACGTCTCGACAGAGTTTAGATCGACTCCTCACCGGAAGATAGGCGCATGGGCACTAGATAATTCTTAATGTGATGCCTAAGTTTAACATGGGGACGAGGCTCGAATCTCTACTACTAACAATGGGACCATAGGAGAGCCCCCACGAAGCTTCCACTAAACATTTTTGCCATACATAATGCAAAGTGATGGTTATAGCTTTGTGTAGTTTGTTCACATCCCCTACTATTTTTTCCTGGATCCGTTAGAGAGACTACCCAACCATATCTTACCAAACAACAGATTCTCCAACCAAGTGAGCACGAACTTTCCGCGACATGCTATCCTTCCCATTGTGCTTGGGCTAGGAGTCCAAGCCCAATACCATATGGCAATGTCACTATAAATCGATCTCTATTTCGCATACACCTTTGATAGGTTGTAGATGGATCATAACTGACCGCGTCTGCAAAAATCGATCTATATTTCGCATACACTTACTTAAGAGACCCATGCAAAAAATCGATATTTGCATGTGAACCTCTTAAGGGGGAGCGTGCAAAAATGCTCATTTTTGCATGCGGCCCTTAGGAAGTCCACATGTAAAAATCGATTTTCGCAGATGAACCTACTAAGGAGCCACCAAGAAGTCTGACTTGCCTCCTATTCCTTGACAACACTTCAAAAATTTTCAACTCATCATTATCTTCTCTATCTCTCTCACCTTTTCACCTCCTCCGCTTTCTTCAACTCTTTAGCCGGCGGATGGGCAACACGGGGACGGGCGGCAGTGGCAACGAGCGACAGTGGCGGCTGGCAGCAGTAGCGACGGCGGGCGGCAGCGGTTGGCGGTAGGCGGCTCAGCAGCAGTCGATGGCAGCGGGGGACGGCTCAGCGGGGCTCGGTAGGGCTCCTCCCACCCGGATCGGGCGGCGGCAGCTATCCCTCGCTCGGCCCCGTACGAATCTAGCGGCGGTGGCGGGAGGAGCCCGGCCTCACACGGACTTGAAGATGGTGGACTCGGGAGCATCGGCAGCAGGCTGTGGTGGACGGATCCACCTTCCCCGATGGCGGAAGTGCACGACACGACGCTGGCAGGCGACTAGCGGCGGGAAAGGACACCGTGATTTTTTTTTTGCGATTTTATTTTTTTATTTTTGCATGCGGCCCACATAAGCACCCACATACGAAAATCACTATTTTCGCCGACCTTATCATCGCCAACTGCATGCGAAAATCGGATCTGGCCGTCTGAAAAAAAAACTCTTTCTGTAGTAGTATGTGATTGTTTTTGTTGCTGGAAATAATATGAAGTTTTAAATTTAGTTGATGCAAACAGTTCGTTTTTTGCTCCATGGCATATTTGCACATATATTTACCCAGACGAAACAGGCGTACTCTGAAGAAAGAAACCATAACAAGTGTTTTTCTTTCTGACAAAGACACTTCACCTTTTGGCCTTACTACACCTGTTGTCTAGACATACTGCTGTTTATTTTGTGCAACTGCATTTGATCTTTCTTACAAAACATGGCGTCATTCTTTACTAGATCGAGCTAATTAATTAATCTTTTTCAGTGAACTAATTAATTAATAATTACCTTAAACAAGGTGGGTCAAAGTGTTATTCCATGTTTCCAACACTCTTGTGAGCAGTCCAGCGTGTGCAAATACTGTAGCTTAGGTGCGTTGGCGAAATCGACACTAGCTTTATTCTTGTTCTGCCTCCGCATCTGTAGCCAGAAATGATGCAGCAAACGGCACCGCATCCTTTCATCGGACCTAATTAGCGGGGAAGAAGTGCTCTTCATGTTGTCGAAATGCGCTTTGTAAATCACACATTCTTAGAGAAATCGCAATGTACATGCCCGTCTCCTTTGATATTACTGGGAAACTTCAGCCATTCTGAGATGATGGCCAGTGAGCTCCCACAGCCCTGCATGCGAAAAATCTCCAGACAGTGAGATATATATTGATCAATTACACCTCAATACTCTAGAGTGGTTTTGGCGTGATGTTAAACCTAATAATAGTTGGGAGGAACTTGATATGGAGTGCATGCCCGTATACCTTCTGTATCAGACTCTGAGAATGTGTCCCGGTGCCCTCCATTCACAGCAGTATTCTTCATCATGTTTTGAATTAGCTCGTGTTTTTTTTCGATTGGTATTTTCTCTCCTTCTCTATTGCTACTCATTTATAACCTATGTGTGAGTTGGAGTGGTGATTAATTAGTATGAGGCGAGGCCCAAGAGATTTTAGATGATGTTGGTGATGGATAAAGATCAAATATATATTGGCAGTGGTATAGTGTGGTTAAATTGTTTGAATGTGAACTTTTTGTTTCTCGTATGTACTTTACACTTAGTCATGCACCTTGGCCTTTTTAAAAGTAATGCATCCTATTTGCCGTACTTAAGGGTGCATTTGGCAGGGCATAAAGCTAAGCTGCAACTTCATTTTCTGTTAGTACCACTACGCCAGAACCCTACATCTGTGACGGTATACCAGTGACGGGCCTATGAATTAGTCACAGATGACCGTCACCTTTGACATGTCGCTAGGTTTGCCGTCATCGGTGGGGCATCCGACCGCGACCCGTCACAGGTATCCCCTCATCTGTGACGGGCCGGAAGGAAAAGCCGTCACAGGTGAGGCAGTGACGGGTTTTCCGCCCAACCCGTCACTGGTATCACCTTACCTGTGATGGGCCACGGCATTATGAGCCATCACAGGTGATGGTCCGCCACTTGTGACGAATTTTTTTTCCGGCCCGTCACAGGTAGGTCAATACCTTTGACAGGCAACTCAATTGAAGCTCGTCAAAGGTATGACCAACACCTTTGACGGGCTTTTTTAACCTAACCCGTTTGAGGTATGTTGGGTCTATAAATACCCCATAAACCGCTAACTGCTTTCCATCCCGACCAGTTCACTATTCACAAATCGGTTGGGAGGGCAAGGGGGGCGAATTTTTGTTAAAATTAAAGGTAAAAACACATTATTCTCCATTCATTCTCAATATATCGATCATTATATATTTTTCTTCCTATGTTGTTGATTTCAGATGGATCGTAGTTGGATGTACCATGTTCATTGTTCGTCTACCGAGTATAGAGAGGGGGTCTCTGAATTTGTCACATTTGCGGAGAATGATAGAAAAAGTAGCATGAGCATGTTCATGTTTTGTCCATGTAGGGACTGTAAGAATGAACAGATGATCCTTGATAGCGATGAAGTGCATTCTCATTTGATAAGGAATGGATTCATCAAGAAATATACCTGCTGGACAAAGCATGGAGAGCAAGAGGCGCTTGATGTCGCAGCTGAAGAAGTGATGTATCAGGATGTAGAGAACACCGCCGCAACTCGAGAAGGCATGTTCGTATCTTCTCCGTTAGGTGGAGAGACCATAGATTTGGACACTCAATGTCTATCTACAATGTTGCATGACATTGAAGATGCAGAGGACAACGACAGAGATTTTGAGAAGTTTAGTAAGTTGGTGGAAGATTGTCAGATGCCCTTGTATGATGGATGCATGTTGAAGCACAGCAAGTTGTCATGCGTGTTGGAACTCATGAAGCTTAAGGCTAGTAATGGCTGGTCGGACAAGAGTTTTACAGAACTTCTTAAGCTGTTAAAGGACCTGTTGCCAGAGGGGAACAATTTGCCGTAGACGACATATGATGCGAAGCAAGTATTATGTCCGTTGGGCCTGGAGGTCAGAAGAATTCATTCTTGTCCGAATGACTGCATTTTATATTACAACGAATACGCTGACTTGGATGTCTGCCCTGTCTATGGGGCATCTAGATACAGACGAGCAAATAGTGAAGGTGAAGGAAGTAAGTCAAAGAGGGGAGGCCCCGCAAAGGTGGTGTGGTATCTCCCAATTGCGGAGTGCATGAAGAGAATGTTTGCGAATAAGGAACAAGCTAAGCTAGTGTGCTGGCATGCCGAAGAACGGAAAGTCGATAGTATGCTGAGGCACCCAGCAGATTCAGTACAGTGGAGGACAATCGATAGGATTTACCAGGAATTCTCAAAGGACCCAAGAAATATGCGTTTCGCAATGTGTACGGATGGCATTAATCCATTTGGTGATTTGAGCAGTCGTCACAGTACATGGCCAGTTCTGCTTGTTAACTATAACCTTCCTCCCTGGTTGTGCTTCAAAAGAAAGTATATTATGCTTGCCATGCTCATTCAAGAACCGAGACAACCTGGCAACAATATCGATGTGTTCCTTGAACCGATAATCGATGACTTCGAAAGGCTATGTAATGAGGGCACACGTACATGGGACGCATATGCACAAGAGTATTTCAACCTCCATGCGATGCTGTTTTGTACCATCAATGAATATCCGGCCCTTGGCAACCTTTCAGGACAAACTGTGAAAGGGAAATGGGCGTGTTCAGAGTGTATGGAGGAAACAAGAAGCAAATGGTTGAAGCATTCACACAAGACGGACTACATGGGGTCACAGGAGATTTCTCCCAAGGTATCACCCGTATAGGAATATGAGAAAGAATTTCAATGGACATATAGATACAGTCGGACCCCCGGCAGAGCTAACAGGGACAGAGGTGCACAACTTAGTGATGGGAATAACCAACGAGTTTGGAAAAAAGAGGAAAGTTGGAAAGACAAAAGAGAAGAGCATGTCGAAGGACAAAGCAGAACAGCATGTGGAAAAACAAAAGACAAAAGAGAGGAGCATGTGGAAAAAGAAGTCAATATTTTGGAGACTACCATACTGGAAGGATCTTGAAGTTCGCTACTGCATAGATTTGATGCATGTCGAGAAGAATGTATGAGAGAGTTTAATAGGATTACTGCTTAACCTAAGTACTACAAAGGATGGTCTCAACGCCAGATGAGACCTGGAAGAAATGGGTGTTCGCTCAGAACTACATCCCATAACCACGGAATCCGGCAGGGTGTACCTTCCTCCAGCCTGCTACACTCTCTCGAAAGAAGAGAAGATTGATTTGCTAACATGTTTGAGTGGTATAAAGGTTCCATCTGGTTACTCATCAAGAATTAGTAGGTTTGTTTCACTGCAAGACCTTAAATTGGTAGGGATGAAGTCGCATGATTGCCACGTTCTTATCACACAGCTGTTGCCCGTTGCAATAAGGAATATTTTGCCTCCTAAGGTGCGACACACAATCCAGCGGTTGTGTTCCTTCTTCCATGCAATCGGCCAGAAGATCATTGATCCCGAGGGACTAGATGAACTACAGGCAGAACTTGTGAGAACCCTATGTCATCTTGAGATGTACTTTCCTCTAACTTTCTTTGACATAATGGAACATCTTCCCGTGCACCTTGTGAGGCAAACAAAGTGTTGTGGTCCAGCTTTCATGACGCAGATGTATCCTTGCGAAAGGTACCTGGGGATCCTTAAGGGTTATGTACGGAACCATTCACACCCCGAGGGGAGTATCATCGAGAGTTACACCACCGAAGAGGTCATCAATTTTTGTGTGGACTACATCTCAGAAACATCTTCAATTGGATTACCACGATCTCATCATGAAGGGAGGCTTGATGGTATTGGTACTGTTGGAAGGAAGATTGTTAGGTTGGATCGGAAGGTGTATGATAAAGCTCATTTCACGGTACTGCAGCATATGACTGAGGTGGTGCCGTACGTTGACGAACACCTTGCAGTTCTCCGACAGGAGAACCCAGGCCGATCAGAGAAGTGGGTCAGAAACAAGCACATGTCTTCTTTCAACGAGTGGCTGAAGAACCGAATTGACAGGTTACAGAACTTGTCTAGTGAAACACTTCAGTGGTTGTCACAGGGTCCTGAATGGAGTGCCACCATCTGGCAAGGATATGACATAAATGGATACACCTTTCACATGGTAAAGCAAGACAGCAAATGCACAGTGCAGAACAGTGGGTTACACATCGAGGCTGCTAGTGACGGTGGTCGGCGTGATCAATACTATGGCAGAGTTGAGCAAATATTGGAGCTAGATTACTTGAAGTTCAAAGTCCCGTTGTTTCATTGTCGATGGGTCGATCTTCGCAATGTAAAAGTTGACAATGAAGGTTTCACCACTGTCAACTTGGCTAATAACACGTACAAGGATGAACCGTTCGTTCTCGCCAAACAAGTTGTTCAAGTCTTCTACATAGTTGACCCGTGTAACAAGAAACTACATGTTGTTCATGAAGAGAAAAGGAGAAATGTTGGATTGGACAATAATGCAGACGAGGATGATTACAACCAGCACGTCCACGGCATAGGTCAAGAAATACCTCTAGAAAAGGAGGAAGAAGAAGATGACGTTCAATATGCACGCGTTGACCATAAGGAAGGATTATTTTTGTAATTTTTGTACGTAGTTTATGTCTACATGTCTGTTATCTGTATGACTCTAATATGTTCGCAATGATCAATAGTATATTGCTTATGACATAGTCAGATAAAATAATTAAGTGAAGCACCCACTAGAAGTGAAATAAAATAACTAAGCAAGTATAACCATCGGAACTAAAATAAATTAATTAGTAAAATAATTAATTAAAATAAAAATGTAGTGTATGTGAAAATATGTTAAGGAAAATAAAAGAACTAAGTGAAATAGAATAAAATTAAATAAAAAATTGTAGTCCATGTAGTCAAACTCACCTGTGACGGGCTCTAACTGTGGGGCCGTCACAGTTGACCTCACCAGTGACGGCCCAGAACACTGGGCCCGTCACAGGTGGCCTCACCTGTGACGGACCTGCAGTTTGCGCCCGTCACAGGTGACCTCACCTGTGACGGCCCCACAGTTAAAGCCCGTCACAGGTGAGTTTGACTAGGGTTGACCTAGGGTTGGACCTCTTCTAGATCCAAATCCGGCCACTCTCTCTCACTCTCACTCACTCTCTCGGCCGCCGCCTCACCCTCGCCGCCCTCGCCACCACCGCTGCCTCGACCTCTCCACCGCCGTTCTCTCCGCCGCCATCTCCACCACCGCCGCCGCCGCTCGCCCTCGCCGCCTCGCCCTCTCTGCCCTCCTCTCCACTGTCACCGCCTCGCCCTCTCCGCCCTCCTCTCCACCGTCACCACCTCGACCTCTCCGCCACCATCTCCGCCGACCTCTCTGCCGCCCTCTCTGCCATCTCCGCCGCGCTCTCCGCCGTCTCCGCCGCCCTCTACGCCCTCCTCTCCACCGCCGCCGCTCGCCCTCGCCCTCTGCCGCCCTCTACACCTTCCTCTCCACCGCCGCCGCTCGTCCTCGCCCTCTTCGCCCTCCTCTCCATCGTCGCCGCTCGCCGTCGCCGCCTCGACCTCGTGTGTACGCCACTTGCCCTATCCGTCGTCCATCCATTGACCTCCCCGACGCTGGATCCACGATGCCGGCCTACACCGCCGACCAGCGTCGTCCTCGCCGACTCCCCGCCCTCATCTCCGCCGCTGCATCCCCGCCCTTGTCTTCGCCGCCACTGGGATCCAGGACGCCAGCCTGCGCCGCCACCCCCCCTTCCTCCTTTTTTTATGGATGAATTGCATTGTTTAAATGTGATTTGTTCTGTAGATGAATTGTTCATGATTTAAAGCTAGATTTAAATGTGATTTGTTGTATACATGATTTACATAACCTTGTTGCTGCTGTTTTTTAATTTTGCATGATTGATTCAGTGGTTATATACCTCTGCTGCTGTTGTGTAGATGAATTACATGTGATTTGTTCATGGATGGATTGCGCTGTGTAGAGGAATTGCATGAGTTGATGTTTATATACATGATTATCTATACTAGTAGCTAGGATTTTGCCGTCCATTTATATACCCCTGCTGCTGCTGCCCCCTGTATTTCTTGTTAAATGGCCAAGAATGAATTGCTCAATAACATTCTATCTATACTTGTTCTTTTCTTTATGGATAAGAACAGATTATTTACACTTGTTGATTTATATACCCTTGCTGTCTATGATTAGATGGCCCGCATTAGTTGATGTTTATATACATGATTTATATACCCCTGCTGTTGCTGTTTTATGTGAATTTCCCCTTGCTGTTGCTGCCCCTGTGGCATATATACCCCTGCTGCTGCTGTTTTATGTCAATAACATTCTGTCTGTACCCTTGCTGCTGCTGTTTTTTAATTTTGCATGATTGATTCAGTGGTTATATACCTCTACACTTGTTCTTTATTGATAAGAGGAGACTATATACACTTGTTCTTTTTTTGTGCATAAGAACAGATTTTCTGCACTTGTTCTTTTTTCTGGATTGATAAGAGGAGACTATATACACTTGTTCTTTTTTCTGGTTTGATAAGAGGAGACTATCTACACTTGGTTTACTTTTGGTTGCTTTTTCCTGCTAGGAGCTGATTTCCTGTTTTTTCCCTTCATGCAAATGATGGTCATTGATGCATAATTTCTGAGCAAAACTGAGGCCATATCTTTAATAGTTCACCCCAGATTACATGTATCTAATGCTAATTAGTATAATGATAGGAAATTTATAAGTTTTTTCGGAAAAATTAGACCATGACAACGCCCGGCGCAAACCCGCCCTCCCCAACACCTGTGAGGATACAGAAAGAAGCAAACCCAGCCACGGAGACAGTTGCCGAAGGTCATCCCTCGACAACGGCGGTTGAACAACCCGAAATTCATGGTAATTTATAGGATAAATTTTCACTACATGACCACATAAATTTTAGCTAGCACCCCTTAGCATATGTTGCCTTCTGTGTGTGTTGCAGAATCGCCCTAGGAACAACATACGTCGATGTCGGGCGGGACAAGTGCAAGTAGGTCAAGTAGAAATCCCCGGACACAAAATATATGGCCAACCACAGTGCAAGTTATAAGAGAGGTTGACACTAGTGGTAGGCCCACGGCGCCGAGGACTGTCATTGGAAGATGGTCTAACTGCTGCGGGCTGGCGGCACGTGAGAATTTTGGGATCCTCCATAAAGATATCGGCAAGGTCGCAGAAGCCGAGAAAGAGCGAGCTTGGACGGCAATGGAGAAATGGTTCACATTTCCGGCTGAAGCAAAGGATAGGCTCAAGCGGAAGGCATTCCATAAGATGGGCAAAGCTTGGAAGAATTGGAAGTCGAAGCTCTTCACCGAGTTTGTCAACCCGCCCGGCAATCATACGCCGTTCGATGAATACCCTCAAATAACCGAAGCGGTGTGGGAGGAATTCTGCTCTCTGAAGAACACCCAAGAGTTTAGGGAATCAAGCGAGGCACATCGCCAACTGCAACAGCGGAATGAGCACCCGCATCGGCTAGGCACCGCGGTACATCGGCAAGGAGGCAATATGGGCCCAAGAAGATGCAGCCACTGCAGCAGCGAATGTCCCTGCCCCGTTTGAACAAAGAGCTCGCAACTGGGCGCGGGCAAGGGGTAAGGTCAACCCGGACGACTCTATCACATTTGAGAACAAAAGTGATGCCGTCGTCTATCAAGAACTGGTGAGTTCACTACTTAACCTAACTAATTATTGTAATAATGAAGTAGAAGTTTGTATAAACGACTCTTTTTTTTTCTAGTTGGGCTTGGTTGCTGAACAAGCTTCACAAAGCGAGGTTGAGTCCGCGCCGAAGAGGCGCGAAGATGACATCCTCACAAAGGCGCTCGGAACCAAAGAACATCCTGGCCGGACCCGGGGAATTGGTAGCGATGTGCCCTGGAAGCATGGACTCCCGCAGTACAGCTCCCAATACAGGAAACGGAAAGTCTCCAAGGAAGAGAGGGACGCTCGTTTGAAGGCCGAATTTAAGGTGGAGGTCATTCAAGAACTAGAAGCTAACATGAACGCTAGGATGGAAGAAAGGGTTAACAAGGTCCTCGCTGATATGAATATACCCCAAGGCACAACACATGCTGTGCATCCAACTCCTCGTGCACAACATGACGTGAGTCCGTCACAGCGTAGGAGTAGTTGTGCATCCACAGAGGTGCCGGCCCCTGGTCTCCCAGTCGCACCACTAGCTATAGTGGACTACATAGAGGTAATTGATGTCATCCGATCCATATCTAATCAAAAACCTTTACACGTTCCAATATTAAATTCAAACTTTACATATGCAGGGCGTAGCACAGTGTCCTACTAGCGAGAGTCTACCCAACTTTCGCTCCCGAAGTCACTGAGGGCATGGCTTTCAAACCCTCGGTTAAAGATAAGGTCCACGGTGCAGACCTGCTAGCTGGGTATGCCAAGGTGTCCATCGATACAGTAAAGGACACCTGGTCAGGCTATCCGCTGCCCGTGCCCCCCAATGATGAAATCATGACTTTGGGCGATGCGCGCAAGACGTTCATACAATGGCCCAAAGAAAACATAGTTGTTGTGAAGATGACTCCTCGTCCAAGTCGACCGACGGAGCTTACACCTTCCAAGTCTAAGCTATCAATTGAGGCTCCCCGTGGACCGGCATTGTCAGTACCTCATTCTCCTGATGGAGCTGATATGGACTTGGCAGATATAGCTCAAAGCTTGGCTCCAATAAAGACCACAAGAAAGGCCAATAGCTCCCCACCAATTGTCAAGGGCCAGAAGCGTGAACGCGGCAAGGGGAAGGTCGGGGAGTTGGCGCCGGTGCCAAAAAAGGGCAAGGCTGCGACGTCGATGCCGGAGAGCAAAGCGGGGAAGGTCGTGAGGGCGCCGGCCCAATTTGAGCTAGGCATGCAATTGGTGGAGGACAATGTATTAGCCGTGATGGGTGTTGCTTGCCGAGAGCTACATAAGCAATACATGGAGCTAAGCAATGCCAAGCGGAAAATGAGGCAGTCATCCATAGTTGGACATCACGACCACCAGCCGTTCCTGTCGTCGCCTGCCTATATAACTATAGGCTTTGATGACCTCTTCGACCTTTTCAGGATCCGGAAGTTGGATACAGGACTTCTAAAATGCTACTCCTTGTAAGTGCAAACCTTCCATACTTGTGATATGATTGGACTATATCTCCTAATTAAATTAGTTCTAATACGTAAATGTTTTTAGGTTGTGTTGGATCGAGAGTCGTCGCAATGGTAAACAGGTTGGGTTCCTTGATCCATCCATGATGAACGAGGTCAATTTACGCCAGAGCTTCACTGATGTGGTTGACTATGTCGACCGGTGTTTATGGGCCCACCAAGACAAGGAGTACATCATGTGCGCACACAACCAGGAGTAAGAGGACAATACCCTTCGTGCATATTGTTTTTGAAGTTAAGGTTCTTATTACTAACGCTACATAACCACCGCGCAGGTGACATTGGATTCTCTTAGTCATCGTACCTAAGTGGAGTAGGGTTTACTATCTTAACTCCCATAAGACGAAAGATTATGATTTCACTGAAATCACCAAGGCCTTAAATATGGCTTGGGGCCCATATGTGGAAAAGGGTGGTAGGCACAGGGAGGGTAAGGACGAACTCTATCATGACACCAAGTTCGCATGCGCACAACAGATCGGAGACTAGTGTGGTTTCCACGTGTGCCACAACATGTCAACACTTCTAAGAGAGGTGAAAGATTTCGACCCTGAGGTTGTTACTAATGGCAAATAAGCTCATTTCAATACCAACATTGTTATTCAAAACGTGCTAACATCTGATTTATTAAACAGAAAGGTAGAGCTGGCTTCAAGATCTCACCCATCAACCCCCCCCCCCCCCCCCGCCCGATATCAGAGGCGAAGTGTGCGCCTTCATTCTTGCAGAAATAATGAAGACGTTTTCACATCAAATAGACTCATGAACTTGGCTAGATAATTGATTGTGATGTAAAAAAGATGTTTTCATAATTTCTTGTGATGTAAAAAAAAGATGTTTTTATGGAGTGCAATGTAATTTACTTTCATATGTGCAATATTTATGGTAGTTTACTAAATTGTCATCAAATTTGATCAACTACGATTTACGTTGTACTATTCATTGGTTTTCTCCTTTTTTTTCTAATTGACAGGTCATGGAGGTCGAGGACATTATGGCTTTAATCCATTTGGTAAGTATATATGCGATTCTATAAGCAACGACCGAATTCAAGGGGTATGAATTTGCTGTGCAAAATTGTGGCATTTGAACTGCATATGTGAATGATGTCAATTTTTGAGATGGATATATGATGTTGAGGATCTGTGATGTTTGAGATGGATCTGTGATGTTATATTGGGGGTTGACTGGAATATATCTGTGTTTCAGAGGGCATGGCTATCAAATCCTGAGGCTAACCGATATTTAGCATTTATTTTTTTTCTGGAATTAACTCATCAGTGACGGGTCAGAACAAAAATCCGTCAAAGGTAACCTCACTTGTGACGGACTAGCGAATAAAGGCCTGTCAGAGGTGACCTAACTGTGACGGGCCTTTACTTTCGGGGCCGTCACAGGTAGATCACCTGTGACAGCTTCTATCTACGGAGACCATCACCTCTAACGGCCTTTATTTAAAGGGCCGTCAGAGATGAGTCACCTGTGACGGGTTCCAACTGGCCCTAGGCTCGCGGAGACCAACACCTCTGATGGCCTGATAGTAACTTGCCCGTCAGAGGTGGGTGTCACCTATGACGACCGGACACCCGTCAAAGGTGACTGGACTCACCAGTGAGCACTAATCACTGACCATGTACGAAGCCGTCAAAAATGAGGGTTTGGGCCCGTCACAGGTGACTTTGGCCAGTATAGTGTACGTTTTTTGAACTGCTAAAATTAAAATGTGTTTCGTAATAAAAAAATTATATAATCTTTTTTAAAAAATCAAACAAATCTATTTTTCAAATTTATAGTACTTAATAAATTAATTGTACGCTAATTATACTCTCGTTTTTTCATGCGGTTAATTTTCTAAGCTAAAAAGCTCTAATGAACTCAACCTGTTATGCGTGCAGCTCTGTTTGGAAACTCGTTTAGCTTTCGCATATTGCTTGGGTTTTTTTTACGTGAAACAGCCGGAGAGACTCCTACTACGATATATATTAATATATAATAAATGGGTGAATTTACAAAATTACAAATAATTACAGGGGGAAACTAATGAAAATTATCTAGCCATGATTGCCAAAGAGAGATGTCAGCTTCCTTTGCTCTAAGCATATGCAAGGCAAACAGCAAACTCCTGTTTGAAATCAGCTTTCCATTTGTCAAAATTGTAAGCCACATTATTAAAAATAAGGTCATTTTTTCTGCTCCAGATGTGCCAACAAGTAAAAGCCAGAACTTCTAAGAAGAACTTGTGCGGAAATTGGTTCTGTGCTGATGTAATCATGTTCATGAAGTTAGTAGCAAGATTTCATTGAATACCAATCTATTGCCAGCATTGCTGTGCAGCTGGACAAGCAAAGAATAGGTGATGCATGTCTTCATCGACCATATAATTGCACAATACACAGTGTGTTCCTTCCTGGAGATTGAATTGTTTCCTGTGCAGCATTCTCTTTGTATTAAGTCTATTCATTAGCAGTAACCATAAAAACACCTTTAGTTTCATTATGCATTTGCTCTTCCAGAGTAGGGTTAGAGGTTTATCCGGTTGCAAATGTTAAAAAAACATAGAGTTTACTTTTTTGATTGATACTGATCCGAATTCCATATAAATGTCCATTTGTCCGGCTCATAAGCATGATAAACCTTGTTACTATAAGCATGCTTTCAAAACTACTAAATAGTGTGTCTTTTTTTTAAAAAAAAGAACTTTATAGATAAGTTTCTTAAAAAATCAAATAAAGTCGTTATTCAATTTTAAGTTTATAATAGTAAACACTTAATTAATCACATGCAAATGACATTTCTTGTTTCGCATGTTAAAGAAGCCAACAAACCGTTCTTTCGAACAGAGCTGTTATATAGATTGATAAGTGCAATTGCAACTGAACCTAAATTATATTTCTGATTGGTATTTTTTAAAAAACGCACATAATTTTTGCATACCCTCCATACTTTAAGCCTAATTCTGTTAACTTTTGCAGCATGAACCACCTGAAACAAATGTATACCCAAAGTGTCAGTTCGGCCAGAACCATCTTTTTATTTTGCGCATCTCTTTAAAAAAAAGGTTAATTAGATCATGTCATTATAAATTTTATGGTTTTGATGTATACCATTACTATTCATCCATTTAAAACGTTGCCATTACAATTTCACAGATATTTGAAATATACCACTACTTACTTATTCAAAGTGTTTTCTAAAAATTTTGGACCGAATTGTCCCTATCTTCTTCTCCCCCTCCTCTCTCCCTTTTCATCTTCTCCACCAATGGAGCTAAATCTGGCCGGCCCCTACGACGGTGCATTCTTGTTCTGATGCTATCTCCATCCTCCTCAGGTTACAGGGCTTCTGAAGAATTTTTAGTTTTTTTCCCTACCATGGTTTCAGTGATGAAAGGTCTCTGTGAAGTGCAGGGGCAAGCGCGTGCCATGGGAATGGAGCACAAGGAAGCACGGCGCTCGCCGGTGGCGGCGGCGGATGTGACATCGGCTGCTGCTGCTGGACTGCTTCCCTTTCGTGTTCATTCTCTGCATCTTCAGTTAACAATACAAAAATTGACTGCCATCGGCATCAACTTGCTGAATTTGACAATGTTCAAATCGCTTCCAGTGGATGGATACAGATTTACATTTCTTCTAGTGGGTCGTCACTTGCTGGTTCAATGTTGTAGCTCCAAGACGTCGGATGCCGGCCGGATCCATCTCCATTGGTGGAGATGAACAGGAAAGAGAGAGGGGAGGATGAATGAAGAAAGAGACAATTTGGTCCAAAATTTTAAAAAATACATAAAAGATTATAATGACATGATTTCAAATAGATGAATAGTAATGATATATTTCAAAACCGTGAAACTTATAATGGCATGTATCCAATTAACCCTTAAAAAACCTACATGAGATTGCAAAATGGTAACGTATGCCGGATTGTGGGTCCAAAATCCAAATGCAAAGCTTAACCACGAGATCCATGCACACAATGGATGATAAACATATGTGTGATCAACTAATCTTAAATGAGCAATTTTACAGTCCTTAATTACAGTCCTTAAGTAGGTACCATGAGGTACTAAAAAATTAGTATAAAATTTGATACCTCATAGTATCTATGTACCAACTTTACAATAGAAAAGGTGGTGGTACCTCATGTTACCTCCTTAACAACCGTAAAATTGATCATTTTAAATAGTGTGCGACAACTTAATTTGCCCTGATTCTAAAACCCAGAACAAGATGTTCTTTCTTTTTAAGGGGGGTGAGGGGGATTCCCCACCTGAATTTCATATAACAGTTTAGAAGGGTGGATTACACAGCTTTGATTAGATTACAGATTATATTCGAGAGGAGGAAACAGTTTCCTTCCACGAGGAAACAACCACTCTATCATCGACGTTCCTCCCAGAGGGTGGCGTCCTCTAAGCACTTCGTCGCTAATCTCGAACATTGCATCCCATGGAACATGTACAACATCATAACGGTGGTTCCAAAGACCCCAAAAACAAAGGAGATAAAAAAAAAAATTTGGAAGTGTTTTTGGGGGAGATTTGGCGATGCCTGCAAACCCGCTAGTTCAGTCATGCTGGTAATCGAAGGTTGAAGCTGTATCATATGCCAGAAGGAGCGAACAAGGGAGCATTCTATGCAGATGTGCAAAGCTGTTTCATCCTCCTGATTGCAGAGCTCATAGATCGGTGTTTGCACAATTTTCTTCTTGCGAAGATTTACCTTCGTGGGGAGGCGCTCTTTCGCTAAAAGCTAGGCAAAGAATTGGAACAAGATACTGCACCTTGTTCAGCCGAGAAAGACAGATACTGCACCTTGTTCAGTCCAGAGAAAAAAAAAATAGCTGCACCTCGTACGTAATCTAGTCTGTTACTCAACATGGTTTTCATGTGCCCTTGCTCCCTGATAGTATACTCTTGTTCTATTCTAGCAATAGTTTCCCTGACGCTCGATCAATGGGAACTGACATGTCTCCCATTGCCCTCCGTTCTAAAAGGCTCTCCATCATTTGACAGCTTTCACAATAGTCCAACTCGCCATTCCATAAATACTCCCATCGTTATGTTCAACCAATGTACACGGAAGATTCCGTGGGTCAAGAACATGTATCGACTTCTGAACCAGAGAGAAGAGGAGGTCTATATATACTACTTTCACTGTCTCACAAGACGCTTAAGGTTTTGAATACATTCATCCATTTATATGTGTCCAAATTCATATGGATGTTAGTAAATCTAGTCAAAGGATAAAGTAGCCAAAATGCCTTACGGAGTAATTTTGATGGTTTACGGCCCAAATATCAGGCCCAATCCAGCTCACATTCTTGACTTCTGCTGTTTGACTGTATGCTGTCCTGCTGTTTGACCGTATGCTGTCCCAAATACCAGGTTACATATAGAGCACATCTAACCTGTGTATGCACTATCTACAATAAGCGAAAATTCTCTCAGAGTTACAGGTTCCAAATATCAGGAGTTTTCGTAAAGATATTATGGAGCACAAAATAAAAACATTTCGCTCATATTCTCAAAAAATAGTGGCTTTGGGTGCTGAAGTTTTTTTTTTTCTTCAGCCACTGGACTCCAACAACACCTGGATGACAGAGTGACCATCTAAAAGGCAAATCCATTCAAAAAGTAAGGCATTCTCATCGCATGGAGAAAATAACCAGCTTTTCTCACAAAGGCCGTGTTTACTTCCATGTCCAAAATTTTTTTAAATATACGAACACACATTTAAAATATTAAACGTATACTAATAACAAAACAAATTACAGATTCCGCTTGTAAACTGCGAAACGAATTTATTAAACCTAATTAATATGTCATTAGTAAATGTTTAATGTAGCACCACATTTTCAAATCATGGCGTAATTAGACTCAAAAGATTCATCTCGCAATTTACATGCAAACTGTGTAATTTGTTTTTTTCATCCACATTTAATACTCCATATATGTGTCTAAATATTTGATATGATGGAATTTTTGGAAGTTTAAAGAACCTAAACACAGCCAAATACCTTATGTGACAAGAGAAAAGTGCTGCCACCGTGCCACGGATTGAAGTGGCAGTAGTGTGCGTCATGCATTGGAGGAACTGATGCATAGGCATTTCTGCAAGGCAGGGAAAAGTAACTTTAGATAATAAATATATGCATCCACATAATTGGACAATTACTAGTTGAAAAAAACCTTTGTGCGATAAATTCTTCTGATGCCTTACATCCCTAAAGAAAATGTTATGATCTTTTCAGAGTTGAGGCTAAGCCATAATAACATACCCGGCCAAAAAACAAACACGAAACATTGTTACTCCTATATAGGGAACTCTTCCTCTTATTTTTTACATGTACTATGCTAGTCAAACAGCTATTTTACAGACAAAGAACCAGTAGTACTACTACAAGAGGATATCATAGTATGCATTTGCTAACCTGCTCTGTATTATGTAGGACTAACTTTTGTTATGTATATACTCTATGGGCTTCTAAAACATGGACTTTATCTCTCCCTCATCTAGCAAACGCCACATTTGGGACGGGAGATGGTCGAGGACTCTGCAGATTCACCATAGACGAACTGTAACGCAGGGCAAACCCATTTATAAATAGGAATAAGGTATTACATGTCTGGAAGGCCTAAACCTATATAAACTATTGTCTCTGTGTGATAATCAATGCTCAATGCTCAGTTCAGGTCTCCAAGTTAGCTCTATAAATATTATTGCCGAAATTACAATTCGACAAATAGAATCATTCATTTTTTCCAATGCCCTCCATTCTCAAAACTTCACATTATTTCCTCAATTTTGAGCTTATATCTATGAATCTGCGTATCAGTTCCACTCTCACCGTCTCGTCCTTTCCTCATGTTTAACCCGTGTATAACTACTAAATTGGTGTGTAGAGGATTCTGGGTCAAGAAGATAGGTTGATTTGCTGAGCCAAGAGAGAAGTGAAATTATATATAGATGTATATATAGCCAGTGAACCGTGATGTGTTTCTTAAATTAACTGAACAAACTTCAAGAGTACAGTCATATATAATGGCGACACAGCGCAACTGGAACTCACTAAAAATCTATCATCAATAGTCCCAACTTCCAACAGAGCAGAAGCATGGAATAAATAAACAGAAACAAAGAAAACAAAAGTAAATTAAGTATCATGAATGTAGAGTACTATATGATGAAATATCTGTCTGAAGTGTGAATAAAATATGAACCATGAGTGGCTCAAGAAGATAGTAAGCCTGTGTACCTGTAGAACTGGGAGGTGCTAGGAAGGGGAAAATGGACGGCAACACGGACAATGCAGCGCTGCTCATGCGTTTTTCGGGGACGAGTCCTGCTCCAACCGTTGTCGGCATTCATGGAGGCCGTTCACCAGAGACCAATGCTATACACGACGAGGGGTTACCAGATCGAGAGCCAAAGAAATGATAGATCATCATAACCGGCGTTGGCCATACAGGGGAAATGACACGATAAATCAGAGCGACACATTGTCCATCTCCGACGCTTGGGCCAGCACGAGAATAAGCAGCAAGCATTGGCATAGGCGCATGGCAGCTTGAATTTTTATGCCGCGATGGTGGCTCGGCATCAAGAGAGACTCAGGTGGCAAAGGATTCTACTCTAAAATCCTTTGCCACCTCTTCGAGTTTTTTCTAGTGGTACAAGGTGATGCATGCCAGCCAGCTAACTAGCTAGCTAGGATCATCTCCACCAGAGGTGCTCCAGATAACCCCTTAACCGGCCCTATGTCCATATTAGCATTCATGAAACATATTATGTAAATCAACAAGAAATTATCTATTTCTTTAAACAAATCAGCACAAACTATGCCCATTCGGTTGATACAGAGGGAAGAAATTACAGCCCCTTGGAAAAAGGAAAAACGGTTACAACATGTGAGGTCATCTTGAGGAGGTGCTTTGCGCCTGCCATTGCTTACGTCCACGCTTCTTCATTGGTCTTCACGAATAACCAAGTGAATACAATTTCAGTTCAAAATTTCCCAAATTTCGGAAACCCACTCCCCCACGCAAGTGAGTACAACTCTCTTCCATTTTACACCAACAAATTGAGTACAACTCACTTATGCCATTTCTCTAGTAGAGTAGAAAGAAAGTGAGGAAAGCTTCAAAAGGAGTGTGTTTGTGTTTACTTTCATTTGATTATGCCAAATTATTAAGGATAGCTAGGGTGGTATTTTTGAATGGTTTTCTTTGAAAGGTCAAAATTTGTGTGTGCAGGAATTAATGATCAATGCATTGAGAGTTCGTGTGTGCAAACTGCTGGGCTGCTGCTTAACCTGTTGATTGGTTATGATGAAGATCGAGCCAAGCGAGGAGGAAATCAAGCACGCAATGGGTTCCACGATACACGACAATAGTGCGTGTGTTGCTCATGAAAGTTGAGATATATTTTGGCAGTTACTAAAAAAATACCCATGCATTGCAACGGATGAAAACGCACGAATAAACTTTATTTTAATCTTATTATTGTTATATAGTTTAGTTAAGATGATATTCACTTTAAAAGTTCACTTGGATATATATATTTTTAAAAAATCATGAGCTGCAGTTAGGAGTCCGATAGTCTCAAGTTAGCATGCGACTTTTTTTAAACAGATTTCTTATATAATTCCTTCTGTATTATCAAAAGCGAACGATCTTAAAAACCGACTCAAATACGGATATATATTTCCAAAAGCAAACAAACTTAAAAACTGACTCATACACGGATGACGTACAAAAATCTCGGTAAAAACATCTTCAATTTTTATAAACACGGATGACGAACCGCGGAAACATCTTCAATTTTTATAACCGACTCAAACACGGATGATGGACCACGGAAACATTTTCAATTTTTATAACAGTAGAGTAATAAGAGTAATAGTAGAGAATTGATTTGTTAGGATAGAGTCATAATCGCTGACAGATTTAGTGGAGTTGCCATGTACGTTCTTACGGCTGGAGTTTAGGTCCTATAAATATTAGGCTGTTAGATTAGTTTACAGCTGGAGTTTAGGTCCACATTTAACTTCACTTGTAAATTAATGAACATTTAATATAAATTCTATTAATAATTTATTAAATGATTTATAAATCTTTAAACGAAAATCAGGCTGTGACAATGGCCGAGGCTATCGGATCCGTCGCCATGCGAGCATGCTAGTGTTGTCGTTGTAGCCACTGCCGAGGTCCACCGCAAGCAAGGCTGGTGGTGGCGGATCCGCCCCTCCCAGGGCCAGGGTCACTTGATCCGCGACTATTGGATCGATGTGAACCGCCATCATCGCCACCATAGAAGAAGAGAGCCATGGCCATCGGCTAGCTTCGTCATGCTTTCCTCCCACCATCTGTCTCTTTCTTCACCATCTCCTGGTTCTGTCAAGCTCAAGCAACTTGTCATGACATCAGCCTCGTCGTGGAAGCCACTGCCGTTGTCGCCACCTCAGAGCCCAATCTGCCGATGCATCGATTCTGCCTCAGCCACTACTCCATCTACCTTGTAAGAGTCTGTTTTTAATTTTTTTTCCGACTATACTGCCTCGTGTGCACCAAAACAACTTTGAAGTGAGTTGGGGGTAATTCGTCTGCTACGAAATATGGAGGGTGAAGGATGTTTTTGAATTAAGGGTGGTCAGTAATTCGTACCGTCGCAATAGTTTAGGTGGGGGAGGGTTGGGGGTTAAATAATGTATTACATAGGTTATATTTGAGATTTAAATGGATTTCGTTAGTACCATGCGCCCTTTTTAAACGTTTTAAAATTTAGAAAACTGGTCATCTTGTAGGGTCTCATTGTTTGCCTTAAGGCTTATAAGTCAAATCCAAAATTTAAATTTTAAAACTTAATTTTGAATTTGATTTTGATGCCTTTTTAACATAGTTTTATAAGTCACGAAGAACATATATACAAAAATTTTACTCGCATATCAATTTGTAATCGCTAATAAACCGTTATGGCTTATAATAAATCATAAGCAACTGATGGGACCCTTAATCTATACCAATATAAGATACCGATGATGAAAGATGAAAGATGAGAGGGACTGAGGAGTTGAATAGGAGAAATATATTTTTTTTTGTGTAACCTTGATTTGACTAGTCTAACTTGCTGTTTTCTTATAAAATCCTCCATCATAAAAAAATCAAATTAGAAGGGGATATCTAGAATAATGAATCTAGACTTTCTTTTATCCAAATTAATTGTCCTATCACACACTACGAAATGAAAAATAAACCCGAGCAAAGCCTAAACCCAAAGAGAAATTGGGCATTATGACGCTTCCAATAGTAGGTTTCGCTAAAATGACATTCCGCCGAATGAATTCGTTAAAATACCATACACAAAAGATGCTAAACATTTGTTTTGCCATTTGCGCCAATTATCTCCATTTTCACCTAATTTCGCGCCTGGGCTGACCAAAATGCCCTTTCGGGCTACTTCGTTCTCCACCCGCCGCAACACCTCCTCCGGCTGCGCCGCCGCCGCCACCTGCGCGGATGACCTCACGGCACCTGGCGGCGCCGGCTCGGACCAGTACTCCACGCGACGCCCGATAACTCCTCTGTCACGTTCGGCGACGACGAGGCCGACAACGGGTCGCACCGCAGCGAAGGCGAAGAGCCCGAAGCCTAGTACAGGTAAGCCATCATCACTTAATCAGCAATCAAAACGTAAATCTCCATGTGTGTGCATGTATTCTTGGGTTTCATGGATGTCATGACTGTGTGGTTTTAGGAAGGAGGATGCTGACAATGAGGGTAGCTTCGACGGCATGGGCGGCGGCGCCGGTGGGAAGTCGGTGCACAAGCGGAGGCTTGTGGTGCACACGCTGAGCGACATCGACATCCTCGACGACGGCTTCCGATGGAGGAAGTACGGCTCCCCAACCCCCGCCTGCCTTTACGGCGGCTACGGTGCTGGCGCGGCGTTCCAGTGCGCCAAGGACGAGCTGCGGGACGACCTATTCGTCGAGTCGCTCCTCTACTAGTGCTACTGCTAGCCCGAGCTGATCTGGGCCCCACATCCCCTGCTTCCCACGTGGCCGAGTTAGAACAAGCAGCCGAAAGGGTATTTTGGTCAGCTCAGATACGAAATTGGGTGGAAATAGAGAGAATTGGCCAAAATAGTAAACAAATGTTTATCATCTCTTATGTATGGTATTTTAACGAATCCATTCAACGGAATAGCAATCTGACGAAACCCACTTTTAACAGTGGCATAATCTCCAATTTCTCAAACCCAAAGCAGCGGAGAACAACAACCAAACCGCGTGCTCTCTCTCGAATCCACTCACCAAAAGCAAACCCCGCAAAACGAGCGGCCCACGACCCGAGAAAAAGGAACACGCCAACCCACCTTGACCCAAACCTCCTACCACCACCTCCCGTACCATCCACTGACACGCGGGCCACGGCTTCCACCACAACCCCGTGGGTCCCACCGTCAGTAACGGAGGGCGTAACCGCCCACACGCCACCGCCCCGTTTCTCCGTCTCCGATCCCCACCTTCACCCACCACCCCCTTACTCACTCACTGACACGTGGGCCACGGTTCACGCCACAACTCCTCGGGCCCACCAGTCGGTGACACAAGTGTAACAAAACCACCTAAACTCCAGCGCCCGTGTCTCCGTCTCCGATTCCCCCCAAACCAAATCTCATCCCCCTCCCCCGCAATAAAGCAACACGCAGCTAGGGTTCGCCCCCAAATCACATCCAATCCAGGGAAAAATTCTCCGATCGCCGCCGCCGCTTCGCTGGTTCGATTCGCCGAGCCGAGAGAGAGAGAGAGAGATCGAGAGGGGGATGGAGTGCTTGGCCGAGATGCCGCGCGCGCCGCTGGCCGACCGCCGCCCGCGGAAGCGGCAGCGGCTGGGGTGGGACGTCGGCCCCGAGAGGCACCAGGTATGGCCCCCCGATCCGGTCGCCCCGCGTCCATCTCCCCTCGCGGATCTGTCGATCTGGTGCGGGTTATTATTATTACGGCGTGTTGTGTTGTGTTTCTGGTATATTATGTCGATTTGGGTCGTCTCGGTAGGTGAGGCGACAATAGATCTGGTGGAAATTTAGCCACCTGCTCTCGCTTGGGTGGTTGGTTTGACCAGATTTCTGGATTATGAGGTTGCTTGAACGAGTTTCCTGCTAGTTTTGGCGTGGGCGAGGTTAATCGGTTTTTGGATGCATGCATGATGGGCTCTTGGATTGATTATGAACACAGATTTATGGATCGATTTGTTGTAATAATCTGCTTGTTACTGGACAGATCTTGAGAGTTTCAGGACAAATCGTCACGCGAGTTAATCTTGCTTTTTGTTTATATCTAGTACTTATTGTTTATTGAATGTTCTGTTTTGAGATTTATTTGTTGTTTATAATTATATAGTATAGTATGTATTATCTGTTGATTTCTAAAACTTCACTCTCCTTGGTTAGCTTGGGGATGAGATTTCTGAAATGATATGTATCTATGTATGGAATATTTTTCAACACATACTTGTAGAAGTTCATTGAATCAATTATTCACAATTTTATTGCAGAATATGAAGTGTGGCAGTTTATCTAATTAAATTTTGGTCACTATTTGTAGGTTCAGATTGGGTTATGTGGGCAAGAAGTTGCAAATGTCATCAGTGCTGTGACGCTGGGGCTCTCGTCCCAGGAAATCCCTCGTTTTGCTTCCCCTCCTCTGAGAGAAGATGACAAGGATGGACATTTTGTCTTTGCTGTTGGAGACAACCTCACACCACGATGTAATTACTGAATACATGTTTAATTAAAACAAGTAGCTGTATCTGTATCATGCATAGTATTTGCTATATTCTTGTGAACTTTTTTGACATAGGTTTTTAATGTTTGCAGACAGGATTAATGCAAAAATGGGTGAAGGTCAGTTGGGAGAGCTGCCTCTGTTAGAATTGAACATCTTAACTTGAGATGTTTCTTGCATGCTGAATTTGTTGACAGAGCGGAGTATATTGAAACTGAAACTTTTTGGATATACATCAGGTACCTTTGGTCAGGTATTGGAATGTTGGGATAGGGAAAGGAAAGAAATGGTGGCCATTAAGATCATCAGGGGCATTAAGAAGTACAGGGATGCTGCAATGATAGAAATTGGCATGCTCGAGCAGCTTGGTAAATATGAAAAAAGTAGATCCAGGTGAGTCCTATGGTTCACTTTTCCACTTCCCTTAAGTAACTGTTGATCTATCTGTGTGCTTTACTTGTGCAAGATTGCTTGTATATATAAGCTGGTCTATTTTGCAGTTGTGTTCAAATTCGGAACTGGTTTGACTATCGTAACCATATCTGTATTGTAAGTACATCATTAGATTATGGCAATTATGAACTAACCAAACGAGATAACCCCATGAAGCTTAAACATTGGTGAATTTGAATGGATGGTGGGCAGGTCTGTGAGAAGCTTGGACCAAGCTTATATGATTTTCTGCGGAAAAACAGTTACCGCTCATTCCCAATTGCCCTAGTTCGGGAGGTTGCCAAACAACTGTTGGAATGTATAGCATGTGTGTGCACAGTTCCTTCTGTTACTCTTATTACCACACTAATTAGCAGATATAGATTATTCTTCCATAAATTGCAGGCTGTCATCAGTTGATAGCTGATGCTTATTCTTTGCTTCATCCTTTTAGGAATACCTAATACCTAACGGGCTTTGTTTGTTTATATATTTATCTTCTCTGTAATGTGTGTTGCAGTTATGCATGAATTGCGCCTCATTCACACTGATTTAAAGCCTGAGAACATTCTTCTTGTTTCTCCGGAGTACATTAAAGTGCCCGATTACAAAGTATACTTTGTTCTTCTACCTATTTGACCTTTTAGCCTTTTTAACGTCTTCTTTTTGCCCAGTTTAGCTGATTATGATTCAACAATTTTATGTTATCTTCCTAATCCTTCTATAATCTCTGCTAGGTTTCATCCCGTTCCCCAAAGGAAGGTTCCTATTTCAAGCGGCTGCCCAAGTCCAGTGCTATTAAGGTGATTGATTTTGGCAGCACAACATATGACCAGCAGGATCAGACCTATGTAGTGTCTACTAGGCATTATCGAGCTCCAGAAGTTATCTTGGGTATTTGTCTTGCCTAGTGCAAAGCCTTCCCTGTCAGCGTGATTATGGTTTATGTTTACGATTGGAATGGCTGTTCTGTTCAGGACTTGGATGGAGTTACCCCTGTGATATCTGGAGTGTTGGTTGTATACTGGTTGAGCTATGCACGGTATGTTGTTGGGTGCAATATTTGGTTTGTATTCTGTCACAACAACAGCAGGATTTTTGAGTTACCAAAGCTACCGCAGGGAGAAGCATTGTTTCAGACCCATGAAAACTTGGAGCATCTTGCTATGATGGAGAGGGTGTTTGGTCCTTTGCCATATCACATGCTCAAAAGGGCAGAGTATGTTGCTGTCCTTGATCCGTCTCATTGTCGTAAGCATTCACAGCATTGGGGATTAGTAGGTATTGTGTGCTCATTTGTTGCTTGTATGTAGCCGGCATTCCGAGAAATATGTGAGAAAAGGCCGTTTAAACTGGCCTGAAGGTTGTGCGTCACGGGATAGCATGAAAGCTGTTATGAAGCTGCCACGTCTTCAGGTATGATTTCCATATCAAGTTAATACATTCATCGTCTATTATGTTTGATACATGAATCTGATTGCTTTATTCTGCATGCAGAATCTGGTGATGCAAAATGTAGATCATTCTGGGGGCGAGTTCATTGACCTTTTGCAAGGTCTGTTAAGGTATGATCCAGCTAGCCGTCTAACAGCACAAGAGGCGCTTAGGCATCCATTCTTGAGGGAGCAGTCTGAGCGAAGAAGATGACGAAAATCGTGTGTCGATTTTCATCTGACACCTAACTTGTATTGTCTAAGCTTGAAATGTCTATTCGCAAATCGTCAAGTCTGTATTTCTGTTTGTAACCTCAGCAAGCATTTGTATATAGAAGACCTGTATTTACAAGTTGATCTGTATCAGTCCGAATCATAAATTAAGTGTTTTGAAGATGTTTTTGCTTGGCTAGCATTTTTGGCCATTGTGTTGTTTGATCTGTTTCTTGTCTGAAATTTGCGGGGATTCAACCCAAGCTTGTGAATTAGCATAAGGAGCGCGTTCCGAAACACACCTAAAGCCTCGAAGCGGCATCGGGCTGGTCAGATTTGCAAATTACGACAATCGAGAAATTCGCTAATTGCAGATTACCCCTTTGGATAATCTAATGTGCTCTTTTGATCATCAGGAATATGCTCTTTGGATTCTCAAGAATATGCTTTTAGGTGTTATTATCTTCTTTTTTTTTCCCCGGGGATTTTAGGTGTTATTATCAGTTGCCACGATTAATGTCCGCATCAACAGAGTCCAAAAAAAAAGAGATTTATTAACACAGAATTTCCTGGTTAACACAGAATATTCTTTATCTGGCCGTCACGAGGTTCCAATTTATATTTCTCATTACTGATCAAGCTATTTGGGCTTTATAGATAGCAGATAGGGCACCTTAATACGGGACATATCAATAGCTTAAACTTGGATTACTAATCTAATACACCAAGTTGGCTCATGACACAGGTTAACCTATGGTTTTTAGAAACCCTAGAATTTTAACACGACACGTAATGTTTCCTGCATTGTTGAAGTTTTTCTTTTCGTTTTCTTTTTTATACGGTAAAAGCATTACATCAAAAGAGGGAGTTACAATATGTACACAGAATGAGCTTTTTAGATAATGAAAATAGTTTTTGTGACTCTTTTAATCCTAGTGAATGAAATCCACGGTCACCAACACTGTACAAAGCATTAATTAATGAAAAAAAAAGAGAGGCAGAATTGGTTGCACGCCATTGTTGGGACCATTTCTTGCTTGAGTTCACCTTATTCCAGTGAGCAGCGGTGACTGATATAACATACCATAAGTTCCAGCCATAACAAAGTATTAAGTGCTTTTATACTGATGCAGATTGAGCAGGTTGTCAGGATGATAGAAGATCTATAGGTGGTTTTGCTGTGTTTTGGAATCAAACTAAATCTCTTGGAGTGTTAGAAATCATTCTAGAGTTTCAAGATCTAGCACAGTACATATCTTCTATCATCCTGACAAATGTTGCTGCCACGATTATGTGGTACGAACACTTCTTGATGATCTTGGAGTGTCTCAAACAAGAGCTCAAATATGGCGTGATAATATTGATGTAACTTTATATTTTGTCTAATCATGTTTTCATTCATGATGCAAACACATTGAGATTGATTATGATTTTGCTCATGTCCAAGTTGCAAGGAAATTTCTTGAGGTATGTTTTGTGTGTTCCAAAGATCAAGAGTCCGATGGTTTTACGAAGCCACGTCGGATGTAACAGTTAGTGTGTGTAGAAAGAATTTTAACATAGATAAGTTATGATTGAAGGAAATGCTAAAAGATAAAGTTCTGGTTACTATTTTGTGTTTGCATACAGGTATCGTAATGATACGTGTACATTTTTAATTTAGACAGAAGTAAACACATTGGTTCCACCACTAGTTTCTTTGCTTTTCAATCATATTACCCTGTATGCTCAGAGACTAGCTGCCATACCCTGATTTCGTTTCAAGGATTTATAAATTATTTCTAGAATTTATATTAATGTTCAATTAATTTACAAGAAAAATAAATGTGGGAAATAAAATTACCTAAATAAAATATGGCTGGATTTAATTTTTATTAAATTCTCCATGATGAATTATACTCCATGAAATTTGTTCGGAATGTTCAGAGCTCAATTGCTAATTTTAAAAATACAAACATCATTTCAGCAATTATTTAAATGAAAAAGTAATTAAAAACCATCTCCCTAAGCTCGGGCCAATTTTGGTACATTCCTCCTTTTCCATCTCCCTTTCACTCCCTTTCTCGTCTGCCTCGTCTCCCTCTTGGGCCGGCTCGCTGAGTCCCGCTCGTAAGTCCGCCTCTTCTCCTCTCTCGCAAAGTCCAATTTGCTTCCCTCCTCTGCGCCAGCCCAAGCTGACATGAGCCATCAGCCCACCAGGCGGTTTACGCCACCTCTATCCTCCCGCTGACATATCGGTCCTGACCCCACATGTTAGTGTCATCTTCAAGCTCGGACGGGAGTCCCAGCTCCACCCAATGCCGCCCAAAGCCACCACCTTCCTCCACCAAATCCGGCTTGCCGTTTAGCGCCACCTCCTCCATCGGGACCGCACCGAATAAACAAAACTCGGCAGTCGCAAGCCACCGGAACATCACGATTACCGTGAACCTGATCCACTTCGCCTCCAATCGAGCCGCGCCACCATTCCAATTGCAGCCGAAGGTTTGCAAGAAGAAGAGAACTTCGTTGCCGTCCCAAGCCGCTCGAACATCGTCGCCGCCGTCCACCCGGGGACCTCCTCCGTGAAAAGCTCGCCACCGATTTATACTTGTATATTAAATCGTCGATTTGTGTAGCTCGGTTGATTCGTGGACGAGAATTATATGCATAAATTAGTTCGGAAATTACTGGTGAATTTTGACACTTGTAATGTCTCCACCATAAAAAGAGAAGAGTATACGTGTTCTATAGCAGTTTATGAAGCGAATGTAACATACATAATAAGGGGATTAACATCCATATTATCAGCTATGCAATAATATGAGATGCGACGAAAAGAGTGCATAGAAAGGTTCACTTTTATGAAATAAAACAAAATATGACATGAGTGGATACATACCAAACTCAGGTGACATATAAGAGCTGGTAATCGAGCTATAGCAAATGCATAGCCATGCTACCGTAGTAGTGTCATGCATAGCGACGAAGGTGATTTGTTATCTCGATCATCAACTGAGGGGATGGAATAGTGCAAGCTGGAATGGCCAGGAAATCCCTTGCCATTCTTGCTACTGTCGGATACCTTTCACAGTTGTCCTTCCACCACTTAAGAATATCAAAATCCTTTTGATCCATCGGGACCATCTCATCTTGCAGGTAAGCGTTGAGTTCTGTCGAGCTTTTCTGTGAGTTCATATTATCCTGCTCCACGAGCTGTTGTGACACATCCATTTTGTTGACATGATTAGCTCGCTCCATACCATTGCTTTGATTACTGTTCTCTGTCTCAGTGACCTGATTGGTATACTCCGTGAAGAGCTGGCGAAACATATCCCCAACCTTAGAAATGTCATCTGCACCGAGAGGAGCATACTCAAGAAAGCTCTCAACATAGACAAGTTTGTATCTCGGGTCCAGAACAAGTGGTACACTCAGTAGCAAATACGAACTTTCCAACATTTCGTACACTTGCCTCAATGCAGAATGAAGAGCACCTAGGTCATATTCATCTTTAGAACCACTAATTAGTTCATGATCCGTATGTTCATTCCTTCCTAAATCATAGTCGTATACAGAAGCTAACATTTTTCTCAGATTCAGCATCTCTATGAGCCACAGATTTGATGTCGGAGAGCTTGACGATGAAATTGTTCTAATGGCATTGCATGTTGTTTCTAGTGCAGAGCGTAGCAGTTCGGTAATCGGTGTCTCATGAAACAAGACATTTCCTGCTAAGGCTGCAATTTTTTGTGATGCAGAAGAGCACTCATCATGAATGATTTCCAGTGCATAATAATACGCATACCATTCCGTGTCGTACATCCATGGACAATCAAGCTGCAAACGTGATGAAATTTCTCTACGTTTCTTCTTCAAAGTTTCATTCTGAAAGGCGCGGACACAGTCTTCTCCGTAAGTATCCTTTAAAGGTTGAAAGGTAGCATATTCAGACCAAACTTCATGCAAATCCCCCCAAATAGTGTTATAACAGAACAACTTACGCTGGGTTGCTGAGAGATGTGGAAGATGATTGTCATTGAGCAAAACTTCTCCGAATTTGCGTACAGTTCCCAAATGTTCTATTAGAACGCCACTAAACTTAGGCAAAAGACCCCAGCGAGACATAGCTCCCTTCAATTCTTGATAATTGTGAGGGTCGCCCGCTAAATATTGAATGTAGTAATCCTTAATGTCCAATATTTTACCATAGGCGGTGTCAAAATCCGCTAATGACTTAAAAACCTGTAGGACTCTGCTATGGAAATTCCACTCATCATCGATGAAGTGCGCAGCCAAATATGCCATTTTCCCAAGGGGAGTTTTGGCTTCTCCTAATGACAAGCTAACCAGCCCAGGCGTTCGCCCAATAGAATCTTTTAAACTGCTCATTTCTTGGTCGAAGAGCGCATCACACCTTCTCTGAACATCATCGACCAATGGCATCTTGAAATCAGGGCAGAGCATTTGAAGAAATCTCTTGAACTGCAAATCTTCCACAAGTGATGAAGGAAATCCATGCAGCGCGATCATCCTAAGAAGCTGATCTTGAGCAGAAACCGTCGTTTGCCGACCCGAATTATCAGAGTCAGATCCGGAGATCACCGATGCATTCTGCAAGCTGTGATTGACTTCTTGCTGATCGGATGCAGCAGGCGAGCCACAATGCTGTCTACCTCGTTCACGCCTAGCCTTGTTAGGATGCCTCACCGGGCAGGTCACCTCGTAGTGTTTCTTGAGACGCGATGTTCCATCCCTGATTGGGTCGGCGCAGAGCAGTGCCTTGCAATACTTGCACTCTGCCTTTTGCTCAAAATGATCCCAAACATCCGACCGCTTGCGACGACCTATTGTACTCCTCGTCGGTTGACGGTTGTACTGCTCCTCCTCGGACATCTCTGTCTGTTTCATTGCAACAAAATTTTGGTTCCTAATGAGATGGGGAAACACATATTTTTGCTACCAACCATAAAGCCCCATTTGGGGGAAGCAGGAAATGCACATGATTTCGTATGAATCAGTATGAAATATATACAGGACAGGACAAGCAAAACTTATACGGTGAACACTGAACACAGAGCAGATATGCAGTCGTGCAGATGCAGATGTACGTTTCTTTTCGGAGATGCAGGTTATTTACAACACGAAGAAGCAACCACAGAGAGAGCGGTAAGGACAGGGTCACAGGATAATTAACTTACGTCCTACGAGATGGTTAACGATGGATTCGCAAATAGCGATCCGAAGCTGAGAAGGCTGCGGCTGTCCTGCTCTCCGGGCTCTCGATCTGTGGTTTTTGTGCTGGCTTCAACGCTGCTGCTTCTTCCTCCCGGCGTCTTCTCTTCCTGTGTGTACAAGATCGCGAGACGGCAAACATAGTCAAGATGGGTGGGACCCAGTCCCAAATATTAAATGTTCCATGGTTTTATAAAATTCTATCAACTAAACCACTCCCGCGTTGAGTCATCGATAGGAATCTGAAACCACCACCAGTTGAGAATGTCTAAGATTTCACCCCCCTCGTTTCTCTTCTGAATACCATTTAGCAGATCCGAAACATATACCCCTCCGTCCCATAATACAAGAGATTTTAACTTTTTACTTGCACTATTTGATCATTCATCTTATTCAAAAAATTTTAGAATTATTATTTATTTTATTTGTGACTTAATTTATTATCTAAAGTACTTTAAGCACAACTTTTTATTTTTTTTATATTTGCAAAAAAAAATTAAATAAGCCGAGTGGTGAAATAGTATGAGCAAAAGATAAAATCCCTTATATTATAATACAATATATTTCTAGAGCCATGGAATAATTTAATGTGTTCTGAAGCGGTCAACTGGGTGTGCTTCATTGAGATTGAGGTAGCGCATCTGTTGGTACAGTACAAAGCAAAAAGTTTAAGAAGGCTTACAAAGTAAAAGGTCATCTTGTGTTTTCTTTTCTCTTTTTAAATATCACCTCGGGTTGTCGTTCCCTTTGATAAATGGGATTACTGTGTGCAATACTTTTTTTTCTTTAGAAACATAGTACTAAGGTAGACGGTCATAACATGCGTATACTCCCTATAAACGCACGCACGTCCACCCTACCCATATAAGCACATCCGGAAGACTGGACTGGCATATGCTAGGTCGGTATATCTTGAGATTGACGGAGTGACTACGGGCGTCTCGCTATCAATGGGTACGTCGCCTATCACTGAAAATATAATTAGCCGTAAATGCGAGCACCTACGTCAATTCTTTGATTTGAATCCGGTGGGTGGGCTGGATACACCACAAGAAATTTAACCAGTTGAACTATACTCATTTCACGTGTGCAATACTTTAGTGCTATGCTGAGTATTATTTACCACTACTACAAAACATCAAATAGGTGTCACCACTACGGGTGCCGGTAGTGCTAAAACTGGCACCTATAGACATTTCCCATCTCCGCGGGTCGAAATCGTAAAAAACCGGTACCTTTAAGTAATTATAGGTGTCGGTTCTAAATAAAAACCGACACCTGTTATATTTTGTGCTGGTTTTTTTTAAAAAAACCGACACCCTACCAAACAAGCCGAGCCGAACCGACCTTCGGCCACATCTTATCCTCTCGTCTCCTCTCGTTATCCATTCCCCATTGGCTTGTCCACCGAGTCGTCTCTCTCTCTCTCAGCTCTCTTATTTCTTTCTCCACCGAATCGGCGTGCGGCGGTGGGAGGGAATACTGCTGCGGCGGTGGGAGGGAATACTGCTGCTGCGGCGGCGGGTCGGCGACGTGAGGGGAAGCGGCGGTGGTCTGACGGCCTAGCGGCGACGCCCTCCCCTCCGCCAGATCTGGTGGGAGGGGAGGCGGCGGCGGCGGCCCAGCGGTGGAAGGGGATAGGGCAGCGGCAGGTCGGTGGCGTGAGGGGATGTGGCGGCTCGGAGGCGGGAGTGGAGGTGGCGATGGTGGTGCCGCGGCAGCGGCGCTCTCCTCCTCTCCATCCGACGACAGTGGCGGCGGCGGATACGTTAGTGGCGGTAGTGGTGGTGGTGGTGAAGGCAGTGTCGCCCTCCTCTCCTTCCAATTCATGATGAGTATTCTTGATGAATGTGTTTGAATATGTTTTGGTCTGTTCTTGATGAGTGTTCTGGATGAATGTGATGTTGATGAGTGTTCTTGATGAATGTAATTTCTGAGGATTTGAGGAAATTTTGGGATTTGGGTAGTAGATGGGATCGGCTTGACGGCTCAATGCATCGGCTCGATGCATCAAGCCGTTTTTTTGGCTCATGGGCGCCTCAAAGGTGCCGGTTAAAACCGGCACCCTTTACGCTCGGATAATCAGTGCCGGTTGGAAAAACCGGCACCTAAGAGGGTTTCCCAACTGACACCATTTACATATTCTGTAGTTGTGTACGTTTATGGCAGCAAAGTGTAGAACCGATTCAATGTCCTACTACATGGAAGTACTTGGTCAAAGCTACAACTGATGGACGATGAAGAGAATGTGCTCTATGTGGAAGCACTTTGATGTGTCGATGGAATTGTGAATGGAAACTCCACCTATCAGGTTTAAAATTTTTTGTGCCCACGGATATTCATACACATAGGGAGGTGTTTTCAATGGAATTTTAGTGTCACTAGGGATTTACCGCTCTTCGTTGACGTATTTACATGTGTCTGAGTATGATGTGTGCATGTGCGTTCTCCATGTAATCGAAGAGTGTGCTATACTACGAGCCTCAACCCATGTTAATCTTGACCCTAAACTATTTATTTGCATCAAAATGCATCACCTCTGTCATCTCTTTAGATTGAAAATTAATTAATTTCAACCTAAATCTGCAACACTAATTGAGTTGTATGTGATTTTATGCAACTTAGTTGAATTATTAGTATGATTTATTTGTTTATTTTTCTTATCGGTTAATTATCTATAGATTTACTAATTTTTTCTTGGGTGGAAATCCTTTTGCCTCTGTATTGCTTTACCAAGATTTGATTGGAGTGATTATACTGTATGTACTTAAGAGGGTACCGAGAGATACAGCCTTCTTTATGTTACTTTAAGTTACCTCGAACATTTTTAAGGTATAGAATTAATGTAGTACCGTATCTGTTTTTAACTTCCTAGCTTAGAAAACGTTATTTGCTCTACTCGCTATTACACAGCATGCCTATCAGAAACTGGAAGAGAACATCTGCATGCCTATAAATTTTGATTTAAATATTTTTTTAGGGGGGTAATTTTGATTTAAATATGGGTCGAAAGACTTTTAGGTATGACAAACCCCGGTCACTTCATGGTTAAACAATCCAGGATGCATTAATGTTTGGACTTTGTACATGACATAGAAAAGTTTTCCCATTACACCAAATACCGACATACGCAATCACCGCCATACCTACAGCATATACATTCAGACACCTAGAAATGTGCTCAATCCCAATGACCTCTGTCCCACTGTTTCATAAAAGAAAATGTCCCCTTAACAAAAGTCAAGCGAGGAAGGTCAAGGATAGATACATGAACACACAAAATCAGGGATAAATGTATGGACCATTGAGAGTTAGACACATATTAAAGCTACAGAATATTAATAAAATGGGAGCAAATTATCACATATATACATAAATTAAATCAGATCATGATCAGATATTAATGCCATTAGAATGATAGAACAGAAAAAAAAAGGAGAGGCCCCCGGTGCCTCACCCTCATCACCGTTCACCACCATCAACTTGTCATCTGTTCGCTGATTCGCCCCTCTTCTCACTGCTTTTGTAGTCCTTTTGGTCACCGTCATCACACTAGCCAGATTGAGTGGCCACTAGCTCTAGATCTAGCTATGGTGAGCTTGTCTTCAACCACTCTAGATCTAGTGGCCGGTGGAGAGAGGGATGATGATGAGGAATTAAGGCGAGTGCCCGGATCTTGAGGCGGCATGATCGGCCTGAAGCTCTTCATGAAAACTTGCCACCGTTGTCAACAAGGTGGGAAGGGGTCAACGGCGACAGGAAGGTGATGACCACAGATTTATTGGTCTCTCGTCTCCGCCGTCCACTCATCTCCACCAGCCCCTCATCTACGATGGTCTCTTATAGCCAGCGGTGAGCAGGGTGAAGGAGGAGGTGAAGGAGAACACCTTCTTCGAACAATCATCTAGATTACTTTCATTTTAGCTCATTGAAAAATTATTTTACACATATATCCTTATAAAAACTTATTGTAGATATAGACCCCTAGCTCAAAACTGGTACAGTGGCACCGAGGTTTAAGGTATCAGTGGCATGGACCCTTGTGCCCACCATCACCACCTTGGCACGAAAGCTCACTCCAAGGCAGGAC
This sequence comes from Oryza meridionalis, assembly GCA_000338895.3. Classification (NCBI taxonomy): domain Eukaryota; kingdom Viridiplantae; phylum Streptophyta; class Magnoliopsida; order Poales; family Poaceae; genus Oryza; species Oryza meridionalis. The sequence goes on along the minus strand of CM002535.2, from coordinate 15,461,891 downwards.
CTCACCTTGACCTCCAATACCTCAGCACCTACGCTAAGGTGGAGATAGGGGGCCTATGTACGGCCAGAGGTCAGCGCAAATGGTTATAGTGCGAACCGTTAGCTCAAGTGAAATTGGCACCAACTATGGACCACATCATTAGCCAGCATGACTGTTTGGCCATATATAGGGGCTAAGATCTCGCTACCAGGTTCCTTGGTGCCATCATGTTGTCTCTCAGCTCCAACCATTCTAGTGCCGAGCTTAGGATCCATATCTAGAATAAGTTACTTTATGGGTCTATATCGAAAATAATTTCTTAAAAGGGGTTAAAATGTAAAATATCCACAGTGACTATGTACATCACCTTCGTTCTCCAAGATAGGGTTTCATCTGTCTGTGTACCTTGGCAAATCAATAATTCACTACCACATAACTCATCCATGATGCCCAATTAGATAGTGGTTTCCTGCCCATGGATCTGGGTCCACTGGAAGGGGAAAAACCAACACTGATGACCACATCATTATTGGTTTTCTAGTTGAACCAACACTAAATACTTTAGTGGTGCTTTTTATTTGACCTGTTGTAGAAAACCATGTTGTGCTAACATAGGCCATCTGTCACTCTTGGTCTCTCACTCTGATCCCCTCACTCCCAATTGGATGGGGTAGCGCCTTCACCTTTCTCCCCAGCAAGCGGTCATGACCTCCTTGTCTCCCTTGTGTGCAGCAGTGCCATCCTTAATTTCCCTCTCTCATGCATCTCGCCATCTGGACAGGGGTTGTTGAATCGAGCTGCCAAGAGCTTGGGGGTGGCTCGATCCATGTGCCCTAACCGAGGGGATTTCTAGATCCATCCACCAAGAACTCTAGGGTTGCCTCCCGCCACCCACCACCGAGCTTAGGCAGGAAGACACTGGTGACGGTGAAGGCCTCGAGCTTTACACCCTCACGGGCACGCTAGTTCGGGGACAATAGATCCAGTGTTGTGCACGTGTGGGTCAAGTGGATCTCTCTCTTCCTAGTGCAGATGTGGTGGCGCATGTGGCACAATACTCCCTCTCCTTCAATGTACAGATGCCGCGAGCTAAGTTCATGATTTGTGTTTCTGTTTTATCTGTGATGAGATGTGTCATGGATAACTTAACGATGTGTAAATTACATTCTTGTGTAAATTTTTAATCGACTATGTTCTTGTTGTGTGTTGAGAACTTGTGATTTGTGATGCCGGTGGTATGTATTGATCATGGACAACTCTGTTGTTGATGTGGTGAGAACTACTGAACTTTATTTCAGATGTGCCGTGGATGGTCTTGATCCAATTAATGATATTGGATGCGGTCGATTTGCGATGCTGTTGAATGTTGATCTGTATTGATATGTGCTGATCGTCTTGAATTGAAGCTCGGCTCGATTCGAACCAGAGCTTTTTCTTTCACATGTAAAACCATCAGTTCTGGTTTTCAGGTCCAGCATTGATAAAACTTCTGAAAATTTTTTGAAAATATACCTTTTTTTTCCATAATTCGTGTTTATATACATGCATGGCAATTATTTGTGAAAATATACCTAACCCGCAGCCCCGGGCTGCGCGAGCGAAGCGCAGCCGCGGATTGGAGACGCGGGACCGGTGCCCGGAGCGGTGGCGCACGCTGGAGAAGCGGAACCGCAACGGTCCCGCACATTGGGCGTGCAGCACCGAGGCGCACACGCATAATGGCCGTGCGGCACCGCGGTGGTCTGCGGGACCAATCGGGCCAAACTCGGTCCCGCACATTGGGCGTGCGACACCGTTTCAGTCCCGCATATCCAACCTGCGGTACGGACGACGGTCCCGCGCCACCCCTCCCCTCCCCCAAAGATCCTTAAATTAATCCTAAACTTTAGTTGCAGTCAGTTATAAAATTTTGTGTACATTCAAACAAGCAAACCACTCCTCAACTTTAGGTCCAATCACTCCTAAAATTCAGGGAACAGTTAAAACAAAAAATGATTGGAACTTGTAGGTGGCAATGCTAAAATTCTAGGAACAGTTAAAACAAATAAATGGATTGGAGGTGGCAGTGGCAGGGCGGTCACGCGCTCTGGTTCTGCGGAACTGTCACACCCCGAAGTTCTCCTCCCAAGCCAAAATTTTAATTTTATAAACGACCCCAAGAAAAGGCAGGTGAAATCAAGAGAAAACCCTAAGAAAGTAATGCAAATAATAATCGGATTGGACATGTGGAATTTTTCTTGAGTTCTACATGTCGAAATTCACTAACAGGACTTTTAGTGGAATTTTCAGAGCCCTAGAAATAATTTTAACCAATTAAAATTGAGCAAGCAATATTTTAATTCCAGGGAAAATCCTTTTTCCTTTTTCTTTTTCTTTTTCCTCTCTTTTTCCTCCTTTTTGTCAAATGGGCCGTCGGCCCATTCCTCCTTTCCTTCCCCCCCCTCCTCTCTGCTGGGCCGGCCGCAGGCCGAGGCCCAGCCCGGCAGCCAGGCCGCTCGCCGCCCTCCTCTCTCGGGGTCGCCGACAGGTGGGGCCCACCTGTCGGGTCCTCCCCCAACCTCCCGCCGCCCGCGCCGGGTCCTCCCCCAACCGCCGCCGCCGCGCCCACGCCTCCGCCTTCGTCGGGCCACGTCGTCCACGCCCGCGCGTGCGCCGAGTCTTCCGCGCCCACCTTCCCCCTCTCTCCCGCTCGCGCCCGCGCCCGAGATGGCCGGGATTCGAAAATCGAATCCCGCCTCTCTCTTCCCCCCCACTCCCCACGTCGGCCGGCGATTCCCGCCGCTCCCGGCCACGTCCGGTCCCCTCTTCCCCTATTTAAGCATCACCGGCGCCCTCTCTCCCTTTTTCCCCATTTCGCCGACCTCTCTCGTGCCCCCCATCGTCCCCGCGCCGTGCAACCACCCGTCGCCGCCATTTCCGCTACTCCGGCCGCCGCTAGCCGCCGCTAGGCTCGCCGCCGTCTTGCGCCGTCGCCGCCGTTAGATTCGCGCGGCCGAGGTCCACCTCGTCCACCCCTCCTCCGTTGAGGTTCGCCGCCGGAGTCCCATCCCCGTCGTGTGCCGGTGAGTAACGCCATGGCCGCCGCCTTCGGCCGGCGCCCTCGCCCTCTCGCACTCTTCTCTCTCTCTCTAACCCCTCTCCTTTTGTTCGTTAGGAGGCTCCGGAGCTCGTCCCGCCGTCGCCATCATCCCCCGTCGCCCGCCGTCGTCGACCGGTGTCGGTGAGGCCTCTCCTCCTCGTTTTCTCTCTCTCCCGCACCGTTTAGCCGCCGCGTCGCCGCCTAGCTGCGTAGCCGCCGCTCCTCCTCTAGCCGCCGCTCTCCGCCGCCGGTCGGTCGCCGTCGGCCGTCGCCTTGCGCCGCTGCCGCATGCGCGCCGCCGCCGCGTGAGCGCCGCGCCGCCGGCGCCATGGTCGCCGGTTCGGCTTGCGCCGTGCCTGCGCGCCCCGGCCGCGAGCTCCCGCCGCCGTCCGATCTACCCTTGGGTAGATCGGGGCCGTCGGTTCGGCCGCCACGTGGTGCCGCCGCCCCTTCCTTTTTCCCCCGAGCCGCTGACCAGTGGGCCCGCGAGCCGCCGCCCCTTTCTCTCTCTCCCGGGCCGCTGACCGGTGGGCCCCGCATGTCGGCGCCGCATCCCCCGTGCTGACGTCAGCCCTGGTTAATATTGCGCAATAAAATTATTTAAGGATTTTTGTTATGGTAATAAACACAGTGAATCTTCTAAAATCCATAACTAATTCATCCGAGCTCCGTTTAATCCCATTCAAGTCTCAGTAAATCAAGAAAAATGTGTAGAATCCATTAAAAATGGTTTTGTTCTCTGTTTCAGTAGTCTTATAGCCTGTTTGCAATGTTTGCTTTGTATGTCGCTAGATTCCGGTTCCTTCGACGCTCCGGTGTACTTCGAAATAGTCGCCGAGGTTCCTCCAGCAGCAGAGCAAGGCAAGTCATGCTTGTCACTTGAACATGTTGATCCTATATTGCAAATGCTCTATTGTTTTCTTTCAAATATTGCATTGTTTTATAATGTTAATATGGGATGGTTACCTTTTGTTACAGCCATGCTTTTTGGATACCATGCTCCTTTGTTAGCTTGGGGTTATAACATGATTAGACTTTGGACTAGGAATTGCTTAGCCATGCTTAGTTCAACTAGCACACAATGGGGAAATCTCATTTAAAACCTAGACTATAGGTTTATATGATAATGTTGGATTAGTACCACCGCTCTGGTGTTGGTTAAATAAAATGAATCACGTGGTGGGCTGTGGGTGCATGGTTTTGCTGGTCGCACCCATGGCAGTTAAGGACCGGTTCGCGGGATGCCCTGGAAGAACTTATCGTACTTACCACAAGCCAGCGTGGGCAACGGCTGGGCTTGTAGTGTAGCTTTCCCCTAGCCGACGCATCCAGGCAAGGGTGGGCGTGATGGAGTTTGGATGGGCCCTGCGACGGCCTATGCGGCTTCCGGATTCACCTAGGCACGAGAGGGGACTGCCCGCTGCCTTGCGAGGAGTGGGGGTGAAACCTGAGGTGTGGTGTGCTTGGTTAGAGGGGGGTTATGCGAATGGTCCTGTCACGGCCTCTTTCCGGTATGTCGTGGTGACATGTCGGCGCACGGGAATGTGTCATGGGGCTGTGTCTTGTGGGTACAGTTGTACACCTCTGATCAGAGTAAAACTATTCGAATAGCCGTGCCCACGGTTATGGGCGGTCAACCAGATTCACCGTGATTAGTTTCACCCTAGTTTAGTCTAGTGAAATTGGATAGTCTAGGTGGATGGTTGGGCCTGTCGCAACGTGGGTTAGCGTTGGGCAGTGGATAGTTAATATTGATTAATTATTACAATTGTTTAAATCTTTCAACTTCTGTTTATAAATGCTCGCTTTATGCAAATGAGCCACTTTAGCTCTTCTTTGATGATTCCCTGCATCATGCCTCCATTCCGGCATGACTTGCTGAGTACAGTGGGTAGTACTCAGTCTTGCTCTTTTCCCCCCCCAGAGTGCGAGTATGCGTCCGACGGTGGTTTCTCCGAGGAGTAGGCTTCGTCCGTGCCGTCGAGGATGCCTGTGGAGTGGTGTTTCCGCTGCAGTTCAAGTCAAGGCCTAGCTTCTTTTATCTTTCGTTTTTTTTTTCGCTGCATTTATGTAAGTCTTTTATGATGTTTTTAAGACGTGGATCTGAATGTCAACATTGTCGATTGTGTACCCCGGCTGGTCCTGGACGGGGATTTTAATGCACATTCTGCTTGGAATTCTATTCGGGAATTTCTGGGCGTGACAAGTTGGTATCAGAGCCGACCTTGACCGTAGGACAAGCCAAATGGAAAACCCTAAGATCCCTCTGAACCTTTTCATTGCATATGTCCGTTGCAATTGGATTTGTTTCGGGAAAATTGGGATCCGTTTTTGTGGTTCAAGGGAAAAATCTTGTTCTTTCATTTAAGTGAGATTTATCAAAACAAGTCGGTCTAGGGTTTTAGTAAAATTATTTGAGATTTATTCGTCAGTCAGTCGGGTTTTGGTGGGTGAAATGCATTAGGTCCTAGATCAGGAATATGGGTTGCAAGGTATTTCTGCTCTTATTGTTATTATTAGTATGTATCTATTTTCCTCATTATTTTATCGCTAGGTGAGTCCGTCTTATTTATTCGCTCTCATGCAAAATGATCTATGCATAAAAATTTCGCTCTTATTCGATTCCCTTACTTGAGTCTTTTATTGCTTTATTTAAATTTGGATTTAAGCATGCATTGATCCTACTCCTTTGTCTTCTCTAGATGGCCGGCCACCCACCCAACCACCACGGAGAAGGCATGGATGATTTCGTGGCAGAATTGGCTCGTATGACGCTGGTGGTGGGCTACCCCAATGTGCCGGAGTACACGACTGTTCCGCCGCTCAGTGGCGAGCTCCCTCACCGTGTCCGCCTGGAGGTTCATGGTTATTTGGGCACCTGCCTCGCTAATATGATGGTTGAGGCGTCTGGAGGCACAGTAGATCACGCCTGTCAGGAGGCAGCATACCTGATGATGGCCAGACTACGGGAGCGCCACAACTACATCTTCCACGACACAGCGTACCGGTTTCACCCTCGTCGGGCCAGCAGTGATGATGTCAGTACCTTCCGTCCGACAGCTGGCGAGAACGACACCACCTTTGGTCACATGTGTGCGTGATGAGGGGATTGGATAGGATGCACTCGGACCTGCACAAGGCGACCAAGGCCTTGAATGATGGGAAGCTCATGAGGATCGTCGCTCTGAAGGACGAGATAGCGCGCTTGAAGAGGGAGAATGCTCAGCTAAAAGGTCTTCCAGCGCCAGGAGGAGTCCGGATCCGCACTACGCCCCGCAAGACGACGACTGCACCCGTGCGCATTCAGCTTGCGCCCAGGAACCCACCTCCTCCCGCAGCTCCCGCGTCCGCTCTCTCCTTCGCTCCAGCGTCAGCCGCCAGGGGGCCAGCCAGTGGCAATGGGGGTTGGTTGTCTGCAACTCCCAGTGGCAGTCGCAACCACGGCAGCAGCAGTTCCAGTAGCGCAGAGCCGGGCAGTGGCGAGGAGTATCTAGCAGATTCCAGGAGCCGCTCAGAGGGACCTGGTGATGAGCAGGAAGATGCCTTCGACTCCACCGACCGCAGGAGCCGCTCCGAGCATTAGGCTCGCTTTCCATTAGCTTACCGACTGTCTAGCTTCTGCTTGTTAGTTTGTGTGTTTAGGTTGCTTGTTTGGGGTCAGTCGACGGTCGATATCATGTGCCTATGATATGGCTGTCTTAATAAGGATTTTTGCTTGCTCTTTAAGTGTTTTAATTCAGATTAGAACAATTGCAATTTAAATTCCTATGTAATAAAGCTTAGTTCCTGAGCATCTGTTTTCCTTCTCTTCCCTCGTATGCTTTTCCCTCCAGATGGTCTACACCAGGAATGGCAGTCGCGCGACAGGCGAGGGCAGCAACGACGAAGAGCGCACTGATGGGGCGCATCCCCACAGCGATTCCGGCAATGGTCCGCCACCACTTCCTGAGAATCCGACGCTAGCCCAGGTGATGGCACATCAAACGCAGATGATGACCGCCATGATGCAGCAGATGCAACAGCAGCACCAACAGATGTACCAGAGGATGCAGCAGCAGCAGCAGCAGCAGTTTGGTCCCCCTCCCCCTCAGTCCAAGCTGCCGGAGTTTCTACGTGTCAGGCCACCCACTTTCTCCAGCACCACCAACCCTATGGAGGCGAATGACTGGCTTCATGCCATAGAGAAGAAGCTGAATCTCCTGCAGTGCAATGATCAGGAGAAGGTTGCTTTCGCCACACACCAGCTTCAAGGTCCTGCATCAGCTTGGTGGGATAATCACATGGCCACCCGCCCACCAGGTACTGAAGTCACTTGGGCAGAGTTCTGCCGTAGCTTCAGGAAGGCGCAGGTGCCAGACGGGGTCGTGGCACAAAAGAAGAGGGAATTCCGGGCACTCCATCAGGGCAATAGGACTGTGACGGAGTATCTCCATGAGTTCAATCGCCTCGCGCGATATGCACCGGAGGATGTCCGCACCGACGCCGAGAAGCAGGAAAAATTCCTAGCAGGTCTGGATGATGAGCTAACCAACCAGTTGATATCTGGAGATTACGCCGACTTTGAGGGGCTGGTGGACAAGGCAATTCGTCAGGAGGATCAGCGCAACAAAATGGATAGAAAGAGGAAGGCGGCGCAATTCCGGTCCAATCAAGGGAGCCACCAGCGTCCGCGCTTCACTCCCGGGCAGCAGGGTGGACCTACCACCATGATCGTCCGCCAGTACCGCCCGTTCAACCCTAGCAACTTTCCCCAGGGCGCCAGTGGCAGTCAGAACCACCATGGAGGTCAGTCCAGCCGCGGTGCAGCTCCACGCCCATCGATGGCACCGGCACAGTCAGGCCCGCCCGCGCAAGCCAAGAAGGAGACTGGGGCAAAACCAGGGTCCTGCTTCAACTGTGGCGAGCTTGGCCACTTCGCTGACAAATGCCCGAAGCCCAGGCGTGCCGGGCCAAGGTTTATCCAGGCTCGTGTCAACCACGCATCTGCGGAGGAGGCACAAGCAGCACCAGAGGTCGTACTGGGTACGTTTCCTGTTAACTCAATCCCTGCAACAGTACTTTTTGATTCTGGTGCAACGCATTCTTTCATTTCAAAGAAATTTGTGGGGATGTATGGGTTAAGGAAAGAAGAGCTTAGCACACCAATGAGAGTTCATACCCCGGGAAATTGTTCAACCTCAGTCAGTTTTAGCCCTTCAGTGCTAATAGAAATTCAAAGGTCACCATTTCTAGCCAACCTCATTCTTCTCGAATCCAAAGACCTAGATGTCATTCTGGGGATGGATTGGCTGACCAAGTTTAAGGGGGTCATCGATTGTGCGAACCGCACCGTCACCTTGACCAACGAGAAGGGAGAAACCGTGGTGCACAAATCACTAGTCTCACCAAAGCAAGGGGCCTCCTTGAATCAGATTGAAGCAGAAATCCCAGTGGACACCATGGAGAAGAACTTGAGGAAATTGGAAGATATACCCATAGTCTGCGAATACCCGAAAGTGTTTCCTGAAGACCTCACTACCATGCCACCCAAGAGAGAGATTGAATTCCGGATTGACTTGGCACCGGGAACTGCTCCAATTTATAAGAGACCGTACCGAATGGCAGCCAACGAATTAGCGGAGGTCAAGAAGCAAGTTGATGAGCAGCTGCAGAAAGGGTACATACGACCAAGCACTTCACCTTGGGGCGCTCCGGTCATTTTTGTGGAGAAGAAGGATAAGACGAAAAGAATGTGTGTCGATTACCGCGCACTCAATGAGGTCACCATCAAGAATAAATATCCTTTGCCGCGGATTGATGACTTGTTTGACCAGCTGAAAGGAGCCAGGGTATTTTCCAAGATAGACCTGCGATCAGGCTATCACCAGTTGAGAATTCGGGAAGAGGATATTCCCAAGACAGCCTTCACCACTCGGTATGGGTTGTATGAGTGCACGGTTATGTCTTTTGGACTCACCAATGCACCTGCATTCTTCATGAATCTGATGAACAAAGTGTTCATGGAATTTCTGGATAAGTTTGTTGTGGTATTCATTGATGACATCCTTATCTATTCCAAGTCCGAAGAAGAGCATGAGCAACATCTTCGTCAGGTACTCGAGAAGTTGCAAGAGCACCAGCTCTATGCCAAGTTCAGCAAGTGTGACTTTTGGTTATCAGAGGTCAAATTCTTGGGCCACGTCATTACAGCTCAGGGAGTGGCCGTTGATCCGTCAAACGTGGAGTCAGTTACCAAGTGGACCCCACCTAAGACAGTGTCGCAGATTCGGAGTTTTCTTGGACTTGTGGGTTATTACCGTCGGTTCATTGAAAATTTCTCCAGGATCGCTAGACCCATGACTCAGTTGCTTAAGAAAGATGAGAAATTCAAATGGACAGCCGAGTGCGACAAGAGTTTCGAGGAACTCAAGAAGAAATTAGTGTCCGCCCCAGTCTTGATTCTGCCCGACCAGACAAAAGACTTCCAAGTTTATTGCGACGCGTCTCGCCATGGACTTGGATGTGTCCTAATGCAAGAGGGCAGGGTGGTTGCGTATGCCTCGCGGCAGTTGCGTCCACACGAAGGAAATTATCCAACTCATGACTTGGAATTGGCAGCAGTGGTTCATGCTTTGAAGATCTGGAGGCACTATCTGATTGGCAACCGCTGCGAAGTATATACGGACCATAAGAGTCTGAAATATATCTTCACCCAACCGGATCTAAACCTTCGACAACGAAGATGGTTGGAACTAATCAAAGACTATGACATGAGTATTCACTACCACCCGGGTAAAGCCAATGTGGTGGCAGACGCTTTAAGCCGGAAAAGTTACTGCACTGCCCTATGCATCGAGGGCATGTGTGAGGAATTGCGGCAGGAGTTTGAACATCTCAACGTGGGAATTGTTGAACACGGGTTCGTAGCCGCTCTGGAGGCACGGCCTACGCTCGTGGATCAAGTTAGAGCCGCTCAAGTAAATGACCCGGAAATAGCAGAACTGAAAAAGAACATGAGAGTCGGAAAGGCTCGGGATTTCCTTGAGGATGAGCATGGCACAATCTGGATGGGAGAAAGATTGTGTGTACCTGACGACAAGGAATTGAAGGATCTGATACTCACCGAGGCTCATCAGACCCAGTACTCCATCCATCCAGGCAGCACCAAAATGTATCAAGACCTCAAAGAAAAGTTTTGGTGGGTCAGCATGAGGAGAGAAATAGCTGAATTCGTCGCACTCTGCGATGTTTGCCAACGAGTGAAGGCAGAGCACCAAAGACCCGTAGGTTTACTCCAACCTCTTCAAATCCCGGAATGGAAATGGGAGGAGATTGGAATGGACTTTATAACGGGACTGCCCCGGACATCATCGGGACATGATTCAATCTGGGTAGTCGTGGATCGACTTACTAAGGTTGCTCACTTCATACCAGTACATACCGCATATACGGGCAAAAGGTTGGCGGAACTCTACCTCTCGAGAATCATGTGCCTACATGGAGTACCCAAAAAGATTGTATCTGACCGAGGGAGCCAATTCACTTCAAAGTTCTGGCAGAAATTGCAAGAGGAATTGGGAACCCGGTTGAATTTCAGCACAGCCTACCATCCGCAGACCGATGGTCAAACCGAGCGAGTTAATCAAATATTGGAGGACATGCTAAGGGCTTGTGCACTTGATTTTGGTGGAGCTTGGGATAAAAGCTTGCCTTATGCGGAATTCTCTTACAACAATAGCTACCAGGCCAGTCTACAGATGGCACCATTTGAAGCTTTATACGGCCGGAAGTGCCGCACACCCCTCTTCTGGGATCAGACAGGCGAGCGCCAACTGTTCGGGACAGAGGTATTAGCGGAAGCAGAAGAGAAAGTCAGAATCATCAGGGAAAGGTTGAGGATTGCCCAGTCTCGACAGAAGAGTTACGCGGATAACCGCCGAAGGGAGCTCACTTTTGAGGCAGGGGATTACGTGTATCTTCGTGTCACTCCGCTCCGGGGAGTACACCGTTTCCAAACCAAAGGCAAGTTGGCACCATGCTTCGTGGGACCATACAAAATCTTGGAACGAAGGGGAGAAGTTGCTTATCAGCTAGAGCTTCCTTCTAACATGATCGGCATTCATGACGTGTTCCACGTGTCCCAATTAAAGAAATTCTTGAGGGTACCCGAAGAACAGGCCAACTCGGAGCACATCGATCTCCAGGAGGATCTAACCTACGTGGAGAAGCCAGTTCGTATACTTGATACCAGTGAAAGAAGAACCAGAAACAAGGTCACCCGGTTTTGCCGAGTTCAGTGGAGTCATCATTCAGAAGAGGAAGCGACCTGGGAAAGGGAAGATGAGTTGAAGGCCGCCCATCCGCACCTCTTCACCAGCTCCTCCGAATCTCGGGGCCGAGATTCCGTTTAAGAGGGGTAGGTTTGTCACACCCCGAAGTTCTCCTCCCAAGCCAAAATTTTAATTTTATAAACGACCCCAAGAAAAGGCAGGTGAAATCAAGAGAAAACCCTAAGAAAGTAATGCAAATAATAATCGGATTGGACATGTGGAATTTTTCTTGAGTTCTACATGTCGAAATTCACTAACAGGACTTTTAGTGGAATTTTCAGAGCCCTAGAAATAATTTTAACCAATTAAAATTGAGCAAGCAATATTTTAATTCCAGGGAAAATCCTTTTTCCTTTTTCTTTTTCTTTTTCCTCTCTTTTTCCTCCTTTTTGTCAAATGGGCCGTCGGCCCATTCCTCCTTTCCTTCCCCCCCTCCTCTCTGCTGGGCCGGCCGCAGGCCGAGGCCCAGCCCGGCAGCCAGGCCGCTCGCCGCCCTCCTTTCTCGGGGTCGCCGACAGGTGGGGCCCACCTGTCGGGTCCTCCCCCAACCTCCCGCCGCCCGCGCCGGGTCCTCCCCCAACCGCCGCCGCCGCGCCCACGCCTCCGCCTTCGTCGGGCCACGTCGTCCACGCCCGCGCGTGCGCCGAGTCTTCCGCGCCCACCTTCCCCCTCTCTCCCGCTCGCGCCCGCGCCCGAGATGGCCGGGATTCGAAAATCGAATCCCGCCTCTCTCTTCCCCCCCACTCCCCACGTCGGCCGGCGATTCCCGCCGCTCCCGGCCACGTCCGGTCCCCTCTTCCCCTATTTAAGCATCACCGGCGCCCTCTCTCCCTTTTTCCCCATTTCGCCGACCTCTCTCGTGCCCCCCATCGTCCCCGCGCCGTGCAACCACCCGTCGCCGCCATTTCCGCTACTCCGGCCGCCGCTAGCCGCCGCTAGGCTCGCCGCCGTCTTGCGCCGTCGCCGCCGTTAGATTCGCGCGGCCGAGGTCCACCTCGTCCACCCCTCCTCCGTTGAGGTTCGCCGCCGGAGTCCCATCCCCGTCGTGTGCCGGTGAGTGACGCCATGGCCGCCGCCTTCGGCCGGCGCCCTCGCCCTCTCGCACTCTTCTCTCTCTCTCTAACCCCTCTCCTTTTGTTCATTAGGAGGCTCCGGAGCTCGTCCCGCCGTCGCCATCATCCCCCGTCGCCCGCCGTCGTCGACCGGTGTCGGTGAGGCCTCTCCTCCTCGTTTTCTCTCTCTCCCGCACCGTTTAGCCGCCGCGTCGCCGCCTAGCTGCGTAGCCGCCGCTCCTCCTCTAGCCGCCGCTCTCCGCCGCCGGTCGGTCGCCGTCGGCCGTCGCCTTGCGCCGCTGCCGCATGCGCGCCGCCGCCGCGTGAGCGCCGCGCCGCCGGCGCCATGGTCGCCGGTTCGGCTTGCGCCGTGCCCGCGCGCCCCGGCCGCGAGCTCCCGCCGCCGTCCGATCTACCCTTGGGTAGATCGGGGCCGTCGGTTCGGCCGCCACGTGGTGCCGCCGCCCCTTCCTTTTTCCCCCGAGCCGCTGACCAGTGGGCCCGCGAGCCGCCGCCCCTTTCTCTCTCTCCCGGGCCGCTGACCGGTGGGCCCCGCATGTCGGCGCCGCATCCCCCGTGCTGACGTCAGCCCTGGTTAATATTGCGCAATAAAATTATTTAAGGATTTTTGTTATGGTAATAAACACAGTGAATCTTCTAAAATCCATAACTAATTCATCCGAGCTCCGTTTAATCCCATTCAAGTCTCAGTAAATCAAGAAAAATGTGTAGAATCCATTAAAAATGGTTTTGTTCTCTGTTTCAGTAGTCTTATAGCCTGTTTGCAATGTTTGCTTATGTATGTCGCTAGATTCCGGTTCCTTCGACGCTCCGGTGTACTTCGAAATAGTCGCCGAGGTTCCTCCAGCAGGAGAGCAAGGCAAGTCATGCTTGTCACTTGAACATGTTGATCCTATATTGCAAATGCTCTATTGTTTTCTTTCAAATATTGCATTGTTTTATAATGTTAATATGGGATGGTTACCTTTTGTTACAGCCATGCTTTTTGGATACCATGCTCCTTTGTTAGCTTGGGGTTATAACATGATTAGACTTTGGACTAGGAATTGCTTAGCCATGCTTAGTTCAACTAGCACACAATGGGGAAATCTCATTTAAAACCTAGACTATAGGTTTATATGATAATGTTGGATTAGTACCACCGCTCTGGTGTTGGTTAAATAAAATGAATCACGTGGTGGGCTGTGGGTGCATGGTTTTGCTGGTCGCACCCATGGCAGTTAAGGACCGGTTCACGGGATGCCCTGGAAGAACTTATCGTACTTACCACAAGCCAGCGTGGGCAACGGCTGGGCTTGTAGTGTAGCTTTCCCCTAGCCGACGCATCCAGGCAAGGGTGGGCGTGATGGAGTTTGGATGGGCCCTGCGACGGCCTATGCGGCTTCCGGATTCACCTAGGCACGAGAGGGGACTGCCCGCTGCCTTGCGAGGAGTGGGGGTGAAACCTGAGGTGTGGTGTGCTTGGTTAGAGGGGGGTTATGCGAATGGTCCTGTCACGGCCTCTTTCCGGTATGTCGTGGTGACATGTCGGCGCACGGGAACGTGTCGTGGGGCTGTGTCTTGTGGGTACAGTTGTACACCTCTGATCAGAGTAAAACTATTCGAATAGCCGTGCCCGCGGTTATGGGCGGTCAACCAGATTCACCGTGATTAGTTTCACCCTAGTTTAGTCTAGTGAAATTGGATAGTCTAGGTGGATGGTTGGGCCTGTCGCAACGTGGGTTAGCGTTGGGCAGTGGATAGTTAATATTGATTAATTATTACAATTGTTTAAATCTTTCAACTTCTGTTTATAAATGCTCGCTTTATGCAAATGAGCCACTTTAGCTCTTCTTTGATGATTCCCTGCATCATGCCTCCATTCCGGCATGACTTGCTGAGTACAGTGGGTAGTACTCAGTCTTGCTCTTTTCCCCCCCCAGAGTGCGAGTATGCGTCCGACGGTGGTTTCTCCGAGGAGTAGGCTTCGTCCGTGCCGTCGAGGATGCCTGTGGAGTGGTGTTTCCGCTGCAGTTCAAGTCAAGGCCTAGCTTCTTTTATCTTTCGTTTTTTTTTCGCTGCATTTATGTAAGTCTTTTATGATGTTTTTAAGACGTGGATCTGAATGTCAACATTGTCGATTGTGTACCCCGGCTGGTCCTGGACGGGGATTTTAATGCACATTCTGCTTGGAATTCTATTCGGGAATTTCTGGGCGTGACAGGAACCGAGGCCGTCGGGCTCTCTGGCTCTGCGGGACCGTGGCGGTCACGCACGCCAGGTGTGCGGGACTGATGGACCGGTCCCACCCTTTGCCCTCTCCCGCGTGTGAGATTTTCTGGTCCACGTGAAATTAACTCCCACGACCCCTGCTGCTGCTAAAAGTAGACAAAATAGGAATGTGCGCCATCAATACAGTGAAAACGTCAATCATGTCTTATTTTTACTTAGCTGACACCATAAAATAAGAGGAGGGTAAGAGACGTGATGCCCCTCGCACAAGAGCTGCGCAAAAGAGAGGAGATGCTCATGCTGCAGAAGAGAGAGTAGCATTGTGAGAGAGGAGAGCTAGAGAAAAGATTTTGGTGAGCTTCCAGCAGCAATTGAAGAAATAGAGGTAAATTAGTAATGTAAATATTATAAAGTAGAAGCTCAGTGATGGCTTATGTATTAGATATAATTATTAGTGTATTGGATAAGTAATAATTTAGATAGTGTTTATATATTACCTATAAATTGTTCGGTTATATGGCATGTTTAGAAATTGTAGGTACCACTTACGTTAGAAGTTGATAAATATATAGTATGAATGTAGTTTAAATATAGAATGGGTTTAATATTATATTTGTTGTATATAAGACGTGCATAAATTTTTATTAGTGTGTGAGGCCATGTGGAGAAATGCATATATTTTGAAATTTCTTTAGTTGTGTGTACGATATCTGAACAAGATAAACAAACGGGTAAATAATATATTAATTTACTATGTACGTAGAATGGCTGTAGTATTATGTTTTCGGGTACATAATAAGGGGACAATTTTAACTAGTATTTAGAGCCGCGCCGCACGAATAATTGAATGTGGTAAGAATTTTTTTAGTTGAGTGTACTATTTGAGAGTGAATAAGACAAATGGAAGAACAAAATTTAGAGGCAACTTGCATGACGGTTGGGATTGATATAAATAGTATGGATTTTGCAAGATTTATTATTGACATATATTTATTATTTTGAAGGTTATAAGTGAACGTGGTGCATTTAATTTAGAAATTACAAGTTCGGAGAAGGACGAGAAATAAATAGGAGACATAGAGGTAAGCATATATACATTTATATGTGTTTAGGGATTCATTAAATGTGCAAATCATGTAAACTAATGAAATGAAGAAGGGAATAAAATTTTCTGAAGAAATCATGGTGCGAGTTAATTTTCTGGAAATCTCGATGAACTAAAATACTATATGGAATTATCGTGAAATTTTCGAAGCTATATTGGTAATTTTAAAAGTGTAATAATAATTTCAGCAAAATGAAAAAGTTTAATAACGGCCATCAAAACGCTTCACATACAAAATGAAAATGACATAATCCATATCTTCATTTGTGATTATCATTCTCATCAACCTCGTACTACGTGCTATATTTAACAGATGTTCATTTTTTGTAATGCTTATATGTACTGATTAATTTGGAAAATTTCAGGTATGGCGGACGATTGGCCCTACCCGTTACTCAGTAGAGACATCGATGCACGGCACCGTGCATGACAGATGTCTTCCAGCCGTCCAAGTGGTCTGTCGGTCTTCATTACGCGGACTTGCCCAATGTGGGGGGTCGACGAACGTTGGGTACCAAGGTAACTAATTTTTATACAGACTTACATGTAATATTGGTAATATTTTTTTTACTTCAGTTAGTGTGAGTTTTGTCTGACCCAACAATTGTCGTTTTGCAAGGTTGTCCGCCGCAGGCCTTCTTCCTTTCGTTAGAATGTTGCAGGCTCGAGGGCATTATGATTACATGGTAGCAAGACAACAAAGTGCACGCCGATGGAGAGCAAATCCAGGGGAAGGCGATGACGAGGAAGAAGAAGATGTGGTGGGAAGAGACACACGGCGGCCGGAGACAAGGGACTTCTAACTGCATTGGTTGACAGATGGCGGCCGGAGACTCACACTTTGCATCTACCATGTGGAGAGATGGCAATTACACAGCAAGATGTATCCATGCTTACAGGACTGCCACTTGCAGGATAGGCAATTGTCTTCCCTGACCCACCAGTGGATTGGAGGGATGATATCATTGGAAGATATGCTTGCATTGTTCCAGAGGATGATAGCAACATAAAAGGTTTTTTCTCTAAAGATGAGGCGCGCGGCCCTACATTACACTGGCTCAGCCAGTTGGAGGTAAAACTAATTCGACCATACAACTTTGCATTGATGATATTATGTTTTGTTACTGAACTTTTCAATGTACCTTTGTAGGTTGGTTACATGAGAGACGACACGGAAAATTACCATGTGGAATTGCATTTGGAGGCGTACCTTCTATGGCTTTTTGGATGGGTTATGTTCACAAGTGGACACGGAAACACAGTAGATGCAAGAATGATTAACTTAGCAAGGTTTATTGCGCAGGGCAACATACAAAACTTTCCCCAGTGGAGTTGGGGATTAGCAGTTTTGGCTGCAACTTACCGAGGTCTTTATGAAGCATGCACAAAGACAAGCTTTAAGCAGCCTGTGTTTACTCTTTGTCCGTTGTTGATCATGCTATGGTCGTATGGACACTTCCCATTGGGACGACCGTGGCTGATTCGACCTTATTTGGTAACACTACAGATGATAGGCCTACTTATGGCATGCGTTGGTGCTGGGACCGGTAAGTATATTTTTTTTAACATTTGCATTTATTTCGTACATATATAATCTTACTATTTATTTCATAACATACAGCCACAGTTGGCGAACGTTCAGGATCGAAGTGCGTACGAGTACTTCATTGAAGCGTTCGATCTACTTAAGGAGGATAACATTCAGTGGTGTCCGTACACCGACGAGGAGACACAACGCCATGCCCCTACTGGCCTCAGTACACTCTACCTGCCTGACTCGTCTTACTGGCTGACGAAAAAGATGCTTGTGTACGATATAGCAGTTGAGGCGCACAGTTCACAGCGTGTAATGAGGCAATTTGGCCTTTACGAAGAAGTGCCAGTCCCGCTTAGTGAAACGGTCCCCCCCAAGATACACTTGTAAGTTATATTTAAATGCATTCCCATTAATTTGTGTGTGTCCGAATTTTATTACTTACCTGAACACCTAATGATGAGTTTTTTGCAGGCAAAAGAGGAAGGGAGATGCTAGCGTGCGGCAAAATATTTTTGCTAAGATGACATCTTGGGTCGAAGAATGGTTGAGGGCAACACACGACATTGTTAACGGATCCAGACCGTACGACCGTTGTACGTACGTGTTGTACATGCGGTGGTACACCGCACAAACACGCGTACGGCTTGTGACAATAGCAGATCCAGATATTCCTGAAATGACCGACGTGGACACGTTGTACCCTATGCAGTCAGCGCCAGTTACCCACCTGACGGTAACACACTTTAACTAGTATTTTTAATGGAAACAATAATCTCACCGAAACATGTATTGATCATAACGTTTATTTTCGTAGGGTGATATTGCGGAGGAACTATATGCTGAAACAACCTCACTGTGGGAGAAGCTGCGTGACAATATAGCTGGGTCCCGTGAGGATATGATGTCTGCTCTGGACCGATTGCGCCAGAAATGCAAACGTATTATGCGCGCGGCATCGTGCAGGCATGCATCAGACATGTACCGTCTCACAGGACACTGGTTCGCGGACCCCCTTCCGAAACGACCGTCTACCTCCTCCAGGCCTTCCACTTCTAGGCCGTCCACATCGGCACGACCCTCAGCTTTCATGCGTCCTAGGCCGGCGGCAAGGCCAGTAGAACCATCTACGATAATTCAACCGGACAATGAAGGTAAAGCCAATTATGATACAAATATTTTTCGAGCATACTACTTGTTAACTCGTAGTAAACAAAAGATTCTTTACAGGTAGCACGCAGGTGGTAAGGCCTACACCAACAACAACAGGAGGATCATAGTGGCATCAAGGGTTCACATCGATACCGGGTAAAACTCTTTCACAAAATCTGGTCCTATTTTCAATCATTATATTTTGTGCTATTTTCAATCATTACTTTCAATCATTTAGCTCTTTTTCATGCACTGTTGTATTTAAGTACAAGTGGCCTAACTTGTACTTAATAAATTGTTCAACCCAATGCTAATTTGATCTAGGGACTTAAAAATACTAGACACACTATTTTTATGGACTAATTTATTGTCGGAAGTACAACGGTGGTCCCTTCTATTCCGCATGCAAGTAGCACTGGTCAATGGCAGAGAGGGTTTGCGCCGTTCGCAGGATCCAGCCAAATGGTTCCCCCCATGCATACAGAAGCTAGAAGCTCGCAGTTCCAAGGAGGGTTTTCCGGTAGTCCAATAAACACACATGCTAATGTTCATCATTTTGTAATATACTGAGTCATGCACATTTTTGCTTATTTTTTCAGGTATACCTCAAGTTAACATGCACATGTTTTCAATGGGTACAAACGATCAGTGGCAAGGAGCTCACATACAACATTGGTTCATACATAATGTTTTTCATTTTTACCGATCTTTCTATATATTGTGATATTAATTTAGCGCTGCACCTGCAGGGGGATATACCAAATGTATGTAAATGAAAATACACAACCACAAGGACCAAGCTTTCTCGATATGTTAGGCAATGGAGATTGGTTGTTCAGTCAACCACCTATCATGCAACCACAAACAACAGGTACCAATTATAATTGAGTACAAAATATTTTATTTCCAGTATATGTGTATGCTACAACTTTGCATTCAATGTTTTGTTGGAATGTACAACCCTGAACAATGGATGGAATATGCCGGCAGCACACAATCCTACGCAGAACCATGTAGCTACGGTGGGGGGTCGTCCACAGCACATCACTGACTAAAGTTGCTCAAGTCAACATCCATTTCGTTCGACATAATTTCCCCGTCGCCATAATATACTCTAAAGTTTGCCATTCCTAAACAAATAAACAATTGCATTACGTATGACTAAAAAAACTAAAAAAACTTTCAGATATCATACACACAACTAAAAAAACTTTCAAAATATATACATTTCTCCCCACGGTCTAACACACTAATAAAATTTCATGTACGTCCTATGTACAACAAATATAATACTAAACCCATTCTATATTCAAACTAATTTCAAACTACATATTTATCAACTTCTAGCTTAAGCGGTACCTAAAATTTCTAAACATAACCGAACTATTTACATGTAATATATGAACACTATCTAAATTATTACTTATCTAATACACTAATAATTATGTCTAGTATATAAGCATTCGCTAAACCTGTTCTTAATAATATATATATTACTAATTTACCTGTATTTCTTCTCTTGCTGCAAGCTCATCAAAATGTTTCCTCTTCTGTGCAATCTCCTGACTTCTGTACGAGCAGCATCTCTCCTCTCATTTGCGCAGATCTTCTATCTTCTGCAGACGCATCTGGTCTCTCACTCTCCATCTACTCTTATGGTGGGAGCTCTAAACGAAAAGAAATGACACGAACTGACGTTTTACTGTATTGACGGCGTGGATTCTTTATCTTGTCTAGCTTTAAAGCAGAAGTTATCGTTGAGAGAGGGCACTCATATAGCTGTCTTTGCATGCCCTGCTTTCGAACCCATCTTCTCCACACAAAAAATAGAGCGGTCCATTAGAACGTGATTAACTAATATTAACATTTTTCTAAAAAAATAGATTAATTTGTTTTTTTAAGCAACTTTCGTATATCAATTTTTTTTCCAAAAAACGTAACGTTTAGCAGTTTAAAAAGCGTGCGTGTGGAATACTAGAGAGAGGGGTTGGAAACATGCATGGAGCAAAGACCATAGTGGACAAAGAGAAGCAACAGTTATCGTGGAGAGAGGGCACTCATAGTGGACAGAGAGAGGACAGAGATTACTCGTACTAGTAGAGAGGACAAAGCTGCATCATTGAGGACAGAGAGGTCAGAGTGCAGGCACGGTCCCGTGCGCCCAGTGTGCGGGAGCGCCACGGTCCCGCTCGACCGTTCCACGCGATCGCGCGCCATGCAGGGTCCCACCTAAACCACGCTAATATCAGTGCTTCATTTGTTTTAAGTGTGTTTGAAATTTAGAAGTGATTGGATATTATTTTAACTGTGCCTAAAATTTAGGAGTGATTGGACATAAAATTTACTACTATTCGCAAAAGTTGACTAGTGATTGGATTTGTGAGGAGAGCGATCACGCAGATCAGATGTGCGGTACCGAGTAGTGCGGGACCGAGGACCGTCCCACGCAGGCATTCTGCGGGACCGGGCCGGTGCTGCTCGCCCGTTCTGGGTGACCGAGCCGGCGCTGGCCGGTCCCGCAATCCACTGCGCTGCCGCTTTACGGACCTGCGGGATCGTGCCGATGCTGCCCAATATACGGGACCGTTTCGATCCCGCATATTCATTCTGTGCGACCGGGACGTCCAGTGATCCCGCTCTTCTGATCCGCGGTTACGTGTCGTTCCCGCATCCCCACCCCGCGGATTAGGTATATTTTTACAAATCTCCGCCATGCATGTACATAAACGCAAATTATGAAAAAAAAGTACACTTTCAAATTTTTTTTCCAAACAAGACTGGCCACAGCTTGCGATCAATCTAGTGGTTAGGCTAGGCAAGCACAGGGATTAGCCAACATATCACATCCTAGGACGCTACACGTCGCTTCTCCAAAGGTAGCAGACAGCAAAGCTTATAGCACACGGTAAAGAGCTTACAGTATGTGGTCTGGGGCAATAACCTGTGAGGTGACCAAATCACCCCGACAGTAATGTTTCCAACGCTTCCATTGGATGCCTTTTCTCTCCGTAACCCATAACAAGTCGCTTTGCATTATATTACAACCACAGCTACCACGGAAAACTATAGTCTATAGCAGTGCCATCCGGTTCCAAAATATCAATAGGGGCACAACATATGCGGCACTGATGAAGAAGTCTTGTTTGCTTGTTTGCCCCTGCATTGATTTACCATCAACACGAGCAAACATATTATTTCCCCGTTCCAAGATATAAATCATAAACCACCCTTAACCCAATAACTATAAGAAATAATTATTATCACCTTATTATTTGAATCATCCTAATATAAATACAATGCATCCACTCAATAGAATATTAGAGGTTTAGAGAGTTAAAGAGTTAAAGAAATAATAATTTAGTGGAGAAGGTATGCTAGTTAATTGCATGCATGCATGCACGTCTTATATTATGAAATATCTTAAAAAAATAGTTGTCTTATATTTTAGAATAGAGGGATTACATCCTACGGATGCAATCCGGTAGTACTGCCTCCGTCCATAATAGTGATACTCATCCTTCTAAAATAAACAAACTTATTATACGACACGACGTATTTTATTATTATGAATCTGAAATGTGTCACATTCTATACCAAGTTTATTTATTTTGGAATATAGTTAATATATTTTTTGCTTTTTCTTCCTATGTGAAACTATTTCAAGTTTGACTATGCTTATAGATAAAAATAAATTAATATGAGCATTATTAGATCCACACTATAAAATATACTCCCTCCGTTTCAGATTTTAAGTCGTTTTGACTGTGATTTCAGATTTTAAGCCGTTTTGATTTTGATCAAAGTAAAACTGTAAGTTTTTAGAAAAAAGTAGTAATATTTTCAATCCAAGAAAAATATATTATCAAAATATATTAAATTATTGATTTAACGAATCTAATTTGATGTTGTAAATATTACTATATTTGTCTATAAACTTAATCAAATTTAGAATAGTATTTGTCTAAAACATAATCGAATTTTGAATAGTTTGACTAAACTCAAAATAACATAATTTCTCCGTTCCTAAATATTTGACGCCGTTAACTTTTTTAAACAAGTTTAACCGTTCATCTTATTCAAAAAATTTAAGTAATTATTAATTCTTTTCCTATCATTAGATTTATTGTTAAATATACAAATACTACTCAAGTTTTTGAATAATATTCACAAAAGTTTTTAATAAGACGAACGGTCAAACATGTTTAAAAAAAGTCAACGGCGTCAAATATTTAGGGATGAAGGCAGTATTTAATAGTTCTTTTGGCGTGATAGATGTTAATATTAATTTATCAACAAGATTTGAACAAACTTAATTTAATATAGTTTTTTTTAAAGGAACACAGCAGGGAAGGCTCCCGCTGTTAGAAATTTTTTATTAATGTTGAATAAAAGGAAATTACAAAAGACTAATCCAATTTAAGATTACATCGTGATCTCTCGTGTTAATTCTATGCAACAAAAGGAGAAGATCACCCTTAAAGTGTTTTCTCTAGGAGGACAAAGAAGGAAGTTGCTGCTAAAAATAAAATTATTTTTTTGCTTCCAAATATTCCAAACACTCTAAAGAAACTTAATATAGTTTAACTTACAAATGCATTTTTTTTGGACGAAGGGAGTATATGCATTTTCCTCGTTTGTTTCTACTTTCTACCGTTGTTGGGCCTATTAGTGCTAGTCGGTCACAGCTTGCACGCAAGTGGCTTTCTGATCTTGGTCGGCAGGTGCAAGCTAATTGAGCTACCTAAGAGTCCCATCAGTAGAGCCCCTAGAGTGTGCATGCTGCACGCGCGCATGAATGCAACTGATCGATCATATAGTTAACGAGACATCATCACGTCATGGAGAGAGTTTGGTGGCTGGAATATTGACGAACCTGATCTGCTCCATGCCTCCATGAAATATTAATTCACCGGCGAATACCACCGCACATATATACTCCCTCCGTCTCATAAAAAACGAATGTAGAACTGGATATGAATGTGACATATTCTAGTACGATGAGTCTAGACATATATACGTCGAGATTTATAGTATTAGCATATATCACATTTGGTATTAGGTTGTTTTTTTATGGGACGATAGAGTTTGTAGCAGAGGAAGTATATATAGCTACTAACTGGTTTTGTTAATCTGCGGATGATCCAGTTATGCATGTTGGTAAGTACGTACTCCACGTCTCATTTGGAAAATATCATTTGTCCCATCAGATCATTATATTTAACGTCTCGTCAACCATTTTTGCAAAATAATAGTAAGTTTGTTTTTGAACATTAAAATAATAGTAAGTTATACCAGGGTGTATGTCTATCCTGCCGCATAATGGGTTCTTCAATTCAACATTGACTTGTGCACAAAGATGGCTGTGGTCTTCTAGAGCTATTTTTTTTTTTTTGGCGGGGATTCTAGAGCTATGCTTAATATCGACTTGTGGGTATAATCTTTAAAAAACATAATGCATGCATTGGCAATATTACTAAAATCCTATCCATCTATAACTAGTGGATTTGCAAAATAAGAAAGGAAAATATAAACTGAAAAACAGCAACTAGTTTTCAACATGATGAGAATCTGCCTCGCTCTTCTCTGGCTAAGCATCTTGCCCATCTGCAAATTGAGATCCTTTAAATTATAGCAACCACAGCAATATACTCACTTCGTGTCAAAATATAGCATTAGCATCAACTAACCTTCAAAATCTTCGTACAAATATAACAACTTCCACAATTAGAAAAAATATTTTTTTTAAACGGGCAAAATAAAATTTTGCAGCAGACATTCACCCTGCATGTAGTTTAAGATGTGCGAAAATATATACATGATGTTTACAAGAGGTCATCGGCCTCACAATTTTCGTAGGCGCTACAGCCACCTGCCTGTAAAAATATTATTAGCGAAAAAAAGAAACCCACCACCACCCCACCCGCCGCCGCCCCTTTGCCGGATCTGGGAGGGAGAGGGAGAGAGAGAGGGAGGGCCACACTGCCGCCGCTCTCACCACTGGATCTGGGTGGGAGAGGGAGGGAGGAGAGGGTAGGTGAGCCGCACCGCCGTCGTCGCCCTCCCCCGCCAGCCACACTGCCGTTGACGCCCCTCCCCTCCACCTAATCTAGGAAGGAGGGAGGGAGGGGAGAGGCCGCGTCGCCTCCATTGCGCACCAGCATCACCCCTTCGGCTGTGCTGCCGCCGCCGCCCCTCCCCTCTGCCAGATCTAGGGAGGAAGGAGGGAGGAGAGGGGCGTGCCACCTCCTCCACGCACCGGCATCCCCCCTTAGGCCGCGCCGTCGCTGACACCCTTCCCCTCCGCTGGATCTAGGAGGGAGGGAAGGAAAGGGAGGGGAGGGGAGGGGCACCGGATCTAGGGAAGGGAAGGGACGGGCCGCGCACCGCCTCCTCCACGCACTACCGGTGTGCTCCCTCCTCCCCGTGCGCCAGCGCTCACACCCCTCCCCTTCGCCAGATATAGGAGGGAGAGGAAGAGGAGGAGGGGGAACCAGATTTGAGAGAGGGAGGGAGGGAGGAGAGGTGGGCCGCCTCCTTCGTTGTCGTCGCTGGCCGTGGCCGGCCCCTCCGCCGTCAAGAAGGAGAGGGAGAGGTAGAGAAGTGAAGGAGATTAGAGTGGAGGGTGCAGCGAGGGAATGAAGGACTTAACCAAATTTAATAGGGTCCTCATATTTTGCAGGTAGACCACTTAAGGCCCCGTCTACAAAGATCATAGTTTTCTTGGCACAGTTTTAAGAGGTCCGCCTGCGAAAATAAAGGTATTTTCACAGGCGGATCTCTTCAGGCTTCCCCTGTAAAAAAATGATTTTCACAGGCGGAGCTAAATCTAGTGGTTTTTTAGCTATTTTCGCAAACGGTCATATGAGGGGTTTTTTTTGTCCGTCTAGAAAAATAAAAGCCAATGTTTCATATTCACGATCAATCAATAATACCCATCTAGCATTTATTTTTTTCCACATATTTTCTCGTCTCAATCAATCAAAGCCACATCCTATTTAATTTCACACTTATCTCTATAATCCCTAGAAAAAACTGAAATATTGCTTTTACCTAGCTTGGGAGGTAGGCGCTTTTAATTTTAACTTTGTGTAAGTGGTCACCAATAATTTGCTTTCGTTAATTACTTCCAATCACGAATATCATAGTTACACTTACAATGATTTGAACCGTACTTGGGAGGACGTGCATCAACTTAATTTACTATTTTGGTTCTTCCTATGGTAATTATGACTTCGTAGGTTGGGTGTAGCTATTGTTATCCAAAACAAGGTGCTATGAGCCTCTGATTGACATTTCTCTTATAGCTAGAAACCACACCATGCATTTACATACAGATGTAAAAATCTACATCCTCTTGAAACAAATTGTAACTTTTTGAAGAATAAACTAAATTTTAGATTCATACTATGGGCCTGTTTAGTACAGCTATATATATGTGAAAAACTAAAAAGACTACATCAGAAGCATCAGAAGCATCATTGGGAAACTTTTTAAGTCGTGAATATAAGTGCTTTATTATTGTGAAGAGTTGTTTTACAGAATGCCTCTCTTTTTTCACCTAAGAGGCATTTTAAAATTGTGCAGTGCGCTATCATAGTGGAATTCAAGAAAAAGGAAAAAAAAAAACATTTCTATATATGATCAATCCATATGCCATGAGCTCAAGACCAAGTGGTAGTAAACTGCTCCAAGTATTTGATATGCTAACGATCTTAACATTACAAATTATGACTTCATAGTAAAAGTCTTGTATTATTGTATTATATTTGTACTTAGTCAATTAAAAGGACTGATCTGTTAAAGAAGGCATCTGGAAAAGATGTAGAACAGAACCATTTTGGACAATCTTTAAAGTGTCTTTTCTATGCAAATTTTTTGTTTTGTTGTAGTGAAAAAGATGAATAGTGGAGATTCCGTCTTTTCCAAGCTTTCAGAAAGCAGAATAAACTTAGACGTAATATTATTAATTAATCCTGGCAAAATTAAATACATATATTAACATGATTAGATAATGTATCAAAATTGATGGTACTTGATTCAAAACTACTCATATTCTGTACAGAGGGGAGAACTGACTATATCCTCTTCTATACATTATATCAGAACTCAAAATTAATATACAGTAATTAAGACAAAAAAAAAACAGTGCGTTATGCACCTCAACAGCAGCAGACCAGCATCCTGGCCTCCAGCTGCCTCTCCATGTTGAACCTTGTGATGAATTCCTCCACTCGCCGGTTCAGCTCGTCGGCCGGCGGGAGATCGTCCCTCTCCTCCGCCGCCTCCTCGGCCTCGCGCCGACCTCTTTCCTCCTCAACCAAAACTTCCTCATCTTCAAGGACTAACTGATCAACAACACCTTCTTCTTCCTCCTTTCTCATCATGTCAGTGATGAGTATCTCACCAACAGCTAGATCATGACCTTCCTCTCCGATTTGATCAATCTCTACACCATCAGAACTCAACAATGCATCCACTTGTTCTTCTAGAACAACGAATTCTTCGTCTTCCAGTTCCTCGCACTGATCATCTCCAATGATAATCGCCGGCATCACCGAGTCCACCACCACCTCCTCCTCTCCTTCCTTCTCATGGACCACCATGTCACCCTCTACCACTGCAGCAACATTCTCCTTGTCGATCTTGGGATGCCCAAATTTAGACTCGCCGACGAGGAAGACGACGATGATGTTGGAGAAGACGAAGAGGCACTTGGGTGCGATGATGGCCGAGGCGAAGGAGGGGAGGTACACCATGAACAAAGCCCTCATGAAGGAGTACATGTGAGGCACCCACGTCGCCATGAAGAGGAGCCCAAGTGCAAGGAGAGAGATCTTGACGATTTCCTGGATTCCCATCCTTAATTAGGATGATCAAGCTAGCTTGTGTACTGTTGCTGCTTGAGCTTGATGAGATCTTTTCTTTGGGTGTGTTGGTTTTGCAAGAATGCATGTGATTGGAACATGTGAGGGTACATGGAGCTGAGATGGACAGAATTGGTGTATATATAAGGCTCTGAAAAACCTGAAATTTTTTGTGGGGGGTTTCTCTCACAGGCTAAGTTATTCCATCTGCATATAATTATACATGAAATCATTGGCTTCTTTTTCCGTGTGCTAGCTGCATGCTTGTCTCCATGCCTTTGAAAAAAGTGATGTGTAGGGGGATCGTAGGATGGTGATCGCCTGGCTTGTTGCCGCGTGCATCTAGATTCGTTGTTGCAAAGCTGTCTGTTTTCTGTGGCTATACAGCCCTACAGCATGCAAACGCTGTCTGCATCGCTTGGTTACAACTGCCAATATTTACCAGAAAAATATGTAGTGCAAACTAATATAGTGATCAAAACTAATAAACTACCGTTGGATCGAAAAATGAACGTCCGAGATTCGTCTAGTCACTGAGAGTAAAAATTTTACTCTCTCGTGAGTGAATCCACTACTACAGACAAGATTTTCCCGTGCGGGCATTTTGATTTTTCCGCGCGGTTGTCCGGGCTGTCTACAACCCGGTGTCTGGAAAAATCGGCATTTTCGCATGCGGGCAGGCCGACCGCACGGGATAATGAATTATCCCGTGCGGTTGTGTTATACCACCCGCATGGAACCAAAAATATCAAAAATAAAAAAAACACAAAAATTGCCACCGGCCGCCAGATTGCTGCCTTGACGACGCACGCGACGACCAGGAGGAGGACGACGAACGCACGACGAAGCCTTGCCTCGCTGCTCGCCGCCGCCTCGCCCAGGTTGCCGCGCTCGAGGTCGTAGACGTCATAGTCGAGGAAGTTTGCCCGTCGTCGATGTTGCTGCCACCACCGTCGTCATCGCCGCCTTGCCCGAGGCCCGCCGCCGCCGTCCCCGCGGTTGTTGGCGACGGATCCGGCCTCCCCGTGTTGGCCGGCAACGGATCCGGCCTCCCCGCGGCGGCCGGAGACGGATCTGCTCTGCCGCCACCACCGTAGCCGATGCCGCCGCTGCCGCACTCGCTGATGCTGCCGGCGATGCCCACGCGGCGCCCGCCGATGCCGCCGTTGCCGCGCCCGCCGATGCCGCCACCGCCATCGATGCCGCCGCCTCCGCCGCCCTAACCGAGGGCCCTGGCGTCGCCGAGGAGGAGGGAGAGGGAGATGGGAGGATGGGGAGGAGAGTGAGAGTGAGAGTGAGAGTGAGAGGGAGAGAGAGGATGGGAGGATTGTGGGGGAGGGTGCAATAATGGCTGCACGTACGCGCCCGTGAGGTGGAGAGGGAGAGGATAAGGATGCCAGCGTGTGGGTGGGCTATTTTCGTGTGCGGGTCACTTAACAGGCCCGCACGTGAAAATAAGACTATTTTCGCGTGCGTGCCTGTTAAGTGACCCGCACACGAAAATAGATTTTGCTGTGCGGGCGACGCCCGGATGCCCATCCCTTATTTTTCTATGTGGTTATATTTATGGGCCGCCTAGAAACAAACCAGTCTGGTGTCCATGAAAATCTTTCATGTAGCAGTGATCTGTGAGTAAAATTTTTACTCATGATGACGTAGATGAATCACGTATGTTTATTTTTCGATCCAACAGTAGTTTTCAGATTTACACTGTATATGTCGTTTTCACCTTATATTTTCCCAATATTTACCGTGCACACAACACACACGTCACAGGAAGAACAAGAAGCCTAAGCTGTTATATATAAGCATGCACGCACATCGCAGAAAATTAAATGGACGGCGAACTTTCGTAGTTTCCCTATGAGGGGTCCCACTCATCATGGACTCATGGAGATAGGGAGAGAATAAAAAAAAGTCATACTATCTCCGTTTTTTAATAGATGATACCGTTGATTTTTCTCACATGTTTAACCATTCGTCTTATTCAAAAAATTTACGTAATTATAATTTATTTTTTTATGAGTTGTTTTATCACTCATAGTACAAGTGTGATTTATATCTTATACGTTTGCATAAAATTTTTGAATAAGACAAATGGTTAAATATGTAAAAAAAAAGTTAACATCGTTATCTATTAAAAAACGGAGTGAGTATTTTCTAGCTGTGTTTCTCTGTCTAGTTTTTTCTCTGCTCACAGCTCACTAAGGATTGCATTGACACATGCCTCGTCTTGTCGGCCACACGTAGCTTGGCTAACTAGTATGGTGTAGCACGTACGACACCAGTTGTTTCATGGTTGATGGATGCAAGCTAAGCTATGTAGGAATCCCATCCATAGAGTTATAGAGACTAGAGTGCATGTACATCGATCGATCAATATGTTTGCAAGACAACAATCAATTGAGCAGCTAGTCAAGGGTATCACGTTGTGGAGACATTTTAATTTTATGTTTAGGGCACACGTTTTCGAGAGAGTTGGTAGATGGAATATTGCCAAACATGCATTCCACTTTACGGGCCATCTGACACCACAGCACACTACCAACCGGTTTATCGCAAATCTGCGTCTGGGAGATGCTACTATTTGTCCCATCAGTATATCTGCCTTATTGTTTTTTAATCTGGTTGTTTGTACAAAAAACAATATATCTATGTGTTCCTTACGTACGTACCAAGGGGCTTTATAGTTTGACTAGATATCTTCAATCTTAAAATTGGGCTTTAGTTTGACTAGATATCTTCAATCTTAAAATTCTTAAATAGTAAAGGTTACAATGACTATTTGTTATCTTGCATACCATTTGACAATTGTAGTATAGATATCATGACATTAGTGAGGATACGTATAAAATTGAATAGTTTTGGAGGAAATTACCTAAGCAAACTCTGGAAAATGTGGCAGAAGTGATTTTTTTAAAAAAAATCTCAATTGGCTTTGAAATGATTTTTTTACACATATTTTCAATATACCATGAAAATTCTCTTCAAAAGTCGTTGCTTATGTGAGCCGTCCAGAATAATATGGGGCCATATGTGAGTGAGAACCTATACATATACAACTAGCGGTGAATACGGTACGGAAAGTTTCCGGATTCCGGACCTATTTTCGGAAACGGAATCTGTCGGTCGGAATTTTTTTGGAATTTTTCGAAAATGGAAACGAATTCGGAAATATTTTCTTGGAAACGGAATCGGAAATGATAAGGGCAGTTTCCGTCGAAACTCGGAATCGGTCGGAAACTTTCCGGAAATTTTCTTGGAATTTCCGGAAATTTTCTCGGAATTACCAGAAATTTTGTGACTGAAATACCCTGGATTCCTTTTTTAAGCACTAAATAGTGAATACCAT
Source organism: Oryza meridionalis (assembly GCA_000338895.3). Lineage (NCBI taxonomy): Eukaryota > Viridiplantae > Streptophyta > Magnoliopsida > Poales > Poaceae > Oryza > Oryza meridionalis. Next base: position 15,431,233 of record CM002535.2, on the reverse strand, counting down.
GGTGTTTGGCTGTTATTTTTTTAAAAAAATATTTGTTATGCAAATCTAAAATTACATAAGAATATTTTTTTCCTACATTGGGATTTATCAACAACATTACTCTTTTAAACATAGATAATTTATTCAATTGGATTTATCAGTTTGAGGGGTTTTTTATTCGGTAAATTTTCGTTACCGTATTCGCGCCGGTTCGTTTTCGCTGCGTTTTCGGTTTTGATAATATTCGATTCCATTTTCGTATCCGGGGTTTCCGGTTCCGATTTCGGAAAAAAATATGAAAACGAAAACGATAAAAATGGTTTCCGTCCGTTTCCGTACCGTTTTCACCCCTATATACAACCTGTGTCCACTTGTTAGTGAGTTAATTCGCTTTTTACACACTTAAGAAAATTTTACTTAGAGAAAATATCAAAGCTTCTTACAATATGGGAAAAAAAGAGATAACCTACATGTTAGTGAGCGAAAATATATAGATATATTAATTTTGAGATATTGCAATTAGACAAAATATTCTAAGAACCCACTTGTCATACTTAGCAAGAGTAAAACCCTATAAAAATTAAAATACTACTTGTGCTTACATGTCATATTCAACACGTCAATAGCCCTGGTATATATATTGATAATTAAGGACGGTGGTCATTAGTGGTTGTTTATGATTTCTATTTACATGAGCAACTATTTAACCCTCTAAATAGTCAACATTAAGTAGGCATTGTGTATTTTTATTTGTATGTGAAATTAGGGTGAGGAGGCTGAGAAAATGGTTTTGTAGCGACAACAGTACGTATAAGGTGAAGTTTGAAACATCTTTATATCTAGAAATAGCATGCAGGTAAGATGACTGTAGAATCAACTAATTCACATGATCTGGCTACAAACAAACCGACCAAATATATAAGTCTAATTATCCATACATTTATGATTTATCGACTTTAAGCAACAGAGGACCATTCACTGGTGGAGAAACCATCTTTCGTCTATCGGCCGAATTCCACAATAGTCCCGGTTGTAACAAAAACCGGGACTAAAGATGATCTTTAGTCCCGGTTAAAAAGGGTAACGGGCATATTTGATCTCTAGTCCCGGTTGGTCTTTAGTCCCGGTTGGTAACACCAACCGGGACTAAAGATGATCTTTAGTCCCGGTTCAAATGCTGTCAGGGCTTGTCAGGCCCCCCGGGGATCTTTAGTCCCGGTTGGTAACGTAACTTTAGTCCCGGTTGGTGTTACCAACCGGGACTAAAGATCCGGTGATCTTTAGTCCCGGTTGGTAACACCAACCGGGACTAAAGTCCCACCCCTTTATATATGTCTTCTTCCTCCTTCAGCCCGAGCAAGCTTCAAAATTTCTTCAAAAAAGAGGGGAGGTCATGCCAAAATTTATAGTGATTATATACAAATCGGAGGTGCCTAAAAGGTTAGCAACTTCATCCTCCAATATTTTTTTTTTGGTCATATTACATTTGGAGCTATGTTTTGCACACTTTTTTGTCTCCAAAATTTTGTTATAAGTTGATGAGAGAGAAAATTTGTGTGGGAAAAGAAAGAGTATATAGAAATTTTGTTTATTTGCTAAATAAGGTTTTATAAAATAGTTGAGTAGGAAAATATAGTGAAAGTTAATCTTAAATAAAAGAAAACAAACTAAATTGAAAATTAAAAGAATTTAAAACTTAAAAAATAATAAATAAGAATTATTTGGTGGAATATTTTATAATTTTTTGTATGAATAATGATATGTCATTATTGTATGACTGTTGAAAGAGTTTGTGATTATTTTATCATTATTGTATGACTGTCATTATTGTACGAATGATTATTTGTGTACGATTTTTTTTTCATTTCATGTAGATGGATCGGCAATGGATGTACGCTGACCGGCGGTCCAACGAGTTTATTGACGGCGTGCATTATTTTTTGAGAGTGGCCGAAACTAACAAGCAGAAGGGTTTTATTTGTTGTCCATGCTATAAGTGTAAGAATCAGAAGGAGTATTCTGTATCCAGGACTATTCATTTCCACTTGTTTGAGTCGGGGTTCATGCCAAGCTATAATTGTTGGACATCCCACGGAGAGCAAGGGGTTGAAATGGAAGAAGATGAAGTGGAAGACGACAATATTCCAGACTTTGCTCAGTACGCTGGATTTGAAGGAAATCAAACGGGCGAGGAGGACATAGATGATGATTATAACGACGTTGCGGATGATCTTGGTCAAATGTTGCAGGATGCCAAGGAGGACTGCGAAAGTGAAAAGGGGGCCCATAAATTGGACAAGATGTTAGAGGACCACAGAACGTCGTTGTACCCAGGTTGCGAGCAGGGGCACAAAAAGTTGGATACCACTCTGGAGTTCTTGCAATGGAAGGTAAAAAATGGTGTTAGTGACAAGGCATTTGGCGATTTATTGAAACTCGTCAAGAACATTCTTCCGGAGGGAAACAAATTGCCCGAGACAACGTACGAGGCTAAAAAGATAGTCTGCCCTCTAGGACTGGAAGTTCAGAAGATTCACGCATGTCCGAATGATTGTATCCTATATCACGGTGAGGAGTACGAGAACCTAGAAGCATGCCCTGTTTGTAAAGCACTACGATACAAGATTAGACGAGATGATCCAGGTGAGATTGACGGGCAGCTAACGAAGAAGAGAATTCCTGCTAAGGTGATGTGGTATTTCCCTATAATACCACGGCTAAGGCGTTTGTTCAGGAACAAGGCGAATGCTAGAATGATGCGTTGGCACGCTGAAGAACGTCAACAGGACGGGATGCTGAGACACCCCGCAGATGGTTCGCAGTGGCGAAACATCGACAGAAAATTTAAAGACTTTGGAAAGGACGCACGAAACATACGGTTTGGTTTAAGTACGGATGGCATGAATCCTTTTGGAGAGATGAGCAGCGGCCATAGCACTTGGCCCGTTACGATGTGTATCTACAACCTCCCCCCTTGGCTATGCATGAAGAAGAAGTACATAATGATGTCGATTATTATTCAAGGCCCCAAGCAACCTGGTAACGACATCGATGTGTTCCTAAGACCATTGGTCGAAGATCTTAAACTGTTGTGGAAGAAGGAAGGTGTCCCCGTGTGGGACGAGGATAAACAGGAGGAGTTTAACCTACGAGCGCTGCTGTTCGTAACCATCAACGATTGGCCTATACTTAGCAACCTATTCGGGCAGTCAAACAAGGGGTACAAGGCTTGCACTCACTGTATGGATGAAACAGAAAGTACGTATCTTAAGCACTGTAGGAAGGTTGTGTACATGGGTCATCGTCGATTCCTTGCAGCAAACCACCCGGTACGGAAGAAAGGCAAGCACTTTGAACATACGGCGGACCACCGTACGAAGCCTAAACATCGCAGCGGAAACACAGTGTTTGCTATGGTTAAAGATCTTAAAGTAGTGTTTGGAAAGGGGCCTGGCAGCCAGCCTATAGAGAGCGAAGATGGTCATGTGGCGATGTGGAAAAAAAACTCCATATTTTGGGAGTTACCCTATTGGGAATTCTTGGACGTCCGCCACGCAATCGACGTGATGCACCTCGCTAAGAACCTTTGCGTAAATCTTCTTGGCTTCCTAGGTGTATATGGAAAGCCGAAAGATACACTGGAAGCGCGTAATGATCTGAAGCATATGGAACAACGCGGCGACCTTCACCCGGAACCAAAGGAGAAAGGCAGCCATTACTTGAGTCCAGCCAGCTACACTCTTAGCAAGGCAGAGAAGGAAAGTATGTTTCAATGCTTGGAGAGCATCAAGGTACCGTCTGGATACTCCACGAATATAAAGCGAATAATAATCACGAAGGAGAAGAAGTTCATAAACCTAAAGTCTCATGACTGTCACGTGTTGATGACACAGCTGCTACCAGTTATAATAAGGGTATCCTCCCAGACAATGTCCGGGCAACAATAACAAAGCTATGTTCTTTCATGAACGCAATTTCACAGAAGGTCATCGATCCGGATAGGTTAGAAGCCCTTCAGAATGATGTGGTGCAATATCTTGTCAGCTTTGAGTTGATATTTCTACCTTCATTTTTCAATATAATGACGCATCTGTTTTGTCACCTAGTGAAAGAGATCGGTATTCTCGGGCCTGTGTTCCTATATAACATGTTTCCTTTCGAGAGGTACATGGGCGTTCTGAAGAAGTATGTTCGTAACCGTGCTCGTCCAGAGGCAAGCATCGCCAAGGGGTATGGAACAGAGGAGGTCATTGAATTCTGCGTTGAATTTATTGAAGACCTTCGCCTAATCGGGGTACCTGAATCACGCCATGAAGGGAGACTACGGGGAAAGGGGACTCTCGGAAGGAAAGCTATAATGACGGTAGACAACAATTTATTCCGTAGAGCCCATTTCACGGTTTTACAACAATCTTCATTGGTGGCTCCTTACATCGAGGAGCACTTGGCTCTAGTTCGCGCCAGAAACATCGGTAAGTCCGATGCATGGATTACACGGCATCACATTGATACTTTCCCCGCATGGCTGCGACAACATCTCATGGGTAACGAGACGATTAACCAGCAACTGGCCTTCCTGGCGAGGGGTCCATCTGGCTCGATCGCGACATTCCAGGGATATGAGATCAATGGGTACACATTCTACACAAGAGCCCAAGACATGAAGAGCACGAACCAGAACAGTGCTGTTCGTATCGATGCCATGGGACACGATGGTACAACTGGCACGTATTACGGTGCCATCAAGGAGATATGGGAACTTGACTATGGACCTCTCAAGGTCCCTCTGTTCCGGTGCCAATGGGTTAGGTTGACTGGTGGAGGCGTAACGATTGATGACAGTGGGATGACAACGGTTGACCTTAACAAGGTTGGATACTCGGACGAACCTTTAGTCCTTGCCAATGATGTAACGCAAGTTTTTTACGTGAAGGACATGTCTAGCAAAGGAAAGAAGGGCAAAGGGCCTGACGAGCCGAAGCGCCACGTGGTTCTCCCAGGCAAAAGAAAAATCGTCGGAGTAGAGGACAAGACTGACGAGGATTACGATTAGTTTGATGGGCAACCCCCTTTCACGGTGACGGTTGACCCTAGCATCCTCCTATCAAACGTAGACACCCCTTACTCACGTAGCGATCACAAGGAAGGAACAATAGTGAGGAGAAAGTACGTGCGGACAACCGTCACCGCCGATCTATTGCCGTAATTGTTGTAAACTATTTTGGATGTATTGAATATGCTAGTTATATATGATTAATTACAATTTTTAACAATTTAATATCATGCATATGCTAATTATATACGATTATTAGAATTTTTAAAAGTTTTAAATCATGCATGTGGGATTTACATATGTTAGTTACAATTTTTAACAATTTAATATCATGCATATGCTAATTATATACGATTATTAGCATTTTTAAAAGTTTTACATCATGCATGTGGGATTTAATATGTTAGTTACAATTTTTAACAATTTAATATCATGCATATGCTAATTATATACGATTATTAGCATTTTTAAAAGGTTTAAATCATGCATGTGGGATTTACATATGTTAGTTACAATTTTTAACAATTTAATATCATGCATATGCTAATTATATACGATTATTAGAATTTTTAAAAGCTTTAATTCATGCATGTGGGATTTACACATGTTAATTAGAATTTATAATGCATTATTTATATTTTAGAAACATATATGCAACGAAATTCAGTGCTATTAACTTTAGTCCCGGTTCTTAATCCTAACCGGGTCTAAAAAAAAATTTGGAAATAGCGGGAAAATATCTTTACTCCCGGTTCGTGAAAATATCTTTACTCCCGGTTCGTGAGTAAAGATATCTTTACTCCCGGTTCGTAACACCAACCGGGATTAAAGATCTTTAATCCCGGTTGGTGTTACGAACCGGGAGTAAAGATATCTTTACTCCCGGTTCTTCTCACGAACCGGGAGTAAAGATCCGGGGGTATATATATTCCCGGTGCGCCCTCGTCTTCTCCACCAGCACTTAGACGTTTTCATCGAGATCGAGCATCAGCTTCTCCTTCGCCGCCACTGCCTAGGGCAACCCCACGCCGACGCCGCCGTCTTCTCTCACCGTCGCCTGGCGGTCCTCGCCGCCTCCGCCGCAGACGCCACCGCCGCGTCTCTTGGGTGAGAGCCCCCGGCCTCTCTTTCTCTCTCTCTCGATGTAGCTTTGTCTCTCTCTCTTTCGCCGACGACGCCGACGAACACCGACGATGCCCTCTCTCTCTCTCTCTTACGCCGACGACGCCGACGATGCCCTCTCTCTCTCTCTTACGTCGATGATGCCGACGAACGCCGACGACGCCGCCGGCACGATGCCACGATGCCGCCGCTGCCGCCCCCACGCCGCCCCCACGCCGCCGCCGCGCCCCCACGACGCCGCCGCCGCCACGACGCCGCCGCCGCCCCCACGCCGCCGCCGCCGCCCCCACGCCGCCGCCGCGCCCCCACGACGGCGCCGCCGCCGCGCCCCCACGCTGCCGCCGCCGCCGCGACGATGCCGCTGGCGCCACGATGCCACCACTAACGGTTAGGCCGCCGCGCCCTAACGCCTAATGAACGAACGCGAACGAACGCGAACGAACGTACGCGAACGAACGAATGAACGAACGAACGCGAACGAACGCGAACTAACGCTTAGCGAACGCTTAACGAACGTGACCAAACGCGAACGAACACGAACGAACGTGAACAAACGCGAACGAAACGTGAACGAACGCGAACGATTAGTAGCGAACGTGAACTGTCGGCAAAGGAAACGTGAACGAACGCGAACGAACGTGAACGCTTTACGAACGCGAACGAAACGTTAAAGAAACGCGAACGAACTGAAAGACATGTAGTATGCACGTAGCTTGCTTGTAGTAACCTACATTGTTCTTTTTTTCAAAAAAAGAAATGTGACCCCCTTGGTCTTGGAATATTGTCAATGACTAACCTATTAAACATGAAACCTGTACGTTAATACCATATCGTCTACATAAAACTGTCGGCATATGCATTGATGTACTAAATACTCGTAGGCCATTTACGTGAATGGTCTACAGTTTACATGGAACCATCGGCAATTGATTTATTTTTTTTCTCTACACATGCCGTAGGCTATTTGGTTTCAGAGCTGACCTTGGTTACAATTGTATTAGTGACTTGTAGTCCACTAACTAAAATGGTATAGGAACTTTAACAATTAATTATTTATTTCTTCTTAATTATAAAATGTGTACGAACTTAGAATATATATATATGATTATATATACTTGAAAACGTGAAATACATTATATGTTCCTATGCATTTAGACTAATACATTTTTTTTGCATGTTGCAGAGAAGACGTCGTCGTCGTCGTCCGTCAAGCCGAAGTGGTAGCTAGCCCTCGAAGGAATTCGCGTAGGCAAGTGATGTAAAGATGTGATTGTTAGAGATATAATATAAGATTGTTAGATTTCTAATATAAGATTATTAGATTATTAGAGTTAGCATATGTGAGTGTTAGAGATTATTAGATTATTAGACTTAGCATATTTGAGTGTTAGAGATAGTTAGAGATTTAATATAAGATTATTAGAGGTTTAATATACGAGATAGTGAGGAGATTGTTATACTTAGCATATATATATGATTATTACAATTTTAATATGAGATTAGTAGCGATTTAATATAAGATTGTTAGAGTTAGCATATATGATTATTACAATTTTAATATAAGATTTTAACTAAAATGGTATAGGAACCTTAACAATTAATTAATTATTTCTTCTTAGTTATAAAATTTGTACGAACTTAGCATATATATATATGATTATTACAATTTTAATATAAGATTAGTAGCGATTTAATATGAGATTATTAGAGATTTAATATAAGATTATTAGAGTTTTAATATTACGGTTAGCAAATACATCCTATAGACCTAACATATATTATTGGTATGTATAGATGGCTGATCGCGATGAGGAACAGATATTGTATGATACAATCGCAGAGGGAAGCAGCTAGTACTGGAACGAAGAAGAGGGGAACGAGGATCCAAACCAGTACTTGAACGTGGAGGGGAACGTGGAGAGGGATGCGGAGGGGAACGAGGAGGGGAACGATGAGGAGGAGGCTAGTGGAAGTCATCCCTCCGCTGGACAGAAGAGGGCACGTGGACAACGAGGTGCCGCGAAGAAGATAGAGGGTCGGCTCATCATAACTGAGGTGGACGCAGACGGCCGACCTACTGCCCCGGCGGAAGCAGCCAAGAATTTTGTACGTTACAGCGGTTGGGTTGTGAGGGATAACGTGCCTGTCAGCATGGTGTACTGGCGCAGAACAAGGGCACGTGGGGATAATGACAGCTTTGTCCCGGAATCAGAGAAAGAGATGCTGTGGACCACAATGCTCGAGACGTTCATGCTCCCTGCGGGTACAGAGAACATAGTGAAACACTGGACTCTTAAGAAAACGGCAGAACAGTTCCAGACCTTCAAGGGAGATCTGTACCGGAAATACATCCTAAAGGGGCAGACACCGAACTTCGACGTATTCCCGACGCTAAGGGATCACTGGGAGGAGTTCGTTGCTTACAAGACAGGTCAACAAGGGCAGGCGATGATGGAAAGAAACAAAGAAAATGCCGGCAAGAAGAAGTACCATCACCACTTGGGGTCAGGCGGCTATAGCGTCGCGATGCCGAAGTGGGAGGAGATGGAGGCAAGCTTGCTTGAGAGGGGTATCGAACCGGCCACCGCTAAATGGCCTGATCGATCGAAGTTCTGGTTCTATGTTCACGGTGGAACGCTCAACCCAGGTGATGGCTCCTTGGTCTGCAGCGATCAGATACGCGAGGCTGCGAATCGACTAACGGACGCAGTGGAAGCCTCTTCTTAGGGCACGTTCCGACCCGACAGAGAGAAGGACGAGCTGTCACTCGCCCTGCAGACTCCAGAGCATCCAGGACGAACACGAGGGAAAGGGGTGATTCCTTGGAAGATTGGATTCAAGGAGGACATCCACACGTACAGGAGTCGGATGAGGAGCAAGAGAGATACCGAGGCGAAGATTGCAGATATCGAGTACAGGATATCGAGCTACGAGCTCAGCATGCAAGAGGAGGTGGCCCGGAAGGTGGATGAACGCATGGCAGCACATCGGTCACACGATCCCCAGCCGTACATACCTCCTCCAATGGTCAGCCCATCAGGTAATCGTAGCAGCTGCGCCTCAACGGGGCAGGTAGTATCACATAGCATGGACGCCATGCAAACCCGGGACGAAACCACCTGCCCCGTTGATGAGATCACGCATCGGACACCATGTGAGCTGCATATTCCCTTCAAGAACTTATCAATCAAGGTATGCTCGATGTAATACATGATTTTTGACTCGTACGTTCTGCAAGTTGCTGCTTGGTTGATTACTAATAGATAACCTCTCATCACGTGAAGGTGGCGTCGGGAATGGCCATCCCAACAGACATTTCAGGGACTTACCATTGCAGGCCGATTCCAGCAGGATACTCGAGGGTCGAAGTTGAGCTGGTGGAAGCCGTGTACGAGGACCTCGAGTTGGACTACCCAGGAGGAGACGGTGAGACGCATCTACGAGACACAAGCCACGCCATTATACTATGGCGCAAGCGGTACATCATCCTCCCTAGGCGACAAGCGGCGTCTCGTGCACCATCTCCTCCGGCTCCGCCGTCTCCTCCTGCACCATCTCCTCCGGCTCCTCCGCCACCTCCTCCTGCACCATCTCCTCTGGCTCCTCCGCCTCCTCCTGCACCATCTCCTCCGGCTCCGCCACCTCCTCCTGCACCATCTCCTCCGGCTCCTCCGCCTCCTCCTCCACCGTGTCCGCATGCACCTCCCAAGACAAGGTCTCGCCAAGCTCCACCTCCTGTCAGCACAAGGGCAACGAAGAAGGCCAAAGTTGACACCACCAAAAACAAGGAGCCGCCGTACGATTGCAGTCAAGAGGAGCTTAATGCTTATGTGGCAGGAGAAGTGAAGAGGCAACTCAAGCCTCGGAGTCCTGAAAAGAAGATACCTATTGACCCGAGCGTGAAGAATTTCTTCAAGGGAATGTCCACTGCAAACAAGGAGGCCTTAAATCTATCGGACTATGACCGAACACTCAGGAAAGCCTATTACAAGAAGTCCAAACCAGTTCCTCAGCTTGGAGAACAACCACACCAAGTGGTCGAGCCGTTGGTGACCGGCGAAGACTTTGGCATAACGGATTTCATTTCGGACACCGGTCTAACCATGGCTCAGTTGGTTGGAGGCGCACCAATCCCGAAGGCGGAAGTGGCATACAAGTTTGAACTCGGTAAACCGCTTGTCCGGCCCGAGCAGCTGCAGTCCCTACCGACACAAATGTACAAATTCCATGAACGGTACATGGAAATGAGCGCCAATGGTAGAGAGATGTTCGGAGCGAGGATCAGAAACCCCGACTTCTTGCAAGGAGAAGATATTCTATGGATCCATTTCAAGGATGTCTTCGATCTGTACCATCGGGACGCCCTCGACGTCTCTCTTCTGAGTGCATGGATTTTGTAAGTATCTTTGAGTTCGATTTGTTTCGTTCAATAATTAGCTCCTGGCATATATGTAAGCAATAATAATTTCCTTTCATTGTTGTAGAATGGAGATTCAAAGGGCCCGACGGCGGGGGGTTTACAATACTGGGTTCATCGACCCTCGGAAAATCAACACCGAAATGCTCGACATGTACGAGAAAGACACAGAGGACAATCTCGTCCATCTCCTAACGCAGCAGCATTTCAAGACGTTCATACTATTGCCGTACAACACAGAGTGAGTTTTTATTGTCGTTCGAACAAATTTCATTCCCATACATATAACATGTACATTCTGATATTTATCTCATCTCACGTATATTCCAGATTCCACTGGATCCTGTTCTTTTTTGACTTGGAGGCATGCAGAGTCACTGTGTATGACTCAATGAATAAAGAGGAGAAGGTTTTTGACAAAGTCTTCCAACTGATAGACAGGTAATATAATGCCATCTATTCCAAAGTCGCGGGACTCTGTTGATATTATGTTGATCTCGGGTAATATTTAATTAATCATAGCTTGCAACTGTACATGTAGGGATTGGGATCGGTTCCGTCAATTGGTCCGCGGGACTTGGAAAGAAAAACTTGGACGGAGGTTTCATTTTCAAGTGAGTACATGCATGATCCAAAATTATATTGAATTGAATCTCTAGTTACAGTTAATATAAAGAGTATATTAAATCTCTCATCGTTTCTCATGTAGTGTGCAAAGCAGGACAAGGGAACTAACTTGTGCGGCTACTACGTATGCGAGTATGCCCACTGCCTATCAAACCAAATATACACCAAACGAGAGCTCGATGTACGTATACATAAACCGTTCAAAATTTCATTGCGTAACGATTTGTTAAGTTGTTTATTAATTTCATATATTGATATGTCATTATTTTCCGAATGATAGCGTATTCACATGAGGGAAAAACTCCCACACAAGGATTTTATCACGGCTGTTCAAGAACAACTGATGGGGTTCATCAACAAAGAAGTCCTTAATCCCGATGGTGAATTCTACTATGACGGATCGACAATTCGTAACGTCGGTCCTTCCTCTTCTGACGTAACGCAGGCGTCGAAATCGTACCTACAGCTAGCGAGCAAATGAATTGTACTATACATGCATGTATATATATATTTATATATGTACGTACAACTTTAGTGTTAATATATATTTTGGTAACATATATGTACGTAAAATATTAAGTGCTTTAAATTATAAATATGTGTGTAATATATGTATTTATACATATATACATACGCATATATATATATATATATGTATTCTATATACATGCATAATATATATATTACAATGCATATATATGTATTGTAATATATATATATATATATAAAATCAACCATGCAGCAAACAGGGCAATGCAAATAAAAAAAAATGGTACATGGATCTTTAGTCCCGGTTGGTAACACCAACCGGGACTAAAGATGGATCAACCGGCCACGTGGCTGACCGATCTTTAGTCCCGGTTCGTGTTACCAACCGGGACTAAAGATCGATCTTTAGTCCCGGTTATTTCACCCGGGACTAAAGATCGCTATCTTTAGTCCCGGATTCGTAGTCCCGATTGGACAACCGGGACTAAAGGGGGGTTACGAACTGGGACTACAAACGATTTCTCCACCACTGACTAGTACAAGAGCCATCACATCTAACCACACGCAGATATTTCCAGAGTGCAAAAGGTGCGTAGCTAGCTAGAGGCCCTAATCCTCGGCATGCATGTGCCTTGTTACATTACATTAACTTATCCTATCATGTTTCGTTACTGCTCTGGAATGTCCTTTTGTGCGCAATCGCATACATCACGATGATCAGGATCACCAATAATTTTTTTAGGGGACAAGCAGAAGCTGCACGGACGCATGCTTATCCATTAGTGTTGAAATCTGTGATCCGATCCATTTATTGGAAGCTTGTTACACACTTACACTCTCTTGTATAAAAATACTGTATCATACCTCAACGTAAGTTATTATAACATTTCCCACATTCATATTAATATTAATGAAATATTAACATCAATATAAATGTGAGAAATACGAGAAATGCTAGAATGACTTATATTGTGAAACGGAGAGATTATACATCAGCTGAGAACCATGGATAATGGAAATGCTCGATTTACCTAACGAAAAATAATAAATGGAGATCAAATATAGTTCAGATGCGCAAATTTAAAGCATAAATAATGGTGCTTTGCATATGCTTCGTTCTACTATCTTTACATGAAGATGGCACATGTGAAATATTTTTGTCCTTAATTCTGTCGGAAAATAGTTTCCCCTTTCTGATATTATATATTTAATGAATAAGTTCACTTTGGGTCCCTCTATTTGTCGCCCAGTCCGATTTTCGTCGCTTGGTCATAAAACCGGGTACGAAGGGTCCCCCAATTTACAAAACCGTGCAAAAAAAGGTCCCTCGGCAGTATTGTGCCCGGTTTTGGATGACGTGGCACCTACGTAGCTCCCTTCGACTAGGTCCTCGTCCCACGTGGCTTTGACGTGGCGCTTACGTGACAATTGGATCCCGGGAAAATAATAAAACACCACGGGACCCACATGTCAGCTACACAAAAATAATTTAAAAAGGTGGGACCCATGTGGTCCCACATGTCAGCCTTCATCTTCTCTCTATCCCCTCTCTCTCTCCCATACACGGCAACCAGAAGGACAAGCAGCAGCGGCCAGCAGGCGGTGGGCGGACAGACGGCGACGGGTGGTGGGCGGAGGTATGGCGGGCGGCGGGCGGAGGGCGGAGCAGAGGGTCGGCGAGTGGAAGCGGAGCGGCGGCGGGCAGTGGGTGGAGTGACGAGAGCGCTGCGAGGGAGGAGGCGAGCTCGTCGGGGAGGCCGGCACGAGAAGAGGCAGCGCGCGCCGGCCGACGGGTTGGAGGGAGAGGAGCGGCGGTGCGTGGGGGTCAGCGGCCGACGGGTGGGCGAAAGAGTAGCAGCGGCTCGCCAGCCTCTCCACGCTAGTCGGCATGCCCGTCTCCTCCATATGCAATTCGGTGAAGCTCGAGGGCGACGGGTGGAGGAAGAGGTGCACAGCGGACGGCGGCCAGCGACCGTCTCCACCCCCCTCGCCGGGCACCGCATTTTTCCCTCTCCGCGCGCGCTCGCCAGGTGGCGAGGAAGGATGGCCGCGCGCGCTCGTCGGGGCGACACGGCTACCACCAGCAACGGCGACGGAGGAGGAGAAGGCGCGGGTGGGGAAGGCACGAGGGCAGCGGGGTCGACGCCAGCTGCACCTGCGAGCGAGCCTTAGCGGACGGGGAGGGGTCGGCGGTAGGGGGAGGGGTGTCGGCGCCCTTCCGCCCACCGCCCACCGCCCGCCGCCCCGCCGCCCTTCCACCCACCACCCTCTGCCCCTCTACCCGCCATCCTTCCGCCCACCGCTCGCCGCCTGACGTCGCTCCGCCCGCCGCCCCCTCTGCGCCGCCGCTCGCCCTTCTTTCTGCGTGTAGGGGAGAGAGAGAGGGGGATAGAGAGAAGAGGGAGGCTGACATGTGGGACCACATGGGTCCCACCTTTTATTATTATTTTTGTTTAGCTGATAGGTCGGTCCCACAGTTTTTTATTATTTTCCCGGGATCCAATTGCCACGTAAGTGCCACGTCAATGCCATGTGGGACGATGACTTAGTTAAAGGGAGCCACGTAGGCGCCACGTCATCCAAAACTGGGCACAATACTGCCGAGGGACCTCTTTTGCACGGTTTTGTAAGTTGGGGGACCCTTCGTACCCGGTTTTCGACCAAGGGACGAAAATCGGACTGCACGACTAATAGAGGGACCCAAAGTGAACTTATTCGTATATTTAAATGGTTGGTTTTATTTGAAAATTTTATTTTCTGTTCTGGAAAAGGCAGTAATTAACTGCATGGTGCAAAAGCTGTGTTATTATTTCATATTAAATTGACAATAAGTTATGGGTATTGTTGACGGTCGTTATCGATTAGTTTCGACCGTCAATATTACCAAAATAGAGGAGAACTAGTGATTCTTGCAATGCATATATCTGTTAGAATAATAAACTTCCAGTAGTATTAGGTATACTAACCTCTTGCAAGGAATGACACTAAAGTGGAGGAGAATCGACATCAACTCAAACGATAAATCAATCGGACGACGTCGAGAACCAAACTTGTGTATGAATAGGCCAAGAACTCAGGATTGATACGATGAATTGGGCCAAAATTCACAAGTCTACGGAGAAGAACAATGGAGAAGGCCACCAGCCGAAATTGGGCTGGATTGAGCCGGCCCCAGGTTCGGCCGAACCTGCCTCGCCTCCGTTGGATCCAGGTTTTGGTTGGACGGTTGAGATGAAGCCCCAATGACGGTTAGAGGGTATTACCGACCATTCCAACCGTCACAACCGTCATAGTTCAGCTATAAAAGGACTTCACCCTCTCACTTCACTCACACACCTCAAGTAGTAGCTCTCTCATTTCTCTCAAGTTTAGTTTAGTAGTATCTAGCTGGTGGAATAGGAATAGAGTAGAAATCAGGAGTCCAGAAGCCTTCGGAAGAGTTCGGGTATGGCTCTAGTAGCTTTTCTCTTCTTTTTTGTAAGCTTTATACTTCTATTAGAATACTCTTCTATATACATTTATGGTATTGAAGTACTTTTCGAGTATATGAGTACCTACTTTATATTATGTTCTTGTTATACTGAATATACGGCTAGCTTATCTGGGAGATGCTTTGGTGCGGGTATAATGTTTGCTTATGCAATTACTCTATGTCATGATGATGATATTAGAGTAGTATCTGGTAGTTTAGGCGTGGTGTCTAGATTACGGGATATCTTTATTTGAGGTTATATATTGCAGATGAGAGGTGGGCCGCTGATGGTGACAGCTCAGTACGGGTATTCCTCCGCGCCGGTATATAATCCTAAGTTAATTTCCTGGGGAGGGTATTCCTCCATATTTAGCCCCGGTTGTATGGCCATGATGGGCTGTCATAAGGAACTCGGCAGTCAGGGGTGGCTTCTCGAAGTACCAGTAGGGTATCGGATAGAGGGTATTAGCTAGTATATCAGTTGACTAGAATGTATGTATACTATGTATATTAGAAGTATAGAAATAGATTTTCCTTCTCTTTTCTTTCCACTTAGCTTAGATGATATATCATGAGAATGAGTAGTTAATGCTTGTGTGTTACTCTACCCTTGGATTATCTTAACCCCTACTTAGAATATGATTATCACAAGTAATATATAAATTATTAGTTGAGTTCTCTCTACATGATCTTCCTACGGGATAAAATAAATATGATACCCTTGGAATACTCTCGAGTGAAATGCTACAATGGTATATCCGTGCGCTTGCGGATTAACTCTGTGACCATAATATACCAGAAGTATTTCTGCGCCATTGCTGGGAATTATATTTCTAGTAATGTCGTTAAGAAATACCAACATGCATTTTTGGCGCCGTTACCGGGGAAGATTCATAATAGAGATTACTTGAACTAATACTTTATATTTAGCTCTGTATAATCATTTTCCTTTGTAGGCTAATCTTGGTTGTTTTCACTTTTTGTTGTGAAAACAGGGTAGTGTATGACTGGTTTCAACCTGCCGGAGAACTTCAAAGAAAATCTAGAAGCTTTCTTCTGGAGCGTCTGGCCGCGAGTCGTTGCTTCATAGAAAACTCTACCGACAGAGAAACCAGCCATACCAGCGTCACCGACCTTCAAGACTATGGCTAGCAAGACTCTTCGCGAGTTCGCTGCTCCCTCTGCTGACAATGTGGCCATTGGGCCGCAGGTCAACATAGGTGACGTGGTTTTCGACTTGAAGTCCAGCCTCATCACGATGGCGTAAGCTAGCCCGTTCTGTGGCAAACCTAATGAGGATGCCAACGCTCATCTGCAACAGTTCCTGGAGATTTGTAGCACGTACACCATCAAGGGCGTCAGTTCCGACGCCGTCAGGCTGCGACTGTTTCCGTTCTCCCTTCTCGGGAGAGCGAAGCAGTGGTTCTATGCCAACCGTGCTGCTGTCAACACCTGGGACAAATGCTCTACGGCATTCCTCTCGAAGTTCTTCCCGATGGGCAAAACCAACACCCTTCATGGACGAATTTCCAGTTTCCAGCAGACAAGGGACGAGTCTATTCCGGAAGCATGGGAGCGTCTACAGGAGTACGTGGCCGCCTGTCCTCATCATGGGATGGACGACTGGCTGATCCTGAAGAACTATTGGTAAATTGGTATGTATCCGCATATTTGCTTTCAACAATTTGAATTTTGCATGATCACATGTTGAATTTCAAAATTGCATTTAGGATTTTTGAATTTTGAGGAAACTCTTCAAATAAATTTTTCACAGCAAACCAAAATACAATTTTCAACGAAAATTCACTGTGCCATGACCGCACTGACTGTTGGAATCCAACGGCCGAAAGTGGGGCCAGTTTGGACCACCAGGGGTTCGGCTGAACCAGCCAGGCCAATGGTCGGCTGCCTCTTTCTTTGAGGCAATGACTAGTGGGCCCCACAGGTCGGTCTTGACCGTTGTGGGTCCACTATTTAAGCCAACCGGCCGGGAGAAGGGACGTCACCTCATTTCAACACATTTTCATTCCATCTCCAAAGTTTGCTCTCAAGTTCATTCAAGCTTTGATAGTTTCCCTCAAATTCAAAAATTTAGTTGCATATATACAAGTTGCTTTGGTGAAACTAACCGGCGGGTGAAACTCTTCTCATTTCTAACCCGCGCCGAGTTAGTCCGTTCTTGCTTCATTGTGCAGAATGAGGAGGCGATTGTCTCATCTGTTTAGAGGGTCCGGCTCTTCATCAAGTCATCATGACGAGTCTAGTACTCATTCATCAGCCGATGTCTCGATGGAAGATGCCGAAGATCCGCGACAACTCCTAAACAACACTGACCTCGACCTTGTCAGTGATCGGGAGAGGCAAGCCTACTACATGCTGAGCGACCAGGAGTTTGCTCACACACGAGAATACTCACCGGAGTTGCTGAAAAAGATAGGTATGGATGTTCAATTTCGTTCTACTTGGAAGGCTGTTGGTTGGTAGAGATTTGCTGTGGTAGACGAGCCTAGTTCTCGTTTGCTTACTTTGCAATTTCTGTGCACTTTGAAAGAAATAGAAGATGGTATTTCTTTTCGCTTTTTCCATAAGGAGTTCACACTCACATGGAAAGGCTTAAGTACACTTCTTGGTTTTCACAATTCCTGTAAAATCGATCTCCAGAAAGGAATTTCGGGGTTTGAGAAAAATAGGTTTTGGGAAATATTTCTTGTGCTCCAATTTGCAAGAAACCTAGAATGAATAATATCCATAATCCTACACTTAGGCTCATGCACAAATGGATTGCTATCACTTTGTTTCCTAGAGGTGACCTGAGACCAATTAGGGGAGATGAATTAATTATCATGTTTGCCATGGTTAGAAAAATCAAAATTGTTCCTGTGAAATGTATGATAAGGCAATGGTTAGAAAGTATAAGGTTCTCTGCTCTTGTTGAGTGCACTTCTCTGATTACTCAGATAGCAAAAGGGTTAGGGGTCATTAGCAAACAAATTGCTTTTATCTCAGCCGCCCGTCCATGTATTGATAAGGCTTATCTAGTGCAAGGGCATATTCTGAAACATGGAACAGATGGATCTTTGATATACTTTTTCCCCGGTTGTACCAATGAAATCCCGTTGCAAAATGCGGGGTATCATTTGTACAACTGCCATGAATTAATCATTCCCCTGCAGACCATAGAAGAATCTTGTGCAGGTCGAACATACAGGGAGATGTGCAACATGACAAGGAATGAGCGAGAAAGTTCATCGGAGACGCGCAACATGACAAGGAATGAGCGAGAAAGTTCATCATCCTCAATACCTGTACAGATGTATGAGGCAGGTTGGGCACCAAGTGGGGATGCACCCGGATGGACCCAAGCTCCATGCCATAGCATCGAAGTCTCGAGCTGGACAAGTGCCAATGAGGACCGATGGCATGCACCTCGTGGCATCCAATGGGGGGACAATCAACCTCCCAGATCAAGTGATGTGCCTCCATCTCCAAGTGAATGATGCTCAAGTTCCTCTTGTTGGGCCTTGGGTGAAATCACTAGGAGAATGGACACCCTTGATATGCAGACAGGAGTGATCCAGTACAACCTCACGGAACACATAGCTCAGACGCAAGAATGGCAACAATCTGCTGATGCTCAGTTCACCAACATTAACAACATGATGCAGCAACAGCACGATGACCTTCAAGCGTACTTTCGTTTTCAGGGGTTCAATCCTTATCAAGGACCCTGAGCGAAAGATAAGCTTTGGGGGGAGATATCTCTTCTCCCCACTAAGGTAACTTGTATCACAGTTCATATTTCCCTTTCCAATTGCATATTTGCTTTCCAATTGTATCTTATAAAACTTGAAAACAACATAAAAATTTGCAAAATAGAAAATACCAAAAAGATAGGATAGGTTTGAGTCATGCTAGGTAAGACAAGCTAGATCTCTTTGTTGAAATGAGGAATAGTTGCTCTGTTTTATATCTCTTATATATGGATTCTTGGTAAGTGATCTTTCAAAGGTTAAATATAAGTAGCCAACAATTATCCGGGAACCTGAGGTAAATGGGCTGCACTTGCTGATCTAAGTCTAGGTTGTTGCGACATATGAGATAGTAAATATGAGTTGCTGTGATCCTGATACTAGTTTGACTTGAATTCCGGATGCTTTGTTTTTCAAAATGATAAATTGAAAGTTCCTCATTTGATATAAATTCCTACTAGAGTCAAAAATATGCTATCATGATTAAGCCATATACATTTTGGTTGCTTGACATTCCGTTGAATTTTGTCAAATTCTTGTGACTTGTGTAGATACTTCTCATGCTCTATGATCAAGATCATACACCCACATATATGCACATGCTAAAACTCCTACACTGGGAGCTAAGCAATATTCCATTTCATATTACCACCAAAATAAATTCTCCATGCTTTCATGTGCTGTCTTCCCCTAAAAAGAAAAATCCTTTTGAAAAAAGAAAAAAAGAAAGAAAAGGAGGGAAAGGCATGGTTATGAAAAAATAAAAAATAAATAATGTTATGCTCCATTAAGCATGAGCATGATGTTAAAAAAAATGTAGCCATGCCCTCTCCTAATCAATAAAAGAAGGATTTTTGGAAGAAGAAAGTAAGCACAAAGGAGAAGCACTTTTCTTTTATTCTTCCTCACATACCATTTCCACTATATACCACACACACATTATGCACGATCTTAATCTTGAGTATGTTTAGTTATCTGCTCTAGTCTAAGTTCTTGACTTAGTTATAAATGTGAATGTAAGTATGCCATGTTTGACCCCTACCGAGCTCCACATATAAACCTTAGAGTAGGAATCAACAAGGCAACATTTGGTGAGGAATTCATGTTGATACACTTAAAGAGACTGAGTGAATCAATTGAGGAACTTGGCTTTCGTTTGCAAAATCATTTGAAAACTTCCGGAATAAGAGTTGAATAAAGATTGGGTGATTGATACTCTAAGATTGCTGTTCTGTCTTTCAACCACCCAAGACAAGGAGAAGCAGTGTCTTGTGGGAATCAGGAGTAAGGGTAAGCTACCGTGCCAAAGATTATTTAATCTGAGAGAGAGTACATATACCTTGCACCTGTATCTTTGAGATATGCAGCATAGTAGCAACTCCTGATCAACAACCAAGTCTTTGTTTCCTTTCTCCTTCACTCGGGACGAGCAAAGGTTCAAGCTTGGGGGGTTTTGTTGACGGTCGTTATCGATCAATTTCGACCGTCAATATTACCAAAATAGAGGAGAACTAGTGATGCTTGCAATGCATATATCTATTAGAATAATAATATTCCACTAGTGCTAGGTATACTAACCTTTTGCAGAGAATGACAATAAAGTGGAGGAAAATCGACATCAACTCAGACGATAAATCAATCGGATGATGTCGATAACAAGACTTATGTATGAATGGGCCAAGAACTCAGAATTGACACGATGAATTGGGCCAAAATTCACAAGTCTGCGGAATGGAGCAATAGAGGAGGCCAGCAGCCGAAAATGGGTTGGATTGGGCCAGCCCCAGGTTCGGCCGAACCATCCTGGCGCCGTTGGATCCAGGTTTTGGCGTCAACGTCCAGGATTGCATCCCAATGATGGTTGGAGGGCACTTCGGACAATTCCCCTTCCACAGCCGTCATAACTACCTCTATATAAAGGTTTCACTCTCTTCACTTCAACCCACACCTCAAGCAATAGCTCTCTCATTTCTCTCAAGTTTAGTTTAGTAGGATCTAGCTGGTGGAATAGGAATAGAGTAGAAATCAGGAGTCCGGAAACCTTCGGAAGAGTTCGAGTATTCCTCCACGCCGGTATATAATGCTAAGTTAATTTTCTGGGGAGGGTATTCCTCCGTATTTAGCCCCGGTTGTATGGTCATGACGGGCTGTCGTAAGGAACTCGGTAGTCAGGTGTGGCTTCTCGAAGTACCAGGAGGACATCGGATAGAGGGTATTAGCTAGTATATCAGTTAACTAGAATGTATGTATACTGTATATATTAGAAGTATAGGAATAGATTTTCTTTCTCTTTTCTTTCCACCTAGCTTAGATGAATTATTATGAGGATGAGTTGTTAATGCTTGTGTGTCACTCTACCCTTGGATTATCTTAACCCCTGCTTAGAATATGATTATCACAAGTAATATATAAATTATTAGTTGAGTTCTCTCTACATGATCTTCCCACGAGATAAAATAAATATGATACCCTTGGAATACTCTCGGGTGAAATGCTACAATGGTATATCCGTGTGCTTGCGGATGAACTCTATAACCATAATATAGCAGGAGTATTTCTGCGCTATTGCTAGAAATTATATTTCTGATAATGTCGTTAAGAAATACCAACAGTCCTGATGTAGTTCAAATGTTCGACATTGTTGGTATTTGATATTCTCATAGATAAATCGGCAAGTGCATTGTTACCACTATAGCTCTTCACCTGAACGTATTCCAAGGATACCAAATCATAAGAACGTGTGTGTATGTTTAAGAACAGAATTCTATCCAAGGACAACAACTAATGATAGGCTAAGGCTAAAGAGGATTCCTATGAGTTAAATTATTGTACTTGAGTTAAAAAGTAAAACCTATTGATTTCTTTGCAATCGGCTTGTGGAGATTATGGATACCCCATACCCGAATGGTATGTATATCTGACTGGGTATAGGGGTACCATATGTAGATAGAATATCTTTAAGACACTCGGGTTAAATTCTGAACTTGTGTATCAAGGCAATACCCGGGATCCTAATCGGTTACGATTGTATTTTATCTTTACTTACCTATTCCGTTAGGAATATGGCTGTATCTTATAATACAGACTCCTCTCACTATATAAAGAGGGGTCCGGGTGCCTCTTGGGGCATAACTTTCCTTCCATATCATACGATCAATAACACACTCGGCGGATCAATCCGTGGACAGGAGTAGGGTATTACTTCTCATTGAGAGGGCCTGAACCTGCATAAAATTCCTTGTCTCTAAACCCATCCACTTTTCTAGCTTGATAGCCAGCCCCTTTTCGTATTGCCGAAATCTTGTTTCGATAGTTGGCGCGCTAGGTAGGGGTAGCGTTAAGTTTTTCGCTGATTAGTGCGATGGGATTCATCTCTGGCATCGACGACTTCGTCTTCCCTCCCGGGCAGGCATTTCGGTTCGGCAGCCTCGACTTCATCACCAACGACTTCGGCAAGATCTCTTTCCTTGACTCGGATTCGAACCAGTCGGGAAGAGACGAGGTCTCTGCCCCGTTCGGACTCCCGAACTCGGCCGAGATCTACTCAAAGATCATCTCATCCGAGTCGGCTTCAAACCACTCGGACGAGATCCCATCTACACCAACACGACCTGATCAAGATGATGGGGCCTATCCTTCGATCCTGATGAAGCTCCCCGACGATCTGGCTGCAGTCTTCACCACAAGGATGTCTTCTTCCCATAGGTCTAGACGGGATCTGGTTTCGGCCCCGATCCAATCTAGCTCCAGGGAAGTCGGCGTCATACATCAGCCTCTCGGGACGGTTTCGACGGAAGAATTGGATGGCTACCTCAGCTCTCCCGGTGTCGACTCTCGACCGACGGAGGTCCTCGACTACAACGACTTCGGCTACCATTACGACTTCAGCAACCTCGACGATTTCGACGAAGGCTATGAAGACAACTACACGCCTCTCTTTTTCAGCGTTTTCATGGCCAATAATGAGACGACAGAGCAACGTCAAGCCCGGGAAGCAGAACAACAATGCACACGACAGGGAGCTGAACGTCGCCGATTGGAAGAGGAACGACAAGCACAAGAGTGAGACCGGCTACAGCATGAGCAACAGGAATGCGAAGGAGGCTGAGGACCGGCGACAACGCGCCTTGGAGGCTGGGCGGCGAGCACGCGAACTCATCGGACAGCAAGACATTGAGGGGACAGCGGTTTTTTCGCACCCCGCACTAGAATGTGGTTTTTCGCCCAACTACGTCGTCAACATCTTGAACCAGACCAAGACCATGATTGCCGCCTCGGTCCCGGTCAACTCCACAAGCATCCGTATGCCGACTAGCAGCCGAGTTCCACCTCTTTGATCTCAAGATTATCATCAACCAAGCCTCAGTGTCGCCGCCTCAGGATTTAACTGCAGGAGCAGGGATCATGGTGACCGATCTGTTCACTCACTTGCCGACAGACAAGAGAGCACCGGGCTGAACTGCCTCGCTCTCCACGTCACAGGCATCCCGTCGATCTTTGTGATACAATCAACCGGTGTCGCGCAGAAAGAGGCTATATCACACACCATTCACCAGACCGTTACGACGATGATGTGGATGGAGTTGCAGCTTTCATGAGCGACCTGCGTCGAGTGGATTGGCCGGCTGGCTTTAAGCCGACTGGAATCGAGAAGTATGATGGCAAAACAAACCCTGAGTCTTGGCTCACCGTCTACGGTCTCACAATTCACACAACAGGAGGAGATAGCAAAGCCATGGCAAATTATCTACCCGTGGCTCTAGCGGACTCTGCTCGATCCTGGCTTCACGGGTTACCCCGTGGTACGATTGGATCTTGGGCGGAGCTTCGCGAACACTTCATCGCCAACTTTCATGGCACCTTCGAACGCCCTGGCACCCAGTTTGACCTCTACAACGTGATCTAGAAGCCCGGCGAATCCCTTCGGAATTACATCCGACGTTTTTTTGAACAATGGAACAAGACCTCTGACATTACCGACGACGTCGTCATTGCTGCTTTCACTAAGGGTGTTTGTCATGAACTCTTAGTCGGCAAATTCGGACGCAAGCCTCCCAGGACAGTCAAGCAGATGTTTGAAAAAGCCATGAGTACGCCAAAGTCGACGATGTTGTCACTGCGTCCAAGCAGTCGGGTAGTAATTGGAAGCCCAAGAAAGATGCGCCAGCAACAGGGGGGAGTGGAAGTACCAACCATCAGGATCGCAAGCGTAAGCCCGCGGTCCTTGTGGCAACTACAACACCTTCTTCTCGATAGCGATCGCGCATCAATACCTTCGACAAGATCATGAACGCTCAGTGCTTGCATCACCCGAATTCAAATCATGCGGCCAAAGATTGCTTCATCTATCAACAGTTTGCAGAACAATACGCCAAGAAAGCACGGAAGTCGATTGATGGAGAAAAGAGCACATCAAAGAAGAAGGACGATGAAGACGACGGATCGACTGGTTTTCAAGACTCTCGCAAGGAACTCAACCATATTTTCGGTGGACCCCAAGCTCACGAGTCCAAGCGGAAGCAAAAGCTGACTGAATGGGAGATCAACGCCGTCCATCCCGATACACCCCACTGTCCAGCCCGATACACCCCAATATCTTCGGTGGTCAGAGACAACAATCATGTTCGACTGCTTGGATCATCCTGATCGAGTGGTCCACCCGGGGCGGTACTCCCTGGTACTAGACCTAGTGGTTCACAGTGTCAAGCTCCGGCGATCCCTCATTGATGGTGGCAGTGCACTTAAAATTCTTTTTGCCAAGACTCTGGATGACATGCAGATCCCACGGACTGAGCTGAAGCTGAGTAGTGCGTCCTTTCACAGAGTCATCCTCGGGCTATCTTTGACTCCACTCAGCCAGATCACCTTGCCGGTCACCTTTGGCACTCGGGAGAACTTTCGTACAGAGAATATCTGCTTCGAAGTTGCAGATTTTGAGACGGCATACCACGCCATACTCGGACGCCCAGTGTTAGCCAAGTTTATGGCAGTCCCACACTACACCTACATGATGATTAAGATGCCAGGACCTCGAGGAGTCATATCTTTGCGGAGCGACATCAAGCAAGCCGTCACCTGCAACAAGGAAAGCTGCGAGATGGCCCAGACGCGCGAGATTACACTTTCTCGGGATGAGATCCGTCTGGCCGCATCAACGGCAACCGAAGGAGAAGTGCCTGCACCCAAGGTATCAATGATCGGAGAAAGCGACGCCAAGGCCAAGAAAATTCCCCATGATCCCTCTGATCATACCAAAACTGCTGTAATAAGTGTTGTCACACCCTAAAAATCTCAATTATATAAATTATTGTGTAAATGGAATTTTAGAAATGATTTTTAAAAGCCTTGAAGAAAAGATTTAATTGTAAATAATAAATTCTAATATAAAATTGGGCCAGATAAAATTTCATTAAATACTTTGCTTAATTCTATAATTTCTAGATTTTTCTGGGAATTATTTGAGCTAAGGAGGTATTTTTAATAAATGGAATTGCATTTTATGAATTATTTAAATAGAAAAAGGTTTTAAAAAGTCTTCTTTTGGCTTTGGGCCGAAAGTCGGCCCAAAACCCCTCTCTTCTCTCTCTTCGGCCCAGTCCGGCCCAGCCCAGCCGAGCCGCCGCGTGCGCGTGCGTCGCGCAGCCTCTCCCTCTCTCTCGCTCGCTGACAGGTAGGGCCCGCCTGTCGGAGTCGTCGTCTTCGTCGCGCCGGCCGCGCCCGAAACCCTAGCCGCCGCCGTTCTTCGCCGGAGAACCGTCGCCGCTCGCCTTCGCCTCTCGTCGCGCGAACCGCCCTAGCGCCGTGCACCCGTGCGCCGCCGTTGCCGCCGTCACTCCAGTCGTGCGCCGCCGTCGCTCCGGTCATCGCCGTCGCTCGGGGAGCTCGCCAACGTGGTCGCCGTCGCGTCGCCGTCCTCGTCCGACCCTTCGCCGCCGCTGTTCTTCGCCGGAGAACCGTCGCCGTCGACAAGCCGAAGACCGCCGCCGCTTCAACCTCGCCGCCGTCGCCGTCCGGTCGTTCTCCGCCGCTTCTTTGGTCGCCGGTGAGTTCGCCGCGATGCCCGCGTCCTTTTGGTGTCCTCCGTTCGCGCCGCCGCGCCGTCGTTCGCCGGCGAGCAATGACTGGAGATTATCCTGATTTCCAAAAATTGGTGGATAAGGCTATTCGCCAGGAGGATAAGTACAACCGCATGGAGCAGAAGAAGCGCAGGATTGCTCACTTCAAAGCTCAGCAAGGGAATAATCAGAGGCCACGTCTTGTTTTGGGATCTCAGTCAATGTCTCAGCGAGGTTCTTCGTCTGTTGTTCGTCCGCAGCGTCAGTTCTTCACAAACAATGCTGGCAACAACAACCGCAACCAAGCTCCACGTCCGGTGACAGCTCCGACACCGCATCAGCCTGTCAGGAGGGAACAAGGAAACAAGCCCGGAGTATGTTTCAACTGTGGTGACCCAGGCCATTACTCCGACAAGTGTCCGAAGCCCCGACGCGTAAAGGTTGTCCTTGCACAGAACAACCCCACCGCACCAGCGACAAAGGCTCGTGTCAACCATGTTGCTGCTGCAGAAGCTCAAGATGCTCCATATGTGATTTTGGGTACGTTCCCTGTTAACTCAGTCCCTGCAACAGTACTTTTCGACTCTGGTGCTAGGCATTCATTTTTATCCATGAGTTTTGCGGGAAATCATGGGATGGAAGTAGAAGATCTTAGACGTCCTCTGATGGTTAGTACCCTGAGTAATCAAGCACTCTCGGTGCAACGTAGTCCCTTTGTCAGAATAGAGATTCAAGGAGTGCCATTTCTGGCCAATCTTATTCTGTTAGAATCCAAAGACCTTGATGTCATCCTAGGGATGGACTGGTTAGCCAGATATGAAGGTGTGATAGACTGTGCCAATAGAAAAGTAACTCTCACCAGTACTGATGGCCAAGTTGTGACTGTTCATGCATTGCCTTCAGAGCCCTTAAGGTCAAGTCTGAACCAAATAACTTTGGAAGAGATTCCTATAGTACGAGAATACCAAGATGTGTTCCCGGATGATTTACCTGGTATGCCGCCTAAGAGAGATATAAAGTTCAGAATAGATCTGGTACCTGGTACAGCTCCAATCCATAAGAGACCTTATAGAATGGCCGCCAATGAGTTAGCAGAAGTCAAGAGGCAAGTAGATGATTTGCTTTAGAAAGGATACATTAGACCAAGTTCGTCTCCATGGGGTGCTCCAGTTATTTTTGTTGAGAAAAAGGATCGTACCCAGAGAATATGTGTGGACTATCGTGCCCTAAATGATGTGACTATCAAGAATAAGTATCCGCTACCCAGAATCGATGATTTGTTTGATCAGCTTAAGGGTGCCACTGTTTTCTCCAAGATCGATCTTCGATCAGGATATCACCAGTTAAGGATTAAAGAGGAAGACATACCTAAGGCAGCTTTCACTACTCGGTACGGGCTGTTTGAGTGTACTGTTATGTCTTTCGGACTTACCAATGCCCCCGCTTTCTTCATGAACTTGATGAATAAGGTGTTTATGGAATACTTAGACAAGTTCGTGGTCGTCTTTATTGATGACATCCTCATCTACTCTCGAACCAAAGGAGAGCATGAAGAACATCTTCGCCTTGCATTAGAGAAACTACGAGAACATCAGTTGTATGCCAAGTTTAGCAAGTGTGAATTCTGGTTGTCTGAAGTGAAGTTCCTTGGTCACGTCATCTCAGCCGGAGGAGTTGCCGTTGATCCTAGTAATGTGGGATCAGTAACCAGCTGGAAACAACCCAAGACAGTTTCAGAGATTCGCAGTTTCCTAGGTCTCGCAGGATATTACCGGAGATTTATAGAGAATTTCTCTAAGATTGCTAAGCCCATGACACGACTGCTTCAGAAAGATGTGAAGTACAAGTGGTCAGAAGAATGTGAGCGGAGTTTTCAAGAGTTGAAGAGTCGTTTAATATCAGCGCCCATTTTGATTTTGCCTGATCCAAAGAAGGGTTTCCAAGTGTATTGCGATGCATCTAAGCTTGGGTTAGGATGTGTCCTGATGCAAGATGGGAAGGTGGTTGCCTATGCATCTCGTCAGTTACGTCCACATGAGAAGAACTACCCTACTCATGATCTCGAGTTAGCTTCAGTAGTTCATGCATTGAAGATTTGGCGTCATTATCTTTTCGGTACTCGTACAGAGGTGTATACCGATCACAAGAGTTTAAAGTACATCTTTACTCAACCGGATCTGAACATGAGACAACGGAGATGGTTGGAATTAATCAAGGATTATGACTTGGGAATTCATTATCACCCGGGAAAGGCTAATGTTGTAGCAGATGCTCTTAGCAGGAAAGGTTATTGCAATGCTACGGAAGGACGACAGTTGCCATTGGAGTTATGTAAGGAATTTGAAAGATTAAATTTGGGAATTGTCACTAGAGGTTTTGTTGCAACCTTAGAAGCCAAGCCTACTCTCATTGATCAGGTTAGAGAAGCCCAGATTAATGATCCTGATATTCATGAGATCAAGAAGAATATGAGAAGAGGAAAAGCTATCGGTTTCCTGGAAGATGAGCAAGGGACCGTATGGTTGGGCGAAAGAATTTGTGTTCCAGAGAATAAAGAGTTGAAAGATACAATTCTGAAGGAAGCTAATGACACTTTGTACTCAATTCACCCTGGTAGTACCAAGATGTATCAAGATCTCAAAGAGAGATTTTGGTGGACAAGTATGAAGCGTGAGATAGCAGAGTTTGTAGCTATGTGTGATGTTTGTCAGCAAGTTAAGGCAGAACATCAGAAGCCCGCAGGTTTGTTGCAACCTTTGAAGATACCAGAATGGAAGTGGGAAGAAATCGGTATGGATTTTATCATGGGTTTACCCAGAACGTCATCAGGCCACGACTCTATTTGGGTGATAGTCGATAGACTCACCAAAGTGGCTCATTTCATTCCAGTGAAGACAACATATTCCGGAAGTCGTTTGGCGGAATTGTATATGGCCAGGATTGTGTGTTTGCATGGTGTCCCTAAGAAAATAGTATCTGACCGAGGTAGTCAGTTTACTTCAAAGTTTTGGAAGAAGCTTCAGGAAGAGATGGGTTCTAAGCTGAACTTCAGTACTGCTTATCATCCGCAAACAGACAGACAAACCGAAAGGGTGAATCAGATTTTGGAAGATATGTTAAGAGCTTGTGCTCTAGACTTCGGTGGAAGTTGGGATAAGAATTTGCCTTACGCAGAATTTTTGTACAACAACAGTTATCAAGCTAGTCTTCAAATGGCTCCTTACGAAGCATTGTGTGGTCGTAAGTGTCGTACTCCGCTTCTGTGGGATCAAACGGGAGAACGTCAGGTGTTCAGAACTGATATCCTAAGGGAAGCAGAAGAAAAGGTAAAGGTTATTCAAGAAAGATTGCGTGTAGCTCAGTCTCGTCATAAGAGTTATGCAGACAATCGCTGCAGAGACCTGAGTTTTGAAGAAGGAGATCATGTGTACCTTCGTGTCACTCCTCTCCGAGGGGTTCATCGTTTTCAGACCAAAGGAAAATTGGCTCCGCGTTTTGTGGGACCTTATAAGATTATCAGTCGAAGAGGTGAGGTTGCTTATCAGTTGGAATTACCTCAATCGTTGACAGGAGTTCATGATGTGTTCCATGTGTCACAATTGAAGAAGTGTTTAAGGGTACCTACTGAGGAAGCTAATCTTGAACAGATAGAAATCCAAGAGGATCTGACATATGTCGAGAGACCAATTCGTATTTTGGAGACAAATGAGAGAAGGACCAGGAATCGAGTTATCCGTTTCTGTAAGGTTCAGTGGAGTAATCACTCAGAGGAAGAAGTAACATGGGAACGAGAAGATGAGTTAAAGTCCGCTCATCCGCATCTTTTCGCCAGTTCTTCCGAATCTCGAGGACGAGATTCTGTTTAAGGGGGGTAGGTTTGTCACACCCTAAAAATCTCAATTATATAAATTATTGTGTAAATGGAATTTTAGAAATGATTTTTAAAAGCCTTGAAGAAAAGATTTAATTGTAAATAATAAATTCTAATATAAAATTGGGCCAGATAAAATTTCATTAAATACTTTGCTTAATTCCATAATTTCTAGATTTTTCTGGGAATTATTTGAGCTAAGGAAGTATTTTTAATAAATGGAATTGCATTTTATGAATTATTTAAATAGAAAAAGGTTTTAAAAAGTCTTCTTTTGGCTTTGGGCCGAAAGTCGGCCCAAAACCCCTCTCTTCTCTCTCTTCGGCCCGGTCCGGCCCAGCCCAGCCGAGCCGCCGCGCGCGCGTGCGTCGCGCAGCCTCTCCCTCTCTCTCGCTCGCTGACAGGTGGGGCCCGCCTGTCGGAGTCATCGTCTTCGTCGCGCCGGCCGCGCCCGAAACCCTAGCCGCCGCCGTTCTTCGCCGGAGAACCGTCGCCGCTCGGCTTCGCCTCTCATCGCGCGAACCGCCCTAGCGCCGTGCACCCGTGCGCCGCCGTTGCCGCCGTCGCTCCAGTCGTGCGCCGCCGTCGCTCCGGTCATCGCCGTCGCTCGGGGAGCTCGCCAACGTGGTCGCCGTCGCGTCGCCGTCCTCGTCCGACCCTTCGCCGCCGCTGTTCTTCGCCGGAGAACCGTCGCCGTCGACAAGCCGAAGACCGCCGCCGCTTCAACCTCGCCGCCGTCGCCGTCCGGTCGTTCTCCGCCGCTTCTTTGGTCGCCGGTGAGTTCGCCGCGATGCCCGCGTCCTTTTGGTGTCCTCCGTTCGCGCCACCGCGCCATCGTTCGCCGGCGAGCACGTGTGTCCAAGCCGCTGTCGCCGCCGTCAGTTGGGGATGACGTCAGTGCTGACGTCATCAGTGCCGTCGCCCGTGAGCCGTTGTGGACCGATTGATCTCGACCGTCCGTTCGGATCGGATCGATCTCACCCGTCCGTTCCCGTAGACCGCAGCCGTGGACCCGGTCCACCGTAGACCCGAGCCCGCTGACGCAATAAAGCCCCTTTTTCTTTTCAAAAATAATTCATTATTGCGTCATAATTCAATTAAAATTTATATAAATGATTTAAACCGATTAAATCTTTAAAACTTCATAACTAATTCATCTTAGCTCGGATTTAGTTGGTTCAAGTCTCTAAATTTTTCTAAAATTGAGATCTACATGTTAAAAATATCCACATGTACTGTTCATGCTTGCTTATGTGCTGTTTTGGTGTTTTTGTTCTTTTCCGTTTAGAATCCGACGTTTCCGGAGAGTCCGCTTTTGCAGGAGAAGATTTAGAAGAATTCCAAGGCCAACAAGGCAAGTCACACAGATCCTAATCGATCCTTTGAGCATATTGATCCCGTTTAAAGCTATTGTTTTTATTCAACTATTGCATTTATTTTCGAATGTCATTGGGTGGAAATAGCCTATTGTTTGTTATAGCCCTTTTGTTCTTGATTATCCTATTCCTTGATACCTTGGGTTATTATAACTTGACTAGTTGAGCATTATATTGGTTCGACTAGATGATTAGATGTAATTGCTTAGCCATGCTTAGAAACATTAGCACACTAATGGGATAACTTATGATTCACTATTATTTACTGATGGCTTAATGATAGTTCACGATGGTTAATCGTGATTGGTTAATTAATTAATGTGACAACTAAAACCTGATAATGGTGGGTTGTGAGTACATGGTTTTGATGGTCCTGCTCATGACAATTAAGGACCGGTTCACGAACTTCGGTTGTGAAACATTAACCGTGCCAACCACAAGCCAGCGTGGGCAACGGCTTTACCTTTTACATAGCATAGTTCATTGCGGGGCACCAGACTGAGAAGTGGCGGAGATAAGCCCACGGGGGTCGCTGGGGAGTCCATGCCTTGTTTATAAGGGGGTGACTATGATCCGGGAATGGTGCACTGTGGTGGATTGTGTTGTGTGAGGGGTAATGTCACAGCTCCTTTCCGAGGTACCGTGGTGGTACTGAGGCACATGGTGACATGATGTGGGGCTGTGTCTTGTGGGTACAGTGGTACACCTCTGATCAGAGTAAAACTATTCGAATAGCCGTGCCCGCGGTTATGGGCTGGTCTAACAATGTCTTTCGTGATTAGTCTCACCATTCACACCATAATGAGAGATGCTATAACTGGTTATAATTGATTAGCTCCTGGTTTGGAATGGTATATTCCTGGTTTGGAGATTAGAACTGTGCAGCCGGGGTTGGTTGTTCAGAATGGTTGGGCCTATACAACAGGGTATGTTGTATAGTGTTGGATTAATACTGTTTAATTAATACTCTACTGTTTTATTAAATTCTGAAATATTCTTTAAATGCTGTTTATGCAAAGAAGCCTATATTATGCCATCCTTGGTTATCCTGTGCACTTGCATATTTGCTGCGTGGCTTGCTGAGTATGTCATATACTCACCTTGCAATCATTCATCAGAGGAAGAGTTCTACAGTGAGGCTGATGGTGGTGAAGGTTTGGCGTAGTCCTTGTCAAGCTGCCTGTGGAGTGGAGTCGTCTGCGCTGTTTATTTCTTTATTTTCCGCTGCTTAGATCTTTATCGTTTGAGAGGAATTATCCACCTCTGTATTGACATTTTATTCGCATATTAATTAGAGTAATAATTGTACTCTATTATCAATTTGTTATTGTGTGCCTCGGCTGATTCCTGGATGAGGGTTTACGCACATGTAAGCGTTTGGAATTTTGGATAGAAATTCTGGGCGTGACAGGTGTCGAGTTAGATTGTAAATAGGAAATCGCGTTCATCAGCTTTCTTTAAGCTAATAAAGATATTTTTGCGTGGAAACCATCTGATATGCCTGGTATTCCTAGAGAGGTGATTGAGCACTCCTTAAATGTTAGAGAAGACGCTAAACCTATTAAGCAACGACTACGCCATTTTGCGCAAGACAGGAAAGATGCAATCAAGGATGAATTAACCAAGCTGTTAGCAGCAGGCTTCATCAAGGAAGTTTTACATCCCGACTGGCTGGCAAACCCGGTTTTGGTTCGAAAGAAGACAAGACAATGGCGTATGTGTGTTGATTACACTGACCTCAACAAATCTTGTACTAAAGATCCCTTTGGGTTGCCTCGCATTGACCAGGTAGTTAACTCAACGGCCGGCTGCGAGTTACTCAGCTTTTTGGATTGCTACTCGGGTTATCATCAGATCAGCTTAAAAGAATCCGACTGCTTGAAGACTTCATTTATCACACCTTTTGGAGTTTATTGCTACATCACTATGCCCTTTGGATTAAAGAACGCTGGAGCAACATATCAACGCATGATCCAGAGATGTTTTTCAACTCAGATTGGTCGCAATGTTGAAGCTTATGTTGATGATGTGGTTGTCAAGACCAAGCAGAAGGATGATTTAATTGCAGATCTAGAGGAGACCTTTGCTAGCATCCGTGCCTTCAGGGTGATGTTGAACCCTAAAAAGTGCACCCTCGGAGTACTGTCAGGGAAGCCAACCCGGAGAAAATCAATGCCATCCTCAACACGAAACCGCCAAGTTCCTAGAAAGATGTCCAAAAGCTGACTGGATGCATGGCGGCGCTCAGCCGGTTTGTTTCACGACTCGGCGAGTGGGGGATGCCCTTTTTCAAGCTATTGAAGAAAACAGACAATTTCCAATAGGGACCCGAAGCCCAGCAAGCCTTTGAAGATCTCAAGAAACTGATCACAACTCCACCAGTCCTAGCTTCACCACATCCGCAAGAGCCGCTGTTGTTATATGTGTTGGCAACATCTCAAGTTGTGAGCACTGTCCTGGTTGTCGAGCGGGAGGAAGATGGCCATGTTCAAAAAGTCCAACGGCCGATTTACTTCGTTAGCGAAGTTTTGGCCGACTCCAAGACAAGATATCCCTAGGTACAAAAGCTGTTATATGGAGTCTTAATTACCATCAGGAAATTATCCCACTATTTTCAAAGTTACTCGGTTACGGTGGTCACATCGTTTCCACTTGGAGACATACTTCATAATCGTGAGGCGAACGGGCGGATTGCGAAGTGGGCCCTAGAGTTGATGTCTTTGGATTTATCCTTCAAGCCACGTACTTCAATCAAATCCCAAGCTTTAGCAGATTTTCTCGCCGAGTGGACTGAGTGCCAAGAAGATACGCCTGTGGAAAAGTTGGAGTACTGGACTATGCATTTTGACGGGTCAAAGAGGCTTTCAGGCACTAGAGCGGGGGTTGTTCTGATTTGCCCAACTAGAGAGAGGTTAAGTTACGTGCTATGGATACATTTATCTGCATCACACAACGTGGCGGAATATGAAGCGCTTCTTCATGGACTAAGGATTGCGGTATCTCTAGGGATTCGGCGTCTCATAGTTCGCGGTGGCTCCCAGTTAGTTGTCAATCAAGTCATGAAAGAGTGGTTGCCTTGATGATAAGATGGCTGCCTACCGACAAGAAGTGCGCATGCTGGAAGACAAGTTTGACGGCTAAGAGTTAACTCATGTGCTTCGGCATGATAACGAAGCGGCTGACAGACTGGCTAACTTTGGTTCTAAGCGAGAGGCAGCCCCTTCGGATGTGTTTGTTGAGCATCTTTATGAACCGACGGTACCGAGGAAAGAAATAATCGAGTCGGCAGGTACCCAAGAAGTAAGCATGGTTGACGCCGACTAGAGAGATCCCCTCATCAAGTTTTTGACTAAGCAAGAGCTTCCTCAAGACAAATACGAAGCCGAGCGGATTTCTCGACGCAGCAAGCTTTATGTCATGCACGAGACTGAGTTGTATAAAAAAAGCCCCTCAGGAGTTCTGCAACGCTGTGTTTCTTTGGAGGAGGAAAGACAATTGCTGCAAGAGATTCACTCTGGCATTTGCGGGAATCACGCTGGCACACGAACAATTGTCGGCAAGGCTTATCGACAGGGTTTTTTCTGGCCCACTGCAGTGTCCGACGCCGACGACGAACCACTCAACTCAAAGTTGGCTTCTTGAAGTTCAGCAACCCGGTCCCTAAGATCGTGCTCTATTTTTCTGGCCAGCTCCCTAGTTTCGTGGACTTTAGCTCCGGTTTCTTCTAGAGTTCCAAGATGAGGGAGCAGCTTCTCGAGGGTTGCCGTTTTTGCTTCGTTCCTAAGATGAATTCTTTGCATTATTTACTCAGTTATTTCATTGGGTCTATCAATTGGATAAGAGAGACTGCGGGTAGAGCACTTACATTCACAAAATGAGTGGCTTGATTAAGCGTCCATGTTAACAAAGACACTTCCTCGTCTTCTTTCTGCTTGTTTATTACTATGCCCTGCGGCTGCATCTCGTCATCCCACCACTTAACTAAGATAGGTGGTCGAGAGTCTTCAGCTGACCAGATCCGAAGAATCTCTTCTTCATTGCCAATCATCGGTCCTTTATATGTGTACAAGAGAAATCAGGCAATTGAGGAAAACTTTCTAAATACAAATTTACTTGGAGGATTGTTACCAGTTATGATCTTTGACAGTGGTCAAGCAGGTCCCTCTACCTTATCAAAAGTACTGGCTTCTGGACCAGCATTAGAATCGTTTAAGGGAGGACTGCTAGCTTGCCCCTCTGATTCAGGGATATCTTCATTTTGTTCAACACCCAGTTGGTTCCCAGTCAGGGGCTCCTGGTTAGCGCTATTTTCAGCATCTGCCGATTGGTTTCCAGTCGGGGGCTCATTCTCAGCTTCTACATTGTCGGTTGCCGATTGATTTCCAGTCGGCTCGGCTTCACTGGCAGTAGTTGGTTCAGGACTTTTTCCAGATGGATCAATGTCGGATGGTTTCTTGCATGTTGCAAAAATGCTATCAACATCATTTTGAAAGATGAAGGAGAAAGTACAACAGATTCGTACCTTGACGACTTTCTGATTTTGGGTATTGCCCGACTGGATGTTTTCTTCATTGATTGGTTAGCTTGTTTTAGCCGTTTCCCAGCCATCTCTTTGCTGCCGGTTTTCTCGATGTTGTCACCTTCGTCGTCACTCAGGACCATTTTCCTCTTCCTGGGGCCTGATTGATCGGTGGGCTTTGGGCTGCTTGATTGAGCAGTCAGCTAGATTTTCGGACCCCCGCTAGCTTGAGCAGGTTGCCGCCGGGGAGAACGGCGTTGAGCGGTTGGTGGGTCGGACTTCATCAGAGAAAATTCCTGAAGAGAACATTTCATTTCTTGGTTATAATTGCACAAGATGAAAAGATCATAAGGACAATCAGATGATTTAGTGCTTACCGGAGGAGGAGGGTTGAAAGCATTATATGGCACCACCGGCAGTATGTGCGAGTAGCTGACCACGATGCCGGATGAGAAAATCTTATACATCCTCTCCTTCATAATCTTGAATTCAAGGGATTCTGGATCTTCGCGATTGGGATCATTTTTTCCATCAAACTCAAAGGCCGTACGGGATCTTTCCTTGATAAAATGCCGAGTGATTTGCTCCCCCTACAGACCTTGTTCCTTGAGCTTCAGTATGCGATCCAACAAAGTGAGGGCTTGAGCAGCTTCATCTCCCATTGGAAACGAATTCCATGTATCTTGATATGTTGGAGGAAGACAAGGGTACTCGGGAAGCGCTGGCTCAGGATTTTGCACATAAAACCAATTTGCATGCCAACCCTTATTTGATGTTTTGAAAGGCATGGAGAAATATTTCAGGCTCAGAGTGCCTCTCAGTTGAAAACCAGCTCCCCCAACAACACATGGTTTGCTTTTGTTCGGCTGGGGCTTCACAAAGAAAATGCGGTGGAATAGGGCAAAGTGCTGCTTGATTCCCAGAAAAGCTTCGTAGGCATGAACAAAATTTGCAATATGAACTATGGAATTTGGGTTGAGGTGGTGCAGATTAATCCCATAAAACTCAATGATCCCCCTGAAGAATTTTGATGTTGGAAGAGAAAAGCCAGCATAGAAGAAATGGGAAAATACCACGACCTCGTGCGTGTCCGCGGTCGGGAATGCTTTGCCACACGCTGGATGCCAGCCAATGATCTCCTTAACTGGAAGAACGTTGTGCGGCACCATCTCCTTCATGTTCTCCTCTGTAACATCGGATTGAGCCCATTGACTCTCAAAGCTTTCTCTCTCCTCCGCCATGGATGCGAGATGGATGGTGGGATCTGAAGCAAGGGTGGCAGGGAATGAAGGGGAGATTGATGCGGTGGTAGCGTGGAAGATCTTTGCAAACCTACGAAGCTTCTGGAGAAGTGGATTGATGTGGATTTGCGAACCCAGTTTTCGACGGCGCAGTTTTTGCACTGTAGCAAGGAGTGGGGAAAATGGAGGAGATTGCGGCGGGGAAGATGAAGAGGCGCTCTGTTTTAGCGGTTATTTCGCTAGGGTATCGGAAAATACTAATGGGCCTGGACCTTAACAGTATTTTCAGCCCAACTTCATTATCGGCGTGGCTGGTTGTGATCCTTACGGACTTAGGCATATATTTTTGCTTCGGTAAAAATTGCTCACAACAGAATAGCCCAATGCTGCTAAAATCCTTTTTGATGCAGTTAGATAATTCTTTGGAATTACTACAATGCAAATAAAAAGGTGCCCAACAGAAAAGTGTTATACTAATTTTGTTGGCCTTTTTAGGCTACAAAGCTGTTCGGTTTTATTGAGGTGACTGATTTAAGATAGTCATTCTCTCGACACGCTATATGCTTAATTCGATAATGACATGGGTCATAGCTTAGGCTATTTTGACTTGTCATTTATTATTTTTTATACAACATTTGATAAATCCTTTAAGATTTTTACTCAGATTTTTTATCATATATGTTGGTTTACAGATTCTTAGAGTGTTTTTACTCGGATCTTTCTGTGCCTTCTAGGCACACTTAAGCTAAAGCAGTCGGCTGAATGTTTTATTAAACATCGCATATGCTTAGCTACATCATTACTTTGGTAATTCAGTTTTAAATCCGCTCGGATGTTTGTTTAATATACCTTGACTATATGTTTAGTTTTTATTCAACTAATCACATAGTCGGGGGCTACACCTAATTAGGTGCATCTAGTCGATGCACCTGATTTCTTATTTCAGCCCTTCACAGTCTTTGGTTCAAGTACTCGGGAGACCAAGGCAGGAATAATTGAAGCACTCGGATTGTCATATTGAAGGTTCTAGGAGAAGATTATTTCGTCGAGTGTAAAGGTCTCAGGGGCTACTGTGGAGATTATAGATACCGTATACCTGCATGGCATGTAAATCCGACTGGGTATAAGGGTACCATATGTAGATAGAATAATTTTAAGGGACTCGGGTTAAATTCCTAACTTGTGTATCAGGGAAATACCAGGGATCCTAGTCGGTTACGATTGTATTTTATCTTTACTTACCTATTCCGTTAGGAATATGGGCTGTATCTTGTAATACGGACTCCTCTCACTATATAAAGAGGGGTCCGGGTGCCTCTTGGGGCATAACTTTTCTCCCAGATCATACGATCAATAACACACTCGGTAGATCAATCCCCAGACAGGAGTAGGGTATTACTTCTCATTGAGAGGGCCTGAACCTGTATAAAATTCCTTGTCTCTAAACCCATCCACTTTTCCAGCTTGATAGCCACCCCCTTTTTGTATTGCCGAAATCTTGTTTCAACCCAGCTCTCGCTTGGTCTGCCAAGCTTACTCCGGCATACGACTCTATGATCACCCAAACGTGGAGGGATACAAATGACATATAGGGCTATCACCACCTTCCGACTACATCACTTTCTGTGGAGCA
This sequence comes from Oryza meridionalis, assembly GCA_000338895.3. Lineage (NCBI taxonomy): Eukaryota > Viridiplantae > Streptophyta > Magnoliopsida > Poales > Poaceae > Oryza > Oryza meridionalis. The sequence continues at coordinate 15,392,630 of CM002535.2, read as the reverse complement.
CACAACAAATGAAGGTAACCACTAACCCAAACACCACGCCTAAGTTATTGATTATTGCTCTCCAACCAAGAGTGGAACCAACTTATAAGGCCTCTTCTCTCCATCCATACCACTCCAGGGTTAACCCTTCTACATGAAGCGAGCACAAAACTGTAAGTGGGGTGGTTTGTGTGAGTGGGCCAGCCCGTCAGATGGGTTGGCTACACGGTTTTGGAGGGAGGGCTGTTACAAATGCTATCAGAGCCATGTCGACTGTAGGACGCAACCTTAGTTAGAATGGTTGGATCAAATTCTAAATTATTTTCAAAATAAAATCAAAATGATTAATTCACCCTCTTGACCCTCCTTGTTGCTTAACAAGTTTTGAATTTGACTTTCCTATCCTCATCATTCTTATATAGATTATTGTTGCTTAAGTATTAGATGCGACCATTATATCCGTCCCTCGTTAGACGCTAAGGTGGAGTGCTAGTGTGGTGTGTCGTTGGTGCCTCTCGTTTGTTTTTTCCGTTGTTTATCTATGTTTGGCCTTGTGTGGCAAAGAAATTGTAAAATCTGGTCATAAGATCAATCTAAAAATTATATATGTTTCCTATTTATTTATATCACCGTGATGTGGTTGTGATATTATCTTTTCTTAATGTGTGTGCTAACATTGATCTGGGACTAGAACATTATACACGGAGGGATCCTAGATGGGGTCCTGACAGAGATGGTATCAGAGCCGACCCTCGCGGTTGCACGTACGGGTCAGTATGTGGGCATATGGCGCATGGTGCATGTGGGGCACATGGCATGGCATATGGCACTGGCACTGGACGTACGAACATGCGTTAAGAGGGAGCGTGTTCTTGGACATTTGCCTCTATGCCTATGTGGCTACGTGGGTAAGTTGGGCCAACGGGGACGTCGGGTCCTTTGAATCTTTGATAGGTGGGTGTAGGTGACATCCTGGTCCAATTAGGATTAGGCCTGTGTGGCCCATGAGAGTTGTGTGCATGTTTAGTACCACCTTGCTAGTTTAGCAAAGCCAACTTATATGGCCTCTTCTCTCCAACCATACCATTCTCGGGTTAACCCTTTTATAGGAAGCGAGGACAAAAGTGTATGTGGGGTGATTTGGTAAGTGGGCCCGCCCCGTCGGATGGGCTGGCTACGTGGTTCTGGAGGAAAGGCAGTTAAATCTAGCATCACATAGGAAGTTAGTTCTTTATCCAAAGTCCTAATACTAGAGCACTTAATAATCCAACTAAGCGATGAACCCACAACGATGGGAATATATCTCACTTAAGCAAATGAATTAAATACGAAAAGGATTTCTCGAATACTTACTTTATTAAAAGGAGCATCCATCGAGGTACATGCGAGGGAAGAAGATCGACAACTTCGCTGCTTCTCCAGAACTCTAATGGAAGAATGTTGACAAACCCGACACTACTCTAGAACTTCCTGGAAAGAACTCCGGTATTTGGGACACTCCTTCCCGAGTTTCCCTCACTCTCTACCTAAAATATAAAAGTGAGTTGTACTCCACTTGGTTCTATCCACATACTAAAGTTGGAAGTGAATTGAGCTTCACCTTTTATAGCCTCCATACGACGGTTGTACACTGGCGAACCAATGGGGAGCTTCACGTGGAAGCAGGTGGCTGGGGGCCTCCATTGCCACAGGCACTAAGTTTGCCCAGTGGATGAAAGGTGGGCCCTTATAGCGGTTGGCAATGAATTAGCTCAAATTTAGTCGATTTCGACTAACATGTGGGCCATCTGATCCTCGTGCTCACATATGGTTAATCAGATGTACTTTTAGTCACATGGCGAGTGTGTTTTCTTCTAGAAATCACCTGTATACTAATATTTGCCAATACTAGTGGAAATGGTTAGTAACAAACTTCTACCAATTAGTTTGATATTATATTTTGTATTCTTTTATGCAGGAGTTGACAGTGAAAGTTTGCACTTGACGCCATCAACAGACAAATACAGATATTATGCAAAATCCATATTAGGATCTCTGTATAAATACATAAGGGCAATCTTCATTGCTATTGGAGCTTTTTTTGCTTAAGAAATCAATAAGGCAATTATACCATATTCTTCCGCACTATTTTAATCCATACAATGACTTCTTTCTACACTATACCTTGCTTTTAGGTTTGGGACATGGATACCTTCTGGTACCTTCATGCAAACGTACATGTCCAAGTTTCCATGGAGATAGGCAGTTACAACATTCAACAATTTCATTTCCAAATTCAAATTTACTGCCATTGAGATTATGTATCTAAAGATAATTCTGCTCATGACTTAGAATACATCCGGGTGAAATGCTACAGCGTTATATCCGTGCATTTGCGGATTATATATGTAATCGTAAAGAAATATCAATAGTGGGATAGGTATATAGACTAGGATTCCAAATTTGCGCAAACGGGACACTTTGTGTGTATCCTTGCATCAGTTGCATTGGTGAATGGATGTTTAAGGCCAATGGTAAAAAATTAATGAGATTTTCCATGTGTAGGACAGCATGTCCCCAACATGTGCTTGGCAAATTACAACCTCGAAGGAGTAGCTTGGCGATCAATTTAATTCTTTTAATCAACACCTTTCGAAGTCCATTTTAAGTATGGACATGAGGAATCCAGTTATCTACTTTGATTCCCATTGCAATGTAATAATCATCAAATGCTTTTGAAGTAAATTCACCACCATTATCCTTTCGAATGGACTGCACATGATGATCAGGAAAATTATTCTTAATTTGGATGATCTGCAAGGTCAATTTTACAAAGGCATGGTTGCGACAATTTCAAGGAAGCATCAATGAGCACCATGAAGTATCTAAACAGCCCCAACAGAGGCTGTATAGGGCCACATATGTCCTCTTGTATTCGTGCCAGGAATGTAGGGATTTCATCCTTTACTTCGCATATGGACAATTTCATGATCAATTTCCCGGTGACACATGCATGGCACACAAAATCTTCTTGATTCGGGAAAGATTTTACGTTAACATTATGTCCTCACGAGTTGTTAAAAATGTCTCTGATCATTCTAAGACCTTGATGGCATGCCAAAGGGAAAATAATCAGAATTTTTAAACACAGCCTTAACAGTAGTGAACATTGCGGATGTTCGTATCCTTGTGTAGTATAGCCTAGTTTCTAATCGAGTAAATTTCTTCCTAATTCTTTTCTTACATTATGCATGCTTTGTGATGAGTAGGTACTCCTTACCGTTGTCATCACAAGTTTGCACATGAAAACCAATTGAGTGAACGTCTTTGAAACATAAGATGTGTCTTGTGGATTTGGGGTACAATAGTGCTTCTTCAATTTCTAGAGTAGTACCCATAGGGAGTACAATAGTGGCTCTGCCTGCACCGATTATGTATGAATCACTTCCGGTGATTGCCATCATAGTTCCAGCCCATTTCTTTTATGGTCCAAAAGTATCATGTTTCTCCTAAGATCGTATTTGTGGTACCGCTATCCACAATGCAAACTTCCTCGATGTTAGGCTCCACATGCGTAATATTAGATAAGATTTATAAGTGAATAAGACTTAATCATAGAACAAAAATGTCATAATGGATAAATATGGTCGTGCATGAAAATCATATAAGTTTGCTCACATAGAGCTTACAACCATTACTCAGTAGAATTCTCACCTAATTACTCAAAAGAATGAAAAGGATAACTAGGTTGTAAACTAAAGGTGAGGTAGACTTCATGGTCAATGTTAATGATCACCTGATCATTGTTGGTATTTCTTACGACCACAGATAAATCCGCAAGCGCACGGAATACCGCTATAGCACTTCACCTTCAGGTGACCCCAAAAGTATATCGAACTCAGGGAACGTGTGTAATCTACATAGGACTAAGACTATCCAAGGACATGACACGGTAGGTGCTGGAAAACATAAAACTGGCACCTATAGCGCTTTTCCTGTCTAAGCACGTGCCCCTATAGTGCCGTCCGAGACAACCAGCACATGTGTGGTGACATAGTGCCTATTGTTAATAGGAACCGATAGCTTTGAGTGATGTCAGCCAAAGGTACTGGTAACTGTTAACAACCGACACCTATGAGTAGAACCACCTTTTCTCCTGTCAAAATAACCATTGGAGCGACCCTTTTAAAACCGGCACCTATGGAGGTTGTCCAACATAGGTGTCGGCTCTAAATAATAACGACACCTTGACCACTCCCTTATATAACTCTTCCACCCTCTCGAGCTGATCGAGCAAAGATCAGAGTGGTGCCTCTTGTTTTTGCTCGACCAACTAGATGGGTGTGGGAGGGGGAGGGAGGTCTTGTTCTAATTTTTGATGGTGTTGTTGGAAATTGGTTGCTACAAGGTTAGTTTACATTATTTCTCACACTGTTTCAGTGTTCCTTGTTGAAATGGGATCCCATCGATGTTTTCCTTGATTTGATTGTAGGCAGTTGGTAACAGAGTGTGGTTGGACGAATCATGAAGATTTAGGTTTCCATAATAAAAATTTTGGTTGGCTTCTAGTATGATCGTTAGGTTGTAGTTGTCTCTTGGTTGTTGGGAATTAATTATATTTATATCTTTGAGACTTCTTATCTATTTGTGATCCTACACTGTGCAAATAGGTATTGTGCGCCATATTAGGTGGCCATCGCCTCTGGGAGGACAGATCCAATGCAATGTAGGATGCTATACTGCAGACATGCGGTATTTATAGTCAAATTTCTCTATGGTTTCCGCACTGGTTAAGGCATTCCAAGTAACAAATTTATTGATTTCTTTTTGGTATATATTCTGTTTGTCTGCATTCTTTCTATTTGGAAAATGATTTTGATGTGATTGGCTCCCTCTTTTTTTCTCTTTGGAAAAAGTTTTTGATGTGAATGGCTGTGTATATGATTGATAATTTGCAGTGAGAAGTTTTTTACTCTTACACACAATCGTTGAGGTAGTTCCAACTTCCAAGGGGACACGCACTGTTACAATTAGGTTCTAGATGTTGCAATACATATGCAACGGCTGATTTATTTTAAAAAAATAAATCATGATATAGAACTATAAAAATTAATTCCAATCTTTTATGTATGTTGATCTATATTATTCCAAAATCAAGTAAATATAATATAAATTAACACTGGCAAAATATTCATTGATCTGAGAAATGTACTATAAAATATATTCAATGGTGGATTAAATATATTCAATGGTGAATTGAATGACACTAATTTGGTGTTTTAGATCTCTTATGGTAAACCCAAAACGTCTTATAATATGGAATGGAGATAGTATATTAATTGTCTATACAAGAAATATGGAATAATAGATAATATTGTCCTAACTAATCTGGTTAGAAATGCCTGGAATAATAGTTTACGTATTCCAATCAAAATCAATATTGTCCAAGCGACGACACGTGTGCAAGGCGTCAAAAAGGAAATTCTCAGAACATAGTGCTGATTTATGTATGAATAAAGGAAAGGGATGAAGGGACATCTACTGCTTCGGGATTCTCTGCGTACTTCATAGTCAATCTTTTTCTGCTTTTTCATTTCTGGAGAATATGATGCTCAGAATATTATCCCTGTACATTTTCATTAGATATTAAAAAGTGGTTAACTTTAAGAAAAATAGCGGCCAAACTTTGGATATAGCGAAATTGTTTGGATCAACACCGTCATCACCAGGAATAAATTATTGATTTGTTTCATGTCTGCAACAATCTGTATTACGCCTATATTTGTGTCCAAGGAAAAATATTTTCAATATTTACTGTATTATGGAACGTGGCAACTTTGCAATGAATTTACAAAGGACATACCAGCTGTCCGTGTTAGAGTTTGATATTGCTTCCCATATGTACACGGTTCGGTCTCTCCCTAATCTCTTCTGTCTATTCAGTTAGAGATAAGGAGGATCGTCCCTATTTATGTACCCGTGCTCTTGGTGAATAGATTATTGTGTTGTCTATTTAGTATTACATGCTATTAGATTAATCTGGCTTCCGCTTTTCTACAGTGCCGACGCTAATCTCGCTTCCGCTTTTCTACAGTACCGACGCCTCTCTGCTGTGTCACCACCACGCCACTGGCCTCATGGTGGCACCACCCTCCCCGTCATCCCCTGACAATGCCCTCAACTCCACCTTCAAGGTCATTGCCAATGTAGCCCGCGAGTCGTTTTTGCCATCTCCCGGCCTCAACATCAACCTGGCCACAGTAACAGCAGTTGCCGCCGCCACCGCCGCCGCCGCTGCCGCCGCCAATCACACGTTTAAGGCGGCGCAGACTGCATTCTCCATTGCCCTCACCGAGCTGCTTCCCCTCCTCCGGCCTCCTCCGAGATCGTCGACCCTGACTCCTCGTCGGAGCTCTACCTATCGTGTCCGGGTATTCTTCAACGGCCCTAAGCACATCTACAACTCTTCCCGTGCTCTCGCTCATGGCTCCGATATCCGCCATGGTATCCTCGTTGTCGATAACAATGCCGCCGGCTCCCATTGCGCCGCTCTACCTCCCGTCCGAACTGGAGGCGGTCTTCACCTCCGCTCGTATTCATGGGGGACCACCAGCCTGCGGCTCCTACACTGCTGTGCCCACTACTAGCACTGTCTACCCTATCGGTGGCCATCTCCTGGCACCATATGGCCCTCCTCCTGCCCCAGATGCCACTCCACCAGTTTTGCCGGGAGTTCCAGCTGCCATTCCCGTTGCCAATCTGGACAACGACACCACAGCCCCACTCCACGCTCAAGCCGTGAGCATCCTCAATTTCAACGCACTTGTCCCGGTCGCTCTTGATCTCACCACCGGCAAATACTCTTGGTCACCATCGACAAATACACCCTCACCGATCATGTCCTAACTGTCAATTGGCGCCTCAATCGTGCTAATTGGCTTCGGATGGATTGCATCATCCTTACAATGCTCTACGTCATGATCTCAGCGAACCTCCACGTCGAAGTCATGATGCCCAACACCACCACATGCCTCGTCTGGCGCAGCTTGGAGCACATGTTTCTTGGCAATCAAGAATACTGCGCCATCAACTTAACACCCGAGTTCCACAACTACTCTCACGGCGACCTCTCCATCTTGAACTATGGCCGACCAACCGTGCTCTTTTCATTGCCACTCTCCAAGCTTTGAGTGAAAACTTTGATCACCTTCTGTAGGATCAAGGAGGCCGACCAGAGGGGGTGAATAGGCGGTTTTAAAACTTTTGGCTAAAACCGAGTTTTGTACGCGGAAACGTAAATCAAAACGATTTTGCACAATTCAAAACCTAAATCAACTAGTCTTAAGTAAGTGCATAAAGAAGCTAGCCTATGTTAAGGTTTGCAAGCCTAGGGTGATAATAGCACAAATAAGCCCTAGTATGTAAACTTGCTCAAATGTAAATGCAACAAATAAATGAGACAAGAGACAAGGGATTTTTCACTGAGTTTCGGAAACTCGCCGGTTTCCTAATCCCCGTTGAGGCGAGCCCAACTCCACCGCTCAACCACGAAGCCACCGCATGCCCCCTTCGTCAAGGGGTGGGCAAGGTGGGAGCCGGCCCACGGAGAGGACTACCCAAGCCTCGATCACTAAGGTAGTTCTTCCTTCACTCCGAAGGTGGTGAATTCTAAACCACTCACAACCGGCGCCGGGCCTCCTCCACAATCTCCTCGGAGAGATCACCGGGCAGCACCTCCACAAGCCGTCTAGGAGGCGGCAACCTCCAAGAGTAACAAGTCTAGGATGCTTGCCAAGGATGATCAAGTGCCACACTAGCTCTAACAATGAATCAATGCACTTCGATTGGCTTAACTCACTCTCCAGCACCTCACTAGATAAACTAAGTGCACAAGGGTGTGAGAGCTCTTGCAAGGGTTCAAGATAATGCAATGGAGTGTCAAAACCTTGCCCTTGCTGCTGGAGAGTGGGTATATATACCCCCAACCACCAAAACTAGCCGTTGGAGTCGAAATCCTCAACTTTGTGCTCTGCCGGTCAGAACGACATAGAGTGGCCAGTCAGATCGGACTACTTTGTAATGGCTAGAAAACTAGCCGTTACAGGGCAATCATTGAGCCCACTCAACCTGGCCGGTCTGACTGCAGTGTAGTGGCCGGTCAGACCGTCCACGGCTTGGTCAAACCATCATCGGGCTTGGTCTGACCGGCTGCGGCTCTGGTGGCTCTGTATCGCCACCAAAAACCAGACCAGTGCAACAGACCAGTAGGGCCGGTCAGACCGGCCTTACCATACCGGTCAGACCGGCTAACAGCCCCGGTCAGACCGCAGGTCACTTTTCAGCATAACCAACCATTAGTAAAACAGCGATATCTCTTGACTCGGATCTCGGAATTTGGAGTTCTTGGACTCTATGGAAAGCTTATTCAAAGGGCTATCCAACCCATGAAAAATCCATCCAAGAAACACAACTTTTCTCAGGGAGAAAGGGCTCACACTCCAAAGGATACTCCACCGGACATAACAACATGAGGCTACCCAAACCTATAGGATGTGCCCACTTCTCTCTTTGTTTGGGACTTGATAAAACTCACCACACTTGGCTAGACAAGCCCACAAAATGCACCTATATGCATATGAACTAATATGACACAAGATCATCCACATGCTCGCTTCATAGACCCATCTTGATAGTACGACGCCTATCTAGCAAATCCGGTCTACACCAAACACCAAGACCGGGAAAAGACTAAAAAAACATTCTTAGTTCTATTATACCTTTGCCTTGCACCATCCAACTTGGGGTCAATGCTTGAGCCAAGATCAACACTCGTGACCATTTGCTTGAAACATGTTTATCCCGAGGTCTTGACCATCCTTTGTCAAGACTTTCTTCTCATCACAATCTTGACTTCACTATTGTCAACACGGCGATGTCCTTGTCTTGGTGACCATCAACCCATGTTGTCATCAATTAGCCTCATTACGGTGGAACCTATTCCTTTTCACATCTCAAAGGATAACATTAGTCTAAACAAATCGGTTGTCATCCTTCACTTGATGACCAACCGGTTGCATATGAAAGATATGGATATGTTTGTTGAGTATTCATTTACACCTCAAGTGTCATATACCCGTATGCAAGCTCAAGTGCAAAGATCCAATATAAATAATAGGTGAACAACATGGATCTAGAACGTGCACAATAAATGTATAGGATTTGCTCCCCCTAAGTATATGCATACAAAGAAATATACAAGAGAGACAAGTGTATGCATAAGTAAAGAAGAACCAATAGGGGTTTATCCTATACACATAGAGAAGGCATATGTAGTAATGATGTAGACCAATATAAAACATATACCTTTATGATCTCCATGTTCTTAATGTAAATTAGACTAAATAAGATATGACTCGAGTAAACATTAGTCTCACACTTATATAACAATAACATGAAAATCATACATATAAACCTATTAAAAAGGAGATAAGAAGTGGTACATATCGTTTTATCTCCATGCATTCCATCCTTGTCATGATTAAGCTCCATCACCAAAGAATGCATATCTACCAAATCTCATCATCGGGAAATAACCTAGTTAACAACTTATGAAAAAGAGAGGTTAATCCCATAAACATCGATTTATCATCTATCACCAAAGCAACAATTACACAAATTGTTTAATCCAAGATCTTTCAATCCTTTCTCTCTTTTGTGATAGATAATAACCCGATATAAACAATACAAAGAGATGAGATGAAAGATAATTTCAAATCAAGGTAGATATCTCATAATGAACAAAATATAGAATAAGCTCCCCCTCAAGATGTGCATACATATGGATATGAAGGAATGCATATGCACATAATCAATCAAGATCAATGAGGGAGCTCACACTATATTTTGGATCCACAAGAGAGACCAAGTTAGAATATGTGAAGTTTAATACATACCTCTCATCATTTTTACTTTCATATCCAAATAAGACTAGTCAAAGAAAGGCTCATAAAAATGTTAGTCTCATATAATTAGATTTGTCATTATTCACCGAAACCAAATTAAGGCACTTGAACTTACACCTTCGGACCATCATTACCTTGCAGCACCCTCTCCCGTCATTCCCTGCCATTTGATCGTAGCTCATACTTGAGGAACACATAAAGGGACATCGATATGCCATTACGTCTCCACTAACTGTTCTTGCCACTGCCACCACTTCCGGCAAGTCTGCCGGCTCCAACTCAGCTCATGAAACCGGTTATGGCACTGGTAATCAAGGCAGTGGAAACAACAATAGGAATCGACCGTGGCAATGGAGGCTTAGGTGGCAACAATGGCAGCTTCAACCCTGGTGACACGAACCGTTAGCAGACTTCTCAAGGCAGCCTAGCTAGCTCCTGGCCACTCTGCATCTCTAGCGGCTTCGTCGGCACTGCTCTCTTGGTCCCATCTCCAGCAGGTGTCCAGGCCACCCTCAACAGCATGCCTTCAGCCCATATGGGGCCTATCCAAGCTACCCCGGCCTGGGCAGCTGTCACGCCCGGAATTTCTATCCAAAATTCCAAACGCTTACATGTGTGTAAACCCTCGTCCAGGAATCAGCCGAGGCACACAATAACAAATTGATAATAGAGTGCAATTATTACTCTAATTAATAAGCGAATAAATTGTCATTACAGAGGTGGATAGTTCCTCTCAACCAATAAAGATCTAAGAAGGGAAAAATAAAGATAAACAGCGCAGACGACTCCACTCCACAGGCAGCTTGACAAGGACTACGCCAAATCCTCAACACCATCAGCTTCACCGTAGAACTCCTCCTCTGATGAATGATTGCAAGGTGAGTATATGACATACTCAGCAAGCCACGCAGCAAATATGCAAGTGCACAGGATAACCAAGGATGGCATAATATAGGCTTCTTTGCATAAACAACATTTAAAGAATATTTCAGAATTTAATAAAACAGTAGAGTATTAATTAAACAGTATTAATCCAACTCTATACAACATACCCTGTTGTATAGGCCCAACCATTCTGAACAACCAACCCCGGCTGCACAGTACTAATCTCCAAACCAGGAATATACCATTCCAAACCAGGAGCTAATCAATTATAACCAGTTGTAGCATCTTTCTTTATGGTGTGAAGGGTGAGACTAATCACGAAAGACATTGTTAGACCCGCCCATAACCGCGGGCACGGCTATTCGAATAGTTTTACTCTAATCAGAGGTGTACCACTGTACCCACAAGACACAGCCCCACATCATGCCACCATGTGCCTTAGTACCACCACGGTACCTCGGAAAGGAGCTGTGACATTACCCCTCACACCACACAATCCACTACAGTGCACCATTCCCGGATCATAGTCACCCCCTTATAAACAAGGCATGGACTCCCCAGCGACCCCCGTGGGCTTATCTCCGCCACTTCTCAGTCTGGTGCCCCGCAATGAACTATGCTATGTAAAAGATAAAGCCGTTGCCCACGCTGGCTTGTGGTTGGCACGGTTAATGTTTCACAACCGAAGTTCGTGAACCGGTCCTTAATTGTCATGAGCACGACCATCAAAACCATGTACTCACAACCCACCATTATCAGGTTTTAGTTGTCAAATTAATTAATTAACCAATCACGATTGACCATCGTGAACTATCATTAAGCCATCATTAAGTAATAGTGAATCATAAGTTATCCCATTAGTGTGCTAAAGTTTCTAAGCATGGCTAAGCAATTACATCTAATCATCTAGCTGAACCAATATATAAAGCTCAACTAGTCAAGTTATAATAACCCAAGGTATCAAAGAATAGGATAATCAAGAACAAAAGGGCTATAACAAACAATAGGCTATTTCCACCCAATGACATTCGAAAGTAAATGCAATAGTTGAATAGAAACAATAGCTTTAAACGGGATCAACATGCTCAAAGGATTGATTAGGATCTGTGTGACTTGCCTTGCTGGCCTTGGAACTCTTCTAAATCTTCTCCTACAAAAGCGGACTCTCCGGAAACGCCGGATTCTAAACAGAAAAGAGCAAAAACACCAAAACAGCACATAAGCAAGCATGAACAGTACATGTGGATATTTTTAACATGTAGATCTCAATTTCAGAAAAATTTAGAGACTTGAACCAACTAAATCCGAGCTAAGATGAATTAGTTATGAATTTTTAAAGATTTAATCGGATTAAATCATTTATATAAATTTTAATTGAATTATGACGCAATAATGAATTATTTTTGAAAAGAAAAAGGGACTTTATTGCGTCAGCGGGTCTAGGGTCTACGGTGGACCGGGTCCACGGCAACGGTTCACAAGATCGGACGGGCGAGATCGATCCGATCCGAACGGACGGACGAGATCCTTCCCGACCACGACGGCTTACGGGCGACGGCACTGATGACGTCAGCGATGACGTCATCCCCGACCGACGGCGGCGACGGCGGCTCGGACTCGCATGCCCGCCGGCGATCTACGGCGCGGCAGCGCGAACGGAAAGTGGCAACGGATAGCGGAGGGCACGGCGAACTCACCGGCGACCAATCTAGCGGCGGAGGAGCAACGGACGACGCCGGCGACGAGGACGAACGGCGGAGAGGTTCGGGTCGACGATGACGGCGGTGTTCCGGCGGTCCACAGCAACGGCGAAGGGTCGGACGAGGACGGCGACGCGACGGCGACCACGTTGGCGAGCTCCCCGAGCGACGGCGATGACCGGAGCGACGGCGGCGCACGGCTGGAGCGGCGGCGGCGATGGCGACGCACGGGTGCACGGCGCTAGGGCGAATCACGCGACGAGAGGCGAAGGCGAGGGCGGCGGAGGGTAGAGGAGACACCGGGGGTCCTTTTATAGGGGTCGGGAGGCGGCGGCGAAGCCCACGGCGGCCCGGCGACGGCTATGGAAAGCTAGGGTTCGCCAACTCCGAATCGAGCTCGATTTCCCGATTTTCCAAAGCGAACCAGCGGATGATTCCAAAGAGAAAAAGGTAGAGGAGATCACGAAGAGTGTTTCCCCTCAAACGATTTCACCGAATCGGGAAAGGTGCGGCGAAATTGGAAAGGGCGGCGGTGGCTAGGGTTTCGGGGCGCGGCCGTCCGGAGGTAGACGACGACTGACGGGTGGGCCCCACCTGTCAGCGGCAGGAGAGAAAGAGGAGAGCGGCTCGCGCACGCACGGCTCGGCTGCTGGGCCGGCTTGGGCTGACCTGGGCCGAGGAGAGAGAGAAGAGAGGTTTTGGGCCAACTTTCGGCCCAAACTCAAAAGAAGAATTTTAAAACCTTTTTCAATTTAAATAATTCATGAAATGCTCTTTCATTTATTAAAAATACTTCCTTAGCTCAAATAAATCCCAGAAAAATCTAGAAATTATAGAATTAAGCAAAGTATTTAATAAAATTTTATCTGGCCCAAATTTTATATTGGAATTTATTATTTACAATTAAATCTTTTCTTCTAGGCTTTCAAAAATCATTTCTAAAATTCCATTTACACAATAATTTATATTTTTAGGATTTTTAGGGTGTGACAGCAGCCACCCTAGTTCCAACTTCAACTAGCACCTCCCTCGGGTAGGTTCAATGGTGCACCATCTCAATGGGATCAGCATTCACTCGGTAGCACCTAGTACACAAGGACTCTACCTCAGCCATCGACAAATGAATGGTATATGGATACAGGGCTAAAACCACTGCCTACATGACATCTGACACCGGTACCCTCTCTTCTTCCCGATATTCCACTACCTCCAATCCCTCCTCCCTATCTCTGTTGTCGGTTGAGTCTCTCTCCGCCATCCTGGCTAATCCTTTTTTCCTTAATAGCGTTGTCGTTTCTCCTCAGATTATTAAATACATCATTTCAATTTGCCAATTTTGCATTGAAAATTGGGTTTCGGTTAAATTTTCCCCCTTTGGCCTCTCTATGGAGGATCTTTTTACCAGGAGCATGATCGTCAGGTGGAATAGCACAAGGGAGCTTTACCCCTTCTTCTCGGTGTCCCAGCTGCCATCTCATGTTACCGCTCTCCATGCCGCTACTCCTCCTAGCATTCTCTGGCATCGCCGTCTTGGTCACCTCAGTCATGCTACATTCCTACGGCTGTCCGACTCCCCGGTTGTTCAAGCACTAAAAGGAGGATCCAACACCTGCCATGCATGTCAACTTGGGCATCACTCTCGCTTACCGTTTACCTCTTCATTTAGTAGGGCAACAACTATTTTTGAGTTAATACATTGTGATTTATGGATATCTCTTGTTCCTTGCATGTCAGGTTTTGAGTACTATGTCTAGGTTTTTCCTCCATGCTTGAAATCTGACACGTTTCCCACCTTGTCCAATTTTTTCGCCTATGTTAAAGCTCAATTATCTACTATGATCCGTTAGATTCAGGGGGAGCAACAGTCATGAGTTCGACAACTCGGTCGCCCACTCCTTCTTCCTCACCAACTGCGTCACCATGCGGATGTCCTGCCCCCATGCTTTCCCCTCAAAACGGTAAAGCCGAGCGCATGCTTCGTTCTCTTAATAACATTGTCCACTCCCATCTCTTGCGAGCTAGCCTCCTCCCTTCATTTTGGGTGGAGGCTCTCCACACAGCTACCCACCTCATCATCCACCATCCTATATACCATTCTTTGCTCTCCATGGTACTCATCCATCCTATAGTCACGTTCATGTCTTCTGTTGCAAATGCTACCCCAATCTCTCCATCACAGCATCCAACAAACTTTCCCCTCATTCCAACATGTGTGTTTTCCTTGGCTATCATCTCGAGCACAAACGGTATCGGTGTTTTGACCCCATGTCTAACATCGTCATTATTTCACGTCATGTGGTGTTTGATGAGTACTCGTTTCCATTTGCCGATTCACAGCCTACTGATGATAGTTCTACTGAGCTCTCCTTTTTGGAAGATTTTTGAGCTCTCCTTTTTGGAAGATTTTTCATCCCCTGTGCAAGCCCAATTGGTTCAAGCCGACAAGTCTGCAGGCTAGCTAAACCACCTGATTTCCCACCTAGGACAATTGCTTCGCTGGGCTCTACCTGATTAGGCTCATCCCGCAGCTCCTTGGCCGGCTCGCCCCTAGCCTCTCCAGTCGGGCCGACCTCGCGCTCCTCTAGGCCTCCGTCGACTGGGCCGCATCCACTTGCTGTGGGCCGTCAATGCCCCCACATCATCCATAGGAGGCCGCGCACGCACAAGCTGCCGCACAAGCCGTCCACCTGCCTCTGCTCACGTTGATTCCTCACCAACCTCAAAGTGCGCGTGCCCCAAGAGTTCATCCCCTACCATCGGGTTTTGGTGAATCCCCTGTTACAAATGGTCATGCGCAGTAAGGCCGGTGTCTAAAATGGTCATGCGCAGCAAGGCCGGTGTCTACTTGCCACAGTCACACCTCAATCTTGATGCGGATATTCTTTCTCGTATCCTGCTGATATATCGTGCAGCTCTTGCTGACCCAAATTGGCGAGCTTCGATGGAGGTTGAGTTCACCTTACTAATCTCCAACACACTTGGGATCTTGTGCCCATCTTTCTGGTGCTAATGTAGTCACCGGCAAGTGGATTTTCAAGGGCTAGATGCAGTCTGATGGTACACTTGATCGATACAAGGTATGTTGGGTCTATGTGCCTTCACACAGTGTCCAGGCATCAACTATGATGGGACTTTCAGCCCTGTGGTTAAACCGTGCTCAATAGCGTTGTATCTCAAGATTGGCCTATTCATCAACTCAACGTCAAGAATGCTTTCCTTCATGACACTCTTTAGGAGACAATCTACTGCATACAACCACCAGTGTTTGTTGACTCTAGTCGTTCTGATATGGTATGACACCCGAATAAGTCCCTCTATGGATTGAAACGGGTCCCTCATGCTTGGTACAGCTGCTTCACCAGCTTTCTTCTCTCACTTGGATTCGTCGAAGTTCGGTCGGACACTTCTTTATTCATCTTCAGGCACGGATCTGGCCTGGTGTATGTGTTACTCTATGTGGATGACTTGTGCTTACTGTCTCATCGGCCTGTCTTCTGGAGTGGACTATCTTGTTGTTGCAGTCTGAGTTCTGCATGAAAGACCTTGATGATCTTTATCATTTTCTTGATGTTGGTGTCACTCGTCATCCATCCGAACTTCTGCTCATGAGCAATTATAGAGTAGATTCATGATCCCTATGAGTCTCATCTTACTGCACTCAAGCGTATTCTTCACTACATTTGCAGCACGTTGGATTATGGTCTCCATATATTCAACACTCTTCTTCCGCTGATTTGGTTGCATACTCTGATGCGGACTTGGGTGGCTGTCCAAACACCAGGATATCTACTTCTGGCAATGTTGTTTTTCTTGGTGATAACCTTGTCTCCTTGTCTTCCAAACACCAAAAAACAGTGTCGCGTTCCACTGCTGAAGCCGAGTACAGGGCTGTTGCCAATGCTGTTGCCGAGACCAGTTAGCTACGCCAGCCTTTATGCTAGCAACACTTCCATCCATCCAAGGCTACTCTTGTACTGTGATAATGTTAGTGCGGTTTATCTCTCAACGAATCTGGTTCAGTATTTGCGAACTAAGCATGTCGAGATTGATCTCCACTTTGTTCGGGAGGGTGTTGTTGTTGGTGTTGTTCGAGTACTCCATGTCCCTACATCTTCGCAATATGCTGGCATCTTCACCAAGGGTCTGCCTTCCTCAGTTTTTACTGAGTTTCACTCCAGTCTTCACGTTCATCCTGCTACCGTTCAGATTGCGTGGAGGGTGGGGGTGGGGGGTTATTAGAGTTTGATACTGTTACCCATATGTACATGGTTCGGACTCTCCCT
Source organism: Oryza meridionalis (assembly GCA_000338895.3). NCBI lineage: Eukaryota > Viridiplantae > Streptophyta > Magnoliopsida > Poales > Poaceae > Oryza > Oryza meridionalis. The sequence goes on along the minus strand of CM002535.2, from coordinate 15,375,842 downwards.
AATCTCCCGATTCTATCTATATGTACTGACGCTCTCTGTCAATTGATTATTTCGTTGAGTCTACTCCATCTTACAGCTGGCGTGGAGACAAATCGAATACTTTATTGGATCAAGAACCTAGTTACATTAATACATTGAAATTAACCTAAAATTATTATAAATTAGAAACAAAATAATTGTTGGAATATGAAGAGTAGTTTGTGATGAAATTTGAACCAGTGTGAAGAAAAAATAACAAAAATTTAAGAGTACGCGTAATCGTATCCCGTGCGGTTGGTATAACTGGACTGCACGGGATAATCGATTATCCTATGCGGTTGGGCTGCCCGCACGCGAAAATATTGATTTTCGCAGATCTCTGGATGCAGACGGGTGGTACCTCCACATGGAAAAGTACATTTTGACCGCATGGAAAAAATCAATTCTATACTAGTGACGAGTGGATCAGCATTTTTGTTCAGCTCTGTTTTTCAAATCTTTGGACCATCTGAAATAGGATAGATCTTGCATTCATGCATTCAAATTAATATATGCACATGTTGTAATATACCGACTCATCTATGAAATTTTCATACAGATGGAGAAGGTAAGCACAATCTGATTCATCATCTACCAATATCATGATATGAGAGTAATTAGCATTATTGTGCCAAAACCCTGATGGTTTAATATATGAAAGCCATTGTAGACAATTTAATATTTTTTTGGATAATGAGATAGATAATTTAACCTAGAATGAATTATTGAACTGGTTTTTTTATTTTACTTCAAAATTGGTTGGTAATAATCTTTTTAGTATTTATATTTTAGATTGGCTTGTAAGATTTACGCTGGTGGAGAAACCATCTTTGGTTGGTCGACCAAATTCCACAATAGTCCCGGTTGCAATAAAAACCGGGAGTAAAAATCATCTTTAATCCCGGTTAAAATTTTTTTTGATCTATAGTTCCGGTTGGTAACACCAACCGGGACTAACGATCATTTTTAGTCCCGGTTTAAAGAAGTTGGTGGGTAGGGTTAGGCTCCAATTATCTTTAGTCCCGGTTGGTATAAACAACAAGAACTAAAGATCTATTTTTAGTCCCGGTTGTTTATACCAATCGGGACCAAAATAGACTGCCGAGCGCGCGCCCCAAACTTATCTCCTTGCGGTGACCCCTCCCTTTTTTCTCTCCTCATTAAGTCTCTCGGTATCCGCCTCCAACGCCTCCTCGAACCCCTTCCTCCCCTGGCCCTTCCCCTTCCTCCTTCCCCTCTCTGCTCCCCCTTCCCCTCCCCGCCTCCTCCTCCTCCTTCCCCTCTCTACTGCGGCCGTGCGGCGGCGGCAGAGTTAGGCGGCCGCACGGCAGGCGGCCGTGTGGTGGCGGCAAGCGAGGCGGCCGCGCGGCAGGCGGCCGGCGGCAGCGGCAGTCAAGGTTGTTTTTTTTTTTGTGATTCACTGTGATGTACTTTTGTATGAATAATTTTTGATTCATTGTACATTTGTATGGATTGTGATGTATAGGATTTGTGATGTAGATTTGGGATGTTACTTTGATTTGGGGATTTGGGGTTTGATTTGGAATATGTATCCCACTTGATTCGGGAGAAAATAAAAAAGAAAAAAAAAGTAAAGGGGACCATCTCACTGCCGCTACCCTCTCTTTGGTCCCGGTTGATGTTATCAACCGGGACTAAAGATCCCCTCTCTTTAGTCCCGGTTGGTGTTACCAACCGGGACTAAAGATCGATCTTTAATCCCGGGTATTTGAACCGGGACTAAAGATAGCGATCTTTAGTCCCGGATTGGTAGAGTGGGTTACGAACCGGGACTAAAAAGCACTTCTCCACCAGTGTTACTTTGAAATAATGAAGACATCACGATTTTTAATAAATGATTTATCCACATGTAACATACACGAATACCTTATGCAATTTAAATACACAATAAATTATAAACCATGAAATTTGATAAAAAAAAATATTCCACTTCATTCATAGAGTGATTAAGGGACAATAACAGCAAGTTTGATAATAGAGGTGACTATATATTCCCTCTATGTTTATCTATTTCATATACACATAAACTAATAGACAACATAAACAACATGCTACCACTAATACACAAACCCCTAATGCTATCATATTTGTTATAGTATACATATAGAGGCAACCTCTTGCACGAGAGATACCTCATCTTCTCTCTTTTTCCTCACTTCTCTCCTCAAATTCATCACACATAATCCTATTTAACAATCTTAGAGGCAGCACATCAAGTTTCCTTACACTTGCTCTAATTCTATTGCACGAGAATGGTATGTAAATGGATCCTTGGCTCAAAACATATATTTAGTAGCAGCAGACAAGCATCCTTGCCTCAAGCTGCCTCTCCATGTTGAACCTTGCAATGAAGTCCTCCACTCTACGATTCAGCTCATCAGTTGGCAACCCAACATCTTCCACCTCAGTCATTTCCTCCTCGATTACCTTGCCTTGTGATATTGCTCCTCCCTGTTCTTTCAATTCCTCACTTTCTCCATCGCCAACATTAACATCAATTGCTAAGTTGTCATTATTGTTGTCTCCTCTCGATTCCTTGTCCATGGACATGGTTGATGAAGCAACCACTTGTTCACATTGATCTAGCTGTTGCAGGCTGTCATCATGTACAATTACCATGCTAACTTGTTCTTCAACAACATGGTTAACAATCACATCGTTTGACTTGGTAACTGGAGTGAAAGCTTCAACCCTATATCTGATGGAATCATCAGAGCCATGATTGGTCAGGGTCGGAGACTCGCTGAAGCTCTCCCCCTCAGAGAGTTTTAACTCGTTGGCAAGGAAGATGACGATGATGTTGGAGAAGATGAACAGGCACCTCGGTGTCGTGAGGGTGGCAGCCGCAGAAGGGACCGAAACCAAGAACATCTTAATGTAGGAATACATGTGTGGCACCCAAGTCACCATGGATAGGATGGCCAGGCCAAGAAGAGTGGCTTTGAACAAGGCCTTGGCCTGGCTTGAAGAACTTCCTTCCATGGCGGTTTTCGCAGTAAGGAGACGTGGTGGTGATGGCTTGGTTTTGCTGGTAGCAGGAGAAGACCATACATATGCATGAGAGCACAAGAAACCCAATGAGTGGATTGCACATATACCGGGTGGCCTATTTATAATGCGATGGTAGTGGCCAAGGTCTGTTCCTTTCCTCTAGTATGCAGGCTAAGTTATTCTCGAGTCAAAATCACTTGATTCTTTGCCTTGCTTTGTTCCTACGGACCACTCTTTTGTAAAAGTAGAGGGAATATAGTTTGTTCATTTCTCATGTTGCGCCCAGCTACTGGATTCAGGAGCGCTCTTATGTTTTGTTTTGCAAACGAGAAAGCACTACTGGCTATATATTAATTAGAATTATGAAAATAGAAAATTGGATACCTGTCACTCTCAAAGATGCAAGTTATGCAAATCAACATAGAATATGCAACTGTATGAAAAAACCTCTCGGGAGAATATCATGTTCAGCGTCAAAAAAGAAAATCGAGTTGTAATATGCCATTATTTTTTTATTGTTTCAAGTAATATTTTTCTTTTGCTTACCACCTAGCATTCGTTTTGCTGCTTGGCAGCTCCTCTCCTGCTTCCAAGTATGGGGGCAATGTTAAATGTTCAAGTAGAGTAAAACAAGTGCCCAGGATAAAATAGTTAAATATGGTCTTTCTGTTTATCAGCAACTGTGTTGATAATTAACACTCCCTCCTTCCCAGAATATAAAACGCCATAACCACTAACACAACTAAGAAATAAGTATTATCATTTCTTTATTTTGATCGCCCAAATCCAATAGAATCTTGAGTTGAAGGATTAAAAAGAAGACAGATTTGAAGGAGGGATGCTAGTTACTTACATGCATGCACGCCTTATATTATAAACTTATATTATAAGATATTGGAAAAAAATAGTTGTGTCTTATATTTTGGAAAAGAGTTATTATGTGAACTATTTCAAATGTTTCCTTATAATATATACTCCTAGTTAAGATTTAGCTATTCAATCTCGATTTGATGGCAGGCCAATAACCAACAATGTTGAAAACACTGACAAATAACACTAGAAGTTTATTTAGAACAATTTTACTGTACCCGAGTATTTATACGGTCTAAAAAAAGAATAGCATGCGTGTACTTCCAAGAGAATATGAAGCAGCACGTGGACCTTGGCTGCCTAAAGAATCCCAATTATTATTTTGACAAACTAAAGGTTGAGAATATTTTCCTTTCCGTGGAAGATACTAAAACATGAAGCGTTTTTCCTTAGCTGCAAAGAAAAGAGGAGAGAAATTCTGCTGGTTCAGCTAGGTACTTTGGCCCAAACATCAGGACTCTATATGTCTAACTAAATTAGACAGCCATTAAGTTAAGTTGTCCGGACTTCAACTTGGTAGTTCACTTCACTAATGTTGGAGCCATGCTACGAGGGCTTTCAACCGGACCTGCTGAAACGAGTCAGCGACCGTCAAGACGAAGCACAACAGCGAAGTGTCGATTAGTGCAAAGGCAGTGGCTCCGGGCAAAGCTGATGGGCGAAGCCGAAGGCCTTCGCCACCGAGCCAGACGTCTTCACCTAGGGACTAAAGAACCGAATGCCAAGAGGGGGTCAATCCCCTGTAGGAGGCCCACGTAGTGGCCCATTAAGAGGCCCATGGCCAAAATGTCTCCAATTACCCTTATAAATGTCACTATCATAAGAGTATCCATATAAATTCCCCTGTATCTATTAGCCCTAGGGTGCATGAGTTTGTACTAAGTGTGAAATCATTGTCATGATTAATATTTGTGATGAACAATTGGCTGTGCAAATGATTTAATCAACGAATTGGTTTGAAAGATGTGTGAATGTTGGTGTGAGTGCATGTGACTAATGTGGGTCAGGTTATGATATCTATGTCCAGGAACGGTTGTTTTGTCTGATTGTGTGCAAGTGATTTGAGATCAGTCTTGGTCAATGGTGAGGACCGAGACTATGCTGAGGGAGGAGCAGAGGTCTAGTGCGGTCGGGATACCATGTGAGAAGGTGACTAGAATCAGGATTCTTGGAGGTCAACTTCGGTCAACGGTGGGGATCAGGACTAAACTCAGGTAGAAGTTAGAGATCCAGATGGTCAAGGATACCGGGTGACGAAATTGGATACGAGATGGCATACGATGGATGGACATCGTGTGGGAGAGATCTTCGCAACGGGCTTCACCAGGTGTGTGTGCAAGCGTCGGTGTTCGCGAAGGAGATTGGAAGAAACTGTTGGTGCTACAGTGCGGTGATGTACTGTAGCGTGCATATATGTATGAGTGCTTGTGTGCAGCATGCATATATGTGTGGTATACATGCAGTGCATGCATGTATGTGTGATCGATGCATGCATTGTTGCATGCATGTGTACAGGCTAGGCGGCAGCAGTGGCTGTCGGCATGAGAGCAGCAGGAGCTGACCTAGGAGCAAGCAGGCGCGCGTGTGCGGATCGGTTTGCTGGCGAACGTGCGAGGAGGTCGAGTCCGATTTAGTTTGGATCTGTGGCAGTGGTTGGCTGCAAGTTTGGGAATTGTAATTTGATTTGGTAGTCAAGGATAGAATGCTAGTGTGACTAGGAGTGGTACTTCTACTTTGAGTAGGAGATTTTCATGTATAAATAGAGAGGGAGCGTCAGGTTTTCCGTTATCGCTTTTAGGAAGCCGAGTTTGAGAGATTAGATAGGGTTTCGTGAGAAACTTTTGAGGGGTGATGTGGCTGCACCTTGTGAACAATATACTTGAGCAATAAAGATCATATTCAATCATCAAGGCATCGACGATCTATTCCGGTTTCATAAGTTCTACGTTTATGTTGTGTTTTGGCATTAACTTGTGATTGTTCGTTTTGCTGCGATTTTGTTCAAGTTAATGCATCCAAAACCTTTCTAATTCTTCATAGATCAGATCTGGAAAGTTTTGTTGATTGGTTCTTGCTAGATTTGAATTTGCTTAAGTTTTAGGTTTTGTTCAGATTTGTTGAAATTTTGATATGGCTGACTTTTGAGGGTGTTTGCTCTTAAACTGTTTATTAGTTTGCAAATCCCTTCGGTGGAGTTGTTCCTTTGTATTGTCTAGTTTATTCTGTCAAGTTTGCAACTCAATCCAACGGTTGGTTTCAGAGAAATCTTGTTTTTACCGAAGCGTTGTTGTGCTGTTTTCAGGCGGACGGTCAGACCGCGAGAGGACCTGCGGTCAGACCGGTTAGGGTTTGGTCAGACCGATCCTAGTAGGTCGGATAGACCGCCAAATGTAGATTCCATTGGCTTTAAAGGTTAGGGTCTGTTTTGATCTATTAAGATTCGATTATTTGACTTCCGCTGACGTAATCTACCATTCACCCCCCTCTGGTAGGCTTGGTGACTTGTGTTCGATCCTACAAGACTATAAATAGCCCCGGAAGGGCATGCAATGGGGGAATCCCAAAAAATTTCAATATTAATACACATTGTTTTACTTTTCAACCAAGAGTGAACCACGTTCTTCGAAGAACGCAGTTGTTATTCGACAACAGCAAGTGCCGATTGTGGGGAATCCAGGGCGAAACCACTGATGCCATCAAAGAAGTCTGTACGATAGAGAGTGGTGCCAAGGACAAAGGAGGGCGAACACGAGGCCGATCGAGATGGTTGGTGAAGCCGAAGATCCTGTGAAGACTGAAGTGGAGCTGGAGCAGCCACGAATCAAAGAGGGTGGAGAGCAAGCAGGGGGCGAAACCGGGCAACAAGTATAAGCCACGACAACCAAAGCAACGACTTCGTCTGACCCCGCGACTTATGCAAGCATGGAGGCCGATGCATCCATGGCACAAAGGGTGGAGATGGAAACCATACAACAGTTCATGACAAGACTGCAAGACATGCTTCACAATATGCAAGAGCAGCATTAGGCATACGAGGTAGCCCTACAAGCCAAGGCAACCTATTTGGCAAGGCCCGCTCCGGCTTCGACACCCACGTCAACCACAATGGCCATTCAAGCTTCGACTCAAGTGATGCAGCCAGCTTCAATGGTAAAAATGCGTCCCATGCCCTAGGCTATAGCCCCTTAAATAACAATGGCTCCAACATGAGCCACGGTCATCTCGACCTAGCCGGTACGGCCGATCCAAGCTTCGGATGATGCCGCTTCGGCCCTCCAGGCGCAATTTCAAGCTTTCCTTCAATAACTGAGTCAGCCCCACGCAATTCCAAGTTTAACCCCTTCGATCCAGGCCATTGGGGGATCAAACTAAGGCGTAGTGGCTTCGCAACCGCACCAGCTTGACACAAGTTCGCCAGCGAACGTGCCTTTGGCGAATTCTCATGGTGCAACGGCTGGGCCGGGTGACATCGCGCAAATAGTCCAGACAAACATCCAGATCTAATCGCAAGCGCCAGCAATGTCTTCACCATTCGTGCCGCCATGACCGGGCCTTTTGCTGCAGTACCAAGAAGGTTCGTCGCTAAGGGCGGGGCTGAAAGGAAATTACCACTGAGGCGGGGGCTGCGAAATCATCCCATTCCACCCCAGTTCAAGTATCCACCAGTTACAAGGTACTCGGACGAAACCAATCCAGTGAGTTCTTGTCGACCTATGAATCGGCGATTGAGGTAGCTCACAGCGATGAGAATACCAAGGGCAAAGTGATACTCCTTGCTTTGGACAGGATCGCCCGATCGCGGTATTTCAATTTGCACCCAAGCAGCATATACTCATGGTAACAGTTACGTGATGTCTTCGTCATGATTTTTCGGGCAACATATGAGGAGCCATGTCGACCCCCGATTTTGGAAATCGGAAATCTTCTGTGTTTATTAGTACCAATCCCTGGATTAGTAGTTGGTACACACATACATAGCCGAATCACAACATATCACAAATAAATTCAGGCTAAAAGAGTTAAATGCTTACATTAGGGCCAGGTAGGCCAACAACTATCAGAGAACAACAGCGGAAGTCAAAATAATACAAGGGCCCGGTGACATGCCACAAGCAGTCGACTGGGGAACGAGACCTAGAATGGAACCGCACTTTGATCATCTTGTTAGGTACGCAAGCGTACTAACAAGGGCTTCTCTTCAACACTCTGCTAATGATATATATAGAGCAACAATGAATATAAAAGTACTCAGCAAGCTACCACACAAAATGCAGTAATGTACTGGATAATACAAGGACTGGCTATGGTTACTTTGCGTAAAGCTGAGTTTTCAAATATCATTTCACAAACCTAAGACCTAGCATAAACTGATAAGGTTTTAACTCCATTGTTCATTAAACAACGATGGTTCTGTCCACCATCCATTGTGTTCCCAAGGATAGCTTCCCGCCACTGGTCGTCATGGTTTTCTGGGGTCCCCTTCTCGCCTCTCGAGAAGTTGATCCACCAGTACAAAATCATCATGCAACATCCCACCCAATCAGTTTAAGAAATTAGAGTCTAGCCAAGTGTAATACATGTCCCGGTGCTCAATAACCGCGAGCATGGCTATTCGAATAGATTGATTTACTCACACTGCAGTGGATGTACACTTTACCCGAACTCCGCGACTTGCCCAACACATGAGCCTACGTCCCAACGAATGAGACTTGCCACGGCAAAGCCTTTCAATAACCTTACTTTGGCAGTACCCGCTCCATGAACTTTAGTCCTCATGCACTCTAGGCGTCCAAGGTTTCTAGCAGTGAGAGGAGTTCTGGCGCTCCCGAGGTGGAGAGACTCACACATTCTTTAAGTTATAGTTAAGTTTAGGTTTGCACATGGCAGTCCTACCGATGGCGACACCACTGTAGGCACCCGCCCCACGCGGTCCTACCAATGGCTGCCCTACCGTAGGCCCTGCCTCACACACAACAAGAAAACCACTACGGCTTGGGTACCACCTCCGCTCGGCTATTTACTCCGCTAGGTCTATATCCACATGACAAGTACGGTTGTACGGGGGTCGTTTCATGCTTAACTTCATGGCTCGGTCCTTAACTGACCAGGAACGGCACTAGCCTTTTCCGGACACCACCCAACTCCTCCAGCCGCCCCAGTCGAAAACAGTTGTTTAGTTTCATTTTTCCTTTCACAAATCATGTCACCAATGTCATGGCAATGTGGCGCTCATGTCTCCACATGCCGTATCTCAACTACCTTCCCTAAGGTAGTTGCCCAAGCATATAGCATTTGATAAATATGAGAATACATGATTCTAAAGTAGCATTACTAAGTTTTTGTCATAATTGACTAAGGACTCATACGTAATCATGGGTACAAGAAAATAATGAAATAAGCAATAATCAAAGGCATGGCATAATAACAAGTAGGATATTCGTCACTGCATGCAATTTTATTTGTAAACGAAACAGCTTCACAATTGGGATCAACATGCTCAAGGAATGGGGTGATGACTTGCCTGCTCATGATAGTTCTTATTCTTGATATAGTCTTGATCAACCTTCACCTCTTGGAAGCTGCATATGTTGCCTCACGACTAACCGATATACAAATTCTATAATACGCGAGAAGAACCAATATTCAAACAACAATCAAATATCACAAACAAAATATAATTATTACGGTCGAACCTAGGGTTGCTCATATATAGAACTCAATACTCAGGACTATAGGTCTGCGGCTCAAATATCTATCCACTATGGCTATGGGGAGTCCATGGCTAAACTAGCTTTGATCGTAAATTAAATGTGACGCCCTACAGGAGGTTTACCAAGGCTCAGTGGATGATTTAATCATAACAGGAGTTCTAACCGGATGGATTGTCTAAGCATCGCTCTACAAATACAACTGTATAAGGGTTCCAATGAATTACGTGCTCTGTAGGTTAGATTAGTGTGTCCATAATATTATAGTTAAAGTTTATCTCAGTGCATAATTTTACAGTAAATAATCATAAGTCATGGTCAAACTACAATTGTGGGAGATCAAGATTTATAATTAGTATTTATCTACTATACACGCTTATCATAGACTCCTTAGTTTAATATATGAAAAAGGTAGGTTATTGTTCTTGTGTATGATTTAAATGGACTGTACAGTAGTTGTGAGTGCAATAACATACTAATTTTAGATCATTTACTGAGCATGAGCTATTTACTGTAAGCTATACATTATATGTGATGTAGGTGGATTTGGCGAGTTGGTACTGTTTATCAACTTAAGATTGATTATCAACTTAAAAGATACTATTCCATGGGACATGACATTAAGTAATTAATTTAGTATAGGTGATTTAATCACACTAGCTCTGTTATTATTTCTCATACACAAGTTAAAGATTCATTTATGAGTATTAATAGTTTAGTTACAAAATTTGAGGCTAAACTTTATGTAACTAATTTATAAGTCATCAATTTAATTATATGGCCATCGAATATTAAATAGTACTAGTATTTTCATATACATCCATTCATTTGAGACTTCACTTATACTTAGTTTATGTGGTTGCTACAGTGACAAAACATGTTAAATATATTTATTTGACATCTACTCTACTGTACAATATCAATTTTATTTATTAGCACATTTTTAAGTTGACCATAATCTAATCATTTGATATTAATTATTTATTAATTATAAATATATTTTATTAAATAGTGAGTTATATACCATTGGAAAGCTTATAAATTTAGATAAATTTAGGTTCAAGTTTCACTCGATAAGTTATGCTAGTTTTAAAGATTCACATTTGAATTAATCCGAGAAATAGTGAACAGTTACTGTTCCTAATAGATTTGTTTTTAATCCAAAATCCTATCCACAGCCTACCGGACTGACAAGTGGGGTCAAGGCCTTGATTTTCTTTTCTTCCAAATTATTTTTCTACCGAGAAAGTGGAGGTGGGCCCAGCTCGTCTGCGACTCAGAAGGGACTGCGGGAGCAGCAGGGGAGGATGCAGCCGGGCGAGGCTGGGTTGGCGCGAGGCTAGAACAGCGGCGGCCGGGGAAGGTGCGGAGAGCTCCGGCTAACCCCCCGCAGGCGGCTACGGCGCACGGCGGCGCATTGACGGTGGCAAACCAGGAAACGCCATGATCCCGAGCTCGGGCAGCTCTGGGCTAGGGTGGTAGGGAAGGTTTCCGACCAGATTGATGGGGGCATGAGCATCTACGGCGTACAAGGGTTCCGTTTTACTCACGAGATGGCTAAGAGGAGCTCCGGGATGGCTTGTCCACGGCGAGCTCGTTGGCGGCAGAACGGCGGCCGGACAGGCACGGTTCCAGTTGCTAATTGGCGAAACTAAAGAAGGCTCTAGTTTCTACAGAACTAGGAGAGGCCAGGGAAGCGAGGACTTACTGAGGGATGGAGGAACGACGAAGTTCGTTGTCGCGGTGATGGAGTAGGGAGGAAGCTGCAGCACGCGCCCAAGGTGTTCGACGAAATGCATTCCAGGAAAAAGGCAGAGAGAGATGGGGTTTTTTATGGGGGCTTGGCTTGGGGATAAGCCAGAATGGCGTGGAGGATAAGATCGGCGGCTGGCGCGCTCGATGGCTGTCTACAACCTAGGTTAGGGAGGTTGACGCGGCTAAGTTTCGATCTCCTTCTCCATTAAGGTTCTATGGCTCCATCATTGCATCTATAGCCTATAGACGGGGTGTTCTAGTGCTAGCTGAGGGAGAGGGCTCCGTTTTATCCATCAGACACAAAGAAGGGCGCTAGTCATCATTAGATATGGATAAGGCGGCGGACGTGGTCATGGAGGCTTGGGGAGAGTGGGTTTTCCCGGCGTAGGGCGGTTGACGAGGGCTAGGGGTGACGCGAGATGGCGTTCCGGCCGTTATCCCTCGCTTCCGATGCGGTGCTTGATGGTAGTGGGCGACGGCGCTGACGCGTACACCCGTGGCGGCGCAGCCTTTTTCCGCGGAAACCCGGCGGCTTGGTCGGGTTGCGGGACCCACACGAGTGTGACGCGGTGCACGAACATGCATGGTGCGGCGCACGGGCAGGGAGGTCACGTGCGGCTTGGTTGCAACCGGGAAGGTGTGTTCCTGCAAGGCTGAGACCGGATCGAGAAGATGGTGGACGATGAACAGTGCCAGCTGGAAAAGAAAAGAAAAAGGAGAAAAGGAAAATGAGGGAAAGGGAAGGGCTAAACTATAAATTTGCTGGCAATCTAGTTTAATATGTAGTGTCTAAAATTCTAGATTTTACCCAAAAGTCGTGATGGCACAATTATATTTTTATTCCATTATTTAAATGAGGTTTAATCCCCAAATTAGCATAGATAATATGAAGGCTATGATATTTTAGATGTAGAATCCATTATAAAGGTGGTGGTATATTTTCCCAATTTGTTTGCATGACCAAATATTTAACATAAGTGAATTTTATTCCATGAGACACTTGATGAAAGTTATAGATATCAATTTATTTATTCTAGTGGAACACCCCATTATATATATGGTCATTGCAGTGGCGACTATTTCATGTGTAGATGTCATGACACTTGTTAACATGGTTCAAGTATTTAATGTTTGATTCACAAATTAATAATTAACCTTCCTATTGTCTGGCTTTGCTATCACGTGCATAAATATTTATAGGATTAATAATAATTTTTTTATTATTGTAATTATTACTTAGTTGTACAGCTTTACCTTAATTTTCAATTGTGACAACTTACAGTTTGGTGAGCAATAGCAACCATAACATCCAGCATGATGCAAAAGTTTTAAAAAGTTCAAAATTTTAGTGATTTTTATTCTCAGGAATTATCAGAATGTTACAAGCCAAAAACCCAGCAATACGTGTTTGGCATTCAGTAGAAGTCAGGCGAATCCACAGGGGAATACGCCAGACATTTTTCTCAAGCAAGGTGCCAAGTGCAAGACATTACCGAAGCTTCTGTAATTAACGCAACTTCGGCAGGCCTTCGCCCCAGCGAACTGACAAGAAAAATTGCAAGAAAAGAGCCCCAAACTGTTGAGCGTCTTTCCCGCATCATCGATGGCTTTGCTGGAGGCGAATAGGATTCCAAGCGAAGACTTGAAATTCAGGCTGATTACGACAAGGCTGTCGCTGCCCAAGCAAGTTCGCAAGAATGAGCAGCCTAGCAAGGGGCAAATTGTCCTATGGAACCGGCGAACCAAACCCTGACCCCAAGACAACGTCCAAGGCCCATGATGTGGACGAAGTTTCGCACCGAGAGGGGCAAAGCGGTGATGGTGGTCGAAAAAGTCCAATATCATCGCAAGGTCTTCGACGCAAGTCAAGGGCGAAACCAAGAGCAGCTCCCAAGAAAGAAATACAAGAAAGATAGATACTGTGTGTACTACGGCAAATTGTCACATACCACTGAACAGTGCTCCAGCACCGTGGCCATCCTCAAGCTCGGAAGCTCGGTCAAGCCAGGGGTGAAGATGCTCCGTGCAAAGCAGACCGAGAAAGACCACCATAGGGTGAGCAACAAGAAGAAGGGCATAGGAGAATAATCCAACTCATTACAAGAGCCGATCCTAAGCCGCAGCCGTTGAAGCGCCAGAATAAAATGCAGATTCGTAGCGTGCAGAACATTGCAGCAGATTTGGCTCCGTGCAGAATATTGCAGCAGCTTTGGCGGCCGATGGGGCACTAAGATTCCTAGCCAGGGAAATCTCCTTCCACCCTACAGATGTAGAGGGGGTGTGTTTTCCTTGTCAAGATCCACTGGTAGTGTCAGCATCGATAGCTGGGTGTAACGTTCAGCGCATACTAGTCAACGGGAGAAGTTCTAGAGATGTTATCTTTGACAACGCTTACTCAAAGATGTTGCCGGCGCAAGTCCTATCATGGGCACAGGCTTCACTTCGCGGTTTTGGTGGCGAAGTGATCCAAGTCTTGGATCAACTAAAGCTAAAAGTGGCGTTAACCCACCAAGAAAACAAGCACGAGGAGATAATTCTGTTCGACGTCGTTGACATCCCCGACGACTGCAACGCCATTTTCGGCCACGGCATGCTGAACAAGTTTGAAGCAGTCACCCGCCACAACTTTCTCAAGCTTAAAATGTCAGGCCCAAGTGGAGTAATCATGGTGAAATGGTTGTAGCCTTTTGCCACTTCAGCTGGCAAAATGGTGGCAGATCATCGGGAGGTCAACACTTTGCATGCTCAAGATGGCGATAAAACGAGACTTGTGCTGAAGCCGTCCCCACATGGTGAGATGACCAAGGATCAAATTGACTGCTCCGATCCAAGCAAGGTTGTCTCGATTGGGTGCGATCTTAGCGAAACAGAGGCAAGCAACATTTTCAAAGTAATAGAAAACAAAATGGACATCTTCGCCTGGGGACTTGATGAAGTAGGTAGAGTTTCGTCAAGCCTGCTAATGCACCATTTGACGGTCATGTCAGATGTGAAGCCATGGAAGTAGAAGCGCTTCACAAGTTGTCGGCCGATTGTCAAGAAGTGGCCAAGGATCGACCACCCAGAATGGTTGGCGAACCCTATGAATAATGCACTTAATTACCTCCTCGTTGGAACAAATACATTGATCCATATGTAGCCCTTGTTGGAATATTTGTTTCACAACAACATCAACGGGAACTCAAACATGCTGATCGTAACTGCAACACACAAATACTCCTAAAGCCTCCCAACCCTACGATGATATGTGTCTCTATGATTTCAGCAGCAGTAACATATTTCAGCATGTAAAAACAGAGCTTCTGCATCTCTTCACAATTCTAACACTGAGACAAGGTACGTATACCAGATGGACTGTGGACCCTGTACATTCCAAATGACCAAAAGTTCTAAGTCCGCAGTGCACATTTTATTGTTGAGCAGACCACGCATTGAACAATTATTAGTTCATTTAGCACATTCAAGTTTGGTAGGTGTGTCAGTTCAGAACATTTCTATGCTGTTTAAATATTTATTTTGCAAAATCTCACTAACCACAAATAATTTTAGCTGAGATACAAATGTTTTGGGTTTATCAAAGAAATAATTTCGCCTTACAGGAAGAAATTTTTATTCTTTTTGAGGGAACTGACACTGGAACTATACATTCCTCGGAGAAATGCCTATTATTCCTAACTGTATATCTTTCTTGGTGTGAAGAGTTCACGGGTAGCCGGGTAGGGCTAAATTTGTAGGTACCCTTTCTTAAACCTTCATATTGTTAGTACTAAATATGTGAGTTTATTTTCCTCGGAAATTTAGTGGTACAACATGTAAGACAAAGAAATATGACATTTTATTCAACAGCAATCTGCAGACAGATAAGTACATGAATATTGGAAATTTGGTATGAAGAAAACTAAAGCATGTGCAACGTCAAGATTAAGTGAGCTCAGCAGAGGAACATATAAGTTGTGCAATTCATTCAATTCAGAGAAACTACATATATACGTTCATAATTTTGTTCTTACCGAACAAGAATCGATCCTAGCATCCTGAAATCTACATAAGTACAAAGCACATTGCTGAAGTACTATATATCTTGTTGCGTTGTCAAATGATTGTTTGTTCTTACTGACCAAGAATGCTATGCTAGCTAGCAACCTGAAATCAACATATGAACAAAGCAGATTGGCTATTCTGATTGTCATAAGGCTCCTGCTCATTGTGCCTCTCTAACTCTGCTGTGTTCTTCATGACCAGAAGAAGCATATGGCGTACATTTCAGCACCGTGCAACCAGTTCTATTAGAGAACGCCCATTGAGAGCGTCGATGTAACTTCGATATGGGCATGCCAGAAAGAATCTAGGGGTGGATAAATGCAGCAATGGTACTTAAATTCTACAAATGTAGCAGTTGCAGCAAACATTTGCTTGTTCTTATTTAGCCACTGGAGCATCCATGATACACGGACGAAGACCACGATGCACCTCTTGGTAGTCGTCCGAATGGCTGCCATGTTACGTAGTTCCCAATAATAACCGTCCCAATATTCCCAATACCTTCCATTTCTACTTAATCTAGGTGGAAGTCTTGAGATAAATGTGTATATTTGGTTGCTTGCATGACCTATATATAGGCTTCACTACACAAGACCAGCTCATCAGTGACGACCTATTTGTGACAGGCTAAATTGTCCCGTCACATATGATATTATCTCTAACGGGTTGAACTAAAACTCGTAGTGGATGAGACTCAAGGGAATGGACCATTACAGGTAAGAACTCATCTGTGATGGGCCCATACCAGGACTCTGCATATGACATTTCTAACAGGACCATATATAGTCCTATTACAGATGACCTTCCACCTCTGACATGTATTATGTTTGCAACCCGTCAAAGATGAGTCTATCTCAACTCAAACGAGTTAACATCTTATACCTCGTCAGAGATGACTTAATAAAACAATTCCCCCAGCGCTCCCTCCCTCCCAACCACGCGGCACCCCCATCCCCGCACCCACCCCACCCCCTACGCCACTTCTGCTCTCTTCTTTCTTCCTCCTCTCATCACTCTCTCCCAAGTCCTAAGTTAACAACTCCAGTCGACTGCCTCCAAATGGAACCGACCACCACTGTCTCCTCCGTTCCACGACCGTCAGCCAGCACCTCCACCCCTTCCTCCCAACCATCGGTTGTTGGATTTGGCCGACGAGACACGGATCCGGCTGCCACGTCCTCACACCAGACCGCCAGCCGCATCCTCCTTCACCGGTTGCGAAACCTATCCTCCGGAACATGGATCCGGCTACCGCCGCCACCTTTCCTGGCTCGCGACCGATGGCCACCGGATCTAGCCTCCAGGATGCAAATCCGGCAACCACAGCCTCTTCCCGACCTCCGGCCTCCTCCTCGTCCGCTACCCGACTGTCAACTGTCGGATCCGACCACCACGAGTTTGGAGGACGCGGATCCAACGACTGCTTCCTGCATCCCTACTGGCGTGTGTGGCCTCTTCCCCGACTCCTTCAACGCCACTTGACCGCCGGCCGCTAGATCCGGCCTCCACGAGTTCGGGGACGTGGATACGGCAGCCGCCGCCTCCATCCCCCAACCGTCGACATCCGCGATCTCTCCCCTGACTCCTGCAACGCCACCCAACCACCGGCCGCTGGATCCGACCACCACGAGGTTCGGGGACATGGATCTGGTGGCCGCCGCCTCCATCCCCCAACCACCGGTGTCCACGGCTTCTTCCCTCGACCGCCGGAATCCTCCTGCCGCCATTTCTGACTCTTGTTGGTTGTGCTTGATTTTTCTTATCTTGCAAATGTTCATTGCCAAATTTTAGATTGGGCCATATTCTGTGTTGTTTGTGTGGATGTCTAGTTTGTTAAGATGTAGATCATCACTAGTGTGATGTATATTGTTACTCAAGTTGTGTGATGTATATTGTTTCTCTGATGTTACCAGATCTGCCAATGAAATGCGAAGTTGTTGTGTCTTGCATCTTGAGATGAATCTTGCATATTTTGGTTTATGTTGTGAGCAAGGGGCTGGGGGTGAGGGCTTTTGATTTTTCTTTTCATCATTTTTCACACCTATGACGGGTGATAAATTAAATCTGTTAGAGGTGTACAAGTGACTCTCACCTGTGACATGCTATTTCTATGCGGGCCGTCAAAGGTGGTAATCACTGTAAAATTAAAGGTGTTTTTATTATTATTCTGTGATTGAACAATTGGCATCGGTGATTATTGGTTTTGTTATTTAGAATTTATTTGTGAAGTGGTTTTGGAGATGATTGGATTTTAACAGGTGTTAAACAGGTACTGTTGGATTTGGGTCCGGTCAGGCCGGGCATGTGCTGCCGGTCAGACCGGCGTGTATCGCGCGGTCAGACCGGCGCAGCCCGCGGTCTTACCGGCTGACTCTGTGTCGGTTTCGGTTTTGGGTTGTTTGTTTGGATATCCATGATTGTTTTATGATTATGGCTTCTAGATGGATACTATACGTATGTAATAATGTTGTTTGCTACTAATGAGTCAAGTTGGAGCTAGCTTGGTCTCGGAATATGGTTTCTTTGTTTATGTCATGTGTAGGTGACTCGATGTCTCGGGAGAGTATTCGCGGTGATGGACCGGGAGTCGGCTTGGGGATAAGACGACGTCCGTGGTGGTCAGAGATCATGCGGGATACTTAGGCTAGAGTTGATGCACGTGGTTGGTGAAGATTCCATATGGCATACGATGGAGGTTGATGCGGAGTCGAATTTGGAAGGAGTCCAAATTTGGTATGATTGGTTATGTAAAGTTTGTTTCTTGTACTAGAGGGTTTCTTAAGCTGTTTAGGACTTCTAGTATGAGTTTGGTTCGTGGCTTTAGGCTGTCTACCTCGGGTATAAATAGAGGGGGAGCATGAGGCTTCCTAGTATCGCTTTTGAGAGCAATTGAGTTGAGAGTTGAGTTAGGGTTTCGAGTTTAGTCGAATGTTTTGTAAGGAGTGCTGTTGGTGTACTTTGTAAACATAAAGAGAATCAATAAAGTCGTCATCCACTTTAAGAGTTCTTCGATTTGTATTTCACTGGGTTTCGGCGGTCTAACTGGCGACACACCGGCGGTCAGACCGGCGACATCGCGGCGGTCAGACCGGCGGGTGACCTGTGGTCAAACCGGCGGGTGACCTGTGGTCAGACCGGCGTCGGCAATAGGCGACAGGAGCTGATCTCGGCGGTCAGACCGGAGATCTAATCTCGGTCAGACCGATGGCAACCAGGCGGTCAGACTGGCAGGACGACTTCGGTCAGATCGCGATCTGTCGAATTCGAGGGTAACTTTTATTTTCGCTAAAAGTTTTCGATTTTTGGGTATACCAACCATTCACCTCCCTCTGGTTGGCTTAGTTGTTGTGTTTCGATCCCATAAGTGGTATCAGAGCCTTATTTTCCTCTTTGAATTTTAATCGATCTAGAGTTTTTGCCATGGCTTCTCGTTTTACAACTACGCCTCATGTTTTCGATGGAACCGATTTTTCTCATTGGTGTAGTAGGATGCAATCTTACATTATGGCTGAAGATTATGATATTTGGAGAAAAGTTTCTCATCCTTATGTGATTCCCGAAGAAATTAATACTGCTGCTTTAAAAATTGAGTTTGAACAAAATTGCAAAGCTCGCAATATTCTTTTGAGTGGGATTTCTTGTTCGGATTATGACCGTGTTTCTCATCTTCAAACTGCCCATGAGATTTGGAATGCTTTGAGTAATTTTCATCAAGGAACTAGTAACATTAAAGAACTTCGTCGAGATCTTTTCAAAAAGTAGTACATCAAATTTGAGATGAAACCTGGAAAAGTTTTGGATGACTATCTTTCTATGTTTAATAAAATTTTGAATGATTTTAGATCTGTTGATTCTTCTTATGATGCTAATTATCCACAATCTGAGATTTCTCGCCACTTTTTGAACGGTCTTGACATATCTATTTGGAAGATGAAAGTTACATCTATTCAGGAGTCTGTTAACATGTCTACTTTAACTTTGGATTCGCTTTACACAAAACTGAAAACACATGAGATTAATGTTCTTTCTCGTAAAGTTGATACTAAGTCGAGTGCTTTGGTTTCTTCCTCTTTTTCTTTAGATGTTGATGGTTCTTCTTCTAAGCCTTCTTTTCTTGCTTTGTTTAATGCCACATCCGATGATCAACTCGAACAAATCGAGGAGGAGGATTTGGCTTTGGTTGCTAACAGAGTTGCTCGAGCTTTGAACAATGTCAGGTTCAGGAAAAGTGGTGGTCCAAATCGTTGCTTTGAATGTGGTTCAATTGATCATCTTCGTTCACATTGCCCTAAGCTTGGGAGAGGCAAAAGAGAAGACAAATATGGTGAGAAGACCAATGACAACAAGCCGAAGAGTACATTCAAAGGAAGGAAGGTGAAAGAGAATCTCAAGAAGGCTTTTGATCAAGTCTACGCCACGTTTGAGCCACTAAGCGACGTAGATGGTGATAGTGGAGAAGAAGATAAGGGAAAGAACATCTCCGGTGTTTGCTTCATGGCGCATGGTGAATCAGAGTCAGAATGTGAGGACAATGATGTAAGTGCTTTTGAAGAAGCTATTAATATGTTGAGTGTAAAAAATAAGAAGTGTGAGAAGATGTATAGAAAACAGGAGTTTATCATTGAATCTCTTAATTCTGAAATTGCTAGATTAAAATCTCTTATTCCTATTGATGATGATTGCACAAATTGTAAGGTTTTAATGAATGAGATTTCAAAAATTAGAGATGTCAATGCTGCACTTGATTTGAAAAATAGATCTTCTCTTTGCTCTTAGTTTTGCTTTGCACACACGCACTTTGGATGAGTTGTTTTTAACTAAAAAGTTGTTGCAAAAATATCAAACTGCTTTTCATGCTAGTTTGATGTTTAATATGATTTGTGCTAAAAAGTTAAAACAACCACATGATGTTTTGGATTGCTCAACATGTAATTTGAATAAGATGAAACTAAAAGATGCTTTAGGTCGTGTTGAGTACATGGAAGATGTTGTGAAAACCAATGAAGTGCTTTCTTGCCCCAAGTGTCTTAAAAGCAAAGGTGCAAAGGAAAAAGAGGTTTCTTATTTGAAAAACTCTTTGCAAAGGTTTTCTGATGGTAAAAAGAATCTCAACATGATTTTAGATCAATCTAAGGTTAGCACACATAATCGTGGTTTAGGTTTTAATCCTTATGCTCATAATTCTAGACATCCTCCTATTGTGTTAGGTGTTGGTGCTAGAAGTGGTGAGATTTTGGTTAAACCTGATACTAATAAAACTGTGTTTAAATCTGCTGGTATCATGTCTACCTTGAGTGTATCTTCTTCAAAGTCCAATATTGTGCATGCAAAACCTCCTATTGTTGCTTGTGTGGCTAAGTCTTCTGATTCTACCAATGTGTCTAATCATTATGAAAAATATACTTGCTCTTTTTTGGCAAATATGGACATATTGTTGGTTTTTGTTTCAGATTAGCTCATAAACAGAAAAAGGAGAGAGAGATTGCTTTTTCAAAATCAAAGTGGCAAAAATCTGGTTTTCCCTCGAGGAAACCGGTCAGACCGCAGTGGGTCTCGCGGTCAGACCGGCTACTGAGCGGCGGTCAGACCGGCGGTACAGAATCGGTCAGACCGGCTACTGCACTTCGGTTACACCGGCCTCGGAGAGATTTTTCGAAAAATTCTCAATCTATTTTTGCACATGGGTATATGCCTATTGGAACTTCTAGTCGTGTGTCTTAGTACTGGATTCCAAAATTTTTATTATCATCTAACCCAGTACTGAGGCTTCGACTTCTGCTTGTGTGTAGGCATTGGTGGCGAGGAAGGAGAACGTGTGGATCGTTGATTCTGGTTGTTCGCGGCACATGACCGGTGATAAAAATTGGTTCTCATCCCTCAAAAAGGCTTTCAAAACTGAATCGATTATCTTTGGTGATGCTTCTACAAGTGCTGTTCTCGCTACAGGTTTGGTTAAGGTAAATGAAAATTTTGAATTGAAGAATGTAGCTTTGGTTGAGATTTAAACTACAATTTGCTTTTATTTCACAAATTGTTGATGAAGATTTTAAGGTTCACTTTAAGAAAACTGGAAGTAAAGATTCTTGTGGTTATTCTATGTCGAATATTTCTCGCTATGGAAGAGTGCTTAAAGCTGATTTTGATAATCCTGTTTCACCTGTGATAACATGTTTGGTTGCTAAGTTTGATAAAGATATGATGTTTTGGCATCGTAGACTTGGACATGTTGGTTTTGATCATCTCACTGGGTTAAGTGGTTTGGATCGTGTTCGTGGTTTGCCTAAACTTAAGAAAGATCTTGATTTGGTTTGTACACCGTGTCATCATACTAAGATGATTTCTACTTCATATGCTCTTTGTTGGCGGTATGCCATGAAACCCTTCGGCCAGACTTGCCGGAACCTGAGAACCAGCAAGGATTCAAGCCAAAGTCATTGGAGCAGACTAGGCGAAGCCCCATGGCGAAGGCCATGAGCGGAGATGGCGAAGGCTGACAAGCCGCGGCGGGTCGACGTGAAGCAAGGGCATCATGGGCGAACGGCATATAGCAAAGGGCATATGGCGAAGCTGCAAGACCCTTGTCGGGACAGGTTCGGCATGCAAGCAACCCCACGGGCTGCTTCGGCCTGACCGGCCCATTCGCCTTAGGCCGGGCCCAATCTACCGGCCTATTAGAAGCCCATGAGTGCAAATGACACTGTATACCCATGTAAATGTCCCTTTCGTAAGGACAATCATGTAAATTCCTCTGTAAAACCTTAACCCTAATAGGAGGACCTGTAACAGGGTTATAAATAGACCCCTAGGGTCATGTAAAGGGGGATCCCGAGAAAAATTCTCAATTTAATACACTTTACCGTTTTCCAATCACGGTTGAGTAACCACGTCTTTCGACGTATGCGGTTGTCGTTTCGACAACAGCTGGCGCCGACCGTGGGGACCTCTGAGCGAAACCACTGAGAGCGAATGCCACCAAAGAGGGTCGTGAAGGAGAAGGTGGCAAGGCGAAAGGAAAGCGAAGCCGGGGAGGAGATGGCCGCCAAAGAGAGAGCAGAGAGTTCGGCGCCCGTCGCCGAAGATGGAGGAGAGCCATCTTTCTCTGCACCTGCGCCATCACTACCGTCTTCGGCTCTAGCTGTCTCGGGGCAAGTGCCGAAGACGGTCGACGCAGCGAAGGCGGCTGCGGCGGCAAGGGTGCTCCAAACCAGGGCGGAGATCCTTTCGACAAGCCATCTGCTGGTGGCCCAAGCCGCTTCGCCACAGCCAGCGATGACTTCGACCGCGCTCGCCATTGCGCAAGTCAACCCCAACCCCGAAGCACAAGCCGAAGCCGATATGGAGGCCATGCGCTAGAACATGACTCGACTCCAAGACATGCTTCGCCAGATGCAAGCGCAGCAACAGGCGTATGAAGCAATACGACAAGCCAAGGTCGCATCGGCCCCAATACTCCAGTATTCGGCGGGCTACATTCGTCCTCAAGTATACCCGCAAGCATCGATTCAGGCCCTTCCGCCACAAGCCACGCAAGCGCCAGTGTACCTCGCCTGACAGACTTCGGCCACAACAGCATACCCGGCCTCTCATGTACAGCCGCAGGCTAGGCCGGTTGCTGCCCCAGTACACCCCCCACCACCTGGCCGAATGTCACAAGCAATGGCGGAAGGGGCTTCGGCTTTGCAGGAGCAGCTTCGAGCTTTCCTTCAGCAACTCAGCCAACCCCACAACATTTCAAGTACAGCCCCTTCAGCCCGACTGGAGAGGAACACAAGCCAAGGTGCACCCAGTTGGCTGCCGTCGAACCAGCCAGATCTGGGGGCTTCGCCTTGGAGTCAAGGACCGCAGTTCGACTTCAGCAACGCTGCTCAAGCACCAACCATTCAACCACAGGCTCCGACACCAGGCTTCAGAGCAAATCAGGCGCTGAACCACATCGCCATGGCTTGGACCCAGCCTCCGTTCGACCAGTCCATGGCGGCACCCCAAGCGTCAGCATTCGGAGCCGGTCAGCCGAACACTGTGGCCCAACCTCACGTGCAAGCCATGACTTCGCCCTTCGCCACGCCATATCCGCAGCAAGGTGCTACGAACAAAGCGGGGGGCGAAAAGGGGCTACCGCTGAGTGGGGGCGTCCAATCCCACCCCAGTTCAAGTTCCTACCCGTTCCGCGATACTCGGGCGAAACTGACCCAAAAGAGTTTCTGTCCATCTACGAGTCTGCGATCGAAGCCGCTCATGGCGACAAAAACACCAAGGCAAAGGTAATCCATCTCGCTCTAGATGGCATCGCCCGCTCTTGGTACTTCAACTTACCTGCCAATAGCATTTACTCATAGGAGCAATTGCGCGATGTCTTTGTTCTTAACTTTCGAGGCACCTATGAGGAGCCGAAGACACAGCAACACCTGCTCGGCATTCGCCAAAGGCCGGGCGATTCAATACGAGAGTACATGCGTCGTTTCTCCCAAGCCCGATGCCAAGTTCAAGACATAACCGAAGTGCCTGTTATCAACGCCGCTTCGGCCGGGCTGCTTGTCACACCCTAAAAATCTCAATTATATAAATTATTGTGTAAATGGAATTTCCAGAAATGATTTTTAAAAGCCTTGAAGAAAAGATTTAATTGTAAATAATAAATTCCAATATAAAATTGGGCCAGATAAAATTTTATTAAATACTTTGCTTAATTCTATAATTCCTAGATTTTTCTAGGATTTATTTGAGCTAAGGAAGTATTTTTAATAAATGAAAGAGCATTTCATGAATTATTTAAATTGAAAAAGGTTTTAAAATTCTTCTTTTGGGCTTTGGGCCGAAAGTCGGCCCAAAACCTCTCTTCTCTCTCTCCTCGGCCCAGGCCAGCCCAAGCCGGCCCAGCAACCGAGCCGCGCGCGCGAGCCGCGCGCGCGAGCCGCTCTCCTCTCTCTCTCCCGCTCGCTGACAGGTGGGGCCCACCTGTCAGGCCCGTCGTCTTCCTCGGGCCGGAACCCTAGCCGAGCGCCGCCGCCGCTGCCCTTTCCAATTCGGCCGCCCCTTTCCCGATTCGGTGAAATTGATTGGGGTGAAACCTTCGCCGTGATCTCCTCTACCCTTTTCTCTTTGGAAGCATCGGCTGAATCGCTTTGGAAAGTCGGGGATTCGAGCTCGATTCGGAGCCGGCCGAACCCTAACCTTCCATCGCCGTTGCCGGGCCGTTGTGGGCTTCGCCGCCGCCTTCCGACCCCTATAAAAGGTTCCCCGCGCTCTCCTCTACCCTCCGCCGCCCTCGCCTTCGCCTCTCGTCGCGCGTATCGCCGTAGCGCCGTGCACCCGTGCGCCGCCGTAGCCGCCGCTGCTCCAGCCGTGCGCCGCCGTCGCTCCGGTCGTCGCCGTCACTAGGGGAGCTCGCCAACGTGGTCGCCGTCGCATCGCCATCCTCGTCCGACCCTTCGCCGCCGCTGTTCTTCGCCGGAACAACGTCGCCATCGACGACTCGAAGACCGCCGCCGCTTCAACCTCGTCGCCGTCGTCATCCGTTGCTTCTCCACCGCTTTTTTGGTCGCCGGTGAGTTCGCCGTGCCCTCCGCTCCACGTTGCTGCCTTCCGTTCGCGTCGCCACGCCGTCGTTCGCCGGCGGGCATGCGAGTCCGAGCCACCGTCGCCGCCGTCGGGAGGGGGTGACGTCATTGCTGACGTCATCACCGCTGTCGCCCGTGAGCCGGCCGTGAGCCATTTGATCTCGGCCGTCCGTTTCGGATGGATGGATCTTGGCCGTCCAATCCCGTAGACCATTGCCGTGGACCCAGTCCACCGTAGACCCGAGCCCGCTGACGCAATAAAGCCCCTTTTTCTTTTCAAAAATAATTCATTATTGCGTCATAATTCAATTAAAATTTATATAAATGATTTAATCCGATTAAATCTTTAAAAATTCATAACTAATTCATCTTAGCTCGGATTTAGTTGGTTCAAGACTCTAAATTTTTCTAAAATTGAGATATTCATGTTAAAAATATCCACATGTACTGTCCATGCTTGCTTATGTGCTGTTTTGGTGTTTTTGCTCTTTTCTGTTTAGAATCCGACGTTTCCGGGGAGTCTGCTTTTGCAGGAGAAGATTTGGAAGAGTTCCAAGGCCAGCAAGGCAAGTCACACAGATCCTAATCAATCCTTTGAGCATGTTGATCCCATTTAAAGCTATTGTTTCTATTCAACTATTGCATTTATTTTTGAATGTCATTGGGTGGAATTAACCTAATGTTTGTTATAGCCCTTTTGTTCTTGATTATCTTATTCCTTGATACCTTGGGTTATTATAACTTGACTAGTTGAGCAGTATATTGGTTCGACTAGATATTAGGTGTAATTGCTTAGCCATGCTTAGAAACTTTAGCACACTAATGGGACAACTTATGATTCACTATTATTTAATGATGGCTTAATGATAGTTCACGATGGCCAATCGTGATTGGTTGATTAATTAATTTGACAACTAAAACCTGATAATGGTGGGTTGTGAGTACATGGTTTTGATGGTCTTGCTCATGACAATTAAGGACCGGTTCACGAGTTTCGGTTGTGAAACATTAACCGTGCCAACCACAAGCCAGCGTGGGCAACGGCTTTACCTTTTATATAGCATGGTTCATTATGGAGCACTAGACTGAGAAGTGGCGGAGATAAGCCCACGGGGGTCGCTGGGGAGTCCATGCCTTATTTATAAGGGGGTGACTATGATCCGGGAATGGTGCACTGTAGTGAATTGTGTTGTGTGAGGGGTAATGTCACAGCTCCTTTCCGAGGTACCGTGGTGGTACTAAGGCACATGGTGACATGTTGTGGGGCTGTGTCTTGTGGGTACAGTGGTACACCTCTGATCAGAGTAAAACTATTCGAATAGCCGTGCCCGCGGTTATGGGCGGGTCCAACAATGTCTTTCGTGATTAGTCTCACCCTTCCCACTATAATGAAAGATGCTATAACTGGTGATAATCTGATTAGCTCCTGGTTTGGAATGGTATATTCCTGGTTTGGAGATTAGAACTGTGCAGCCGGGGGTTGGTTGTTCAGAATGGTTGGGCCTATACAACAGGGTATGTTGTATGGTGTTGGATTAATACTGTTTAATTAATTTTCTACTGTTTTATTAAATTCTGAAATATTTATTAAATGCTGTTTATACAAAGAAGCCTATATTATGCCATCCTTGGTTATCCTGTGCACTTACATATTTGCTGCGTGGCTTGCTGAGTATGTCATATACTCACCTTCCAATCATTCATCAGAGGAGGAGTTCTACAGTGAAGCTGATGGTGGTGAGGATTTGGCGTAGTCCTTGTCAAGCTGCCTGTGTGTCACACCCTAAAAATCTCAATTATATAAATTATTGTGTAAATGGAATTTTAGAAATGATTTTTAAAAGTCTAGAAGAAAAGATTTAATTCTAAATAATAAATTCCAATATAAAATTGGGCCAGATAAAATTTCATTAAATACTTTGCTTAATTCTATAATTTCTAGATTTTTCTGGGAATTATTTGAGCTAAGGAAGTATTTTTAATAAATGAAATTGCATTTTATGAATTATTTAAATTGAAAAAGGTTTTAAAAAGTCTCTTTTGGCTTTGGGCCGAAAGTCGGCCCAAAACCCCTCTCTTCTCTCTCTTCGGCCCAGTCCGGCCCAGCCCAGCCGAGCCACCGCGCGCGCGCCGCTCCCCCTCTCTTCCGCTCGCTGACAGGTGGGGCCCACCCGTCAGTCGTCGTCTACCTCCAGCCGGTCGCGCCCGAAACCCTAGCCGCCGCCGCCCTTCCAAATTTCGCCGCGCCTTTCCTTCTCCGGTGAAATTGATTGGGGGGAAAGGGTCTCCGTGATCTCCTCCGCCTTTTCCGTTTTGGAAGCATCGGCCGATTCGCTTTGGAAACGTGGGGATTCGAGCTCGATTCGGAGACGGCGAACCCTAACTTTCCATCGCCGTCGCCGGGCCGCCGTGGGCTTCGCCGCCGCCTCCCGACCCCTATAAAAGGTTCCCCAGTGTCTCCTCAACCCTTCGCCGCCCTCGCCTTCGCCTCTCGTCGCGCGAATCGTCCTAGCGCCGTGCACCCTAGCGCCGCCGTCGCCGCCGCTGCTCCAGTCTAGCGCCGCCGTCGCTCCGGTCATCGCCGTCGTTCGGAAAGGTCGCCATCGTGGTCGCCGTCGCGTCGCCGTCCTCGTCCGACCCTTCGCCGTCGCTGTAGACCGCCGGAGGACCCTCGCCGTCGACAAGCCGAACCTCTCCGCCGCTTCGTTGTCGCGTCCCAAATCGACTCTAAAATACATCCTCAAAATTGTGCTTAGAATAATTAAAATTCATGTGAAAGCCTCCAACAATTAAAATGTGCAAAGATAAAAGTCAAATGAGGCTTGGAGGATTTTTGTATATTTCCTAAAAGCCTAAAATGTGTAAATAAATTTTAGTGGAATTTTCAGAGCACAAATAATAGTTGAGAAGAAATAAACAAAGTTAAAAAGGTTTTATAAAAAGAAAAATCCTAAAAAGTCTTCTTTTCCTCCCCTTCCCTTCTTGGGCCGGCTCGGCCCAACTCCCTCCCCCTCTCTCCTCTCCCCCGCGGCCCATCGGCTCCCTCCCTGCGCGCGCGCCGCTGACGGGCGGGCCCGCCCGCCACCCTCGCTGACGGGTGGGGCCCACCCGTCATCCCCGACCTCGCGCCGCGCCCGCCGCCCGCCCGTGCCCTAGCGCCGCCGCCGCCGCCGAATCCGCCGCATCCCGCCGTCCCCGCGCGCAATAAAGAGGGGGAAATCACTCCCCGTGATTCCCTCCCTCTTTCCCCCACTTTTCCATCTCTCTCTCCCTCGGATTCGTCCGGATTCACGCCCGCGATCCTCGCCGGCGTCATCAATGGCGGCCGAGACTTCCGCGGCCGTTTCCTTCCTCCCCGGCCGCTCTCTCCCCCTCCCGGCGCTATTTAATCCATCCCCGTGCCTCTCTCCTCCGTTTCCGCCGCTCGCCGCTCTCTCTCCCCGTCGGATTCGAGCCCGCGCCGTCGTCCTCTCTCTCCGCCGTCGCCGCCGAGCTCCGGTTCGCCGCCGTCGTCGCCCCGGACCTCCTCCCGCTTCGGCATCGCCTTCATCAGCTCCGCCGCGTCCTCGTCGACCTCGTCCGCGCCTCCGTTTCGCCCGCCGACCGCCGGAGCGCCGCCGTCCTCGTTGACCCGAACCGCGCCGCCGCCTTCCTCCGCTTCGGTCGCCGTCTCCGTCGCCGCCGTCGACCCGGGGTGAGCCGAAGACCGCCGCTTCGCTTCCCTCTCTTCTCCGCTCTCTCGGGCGCCGCTCCGCCGCGCCGGTGGTCGCCGGCGGTGACCATCGGGGCGCGGGTGCGCCGCCTCCCGTCGGCCGTGCCGGCGAGGCTGCCTTCGGGCGCGCCCCGCGGCTGCCAGGTGGGGCCCGGCTGTCAGCCGCCCGCGCCCGCGGGTGCGGCTGACGCGTGGGACCCACGGCGCCGGCCGCCGCCAGCCACGTGCTCCCGGTCCACCGTGGACCGAGAGGCTGCCGCGTGGGCCCCACTCCCGTGGACCCGGTCCGCGCGCCCTCTCTCCCGGCTGACGCAATAAATCCGATTTTTAATTAAAATTTAAATGAAAAAATTCGCAAATATCCATTTAAAGAGCATATAAACTTCAAATGGCCATAACTTGGCCATTTGAACTCGGAATTGGACCGTTCAAGTCTCTAATTTTTCCTTATGAAGTCAAGAACCCATTTTTGTGCTTTGTTTCTGCTGTTATGTGGAATTTATTAGAGTTTAAGCCTTTTCCTTTCCGTTGGTCGTGTAGACGCTGCAGCTTCGGAAGATCCGCTCTTCGTGGAAGTTGAAGCCGTCGGTTGGGAAAGCGAGCAAGGCAAGACACATCATCTTGATCATATTGAATCCCAGTTTATAAAATTATGTTGATTTAAATTATTGCATTATCGCTTTATTTAAATTCCCGCGTTATCACTGTTTTATTTAGCCATGCCTATTTACCTTTGTTATGACCTTATTATTATTGTTATTGTTATTATTACCTTGTTCACCTTAGAATAAACAAAACCCCAACTAGTGGACACTCTACTCATAGTACCACTAGTATGATTTTAGGTAGATGCTTCGCTGTTTAATTAGGTAACATTAGGTGGTTTTACAACTCTAGACTTTGGGAATATTCATATCACCTGGACACTTTGGAATTGTTGGTTTATTGTGGAATTGGAATCACACCTCCCCCTTTATTCAAAACCCCCAAAATGGTTTTAGGCTGGGCTCGGGGTGCATGGTTTTGATAGTAGCACCTCGGCCATATAAGGACCGGTCTTCGGGCCTCTGTTGCAAAGCACTACCGTACTTCCACATGTCTAGTGGGTAAGGCTTAGTTTGTGGCTCAGTCTAGTTATAAACAAAAGTACACGGATGGAGATGGATGAAGTCGGGGGTCGATGGACATTCTCCAGGGCAAATGAAGGCTACACGAGCTGCGGCCCGGTAGTCGAGATGTCATGGCACAGGGTTGGTGCTCTGCTGCTAGGGGCTCAGTCCTGCCTGCCTGTCCCGGGAGTTCCGGCCGTAGGTGGGATTGGGTCGGTACTCTTGTCTATGGCTAGGATGGGTTGGAAACTATGTCACGTCTTCCGTCTGTATACCGTGGTGGTATGTGGCACGTGGTTGCACGTGAGGAAGACGTGTCTTGTGGGTAAAGATGTACACCTCTGATCAGAGTATAATCTATTCGAATAGCCGCGCCCTCGGTTATGGGCAAGCCGAGCAATGTACCCAAGTTAGTGTTTTAATTCTTAAAACCTGCTTAACAACTAAAATGTGGAATGGTTGGCCTGGGTTGGCTTGGGACGAGCTGGGACCCAGGGTCGGGTTGCCAGTTCGGTCTGAATCATCGTAGGCCTTGGGTTAAGGCAGGTTCGTGTGGGTTCACGGCCTTGATTAATAATATTGTATAGTTCTAGGATCGTGTTTACAAAATGGCTTTGAGCAACTAAACATCTTTAAATGCTGTTTACTGCAACCCTAACCCTTTATGTTATAACTCCCTTGTACTCCCTTGCATTTATTATGCATTCGTGGGTGTGTCTTGTTGAGTACGGTGGTTGTACTCAGTCTTGTTCAATTTTTTTTCCCAACCCCAGAAGAGGAGTTCCTGGAAGATGAAGGCTTTGGTGTCTAGCTCGTGCCTGCCGTCAAGCGCCTGTGGTCGTCGCCCTAGTCTTCCGCTGTTTCTCGTTTGTCTTTGTGTGTTGGGCCTCCGCTGCCCGTGTAATATTTCTATATACGCTTCCGCTTGTTAAACTCTGAATTGTATCAACTTTTGGTGTACCTTGCCTCCTGGGACAAGGATTAATGCACGCACGTAAGGAACGCCCGTTGGGTTAATTCCGGTCGTGACAAGTTGGTATCAGAGCCCCCTTGACCCTAGGACGAGCCTTAGATCCCAAGCCTTAGCGATATTTTCAAAATAAAAATCCTCTCTTATTTGTGAAAATCCTTTAGTCTCTCTCTGTCTTGCTGCTTCATTTATCATCAAAATCCGACCTTTTCAAATGTTGCTTTTCTTTTTGTTTTTGGTTGTAGATGGCCGGCAGCGTTACCCGTCGTGGTTTGGACATGACTGGCTTCGTCTTGGAGCTGCGGGGCATGTGCGTGGTCTTGGGGTATCCACATGGAGTGGATTACCAGGCCAGGCCGCTTCCGGATCAGGAGGGAGACGACGCAGAGCCCCACGCTGCTTGGGAGGTCACTGCAGTGATCCTCTCTGGCTCTCCCGAGCGGACTTCGCTGGCAGTCACCGCGGGTGGAGATTCATTCCCCGCCGCTTGCCAGAACGCCGCTCTCCTCGCCATCGGCACTCTTCACCAGCGCTACCCGGACGAGTTGCAGCACTCGCCCTACCGCTACCACCCTCGTCGCGGAGGAGCCCGCGACTTCGCCACCTTCCGAGATGCTAGCTCGGAGGATGACGCTACCATCGTGCACCTAGCGCGCATGGTGGAGGCGTACGACGCGGCTCGTATCGACTTCCATCATATGGTGCGCCGTGGGATGGTCGAGAACAACCTGAAGATCTTGGAGCTGCGTCAGGAGAACCTGCAGCTCAAGAAGGACCTCGACGCGGTGGAGGCGCAGCTGCTTCAGCTCAAGATCGCCCAGGGAGAGGTCTGCCGCCCCAAGCGTCGCCGCGTCTGCCGCAGCCAGAAGATCACCGCCCGCAAGAGCACCTCCAGGCCCGAGCTTGTTCGTCAGTCCCTGGCGTGGACTTGCTTCGTCGAGACCCCTCGTGCCGAGCCCGCGCCCGTGGTTCCCCAGGAGGGGGAAACCTCCGGCGTTGGTAGCACGGAGGATGCGCTGTTGCTCACCTTTCGTCCTGGCCCGTCGCAGCAGTAGACGAGCAGTTAGTAGGCTTGCGCGTGTGTTTTTCTTCGTTTGTCTTTTTGTTAGTGTCGTGTGGGGCATGGTTATGCCGGTGTGTGGCATAACTGTGTCGGAGCCTGTCTTTATTTTATTTGCTTAATCAACTTGAACCTTAATGAACCAATTTAATAGCAGTAATAAATTCAAGAATTATGGTAGTCGTGGGTCGTTAGTTTTAATTGTCAGTTCTCTCTGTTTGCTGGTTCTGTGTGGGGTTTCAGATGGTGATGACCAGGAGAACCGCTGTCACCGGTGAAGGCAATCAACCCGAAGGCAGCGACCACAACCACCAAGGCAATCCACCTCCACCTCCTCCTCCTCCTCCACCACCACCGCCAGACACCAACGCCATTCTCACCCAAATCCTCGCCCAGCAGGCCAACATGATGACTGCTTTCCTCCACCACCTCCAAAATCCACCACAACACAATGCCCCACCACCTCCCCAACACTCTAAACTCGCCGAGTTCCTCCGCATCCGCCCACCCACCTTTTCTAGCTCCAATAACCCCGTGGATGCGTTGGATTGGTTGCATGCCGTGGGGAAGAAGCTAGACACTGTGCAGTGCAGTGATGAAGAGAAAGTCATCTTCGCCGCCCACCAGCTGCAGGGGCCCGCATCTCTATGGTGGGACCATTTCCAGGCTGCGCAGCCAGAGGGACAGCCGATTACTTGGGCTCGCTTCACCGCCGCTTTCCGGAGAACCCATGTGCCCGCCGGAGTCATGGCCCTTAAAAAAAGGGAATTCCGGGAGTTGAAGCAAGGCAACCGCTCTGTGATGGAGTATTTGCATGAGTTTAACAACCTGGCCCGGTACGCCCCGGAGGATGTGCGGGAAGATGAGGAGAAGCAAGAGAAGTTCTTGGCGGGAATGGACCCTGAGCTATCTGTGCGTCTGGTCTCCGGGGATTATCCGGACTTCCAACGTCTGGTGGACAAGAGCATCCGTTTGGAAGCCAAGCACAAGGAGCTGGAGTCGCACAAGCGCCGCTTGGCGAATTTCCGCAATCAACAGGGTGCTAACCAAAGGGTCCGCTACACCAATCCCTATCCAGGGGGATCCTCCTCGCAGCAGCAGCAGCAACAACCTCGCTCCGCGCCTCGACTTCAATTCGTGGTGCGCGTCCCACAGCCGCAGCAGCAGCAGAATCAGCAAGGGACTCGTGCGCCCCGTCCTCCTACGCCAACTGTGCAACCTGGTCAAGGCCGCAGAGACGTACCAGGTCCGCAGCGTCTGTGCTTCAACTGCTTCGAGCCCGGGCACTTTGCGGATAAATGTCCGAAGCCAAGGCGTCAGCAAGGCCAAGCGCCTCCCCGCCCCAACAATGGTGGAAAGGACGTCATTCGGGGTCGTGTGAACCACGTGATGGCCGAGGACGTGCTGACAACTCCGGACGTCATCGTTGGTACGTTCCTCATTCATTCCATCCCTGCTACCATTTTGTTCGACTCGGGAGCTTCCCACTCGTTTATATCTGTGCCATTCGTGGGGAGAAATCAGTTGGGGGTAGAAAGGCTTAGGAACCCTCTGCTCATCACCACCCCTGGAGGGGTTATGACAGCAAAGTATTTTAGCCCTGCCGTCCCTATCGAAATTCAGGGGATTCCCTTCCCCTCGGATCTGATTTTGCTAGACACCAAGAATTTGGATGTGATTCTTGGGATGAATTGGTTGGCTCAATTCCAGGGGGTAGTGGATTGCGCGAGACGCACGGTCACTCTGTACCGAGGGCCGGGACAACCGGTTGTTTTCTTTGCACCCCCAACCTCTGTCAGAAGTTCAGAACTTCATCAGATAGGACTGTCAGAAATCCCCATCGTCAGGGAGTTCGGAGATGTGTTTCCGGAAGAACTACCCGGTATGCCACCCAAGCGAGAGATTGAGTTCCGAATAGATCTTGCTCCAGGAACCACTCCTCTGTACAAGCGACCCTACCGTATGGCAGCAAATGAACTGGCCGAAGTAAAGAAACAGTTGGAAGAGTTGAAAGAAAAGGGGTACATACGTCCGAGTACTTCCCCCTGGGGTGCTCCTGTGATTTTTGTGGAGAAGAAAGACAAGACGAAGAGGATGTGCGTTGACTACAGAGCTCTCAATGAAGTCACCATCAAGAACAAGTACCCTCTTCCCCGGATCGATGATCTGTTCGATCAGCTTAAAGGTGCCACTGTATTCTCCAAGATTGATCTTCGTTCCGGATATCACCAACTACGTATTCGTGAAGAAGATATTCCGAAGACCGCATTCACCACGCGATACGGACTGTATGAATTCACGGTGATGTCGTTCGGTTTAACCAATGCACCTGCCTTCTTCATGAACTTAATGAATAAAGTGTTCATGGAATACTTGGATAAGTTTGTGGTGGTGTTCATTGATGACATTCTGATATACTCACAATCAGAGGAAGACCATCAGCATCATCTCCGTCTGGTGTTGGGAAAGTTGCGGGAACACCAATTGTATGCCAAGCTCAGCAAGTGTGAGTTCTGGTTGTCTGAAGTCAAGTTCTTAGGGCACGTGATATCTGCTAAGGGAGTTGCCGTGGATCCCGACACGGTGACAGCCGTCACTGATTGGAAGCACCCCAAGACAGTCACTCAAATTCGCAGTTTCTTAGGTTTGGCAGGATACTATCGGAGGTTCATCGAGAATTTCTCCAAAATTGCCAGACCTATGACACAGTTGCTGAAGAAGGAAGAAAAGTTTGTGTGGAGCCCGCAATGCGAGAAGGCGTTCCAAACTCTCAAAGAAAAGCTGGTTTCCTCGCCAGTTTTAATTTTACCAGATACTCGCAAAGACTTCATGGTGTATTGTGATGCTTCGCGCCAAGGACTGGGGTGCGTGCTCATGCAGGACGGTCATGTGGTGGCCTATGCCTCCCGCCAGCTGCGGCCTCATGAAAGCAACTATCCTACCCATGATTTGGAGTTAGCAGCGGTGGTTCATGCTCTAAAGATCTGGCGGCACTATCTCATTGGGAATCGCTGTGAAATATATACCGATCATAAGAGTTTGAAATACATCTTCACCCAGTCGGATCTGAATCTTCGGCAAAGGAGATGGTTAGAACTCATCAAGGATTATGATGTGGGAATTCACTATCATCCCGGTAAGGCCAACGTGGTTGCCGACGCTCTAAGTCGAAAAAGCCATTGCAACACTCTTAACGTCCGTGGCATTCCACCCGAACTCAATCAACAGATGGAAGCCCTGAACCTAAGCATAGTTAGTCGCGGATTTTTGGCTGCGTTGGAAGCCAAGCCCACCTTGCTCGATCAAATCCGCGAGGCTCAGAAGAATGATCCGGACATGCATGGACTCCTCAAGAATATGAAACAGGGTAAAGCCGCTGGTTTCACAGAGGATGAACACGGAACCCTATGGAACGGAAATCGGGTATGCGTCCCAGATAGCAGAGAGCTTAAACAGTTGATACTTCAGGAAGCTCACGAAAGTCCTTATTCAATCCACCCTGGCAGTACGAAGATGTACTTAGATTTGAAGGAGAAATACTGGTGGGTTAGCATGAAGCGGGAAATTGCAGAGTTCGTGGCTCTTTGTGATGTGTGCCAGCGTGTCAAGGCAGAGCACCAACGACCGGCCGGACTCCTACAACCTCTCCAAGTACCAGAATGGAAATGGGATGAAATTGGGATGGATTTCATCACCGGACTTCCAAAAACCCAAGGCGGATATGATTCTATATGGGTAGTTGTGGATCGATTAACCAAGGTAGCTCGATTCATTCCTGTGAAGACCACCTATGGAGGGAACAAACTAGCCGAGCTCTACTTCGCTAGAATCGTGAGTCTCCATGGCGTTCCCAAGAAAATCGTATCTGATAGGGGAAGCCAATTCACCTCTCACTTTTGGAAGAAGCTCCAAGAAGAGCTGGGTACCCGATTAAATTTCAGCACCGCATACCACCCGCAGACAGATGGACAGACCGAGCGTCTAAATCAGATCCTAGAAGATATGCTTCGCGCATGTGTCCTAGATTTCGGGAAGACCTGGGATAAGAGTCTCCCCTATGCCGAGTTTTCCTACAATAACAGTTATCAAGCCAGTATACAAATGGCACCTTATGAAGCGTTGTATGGGCGCAAATGCCGAACACCGCTATTGTGGGACCAAGTTGGGGAAAGCCAAGTGTTCGGGACTGATATCCTGAGAGAAGCTGAAGCTAAAGTCAGAACCATTCGGGATAATCTAAAGGTGGCACAGTCCCGGCAGAAAAGTTATGCAGATAACCGTCGCCGTGACCTGGAATTCGCAGTGGGTGACTTTGTGTATCTTCGGGTCACGCCATTGCGAGGTGTACACAGGTTTCAAACAAAAGGGAAGCTCGCACCTCGGTATGTGGGTCCTTTCCGTATCATTGCTCGGCGCGGAGAAGTCGCCTACCAGTTGGAGCTGCCCGCCTCCTTGGGCAACGTGCATGATGTGTTCCATGTGTCGCAACTCAAGAAATGTCTTCGAGTGCCATCCGAACAGGCCGACTCAGAGCAAATTGAAGTCCGCGAAGACTTGACCTACGTGGAGAGGCCAGTGAAGATCCTGGACACCATGGAGCACAGGACCAGGAACCGGGTAATCCGTTTTTGCAAGGTCCAGTGGAGCAACCACGCCGAAGAAGAAGCTACCTGGGAGCGCGAAGACGAGCTGAAGGCAGCCCATCCCGATCTCTTCGCCAGTTCTTCCGAATCTCGGGGTCGAGATTCCGTTTAAGGGGGGTAGGTTCCTTACGTGCGTGCATTAATCCTTGTCCCAGGAGGCAAGGTACACCAAAAGTTGATACAATTCAGAGTTTAACAAGCGGAAGCGTATATAGAAATATTACACGGGCAGCGGAGGCCCAACACACAAAGACAAACGAGAAACAGCGGAAGACTAGGGCGACGACCACAGGCGCTTGACGGCAGGCACGAGCTAGACACCAAAGCCTTCATCTTCCAGGAACTCCTCTTCTGGGGTTGGGAAAAAAAATTGAACAAGACTGAGTACAACCACCGTACTCAACAAGACACACCCACGAATGCATAATAAATGCAAGGGAGTACAAGGGAGTTATAACATAAAGGGTTAGGGTTGCAGTAAACAGCATTTAAAGATGTTTAGTTGCTCAAAGCCATTTTGTAAACACGATCCTAGAACTATACAATATTATTAATCAAGGCCGTGAACCCACACGAACCTGCCTTAACCCAAGGCCTACGATGATTCAGACCGAACTGGCAACCCGACCCTGGGTCCCAGCTCGTCCCAAGCCAACCCAGGCCAACCATTCCACATTTTAGTTGTTAAGCAGGTTTTAAGAATTAAAACACTAACTTGGGTACATTGCTCGGCTTGCCCATAACCGAGGGCGCGGCTATTCGAATAGATTATACTCTGATCAGAGGTGTACATCTTTACCCACAAGACACGTCTTCCTCACGTGCAACCACGTGCCACATACCACCACGGTATACAGACGGAAGACGTGACATAGTTTCCAACCCATCCTAGCCATAGACAAGAGTACCGACCCAATCCCACCTACGGCCGGAACTCCCGGGACAGGCAGGCAGGACTGAGCCCCTAGCAGCAGAGCACCAACCCTGTGCCATGACATCTCGACTACCGGGCCGCAGCTCGTGTAGCCTTCA
Source organism: Oryza meridionalis (assembly GCA_000338895.3). NCBI lineage: Eukaryota > Viridiplantae > Streptophyta > Magnoliopsida > Poales > Poaceae > Oryza > Oryza meridionalis. Next base: position 15,338,355 of record CM002535.2, on the reverse strand, counting down.
TTTGCCCTGGAGAATGTCCATCGACCCCCGACTTCATCCATCTCCATCCGTGTACTTTTGTTTATAACTAGACTGAGCCACAAACTAAGCCTTACCCACTAGACATGTGGAAGTACGGTAGTGCTTTGCAACAGAGGCCCGAAGACCGGTCCTTATATGGCCGAGGTGCTACTATCAAAACCATGCACCCCGAGCCCAGCCTAAAACCATTTTGGGGGTTTTGAATAAAGGGGGAGGTGTGATTCCAATTCCACAATAAACCAACAATTCCAAAGTGTCCAGGTGATATGAATATTCCCAAAGTCTAGAGTTGTAAAACCACCTAATGTTACCTAATTAAACAGCGAAGCATCTACCTAAAATCATACTAGTGGTACCATGAGTAGAGTGTCCACTAGTTGGGGTTTTGTTTATTCTAAGGTGAACAAGGTAATAATAACAATAACAATAATAATAAGGTCATAACAAAGGTAAATAGGCATGGCTAAATAAAACAGTGATAACGCGGGAATTTAAATAAAGCGATAATGCAATAATTTAAATCAACATAATTTTATAAATTGGGATTCAATATGATCAAGATGATGTGTCTTGCCTTGCTCGCTTTCCCAACCGACGGCTTCAACTTCCACGAAGAGCGGATCTTCCGAAGCTGCAGCGTCTACACGACCAACGGAAAAGAAAAGGCTTAAACTCTAATAAATTCCACATAACAGCAGAAACAAAGCACAAAAATGGGTTCTTGACTTCATAAGGAAAAATTAGAGACTTGAACGGTCCAATTCCGAGTTCAAATGGCCAAGTTATGGCCATTTGAAGTTTATATGCTCTTTAAATGGATATTTGCGAATTTCTTCATTTAAATTTTAATTAAAAATCGGATTTATTGCGTCAGCCGGGAGAGAGGGCGCGCGGACCGGGTCCACGGGAGTGGGGCCCACGCGGCAGCCTCTCGGTCCACGGTGGACCGGGAGCACGTGGCTGGCGGCGGCCGGCGCCGTGGGTCCCACGCGTCAGCCGCACCCGCGGGCGTGGGCGGCTGACAGCCGGGCCCCACCTGGCAGCCGCGGGGCGCGCCCGAAGGCGGCCTCGCCGGCACGGCCGACGGGAGGCGGCGCACCCGCGCCCCGATGGTCACCGCCGGCGACCACCGGCGCGGCGGAGCGGCGCCCGAGAGAGCGGAGAAGAGAGGGAAGCGAAGCGGCGGTCTTCGGCTCACCCCGGGTCGACGGCGGCGACGGAGACGGCGACCGAAGCGGAGGAAGGCGGCGGCGCGGTTCGGGTCAACGAGGACGGCGGCGCTCCGGCGGTCGGCGGGCGAAACGGAGGCGCGGACGAGGTCGACGAGGACGCGGCGGAGCTGATGGAGGCGATGCCGAAGCGGGAGGAGGTCCGGGGCGACGACGGCGGCGAACCGGAGCTCGGCGGCGACGGCGGAGAGAGAGGACGACGGCGCGGGCTCGAATCCGACGGGGAGAGAGAGCGGCGAGCGGCGGAAACGGAGGAGAGAGGCACGGGGATGGATTAAATAGCGCCGGGAGGGGGAGAGAGCGGCCAGGAAGGAAGGAAACGGCCGCGGAAGTCTCGGCCGCCATTGATGACGCCGGCGAGGATCGCGGGCGTGAATCCGGACGAATCCGAGGGAGAGAGAGAGGGAAAAGTGGGGGAAAGAGGGAGGGAATCACGGGGAGTGATTTCCCCCTCTTTATTGCGCGCGGGGACGGCGGGATGCGGCGGATTCGGCGGCGGCGGCGGCGCTAGGGCACGGGCGGGCGGCGGGCGCGGCGCGAGGTCGGGGATGACGGGTGGGCCCCACCCGTCAGCGAGGGTGGCGGGCGGGCCCGCCCGTCAGCGGCGCGCGCGCGGGGAGGGAGCCGATGGGCCGCGGGGGAGAGGAGAGAGGGGGAGGGAGTTGGGCCGAGCCGGCCCAAGAAGGGAAGGGGAGGAAAAGAAGACTTTTTAGGATTTTTCTTTTTATAAAACCTTTTTAACTTTGTTTATTTCTTCTCAACTATTATTTGTGCTCTGAAAATTCCACTAAAATTTATTTACACATTTTAGGCTTTTAGGAAATATACAAAAATCCTCCAAGCCTCATTTGACTTTTATCTTTGCACATTTTAATTGTTGGAGGCTTTCACATGAATTTTAATTATTCTAAGCACAATTTTGAGGATGTATTTTAGAGTCGATTTGGGACGCGACATTCGTCCTCGTCGCCGGCGTCGTCCGTTGCTCCTCCGCCGATAATTTGGTCACCGGTGAGTTCATCGTGCTCTCCGCATCACGTTGGTGCCGTTCGTTCGCGCCGTCGCGCCGTCGTTCGCCGGCGGGCATGCGGGTCCGAGCCGCCGTCGCCACCGTCGGTCGGGGATGACGTCATCGGTGCCGTCGCTCGTGAGCCGGCCGTGCGCCGTTTAATCTCGGCCGTCCGTTCGGATCGGATCGATCTCACCCGTCCGTTCCCGTAGACCGCAGCCATGGACCCGGTCCACCGTAGACCCCGAGCCCGATGACGCAATAAAGTCCCTTTTTCTTTTCAAAAATAATTCATTATTGCGTCATAATTCAATTAAAATTTATATAAATGATTTAAACCGATTAAATCTTTAAAAATTCATAACTAATTCATCTTAGCTCGGATTTAGTTGGTTCAAGTCTCTAAATTTTTCTAAAATTGAGATCTACATGTTAAAAATATCCACATGTACTGTTCATGCTTGCTTATGTGCTGTTTTGGTGTTTTTGTTCTTTTCCGTTTAGAATCCGACGTTTCCGGAGAGTCCGCTTTTGCAGGAGAAGATTTAGAAGAGTTCCAAGGCCAACAAGGCAAGTCACACAGATCCTAATCGATCCTTTGAGCATGTTGATCCCGTTTAAAGCTATTGTTTCTATTCAACTATTGCATTTATTTTCGAATGTCATTGGGTGGAATTAGCCTATTGTTTGTTATAGCCCTTTTGTTCTTGATTACCTTATTCCTTGATACCTTGGGTTATTATAACTTGACTAGTTGAGCTTTATATTGGTTCAACTAGATATTAGGTGTAATTGCTTAGCCATGCTTAGAAACATTAGCACACTAATGGGATAACTTATGATTCACTATTATTTAATGATGGCTTAATGCTAGTTCACAATGGTTATTCGTGATTGGTTAATTAATTAATGTGACAACTAAAACCTGATAATGGTGGGTTGTGAGTACATGGTTTTGATGGTCGTGCTCATGACAATTAAGGACCGGTTCACGAACTTCGGTTGTGAAACATTAACCGTGCCAACCACAAGCCAGCGTGGGCAACGGCTTTATCTTTTACATAGCATAGTTCATTACGGAGCACCAGACTGAGAAGTGGCGGAGATAAGCCCACGGGGGTCGCTGGAGAGTCCATGCCTTGTTTATAAGGAGGTGACTATGATCCGGGAATGGTGCACTGTAGTGAATTGTGTTGTGTGAGGGGTAATGTCACAGCTCCTTTCCGAGGTACCGTGGTGGTACTAAGGCACATGGTGACATGATGTGGGGCTGTGTCTTGTGGGTACAGTGGTACATCTCTGATCAGAGTAAAACTATTCGAATAGCCATGCCCGCGGTTATGGGCGGGTCTAACAATGTCTTTCGTGATTAGTCTCACCCTTCACATTATAATGAAAGATGCTATAACTGGTTATATCTGATTAGCTCCTGGTTTGGAATGGTATATTCCTGGTTTGGAGATTAGAACTGTGCAGCCGGGGTTGGTTGTTCAGAATGGTTGGGCCTATACAACAGGGTATGTTGTATAGTGTTGGGTTAATACTGTTTAATTAACACTCTACTGTTTTATTAAATTCTGAAATATTCTTGAAATGTTGTTTATGCAAAGAAGCCTATATTATGCCATCCTTGGTTATCCTGTGCACTTGCATATTTGCTGCGTGGCTTGCTGAGTATGTCATATACTCACCTTGCAATCATTCATCAGAGGAAGAGTTCTACAGTGAAGCTGATGGTGGTGAGGATTTGGCGTAGTCCTTGTCAAGCTGCCTGTGGAATGGAGTCGTCTGCGCTATTTATTTTCTTTATTTTCCGCTGCTTAGATCTTTATTGTTTGAGAGGAACTATCCACCTCTGTAATGACATTTTGATCGCTTATTAATTAGAGTAATAATTGTACTCTATTATCAATTTGTTATTGTGTGCCTCGGCTGATTCCTGGATGAGGGTTTACACACATGTAAGCGTTTGGAATTTTGGATAGAAATTCCGGGCGTGACACTGTGGAGTGGAGTCGTCTGCGCTGTTTATTTTTATTTTCCGCTGCTTAGATCTTTATTGTTTTGAGAGGAACTATCCACCTCTGTAATGACATTTTATTCGCCCATTAATTAGAGTAATAATTGTACTCTACTATCAATTTGTTATTGTGTGCCTCGGCTGATGCCTGGACGAGGGTTTACACACATGTAAGCGTTTGGAATTTTGGATAGAAATTCCGGGCGTGACACTGCTTGAAGGCGAACTCACAAGAAAAATCGCCAACAAGGAGCCGCAGACACTCGAGCACCTACTTCGCATCATTGATGGGTATGCAAGAGGCGAAGAGGATTCCAAGTGACGGCAAGCAATCCAAGCCGAGTATGATAAAGCCTCCATCGCCGCTGCCCAAGCCCATGTACAAGCGCAGGTTGCCGAACCGACTCCTCTCAACGTTCGCCAAACTCAGCCGGTGAACCAAGGACAGCCGCCAAGGCCAAGTCCAGCTCCCGCGACTTGGAGGAAATTCAGAAATGACCGCACGGGCAAGGCTGTGATGGCCGTCGAAGAGGTCCAAGCCCTCCGCAAGGAATTCGACGCTCTGCAAGCAGGCAGCCATCAATAGCTTGTTCGCAAGAAGGTCAGAAAGGACCTCTATTGCGCGTATCACGGGCGATCCTCACACACCACCGAGCAATGCCGAAATATCCGGCAGCGTGGCAACAAGCAAGACCCAAGGCCGCAATAAGGGGCTGCTGTTGAAGCACCTCGCTAAGCCGCTCAAGAACAAGCACTCCCAGTCGAACAGCGCCAAGACATCCAGCGCAGAGTAATCCAAGGGCTGATCTGCCAGCCCAACAGTCGAAGCGGCAAAAGAAAATGCAGATGCGAGCGGTGCACAAGATCACTGCGGCAGCCGAAGGGGCTCGGAGGTATCTGAACCAGCAAATCTCCTTCGGTCCAGTAGACGCCGAAGGGGTCCTATTCCCACATCAAGACCCCTTAGTGATCTCGGCCGAGGTAACTGGCTTCGAAGTCCGGCTTATCCTGGTTGACGGGGGAAGTTCGACCGACGTCATTTTTGCAAGCACCAGCCTCACTTCGTGGTTTCGGCGGCGAAGCAGTTCAAGTCTCGGGCAAAGTACAGCTACCTGTAGCCTTCGGCACAGATGAGAACAGGTGTGAAGAGCAAATAGTGTTCAATGTCGTCGACATCCCATACAGCTACAATGCCATCTTCGGCGGTGTAACCCTGAACAAATTCGAAGCCATCTCCCACCACAACTATCTGAAGCTTAAGATGCCGGGTCCAACAGGCATGATCGTCGTCAAGGGGCTTCAACCTTCGGCTACAAAGGGCGATCTGGCCGAAATCAACAGAGCAGTGCACAATGTTGAGGCCGAACCGCATGATCATGCTAAACGCATGCCGAAGCCTGCCCCTCATGGCAAGGTAATCAAGAAGCAGATCGACGACGCCGATCCCGTAAAGCTTGCTCTGCTTGGGGGCAATCCGCAAAGTGTGCTCAAGAAGAACATTGACATCTTCGCCTGGAGCCCCGACGAAATGGGAGGTGTTTCGACGGACCTCATCATGCACCATCTGGCAGTCAAGCCAGATGTCAAACCAAGGAAACAGAAGTTACGCAAGATGTCCACCGAGCGCCAAGAGGCAGCAAAGGCCGAAGTGCAGAAGCTACTCAACGCGGGGGTGATCCAAGAGGTCGACCACCCAGAGTGGTTGGTGAACCCGGTTCTGGTGAGGAAGTCGAACGGCAAGTGGCGCATGTGCGTCGACTTCACAGACCCCAACAAGGTGTGCCCGAAAGACGACTTTCCCTTGCCGCGGATCGACCAGCTTGTCGATTCGACAGCCGGCTATGAGCTCATGAGCTTTCTGGATGCATATTCTAGCTATCACCAGATCCAGATGAATTCGGCAAACATCCCAAAGACAGCCTTCATCACGCCGTTCGGCACTTTCTGCCCCCTCAGGATGCCTTTCGGACTGGAGCAACATGTGGAGGCACTTTCTGCCACCTCAGGATGCCTTTCGGCCTGGAGCAACGCTGGAGCAACATTTGCCAGGCTGGTGTACAAGGTCCTTTACAAGCAGTTGGGACAAAATGTGGAGGCCTATGTCGACGATATCGTCATAAAAAGCCGCAAGGTTTTCGACCATGCGTCCGACCTACAGGAGACATTCGACAACTTGCGCGCAGCTGGTATGAAACTAAACTCTGGAAAGTGTGTTTTTGGTGTTCGCGCTTGCAAGTTGTTGGGTTTTCTTGTTTCTGAAAGGGGCATCGAGGCGAACCTCGAGAAAATCGATGCCATTCAGCAAATGAAGCCTCCGTCGAGTATACGCGAAGTACAAAAGCTCGCAGACCGAATTGCGGCACTAAGTAGCCGAAAGAGGTTTACCCTTTTTCAAGACCCTCCAAGGCGCGGGAAAGTTTAGCTGGACACCCAAATGCCAAGTAGTGTTCGACGTGCTAAAGCAGTATCTGCAAAGCCCACCCGCCTTGGTCAGCCCAACACCAGGAAGCGAACTGCTGCTCTATCTAGCAGCTTCGCCGGTAGCGGTCAGTGCAGCTCTTGTCCAAGAGACAGAGTCAAGCCAGAAACCAGTGTATTTCATCTCCGAAGCTTTGCTAGGGGCGAAGATAAGATACATCGAAATGGAAAAGCTCGCTTACGCCATAGTAATAGCTTCGTGCAAGCTTAAGTACTACTTTCAGGCCCACAAAGTCACTGTGCCATCGCAGTATCCTTTGGGCAAAGCGCTACGAGGCAAGGAGTTCATTGGCCGACTCAGCAAGTGGGCAGCAGAGTTATCACCTTTCGACCTGCATTTTATCGCCCGCGCGGCCATCAAATCCCAAGTCCTAGTCGACTTCGTGGCCGAATGGACACCGGCGTCCGTCCCCGAGCCCGAGCCCATCGAACAGCCCTAGGTAATGCACTCCGACGGCTCGTGGTTGCACAAAGGGGTGGGCGCCGCGGCCGTACTCACTTCGCCAGGGGGCGTGCCCATTCGGTATGCTGCAAGGCTGCAGTTCGACACGACCAACAATACGGCCGAATACGAAGCTGTACTTTTGGGCCTAAGAAAGGCGAAAGCTTTGGGGGTTCGGCGCTTGCTCATCCGAACAGACTCTAAGCTGGTGGCAGGTCATGTTGACAAATCCTTTGAGGCAAAAGAAGAAGGAATGAAGAGATATCTGGAGGCTGTTCGGTCTATGGAAAAGTGCTTCGCCGGCATAACGGTCGAACACTTACCTAGAGGCCAGAATGAGGAAGCAGATACCCTGGCAAAATCCGCCACCTGTGGAGGCCCGCATTCGCCAGGCATCTTTTTTGAAGTCTTGTACGTACCAAGTGTGCGCACAGAAAGCCTGGACATCATGACAATCGACCAGGCAGAACTAGGTGAAGACCCAGAGGACTGGCAAACACCGTTCATCCAGTACCTCAAGAACGGCTGGCTCCCAGAGGAGGAAGCAGAAGCGAAGTGCTTACAGCTCAGAGCCACAAAATACAAGCTTGTCTCCGGCCAGCTGTATCGCTCCGGGTACTCCAACCCTTACTTTGCTGCATTTCTTTCGCCGAAGGAGAAGAAATGGCAAAAGAGATACACCAGGGGCTGTGCGGTGCACATCAAGCCACAAGAACAGTCGCCTCCAAAGTGTTTTGCCAGGGAATCTATTGGCCCACCGTGCTGAAAGTTTGTGTCGAGCAAGCCAGGAAGTGCGAAAACTGCTAGCGGCATGGCCGAAACCAAACTGCACCTCAGTACGAGTTGTAGCCTATCACACCAGTATGGCCTTTCGCCAGATGGGGGCTAGACATCATTGGCCCATTCCCTGTGGCAAGAAATGGGTACAAGTTCGCAATTATAGCCATCGAATACTTCTCCCGCTGGATCGACTCTAACAAGTTCAGAGAAATGTGCGAGGGGCTAAACCTGGAAATCAGGTTCGCCTCGGTCGCGCACCCACAGTCAAATGGGGCGGCCGAGCGCACAAATGGCAAAATCCTTGAGGCGCTCAAGAAAAGGCTTGAGGGGGCGGCGAAGGGTAAATGGCCAGACGAAATATTATCCGTTCTTTGGGCCCTTCGAACGACCCCCACAAGGCCAACCAAGTTCAGCCCGTTCATGCTCCTCTATGGCGACGAAGCAATGACCCCGACTGAGCTAGGGGCTAATTCGCCAAGCGTAATGTTCTCGGGAGGCGAAGATGGGTGCAAGGTGTCACTCGAACTCCTTGAAGGGATAAGAGTCGAAGCACTAGAACACATGCGCAAATACGCCACAAGCACTTCGGCAACTTCTAACAAAAAAGTTCGACCGACAGAGCTCTCTCTCTCTCCCTCGGCCCAATCGGCCCAAGTCAGCCCTAGCCGAGCCGCGCCGCCGCCGCCCTTCCGATTCTATCACCCCTTCCATCTCCGGTCAAATCGATAGAGGGGAAATGATCCTCGGGATCCCCTCTATCTTTTCTCTTTTGGAAGTGCCGTCTAATTTCCTTTGGAAATCGCCAGATTCGATCTCGAATCGGATTCGTCTCTCTCTCCCGAACCCTAATCTTTCCTTTCCGTCGCCGGCCGCCGTGGGCCTTCCTCGCCGCCCTCTAGCTCCTATTTAAAGACCCCCGGGACCTCCTCTATCCGTCGCCACCCTCGCCTTAGCTCGCTGCCGCCTATAGCGCCGCCTCCGCGTCAAGCCGTGCGCCGCCATCGCCGCCGTGAGTTCAGTCGAGCACCGCCGCCGCTCCGGTCGTCGTCTTCACTCGGGAAGGCCACCGTCGGGTTCGCCTAGTCGTTGCTGTCCTCGTCCCGTCCTCCATTTTTGCCGAAGACCGTCGGAGCACCGCCGTCGTCGTCAAGCCGAAGGTCGCCGCCGCTTCTTCCTCGTCGCCGTCCTCGTCCGGTCGTCGTCCGCCGCCGTTCGTGCCTCGGTAAGGATCGCCGCGTCGCCCTCTACGAGCTGGTGCCCTCCGTTTGTGCCGCCGTGTCGTCGTTCGCTGGCGAGCAAGCGCCACCCGAGCCATCACCGGTGATGACGTCATCGTCGCCGTTTCCCGTAAACCGGCGGTAGATCAAGTCGATCTTGGCCGTTCGTTTTGGATCGAGTAGATCTAGACCGTTCGTTTCCGTAGACCGCCGCTGTGCACCCAGTCCACCGTGAACCCGAGCCGCTGACGCAATAATCATCTTTTTCTTTACAAAAATAATTCATTATTGCGTCATAATTCAATTAAAATTCATATAAATGATTTAATCCGATTTAATCTTTGAAAATTCATAACTAATTCATCTTAGCTCTGATTTAGTTGGTTCAAGTCTCTAAATTTTTCTAAAATTGAGATCTACATGTTAAAAATATCCACATGTACTGTTCATGCTTGTTTATGTGCTGTTTTGGTGATTTTGCTCTTTTCTGCTTAGATTCCGACGTTTCCGGAGAGTCCGTTTTCGCAGGAGAAGAATTTGAAGAGTTCCAAGGCCAGCAAGGCAAGTCACACAGATCCCAAAACAATCCTTTGAGCATGTTGATCCCGTTTAAAGTTATTGTTTCTATTCAACTACTGCGTTTAGTTTTGAATGTCATTGGGTGGAAATAACCTATTGCCTTGTTATAGCCCTTTTGCTATTGATTCCCTATTCTTTGTCACTTGGTTAATAATTTGATTAGCTAGAACATTATATGGTTTTAGCTAAAGTGAATAGGATGCTTAGCCATGCTTAGAGACACTAGCTCATATAAATGGGATAATTTATGATTCACTATTATTTAATGATGGCTTAATGTTAGCTCACGACGGTCAATCGTGATTGGTTAATTAATTAAATTGCCAACTAAAACCTGATAATGGTGGGTTGTGAGCACCTGGTTTTGATGGTCGTGCTCATGACAATTAAGGACCGGTTCACGATTTTCGGCTGTGAAACATTTACCATGCCAACCACAAGCCAGCGTGGGCAACGGCTTTATTTTCTGTATAGTATGGTTCATTGTAGAGCACCAGACTGTGAAGTGGCGGAGATAAGCCCACGGGGGTCACTGGGGAGTCCATGCCTTGTTTACAAGGGGGTGATTATGATCCGGGAACGGTGCACTACTTTGAATTGTGTTATATAGAGGGTATTGTCACAATCTCTATTCGGGTACTTGTTAAGTATCGTGACGCATGGTTGACATGATGTTGAGGTTGTGTCTTGTGGGTACAGTGGTACATCTCTGGCCAGAGTAAAACTATTCGAATAGCCGTGGGTCTAACAATGTCTTTCATGATTAGTTTCACACTTCTCACCATATTAAATGATGTTGTTAATAACTTGTTTAGCTCCTGGTTTGGAATGGTATATTCCTGGTTTGGAGATAGGACTGTGTAGCCGGGATTGGTTGTTCAGAATGGTTGGGCCTATGCAACAGGGTATGTTGTATAGCGTTGGATTAATACTGTTTAATTACATACTTTACTGTTTTATGAAATTTTGAAATGTTTATTAAATGCTATTTATGCAAATGAGACTATATTATGCCATCCTTGGTTATCCCGTGCACTTGCATATTTGCTGCGTGGCTTGCTGAGTATGTCATATACTCAGCTTGCAATCATTCATCAGAGGAGTTCTACAATGATGCTGATGGTGTAGAAGAATAGGCGTAGCCTTGGTCAAGTTGCCTGTGGAGTGGAGTCGTCTGCGCCGTTTATCTTTTTTTTTCCGCTGCTTAGATCTTTATTGATTGAGAGGAACTATCTACCTCTGTAATGACATTTTATTCGCTTATTAGTTAGAGTAATAATTATACTCTATTATCAATTTGTTATTGTATGCCTCGGCTGATTCCTGGACGAGGGTTTACGCACATGTAAGCGTTTGGAATTTTGGATAGAAATTCCGGGCGTGACAAGTTGGTATCAGAGCCTCCTTGACCCTAGGATATTGGAAAAATATTGGAAAAATAGAACTGTTCTCCTCCCTTTCTCTTTTAATTAAACCAAGCTAATGGCACATGTAGTTTATAGTATCTTTAATTGTTTTCATTCAAAATTTATTTTTCCTGTGTTGTTAGTAATGTACATCTATTACTGTACTAATGGCCCATTTACCCGCAAAGGTTTTACAACATTGTTTTATTTATTCTTGCTGCAATGTAATAAACTTAGCATGTTGATTTTATAACTCTCTTTAAATTTATTTCTTTTGAAACCTGCTATTCAAAAGTGCAAAACCGGTGATCCTGTTTCTAACCGTTTCAACTTATCTTGTAAAATTGGTTTACTTTATTTATTTACCTTTCACTTTGATTTTCTAATTTTATTCAAATTAACCCAAAAACTTGTGCTATTAATTGGATAAATGTCTTAACTCCCTGCTTTCACTTGTCTTTAGATGCGCGCTACAAGCCTGAGTACTTGTTTCGTACTGAGGGATTTGTCCAGCAGTTGCGTACGATGTCCTTCGCCATAGGATTTGGGACTGCCCCTTTGTATGCCTAGATTCCTCATGATCATGATGAATAGAAGTGCCGTGTCAAAGTCACCTTGAACAGTAATCGTGAAGATATCCCATCGGTGATGTTCGAGGCTGGAGGGGGAAACTATATTCATGCATGTCAGGAGGTGGCAACGATCGCCATAGGAGAGCTCCGCGATCGCTACAGTGATAAGTTGGGCGACACTGAGTATCGCTACCATCCTCGCCAACCCCAGGGAAGTGACCGTGGCAGCTACCTTGAACCTGCGGGGATTGAGAATGATGCTACCACAAGGCATTTGGTCAAGATGCTGTGGGCCATGGATGAGACCCGCGCGGAGATTGTGTTAGCAGCTCAAGATCGTGAAGACTGGAATCGTGGTAAGATTTGCAAGCTAGAGGACAAGGTGGATCGTTTAGAGAAGGAGCTAGCCGCATTGAAGGAAGAAGCACCACCACAAAAAGCCAGGGTTCGTCTTACCGCAAGAAAGAGAGCTCTTTTCGTCCCTCGCTACCAGTTGGCACCAAAGGTTCTTGTGGTGGAAAAAGAAGCTACCCCAGCCCCAGCGGATCCTCCGGTCGTCAACATAAGTGATGATGAAGGAGAAGAATCGAAGCGCACCCATTCAAAGGTCGAGTGGGGAACTACTCAAGTTGATGGAGACGAGCCGAGCGAGCCTTCAATCAACTCCGATGCCCGGAACACCTAGAATGCCTTGTCAAGCCGTTTCCCTAGATCGTTGTGTTACTTTGCTTGTTTTAAGTTTGGTTGTGTGTGTGGGTCTTGCATGTGGTTTACATCAGTGGTGGGATGTAGGTGCATGCGTTTGTTTGCTTTCGAGTGTTAGGTAGTTGGTGAGTTTAGTGGTGTGAGAGTCTTCATTTTTGTAATAATGAAACTCAGTTAAGATCAATAAAAGTTAAGTTAGTAGAAAAATTAATTCCCTGTCCTATGTAGTTTTTCCCCGGTTTCTCTTCTTGTGCTCCTGTCCATGCTAGATGGTGCTCACTCGCAGCGTGGGGAATGGTCCCAACAACAACAACAACAATGGAGAGAATCCCACGCTTGCCCAAGTCCTGGCTCAACAGGCACAGCTTATGAACATGATGATGCAGCAACTCCAGAACCAGCAGAACCAGGGAAATAACCATGCACCTCCCCAGAATAAGTTAGCAGAATTTCTTCGTGTGAGGCCGCCCACTTTTTCTAGCACTGCTAATCCAGTTGAGGCTGGTGATTGGCTGCATGCCATAGAAAAGAACTTGGACCTGCTTCAGTGCACCGATCAAGAGAAAGTCTCCTTCGCTTCACATCAACTCCATGGCCCTGCCTCTGAGTGGTGGGATCACTTCCGTCTCAACAGGACCACGGCGGAACCTATCACTTGGCTTGAATTCACTGCTGCTTTTCGTAAGACGCACATACCATCGGGAGTGGTGTCTCTCAAGAAGAAGGAGTTCAGGGCACTCACTCAGGGGTCTTGCTTTGTTACTGAATATCTGCATGAGTTTAATCGCCTGGCTCGTTATGCTCCGGAAGATGTGCACACTGATGAAGAGCGTCAAGAGAAGTTCCTGGAAGGGCTGAACGATGAGCTTTCTTACCCATTAATGACTAGGGATTATCATGATTTCCAGAAATTGGTGGATAAGGCTATTCGCCACGAGGACAAGCACAACCGCATGGAGCAGAAGAAACGCAGGATTGCTCACTTCAAAGCTCAGCAGGGGAGTAGTCAAAGGTCGCGTCTAGCTTTGGGACCCCAGTCAATGCCACAGGGAGGTTCTTTGTTTGTTTTTCGTCCGCAGTGTCAGTTCTTCAACAACGATGCTGGCAACAACAACCGCAACCAAGCTCCACGTCCTGTGACCGCTCCGACACAGCATCAGCCTGCCAAGAGGGAACAAGGAAACAAGCCCGGAGTGTGCTTCAACTGTGGTGAACCAGGCCATTACTCTGACAAGTGTCCGAAGCCCCGACGCGTGAAGGTTGTCCCTGCCCAGAGCAACTCTACCGCACCAGTGTCAAAGGCTCGTGTCAATCATGTTGCTGCTGCAGAAGCTCAAGGTGCTCCAGATGTGATTTTGGGTACGTTCCCTGTTAACTCAGTTCCTGCAACAGTGCTTTTCGATTCTGGTGCTACACATTCATTTTTATCTATGAGTTTTGCAGGAAATCATGGGATGGAAGTAGAAGACCTTAGACGTCCTTTGATGGTTAGTACCCCGAGTAATCAAGCACTCTCATTGCAACGTAGCCCCTCTGTCAGAATAGAGATTCAAGGAGTACCATTTCTAGCGAATCTTATTCTGTTAGAATCCAAAGACCTTGATGTCATCCTAGGGATGGACTGGTTAGCCAGATATAAAGGTGTGATAGACTGTGCCAATAGAAAAGTAACTCTCACCAGCAATGATGGTCAAGTTGTAACTGTTCATGCATTGTCTTCTGAGCCTTTAAGGTCAAGTCTGAACCAAATAGCTTTGGAAGAGATCCCCATAGTACGGGAATACCCAGATGTGTTCCCTAATGATTTACCTGGTATGCCGCCCGAGAGAGATATAGAATTCAGAATAGATTTGGTACCAGGAACAACTCCGATCCATAAGAGACCTTATAGAATGGCAGCCAATGAACTAGCAGAAGTCAAGAGGCAAGTAGATGATTTGCTTCAGAAATGGTACATCAGACCAAGTTCGTCTCCATGGGGAGCTCCAGTTATTTTTGTAGAAAAGAAAGATCATACCCAGAGGATGTGTGTGGACTATCGCGCACTAAATGATGTGACTATCAAGAATAAGTACCCAGGATTGATGATCTGTTCGATCAACTCAAAGGTGGCATTGTTTTCTCTAAGATCGATCTTCGATCAGGGTATCACCAGTTGAGGATCAAAGAGGAAGATATACCTAAGACGGTTTTCACCACTCGGTATGGGTTGTTTGAATGTACTGTTATGTCTTTCGGACTTACCAATGCCCCCGCTTTCTTCATGAACTTGATGAATAAGGTGTTTATGGAATACCTAGACAAGTTTGTGGTTGTCTTTATTGATGACATTCTTATCTACTCTCGAACTAAAGAAGGGCATGAAGAATATATTCGCCTTGCATGGAGAAGCTATGAGAGCATCAATTGTATGCCAAGTTTAGCAAGTGTGAATTTTGGTTGTCTGAAGTGAAGTTCCTTGATCACGTCATCTCAGCCGGAGGAGTTGCCATTGATCCTAGTAATGTAGAATCCGTAACCAACTGGAAACAACCGAAGACAGTTTCAGAGATTCGCAGTTTCCTGGGTCTTGCAGGTTATTACCGGAGGTTTATAGAGAATTTCTCCAAGATTGCTAGGCCATAGCGGCGTTGAGCAATCGCCTCTTGGCGAATCGACCTATTAAAGTCTCGCCAAAAGCGTGCGCTGTCCTCGCGGCACGAAACACGAAGGCGATCATAATCTTCTAAGGTCCGACCCGGATGTGTGCGCATACATTCAGCAACCTTTACGACTTGGTAGCTATTGCCGTTTATTAACATCTCGCGGTAAACGGACCGAAGAGGACGCCTAACCTTCGGCAAACCTTTCGCCACTAGGAACTTCTCGTTCTCCTTTCGCCAATCCCTGGTGGGGGCCGAACGCATGCTTTTCGGCCACAAGCCTGCTAATAAAGCACCAAAGAACAAGTACAAAAAGAGAAAAGATCCAGATGAAATCAATACCACTGCCCAACAGGATAGTAGGATTGGCGAAACGACAGTTTTTCCATTAACAAGAAGTCTTAACAGTTACAAGACGAAAGCGGCTAAAAGCCGAATATACAAAGAGCCTATCCATAGTAAGGCTGCTAATAAAAAAAAAGGGAAGTCATACGAGGGCGAAGGGCCTCACACCTCAGGGTGGTCTTGACCTATGTTGTCTTCGCCCTCGTGTTTGGCCGGCGGCTCCAACGACCCGGGGTCCCCTCCGATGTGGGTGGCAGCAGCTTCCTCCTCCTTTGCGATCCTCTCAAGGTTCTCGCGAAGGTGGGTCTTCGCGCAATCCCGGCCACCGTCCTCCTAGAAACCTTTTCGGAAGGCCTTAAAGGCCACATCGGAGCACTGCGAGTTCGAAGACCATTCCCCCACCACATGGTGGGGGAAATCCCTGATATGCTCGCACCCGTGCGCACGTAGCAGGCTAAGGACGAAGCCCACCAAAACATGAGCACAGCAATCCCAGTAAGCGCCGGCCACTTCGACAACTGAGTCGGCCGCCTCTTGCGTCCACTCAGTAAAATCGAAAGCCGTCCCGTCACATCCCGGGGCGTCCTCCGCGCGCGCACCAAGGTCGTTCAGGGCCAGCCTGAGCGTGTTGCTGGCCTGCTTGGCGGATTCCGTCGCCGGCCCTAAAGCCGAAGCAGCAGGTTCGGTCGAAACAAGGCGAGTCGCAAGAGACTTGATCGCGCTCGGCGCCCCGCTTATTCGCCGCCTCCAGTTCGGCATGCAGGGACTTGTTCTCCCCCGCCAAGGACTTGTTCTCCCCCGCCAAGGACTTGTTTTCCGCATTCGCCCTCCTCAAGGTGTTCGCCACAACGCGCCTTTCGTCCTCCTTGTGGCAAAGATCATTTTCGGCCTTGCGGAGCCGAAGCCGATAACCGTCCAGTCTTTCCAAGGCGGACTTCTCGCACTCAGGTGCGTGGCAAAGCCCTACAAAAGGGAGTCCGAAACCATCAAGAGCGAAAAGGGAAATTCAAAAAAAAAACACATACCTGAATGAACAAGCTCTCCACGGCGGCACAGCTTTCGCCGAACTCATTCATTTCGGTAAAAAGACCAAGGCCTTCGGAGGGGGCGATAACTTGACACACCCCATCCACAAAATGGGAGATCTTTGGCCGAGTAGCGAAATCGGCGAGAACGAAGTGCGGGGCGGTAAGTGTCACGTCTGACACAGTCCCCTCATCCGCTGGAGCCTTGCCTTCCCGTGGGCGAGCTGGCGAAGGAATCGCCTCAGCCCGTTTGTCCTGAGGGGTGTTCGCCTCGGCTGCTGGCGCCGATGCACTCCTACCTCTCGCCGCTTTGCCTCCCCCGAGGATGAACGCGCTGAAGAACTGACGAAGTCGGTGTCCCGTCGGACCCCTCGTTGTCCGAAAAAGCACGACCAACCTGGACGAGCCTCCCCTTTTTCCTTCCTCGGGTGACTGACACTGGTTTCGCCGCGGTGCTAGAGATCACCAGAAGGGCATTCGCCACAGCAATGTCTTGCGGGCGAACAGGTGAAATGTGAGAGCCCGCCCTAGAGTTCGCTAGGGTCGGACTAGGGGAATAGCCATGGGAGCCATCGTCCTCAGACCCGGCATCCCTGTCGTCTTCCTCTTCGTCACCGCCGCTTTCGGCCGTGTCCTTCGTGGCGCGACGAGTTCGCACTTGCCCACCCTTCGCGACCGCCCGCTTGCGCTTTCGCGACGTTCTGACGTCGTCGTCACCTGCCTTGGCGGGGATCGATCGACCGGGCAGTTCACAAGGATAAACCCGGTTCGCCCGGCCGTCGAGCTGACGCGAAAGCAGGCAGGCAAATTCAAGCGAAGTAAGGCCCCCAACCATCTTTGACGCCTCCGCTTCAGCATCTGCAAGTGTGCGAACTGGACCAAAAAACGGAATGAGTCGAAAGATGTCCACACGCATACAGAGGGCACTGATAAACACAAGGAACTTACGCTTGACTCCAGGAGGAAAAGCGAGGTGGGGGAGCCCAAGCACCTCTTTGTCCTCACTAACGGACACCCCCCATTCGCGGGCGAGGGGAGAAATACGAAGCAGGCAGAACTCTTCGCAGAGGTCGCGGGTGCTTAGCCGCCGTGCCACCTTACGAAGGAGAATAAGCCGAGACTCAAGAACACCGTCGACCTCCACGGTCGGCTTAGTGGCGATCAAAACAGCAACACGTTCGAACCTAAGCCAGTTCGCCTTGCTATCTTCGGCGGAATACGGGTTGTTGATATAAAACCACTTCTGCATCCAGTTTCGCTCCCATTTCACCATCTGGGCGGGCACCGCAGACGTCTGAGTGCTCAGGGCGGAGTATGAAATTCATGCACCCGAACACCGTCTTCCTCGGACCGACTAGTGTGTCCACATCCTTCGTCGTCGCGCACGTCATAAACAGAACAGTGAACAGCTCGGCAGTGGGATCGAACCTGCACGTTCGACACATCCACGCGAAAACAGCTAACTTCAGGAACGCCGATGGGTTGAGCTGGGGAAGCCTGACCTCGTACATCTCCAGTACGAATGGCAGGAAGTCGTCGCAAGGGAGGCGAAGCCCGGCAGTGAAGAAGGCAGCGAAGACGACTGTCTTGCCGTCACCGGGCGAAGGGACGACGGCGTCGCCTCTGCAGGTCGCCTGGCTCTCCACGAGAGCGCCGGAAAGGACAAGCTCAGCCAGGGCGGCCCTCTTGACAAGTGATTTGCCGAGGAAACACGACCACCCTTCGCCAAGGTTGTCAGGGTCTTCGCTAGTCGACCTAGCCTTTGTAGGCTTGCGAGGAGCCATCAAGTCCGTGGCGAAAGGAGGGGGTTGATCGAAAGGCACGAGAGCGCGTAAAGGCGAAAGTATCGAATACTAAGGACACGAATGCGTAGCAGCAGTAAAAGTAAAAAAGCGAGGGGAGAAAAGCAGTAACCCGGGGCGGGGTTATATAACCTCATCGCACGACGGTTCGGCTTCCACCCAATCAGGGCGCGACACATGTCCAGGGGCAGACGAAATGGTAAATTCCCATCGGGATGGGCCGCACAGTACAAGCTGAAGCCCGAGAGGAGCGTGCCAGCCCACGAACAGCCCCTTACTGTCGCATTTCGGGCCAGAATCAAGGAGATGCAGTTTCGCCCTTTCCGAAAAAGGTGAATGCTAACGTTCTCTAACCAAACCACGAAAACACCAAGTGTTCATGTTTTTTCTGCAGGACTCTGAGAAGAGGTTTCGGCAGGAACGTCGGCCGAAAGGGGGCGCCTCATACCATACTACATGGTTTGCACGGTCTCGGCCGAAGCTCCTTACTCACCCTTACCCGTGATGGGCTTGTTGGCGGTATGCCATGAGGCCCTTCGGCCAGACTTGCCGAAACCTGAGAACTAGCAAGGATTCTAAGCCAAAGTCATTGGAGCAGACTAGGCGAAGCCCCATGGCGAAGGCCATGAGCGGAGATGGCGAAGGCTGACAAGCCGAAGCAAGGGCATCATGGGCGAACGGCATATAGCAAAGGGCATATGGCGAAGCTGCAAGACCCTCGTCGGGACAGGTTCGGCATGCAAGCAACTCCACGGGCTGCTTCGGCCCGACCGGCCCATTCGCCTTAGGCCGGGCCCAATCTACCGGCCCATTAGAAGCCCATGAGTGCAAATGACACTGTATACCCATGTAAATGTCCCTTTCATAAGGACAACCATGTAAATTCCTCTGTAAAACCTGAACCCTAATAGGGGGACCTGTAACAGGGTTATAAATAGACCCCTAGGGTCATGTAAAGGGGGATCCCGAGAAAAATTCTCAATTTAATACACTTTACCGTTTTCCAATCACGGTTGAGTAACCACGTCTTTCGACGTATGCGGTTGTCATTTCGACAACACTCCTATTTTTTCTGTGATGACGGATACACCGGGACAGCTATTACACATGGATACTGTTGGTCCGGTTAGAGTGCAATCCGTTGGAGGAAAGTGGTATGTGTTGGTTATTGTTGATGATTTTTCTCGATACTCTTGGGTTTTCTTTATGGCAACTAAGGACGAAGCTTTTCAAAACTTTCGTGGTTTGTTTCTTCGATTGGATCTTGAATTTCCTGGTTCTTTGAAAAGAATTCGAAGTGATAATGGTGGTGAGTTTAAAAATGCTTCATTTGAACAATTTTGCAACGAAAGAGGTCTTGAACATGAATTTTCTTCTCCTTGTGTTCCTCAACAAAACGGTGTTGTTGAAAGGAAAAACCGTGTTTTGGTTGAGATGGCTAGAGTAATGTTGGATGAGTATAAAACTCCTAGAAAATTTCGGGCTAAGGCGATTAACACTGCATGCTATATTTCATATCGGGTTTTCTTGAGATCAAAACTTGGAAAAACTTCTTATGAACTTCGATTTGGACGACAACCCAAAGTTTCACATTTGCGTGTTTTTGGTTGCAAGTGCTTTGTCTTGAAATCTGGAAATTTGGATAAGTTTGAGGCACGTTATACCGATGGATTATTTCTTGGTTACCCCGCACATACTCGTGGCTATTGTGTACTTATTTTGGAGACTAACAAAATCATTGAGACTTGCGAAGTTTCTTTTGATGAGGCTAGTCTAGGAACTAGACCCGATCTTGCAGATACATTGTCACAGGTTCAGGGGGAGGATGGTCGTATTTTTGAAGATGAGGGCAACAACGACGACGACGAGGTCGACTCGGCCGGTCAGACCGTGCGCCAGGCCGGTCAGACCGCCGGCACACCTCCGGTTAGACCGGCCAGGCTCGTCGGGTTCGGGTACTGTTGATGCTGATCGAGATGGTCCTCCGGAGATTACTACTACGACCAGTACTGATACAGGACGTGAATCAACTTCAGAAGTTGCTGCTCCTTTACATATTCAACGACAACATCCGCCGGAACAAATCATTGGTAATATAGGTGAGCGGACTATAAGGTCTAAGGTAACGACTCATGATGTTTGTGCAAATTCTGCATTTGTTGCTTCTTTTGAACTTAAAAATGTGTCACATGCATTAACTAATGAATTGTGGATTAACGCCATGCATGAAGAACATGGAAATTTTGAGAGAAACAAAGTTTGGACTTTAGTTGAACTACCTTCTGGACATAATATTATTGGAACCAAGTGGGTTTTCAAAAATAAACAAAATGAGGATGGTTTGATTGTGAGAAATGAAGCTAGACTTGTTGCTCAAGGTTTGGATTTTGATAAAACTTTTGCTCCTGTTGCTAGAATTGAGGCAATTAGACTTTTGTTGGCTTTTGCTGCTTCAAAAGGTTTTAAATTGTATCAAATGGATGTGAAAAGTGCTTTTCTAAATGGTTTTATACAGGAGGAAGTTTATGTCAAACAACCACCATGTTTTGAAAATCCTGATTTTCCCAACCATGTTTTTAAATTGTCTAAAGCTTTGTATAGCTTGAAACAAGCAGCTAGAGCATGGTGTGATAGGCTTAAGAACTTTTTGCTTGTGAAAGGTTTTACAATGGGAAAGGTTGACAGAACGCTTTTTGTTCTTAAGCATGGTGATAATCAACTGTTCGTTCAGATTTATGTGGATGATATTATCTTTGGTTATTCAACTCACGCTTTGGTTGTGGAGTTTGCTGAGACTACACGCAGGGAATTTGAGATGAGCATGATGGGTGAGTTATCGTACTTCTTGGGATTGTAAATTAAGCAAACAACTCAAGGTACTTTTGTGCATCAAACGAAGTACACGAAGGATCTTTTGAGACGGTTCAAGATGGAGAATTGCATGCCAATTTCAACACCAATTGGTTCTACAGCCGTGTTGGATCCTGATGAAGATGGTGAACCCGTTGATTAAAAGGAGTATAGAAGTATGATTGGATCTTAGTTGTATCTAACTGCTTCTTGGCCAGACATACAATTTGCAGTGTGTTTGTGTGCGCGCTTTTAAGCTTCTCCTCGTGCTTCATATCGTCAAGCGGTCAAGCAAATAATGAGGTATTTGAATTATACACTTGAGTTTGGAATTTGGTATTCTACTTCATCTTCTATATGCTTAAGTGGATATTCCGATGCTAATTTTGGTGGTTGTAGAATTGATAGGAAAAGTACTAGTGGAACATGTCATTTTCTTGGTACATCATTGATTGCATGGTCTTCTAGGAAACAATCTAGTGTTGCTCAATGAACTGCTGAATCTGAATATGTTGCTGCTGCTAGTTGTTGTTCACAGATTCTTTGGCTTTTATCTACTTTGTAAGATTATGGTCTTACTTTTGAGAAAGTACCTCTCTTTTGTGATAATACTAGTGCTATCAATAATGCTAAGAAACCTGTTCAACACTCACGCACAAAGCACATTGATATTCGTTTTCACTTTTTGAGGAATCATGTTGAGAAGGGAGATGTTAAATTGCAGTTTTTGGACACAAAGTTGCAACTTGCTGATATTTTTACTAAACCTTTGGATTCTAATCGCTTTGCTTTTCTTCGTAGTGAGTTGGGAATAATTCATCCTTTTGGCATGGTTTGAGGGGCAGTTTTGTACCTCGTGGTTTTATCAAGCAAAGGAGAAAAGAGAGCTTTGTTTATACATATGGTATTTTCTTGTGCATGCTAGCAATACTTTGAAGGTTTATTTGTCTCTAGCATAGCTTGTATGTATTCTAGTCTTTTCATGAGATTTAGATTTTGCTTTTAAAGGAGATGATGCATCACACTTAAATTCTATACTTGAATTAAGCAAATATGCAATGCTGATGCTAGCATATGGTTTGATCTATAAATGCTTTATATATATGCTTTATTGAATTGTTATTTCTCAAATAGCTTTAATTGCTCATTGTGAAAAGAGAATAAAAGTATGAAAAAAATGAATACCGAATCCTTGGAAACAGTCTTGACGACAAGGACGTATTCGATGTAAGCAAAATAATGGGTGCCGAATCCCTGGAAACAGTCTTGACGACAGGGACACCGAATCCCTGGAAACAGTCTTGACGACAGGGACATACCCGGAATAAAAGAGAAAAATATGAGAAAAAAGGCTCAAGAAAAGAAAACGTTATTTGAGAAAGAGTGATAAATGCAATAGGTATATGTGTTTAGTGTTTATTCTTCAACCTATGTGCTTGTTAAGATGTTGCATTATAATTCGTATGAAATCATGAATTTTGATTGTTGATTCAAGCTTAATTGTAAAATCTTTGGTTCATGATTATACTTTAAGGAATGATTGCTATATTATAGATGGGTTCATCTTCTTTTTATTGCAACACACGACTTGATATGCTATATGTATGCTAAGCTCTTATACATTGATCGACATAATTCCTATACTTGATGAAATCTGTCACACCCTAAAAATCTTAATTGTATAAATTATTGTTTAAATGGAATTATCAGAAAATGATCTTAAAAGCCTAGAAGAAAAGATCTAATTTTAAATAATAAATTCCAATATAAAATTGGGCCAGATAAAATTTTATTAAATATTTTGCTTAATTCTATAATTCCTAGATTTTTCTGGGATTTATTTGAGCTAAGGAAGTATTTTTAATAAATGAAATTGCATTTCATGAATAATTTAAATTGAAAAAGGTTTTTAAAATCCTCTTTTGGCTTTGGGCCGAAAGTCGGCCCAAAACCCTTTCTCTCTCCTCCCCGGCCCAAGTCGGCCCAGTCGGCCCAAGCCGAGCCGCCGCGCGCGCAGCCGCTCTCCTCTCTCTCTCCCGCTCGCTGACAGGTAGGGCCCGCCTGTCAGGTCGTCGTCTACCTCCGTCCGCCCGCGCCCGAAACCCTAGCGCCGTGCCGCCGCCATCTCCTTCCAAATCCGGCCGCCTCTTTCCTTCTCCGGTGAAATCGTTTGAGGGGAAATGATCCCCGGGATCTCCTCTACCTTTTTCGTTTTGGAATCATCGTCTACCTCGGTTTGGAAGTCCGCGTATTCGATCTCGAATCGGATTCCTCTCTCTCTCTCTCTCCGAACCCTAGGTTTCCATCGCCGTCGCCGGGCCGCCGTGGGCTTCGCCACCGCCTTCCAACCCCTATATAAGGACCCCCGAGCTCCCCTCTACCCGTCGCCGCCTTCGCCTTCGTCTCTCGTCGCCCGTAGCGCCCTAGCCCCGTGCAGCCGTGCGCCGCCGTCGCCGCCGCCGCTCCAGCCGTGCGCCGCCGTCGCTCCAGCCGTCGCCGTCGCTCGGTAAGGCCGTCGTCGTGGTCGCCGTCGCGTCGCCGTCCTCGTCCGCCCCTTCACCGTCGCTGTAGACCGCTAGAGCACCGTCGCCGTCGTCAAGCCGAAGGTCGCCGCCGCCTTTTCCTCGACGCCGTCGCCGTCCGGTCATCCTCCGCCGTTCCTTTGGTCACCGGTGAGTTCGCCGTGCCGCCCGCATCGTTTTGGTGCCCTCCGTTCGCGCCGCCGTGCCGTCGTTCGCCGGCGAGCATGCCCGCCGTCGCCGCCGCCGGGGATGACGTCACCGCTGACGTCATCGTCGTCGTCTCTCGTTGTCCGGTCGTGGACCGATCGATCTCGGCCGTTTGTTTTGGTCGGATTGATCTCGGCCGTTCGTTTCCGTGAGCCGCCGTCGTGGACCCGGTCCATCGTGAACCTGAGCCTCGCTGACGCAATAATTCCCTTTTTCTTTTCAAAAATAATTCATTATTGCGTCATAATTCAATTAAAATTTATATAAATGATTTAATCCGATTTAATCTTTAAAAATTCATAACTAATTCATCGTAGCTCGGATTTAGTTGGTTCAAGTCTCTAAATTTTTCTAAAATTGAGATCTACATGTTAAAAATATCCACATGTACTGTTCATGCTTGCTTATGTGCTGTTTTGGTGTTTTTGCTCTTTTCTGTTTAGATTCCGACGTTTCCGGAGAGTCCGTTTTCGTAGGAGAAGATTTAGAAGAATTCCAAGGCTAACAAGGCAAGTCACACAGATCCTAATCAATCCTTTGAGCATGTTGATCCCGTTTAAAGCTATTGTTTCTATTCAACTATTACAGTTATTTTCGAATGTCATTGGGTGGAATTAACCTATTGTTTGTTAAGACCCTTTTTGATTATCTTATTCCTTGATACCTTGGGTTATTGTAATTTGACTAGTTGAGCTTAATACTGGTTCAACTAGATGATTAGATGTAATTGCTTAGCCATGCTTAGAAACCTTAGCACACTAAAGGGATAATCTATGATTCACTATTTCTTAATGATGGCTTAATGATAGTTCACGGTGGTCAATCGTGATTGGTTAATTAATTAATTTTGCCAACTAAAACCTGATAATGGTGGGTTGTGAGTACATGGTTTTGATAGTCGTGCTCATGACAGTTAAGGACCGGTTCACGAGTTTCGGTTGTGAAACATTAACCGTGCCAACCACAAGCCAACGTGGGCAACGGCTTTATCTTTTGTATAGCATAGTTCATTGCGGAGCACCAGACTGAGAAGTGGCGGAGATAAGCCCACGGGGGTCGCTGGGGAGTCCATGCCTTGTTTATAAGGGGGTGATTATGATCCAGGAATGGTGCACTGTAGTGGGTTGTGTTGTGCAAGGGGTATTGTCACAGCTCCTTTCCGAGGTACCGTGGTGGTATTAAGGCACATGGTGACATGTTGTGGGGCTGTGTCTTGTGGGTACAGTGGTACATCTCTGGCCAGAGTAAAACTATTCGAATAGCCGTGCCCACGGTTATGGGCGGGTCTAACAATGTCTTTCGTGATTAGTCTCACCCTTCACACCTTAACGAAAGATGCTATGACTGGTAATAATTGATGATCTCCTGGTTTGGAATGGTATATTCCTGGTTTGGAGTTAGAACTATGCAGCCGGGGTTGGTTGTTCAGAATGGTTGGGCCTATACAACAGGGTATGTTGTATGGTCTTGGATTAATATTGTTCTATTAATACTCTACTGTTTTATTAAATTCTGAAATATTCATTAAATGCTATTTATGCAAAGAAGCCTATATTATGCCATCCTTGGCTATCCTGTGCACTTACATATTTGCTGCATGGCTTGCTGAGTATGTCATATACTCACCTTGCAATCATTCATCAGAGGAGAAGTTCTATAGTGATGCTGATGGTGTTGAGGATTTGGCGTAGTCCTTGTCAAGCTGCCTGTGGAGTGGAGCCGTCTGCGCTGTTTATCTTTATTTTCCGCTGCTTAGATCTTTATTGGTTGAGAGGAACTATCTACCTCTGTAATGACATTTTATTTGCTTATTAATTAGAGTAATAATTGTACTCTATTATCAATTTGTTATTGTGTGCCTCGGCTGATTCCTGGACGAGGGTCTACACACATGTAAGCGTTTGGAATTTTGGATAGAAATTCCGGGCGTTACAAAATCATTGTCAAAAAGGGGAGAAGAGTTGAGGTTTTGGAGAAGCAAGGTGAATTTTTGAGGAATTTCTTTCTTTTCAAAAGTGATAAAAGTTTTCTTTGGGATTTTCGAGCACGATGTGTACGTTTGTACAAAGTGTGCTTTTTGCCACTTTTGTTTTAATTTTTCCAAACACCAAAACATTATTGATGGGTTTGCCAATGTGTTCATCAAGAGGGAGATTGTAAAATCAAAGGTGTTTTTGATTATTATTCTGTCATGAACAATTGGCATCAGTAATTATTGGTTTTGCTATTTGGAATTTATTTGCGAAGTGGTTTTGGAGATGATTGGATTTTAACAGGTGTTAAACAGGTACTGTTGGATTTGGGTCCGGTCAGACCGGGCATATGCTGCCGGTCAGACCGGCGTGTATCGCACGGTCAGTCCGGCGCAGCCCGCGGTCTGACCGGCCAACTCTGTGTCGGTTTCGGTTTCGGGTTGTTTGTTTGGATATCCGTGATTGTTTTATGATTATGGCTTCTAGATGAATACTATATGTATGTAATACTGTTGTTTGCTACTAATGAGTCAAGTTGGAGATAGCTTGGTCTCGGAATATGGTTTCTTTGTTTATGTCTTGTGTAGGTGACTTGATGCCTCGGGAGAGTATTTGCGGTGATGGACCGAGAGTCGGCTTGGGGATAAGAGGACGTTCGTGGTGGTCAGAGATCATGCGGGATACTTAGGCTAGAGTTGATGCACGTGATTGGTGAAGATTCCATATGGCATACGATGGAGGTTGATGCGGAGTCGAATTTGGAAGGAGTCCAAATTTGGTATGATTGGTTATGTAAAGTTTGTTTCTTGTACTAGAGGGTTTTCTAAGGTGTTTAGGACTTCTAGTATGAGTTTGGTTTGTGGCTTTAGGCTGCCTACCTTGGGTATAAATAGAGGGGGAGCGTGAGGCTTCCCGGTATCGCTTTTGAGAGCAATTGAGTTGAGAGTTGAGTTAGGGTTTCGAGTTTAGTCGAAATTTTTGTAAGGAGTGTTGTTGGTGCACTTTGTAAACATAGAGAGAATCAATAAAGTCATCATCCACTTTAAGAGTTCTTCGATTTGTGTTTCATAGGGTTTCGGCAGTCAGACCGGCGGCATCGCTGCGGTCAGACCGGCGGGTGACCTGCGGTCAAACCGGCATCGGCAACAGGCGACAGGAGCTGATCTCGGCGGTCAGACCGAAGATCTAATCTCGGTCAGATGGACGGCAACCAGGCGGTCAGACCGGAGGACAACTTCGGTCAGACCGCGATCCATCGAATTCAAGGGTAACTTTTATTTCTGCTGAAAGTTTTTGATTTTTGGGTATACCAACCATTCACACCCCTCTAGTTGGCTTAGTTGTTGTTTTTCGATCCTACAATCACCACTAACGGGCTTTCACCTATTAGAGATGAGGTGCAGTCGTCACTAACCACAAATCTCTGACGAGGGCCAAACCCAACAGAGGTGATGATATGGGCCCATCAATGGTGAGAGGATCTAGCGCAGTGCTTTCCACATAAATAAACAAACGAGTGGTATCACTACTAGAGAAATAATCTTTACTCGGATGGTAAAAATCACATGTGTCACGGTTCAAATAGGAACCATGACTAAAGAATATCTTTAGCTCCGTTTAAAAAGCCCAACGACACATTATAATCTTTAGTCCCGGTTGGTAACACCAACCGGGATTAATGATCATTTTTTACCACGGTTCAAATAGTGTCATACCGTGTCTGGCTCCCAATGATCTTTAGTCCTGGTTGGTGGCTAAGCGAGACTAAAGATCGTGGGGGCCTGACACAGTCCGACACTATTTGAACCATAGCAAAAAATGATCTTTAGTCCTAATTCATCACTTTGATCAAAATGATCATTAGTCCCAGTTGGTAACACCCAGCAGACCCTCCCCCATCCACAACTACACGGGTGGCGGGAAATACGTCCTGCTTGCGTAGTGAATTGGGCCTCACAGCCAAAAAATATTTTTTTATAGTGCAATCAACAGGTGACCCTACAAGTCAGATTTGTAAGATTATGTGCCAGTTGCCAAATCATGTACAGTAAGATTTGTAAAATTTTTCTAGCCAGTAGGGTTTTCTGCACCTTATTACTTTGTAAGATTGTTTGAGTGAGATTGTGTATACCTTAATAGACCTTGGAGTTTGGTCTCTCTGGATAACTCCGTCGAGTACAGGGAACACGTGTGTACGCGTATAAAAATGCATCATGTGTATTGATATCGAGTCGTGCCTCTATTGCAGTTTCTTTAGCATAAGAAACAGATGAAACTGTTCGGGAGAAAATATTATTCTCACTAGTGATGGATCTCACATAACACATTGATCGCACAAACATAGCCATGCTCCCATGCCTTCATGCACAATCTGATTCCAGCTAGACGAAGTAGAAGTGTAAAATAATGATTAAGCTAGGCAAACAGAGCATCACTAAATGATTCACTTATTACAGTTTACCCGGCACCAATGAGTCTATCCAGATTCCGCCTAGGTGCTTCTAGGAACGTCTGTGCCGGGTTGGGACCCAACACTGATGAGTGGGGGTTATCACTTATCAGTGCAGAAAGTTTTCTGCCGGGGCTATTTTTGGCATTGATTCCAATTACGAATCGACACTGGTGTCATTTTCTGTAGTAGTATGTCCAGTTGATGAAAATCACTAAAAGTATTAGGTTGAATGAGTTTTGTGAAAATTGTATAGACTATAAACTGTATAATTAATTCCTGATAAAGCCAATTTTGAAGGTTCAATTTGAGTTGTGAAAAGTATATGATGATATTTAACTGATGGAAAACTAAGACTTGTTTTGGTGCCCAAAGGAGTGAAACCAAAAGCATAAAAAGCATGTAAAATATACCTAATGAGATTTACTATTGTCAATATTGACGACCATGTTTAGTCATATATACTTAAGAGTCAATTTACACTTAAAAGCTAACCGAAACTGCTTATCCGTGCGATGCCTCTAGTCAAGTTTTCATCTATATTTGCCGCATCTCCAACTCCTTCAGTTTCCTGTTTGTTTGCTGTTAAACAATGCGTGCGAAAGGACTTTGCTCAGCCACTAGCTTATACTCCCTCCGTTTATAAATATCTGACATCGTTGATTTTTTAGTAAATGTTTGACCATTCGTCTTATTAAAAAAAGTTTGTGAAATATGTAAAACTATATGTATATATAAAAGTATATTTTACAATGAATCAAATGATAGGAAAAAAATTAATAATTACTTAATATTTTTAATAAGATGAATGGTCAAATATATTTAAAAAAGTCAACGGTATCGAAGGGATTACGTAGTACGGACAAATAATAAGTGGCAATTAAGCACCTTGTGTCGACTAGGGCGGCAGAAATTTCCAACAATCAAGTATTCAAGTTGGTACCATACGCTACGTACAACAACAACATTGCACACTGTATTAGCCAGTTGATGCGAATAAATCGCTTCAGACAGGTCAGAACTTTCAGAATGGATGATTAAACAGTACCGCTCTCAAATCTATGTCCTGCATAGTTGAGACAAAAACTTAACTTGCATCAAGCCACGTCATCTAAAAATAGTAGCTTTTGGATCCCTCTCATGCTTTGATCTTGACCAACTATTTGCTATATGCATTTATAACCCACTAATTGTAGCTATTGAAAGAACTCCATGTGCTTTGAAACTGTGTTAGTTACTCGTAGTTGGGAGCACATCCCACCCACAGGGAAAACGGAACAATCCATTAGCGTGTGATTAATTTAATATTATTTAATTATTTTTTAGAAAATAGATCATTATGAATTTTTTAAAACAATTTTTGTATAGAAAAATTTTTGAAAAAAAAAAACGTTTAGTAGTTTAAAAAGAGTGCGCGCAGAAAACGAGACAAGTGAGTTGGGAACTCACACAAACGTACTCACACAAAAAAACTAAGTCATTGGATCCTTCTCATGTTTGATACATGAGCATTCAAATGTCATGTAGAATTGCAATCTATTTATTATATACTAAAAATTCATTAAACTTCCTACAAACAATCTCAATCCGCCACGTGAGACTTCTAAAAACACTCGTAAATTGCCATGTGGCATGTAACTATCAATTTTCTTTAAATAAGGTGGACCCACTAAATTTATCAAAAAAGAAAACCACGTTCCATCGTTTCCATCTTGTACGTGATACTGGTGCACGTCGTATGTACGTTTGTCCTCAGCCTCACGCTCAACCTCCCCTCTTATTATCTCTCTCACATATTTGTGTCGTATTAGAAAGAAATCAAAAACATATTTTATGATAATAAACAAAACAACTAAAAGATCTAAAAGATCTAAATCATATGACTAATTTATTTTCCACATACATTATTAGATTCTTTACAACAGATTTACGATTTACGATCAAAATTAACTATATTTACCAAGTAAAAGAAATGCATTACTTTCGACCATCTATTTGACACTCACAACACATTTTTATTTTATGGGAAAATCATATACATTTTGAAACTACCTGATTAACAACACATATCATAAATAAAAATAATAGGAAACCCATAAAATTAATTAATAAGATTAATATAACGAGTACCTTAATTAGAAAATATTTAGCAAGTAAAAGAAATACATTATTTTAGATTTCTAATATTATATCAAAATATAGATAACTCAAGCTGGTAAACATATTTGAAAAAAAAAGAAGAAATGTTCTTCA
The DNA here is from genome assembly GCA_000338895.3 of Oryza meridionalis. NCBI lineage: Eukaryota > Viridiplantae > Streptophyta > Magnoliopsida > Poales > Poaceae > Oryza > Oryza meridionalis. The sequence continues at coordinate 15,307,829 of CM002535.2, read as the reverse complement.
CTTCTCCCATAGTCAGTACATGCGCACATCTCCCTCGAAAACTTCTCTCACCACCCCACTAACTCAATTTCCTCCTCTCCTATCTACTAAAAGTCCATTAAACTTTCAATAAACATGCTCAAACCGTTAAGTGGCATCTTATAAACGCTCCGAAGTCGTTACATGGCACCATAATAAATAAGAGAAATCTAACCATCTATTTTTATTTAAATCGATGGACCCATTGATTAGGATAGTTAGATCGATTTTGAAAAAAAAAACATCCGGAACCAACATCCGGATCCAACGTATACAAACAAACAAAACAAAATTAATAGATCGCATCATACGAACGTACTTACTGTATGTCCTTCTCTTCTATTCCTTCCTATGTTATTTTCTATTTCATGAGAAATTAAAATTAAAATTATTTTTAGAGGAAAAAAAATCACAGATAGACCAACTACTAGGTCTAGCGGCTCTCCCTCCAACACTTTAAATATTATGAACGCTTATAAGTCACTACATGGTGCTATTAAATTAGAGAAAGTACTAGAAAATATTTTAAAAAATACAAAGCAACCAACCATTGATTTCTGCTTAAATTAATAGATACATTGTTTTGGATTGTTTGATCTTTTTTAATAAAAAAATTCCAAAACCCCTCTCTCTCCTTCCCCACCCCGATGCGGTGCTAAAGTTCATTAAATATTTTATGGACACCTCTAAGCTGCTATATGACATTCTTAAATTAAATAAAATATTTGAAATTTCAGAAAAAACTATCTACACTAAAAGTCCATTAAACATCCTATAAATACTCCTAAGCCGCCAAGTGAGACATTACAAATGCTCCTTGGTAGCCAAGCGATACTCTGATTTTTGTTTAAATCGGTAGATTCATTCTTTTATTTTAGAAGGTTAGTTATTTTTTAAAAAAAAACATCTGAAAGCACAAAATTTAAAAAACATCCCTGTCACGTACATACTAACGAGCTATCTTCATGAAAAATTAAAATAAAAATTATTTTTACATTAAAAAACCACAAATAGACCTCAACTTGCTAGGTCTAGCAGCTCTCGCTCTATCACTCTAAACATCCTAGGAACCCTTTTAAGCTACTACATGGTGCTTTTAAATTAGAGCTATCGATTAGTTAGGTTTTTTTTAATAAGAAAAACCGAAACCTCCCTCCTTCCCTCCCCATCCCCGTACAGCGTTAAAATCATAAACATGTTATAAACGCTTCTAAGTTGCTATGACATTTTTAAATTAGAGAAAAATCATAGAAATTTTGGAAAAAAAATCAAACCAACGGATTTAGACATAAATCAATAGACACATTATTTTCTGTCGATTGACACATTATTTTGGGTCAGTAGATTTTTTTTTTTAAAAAAAAGAACACCCCAAACCTCCTTCCCTCCCTCCTCCTTTTGTGGCATGTGGTGTTAAAAGTCCATTACACGTCTTATAAACGTTCTTAAGATGTTACGCCTTTTTCTTAAATAGGAGAAAATCCTAAAAACTCTGACAAGAAAACCAAACATCCGACCATCGGTTTTGACATAATCATTTAACACATTATTTTTGGTTGTTAGGTTAATCATTTAGAAAAACATCCCAAACCTCCCTCCCTCCCTCCCTCCCCATTTATAGCATACGCCATTATTTTATCTCTGTTTTTTTTATCTCCGTGACAATTAAAATTAAAATTATCTATATGGGCAAAAAAACACAAATGAACCTCAATCAATCACTTATATCACGTTAGACATCTAACAACTTTCTACCAACTTTATTAATTTTTCTAAACATGCACATGAGGGCTATGTACCTATACAAATTGACCTTGGTACTTTTAAAATGATCTTTTAAGGAAATAAATAAATATTCTTAAGAAAGATGATCATAGCGTCCGAGTTACACATATGATCTATGAAGTTACTAATCATAACAACTATTCATCTAGCAATACAGACAACAAGTTTAAAATAAAGGTGTAGTCGGTTGAACATCATACCGAATACCGATAAGCATATGCGTTGCACCTAGGAATCTTAATAGTGAATTCTATATAGGAATAAAAGACGTTGTCCAGTTTTTATTTTTTTGGTAAAACTTTATTTGTATAGTACATTGTAAAGTCTTGACATAGAAACCATCTACAAACGTGTATTTGTTATAAGACACTCTACTTTAGTGGTGATTCGCTAAAAATCCTTTGACCATTAGTTCAATATTTCATGAGAGAAAATTTAGAATGTGTGCCTTTACCCCAAACCACATTACATGCACTTATATTTTCATCCCAAATTGCAAAGATCAAATCATTTCAAGGATGATTCATAGAACGAAATATCAAAAAAATAATAAATAAAATGGACATGAAACAAATTGAATATTGAATAGATGTTGCTGGATTTAAAACCCATTCAAAATAGAAAAATTCAAACATTTTACAAAGACTGTTAGAATGAAAAAATATAAAAAATAAAATACAATAAAAATGATATTATTGGATTTCTTTGGGGGTTGTAAGATACTCCCTCCATTTCAAAATATAGGGCACAATACTTTCCAAAGTTGTTTCATAATATAAGGTGTGCATGCATGCATGCAGTTAATTAGCAGCTCATCTCCCCTAAATTATTACTTTTTAAAAACTTACACTTACAAGATCTTTTATTCGCCGGTTGTATGTATTTATTAGTTGGGGTGATTAACAAGAAAGATGATAATAATTGTTTCTAGGTCATTGGGTTGAGGATGATTATGCGTTATATTTTGGAATGGTTGGAGTATCCTTCTGGAGATTTAAAATTCCTAAATTTTGTCATAGGAACCACCTCCATTGTTTCGATCCATTTTTTCTCATCAATTCAAAACCGCATGATCTCAACTAATTTTAATTTAGAATTTATATGTTCAGTGTTCAAAGCACACAATAAGTTTAATTTTTAATAAAAAGTCGCCTGCACATAAATATTCATAATAAAATTTCACTCACATTTATATAAGAAGGTGCCTGCGTATTTGCGCGGGCTACCTTATTAGTTTCATATAATTACTAGAATAAATATTGTACATTTAGATATTACAAGTACACGATTTAAAGATTTTTTATTTGAAATTTATTTGAAGTATTTATAAATTCCTCGTTGCATTATGCGGGGTTTCAACTAGTTGATTGAATACCTATCCACGACACGGCTGCAAAGGACAGAAAGCACACAGACATAATTTGTCTTAAACTGTCCTTTGTGTCATCCTTAACTGCACATGTGCACATGAGTACATGTCCTAATTTCGTGATATATAGTGGCACACGTGTGGTTAAGCACACGTTTTTCCTTGTATCGTGCTGGCTACATGAATTTGGATGAAACATCCGTTGGATGAAACATCCGTTGTAATTGTCTGCACCCAAATTTAGCACATATGGACGAAATAGAAAAAAATTGCCAAAGTTTTAAAAGCGTTGGGTTTCCTTTCACGGGGCCGGTCCGACTGGCTAGTATGACCAGTCTGACTGGCTAGCAGGGCTGATCTGACCACAGGCATGTGGCCGGTCAAACCCGCAGAGTCTGAATCCAAAATGAATTTCGTCGGGTCTCGGTTTTCTTTGCCCGGAAAGGTATGTTTTGGGTTTCCATTAGTTTCTATCCTGAGTTGGACGTGGAGTGGGACTTGTAGTAGGCAAGACCAGCCCCTTTATAATGGCCACGGCCAGTTTGACCCAAACCCCCAATCTCTTACAATCTACTACACCATCGATTCGTTCTTTTACTTTTACTTTTTAGCCATGTTTTCTACTTTACTTTAATTTCGTCCATCTTTATTGGTTTGCATCGTAAACCGTCGGCCGTCGCTGCGAGAGTGCAAATATCCCTTTGTACGTTTGTCCCGTAAACCTTCCGTTTACCCACGAGACGGGTAGTTATCCTCGTATCGATCTAAATCGGCCTACAAGCTGATTTCGATCTCTAAATTGGCTCCGCTAGCCGATTTTGTCGTTTCCTGCAAAATCCATCTTGATTTGTCTCCTTTGGTTAGATCGGATTGTTGGCGACTCCATATCAACATAAGGCGTTTAGATGTCCCAGTCATAATTGTTTTCTTGCTAAAAAGTTGCCAATACGATGACAAATTTCGGCTACATCATACGGCCGAAATCAATCTACACGAGTCATTTGCAGTCGTAAATATACAGTGAACGCCCAGTTGAGTGGTGCAGATCGACAACATCGTTCTTTACTGCTGGTCTGATCGCTCACAGCGCCGGTCCAACCGACGCCACAAGGCCAGTTTGACCAGGATAGGCGCCGGTCTAACCGGCAAGGCATCAAACTTCATGGAGGAGGAGCAGGTCGATCGGTTTGCCATAGTCAAGTATTCACGTGGACAAGATTAGGTAGCAAGAATGATCTGTGATTTCCAAAAAAAAAATTCTTCTTTGCTACGTGGTGTTACAAAAAGGTAAAATCAAACCAAAGCAGTCTATATTTCATATCGTGTATTTTCCCCGTTTCAATCAAACCAAAGCATTGTCCACATTTATATATATATGTTAATAAATCTAGATATATATGTGTGTCTATATTCATTAACATATATATGAATGTGGACAATGGTAGAAAGTCTTCTAAGCTGAAACGGAGGGAGTGCTTATTAAAAAAAAAAAGACAAACCGATTCTTATTGTATCGGCTATTACCGTTAAGCATCAATTTTCCAAATTCCAATTTTTGCTTACTGCACAGAAGAGATCGGCCGACCAAGGCTAATCTCTTGATTTTTGTAATTTTCTTCTAAGGACACACGGATATATTGTTTAAATTCGTTGTACTATAATAGAATAATTTATGCCCTATTATACTTTGGGAGAAAAAGAGTATTTTCTACTATATGCGATTATGCGTTCCACTGTCTACGTGCATGTAATAGTAATGAGTATCAGAAGTATCAGAAGTTCTCTTTTGTTGAGCGTTTTTTAAAATAACTACGAAGGCAGCCTGCACATTCGCGCGGACATGCATATTAGATGGCGTTAGAAACTATAAGAACATATAACACCAGTTGGATTAGTCGTGTTGAGGTTGAAAAGTATGATTTCCAAAGATATTCTTCATGGTATTGCTTAAATAACGTTTTTCCAATCTATTTTGTTATCATTGCATTATAAAAATTAATTTGCCCCTATAAAAAATTATCGATAATTCGCTTAATCATCTTTAAAAGAAGATAGGTTTAGCTTGTTTTGGGAACATATTTCACAAATTAAGTGTAAATTAAAAGTAAGGTGCTTTCCTTTTTATAATTTAAGGGCTCTATTTTTTTTAAAAAAAAATTCCAACACAATAAAGCTAGTGCCCTTTAATTGGTTCACATTGACGCTACTTGTTTCATACTTATGACATACTTACATGTAAGAATTTAAGCACTCAAAAATGATGCAGTTGTTATGTTAATAGGTGTTCTTGTTTAAGTGAAATCTAAGAACCTTTCTATGATTTTTATAAGTTTTTCTAAAACTAGCTCACTTTAATCCCTATTGACATTTCATATTTTTGTATTTTATTGCATGTAATCTTATTTTAAGATCAATTTTTGTGAGATGATAGAATAGTGATAGAGCGTTACACCTTATATGTCAACCTTTTTTAAAAATAAAAAATAATCGACTTTTGTATACACATTTAAAACTAAAATAGGTTCTCATTGTTTATTTTTTTATGGATGGGGGGATTTGAGACTATGTAAATACACATGCTTGTAGAGTCTAATTCTATTGTGCGGTGTAGGAGACAACTCATATGGGATCATTTAATGCAAGTGGGCGAGGCTCCTCACGGCCTAGCGAAAACATGATTGGACAGCTAAACATAACTGCGAAGGCATCGTTATTTTGGTATGCAATTTTTTTTATTGTTCCATGATTTAAATATTTTATAAAATTTATAGCTAACTATTAAGAATTATGAACTCAGAAGTAACCAATCTACAAATATTTTGTTTAGCTAGCTGCACTCGGTATGAATTAAGTTGAGTTAAAGAATATATAACCGTTTAACTGAGACCTATAATGTATATCCACTTGCCATAATTATCACATATTCCATCAAATTCTGGAAGACCCTAGAAAATATGTGTTTCAAATATCAGACAAATTATATGAAAGCTTTTCGCATTTCTAGCATGAAATCAATTTGTTTGGTTGCTATACAGTCCTCTTGTAGCTCCTACTCAATATGCCCTATGGCGATAAAAATAAGGCCTAGCTGAGCTCATTACGACTCTCGTATCCTCTATCGATGTATTATTCTTATCTTATTAAGAAAGATCTACTTACTCTTCCCTGCTTTGCTTTCTCATCCAAGTTTGCGCGAGAAAATTTTTGGGTTCCAAAGTCTAAACAAATTCATTGTAAAATTTGTGTATGTCTAGTATATGACAATTGTTTGTTGCTAATGGTTTTGTTGCACCTCCTAGACATCATGCCATGTGATCCATTGTAGTAGTGTTCACAGTATCGTTCAAGTTTATAAAATTAATCTTTTTTTCTCAAGTCTCGGTGTATAGTAAAAATATAAATGGATTCCAAACTCATTTCTTCTAGTGTATGTATACACAGAAACATGTTTATGGCAAGTTAATGTTCATATATATATGTAGGTATGGAATAGAAGCACATAGCTACCTGAATGTGTATCTATGTACTATCTATTAAAAGACCATTAAATACCGTCTAAAGTCATTTAAATGGTACCATATAATATATTTAGAGAACTTATGTGGAATATCGTTTGGCAGCCATGGATTATTTGAGCACATTTCAGAAAATTTGTAAAGTAATTGAATTGTTTCCTCTAACTGATGGCACTTCATCTTACTGTATACTAAAAGACCATTAAATATTGTCTAAAGTCATTTAAATGGTATCATAGAATATATTTAGAGCATTTACATGGAAGATTGTTTGGTGCTCTTGGAATATTTGAGCACATTTCAGAAATTTCATGAAGTAATTGGATTGTTTCCTCTAACTGACGGAACTTCAGTTTCCGATCAATTTGCAAATAAAGATGTAAAAGTTATAATTGTTGTTGTAGCTAGAGTTGAAAACCGGTCTAAACCAAATATGTCATTCTTGGTATGTATTGATAGTGAAAGCATAAAGTAAATATCGATTCTGCCTATAGAGAGAGCCCCGGGGGTATTAATTGTTTGGATGTATGTACATACGCACCCGATCAGCCCCCGTTCGCCCTCAACATGTCGAACACGTACCGAGGTGGTGGAAAAACCGGTTGCTCGGCAAGAACTACTAGCGGTTGCGGGCGTCGACGAAGGCGCGCAGCACGCTAGCGAAGAGGAAGACGAGCCGTCACGGATGAACAGGGAGCAGTCGCGCGAAGCGCTTCACAAAAACCTTATTGCCGCCTTCTCCCGGTGCAGGACGTCGAAGGCAGAGGTTCCGAAGATTGATTTTGCGTGTGTTGCGTGAAGAAGGCGGCTCGGTTTATATAGAGATAGCTCGCTTGATCAGGGCGCCTGCACGACACGTAACTTATTCAGACTCCACGCCGTTTTCACGCACCGGATTTTTCGGAATGTTTCCAAAACAAAACAAATCCGAATTTCCCGCAGCAAAACAAAATTGCAAAAGGAGGCTGCATCTACGCAAGAATGAGGAGCCAATTTTGCGGACCATTCGACGTGCACGCGCGCCGCCGGCCCGGCGAGGCGAGCGAGCGCGCGTGTTCCCCCTCTTCTCTCCACCACACATGCTTCTAGTGGCTAGGAGGGTATCCACCCTTTTAAGGAGGTCCCCCTATCCTAGAATAAGCAAGGTGGTACTAAACTTCACATGCATGCCATCCCATGAGGTGGGTTTTTGTGATTTTCCAAAGAATTAATCTTCGAATGGGTCTTAGCCCATCTATTAATTCCAATAGAACTCCACGCCAGTCCCACTGGGAGCCTCGGCGACGACGTGGGCAAGGTCCATCACTGTACATTTCACCTCCGGGAACGCCCCGGCGATCGGCGATCGCCCGCTCCGCCGTGCCGTTCCCTTCGGCAACGTCGACCAGGGAAGTGATCCCCCGGAACACCTCGCCGTGCTCCTTGATGACGATGTCCATCACGAAGGCGCTGTTGGACGCCATCCCCTCGTTGACGACCGCGTTGAACGCCGCGTCGCCGTCGGCTGCCTCCCACAGGTTCTTGCCGTGCGTGTGCTCGAACATGCACGGGCCATGCTGCTCGCGCTGGAGCCAGTCGCCGATCCGGAGGAAGGGGGCGATGAAGCTCGGGTGGAGCGTCATGGACATCATGTGTGCCAGGTTCCCGGGGCCGACGAGGAGGCGGGACACCGGCGTGAGCGTGTAGGCCGGCGGCTCGTCGGTGGTGGCTGGCTTCTCGACGGCGAACACGCCAGAGAGGGTGAGTACGCCCATGAGGCGATGAAGGCACGGGATCTTGGAGGGGTGGAGGGTGACCCTGGTGACTATCTGGAGCAGGGTGGCGGCCCTGGTGATGGATGGCCTCGGCGATGCCGAGGTCCATGGCCGCCTTGAGAGCCATGGACTTGACGACGGCGAAGGTATTGCCGTAGAGCTCGGTCAGGGCATCGCGAGAGCTGGTGGCGTTGCTCTCACTCCGAGTGAGCGCCATGGCAGTTGTGCTTTTGGTTTTGTTTACGTTTTGGGGTGGGTTGATGGACAACGTACACTATAAATAGAGGGCTGAAACTATCACTGCCAATTAGTTCTGAAAATATATAACTACGGCTAGATTATAAGAGAAAACGAGCAAAAAGTACTCCCTCCGTTTCATACTAGAGCAGGTAAAATAGATTATAAGCCAGCTATAAACACATTTCGAGAAGGTAAAAGAGGAGAGAGAAGAACAGCAAGCTACAGATTTGTTGCCAGCTGTAGCATAGACTCCAAGATACAATGTGTATGATATGTGAGAGTAGATATTAGTAGAGTAGTATATGTTTATAGGTAACTATTGTATAAATTGGCTATTAAATTGACTATAGATGATTTGGAGCTAGTAGTTGGTTATAATATTAAACTTGCTCTTATAGATCATTTTAACTTTGGTCAAAGTCAAACGACTTGAAACATGACCAAGTTTGTAAATAAATATAGTTTCATAATAGATTTGTCTTGGGTTGAAAATGTTACTATTTTTTATATAAACTTGATCAAACTTAGAACTGTTTGACTTTGACCACCAAAACCAAAATGATTTATAATCTAAAACAGAGGGAGAAGTTTCTATTCGAAGTGAGCCTAAGACTACCGATTATAAATCTGGTATATATGGACAATTGATGTAGTTTTTTTAAAAAATATTTATTGAAATAGAAGCTAGATTATATGTCAAATTCAATTATACTTTTCGAATATAGCTTTATGCAAAATTATAAATGAAAACCTGATAGCTATATTAAATATGTGGGATTCTATCTCCATGCGTAGCACCTATTAGGGCATGCTAAAAGGTATAGCACTACCTGTTAGGGTGTGTTCTAAAGTTCATAGTTTTATGCTCTTGATTTTCACATCTACGTTTTTCGAACTATTGAAAAACTATAGGAAAGTTGTTTTAAAAAAAATCATATTAATGCATTTTTCAAGTTTCCTTAAACTAATACTTAATTAATCGTGTGCTAAGCCATGCTCCATTTTGTGTGCGGATGGAGGGGTTCGCAGCCCCTCTTTCCAAACTCAGCTTTAGTCTACCTAGATATATACTATACTCTCATACAACAACAGTTGGGACAATGGAGACTAGGAATTTTTTTTAAGATAATGGAAATGGATTACATCTACGGCTTCTGCCTATGGGCACACAACCAAAAAGTCCAGAAGTGAACAGAAAGAAGTTAAAAAAGACATGATGGGACAAACCCCCCAACTTCTGCCAATAATATGATCTACTAAAATAATATCCAAAATCACGTAGATTGTATCACAAAATTATGTAGGTACTACGCCATTTAAACTGAAATAAAAGTTCCTTAGCTACCAACTCCAAGCGTGTAGCACCATTGCTCATAGTATCCTGTTATTCCTGAGTAAGCATCTTACACCAAGAGTTAATGCACTACAACTCAAGTCGCAATCTCACATATTGGTTACTACACACAAGCCGTTGGACTTCTCTCATAAATTAAGTGTGCATGCGGTACATAAAATTCAAACATGGAACCACTTCTTGCTTCCCTAGTGTACACTATTCTTTCTCATTTCTCATCCAAAACTCATATTTTGTGTTTGACAATCTAAATTACTTTCAGTAAAAATCAATTTAAAATTTGTAGATCTTATCAAACTCAACAACTTTCACACACATGGAGTTATATATGTGCTGATTCTTAACTTTGCGCCACGTATTACGGGTGGACGTACCTCATATGTACCAGTTATAGGTGAACTGTCAAATATAGCGGCGTCACCTTGATGTTCTGTAGTAGTAAAAGTTGTACATACATATTTTGTGCAATGAATATATGCCAGCCTAAAAGATGTCAATAGTCTTCAATCAATTGTCAATATTTCTATCCATGATTTATATTTATCAAAAACAAAGATGGTAGAGGTTCTCCCAACACTGTTGTTAACTACACATTTCTTTTTTCCATTTATACATAGACAAAAAAGAAAACAAGTTAATGACCTGTTGCTATAGATATTTAGCAAGCAACCTATTGAAACTAGATGATACCCCGCGCGTTGCTGCGGGATATTATGTACCGATATGTGATTGAAAGAAAGATCCATGCACAAATTCCGAATGGAAGGATTTAACATATATAACATAACAACAGCATGCAGCATAGATGTACCCACTTACAGAGATAGGAGCTTATTCCAGCATGATGATTATATCAACCAAAAGCTCAGGACACAACTTATATAAACCAAAAGATAGGTTCTAAATATATAAATGGAGCAATGAGAAGAACAAAGCTGGAAAATTATTCGATATAGTTAATAGGCCTATGATGAAACGAAGCTAGCTTATTGCCTAGTCACCAATCCGTAATTTATGGATGTATCTAGATCATCGGCACATCTAAAAGCAACAAATATGAGTAGCCTAAGATATATACAAATTAGGGGGAAAAAGTTCTGCCTATTGACTGACCTAATGCTTGCTCCCATATGAAAAAATGAGATTGATGAATTATTGACTGATTTGTCCTTAAATAAAATTAGGGGACTGATTATGAAGTTTCCTCAGTACATAAGAAGGAAAATAAACATGATAAATGAATTCATCATATTAACTTTGGGTTAACAAATAATAAATTAATTATAAGGAGACTCAAGAAAAAAATTAAGATCACAAAATTATTATTTAAATTACGAACTCAATTAACATTTGTAAAGAAAATCCGAGCGAGGGATCTACACAGAATATAGTTTTCACTTACATCATTGATCACCGTACTGCATATGATGATAATTATCTCCAATCACAAAACACTGTGTGAAATCACCGGCTGCCTAAACGATGACATTATTTTTGATAACTTTTCACCTCAAGGAATCATCGACCTATAGTAGCATTGCAAATAAATTGCTCCATTAAAACCTCTTCAGTGATAGGAATCTATATGCAGAGAGGATTCAGTAAGTAATTTTACTGCTCAGTGTTTTGTAGATATAATACTAAAACCAGTATATAAATAATATGAAGTTTAAGGACAGTTGAAAGGTAACATAAATAATAAAAAATGGAGCATAACAGAAAATGTATAGTTTGTTATCAGACCTAGTGGTAATGTACACCATGAAAAGAATTTTGCCCCAATTTACTTTGTATTCAGCATCATAGGGTACTTAATCCAGAAATAAACCTCCGATCAAATCTGTGAAGAAACTGAAGCAAGGAGTGAGTAATCTGTAGGAACAAATATCATTGTACGAAAGAATAGAGGCTACTTACGTAAAAAAAAAAGAGAGATAATAGAGGCCAGGTTGGGAACTTCGATACTAAAATCTGCCAGAAACTGATAGCTTAATTGCGAAAAAAGTATCTGCATCAATGAATGTCGATTAGGAAAAGCTACCCAGAATGCTGGATTGGGGATGAACTCGGAACAGTAGATAACATCATAAAGGGGAACAAACTCATCGTTGGGCTAGCAGATAGATCCATGAACATGTGTGTTCGTAGGGGCAACAACACAACAAACAGCAGCAATGCAGCATGTGTGTGTGACATATATGAAGACAGGAAGGGGAGATGACAAACCAAATAATCTAGGTGACGGTTATCAGAGGAAGATGTATAGACAGAAAATGGGAACTGGCTGGGCTGGCTTTCTCCGTTCCTTGCCCTGCTACGGCGGCCGCGATCCCCATTCCATTGATGCGCTGATGATGGTGACGGCTCGCTTCTGTGGTGCGCGCGCTGCTCGTTGGTGGGCGTGGAGAAAGAATCGCCGGGGGGTGGAGGCGGAGCGGTAGGACTGTGCGCAGGGGTGGGCCAACCTGGGGCGCCGCCGTGTGTGTGTGTGTGTGTGGGGGGGGGGGGGGGTGGAGGAGAAGCGGCGCGGCTGGCGGCAGAGTGCGCGAGGGATGGGGAACCGAGCGCGGCGAGGCGAGGATGGCGGGCCCGCGGCTGGCTCGCGCTGGGGATGGGAGGAGGAGCGAGCGCGGCGGCCGGAGGGAGGGCCCGCACTGCCGCGCGCGATGGAGGAGAGGGCCCGCGTCCTGGCGCGCGCGGTGGTGGTGGGGGGAAGCAGCGCATGCGATTTGGGAGAGGAAGCGAGCGCACACGGCGGCGGCGGCGGCGGATTCGATCGGTGGTGGAGGGAGGCAAAAGGGCGTGCGCGTGTGATGGAGTGCGATCGGACCGTTCGCGAGGTTTGATCGAACGACTGAAAATAAAAGAAGTGACGTGGCTTAACCACAGCTCAGAAAAATCCCTAATACCTACACTAAGTGGCGATCAATTGTATAGTATTACAGGATGTTGCACATACTAGCAAAGATTCTTACATTTGTAACGGGTCCAATAATACCGTTACAGATTATATGATCGGTAACGGCCGAAATATATAGAAACGAAAACGTATCGCGAATTCTGACCTCTCATTAGCGTTAAAGTCTACTTCCCATAAAAATTTGGCAAGAAAATTAAAGGAATTGGAACGTTACTCTCTCGGATTTTATGATCGTTGATTTTTTAGACAATGACATGATTTTAATATATATGTTCGAATATATTTTTCTATTATAATATATACAATACTTCATTCGTCGTATAAAAAAGAAACTTAGAACGGGATATCACACATCTTAGTATAATAAAACTAGAAGAATGTGTCATCACATCCCACCTATCCAGATTCATAGTACTACAAGGTTTGTTTTTTATGGGACGGAGCGAGTAGATAAATACACTTTTTATTTTTATAATAGTACTTTAGACATATGCATTTATATTGTTCAAGTGCTCTTAAACTAAATATTTATATAGCTATATTGACAGTAAGAGTTATAAAAGTTTCAAATTATGAAACCGGATGGATTACAAAATATGGCTAATGTTGTTCTGATTTCTGAAGTTTCAAATTATATTATCGACCAGCTTCTATTTTTAGTAATAAAATAAATCCCAACCTTCACTTTAAGAAAGCTACAACCATTCAATCAATCTATCTATTATATACTAAAAGTACATTAAACATCGTATAAACGCTCTCATACCTCTATGTGGCAATCCTATAAACACTCTAAAGTCGCCACATGGCATTTTAATAGATTAGAAACATCTAGCCCTCGATTTTCATTTAAACTGGTAGGCCCATTATTTTACACCGTCTGAGTAGATTTAAAACTGATTTTAGTCCCTCCCTCCTGTGTACTGCACGTACATATCCATCCCTCTCCAGGCATGTACGTATATATGTACAGGTAACGTACTAACGTACATACCTCCATCCTCTTTTTCCCTTCCCATTCATCCCGTTTATTTTTTTTTACCTAGGACACCCCATAACATATTTATTACCTTTGTTTTTTTTATGCTATTGATGTTTGAGCATATGTTTGCTAAAAGAAATATGCAATTATTATTTAGTTTGTTATGATTTTATACTCATGACTTATGTTTGCTATATTTTAGTGCAAAATACATTGCGACATATGATGTTGACATGTGTTAATTAATTCCATAACATTTTTTCAAAAAATCACATCATAATAGTCTATCGTGTTAAATATTACTTAACAAATATACAACGGCAAATTGAACCTACATATGTAAAAATGCAAACAACATAATTTAGTTGTGTTTTTAAATTAGATCTAATTTAAACTTTCATTTTCGTGAGATTAAAATTCTCAAATAGTTTTGGAGTTTTTCGAAATTATTTGGTTCGTATTTTAATATTGATAGGGCTACATGATATATACATAGAGGCGAAGAAAATTCATGAAAAATATTTTCAGCCCGTAAAATATATATAATGGGATTTTCTGTATTTTTTAATATTTGTTTAAATGATATGAGAAAAGTCAGAATATAACCCAAAATAACATATTTATTTTAGAAGTTGAAACGTAATTAATATGGGTCCAACGTCATAAGCAGATAAAAACTAGCTATTTATTTTAAAAGATTATACTACCCCGTCCCAAAATAAATGCAGCCGTGAATATCCGTGTCCATCGTTAAACCGTCCATCTTATTTGAAAAACTTATGAAAAAATTAAAAAAATATTCACACATGGAATGGGTAAGTACTATTTATGTTTTATCATCTAATAACTATAAAAATACTATAAAAATACTAATGATATGAAACAATACAAAATTGCACTTATTTTGGAATGGATAGAGTAATAAATTAGGGTTCCTAACTAATATAGGATGATAACATGAGAGGCGATAGGAGAGTGGATGTGAATGAGGGCGAACGGGGTGGCTGATCAGGTGCGTATGTACATACATCCATACAATTAATACCCCCGGGCTCTCTCTATAGGCAGAATCGATATTTACTTTATGCTTTCACTATCAATACATACCAAGAATGACATATTTGGTTTAGGCCGGTTTTCAACTCTAGCTACAACAACAATTATAACTTTTACATCTTTATTTGCAAATTGATCGAAAACTGAAGTTCCGTCAGTTAGAGGAAACAATCCAATTACTTCGTGAAATTTCTGAAATGTCCTCAAATATTCCAACAGCGCCAAACAATCTTCCATGTAAGTGCTCTAAATATATTCTATGGTACCATTTAAATGGCTTTAGACAATATTTAATGGTCTTTTAGTATACAGTAAGATGAAGTGCCATAAGTTAGAGGAAACAATTCAATTACTTCACAAATTTTCTGAAATGTGCTCAAATAATCCATGCCTGCCAAACGATATTCCACACAAGTTCTCTAAATATATTATATGGTACCATTTAAATGACTTTAGATGGTATTTGATGGTCTTTTAATATATAGTACATAGATACACATGCAGGTAGCTATGTGCTTTCTATTCCATACCTACATATATATATATATGAACATTTAACTTGCCATAAACATGTTTCTGTGTATACATACACTAGAAGAAATTAGTTTGGAATCCATTTATATTTTTACTATACACCGAGACTTGAGAAAAAAAGATTAATTTTATAAACTTGAACGATACTGTGAACACTACTACAATGGATCACATGGCATGATGTCTAGGAGGTGCAACAAAACCGTTACCAACAAACAATTGTCATATACAAGACATTAACAAATTTTACAATGAATTTGTTTAGACTTTGGAACCCAAAAATTTTCTCGCGCAAACTTGGATGAGAAAGCAAAGCAGGGAGAGAGTAAGTAGATCTTTCTTAATAAGATAAGAATAATGCATCTATAGAGGATACGAGAATCATAATGAGCTCAGCTAGGCCTTATTTTCATCGCCATAGGGCATATTGAGTAGGAGCTCCAAGAGGACTGTATAGCAACCAAACAAATTGATTTCATGCTAGAAATGCGAAAAGCTTTCAAATAATTTATCTGATATTTGAAACACATATTTTCTAGGGTCTTCCAGAATTTGATGGAATATGTGATAATTATGGCAAGTCGATATACATTATAGGTCTCAGTTAAACGATTATATATTCTTAACTGTACTTAATTCATACCGAGTGCAGCTAGCTAAACAAAATATTTGTAGATTGGTTACTTTTGAGTACATAATTCTTAATAGTTAGCTATAAATTTTATAAAATATTTAAATCACGGAACAAAAAAAAATTGCATTCCAAAATAATGATGCCTTTGCAGTTATGTTTAGCTGTCCAATCATGTTCTCGCTAGGCCATGAGGAGCCTCGCCCAATTGCATTTAATGATCCCATATGGGTTGTCTCCTACACTGCACAATAGAATTAGACTCTACAAGCATGTGTATTTAACATAGTCTCAAATCCCTCAATCCATAAAAAAATAAACAATGAGAACCTATTTTAGTTTTAAATGTGTATACAAAAGTCGATTATTTTTTATTTTTAAAAAAGGTTGACATATAAGGTGTAACGCTCTATCACTATTCTATCATCTCACAAAAATTGATCTTAAAATAAGATTACATGCAATAAAATACAAAAATATGAAATGTCAAAGTGAGCTAGTTTTAGAAAAACTTATAAAATTCATAGAAAGGTTCTTAGATTTCACTTAAACAAGAACACCCATTAACATAACCAGTGCATCATTTTTGAGTGCTTAAATGCTTACATGTAAGTATGTCGTAAGTATGAAACAAGTAGCGTCAATGTGAACCAATTACAGGGCACTAGCTTTATTGTGTTGGAATTTTTTTTAAAAAATAGAGCCCTTAAATTATAAAAAGGAAAGCACCTTACTTTTAATTTACACTTAATTTGTGAAATATGTTCCCAAAACAAGCTAAACCTATCTTCTTTTAAAGATGATTAAGTGAATTATAGATAATTTCTTATAGGGGCAAATTAATTTGTATAATACAATGATAACAAAATAGATTGGAAAAACGTTATTTAAGCAATACCATGAAGAATGTCTTTGGAAATCATACTTTTCAACCTCAACACGACTAATCCAGCTGGTGTTATATGTTCTTATAAGTTTCTAACGCCATATAATATGCTTGCCCGCGCGAATGTGCGGTCTGCCTTCTTCCTAGTTCTTATCAAAGATGGTATTTTCCAACCCATGCATCTTGAAATTCCTTCGTTATTAAGAAAAAATATTAAAAAAATCATGAGCTCCATACATAAAAATTGATGGCTGAGATAGAACATCCCAACCATCAAAGCGTATGCAGTACCTCGAAGACTAGCATATACGATCAGAGTAATATATGCCTGATCAAATATACAAAATTGCTACATTAATTATTTAGAAAAAAGAATTCCATATATCCCTACACTAAAATTCACTAAATTTATGTTACAAAATCGTATTTCCCTTGTGTATGGGTGCAAAAGTTAATGACCAGTCCAATGATAATTAGCAATTTATAATTGATATGGACTCTTCTAAATTTTATTCTAAGCCAGTACAGTTTGGTCCCACTAATATTTATGGCTAAATTTATTTACCATTTCACCATTCACAACTGAAAAAACCTCTCATAGGTATTGGCTGATATATGCCCGTTCACTTAAAACCGGTACGTATGGACCTTTTCTCACCTCCACGTGATAAAAGAAAATATAGAACTGATACCTTGAGCACTATAGGTTTTGGCTATAAAGAAAAAAATAGGCATTACAGTCAAAAAAAAAGAAAAAATAGGCACCAACATTATGTATACCGATTTTTTAAAAGAACTGGTACCTACAAGGTTAGTTAAAAAACCAACATTTATAATATATAGGTGCTAGTTTTCTTAATTAACCGGTACCAATAAAAACCGACCGAGCTGAGCCACATCCTTTCCCACATCTTTCGCACATCCCCGCAACCCGCGTCTACCTCCTTCCTCTCCGTCCACCTCCTCTGCTTCCTCCTTTCCCCTGCGGTGCCCATCCGAGCTCCGCCGCTCCTCCTCCTCTCTCTCCATCCGCCACCACTCCTCCTCCTCTTCTTCCTCCTCCTCACCATCTTCGAGCCGCGTTGTGCCGGTTCCGGCCATTTGGAAATCGGGGGCCATCTGATCCGGCCACCACACGGCAGCAGCGCTATGGCAAGGACACGTCAAAGTGGAACTCACTGGCGGTGCCGGGGGCGAGGAGACCAACAAGGAAGGTGGTGGCGCCGGAATTGACGCCGAGGATGGATGAGCTGCATGCAAAGAAGAGTGGCTTTTGCCCCGAAGTGGCGTCAGCCCCGAGGAACCCGTCCTAGTAGTGGTTCAAGCTGGGGCGACAACAGCAGACAGTTAGCACGGGCTCCTCCTTGGGCCCGATCAGCGCGAGATCCCATGCCGCCGCACACCCCACCGCACTCGTACATCTCCACCATGAAGGCCAGCGTCTGGATCTGACCTACTTGAGGGGGTCGAGAGGAAGCAGTGGTGGTGATGGGTCGAGAGGTAGAAGCAGTGAGGATTGATTTTGTTCTCCTCTCTCTGTGTTCTCGATTTGTTCTTCTATATTGAATTTATGTCTTAGTATTGATTTCCTTATTGTTAGCTTGTATGGGATCGATGAGGAGATCTCAAGGATGGTTCTTGGATGGGGATCAGTAGCTGCTTGATGTCGAGCAGCCTTGCTTTTTTTTATTCCTCAAACCAGGGTATAGGTGCCGGTTATGTCGTAAAAACCAGCACCTATATCTATAGGTGTCGGTTCTAAAACATGCACATATGCGGGTGGGTAAAGGTGCTGATAAATTGGTGCCAGCTAGGAACCCAACCGACACCTATGGCGGTTCCTGCAGTAGTGGTTATTTCACATGGTAATTTTATTGAAATGTCGTATGAATAAAAGTATAGGGGTACATACAGATTTATTGACATATATATGTTTACTCTATATTTAGTGGATTATGCATGATTGGGGTGACAATGACTGTGTGAAGATACTGAAGAATTGCAAGGAAGCCATCCCATGTAAAGACGCTGGAGGAAAGGTGATAATCATGGATATAGTGGTCGGAGCAGGGTCATCTAACCAAAACCACAGGGAGGTACAGATCTTGTTTAGCGCGTACATCATGTTAGTCAATGGTGTGGAACGAGATGAACATGAGTGGAAGACGCTTTTCCTGGAAGCTGGGTTTAGTGGTGAAAGTGCATCTAGGCTCCTAATGATTTTGGTAATTAATTATAATGCGATTAAAGAGGACTAACATTTTTATTTAAGCAAATGTGAAGGTTGTTATGTCCTAAATGAGTTAGCGTAATGCATATCCCGCCAAATACGTTGATGAGATGTGATGCGGCAAAGGAGCAAATGGTATATTGCAACTTTTCTTTTTGTTTGAGTCAATAGGAATGCCGCACTATTAAGAGGGATGATGCATTGACATATGAGGAGTGATCAAAGTGCTCAAAATTAATTTTTAAAAGTGTTTCTCCTCAATTTGAGTTGTTCTGGAAATTTTCGGAGTTTTCCGAAAGTCATTTTCAGACTTTCCAAAAATGCACAGAACCAAATGTCGCTCCTGCAAATTTTCGGATATGTCTGAAAACATTTTCGGACTTTCCGAAAATCACTGTGAAGGCAAATATTGTTCTGTTTATTTTCGGACTTTTCCGAAATAGATTTTCGGAGTTTCTGGAGAACTTCAGCAAAGTCAAAAATGCTTCTGTGTTTTTTTAGACTTGTCCGAAAGCTATTTTCGGATTTTTCCGAGAACATCCAGAACGGTGTTTTTTGGTTCCAAAAAGTTTTCGGACTTGTCCAAAAAGTTTTCGAAATGTCCGAAAAATCTCTTGTTGACTTTGCTGTTGGTGTTGAGCTGGAATTTTCGGACATGTCCGAAAATCTTTCGGAATATCCGAAAATCTCAATTATTGTGCATAACGGGCAGAATTTGGGCTGTGGCTATAAATAGCCCCCTCCCCTCACTTGTGAGGGCTGCTGGTCACATTGGATATTCTTGTGCCCTTGGCTTGCTCTTGTTGAGATTCACTTTTGAGCCTTGCTTTCTTGTTTCCCCTCTCACCCGTGTTCGATTCGGATTTGATGTGTGTATGAGATTTGTGGATTCGAGTTTGTGTGAGTGCTTGTTGTTGACTTCGTGAAGATTTGTGAGCACTTGCATCATCTCTGGAAGTTCTTTGTTTCATTTGTTACTATTGGAGGTTGAGGACACCTAGGCGGCTAGGTGTCGCTCCCGAGCCACCGATCTACTTGTGGTTTGCCGGCAGAAGTTTGTGAAGGTCGGATCTCACCTCCGAAAGGGAAGAGATACCCTTAGTGGAAGGAGGAGTGCTTAGTGCAACCTCTTGAGGAAAGGGTTAGCTAAGACACGGCTCTTAGTGAGCTCCTCAACGGAGAGTAGAATCCCCTCAAGGATTCGAACCTCGGGAACAACTTCGTGAACTTCATCTTCGGTGACTTTACTTTCTCCCTCTCCACTAGCTCTGCTTGTTTGAGCCGTCATAGGTCTAGTTGCTGTTTGTGCTAGCATATTATTGTTGTAGGCGACTAGATCTGGGATTTACTTTGCTAGTTGTGCTGACTTCAAAAATTTTCGGATATATCTGAAAATTTCGGAAATATCCGAAAATTACTGCTTCCGTTTTTAATTGAATTTTTGAACTAGCCTATTCACCCCCCCTCTAGGCCTAATTGACACTTTCAATTGGTATCAGAGCCTAATCTCCTAATTAGGCTTAACCGCTTGGAGAGATCATGTCAGGCCAAACGGGGGATGGCAGAGATGGTGATAAGGGAGCTACGTTTCCTTATGACTATCCTCCTACATCTACATCTTATGTGAGTACCTATAGCAGCAAAACTCCGTACTTCAATTGTACGGACTATGCCGCTTGGAAGTATAAGACGAAGGTGCATTTGAAGTCTATTAACCCATCTATTTGGAGAATAGTCGAAAAAGGCTATGTTTTGCAGAATCCCGAAGATCCCACCAAGGAGGACGACGAGAAGGAGCACAAGAACGCTCAAGCCGCCAATGCAATACTTAGTGCCTTCAGTGGAAGTGAGTTCAACCGTGTGGATGGCATTGAGAGTGCCAAAGTGATTTGGGACACGCTTCGGAACTTGCATGAAAGCACGGATAGTGTTCGTGAGTCCAAGGTGGAGATCCTCAAAGGGCAATTTGAGAGGTTTGTGATGTTGGATGGTGAGAGCCCAGGTGACATGTATGACCGGTTGAGCAAGATCGTCAATGAGATCAAGGGACTTGGCTCCAAGGACATGCCCGATGAGGTTGTGGTCAAGAAGATGATTCGAGCAATCACTCCAAGGAACTCTACCTTGGTGACCATCATTCGTGAACGTCCGGACTACAAGACTCTCACACCTCATGATTTGCTCGGACGTATCCTAGCCCATGACATGCTCGTGCAAGAGTCCAAGGATGTCATCCAATACATCAACCAAAGCTCAACCACAAGCATCAAGAAGGAAGACTTGGCATTGAAGACAAAGGAAGAAGAAGAAGAGAACCGCAAGAGCAAGAGCAAGGCGGAGATCGATGATGAAGAGATGGCTCTCTTCGTCAAGAAGTTCGGCAAGTTCATGAGGCGAAGCAGCTTCTTCAAGGGAGGTTCTTCCAAGCACTATTCCAACAAGTCAAGTGGAAAACACTCCGCAAGAGTGTGCTACGTGTGCAAAGAGCCCGGGCACTTCATTGCAGATTGCCCCCACCTCAAGGATGGTTCCTACATCAAGGAAGGCAAGAAGAAGGGTGAGAAGAAGGATGAGAAGAAGGAGAAGCACAAGCATAGCAAGCGGGAACATTATGGCCAAGCTCACCTTGGGATGATCTTCGGCTCCGACTCCGAGTCAAGCTCAAGTGATGAAGAAGGAGTCGCCACATTCGCCGTCAAGCCTTCATCACCACCGAGACTCTTCGACTACTCAAGTGATGAGGATGCTCCCGTTTGCCTCATGGCAAAGGAGCCTAAGGTACCTTCTCCTCTCAAGTCATTTAATGTTGATCTTGTTAGTGATGAGGAGGATGAGGTTGAGGATGAGGTTATGGATGACGAATTGTTCAAGTCCATAACTAAGGAATCCCTACCACACTTGAGTGAGTTACTTGGGAGAATTGAGGACCAATATGCAACTCTTGAGAGGCAAGAGGCTTTGCTCATTCATGAGAAAGAGCGGTCTCATGAACTCAAGAGTGAGCTTGCTAAGGAGAGAGAGAAAAATGAGGCTTTGGTACGGCTTTACAAGCAAACCAAAGAGTCTCATGATAATCTGAGGTGGCGAACGCTCAACTTCAAGAGAGAGTGGATGGCTTGGACAAAGCATACATCTCTCTTGAAGAGAAGTTCGAAACCTTAAAGAATAGTGTCTCTCTCCCTAGCGAGCCATCTTGTTCCAAAATTGTCCCAAGTAATGAACCATGTGTGAGATACAAAGATATTGATATTGAAGCTTGTGCTACTAACTCTATTTCCTTGAGTGCTTTGCAAAAGCAAAATGAGAAACTTATGGGACTCCTTCACAATGGCCTACTTAAGTGCCATATGGGTAGTAAGGCCCTAAAGGAGTACCTAGGCTATCAAAAGGATAACTTCAACCATGAGGGTCTTGGGTATGTTCCTCCACCAAAAGGAAAGGTGGACAAGAGTGTGATGATCAAGAGGCCCCAAGGTCTTAGCAATTTTGTTAAGGCCAAAAGTATCCTTCCTAATGATCATGCTTCACATTGTTCTTTTGATGCATCTTATGTTCTTAGGAAGAATGCTAGCGGTCGTGTTGTTGCTAAGTATGTAGGCCCAAGGGGCAAGAATATTTCTATCAATTCTATCAAGAGAGTACTTTGGGTGCCTAAGGCACTTGTTACTAACATGAGAGGACCCAAGCAAGTATGGGTACATAAAACTAGAAATTGATCTCTTATAGGAATATGTCTCCAGTGGAAGAAGTTGGGTGATTGATAGTGGATGCACCAATCATATGACCGGAGAAGAATTAATGTTTTCAACTCTTGATCCAAATGGCACTTCACAAGATAGCATAGTCTTTGTGGACGATGGAAAGGGAAAGGTTATGAGATTGGGTAAGATTGCAATCTCTAATGATCTTTCCATTGCCAACATTCTCTTGGTAAAATCTCTAAACTACAATCTTTTGTTCGTTTCTCAATTATGTTCAATGGGTTACAATTGTCTTTTTACTGATGTTGATGTGACCGTCTATAGAAGGAATGATTCCTCGGTAGTCTTTAAGGGTGTTCTCAAAGGAAAGCTTTACCTTGTATATTTTTCCTCAAGTAAAGCCAAACATGAGACATGCTTAGTGGCTAAGTCCAACAAGGGGTGGCTTTGGCATCGGAGGCTAGCCCATGTTGGTATGAGAAATCTTCACAAGCTTCTAAAGCACGATCACATCCTTGGTCTAACAAATGTTCAATTTGAGAAAGATAGGGTGTGTAGCGCGTGTCAAGCCAGCAAACAAATTGGAGCGCATCACCTCGTCAAGAATGTGATGACCACTACAAGACCATTGGAGCTTCTCCACATGGACCTCTTTGGGCCAATTGCTTATCTAAGCATTGGAGGTAACAGATATGGTCTTATTATTGTTGATGACTTTTCACGCTTCACGTGGGTGTTCTTTTTGCATGACAAGAGTGAGACACAAGCCATCTTCAAGAAGTTTGCAAGAAGAGCACAAAACGAGTTCGACCTCACGATCAAGAACATTCGAAGCTACAACGGCAAGGAGTTCAAGAACACGTGCATCGAGAGTTTCCTTGATGAAGAAGGCATCAAGCACGAATTCTCGGCTCTATATTCACCTCAACAAAATGGAGTAGCCGAGAGGAAGAATAGAACTCTCATTTAGATGGCGAGGACCATGTTAGATGAGTATAAGACATCGGACCGTTTTTGGGCCGAAGCCGTCAACACCGCATGCCACGCCATCAACCGCCTTTATCTTCACCGCGTTCTTAAGAGGACTCCCTATGAGCTTCTTACCGGTAACAAACCAAATGTCTCTTACTTTCGTATTTTCGGTAGTAAGTGTTATATTCTCAATAAAAAGGCTAGATCCTCTAAGTTCGCTCCTAAAGTGGATGAGGGATTCTTGCTTGGGTATGGGTCAAATGAATGCGCATACCGTGTTTTCAATAAAACCTCCAGTATTGTTGAGATCGCGTGTGATGTGACATTTAACGAAACTAATGGCTCTCAAGTAGAGCAAGTTGACTCACATGTGTTAGGTGAAGAGGAAGACCCAAGTGAAGCAATCAAAAGGTTGGCTCTTGGGGACGTACGCCCTAGGGAGCCACAACAAGGAGTCTCGTCCTCAACACAAGTGGAACCACCTACATCAACCCAAGCTGACGATCCCTCTACCTCAAGCTTGGATCAAGGTGAAGAAGGCGAACAAGTGCCACCCTTACCGATCAACTTAGCTCGCCCAAAAATCCACCAAAGTATCCAAAGAGATCATCCCACCGACAACATCTTAGGAGACATCAACAAGGGAGTATCCACTCGTTCTCGTATTGCAAATTTTTGTGAGCATTACTCGTTTGTGCCTTCTCTTGAACCTCTAAGGGTGGAAGAAGCCCTAAATGATCTGGATTGGGTGATGACGATGCAAGAGGAGTTGAACAATTTCACCCGGAATGAAGTGTGGACTTTGGTAGAGCGACCTCGACAAAATGTGATTGGCACAAAGTGGATCTTCCGCAACAAGCAAGACGAGGCCGGGGTCATAATAAGGAACAAGGCGAGATTAGTGGCGCAAGGGTTCACCCAAATCGAAGGATTAGATTTTGGTGAAACCTTTGCGCCGGTAGCTAGACTTGAGTCGATTCGCATATTGCTTGCTTTTGCTACTAACCTCAATTTTAAGCTATATCAAATGGATGTCAAAGGCACCTTCCTCAACAGGCCTATCAATGAGTTGGTATTCGTGGAGTAACCACCGGGCTTCGAGGATCCGAAGTATCCCAACCACGTGTATAAGCTCCACAAGGCACTCTACGGGCTTAAGCAAGCCCCTAAAGCTTGGTATGAGTGTCTTCGCAATTTTCTTGTGAAAAACGGCTTTGAAATCGGGAAAGCCGATTCACCCCTTTTTACTAAAAGACATGATAATGATATTTTTGTGTGCCAAATATATGTCGATGACATTATATTTGGTTCTACTAACAAGTCTTTTAGTGAAGAGTTTAGTAGGATGATGACCAAACGTTTTGAGATGTCCATGATGGGTGAATTGAAGTTCTTCCTCGGTCTTCAAATCAAGCAACTCAAGGATGGAACCTTCTTTTGCCAAACAAAGTATTTGAAGGACATGCTCAAGAAGTTTGGGATGGAGAATGCCAAGCCAATCCACACTCCCGTGCCATCAAATGGCCACCTCGATCTCAACGAGCAAGGTAAAGACGTCGATCAAAAGGTATACCGTTCCATAATTGGCTCACTTCTTTACCTTTGTGCATCTAGGCCCGATATTATGCTTAGTGTGTGTATGTGTGCAAGATTTCAAGCCGCTCCGAAGGAGTGTCACCTTATGGCCGTGAAGAGAATTCTTAGATATTTAGTGCACACTCCTAACCTTGGTCTTTGGTATCCTAAGGGAGCGAGATTTGATCTCATTGGCTATGCCGATGCGGATTATGCCGGGTGCAAAGTGGATAGGAAAAGCACATCGGGTACTTGCCAATTCTTGGGTAGGTCCCTTGTTTCTTGGACTTCCAAGAAGCAAAACTCCATCGCCCTATCCACCGCCGAAGCGGAATATGTTTCGGCGGGGAGTGGTTGTGCTCAACTTCTTTGGATGAAGCAAACCTTGAGAGACTATGGCCTCAATGTATCCAAAATCCCACTCCTTTGTGACAATGAGAGCGCCATTAAGATAGCCAATAACCTCGTCCAACACTCCCGAACCAAACATATCGATATTCACCACCATTTCTTGAGAGATCATTCCATAAGAGGCGACATAGACTTCCAACATGTGAGAACCGACAAACAATTGGAGGATATCTTTACCAAACCACTAAATGAAGCTAGGTTTTGTGAGTTGAGAAGTGAACTAAATATCTTGGATTCTCGGAATGTGGCTTGATCTATTGCATGCATGTTTGCTTGGTAGCATAGGTTTGCATATCACTTTGTGACAAAATGGTCATTCAACTCATGGATGGACACTAGTCACTTTTATGGACAACTTGAATCTATGTGTATGGGGATCTCATTTTTCAATGAATTTTGGTCCTAGCACAACATGAAATAGATTAACACATTCCCTCTCTCGAGGGTGAATTATCTTGTCTCATGGTAATTCCCTCTGTTTTGATCCCTCGGATCGTCCATTTGACTTGTGGCTATTGTTTTGTGTGATTGATTGTGTGCTAGTCACAAGTTCAAATGGAGCCTCTAGTGCTCGACCATCCCTCCATTCCTAAATCCTATCAAAAATCTTTGTGAAATGTGTTGTTGACAAAAAATTTCCCGGTGCTTGTCCCCTACAAAATTCCTTTCAAATGTTTCCAAAATAGTTTCATCAAAATTCCCGGCAAAATCCCCTTGCAAAACTGTGTTTTCCAGGAATTTTCGGATTTTCCGAGAAATTTTCGGACTTTCCAAAAAATTTTCGGATATATCCGAAAATCATCAGAACCGTGCGCAACCCTTCTGGATCCGTTCGGACTAATACGAAAATTTTCGGAAATGTCCGAAAATTTCGGGGTCTTTATATATCACCCCGTGGACTTCCTTCTCTCTCCTTTCCACTCTTTTTCCCCACGGGATTGACTCCCTCCTCCCTCCCCTCCGGCGACCCCCTCCTCTCCGGCGACCTCCCGCGGCTCCCCTCCTCTCCAACCTCGTGGGAGCACATTTGGGGTACTTCTTGGGGCCTACATTGTCGATCTTCACCGCGTTCTTCAAGTGTTCTTCGCGTTCTTGAGGTATTCGCCCTAAAATCAAATCCTTTGATTCCTCAAGTTTTATCTTGCGATTTCCTTTGGTAGAGATGTTCCCCTAGTGCCATAGGACCTGCAGATTCAATTTCACAAGTTTTTGTTGGCGGATTTGTGTGGCATCTGAGATATAGGGTTCGGCCGGAATTTTTTGGACTTTTCCGAAAATTTTCGGATATGTCCAAAAATCCCTGGCCAACCCCTATCACTTCGGATTTGCACGGTTCTTGCCTTCACTCTCTTGTTTCTTGCTTCCTTGGCTTCCTTTCACTGATCCCCTGTATCTCTTGTGTTTGAAGGATGCCTCCCCGCAAGCAAACCTCCCACAAGTCCAAGCGCCCAAGGGACCGCTCTCCCACTCCATCCTCTGATGATGATTCGGACAATGATTGGTCCGGTGGAGAGGATGCGGTTCCTCAGGATGCGCGGGTGGCTCGGGGCGGCAATCTTCCTCCTCGGCGGTCTACTCAAGCTCTTGGTGGTGGTGGTGGTGGTGAGGGCTCCTCTCGTCAACCGCAAACGCCGCCGCACCAACCCAATGTCCCCATTGGTCCTCCCCGCATTCATACACCCGAGAGGGATCCAGCGGTGATTCGCCAAGTGTATGATTGGAGGCGCAAGTCTGAGGTTGTTGCTCCTCGCCGGGATGAGGATCCGCGCTCCCTTCGCCGCACCGCCACGGATCCGCGGTTTTGGACTCTCTTTCAGCAAGACTTCTATGAGTCTGTGATCAAGTCCAAAGCTCATCCCACTGTTCCCATGCAATGGATCAATTGAGAGGAATTGCAGGTGCACAATGATCCGGTGATAGACTCTGTGATTGCAAATTGTGATCTCATGGGTATTCGCTCTTTCATGACTTTGCAGCAAGATTGGTGCAATGAAATCATTGCTCAGTTTTATGCCACCGTCTTCTTTGATCGTTATTGTGCCATGCACTGGATGACTCAGGGGTCCTGGTATTCTGTTTCCTATCAGCAGTTGGCTGAGATTTGGGGCTTCTGTCTTCGTTCTTTGCTCAACCTTGATGACCTGCATAATCTTCAGATTCCTACCAACTCAGATTTGCTCCCTCTCTACACTCCAAGTGATCCTAAGGTGGTGTTGGGCAAGGTTGATGGTCTCCAGCCGTACTTTGCCTACTTGAATCGGATGTTTCGCCGGTCCTTTGTGCCTAAGGATGGTGATGCTAGCAACATTAACCACCTCTCTAGGACCGTGCTTCTCAGGTTTGATCCCCCTCCTCATCGCATTCATGTTTATCACTTTGTGTGGGAGGAGATCCGCATGGCTTCCATTTAGTACAAGAAGGGGTTGGTCTATGCTCCTCACATTATGCGGATGTCGAGACTGTCACTCAGCTTCAGTTTCGCCATGATGTGTCCCATTCTGAGCTCCACTTGCGCCTTGTTAAGGCCCCCCGCTCCTCGGCTACTCGGGACATCCCCTCCTCTTCCACTCAGCCGCCTCCTGAGCGCCCTTCCTCTGTGGCTCGTCGTGAGCCGTCTACCTTATTCCGCATTTTGCGGAGTCCTTTTTGTCTTTGCTCTGCGGAGGCCAAAAAGAACCGCCGATTGCGGAATTCGGTGAAGAAAACAGCTCACGACGTCAAGTTCCTCAAGGCAAGGTATTATGAGGATCACCACATCGATATCCCTCCTTCCCCTCCGGGTTTTGAGGCCGAGTCCGATGAGCCAGAGGATGAAGAGATTGAGGATCCATTTGCTGGGCTGCCTCCGGACTTCGACTTCTTTGGTTATGGCCATGGCTATAGCTATCCTCCTCCACCACCTCCAGAAGATCCTCCTCAGGCGCCCTTCGCTTGAGTTGTCGTCTCTTCGTCCTCTCTTTTTGGTGTCTTGATGCCAAAGGGGGAGACTATCTATCATGTCTTTAGGGTCGAGCACATTTGGCTTTTATCTGTATGAGACTATGTGTGGTTTTTATGTTAAGGTTAATGCTTTGTAAGACTATTGTTTAATTATGGATGCTTGAGATTAATGGATCTTATTATGTTTAATGTGGTGCAATGCCTTATCCTTTTTATATGGTGCTTGTGATGAGATGTAATTATTCTTTTGCTTGTGATGTGTTGGATGTGATGAGCATATGTGATATATTTGTTCTCTTGTGAGCTTCAATGTGGATGCAAAGATTTAGGGGGAGCTTTCACTAAACCTTTGCACCAAAAACCTTAAATTATATTTATTCTCTCTTGTATTCTAATCGTATTGTCATCAATCACCAAAAAGGGGGAGATTGAAAGTGCATCTCGGTCCCTAATGATTTTGGTGATTAATTACAATGCGATTAGAGAGGACTAATATTTTTATTTAAGCAAATGTGAAGGTTGTTATGTCCTAAATGAGTTAGCGTAATGCATATCCCGCCAAATACATTGATGAGATGTGATGCGGCAAAGGAGCAAATGGTATATTGTAACTTTTCTTTTTGTTTGAGTCAATAGGAATGCCGCACTATTAAGAGGGATGATGCATTGACATATGAGGAGTGATCAAAGTGCTCAAAATCAATTTTTAAAAGTTTTTCTCCTCAATTTGAGTTGTTCTGGAAATTTTTGGAGTTTTCCGAAAGTCATTTTCAGACTTTCCGAAAATG
This sequence comes from Oryza meridionalis, assembly GCA_000338895.3. Taxonomy (NCBI): domain Eukaryota; kingdom Viridiplantae; phylum Streptophyta; class Magnoliopsida; order Poales; family Poaceae; genus Oryza; species Oryza meridionalis. The sequence continues at coordinate 15,278,168 of CM002535.2, read as the reverse complement.
CACAGAACCAAATGTTGCTCCTGGAAATTTTCGGATAACATTTTCGGACTTTCTGAAAATCACTGTGAATGCAAATATGGTTCTGTTTATTTTTGGACTTTCCGAAAATCACTGTGAAGGCAAATAGATTTTCGGAGTTTCCGGAAAACTTCAACAAAGTCAAAAATGCTTCTATGTTTTTTCGGACTTGTCCGAAAGCTATTTTCGGATTTTTCCGAGAACATCCAGAATGGTGTTTTTTGGTTCCGAAAAGTTTTCGGACTTGTCTGAAAAGTTTTCGAAATGTCCGAAAAATCTCTCGTTGACTTTGCTGTTGGTGCTGAGCTGGAATTTTCGGACATGTCCGAAAATCTTTCGGAATATCCAAAAATCTCAATTATTGTGCATAACGGGCAGAATTTGGGCTGTGGCTATAAATAGCCCCCTCCCCTCACTTGTGAGGGCTGCTGGTCACATTGGATATTCTTGTGCCCTTGGCTTGCTCTTGTTGAGATTCACTTTTGAGCCTTGCTTTCTTGTTTCCCCTCTCACCCGTGTTCGATTCGGATTTGGTGTGTGTGTGAGAGTTGTGGATTCGAGTTCGTGTGAGTGCTTGTTGTTGACTTCGTGAAGATTTGTGAGCACTTGCATCATCTCTGGGAGTTCTTTGTTTCATTTGTTACTCTTGGAGGTTGAGGACTCCTAGGCGGCTAGGTGTCGCTCCCGAGCCACCGATCTACCTGTGGTTGGCCGGGAGAAGTTTGTGAAGGTCGGATCTCACCTCCGAAAGGGAAGAGATATCCTTAGTGGAAGGAGGAGTGCTTAGTGCAACCTCTTGAGGAAAGGGTTAGCTAAGACCCGGCTCTTAGTGAGCTCCTCAACGGAGAGTAGAATCCCCTCAAGGATTCGAACTTCGGGAACAACTTCGTGAGCTTCATCTTCGGTGACATTACTTTCTCCCTCTCTACTAGCTTTGCTTGTTTGAGCCGCCATAAGTCTAGTTGTTGTTTGTGCTAGTATATTATTGTTGTAAGCGACTAGATCTGGGATTTACTTTGCTAGTTGTGCTGACTCCAAAAATTTTCGGATATATCCGAAAATTTCGGAAATATCCAAAAATTACTGCTTCCGTTTTTAATTGAATTTTTGAACTAGCCTATTCACCCCCCCTCTAGGCCTAATTGACACTTTCAAGTGGCTATAAGATCATGCCAGTTATGGGCTTCAGGTCAATCATCGAGGTCTACCCATGAAGATGTTACTCAATCTTCCATGAGCAGTTGTCCATTTGCTAGTATACAACATGTTGGTTTATTGTTGCGACACTGGCCAAAATTGTGTGTGTTGCTCGGGTTGTTTGTGGAATTGTGATCATCCCAAATAAATAATTGCAGTGTGTAACTTTCATTATATACCGAATAAGGTTCTACGGTTTGCTACGGAATATATGTATGAGTACTCTATGTTAAATGTTATAGGGATGATATATGGATTTGAGTTGAGATATGAAAATGAAATGTTGAATGAGATTTAGCATAGTTATGTGTTGAGTTTTAGATGTAATTGGTATCCTTGCATGTTGAGATTAAGTGTCTATATAGTTGATTAATATGGTATTGGTTGAGTTTAGAATGTACGTTGAGTTTAGAAGCTTGGTGGTTTGTAACAATGTAGAAGGTATTGATTTGCAGTTCTTATCAGCCATTGGCAGCATTGGGAGAGTGAAAGGCAAATACTAGGAATATTTGGTAAACCTGCAGGAATTAATAAGAAGGTTGTCCAAGTACTTGTATTTTTGGATGAAGTTATGCGGAAGGTGTTGATTGTATTGGACTGGGTTAAATCATAAACAAGAGTTTTCATCATTTAGAATTTAACTAAATTATTTAGTAATATTTAATTATATTTATTAGGTAATATAACTCATATAAGGGAGAGTTAAATATATACAATAATAAAAATGATTTCCTAATAGAATTGCCAAGTTAACATAGTAATATACAAACAACCAAAATACTCATACATACTTCTGTGTTCGAGGAACTAATAATAACCAGTTTTATAATTGAAAGACGATAATCAGACTGATCGATGGAGCTTAGGCCGAGTGTTAAGGTGTAAAGTGAGAGTGAACTATTTAAGCATTTGGAGGTATAATCTCTTGTGGTGAGTAATAGAGTGTGCCCCTGTGTGTTGTATGTATATTTTGGCTTATTTCTGTATTTTCTATGCATCTATATATTGCACCCATATACATTAGAATGAATTATGAAAATTATCATATAACTAATCTGCATCTAAAAATTCCAGAAAAAAATAGCTCACAGTTAAATTGTCATGATTCTCACATTTGATTTGATACAAGAAATAAACCGATCAAATGCAGTCAAATAAAATTTAATTCAAAACCGTCATCGGCTAAACCAATACGTCCCTAAAATAAGAAGCAAATTGAACATAAACATATATATTATACAATTTTCCAGAATTTATTTAACCAGATTATCCGCTCTAAAAGTTCAACAAACCCTCAGCAAGAACCATTTTGCTTGAATTTATGGGAACAAACATTTTCGAAATTTGAAGTCGCATCTTATAAAATGGAATCTAAGTACCACAGCCTACCACCGCAAATCTCACCATATTTTTTTAACCTTAAGTTTCTTGGTCAAATCGATTTTTAAAGAGAGGGAGAGGGAGAAATCATGGATTTTGACTAAACCCTGTGTTCTTCTGTCTTGCTCCCCACCCTACCTCTGTTCATGGGTCCTTGAAGCATTAGCCCCACTTGTCATCCACAGTAAAGTCCCATGAGATACCCAATACAACCTCCTAGGCAATTCGTGGAGCATGTGATGTGCAAACTCTTATTACGAGGCCGAGAACAAGGCGCCACGGCTTTCCTCTGTGACAAGTCGAGCTGTTCCCATGAAGCATAGCTATTAGCAACCGCTGCAGGAGAGCCTAGACACTGGTGGTCGCTGTCTGAAAAAATGACCGGGAATACCACATACCTACTTCTATACAAAAAGGTAATCCCAAGTATGGATGAAGATATATATAAGGAAAGAATTCTGCCCATTTTAGGAAAGATTGTAGCCCGATTCAGGTGCAGTAAGGTCTAGTCTGCCTACATCGTATTTGGGATTCCTAATTCTATTTGGACAAGGGGTGATATTCAACGGTTCTGGCCTTCCTTGAAGTGACACTTTCATGCAAAACTTGCCAAATTCCATCACAAGTTGTGTTCAGTGACGACCATGTGACAAAAGGGCACCGTTGCAGAAGATGCAAGAGACATTAACTGCTCGACAAAAACCAAGCCACACGTCACAGATGTTCATGAAGAATAGGCATCGTCATAGTATTTGCGACGGGCGAAATCGTCATGACCAGTTGATGTCGTGCCACCGTGTGGATCGTGTGATGACATTGATCCTACGTGTGCTTGACCATTGTGATGTGGCAGGTGCTGACATGGTTACTCCTTTTCAATGTCGTGGAACTTACATGGCAGAACATTGTGACATGGCATGGATTGAATTGGAGGCCTATTTTACGGCCCATTTTGAAGATTTGGGACATCAAGAAATACTAGAGGCCCATTTTAGGCCCAAGACGTATTGGGCAAAGTGCACTCGGTTTCTTCAGCAGACAATATGTTGAATCATTCCATTAATGAACGACAAAGTCACCGGATAAACGAGCACCAGATGTTCATCTTGTCTGGAATCAATATCATCGTACAATGTATGACAAAATTACATTTGTTATTACCAGATTATCCGGAGGTTGCGAAATGGACTTCATTTAAGCAAGATGACAACTGCTGGAAGGCAGCAAAGTACCAGTGTTACCAACCAAACCAAAATGTCACATGTTCCCAAAAACAGAATTGAGTCAATGTTTATAGTATTGAAAAATATAGGAGCTAACAGGAGTCTGTGAACGTAATGAGGGAAGCAGAAGATTCAATGACCTTTTCAGTCGCAGAGAAGCGAACGAAGGAAATCGCGGGTTTCTTATCTCCGGTTCTAAAAGTATACGATCTGAGCCACTTGTTTCCTTTGCTATTGAGACTCTTCTTCCTTCAACTCCAAGGCATGCACCTTCTTATCTGGGGTAGCAATGTGATCGCGATGTTCTACCGCTTCTTCTCTTTCCCTCTCAAGTTCAGCCTCTAGCACTTGGACTCGAGAATAGCTTGGATTTCTTCTTCTTAGAGACTAACTTAAATCCAAGATAGCGGAAGAAAAAAAACAGAAAGTAGAACATCGCCTCCGACCTCCCACCATGGTAGCCTCGCCTCCGACCGGCCCACCCACGGCTGTCACACCGCTTCAACCTCCACGCCGCGCTCTCCAGCTACAAGCCACCGTGCTGTGCTCCTTTGCGGGCCGGCCGACCGCTGCCGCCGCCACCGGCCTCAGTGACGGCCTCCCTGCCATTGCCCACGCCCATGCTGGCCTCACGGCCTCCACGCTGGCTCTTCATGAACGAATATGGATGTATTTATATGGTTACTTTCATCATATTTTTCTTGTCAGTGAGGGAAAAAAACCATTTAAACTTTTTAGTAAGTTTTTGTTAGAAGAAAAGAAAGGTAAAAATGAGTTATTGAGTATTGGTTAAAAGTGATTGATAGATTAAATAAAAGTTAATTGTCTTTCTATCTTGCTAGGATTTGTCGTGCTGCAGTTTTTCCCGTTGCAACGCACGCATAATTTTTCTAGTATATAATAGAAATTATTTATATATTTTGCTTCTGCCCTAAGAGACACAACCATAAGTTTAAGTTTATGTAACAAATAAAAAAAAGATGAAAAATGATGGGACAAACAGTTCCCACAGATCGGCATTATACTTTATGTCCTTGTTTTGTTTGTGTTTGAGAGAGTTGTGGGAAGAGAACATGATAAGCATGAATGTCTTAGGTCTTTATTTTCTTTTCTAGGCTGTGTGCATACCACCGGTAGAAGCAGAGGTTGGGTGTAATTTCGTTTCTAGTGAAACTCTTCCCATTATGTAAAAGAATATAGACTTGCCAGTAAAGGAGACGAATTACAACTAGAAAAGAAGAATGCATACAACAGCGAGTCTATAAAACAAACAATTTGAGCATGAATTGCTTATACACCGACCATGGGCCGGCGCCAATTTCTAGCCCAACCTGATATGCTGGTAACTTCTTGCCAGCAAGATTCCTTGATTTTGGCCTCTTCTAGCGGATGCACATAAGTAATAAAGATTGAAATCTTCAATTCGTTCCACGATTCCCGACAGTGAGTATACCGAGTTTCCCAAAGCCTTCCATCACTACCACACTACCACACTTGACAGTTACCTTGTAGGTCTAAAACCATAAGAAATTATTTCCATGTGGGTGGATCAACAGGGTTTGCTAACAAACAAAAATCACCACGGAAATTCCATTTTCCATCAGGGAAGTTGACCAAACCACATCCCTCATCTCCTTCATTCGCCGCTCAAGATCTTGGCGTTGCTCCTCAGACAAATCCTCCATGCTGGCAGGCATGATGTTGCTTGAATCTACCTCGTACTTGTTCATGATAATATAGTCGTCCCTAGCAAAATCACCAGAAATTATGTTGGCAACTAGTTTAGCAAGAAGAAAATTACGATCGGGACACCTAAAGCTTTACGGTGATATGGAGTCACCAGCCACCCTGATCTAGCAAAAGCTAAATAAAAATGAGTTTTGTAACGCTAAACTGGCTAGCGGAGCCGATTTAGAGATCAAATCAGCCTCAAAGCCGATTTAGATCGATTTGAAGATAACTACCTGTCTCGTGGACAAACGTAAGGTTTATGGGACAAAACTACAAAGGGATAATCGCACGCTCGCGGCGAAGGCAGACGATTTATAGCAAATCGACAAAGATTAACAAAACTAGGGTAAACGAGGTGAAAAAGTAATAGCATATTGAAAAAGCGATTCAATTGGCTAATTTTGTTAAAAGTAGATTGTCTCCAATTTTACCGGCCTGAGCCTTTATATAGGGATTGGCCTTGCCTATTATAGGTCCTCCTCGAAGTCAAATTCGTGGGTAGAGATCAATTAGAACTCAAAAATACCTTCCCATGAAAGGCAACCTAAGGCCCGGCGAAATTCGACCCGGACTCGGACTTTGCTGTTCTGAACGGCCACACACTACCGGTCAAACCGTCCCCACACGCTGGTCATACTGGCCCATAGGCAGCGGTTAGACCAGCCATGTGAAGAAAACCCGACACCTTCCAAATTTTGGCAATATGTTCCTATTTACACTCTAGGTGCTAAAATTGATTTTAGGACAAGTGTACTATTCCTAAGTGTGTTTTTTATGTGAGTGGACAACTGTATTGCTCCACCTCATCATGGACATGATGCCACTTCCCGATGAATACCCGCACTGCCTTGTTGTTTTCCCGGTGGCTTCGGGCATCAACAAATCCATTAATTAAGTCACCCGTGATTCGTGATGTTCTGATTCTGATTTAGGATATTTTTAGGATTTAGTGTGTAACTGAATTAGAGTTCTTCAATTTTAGATTTTTTGGAGAATTTCAATCTGGTTTATTTCATCTTCCCAATTTGGAGAGTTTGAATCAATTTATCCCCCTCTTCTTAATTTGGGAATTTCAGTCTAATTTATCCCTTTTCTTAATTTCGGAGAATTTCAGTCTAGCTGATGTATAGGCTAAATCATTAAGATCTTGTACTGCTAAGTAAGGACTTAGTAAAATAAAGCTAAGACATGGAATAACAGTACAGCTTAAACCCTAATCCGTGCTAATTAACTTAAAATTCATCAAGGTGAGTAAATTTTGTAGGTTTTAAAGGGGCATATAAGGCTTAAACAGCGATGATGAGAGATTAAGTAGGCTAAACTTGGGCTCTGAAACCACAATGGTGGAGTGTAAATTTACAAGATCTTACCTCTGCTTAATGCACCATTTGTTTCTTCATTTTCTTCATTCCTTCTTAATTCGGTTTCTCTTCTCTTCTCTTACTTTCACCAACGAGGGCTTCCCGACATCGTCTCACGAACCCTTTTTAGCCCTAAGCCCAGAGAGTATGACGTCCCTTCTCACGTGCACTTAATCTCTTTATATAGGTACTGAGGGGCTCGGGTTATATCTCCAACTCGGTTAGGAGATAGATTTACTGATCATAGTACTAACTCTATCTTTTAATTTAATTTTGTGAGGAAACGGATAAGTGGAATTTATCCCTTCCCAACTAACTAATCGGCACTAAGCCGATTAATCTGCTAGCATCTTTACTTTTCCCCTTTCTCTTGCAACAAAGTTTTCTTTCATAAATAGATAACAATCATCTTTCTCTGTCTTTTCTTTTATCTTTCTGATATCATCAATCTTGTCCTGTGAAGTAACAACTCAGAAGATTGTTATTAATTGTCATGCCCTATTACCGAACTACGCTGCCGCGCACGCAGTCTATCCAGCCAATCCATTCACCGGCATAAACTAATAGCCTCATCGTTTCACTTATGCTTACGTTATCAGTCAAAATATGAATTTTCAACCTAATTAAATTTGTAGTTGATTTTGAAGGCTTTATTTTATCGAAGTTTATTTTTTAGCTTTACCTTTTAGATCGCTAATAACATAAATATAAAGGTTTTATTTATAAATTGTTTTTTGTTTGTAATTATGCCGTATGATGGGGGGCCTAACTTCACGGCGCCTACGTTACATCGACCCCCTGCAACCTGGTCACGTCTCGTACCTCTTCTGTGGAGCCCATCTGACCTGTAGTCATGTCCTGTTGTTGCATCCACTTGACAACACGTACCTGCTATATGAACTTCCAAGGACTGGACTATAGACACCATGGTCTTTTCTTTTTTAAGGCGTCCTTTTTTTTTGAAGGCAAGAGGCCTAAGATAGGCCGTAGAAGCATCTTGATTCATCAGCATTAATAATTAGGCTTACAGCACGCAGCTTACACAAAGGACCGCAAATTAATGAAAAAAAATACAATCAGAAACCAGTCTGAGAGAGACTAAAATAGGAAAAAAAGTACAGCTACTCTAAAGGCAGGAAACAAGTTTAGGCAGCAATCATTTGTGACAAACGAACATTTTAAAATTTCTTTCAAAAATCATATTAATATTTTTTTAAGTTTAAAATAATTAATACTATCAATCACACGCTAATAGCTCAGCTCGTTTTGCGTACGTATCTTCTCAATTTTCCTTTTTTTTTCTTCTCCCAAACACACCCGCCTAATCACATGCTTTTCTATTCAAGAAAAAAAATGTGTTTCCCTATCTGCCTCTTGTGGCATGAACAACTTGTATTTCCTCCATCCCAAATTATATAAAATTTTGGACTTTAGAATTTGTCTTCAAATATAATATATTTTTCACCAACATCCTGTTCTCAATCAATCACAACACTCTACCATTTGATTTTTTCACCTACCACCACTACTTAACCAATCACAACCGTTATTCGTTTAATCCTATCTACTTTCTTAATACACATATCCAATCCGACATATTCTTATATTCTGACAATTGCTAGGTTATAACAATATAACCAGCGTCTATAAGTTAGAATAGGTGTCGATTGCAGGGTAATAGCTGGCACCTATACTAGCTAAAGGTATCGGCTATAATAATATAACCAACACCAATTAGGACTTATACCTATAATTCTATAGGTGCACCTATGCTATTAGGCATTTGTACTCTCAAATTGGTTTAGGGTGGGAAACTGGCACCCTGCGACTAGTTCCCAACCGGCACCAGTATGTGTTTCTCCAAGAGTGCAATTGCGGTGTGTAGTTTTCAGTGCAGAAAATTCCCACAAATTTCAATCACTTTTATGTAGATCAATTGTGTGCCACGTTTTGTGCAAGAATATTAACCTAATTCTCTTCTTCTCTCCCCCACCTCTTTTCCTGTGCATGATGCGAACAAGACGTTCTCGCCCACTCACCTGTTCTAATGCCGCCAAGGCCCGCTAAACTGGACTCCTCCTCAAACCAGGCAGCGACGAGGTGCAACCTGTCCTAACCATTATTACTTGCACATCTCGATCCACCACAAACCGTGTGCGCCACTTTCCTCCAACCCCACGTCTTTCGCAGCAATACATGTCCTCGGGTGCCAACCTGTTGTGTCTGCAACCCATCAGCGGTCCGACGGCTGCACATGGTCGTCCCGCTAAGACTGACAAACACCCTCTTTCTTCTCTCCCAGCTCCCCTCCTACCTGGAATATCACTAATACAAAAATGATTTCTGCAAACACCGAACTAAAATGATTTCGACGTTGTCTAGTAATGACCTGCCGCGGGGGAGGTTGGGGATGGAGGATCTGGCTCTAACGCCTCCTCTCCGGCTCACTCTTCTCCCCCCTCCCACGTTTCATCTCCGTAATGGTAGCTTCATCTCGGTGATGGCAACAATGCTCGTGACCACGACCTGCTGGCTGCTTGCTGAGATGACAATGGGTGGTGGCATTAGAAGAGGCCATCCGAGCACTGCTGGAGAAACCCACAATAGTCTTGGTTTGCATCCCCCTTTAGTCCCGGGTTGCAAACCGGGACCCCGAATCCAGGACTAAAGATACCCATATCTAGTCAAGGTTAGTGTTATCAACCGGGACTAAAGTTTTTTTTTCTTTTTTTCATTATTTTTTTTGCTACTTGCATCTATTGATTTCGAGCACCAACGCGTCACCCCAAAATCCCCACAAATCATCCACAAATCATGCACAACAAAATAATCCACACTTCACATGGCCATCCACAATCCACAAATCATTCACAAAATCACCCCTAAATCTAAAAAAATCTACAATAAAATCTACAAATAATTCACAAAAAAGCCTAAAAAGAAAACACAAAGCCACAGCCGCCCGGTCGCCCAGACATGCGTCGCTTCCCATCCTGTCACCCTCTAGGCGTCCTGGCCCGCCGCCTCCTGGCCGCTGCGGCCACTGCAGCCTCCGCATGCCGTTACCTCGTGCGCCGCCCGCCGCCTCATGTGCCGAATCCCGCCGGAGAGGCGAAGGGGAGAAGGGGAAGAGAGGGGAGGCAAGTGGAGGTGGAGATAACGCGAGAAGTGGAGGCCACGCCGATCGAGGAGATAAGGACGAGGCGGGGCAGCGTGCCTGAGCGGTTGCTCCTGATTTTTTTTTTGTCCCGGTTGCTATGGAAAACCGGGATTGAAGATAGTGACAGCCTGACGACTTTTGAACCGGGAGTAAAAATGATCTTTAGATCATAAAGTTTCATTAGGGTTTTCAACCGGGACTAAAAAATATTTTAGTCCCGATTCCTATTCAAACCGAAACTAATGTGATTTCTGCCGTTCGGACAAAGATCACTTCTCCAATAGTGGGGGGCAGCACGCCAAAGCCAGGGTTACTTTTTTTTTAACTTTTATTTTGTTTCGCGCTTTTCCTTTTTGCAACCGAGCGACATAACTTGACTACTTGCGAGAATCACTTTACGCGTGCGGTTGTGCTGTCTTGTTAGAAGAATATTGATTTCTATAGACACCTGATGGCAAGAGATTGCACTGCCCGCTTGGGAAGACGTCTTCTAGCCATTTGCGTAGATCCTTTCTGTTGCACTGTATGACCCAACCCTAAACCATAGATACGCTTTTTAGAGTTGGGATGTCATCGGCGCTAGAAAAGAGAGATATATTTAACTATTTGCTACTCCTAGATGTATCATTTAATAATTTGTCATTAGACATACATGTCATAGACACAAGGGTTCACATGTCACACACTATAAATGATAAATTGTTAAATGCTGCATCTTAAAAATGGTAAATAGTTAAATGCCCCAAAAAGGGAAGATCTTGTCGTCGATAGAGAAGATTGCTGCCGTTACCACGGATAAGTTACCCCTCCTCTTTTTCCGAGTTTCCTCCTCTCTATCCACTATTCCAGCCTCCCCAAATGGGAAGACTATGTCCACTGGTGGAGAAATCCTTATTAGTCCCGGTTGGTAACCCCCCTGTAGTCCCGGTTTTCAAACCGGGACTACTAATCCGGGATTAAAGATCGCTATCTTTAGTCCCGGGTGAAATAACCGGGACTAAAGATCGATCTTTAGTCCCAGTTGGTGACTAAAGATCGAGCTGCCTTTTTTTTTATTATTTGCATGGCCCTGTTGCTGCATGGTTTATATATATATATATATATATATATATATATATAAACCATGCATATATATGTTTCAATACATATACATGCATAATATATATGTATTTATACATATATGTATGCCAATGCATATGTATATATATATTAAAGCACTTAACATTTTATGTGCACATATGTGACCAAAATATATTTTTACATTAAAGTAAATGTGTACATATAGAAAAATAGACATATATTAATTACAATTCATTATGTCCTAGCTAGCTACGACTTCGACGTAGCAGTCTTTATCTCAGAAGATAACGACCTATGAATTGTATTTCCGTCGTAGTAGAATTCACCCTCGGGATCAAGGACTTGTTCGTTGATGAATCCCTTGAGTTGTTCTTGAACCGCCGTGATAAATTCCTTGTGTGTGAGGTTATCCCTCATGCAAATAACCTATGAATGTATGAAATTAATTAGTAAACAACAAATCGATACGTACGCAATGAAATTTTGAATTTATTTGTACGTACATCGAGCTCTCTTGTGGTGATGATTTGGTGTGCAAGGCAGTGGCAATACTCGCATACGTAGTAGCCGTACAAGTTAGTTTCCTGGTCTTGCTTTGCGCACTATATATACATGACAAACGGTGAGAGATCTAATTAATATACACTTGTATTTGAATTGGAGATTCAATATAAATGTAGAGCATGTGTACTCACAGGAAATTTAAACTTCCGCCTAAGTCTTTCTTTCCAATTGCCGCGGACTAAATGACGGAACCGATACCAAGCCCTATATGGAGTTTAAAGCTATGATTCATAGTAGCAATCAATTATATCAAGATTTGTAATAACATTGGAACTTATGACATTACCTGTCTATAAGTTCAAAAACCTGGTCAAACGTAGACTCTTTTTTATCCATTGAGTCATATACATTGACTACGTAGGACCCCAAGTCGAAGAGTAAAAGGACCCAGTGAAATCTGCAATGTGCGTCAGATGCATGACATATCGAAAGATATATGTGTATATATGTATATATATTCGTCACACACGTAGCTAGCTAGCTAGCACGCAGTGATACAACCTATCGAATTGAAAGCAATTTTATTAGCTTATACCCAGACACAGTAGGTATATTATACATATACATAACGATACATAGCCAGAAAAAAAATAGAAGATTGTTTATTCGATGGTCATGCAAACTATAATTTATTCCATGGTCATGCAAACTAATAAAGAGTGTATATATTACATATATACAGCGGCACTATGTATATACCTACATGAATGTCACACACGTAGCAAACTATATTACATATGTACATCGGTGCTATATATGTATGTACCTACAGGAATCTATTTCATGCCATATACGTATCCACATAAATAGGGACAGAGAAACAATTGGAGTATTTATTAATGTTTATACTAATATAATCTAGGTATATATTCTAATATAATCCCGTGATTTTAAGAAACAAAAACAAAACAGGAGTACATATAATTTATATACGTTATGCATACCTTATCCGTTCCAATGTTTCCTTGATTTGCCATAATTATGGAAGTAAATCAAAGGGCATTAAATACGGCTTAATTAGTACACTGCATGCGCCAGTTTTTTTTTTCACAGGGCATTGCACCTTCCAAATAAGAAATTGAATACGGGTGTAAATCCGTTAATCTTACAAACACATCAATCTCCTTGATCAAGATCTCATCTGATGGTTTATTCCCATGAAGCCCATACACCATGATGCCCCATTTGGCCATCCTATATATATATACATATATATATATATACACACACACACACACACATATATATATAGGACACTTATATGGGGCACCATGGTTTCAAATGCACAAAATTACTCAAATTTTTCAAAATTTTTAAATTGTGAGTATATACCTAGTTATAATAATTCGATTCATATATATATCTATCAACAAAACAACTCAAATTTAATTTTATTTCACAATTCATGATTACATACCTAACTAATTATATGTATGGATGCTACATACCTAGAATCAAAATCTAACAAAAACAAGTTCAAATTCAGTTCAAACTTGCTTTGAACTAGTTAGTAAAGTAGTTAATGTTAATACCTAAATAATTGAAAAAATTTCATACTCCAAACTTGCTTTGAACTAGTTAGTAAAGTAGTTAATGTTAATACCTAAATAATTGAAAAAATTTCATACTCATTTGAATTGGTTATATACTCAATTTCAACAATGGTGCCCGGGCACCATGGAGCACCAAACAAATTTACTATATACATATACATATACATATATATATATATATATATATATATATATATATATATATATATGAAAATGCGGATTTGAACTCGGGCACATATGTACCTACTATCTCTGCCGCCCAACCATGCAGAGATTCGTGCGGGCATGGTTACAGTGGAGTGCGGTAGCATTGGTTAGGAAAGGAGTAGTTGGGGATTAACGGAATGGAGAGACATATTGTGGACCCCCGTTTTTATAACAGGAATCAATCGTGTAAACAGTACCATTTCCCTGGATCAAGTAGTCTGGTACACACGAGTTCATAGCTGACATACCAAATACACATACACGAGAGTCTAGTGCTAATTATTACATCATAAGCCCGCAGGCATAGTCTTAGATCATCGGACCGAGCAGTCCGGAATACATTTCAAAAACAGAAGTAGATAAGGCAGCGGAGTTAAGGCAGCGGCATGCCATTGCCACAGGCAACGATCGTAACTAAGACCTACTGAGCGCCATCGTCTTCATCACCCTCCTGGTAGTAAGCGTAGGGATCCTCCGAAGCTTCATCTCCGACCTCTGATTAAGTTTGTATATTGCAAGGGTGAGTACCAACCGTACTCAGCAAGCCACCACAGCAACAATGCACATGACAGGGGTATTCAAAGGATGGCTAGGATTCTTTTGCGCAAAGTAAGTTTTGTAATTCTTTTCACAAGCCTAAGACCTAGCATAGACTGATCAAATTTTAGTACCAGTGTTCATATTTAAACAATGACGGTTCTGTCTACCATCTATTGTGATCCCAAGGATAGCTTCCCGCCATTGAGTCGTCATGGTTTTCTGAGAACGTCCACCTTCCCGCCTCTCAGGAAGTGGCTCCAAGAGCATAAAAATCATCATGCAATATCTCATCCCACACAAATTAAGAATTTAGAGTCTAGCCAAGTGTAATACACGTCCCGGTGCTCAATAACCGCGAGCACGGCTATTCGAATAGATTTGATTTACTCACACTGCAGTAGATGTACACTTTACCCGCACTCCGCGACTGCCCAACACATGAGCCTCGTCCCAACACATGAGACGCGTCACGGCAAAGCTTTTTGATAACCTCGCATTGGCAGTACCCGCTCCATGAACTTTACATCCTCATGCACTCTAGGCGTACACGGTTTCTAGCAGTGAGAGGAGTTCTGGCGCACTCGGGAAGGGAAGACTCACACATGCATTAAGTTATAATTATGTTTAGATTCTCACATGGCAGTCCTACCAATGGCGACACCACTATAGACACCCGCCCCGCGGTACTACCAATGGCTGCCCCACCGTAGAGCCCCTGCCTCACACATCAAGAAACCACTATGCATGGATACTGCCTCCGCTCAGCTATCTACTTCGCTAGGTCTATACCCATACGAGAAGTGCGGTTGTACGGGGGGTCGTTTCATGCTTAACTTCATGGCTCGGTCCTTAATTGACCGGGGACGGCACTAGCCTTTTCCGGATACCATCCAAATCCTCCGTCCGCCCCAGTCGAAAACAGTTGTTTAATTTTATTTCTCCTTTCACAAATCATGTCATCAACATCATGGCAATGTGGCGCTCATGTCTCCACATGCCGCATCTCAATTACCTTCCCAAAGGTAATTGCCCAAGCATATAGCATTTGATAAATATGAGTATGCATAATTCTAGAATAGCATTTCTAAGCAATTGTCATAATTGATTAGGGAATCATACGTAAACATGGTTACGAAGGCGTAAGGAGTAAACAAGAATCAAGGCATGGCATAATCACAAGTAGGATGTTCATCATTGCATGCAATTTATTTGTAAACAAAGTAATTTCGCAATTGGGATCAACATGTTCAAGGAATAGTGATGACTTGCCTTGCTCATAGTCCTGCGGGTCTTGATCCTTGCTCGGATCCGCAACTCCCTCGGGCTCTAAAATTACGTGCGAAGAAACGATTTGAATTCGAATTCAAATAAAGATCCAAGTAAATCCAAGAAGATATCGAGCGCGGAAGTCGGTTTCTTACATTATCTATTTTTGTTCGTGAAATAGAGCTAATCCGATCTTAATTTATCCATCCTAAACTATTTCGCGGGTATAAATATTTTATTAGCACAAGTTTTTAATTTAATCAACTCGAGTATTATATCCATATAATAGGTTAGAAATTTCTATCGTGGGCTAAATATTGGACGAAATCCTAAAATTATCTTATAATATTGTACGATTTAATTTAGTCTATGACTAAACGATTAAATATAATACACGGCTAAAATTTCTAGTAATTAAATCCGAATTTCTACCGTGAATTGATTACTTATAGAGATTACCAAAAATAATCTATAATTATATTAAATTTTGCAATTCTACGACTATAATTAATCTATAATTAAATTCTAATTATTTTAAATTTTCTAAACTTCCTTAATCTCCCTCTAATTTCTATTTTTTTCTTTCTTTTCTTTTTCTCCTCTTTTCTTTCTTTTCTTTTTCTCCCTTCTCTTTTCTTTCATTTCTTTTTCTCCCTTCCTCTCTCTCTCGGCTCACGCGACCCGGGGCGGCGACGGCGGCGGAACGAGAGGAGGGTGGCGGCTTACCGACGGTGGCGGCGGCGACGGCGGCGCAAAGCGAGGCGACGCTCGGCGCGGCACACGGCGCGGCGCGGCGGCACCGAGGGCGGCAGCGCGGCGGCACGAAGGCGGCGGCGCGGTGGAGAGGGAAGAGGGGAGGAAAAGGGAAATGGAGCGGGGAAAATGGAGAGGGGGATGGGGTATTTATAAGGGAGAGGGGGAAAGAAAGAGAGGGGGAGGGGTGGCCGGCCTAATGGCGACGCGACGGCGGCGCGGGGCTCGGGGCGGCGACGCGATGGCGCGGCGCGACGACGATGGCGCGCGGCGACGGGACGGCGACGCGGCGGTGCGGGGCTCGAGACGGTGATGACGACGGCGGTGACGCGATGGCGCGGCAGCAGCGCGGGGCTCGAGGGCAACGGCGACGCGCGCGGTGCGGCAGCGGCGATGGCGACGGGCGACGCGACGGCGGCGGCGCGCGGCGCGCGGCACATGCGCGAGGGCGACGGCGGCAGGCGACGATGGCGACGGCGCGTGGCGACGCGCGACAGGCGGCAGCGGCGACGCAACGGCGGGCGACCGGCGCGGGGGCGAGGCGATGGGACGGCGGCGCGGCGACGCGACGGTTGCGCGGCGGCTGGCGGCGATGGCGACGGCACCAGGCGTGGCAGCGGCGACGGGACGCGACGGCGACAGTGGCGCGGGGCTCGGGGCGGCCAGGCGCACGCGGCAGAGAAGGGGATAGGGCTAGGGACCTCGTCGAGCACCTAGAGTGTAATGAACAATGTATTTTCCTATTTACCCTGATTTTAGCCTATTTCCTATATAAATTCTATTCTATAAATCCTAATTTTTGCATAAATGAGGTTTACTCAATATTTATGTTATTCCAACCAATGAATTCACCCTAGATTAATATTACCCATATTTTATTTATATAATTTATTTAAATTTTTAATTAGGCTAATTTTTGTTCCGTCGCACTAGAATTCACTCGTTACTAATATGGTTGCGATAATATTTTATTTATTTCCAACCTCACCTAATCTTTACTCCAAATTATATTTCAATTATTTATTTTGCTCATTTAATTTTAGGTTTTCTTCCTAATCAATTGTTCTTTATTCGCGATTTATAAACTTCGAAACCAAATTCCAATGAAATGGGCGAATATAATCGGCATGATGCAATTTATTTAAAAAGTTTTTTTAAAAATCCGTATTTTTAGAATTTTGATTTTGTTGGTCGAATTTTCAAGGTGTTACACATATTCATGGCGTATGTGCATACACAGCAACATAACGAAATCTCCTTAATACCCTTGAAGCAACAACACATTGCAACGAGTCAGCAACCATGAGAGTTGACAACGCAGCAGCTTCAACAGCGACATGATCAGGCGGGCGGAACGATGCAATGGACTGAAGACAACAGCATCATCAGCACACTCGTTCATGTGTTAGTAATTCTTCCGCTGCGTTAGTAATGGTTTTACTGAAACATGTATTTATGTTTTCTGGTCCTTTGGCAATCTTTTTACTTAGCATGTATTTTGCAAAAGTTTCAATCAAATGAACTGTTAGTAATTTTTTTACTAAGACATAGATGAAAGGTTAGTAATTTGTTTACTAAGACATAGCTTTTAAATGTTTTGATTTGCTGAACAACAAAATAGTCATAAACCTTTTACTCGATGGTAATTTTTTTACCACGGTATAGGCTTGTGTAGAATTGAACATTCAATCACGCATACAAGACTATACAGAAGCAAAATGTAAAGCAGAATAAAATTTACACAGTAATTCTATTAAAAACAACTACAAAATTCTGCAGGCAGCTCCGGCGAGCAATCCGGCCCTCTTCTAGCGACGAACGACATACAGCCTCCTTGATCCCCTTCCCCCTTCGATGGCCAGAGAGCAAACACAGAGGAGCAATCTCGGCGGCGACGCAAGACAGGAGCCACATATGAACAATATACATTCAGAGCAGAATGTCTCTAATCCCTGAAAATTTGAAAACATGAGACATTCAGAGGTTGGAAGCCAAGAAAATTACCATACGACCAAAAAAATTGGATGAGCTTGCAAATTGAGAGCCATACAATATCACCAGGAAGATATTTCTATTGTTTAGACAAGAAAAGGCAACTTAAGTATCCACTATGTATATGTCATTGTATCATGGCTATCATCCCACACAATCCCGGTCACGGAAGCTCACAACTCGATGGCTATGCAAGCCAGCAAAAAGGAAATACATAAATCACAGCAAGACCACAGGGGAATAAGGGGCAAACTGCAATAGAAACAAAGGTTGGAACTTGAAACTGAGAAGCCAAAATCGTACCTGTGGATGTACAGAAGCGTGAAGTTTCAGAATCTCAGTGAGTGTACCAGAAACACAAAAACAAGGGATTGGGATCTGTAAAAAAAAAAATCTTAGTCTAGAAAAGCAGTGGAGGAGAAACTCACTATCAAGTTGATACATGCAGTTCTCAAGAAAAAAAAAAGTTGATGCATGCACATACACTGGAAACCAACAATTCATGTCATTGATTATCTCGTTAGCTCACTGTCACGCAGCAAGCAGGTACCGCCTGAGGGCGTGGAGCAGGATCTGGTGCAAGCAGATTTTGGACGAGGCAAACAGGCAGTGAGGCGTCCATGCAGCCACCGCATCCCACACCATCTGGCCAGTGGCCACCACGACGCACCTCCTCACCATCGCAGCCTCCCGCAGGCGCCGGAACCCGGAACCCAATCTAGCAACACCATAAGACTGAAGCACTACACTAGATTCCAGCGCCGCAACATTTTTATAGGGGAGGGATGGAGGGGGACCGGAGATGCAGAGATGGGTGTGCCCGCCAACGACCAGCAGCCGCCGTCAATCTCAACCGGAGACGGGAACGACCAAAGACGTACTGGATCCTGCCGAGGAAACAGAGAGAGAGGCGCATCGTGGATCTCAGCCGCCGGCCTGGAGGAGCGCCGTGGACGAGGTAGCAGTCGGGAACTCACCGGCGATTTTGAGGTGTAGAGGTCGCCGCCCGATGTGGATTCGTTTCCAGCGGTGATGCTCGTGCCAGATCTGACGTATCAATCCTCCGCTTCTGCCTCCGGCCACTCTGGATAGGGGAAAGATCCCACCGTCGCCGGGGCCGCCGACCACCGTCGCGTGGTGGGTGGATCCAGCCGTCGCTGGGGCCGCCGTTCCGTTGGCTGTCAGACGAGCCCATCTCCCATCTCCCCTCGCTGTCAGATGCGCAGCACGTCGCCACCTCCCGCGCGCTCGGCTTGGTCGTTACCGGGCTACGATGAAATCGGTCGCTGCCATGGTCCCGCCGCCGCCTGCCAACTTCACGCCGGATCGTGCCGCCTCCTCCCGATCGGTGCCGATGCGCCCTCCGCGGCCTCTCCAGATCCGAGGAAACCGGTAACGTTGGATAAAATTTTGGGAATCTATCCTACCGTATAAAATGGCTACATATATAGGTTGGAGGATTTGAGTAAAAAAATTACTACGTTAAATAGTATAGGATTATGTATAAGGGGTGCTGCTAGCGTGAGATGAGAGTAAAATAATTACTAATAGGGTAGAGAGTGGTGGGTGCAGATAGTATAGGGTTGCTGTGAGGAGTGCCACGAAGCTACGTAGCACCTTAAGGTGCCATATAGTAGTTCTGAATTATTAAGCCTTTATATGTGATATAGTACACAATAAGTAAAAGGATTACTCATAGTTTGTTTTCAACTCTTCCCGATTATTTCCTACTCTAATTGGATTACTCTCATGTTGTTCTCAGCCCTTCTCTTAGTAATTTGCCAGTAAATAAATTACTCTTATGTTATTCTCAGCCCTCTTTTTAGTAAATATATTACCTAGCATGACTCCCAATTGACTCTCGTACATTCGCAGTAAATAAATTACTTTAAGATTAACATATTGATATCGCTATAAGATTTCTCTCAGTAAATAAATTACTATTATCACGTTCTCAACATAACATATTGATCTTGCCAAAAAAAAAGCTAATCATCCTAATATAATCAACATCAAGGTGATATCATGACAAATTGTATATAATAACAAGAAAACAAATGAGAATGAGGGAGACTAGTGCACGGCATTCCGTCTAAACGGGATAATTAAATAACACCTCCACCTCCCCGAGTAAGATATGGATAAGGATTAAAGATGAACTCGGCTAGCCTGACGTATCAATATGCATGGCTCTCACAAAAATCTGCATGTAGGAATTAATGATTGGCCCCACATGCATCTAGCGCTTCTCCTTGAGTTTGTAGGTCAGAACATGCATGTCTAGTGCATCATCAACTATTTTATTACCACGATATTCTACTAGTACTAAGGATAAGACGATTTCTATTAGGTATCATATGATACTTGCGAGATATCACCGATGATACTTATCAGGTATCAGACGATTCCAATCAGGTTTCACGCGATTTCCACCAGGTATCAGTTAATACTTGCGAGGTACCACCTGATAGGTATCACCTGATACCGGTTAGGTATCAGGACATGATACCTAAAAGATATCAAGACCTGATACCGGTTAGATATCAGGTCATGAAACCTAAAGATATCAAGAACTGATACATATTTCTGTCCAAACGGGATATGGTCCTGTACAATTCCCGGAATGAGAAAAGCACAATTAAAGTCCCATGTCTTTTCGGTGTGAACATGCACCTATAAATACACTGATTTGCCTAGCTTTATCATATTTTATTGTCACCAACTCAGATTTTGATATGACATATCTGCTCGTGTCACGTGCCCACGAGCACTCATGAGGGTTCATGAGGGTTGCAGGTCTGCAACACACTTTGGTTAGCTGCTCGTGTCTACGTGTCGCTGGAGGCATGTGTGCACGCAATCAGACCGTATCGAGGAAGTCATAGAATACTTCATTAAACTGTTCCGTTCGGACGGTCGTACATTAGTTTTTCTCAATGAGAATTGAGCATATTAGCTAGCTAGCTTAGACAAAAGGATTCAGCAGCTCGGGCTCTCTCTTGCTGCCGCCGCACAACGTGACGGATCCATCGGAGTTCATCGACGGCGTGCCGCCCCGCCGGGGAGCCACAGGCCGAGGTCGAACGACAGTTCCGTCTGGGGCGCTGCCGGCGGCGCCATACACACCGGGGTTCTTGGTCGTCGTCAAACGCTTCGCCGTCGAGAACGTGGAGCACCTGCCCACGGCGTGCCTCGCTGTGGACGCAAACACGTCGTGGCCACCGGCGCCGGTGGCTTCGTCTCCCGCCGCGTAGCCGGCATCGATCTGATCTTGCATGCATAGGTGCAGTGTTTGTTGGAGAAACTTGTATGCTTAAATTGACAAAACCGAAACAAACTTTTCTTGCACAAAAAGGGTTGGAAACGTATATGTCAGTGCTGTACCTAGCAGGAAACAATAACTGACTTGCTGCTCTCAACACATGACTAAATGAGTTGACTGGATTATATACATGAAAATGATGCAACAAAAGTTAAGATGTAATTAAGAAGGGTGTTGATCATATATATCTACAAAAATTGTGATTCATGAATGATCATCATCTTGATTAAGTTGAGATTGGGAGCAAGACTACAAGAATTAATGTCATGTATGTATATCAACAAATGCTTTATGACACATGGAAAAGAAATTTGACATAACTATTTTGAGATGTCTAAACTATATAGGTTTTGTCATATCACTCAGCTTAGCATTGCATTTCTTGCCTGAAAGGATGATCTCTGGAACGTTCTAAATCAAGAACACATGGAATTGAACATAAAAAGGAAAAGAAAAACGCATTGAATTTAAGCATGGTAAATTAAGAAACTAATTTAATTAGGGGTGAGAGGATAAAATGAGCTTAGCAGTCCCACTGCAACTGCTCCATGGCATTGCCGGCGGCGATGCCGCCGCCCCCGCAGAACATCCCGCACGACTCGCCATCAGGTCCAGATCGAACGTCGGCGCCGTCGTACACCGCCGACGAGACGTCCACCATCTCCACGCTCGTCTTATTGGAGAATACTTTAGTAAGACGGTACACGAACCATAGAAAGTTTGGGTTCTTGAGATGTGCTCACCATGCGTACGCAACTATGATGCAACAATCAGATGTGTCTCGATGTTGGATCCTGCAAATGCCACGAAGAAAGGGATGGGGGGAGACGATAGATGGATAACCAGTAGTGGGGGAGAGCCTACATGGGCGGCTGAGCACTTTACTCCTCCTCCTCCCCCTTGCCGCGCCTGCATGCTGATGCCGCCGGCGTCTAGTCCCTGGTCGCCGCCCACCAGACGAGATTGGTGCCGTGCCGCTCCACGACGAAGACTCTTCTTTCTCCCTGGCCACCGTGTGGGGCTGCGACGAGCCGACGACTAGGTGAGGGGGCGCTACAGCTGCTCGTCGCCGCGCTCCTTTCCGGCTGGGATCTTGAGTAGTTGAGAACGAGTTTGCAGCAGATGGGAAAGCATTGCCACTTCTTGCCGTCGGAGCGCTTGCAGCGCAGCTCCTCCGGCACGGTGGCCGCCTCCATCCCCGTCCCCCATCCATCGCAGCGTACGTACGTCACAACCCGTCGTCGGTGCCGCCACGGCGGACGCGCGGAAGGAGAACGAGATGCGCCCCCGCCTCGGGGTGACGGCCGGGGCCACGGCGGTGGGGACGAGGAGGCTCTACATCGTGGCTACGGCGGCGGCGGCCGGAGAACGGGGAGGCGATGACGCTGCCGCCTTGGACGACTGGGATACGCCGCCTCCTACCTCTGTAGATCCAAAAAAAATCAGGAAAATTGATCAGTGGTTAGTTACGATGTGAAACAACGACAAATATGTATACGATGATTTGTATACTGCTATCAGTAAAACAATTACTTACGGTAGAGTGCCATTAGTAAACCAATTACTGGAATTGAGGGGGGCAGGGGTGTGTGCGTGTGGGTGGGGGGGGCGGGTTGCGGTGTGTGGGGTGGGTTGTGCTATAGCTATACTACACCCTACGTGTAGTATAGTACTCTCTCCGTATTTTAATGTATGACGCCATTGACTTTTTAACCAACGTTTGACCACTCGTTTTATTCAAAATTTAAATGCAAATATAAAAATACTTATATCATACTTAAAGAACATTTGATGATAAATCAAGTTACAATAAAATAAATTATAATTACATAAATTTTTTAAATAAGATAAAAGGTCAAACGTTTGTCAAAAAGTCAACGGCGTCATACATTAGAATACGGAGGGAGTATATATATACATATATATGTGTGTGTGGAGAGACCCCACGTTTGCAGTCACATTTGCTATCCGTTGCTGCAAAAACAGAGTTGTAGCTTTATAACTTAAAATCATTTCAGCATGCATGGTTTACAGTCGCAAACTTACTCATATATGTATGGTTTTTCATTAGCATTTGTTTTTGTTTGACAGATTACTCATCTCAAATGTGGAGGATTTGTCCTTGGAACTCACATTTGTCATTGCATAGCTGATGCCTTTGGCACACTTCAGTTCTTGAAAGCTATAGTTGATATTGTACGTGGTGAGGCCAAACCAACCACGTTGCCAGTTTGGGAAAGGGAGCTCTTTGTCATAACAAGTCTACCACCCCACATCAAGGAAGAACAAGAGAAATTATTTGATGAACTGGAGAACGCCACCTGTGACGACATTATAGTGACAATGCCCGCTGAAAACATGGTGTCTGAATACTTTACCATCTCTCAAAGAGACATGATTGCACTAAGGCGTCATGTCCCATTTAATCTTACAAAAACAGTCACAAGCTTTGAGCTACTAACTGATGTTCTATGGCGGTCCCGTACTATGGCACTTGGCTACATGCCTTGCCAGATTGTACGCTTTATGATAACTGTGAATGCGCGTGGAAGATGGAAGAAGCTTCCTTTGGGATACTATGGTAATGGGCTTCTGTGCCCCGTCATTGAGATAACAGTCAATGACTTGTGCACAAACTCGTTAGGACACACAATTGAACTTGTCCGCAAGGCTAAACACGAGATGAAGACAGAGGAAAAATATGCAATTGATGGTGGATTTGTTGCCACTATGACGTGAGAAACCGTACATAAAAGTAGAGAGAATATTTGAAACATGTGATATAAAATGGATTGGACAGGACACTTTGGATATTGGATGGGCTAAGCGGATTGGAGGTGGCATACCGACTGTTAGTCTGCCAGATATGATAAGCTACCAATTCATGTGCAAGAATGAAAAAGGTGAGAAGTTAACTGTCGTCTCCATGTTGTTGCCACGGCCTGCAATGGAAAGATTCAAACAGGAGATGGCTGCTTGGTTAATTGAATAACTAAGAGGATAAAGAAGTATATGTGCTTCACGCAGAGTAAAACCACATTGTCTTTAATTTGGTCGGTTGCTTAATAAGATGCACTTAGTTGCATCGGTGCTACTTTTGTTATCTAGATGGACTTGCGTGCAGTTGTCAAATATATTTATGGTTATGCACCTTATTTTGTGGACAATCCATTGTAATATAGCCTGGTCATAATTAAGTCAGGGTACCATCCCAAAACTACATCAAGTTGTGCATAATTGTGACCTCATAAATATGTGTACTTAGAAAGGGACGTAAGAAATGTACGTATGCCAAATTTTTGAATTTATTATTTATGATCGCAGAGGGAAAATACCTATTTATTTTTTTTAAAAAGAAGAAAAGCACCGAAAACCTGATTTGCTTGCTAAATTGATAGATTATCTCAACTCTTAAGTTGCCATTGCATTCTTTCACCCTTGATCCTTCCATGATCACTTGTTTTAAAAGAAACCTTCCATGATCACCTTGTTGCTGATCTATGCTAATATGTTTTCTAGGTGATATTATTCTCGTCTTCCGCACCACCAATGCAATGATGCATTTGCTACTTGTGGTAAAACGGAAATAGGGTATTACGTTGATATAAATCTATCTATCTATACCTATACTACTTGGATACTTTCTACGAGCTCCAACGTTAACAGAAAAATTTGATCGTTAATTTGATACATCGTATAATCCTGACCATTGATTATTATAAACTCTAATCTACATTAACGTGATGGGCCTGATGTAAAGCCCATCCAATCAACCTCTTTAATTACGGTGATGGGGGCTCGTCCCACTCCAGTCTTGCACCTAATTTTCGTTTTCTTCCACAACACTTGGTCAATCAAGAGATCGATCAATCCACACTGCTCCGACGCTTCCTCTCGGAGTTCAATCCATGGTATTGTTTTTTTTCCCTGGTCGTCAATGATTTGCAAATTAATAGTGATAATCATTTACTCAATTTTGATGCCTCTTCACGCAGCCAAATCAAACAGCTGATTAATCAAATTGAAAATAGATCTACTCCACCTCTGCGGCACTTAGCAGTCAACCAAAGGCCATGCCCTAGCTAATCTAGAGCAGGAAGTTTCATGTAAATGTCACACCTCCTTCTAATACATACACAATTGATCTTCTGATTTTATCTGACAATAGATTAAATATTTCTTCTTTCCGGGTGATTGCTAGATATTATAATTGAATATACCATACCAGACATGTTCTCTTACAGGTTTTGCCAGTACCTGTTTTCTTTAATAAAGAACATTTGTTGCATGCCTTAATACAATTATAAATAATATTAATTGGTTCACCATGGTCCAGTATAATGTTCTGCTTATAATATTGGTACCTTAGAAAATTTGATCTTCAAAACAAAATGTATACAATAATTTACTTCCCAAGCTATGGTACATAGCTTAAATTCATCAGTCAATATTAAATTCCATATTTTACTTTTTTTAAGGTGATTGCTATATGTTTCTGCAGGGCACCATAATACATAATACATTGTACTCCCTCCGTTTCACAATGTAAGATTTTCTAGCACTGGCCACACTCATATATATGTTAATAAATCTAGATATAACATCTAGATGAATGACAATGCTAGAAAGTTTTACATTATAAAACGGATGAAGTACTTTATATATGATTCTATATAGTATTTTGACCATCAATGACTGAGGAATCAGACTACACGATAACAATTTTCAAGGTTTCATCACAATGTCTACCTCTGCAGGAAATCAAATAATTCCAGAAAACACTGAGAAATAGAACAGTGTTTTATATATTTTGCTCCGGCGCATATATCTTAACCTTTCTTCGTTTTTCTCATCTACGTATATTTGGGAGTCGTAAGGTGTGAGAAATACACGGGAGTAGATCGTTGGGGGATCACAACATTACAAGATAAATTTCGCTAGCGCCGGCGTGCATCGAGGCACATACAACAAGGTGTAGCAAGCGACAGATCGATTAATTGCAGTCTGCAGACCAATCGAAGCACACGTACCACATCGGCAGCCAGCAGGTATTCTTCAAATATTTAGTAGCTTACATATGTAATCTACACATGTTAGTTCTTGAGAATATCTCATATAGATCAGGACTGCCTGCAGGAGGAAGCGACGTGGCGCATATACACAACGCTATGCAAGATTTGCTCAGAATACTCAGCACAATTATGTATAAATATCGTATTCATACACATGTGTTTCAAACACTTTCGCATCAATATTTCTCTTTATATCTACCAAATTCATGTCATTTGTTTTTTTATGAATTGTCATGTTTTGGTCAAGGTAGTTTGATTTTGTCGTCAAAATTTATATTTTTAAATTATACAGTTTAAATATCTTATTATATTTATAATAACTTAAAATGCTTATAACATTATCTATCTATAGAATATACACTATCCACAAAGAAGAACGTAGTAAGTTTATTTTCATTTGGATATTGCTAAAACATTAGAAATACCAAACAGATACAATTCTATACTTTATGAGCTGCTAAAGAGGATGCATTATATAACGATCGATGTTAAAAGATGTCTCACTTCCACAATATAATGATAGCATTGAGTCTCAATAGGACCACAATTCCAGTTTACAAAATTAAATACTGAGGTTATTAGCAATATAAGATTTCTGGAAAATAATTTTAAAAATAAAAGAAAATATAGAATAGTTTGGACAAAAGAATATATTGTGTTTGTGCGATTATTCCAAATGACTTTTTTCAAAACAATAAAGTTACCCCGTGCAACGCACGGGTTGACGGCTAGTAGCAAATAATTGTTTACCTGAAGTTGAATTCAACGATAAATGTTACCAGCCTGATACTGTCGTTAGAATAGACGAAAGATATATGCTCTTTCACATAGTAGCTCTCAACCATCTGCACGGCCACGCCGTGTTCACGGTAGTATCAATTTGTAGATCATCATGAACACGCGGCGATTGTCACCGATCGAGAACATAAGAACGAGAAAAAAATTGGCATTGTGCCACTTTCAAAAGTAGGTTTCGCTGTAATCCACCCCGCAAAATGGCTTCATTAAAATGCCATCGCCAACGATTGCCAACACGCTGCTTCGCTCTTTTTCCATTTTCACTAGATTAAGCCAAGAATTGGCATGTGTACAGACCAATGTGCCATTGTCTCATTCTTTAGGTCATTCAGTGAAAGGGGATCGAGATTATTTGCCGACTGCTTTGATTTGTCTTTTTTTTATATTGTTTCATTTTGTACTAGTACTAGCTTTGCTTTTATTCAGCTGACATCAGATCTATTGGGTCATTGGTCTTGCCCCAGCTTATTCAGTTATCCCCTCTTCATCAATGCTCGCTCTCTTTGCAGGTATATCTGAATTGGAAGAATTGTAGATTGTGTTATTGATTATATGCCAAACCTAACGTTAACAGCAATTTTTATTTCAATTGAATGAGGAATTGGACTTGATGTTCTTCTGTCAATGGAAGCAGAGGCAACAGTATATGAAAAGTAATTGAGCATTTACCATTAGAAGAAATCTGTGGAGGAAGAAAACCTGAGAACACCTGCATAAAAGTGCAATAATACTACGAATAGCCCAACCAAGAAAAATCCTATATATTCCTATTTGTTGCATTTTACACCACTAGTGGCTGTGTTCTTTTTCATAGGATCCTAACCCATCTCCCTCATTTTCTGCGTGCACATTTTTCAAACTGCTACTAAATGGTACGCATTTTGCGAAAAGTTTATATAGAAAAGTTGCTTTAAAAAAATTATATTACTTCATTTTTCAAGTTTTTTTATAGTTAATACTTAATTAATCATGTGTTAATCCATCGCTCCATTTTTCGTGCGGAGGGAGGGGTTGCCAACCCCTCCAAAAGAACACAGCCCTAACTCTGCCGATTTCTTTGTCTCCAGCCAGTGCCTGGCAGCCATGCTCGTCGTCAAGAACCAGCCGGCCTTATCAGGCGCCTCGTGGAACGGCACGTCGAGCTCCTTGAGATGCGACTCCCGAGCAGCGGCGGGAGAGCTCATCCCCGCCCTGCAGCGCCGCGTACAGGTCACTCATCTAGACGTGCAGTGTCGCCATCGCGGCGCCAACGGAGAGCCCCCTTAGGTGCGCCGACAAATCAAAGCAGTTAGCAAATAATATCAATCCCCTTTCGCTCACAAACCTAAAGAATGAGACAGGGGCACATTGGTCTGTACACATGCCAATTCTTGGCTCAATCTGGTGAAAATGGAAACATAGCGAAGCAGCGTGTTGGCACATGTTGGCGATGGCATTTTAACGAAATCATTTTGAGAAGTGGCATTACAGCGAAACCCACTCTTCAAAGTGGCACAATGTCAATTTTCTCCACAAAGATGGCTCACACAGATAGAGTCGGTATGTGTGTTGTGAGAGGACGAGATACGATACGGACTGTATGAGATGAGACAAATTGGATTGGTGGATTAGATGACATGCATCGTTCGGAAAAAAGAAGCCCATGATAAAACAATAATTAAGATCTATGGCCGTGATGTTAAAATCTACATAATCAATGGTCAAATCTTTCTGATCAACGTGAGTGATGCTAGCTAGAAAGTACCCAACTAATATATGTAGATAGATGGCAACAGAAAGTAGTAGACAAAATTACATTTCGGAGATCATGTCTCCATGCAAACTAACACGCTTTCTTAAGTGGCCAATTGATGGAGTACATACAATGGATTTCTTCACGCGTACTCTGTGACAAATTAAAGCAAGGCAATTCTATTCATACTTATAAAAAGATGTAAAAAAATTTTCTGAAGCAAAAGAAAATAGCAACACAATGCAATGCCGCTTTCGTTGCCAGGAAGAAACCAAAAAATGAAAATCCAGAGAGTGGAGCAAATTGTGCACTTGTCGGTCAGCCATTGCACTTCATAGCTTCTGTGCAACCACGAGCTTTCATGACGGGATCACCTTTCTTGGGCCTGTCCTCAGGTTTCCTGTAAAGGCCTTCATAGCTTATTGCCGATGTAGGGCTGGATGCGTCGACGGCTTGCTGGCTCGCCGCCAGCATGATGCCCAGTAACACCAGCGCCACCAATCCCAGCCTCATACTCACCTTCTCCATACGAATTAGGTTACCAGGGATTTTATGAGCAGCTATAGCTTCCTTTGTTTCTTGTATGTCAAGGATCAATTGATGGAGTGCCTTTTGTAGGAGACAGTTCGCCTATATATAGTATCAATGGTGGGGATGGAAATTAGGGGTCGTAAGCATTATTTATAGTATGAGCTAATCTTGCCCTTTGAGCTTAATTATATATATGTTAATTATGTTTGCTTAATTTAGCCAACAATGGAGAAGTCACTGGACAGGGCTAGTCATACGCCGGTGGAGAGAAAGTGGAGCAAAGCGAGGGAAATATATATCCACCAGAACAGGAGAAGCCATGCACTACTGCATAAACGCATAAAAAGGATGACACTGTAGGTGCCAGAACAGCTAAAACCGACACATATAATGCTTTTCTCACCCAAACACGCGCTCGCTAGGCACCAACGGCTAAAACCAGCACCTTTTTGAAGAGATAGGTGCTGGTTTATAACTGAAACTGGCTTCTATCTTTCCTGTCAGAAAAAAGGTGTCGGTTCCATCTTAAAACCAGTACCTTTGACCTTTGTCCCCTCCGAGTAGGACAAGAAAATGAAATAGAAGGAATGCTACTGGTGCCATCTTCAGTCACTCTCTTTCAATTATTCATACGACAAAGTGACATCGAACTACAATCAGATGGTATCTTTCCTATCCTCACACGACGTCACCTCAGAACATTAAGCATATTATCAATCCCCCAAATTATTTATTGGCTTGATGAATACCGTGCTTCGGGGTATGCAGGATGAATAGGACCATTGGCTTCCTCTTCAGCATTCATCTACACTGCATAGCCTTTACACTGATGACGTCGCAGGAGTACTTTCAGCGCCTGTCTGCGGCTTCCTCTCCATGTCTCTGACAATGTTAAGCTTCCAGTATAACTATGAGCTGGAGCACTTCACCGAGAAGCAAGAGAAGGCCCTTTGGTTCCTCATCTCCCTCCAGGAACTCGAATTTTGCAACTGTCCTAAGTTGCAGCTCCTCCCCGATCTGCATAGATTTCCCGGTCTCAGCACAATTTCTTGTGTTCCTCTTCCTAGCTCCTGGAAACTATGACAACTTGTTTTCTTTTGGTGCGCAGAGGCCCTCTTGAACAAACTATTTATGGCTTCTTGATGTTGTTTGCACCAAAATTTTCAACAGTGTAGTTGACAAGCTTGGGCTTAACAGACTCAAAGATCTTACAAACTGGAGCCACGAAAGAACACCAACTAAGCAAGAGGCGAAATGAGAAAGTTTTGCTCTAATTAGACAACGAGTTGACAACTGGAGAGTTCAAATAAGTTTGGTTTGACATTCTGCCGGATAAGTTTTAAAGTGTCTTGAATATTGGTTTAGATAAAAACTACGGATTTGAAGCTGTTGCATCAGAATTCAGATAAGTGATTGGCAGATTCAGGAGGGTGCTTCTTTAGTCAGGAGATAATGTGTCATGGGCATTGGGCCGTAGGCCAAGGCCTATAGATATCCTGTATCAATTAAGTTAGAGATAAGATTATTAGTTAAGTTAGAGATAAGATTAGATTGAATCCTTATTTAGGGGTCAATCTATACCATCTATATAAGAATGGGATTGTATCTATTATCATTACGCAATGAATATCAATTAGTCTAATCTCTCCTTTCCAACAATATTTTTCTCCCTAGCCTAAATTTACATCCCTTCTCCAGGAGCCGACGCCGCCCGGCTATCTTTCCGGCGGTGTTTGCCCCGTCATGGCCTCGGATCATGATAACTTGGTATCAGAGCCACTCATCATGGCTTCCGATGCCGATCGAGTTCTCCATGTCACAGTAAGCCATCTAGTATATCCGGTGGATGAGTATCTACTTCACCAATTGTTTGATGGCTATGGAGCGGAAAGGAAAATTGAAGTACGCCAGATGGGAACACATGTGGAAGCCTCCGTTCCGTTTTAAACTCGAACAGTCGCTGAGCATGCTTGGAATCTCAATAGTCATGCCATCTATGACGGCTGTTGTTGGCTGAACATACAGTTGGAACAGCAGCCGTCTAATAGCACCCAGGCAGCAGCAGCTAACACCTCTTCCCCGGATCGCTAAGGAATTAATGGCAGATGTGTTGGAATTGAAGGCCATGTTGAAGGCAAGTAACGCATCGAAGGAGGTGGTAGATGGGAGTTCCGAGCAAGTGGTGGCAGAGCAGCAGAAGATGGAGGTGAGCTCTTCGACGACACCATCGTCTCAGTTTTCTCCGCCGGAGGCTGGCGTCAGGGAGGAACACGATGCTTCGTCTCTGGCGAAGGCCATCGGCCAGCGGCATCTATCATCGTGCTTACATCCGCATCGGCAAGTCTTCAAACAAAGCAGATCCTCGACGTGCAGAGCGAGCTCTGTTCACTTCCTCAGCAAAGCCGGTGTCCAGAACAAGATGGCGGGTTGCTCATCTTCGGCTGGTACATCCTCCAGGAAACCCTTGGTCGTTCTGTTGTTGGTCGTGGCATCGGCGTCGATGGCGGCGACGTCGAGTGAGGCAGGAGCAGGCAAGGAGGTCCACGCCGCCGCGAGGAGCAGAAGCACACCGACGAGAATCGGGTGCGGCGCATGCGGCGAGAGGCGCGTCGCGGCTCCTGCTGGGCTTGAGCCACGAAGGTGGAGGTAGCTTGCGCGTGATTGGAGCTTGCAGTGATTGCGGCGCAACAAGCGGCGTTGTTTTCGGAGGCGGAAGGCTGAATCTCCAGATACGGCAGCGGAGGCGCGATTTCTGGGTGTTGTTGCAGCAGAGCAACAGGAGGCGACGAGGCTTCTGCGAGATTCTGGGACGACGCGTCTCCGTGATGCGTTGCTTTCCTTTCCTGGATCGCTGAACAGATCAATCAGGCTAACTCAATGGCTTATGGTCCTGTGGGCTCATAGTCCAAGGAGAAAACAAGGACCTACTACTAATATATTTTGGGCCGATGACATACGTGAATGTGGCCTACATATGTTGCTTGCTATGCCCTGTTCGTTTGGCAGGCCTAGAGGAGTTAATCTGCTTGCTAAGCATGTAGGCTACCGGATCAGCTTTGTTTTGGTTACTGGGCCATGGCGTGGACTGGTCCTTTGTCTACAGGCTTCTGGGTGGGGCCCTCCTCTGATTTCTGACAGCAACTTGTCATGGTGCTTTACAATAATATTAGATTTATTTATCATTTTAGTTCGCAATAATATAGCAAGCGGAGATGTAAAAAAGGCTTGAATTATGTTAGGCTTTATTTAGGAAATTATCTGAAGTTTGTATTGCAGCTTGAGGACGAGCCCCTCAAAAAGAGGGGTGTAATGTCATGGGCATTGGGCCGTAAGCTAAGGCCTATAGGTAGCCCATATCAATTAAGTTAGAGATTAGATTATTAGTTAAGTTAGAGATAAAATTAGATTGAATCCTTACTTAGGGGTCAAGCTATACCATCTATATAAGGATGGGATTGTATCTATTATCATTAAGCAATGAATATCAATTAATCTAATCTCTTCTTTCCAACAATGTTCTTCTCCCTAGTCTAAATCTACATCTCTTCTCCAGGAGCCGACGCCGCCCGGCTATCTTTCCGGTGGTGTTTATCCCGTCATGGCCTCGTGTAACACTCTGAAAATTCGACAAATAAAACGAAACCCGAAATTGAGTACTTTCAAAAACTTTTAAATAAATTGCATCATGCCGATGTTATTGGTTCTTTTATTGTGCATCATGATGGATGTTATGGTCGTTATTGCTTGCCAAACTATAAAATGTCACAAATGAAAATTAAGCTAAAGCTATACAACTACGTAACAATTATAAAAATAAGATATTTATTATGAACCGTATAAATATTTACGCATAACACAATAAAGCCATATAAAGAGAAGGTTAATTAATTACTAATTTAATTTATATGTCAAATATTAATATTGTGACCGTGTCATGACATCTAAGTACACATGAAATAGTCCGCCACTACAGTGACTCTACGTATAATAGAGTGTTACATTAGAATAATTAAATTGATATTTGTAACTCTTATCGAGTCTTCCTTGGCATAAAATTCACTCCTGTAGAATAGTTGGCCATCTAAATAACTTGAGCAATATATCACTATAATTATAATGTTCCCAGTCGAATATTTTAAATCTTCATCTAGAGATGTCGAAGCTTCCCAATTATTTTAGTTTTGGAACAATCCAATATAAAGCAAATTCATTTGGGGAGGAACAAATAAATAATAAATAGATGAATCAAAGAAATATTTGGATAGAAAACATGTCATCGTTGAATTCACACAATCTGCACAAGTCTGGCCCTTCCCATTTTCTCTTTCTTGTTTCCTTTTTTTTCTTTTCCAGCTGTCACTATTCATTAGTCTAATCTCTCCCTCCCAATAATATTCTTCTCCCTAACCTAAATCTACATCCCTTCTCCAGGAGCCGACGCCGCCCGGCTATCTTCCTGGTGGTGTTTATCCCCTCATGGCCTCGGGTTATGACAGTGGTCTTCCTCAAAAAGACTCACTTCTGAACTTATGTCATATCTTACCAAGATTCCTCTCCAGCAAGCTCATTTTTGCCACATAATTCCTCATATTTGAGCTCGCTTTGGTGCATCTGCTTGTTGCCCTCCTGCAAACCTATGGCTAGAGGTGCCACCATCCCAAGTAGGTTACCTCCTCTTGCATGCACAGATGAAAAAAATGGGTCTATTAAGAACTCGTTGAAATGCTGAAATAATCCAAAGAGCAATACATATATAGAAATCCCTATTTTAATTACATTGATAGCACACATTGTGCCACTGGTTAGAGAACACAGAAAGTGAGAATATCTGAATCTGTGATGTTGAACCTGATCATCACCTAATTCTCTGATATTTATACTACCAATTAGATTCCCCTTGACTGACCAGTAGGATGAGACAGCCTTCCTGATCCAAAGCACACCAATATATCGTCATCAGTATAATCCTTCAGAATAAAGCTCATAGACCACAACAAGTTCAAAAACACTACACTTGAATGCAACTTTAGGTTTATACAGACGTTAGTGATGCAGTACTTTGCAGAGTCAACTGAATGCAATCAAAAGAGGAAGTTACAAATGGTAAATATAAAGGGGTGGCTGTTGATGCAAAAAACACACACTGGTCTGGAAGATCTGCTTAACTCCAGTGCATGTCCTAAATCTTGCTCTTGGGTTTAAAGGCGTGCCAGTTGATTTGATCTTGCAATCAACAAGAAAGAAAAACAAGAAAGACGAGGTTAAATCCATAAACGATAGCCGATCGGCTAAGGGCCGATGACATATCGTTAATCATTGAACCGATGTTACTGGCATTAGATCGGCAATGAAGAATAAAGCAATATAAAGTTAAATCTACTCGATCGGCTGTAAATATCAACGATATATAATCCTCTTCTCGAGATATATTTAAGCCAAGTGATTGGGATAGATCGAACAGTAAGTCGAGACAGTATAAATCACTTATGCTTAAAGGTACTTTAAGATGAAGATTATATATACGTTCATAGCATAGCCGATCAAATAGATCTAACATGTATCAACTAATACTCCGATACCACTCTTTATTAAGATATTAAAACAGACAAAATATATCAAACGGCAATCCTAATATACTTTAATGCAATATCTTAATATAAAGAGCAGATTTAGCATATCAAGTGAACATGTAAGGATTAACGGTAACTAAATCAGGTAAGATCGGCTGAAACCCCGATACTATCTCTATTGATGATCATAAGACAAGCTAGATATTGCAATTATGAATATTACTTAATAGATCGAACTTAACCGATGCAGCATTAAGTATAAAAATAAATACAAGATCTAAATAAGTTGATGAAAACCTCTGAAAGATGATAGATATACAATATAATCTAGATTAACAACGATATCTAACTCTATCGGCTGCCTTCCAATGATGGATGTTGGCCGGTTTAGGGTTAGATTGTGATATTAATAAAGATTGTGAAGCATATATGATAACTCGATGATTTACATAACCAAGATTAGAGTGTCATAAAGATGTAAGCACTAATCCCGAGAACGCAAGCTGTCATGACAAGTTTTACCTCTTGTTGAAGATCGAAATCAATGCAGCTCAACCCAAAAGTAAGAACTCGTCGAAACAATGAAAATAAAAAAAGGTGGCGATGCGCCGAAAGTGTTATTGAACTGTCGTTAGATGTTTACATGAGATCGGGTTATATTTATACCCGAGATACATGACTAGTCCTTGCCGGACACGACTGTTATCTCTAACAAACTCTAAGATACGAACAAGTCTTCACGACATACTCTTGCTGAAGCATATCTCTAAAAAAAACTATTTAAAATATCCTAATTAATAGATACAATTTCCTATGCATGAACTTATCTCAATCATGGTAATCCTTGCACAACACGTTGATCAATCTCGGAGACGATTATATAACCACCTTAACGAGATCGGCTACATCGGCTATCTTCTGTCTGATCTATGTTAGACGATGCAGTCTTCAGCCGATGCGTACTCTGTTTCCAAAAGACAATTCCCTATCAAATCCGCTTCGATCCGATGCCAAATCTAGTTTATGGCTTACCAAATTTGATCATTAACAGTGGCCTGGACATTGAACTGTTGTTTTTTTTCACTCACAGATCTCCTCGCTGCCTTTTCTCTGGTACAGAACAAAAACAAATTTCCTCACTGGGGGATTCCATCGAGCACCTACTACAGAACAAACATGATGCCTAACAGAGTTTATATCCACAATTTATGGAAACAAACATGGTACCTATCCTAGTTCCTGGACAGGTTTGTGGGACTATGGAAGCATTATTCTCTTCACGGGTTACATTTTCTTGACCTTGAGCAGCCTTTCCATGAGTGGGAATTACAAATAGAGAACATGTTTAAGAAAATGGATGAAGTATTATACTTGCTTGTGGTGTCATTCGAGGGCACCGGCCTCATTGGGGCATCCAGACTGGCAGCGGTGGCGATGGGTGTAGCGACCTGGGGGCATGGAAGTGAAGTGAGGAATCATGTGCATATATGTAAATCAAAAACAATATCATTTCAATGACAATGTGAGAATAAAAATAAAATAAATAGAAAATCTAGATTATCACAAGTGGAGCATCACAGGTGGTACGTAAAATAAAAATGTAGTTCTGTTGTTTCATTCATACGAAAATTTCACACGTCCATTTGCCATGATCAATGAATTCAGAGAGAAGTATTTCCTCTCATAACAGCACGATAATGACACTTCGATAGAAAAAAGAAATTCTTGTGAAAAAAACCACGTTTGTTTTCACTGTTCCATTTTCTTTTGAATAACCAAACACCATATTAATTTGCATTTAAGAAATTAACATAAAAGCCTGAGTATGGTCTGATATAAGATGCTTTCTTTAATGTGTAATACTCATCATATAAAGCTTATGTCAATTGAAGAACTATACATTAATGCAAGAAGAATTGTTGGTATGTGCAGACAAATAAAGGTTAGAATGTACTAATCTAAGAAAAGGAAATTAACATAGCACTGTTTGAAATTTGAAACAATAGGGATATGTCTCAATTTCTTAGTTGGTTAGATGTTGCTCTGAAGAAAAATAAGCATATTTAATCATAAATAAACATAATAGACCATGCAGTTCTTATTCAATAGAACATATGCATCATGGGTTAATCCCATCTCTGTAGAAGCAGGTCATCAAGGCATATAAATACGAATTAACATTCATCGACAAACGTAACTAAACTCTGATTTTGCTCGGTGCCTATGCTTTCTTACCCTGCAATGCCATGATGTCCCTCTTCTCTACCTTGACGACGACAAAATCCATTTGTTACTCCATAAACAAAAATAATAAACAAGATCATAGATAAAAAGGAAGATGATCACCAATAAACCCTCATTGTAGGCAATACATATGTCAATTGTCAAGTCAGTGTGTAGTACCATCACAGTTTTAGTCAATTAGCATAACTTCCAGTAAACAGATGAACAGAAATTGTGCGACGGCAAGTGATGAACCCTGACCTCCACTCGAGACACTCAAGATTGTTGTTGGCCCGATCTTTCGGTGAGTTGATGATAACTACGATTTGGGAGAAACGTTGACGACCCGACTACAACCGCACTAGACGTTGTTGTGTTGCGCCTTAGCGATCAATACACCTCTCCGTGGGATGTTGATCTTGCCGGTGCAGATCAACCTTATTCCTGTAAGCAAATCGAAGAAACAAGCAAGAACAAGATAAAAGCAATCTGAATTGCAGATAGGAATTCAGTACCAATGATAAGTTTGGGGTTTTGTAACGAGCAAACCGGCGATCTAACCGATCACGGGATTACCCGGCAAAGTAGTAAAGCTAAACTTTTATCTAAACAAAAACCCAAGAAACTCTAAAGGGGTACCTACCTATTTATAAAGATGTGAGGACGACCAAGTGGACTCTAGGGTCATGCTCCACCTGGTTGGGGCGCACCCCATATGGGCCCCACTTGGGCCGGGGTCCCAAACGAAGTTACAAGCCCAAAGGCCCATGACAGGTGACGCAGCACCTTGTTTTTGTGTTTGCGGCCAAACAAAATGGAGTCTGGTGATGAGGCTGGATCCGTTGGAAAGAGGACTCCGAGAGCTTTCCATCAAGTACTGATGGGCCGAAAACGGAGGTCGCATGCAGATTCGATAGCCGTTTGAAGTCAGCAGTATAGCAGTTGGCCGAATCGGATTCCAATACTTGGAGGACTTGAACTTGATATCTTATTGTTCATCCATGATGTGAGCAACGGGTGTATCCGTAGTAGCCATGGTCACATCATCCTCCCCTTCTTCATGGAAAACCGTCCTCGGTTTTTCCATATGGTGCTCTTCGCGTAGTCCATTTAGAATAACCTGTTTTTTCCAATCAAAACAAAACAAACTCGAGATAATATGATTAGCAATAACATGTCTCTCTAACTTGCATGTTTTATCCACATCTACAGGAGGTTCTAAATCCAAACATATGTAAACTCTATGCACCAAATATATTCCTCTATCATTATATTCGCCAAAGATATGAGAAATAGCATTAATTGGACATGGCAAATCAAATTTAGCAAATAATTTCTCCTTCAAATTTTCGAGCTCACAAAAATCATCAAACCAAATATAGCCCAAAGTATTTAAAGAAGATAGCAATTCATGTTCCTCTACTTCATTTGCAATGTGAACAACATGCTTAAAATCAGCACACAAAGAAACACTAGAAATAGCATGTTTATTTACTAGTTGCGGCATGGATATAAGTGAAGCATTATCACACAACTCTTCTTTATCACAAGGAACAGCAAGTAAATCAACTTGGACAAAGGCATCTCTGCAATTGGTTCCACTAATGGTTGCTCTACTATAGCATGAAAAGTGAACATATGTAGCTCAGCTTGAGAATACTCATATTCATTTATCTCAGCACCATTTAATTTACCTTGCAAACTTTCTTCTGAAACCGTAGGTGCTTCATCCCCTTTCTTCTCAAGTACACCATTCTCCTCCTTTTGTTGAATGTTCTGAACTCCCTTCAAAACGTTAGTAACAGGAGAGACAAAAGATTGCTCCTCCAATGTTTGCACATCATCATTGCATAAGGATATAGGAGATTCAGAAATGGGAGATAAATCACATTGTTCTTGCTTCCTCGCATTTGATATGATCTGACTTTCAATGCTACAAGCAAGCATGAATAGGTGCCCAATATGATTATATGTCACATTATCAAGCAAAACCTAAATTTCAGAATTAAGCCCATTGAAAAATCTATGCATTGTATTTTCATTGCACTCTTTGAGACCACTGTAGATGATACAGACCTTAAATTTATGAATGTACTCTCTAACAGTTCTATCACCTTATTTCATATGTTCTAATTTCTCCCGAAGAGTACATTTGTAATAAGATGTCACAAAGCATTTTCTCATCATGGTTTTGAATTCATCCCAAGTTTCAGGTTTATTACTAACATAACTCCACCAAAATAATGCAGAAGAGGTAAACTTATTACTAGCAGCCTTAATCATTTGAGCATCAGAAAAATCATAATTGTCAAATTCATTGTCTACTGCTAGTTCCCAATCAATATATGCAACAAAATCATACTTACCATCATAGAATGGTAACTTAGATTCAACTCGCGCAAAATTATAGTCATATACCTCGTATGCATCACGTGGAGAAGTTGTCATATCTTGTGGACGGTGAAGAAGCCGATGTTCTCGTATTCTCTTGCGCAATCCTGCCATGATTAGTAGCAAACAAGAAACATACACAAGAATATGCACGCTCCTATCAACTACTAGGTAGTAGTAGCTCAAATATCACACACACTTAAGCTTTTAACCAAGCTCTTACAAGATCTTACCAATACAAGCGGAATGGTGACACACACCGTCTCAACCAAGCACCCCAATGAAGGTTGGATGTATCGATGCCTTAGCAAACACTTGCTGTACAGCTGCAATCAAATCTGCGGAGCTCTAGGTAGGCTTAAATATGTAGCAAAGGGATAGCAAATGCTCAAATCAGAGAATGCAAAGTTGAGTAATCGTTCAAAGTCAAGTATCGTGCTGGTCCTAGGCTAGAACGCACTAGAGACGCGAGCCTAGACACAAACAATACCACAAGATATCACAACTAAAGCACAACTCTGATATATGAAAGCAAACTCAAAGATACAACTGATTTATCTTTTTTCCTTCTTTCTTCTTTTTTTTTTTTCTTTTCTTTTTTTTGTGCGGCTTTTCTTTTCTTTGTTTTTATGCACCTTTCTGCCTTTTTCTTTTTTTTTTTGATTTTTCTTTTTACAAAAACAGACTTAAGGACCTCAACGTAAGGTTAGGGACTCAAACGTAAATATAAAAATTACAGGGACTCAAATGCAAAAGAGAAAACCCATAAATAAAATTAAAACTATACAAAAATAGAATGCTCTCGTCCCATAGGTTCCATTTTTGCAAACAGATTTCCAATCCGATACTCCAACAATTTTCACCCAGCTATGTGAGAAGTCACGGTGTAGATCTAAACCGAGAGAAAAAAAGAGGGAGGGAGTCGGACTCGGGAGAGAGGGAGGGAAGCCGCACGCAAGGGGGGCGGGAATCGGCTAAAAATCTGGAAATCACGCATGGAAGGAAACAAAGTCCAGAAACCGATCTGCTATCCTTTCATTCTCCTTAACCGCGCGCAATAGATCTTTGTCCTCACATGAACAGAACAAGCACAGCCGAATGCAAATGGCAAACCCCAGATGCAACTTCAGCAACTACAAGACCGACCGACAAAAACTTCTGAAAACTAGAAAAACGAAACCCTGACAACAAGACGATTCCGTTTTCCTAGGTCCCGACGACAACAAACACATTGCGGTGGCGGCGACAGTGGTACTAAATGTGACCAGAACTCGAAACTCTAAACGGACTAACACTAAGACCAGCAACACGACTCGACGATGCAACAGAAAACTCAACAAAGCAAAAACTGAAAAGAACAATGCAATGGCACAAGTATGGCTAGGTAAAAGATGCAATTTTTTTATGGCTATTTTCTAGTTATGGGTAGATAAAAACTCACCGAGCAACGAAAGCTCTGATACCACCTGATGAACCCTGAGCTCCACTCGAGACACTCGAGGCTGTTGTTGGCCTGATCTTTCGGTGAGTTGATGATAACTACGATTTGGGAGAAACGTTGACGACCCGACTACAACCGTACTAGACGTTGTTGTGTTGCGCCTTAGCGATCGATACACCTCTCCGTGGCATGTTGATCTTGCCGGTGCAGATCAACCTTATTCCTGCAAGCAAATCGAAGAAACAAGCAAGAACAAGATAAAAGCAATCTGAATTGCAGATAGGAATTCAATACCAATGATAAGTTTGGGGTTTCGTAACAAGCAAACCGGCGATCTAACCGATCACAGGATTACCCGGCAAAGTAGCAAAGCTAAACTTTTATCTAAACAAAAACCCAAGAAACTCTAAAGGGGTATCTAACTATTTATAAAGGTGTGAGGACGACCAAGTGGACTCTAGGGTCATGCTCCACCTGGTTGGGGCGCACCCCACATAGGCCCCACTTAGGCAGGGGTCCCAAACGAAGTTACAAGCCCAAAGGCCCATGACAGGTGACGCAGCACCTTGTTTTTGTGTTTGCGGCCAAACTAAATGGAGTCTGGTGATGAGACCGGATCCGTTGGAAAGAGGACTCCGAGAGCTTTCCATCAAGTACTCATGGGCCAAAAACGGAGGTCGTATGCAGATTTGGTAGCCGTTTGAAGTCAGCAGTATAGCAGGTGGCCGAATCGGATTCCAGCACTTGGAGGACTTGAACTTGATATCTTGTTGTTCATCCATGATGTGAGCAACGGGTGTATCCGTAGTAGCCATGGTTACATCAGCAAGGTAGTAGTAAGGTGGCTGCTGCTCCTCGCTGGAGTAGCCCTGATACCCCGAAGGAGAATGGTTTGGCAACAAGAATCTGAATCAATCAGGGAGTCAAGCAAAAACCTGGGTAGCCTCGTCATGGGTAGGATAGCCGCCGCCAGGATCACCATTGTATATAACAATCGGAAAGTTACCTCTATATTGGCCTTTGTTACAGTGTCCTTTTCTCTCGGAAGTAATGAAAAAATGCATAAAGATTTTGTTCATTTAAATTAACTAATAGAATGTGCATTCAAGGGAAAACCTATTTTCTAAATATCATGCCAGCACGCGCATCTACATTCAAAGGAAGCAACCTAAACCATTGATCCTGTTCACTTATAAAATCTTGACAAATAGATATTTTAAATGACCAACAGAATCATGACAAGAGCTAGCTATATCGTTTAAAGATATATTATTTTCGTGCCAACTATATCATTTTATGAATTGGGTCTGGATTTTTTAAATTTATCCTAGTGATCGAATTGAAATTTTCTGTTTTTTTGTGTGCATTTACATTCTTAAATTGATTGTTCAGGGTCCTGATTTGTTGCTACTTGATAAGCCTGCAAATCTTATTGTTTTGTATACCATCGAGTGGCTAGAGGCTGGAGAGCTACCTTAAGACACAAGAAGTGTCGATAATCATCATTTCTCACAACAGGGCTTTTCTGAATTTGTGTGCTCTGTGATGACCGATGAAGCAATCTGAAATTCTGAATGTGTTCGCTGTCTGTACTCAGAAATTCAAAGAATGTGTCTTGAGTTTGTAGTGTATTTGTCCATTTTTGCCAAAATCTGAGAATGTCTACAACTGGTTCATTGATCAAAACCTGAGCATATGTATCTCTGATTTTTTTTGTCACAACCTGACCATGTGATTACTGCCATGATTCTGCAAAAAGTGCAAATACATTATTCATCACTCATTTAATATAGTCCTAATGGCTGTGACTTATCTAAACTCATTTTTTTCAGTGATTGATTCTATATACGGACTGCACATCATAGCCATAGGTACGGCACCACTGGTATAATAGAACATAAGGAGGCGATAGGAAGAAAGACTTAAAAGAACACCATATATATATAGCAGGATGAACAACAGGAAGAACTTTAGAAGTTATCAACGAAACATAGCCATAGGTTC
This sequence comes from Oryza meridionalis, assembly GCA_000338895.3. NCBI lineage: Eukaryota > Viridiplantae > Streptophyta > Magnoliopsida > Poales > Poaceae > Oryza > Oryza meridionalis. Next base: position 15,235,059 of record CM002535.2, on the reverse strand, counting down.
GCTGGAATCAAAGAAATTTTTTTTACCTCCACGAGACGACAAATTATCTAGGATACCGCCTCCTCCTCCTCCTCTTGATCCTCATTGACTTGCATAAAGTATGTACACTACTAACATCGCTACTCATTTCTATTTCTATTTTCTCCAGTTACTCTCTGCCCCTATCTGTAGCTTTCCCATCAACATTACAAATGTGAAATGTGATGCCCTGTACATGGCCAAGGTGAATTATACTCTCAGAAATCTTTGGTGCCTAGCTAAAGAAACAGAAAATTCCCATGTTTATTCATATTTGAATTCGATTGACTCAACAAACTCCAGTTTTCAGTTTTTCAATCAATTCCCCTCCCCCGTCCCACCCCCCCGCCCCCCTCTTCTCTCTCTCTCTCTCTCTCTCTGTTAAAATAAAATTCATTGTCGTTTCTGATCAAATCAACAAAAGAAAGGATAAATAAGAAGCGGAAGGAGCAAATCAAGAAGACGATGGACGTGACCTGGTGACGATGTGCGATGTGGTTTTCTGCCAGTGAACCCGCGAGCGGCTCCGGCGGGCGCGCGCCCGGAGTCGGCGGCGGCGCCCGGTGTGTGCGAGGAGGCGGCGAGCGGCTTCGGCAGGAGGCGGTCGGCGGCGGGCTGGCGAGCGAAGAAACTTTTTTCGTTTTCTTTTTCGCTTTGATCGATCCCTAACCGTTGTTTAGACGTGGGTTTAGACGTGGGAGATCGCTAATTGCAGGGGCAGATCTAACTCTTGATACGAGCCGTTGGATGGATAGATCTAAGGGTCAGAAAATATTTAGATTTAATGAACTGGTGCTTTTTATATTAGTCTAGATACGTTTCATGCTTTGTATTTGGGGTGGAAGCAAGAATTATGCCTGTGGTAGATGTATTTTGACCATGGTTCAAAATCTCATCTCAGTATATGTGATATTACTCAGAAGATTAATGGTTGAGTACTAAACTTCAACAAGATATAGATTTTTTCTCGATTTCCGTTAGCACGTTTTTTAAACTGCTAAACGGTGTGTATCGTGCGAAAACTTTCTACACAGAAATTACTATAGAAAATCAAATAAATTTATTTTTCAAGTTTTTAATAATTAAAATTCACTTTTGCTACACTTAATATTCATCTTGTTAGAGAATCGAACGGAGTCTAAGTACGAGATTGGTTAGAGGATGGAACTGGATGTATATGTACTCGATCAGAAGTACATCTGTCCACTATCTGGCCTATGCACCTACATTTGACACGTATATATCTTGAGATGTGCGTACTTTCAAAAGGAAACAATTACTCCCACCTCAACAATTTTTTCCTTGATGTTTCTGCCATCGTGCTCGTGCCGTGAGCCAAAATCAATTCTGAATGACAGGAAATAAACAAAAAGTTAAAAAGTTAAAACCTAAATACATGAGATGGTACACGAGAATGCTTCATCTTCATAGCCTGTCCCTACAATCCAATTTCCATCTGAACACGAATAGGAATCCTTCGTCTATATGTAGTGGCATAGAGTAAATGAAATTGTACCCGTTCGACCATATATCGATATGGGAGAATAGAGTAGAAGAGGTACACAGAATCAATGCCAGGTTTGTAAGAACAGATGACATTCCAATGTTAACAAATTCGCAATGGTTCATGAGAGGATAAATCATACAAAAATTCAGTTCAAAAAACAGTCCATTGGGTACCTCCATAGCTCATGTGCCAAAATTCGGATCAGCCAAAAGAAAACACTGGCATCTTTGCCAGCTCAGGCAAACACTCCTGGTATAAAATGAAGAAATGTGAATTTCTGTTTGCCGATCGCCTCAGCCCTGAAAAACCAGAGCAATTTGCAATGCAGGCTGTAATAAGTTCTCATGATCCTTGTCCTTGACAGAGGACGAAGTGACTTATTTCTTTCGCTTAACTTTTAGAATTCTTCTTGCAGACTTTTCACTGTTGCCACCAGTAGTGCCTATTGAGAAGCCACCTGGGGATGATTGACTATGCTGGCCAAATTGGAACATGCCCGGTGAAGCGGATGTAGCTGAAGCAAACTGAGTTGCTGGCGTACTAAACAGAGTTGGAGTGGATGGTGAACTGCTTGGAAGACCAAAGGGTGAAGCTGCTGAAAGAGCAAACGGGTTCTTGTCCCCAGTCATCTGACCTCCATTCATCTGATCAGTTCCTGTACTTAAACCAACAGTCGGGCTCGGTGTGCCACAAAGTGGTGTTGTAGGTGATGCATTTGGTATCGTAGGCGTAACTGAGGTAAATGAGAATACAGGGCTCGTGGTTGAGCTAAAAGGTGAAGTGGCAGGGGAGCCAAAAGGTGGAGCATTTGTGCTAGTTAAACTGTTGCCAAAAATTGGTGACGCTGAGAATGCTGTACTGTGTCCAAAAGCAGAGCTTGTATCTAGTGAAGATGATGAAGCAGGTGTTGCAGAAGTAGTGCCAGAACCAACTGCAAACGAAAACACAGGGCTTGAGCCTGGTGCTGATGAACCAAATGCAAAGCTTGGCGAGCTCCCAGGATTTACTTTTTCTGAAGATAACAGGTTTGAATTGCTTGTTGAAGTCTGTGCAGATAGTGAATTGCTAAATTGGCTTCCAGACAGCAAAGTAGACTGAGAGGAGACTGCATTAGATTTGCCCTGGCCTGCAAACGGACTTGTACTGCCAAACTGTGGAGAGAAACTAAAAGGGGCACTGCTGCTTGCTGCCTTGGATTTGTCTTGGCCAGCTAATGAACTTTCACTGCTAGATTGAGAAGTGAATTGGAAGGGAACACTGCCACTGGTGGTGATGGAACTAGATTGAGAAGTAGCACCAGCAAATATCATTGAGGATGGTGATGAACTGCCCCCAGCTAAACTACTCACAGTGCTGAATGGAGCTGTTATAGCAGGCTCTTGAATACCGCTAGATTGCGCTGAAGAGGTTGATGTTTGGAATCCAGGCTGAAATGAGAACTTTGGGAACGAAGGGGTTGAAGAGCCAGCATTTGTAGAACAAACTGACTTGGTTGATCCATTGGAAGGAAATACAGCTGCAGAAGCAGATTTTGTTGTATCTGCCAGGCCATTGCTTAAGGTTGTTGGTTTTGAGGAGATGACGTTAAATACTGGATTACTAGTGAAAGAAACAATTTGCCCAGAGCTTTGAGAAATTGGTGGTTTATCTGTATTCGACTTTGTATCACGTTGGTTAGAAACTGAGGCTTCTTCTGAAACTGGTTTGAAAACCCTGGAGAAAAAGACATGTCAGATTAATGTGCTGGAAATAAGTGAGTATCCTCGTAAATTGGAAACTGAAGCATAATTGGCATGTGTCAGACTACCATATCTCAACTATAAAACGATAATCAAGTCAAAAAAACTATAAAATGATAAGTACTTATGTGTTAACCTACTTGGTAACCATTGCCCATTTTCATTGCAAAGGTACTTCAAATTTAAAACTATGCTTTTGACTGTAACTACGTCAGTCAAACAACCGATCAGAAACTAACCTTGGAATACTTTCCACTGAAGTAACTGGTGCACTAGATGATGCAGACAGCTGCTGCTTCTCAACAGATAGTACAGGTGGAGATGCCAAAGTAGGTGTTGGAGGGGCCTGAGAATGGCCAGTCAGAGCAGCCGGGACAGGGAATGAAAAGCCATTTGATGATGCTAGGATTTTGTTTCGGTCAATTTCACTGGATAATACTAGATTTGAAGGAGCATGACTTCTCAAAGGCAATGTTGGAGGCTTCTCCTTGTTTATTATTCCAGAACTCATATCATTATTCTCTGGGATTGGTGATTGCTTTCTCTCAGTTTTATCATTTCCTTGGTTGAGTGACAACTTTGTACTTCCCCTACAGTTATCCATCTCCAACCAATTCTACAATAAAGAAAATGTCAGTATGTTGATAAAATATTATGTATCCTAGGAGGAAAAAGGTGCCATCCATACATTACCTTGGGCATCAATTTAGCTGATTTGTCAGATGTAGCATCAACAGTATTGCTGTCTTTTGCGGCGGAGGTAAATTTAGCAGCACAGTTGGAGTTATTATTAGGTAAAGACTCCTTAACTCGTGACGAAGATGGTTTCAAAAGACTGCCCTGTGCTGATACTTCAGTTTTCTGAGAAATAGGATCCTCAACATCTAAGATGTCCACATGCTTTTGCCTTGTTGCTAATGTGCCTTCCTTCTGTGAAGGAACTATCGTATCAAGCTGCTTCAATATCTTTGCAGCCATTTGAATTGACTGTGCTGGTGCCTGACCAAAACTGCTATCATTTGCTCTGTCATGTACACCACTTCGAGTAATATCACCAACTTTATCCAGACACCTACGTTTTTGACTTTGTACCGAGTGTTCCAAACCTTCATCAAGTTTGCTAGCATGACTGCCACTATATCCACGATGGCCTGGCCGAGTTTGCAACAGTGGTGACACTCTGTTGTACCTCTGATGCATTTTGCGTATGGGACCAACAGAGGCACTCTCGTTGTTGAGAGCAGCACTCTTCCTCTTCAGGACCTGTTGATTCATTATTAACAGTAAATGTTACATACAAGGTAGCATCAAATCTAAGCAGGTAGGACAGCAGCAAAGAACATTAAGTGGACTGTAGCCCACAAGTAAATTATGTAACCATGAAAATTTGCACAGGTATCCAATTCAAAATAATTATTAGGCATTTAAACAATGTTATGCACTATTGGTCATTTAACATAAAATATATATTGTCCAAATACTGTGTCACTAACTGCTAGCAATATATAAACTGTAAATCACATCCTGGAAATTAGTGTTTGCTATATTTATGCATTCGGTAACTACAATAGTAGGGTAAAACCTTAAGGTAGTGCAAATAGTGGTAAATGCAGGGCCTGAAGAAGTTTAAGGTAAACAGTGCAAACAGTGGTGGGTGCAGGGCCTGAAGACACTTGTAGGGACACCAGGCCTCACCATCACACAGCAAAATGGAGGGCATGTCATACCACTAGCGCTTGACGACGCCAGACGCTAGCTGAAGTTGTTTTTGCCCAAGATCTAGAAAACTTCTAGGTCCACCACTAATTGCCAACTAGTATTACCAATTTACCATGATTAAAGAGGGTTCGAGAAAACATATTCCAGAGTCGTCTAGTTTATCTATAGATTTCAAAATAATAGCTTGTGTTTTACGCATAAAATAGGCAGCATCCGATCAAAAAAATCTGCAATTAACAATGTATCGTATACTTCAAAGGCAACAAAATTATGTGGTGAGCCAATCAGTGATCAATATTGAAGGTCCAAACATTTCATGTCATAAATCATTCACTAATCAAACAAAGAAGCCAAGATAAAAGTCCTGCAGTAGCAGTTCAACATAAATCCAGAAGCCGGTAATAAACCCAAAACAAATTTACAGCAAAATAAGATTATGTGTCATGATTAATACCTGCCTTCCAAATGTATGAAGGCTGCTTGGAGCCTGATATGGAGATACAGTACCAAACAAATCCCTGGAAGAAACAGCACTCTGAACAGATTGAGGAACTTGAGTTAGAGATGTAACCACATAGTAACAGAGATAGGGTATTGTGCTCAAGAATGAGAATAAAATAAGGCAGTATGTAGAGCACTAGCTAATTGCACGTGTTTTCGATAGAAAAAGAACAATTATAAAATTCCTAATATTGCTTAAAACAAATAAACTGATATTTGTTCGCTAAAAGACACATTTGGCATTGTTCACACACACTAATTAAATTTAACTCATATACTAGATATACATACGACAACTTGGTCACCTTGGACCTTTCCATGTTAAATTGTGATTTTAAGAGGCCAAATAAGAAAAGAATGTATGGAAGGTTTATTTTCTACTAATGAAATTCAGAGAGAGCAACTGCAACAGTGTGGTAACATAATACTTGAATCAAGGTAACTTGATGATTGCCATGCTGCACTAAACAGATTGATTAAGGTGTAATACATTTTTAGTTGTCTCTTTGAGTTTCTCAAGTAGTCTGTGGCTACCTATTCAATTTTTCTATTTAACAAATATGCAAGATCTGATGTACTATTGTGCCCTTTGAGCAAATACATAACAGAAATACTGTGGGCATAAAGTAATTAGACATTAAATGAAGTAGGAAATAACAGAACCTTAAAATAAGGAGATGATGACATTTTGTATATTGCTGATCTATTTGGTGTCGTGTAGTTGCTCCCAAGACGATCAGAGGTGGTTGGAGCATGAATTCTTGCACTCGCGAGCAGAGAGAGGGTGGGAGGCCTGGTTATTTGTGTTGTATTAGCTTCTATCGATTTGGAAAGTACAGAGGGGTCATGCAATCTAAGACGTAATGGTGATCCCTTAGAAGATCTTGAACCCATGTATGCCTTTGCAAGTTCTGCAGGTGAAGCAACTTGATCCTGCAGGAATGAATAGCATGAGATTATGTTACCCTTGTAGTCACGGAACATATAGCATATCAATGGTATAAACAACAAATGTGTCAGGAGATAAAATAGTTCATGGTACGAGCTTTGCTATTTTGTGGCAAATGTAGATAGAATCGTAAGTGAAACTCATGTAGGAATAGAAAAAAGAAGTATGTGTACCAGGGACTACTAAAAGTTGGGTTTCTAAGTCGAAAATTGCACGTATAGGCCCCTAAACATGTGTATGTGCATAAGTACAGGTTCAAACCATGCCTAATAAACAACTACAGAACACTTATACAAGTATACCAAAAAAAAAGTAGGATGACTTTGTTGACCCACTTATACAATTTTATGTACCCACTCAAATCCAGAGACCCAAGTGACCTGCAAAATTTAGGGAATAAGGGGGACCTATGATATGCTTTCCTCAACTTCGAAAAAAAAAATAACAAACTATTCTGCTGGTCAAGGGTTTTAACTCAACAATATGCCATATCTCTACTATTATAAAAATTGAAGATGTTTTTGCCGGTATTTTGGTATGTCATCCGGGTTTGAGTCGGTTTTTAAGTTCGTTCACTTTTAGAAATACAGATCCGTGTTTGAGTTGGATTTTAAGCTCATTTGCTTTTGGAAATACAGAAGGAGTTGTATAAGAAATATCATTAAAAAACTCGCATGCTAACTTGAGATGAAATACGGACTCTTGCAGCTTATGATTTTCGAAAAAAAATATCCAAGCGAATTCCCACAGTGAATTTTACCCTAGCTAAACCGTATAACAACAATAAAATTAAAATAGCATTTACCTGTTGCAACGCACGGGCATTTTTTCTAGTATCTTAAAAATAAGAAATTATATTGTTGCTTCAACACTTTAAATTATGTTCTGTACAGTACAGTATGGGTGATTGTAAAAGAAATCAATTTCATCATATGAACAGGAATATTTAGTGAGCAACATGAATTGCGTATTAACAGAAGTGTTGAATGTTCTAAAGGAGAAATCAACAGGTAAGTCTCCAGATCGACTTGCCTTCTCAGGAAAATGCATTTTCTTCATATTACCAACTCCTGGAATCAATAATTTGGACCCAACCGTTCTAGATAACAACAACTCAGACAAATATTCAAATTCACTCCTGCAAGACAGAAAATTATTTGTAAGATAGAAATATGTTTTCACATTTCTACTGTACACTTGGACATTAGCAAAACAAATTTGCAAGTTACAATGCAATAGGCAAAACAGGTATTCACAACAATAGGATCTAGCAAAGAAAACATGGCATTGCACTTCAACTCATACAGAAGCATGGAAGTATTAAAGGATAAATGAGGATTGAACTATCAAGAAGATGTGTTCCCCCAACTGCATTGCTACTCCATACAAATCATGTACGCAAATCATATACAACTGCAGGCTGATGCATTAACTGCTACAAAGAAAATGCGAACTTCTTTTTCTATGCAGGATGTATCAATTTTCTTAGTGTTCTCCAAGGTATACCAGCCTAAATGGAACTACAATAAAGTAAGTTAATTGTGATGAGCATTGAGCCAAAAGGCTGAGGGCCATAGGCAGCCCATATAGAGATAAGATTATCAGTCAAAGATTAGATTAAGTCCTTACTTAAGGATCAAGTATAATCTATATAAGGATGGGATTGTGTCTATTATCATTAAGCAATGAATCAGATTAGTATAATTTCTTTCCTTAATATCTTCTTATCCCTAGTCTAAATATACATCCCTTCTCCAATAGCCGGCGCCGCCCGGCTATCCTCCCAGTGGTGGTTATGCCATCATGGCCTCGGTTCATGACATTAACAATGAAGTATAACTTCACCACAGAAAATTGGTCTCGGTAAGTGAGAAAAAAAGAAGGGAGAAGGTACAGGAGAGAATATGGTAGCATAAACAAACATACGAGAAAAAGAAGACACGGGTAAGAAAAATTATCTAAGGTAACAGAACCTTCCAGAAATGTCAATGGTATTTTCTACAACTAACTAATACCAAGGTAAATGCCATACAACTGTCCATTTCTTAGTTCCCAGCTTTAGAACTGAAGTACACTTCTTTTTCTCCTAAAAAAAGAAAAACCAGTTAGGGAAAACCCATGTTTTCTATAGCCTCATGGTTTATATTTTCTTGGTCACATAGAAATTATTATTAGTACAAATCATTTCATGGTAATAGTGTGATGCTGTGTTATGAACTTCATGGATGTACCCCATCATTGCAGATCAAGTTCAGTTCCTTAGGTGTATGCTGTATTTGGGGTATTATGCAATTAAAAGATATATCGGCGGTACCTATGCCTACCAGTTACTGAAATGCTAGCAACAAATATAATACTGATCAAATTACTTGCTAAACATGAGCCTATTAATGTTATACAAAAACAGGTACTTGCCTCGTGAATGTCCTCTGTTTCAATAGTTCTTCAAGATCCATAACGTCATAGCTATCAGACCTTCTAAGAATGTCATCTCCATCTTTGGCAGAATTCTGAGGATTGACAATGGACAGATTCCACATATAAAGCAACATGTGTTTAGGAACTTGATCATATGGAAGATTCAATAGTGTATCAAGGTAAAATAAGTAGCACTGGCACTGGACAAAAATGTGTAACTTAAGAAGACTTCATATGGTTACACGTGTTATCTTATTATCCATTCAAAGAAGTATCAATTAATAAATCTTGCAAGAATAATAACGACCATATATTTCAAGTGAAAGAGGTTAAATTCTACCGGCTTAAAATAGAAGTCAATGTTTTAATTTCTATATAAACTTATAGTGCTTAAAAAAGCATAGCAAACATCTAACCATGATAACTAGTAGGTTATTATCCGACAAGTACAACGTGGAATACGCAAATTTACAATATGCATTTACAGAGTCAGCTTACATTAGCCACGGTTCCGGTGCCCTCTTCTTCTTCTTCCGGAATGTCATCTTCTGTGCATACAAACAACAGGAAACTTTGTAAGTTTGCCAGCAGTCACTAACAACACGTGAACAGACAATCGCCGTATGAAAGCATAGATTACGCCGTCATCCCCCAATCGTCAGAAGAACGGACAAAATAAACAACAGCTACTACATAGTAACATAGCTAAGAGTCCATATGCAACGGCAACATGCCGATCTACATTGATTGAAGCTACTAAATTAATCGACTACAGAGATTAGAGTTGGTTTGGCCTATACGAAATGATTGTACCAAACTGCACAACATCACAACAACACCAACAGGGCCCAACAAAGCTAGCGGCGAACGCGGTAAAACAAACCTAGAGGCGGAGGCGGAGGCGACGGCGGAGTATCGAGCGTCTCCGCCTGAGAGGGCCCCTCCTCGAGCAACTCGGGCAGCGAAGGCGGCTCGCCGAGATGCTCCCGCTCCCGCTCCTGCTGCGGCGGCGCGGGGAGCTGCGGCGGCGGTGGAGGCTTGCGGAACACGGAGGGCAGGAGGAGCGAGGCGCCGCTGGCCACGAGGCGGGAGAACCACCCGCCGCCGCCGCCGCCGAGGGCGGGGGCGGGGGCGGGGGCGGGGCGCGCGTAGGGCGAGGCGGCGGCGGCGCGGGAGGGGGGGCGCCTCCGGATCTTGCCTCCGGCGCCGGAGCCGCCGTCGTAGGCTCCCCGGGAGGCCATGTGCGGCGGCGATGTGGAGGGGGAGGCGGGGTTAGGGTTTCGGGGATCGCGCGCGCGCGGAGGGCTAGGGTTTTGGGAGAGGCGAACGAAGAACGGGGGGGAGAAGAGCCCCGTGGAGGACGGAGGGGGGGTGGGTGGGATGGTGATTACAAGGAGTTTCGAGGGGGTTAAGTGGTAAACATTTTTTTCGGTTTCTTCCTTTCTGACGGCTTCGTACTTTTTCGTACTACTTCGTAGTAAGTATGATGAACACGCGCAGCGATGTGTTCCGATTGATTATTCCCTTCTCTGCAAGGTTGCCTTCCTAACGGTTTCTCTTTACTTCCATTATAATTCACGGCAGAAATAGAATTGGTATTTGATTTCTTTTTGTTTTTTTATGCTTGGTAGTATATTTGGGACATAAATTGCCAAAAAAAATTGATGTTTTGAATCTTTCACAAAACTTGTTATATAAATGAACCATGATAAACACTATAACCAAAAGTATACTCGTAGCTCGTTAGCTCGCTTGGCTCGTGACTAACTCGGCTCGGCTCGTCTGTATTTATTAACAAGCTGAGCCAGGATTAGCTCGTTTGCTATAACGAGCTGGCTCGCGAGCTAAGGGTGTGTTTGCAACCTTTTTCCCAATCCATCTCCCTCGTTTTCCGCGCGCACGTTTTTCAAACTGCTAAACGGTGCGTTTTTTTAAAAAAAGTTTATATACGAAAGTTACTTAAAAAAATCAAATTAATCCATTTTTTAAAAAAAATTAGCAAATACTTAATTAATCACGTGCTAATTGACCGCTCTATTTTCCGTGTTTACTGTGCACGCTGGAGTAGCGAACCCACCCTAAATGAGCCAAGGAAAAACAAGCAGCCCAGGAGTGTTGAGGTGGATCGCATTGTTATTTGTACGCCTAAGGCCCATCGGGTTCACTGATTTCCACTAAACCCTAGTTATATCCAAATATCCAATAGATCGATTGATTTCCCCATTCCCTAATCTCCAGCGCACGCTGTTTCTCTCCAGTATCGCATCACCATAGTGCCGCCCAAGCCCTCACACCGGCATCGTCGACGACCTGGCCGTCACCACCAGCCTCTAGGGGACAGCAACAGCGAGGTTTGCGAGCTCACGGTGCCGCGCTTCCTCGCGTCGCCGCTCCAGCCGGTCGGCCTACTCCGTGGCAAGCATGGTCCTGTCTCTGTCTCGTCGTCGTAAGGAAGACGAACAAGCAGGGTGAAGGTCCCCTGCTGCAGGCTGCAAGAGCATGCAACTCCATTATCAGCGCTACAAGATCTAAATCAAGGAGCAAAAGTTCAATCTTGCCGTCCTCGTCGCCGTCAGCAGTTCGACACTTCGGCAAGTCAATCTCCCATGTTAATTTTGGTTGGTCTAGGATTCATTAGGGTGTTTGCTTGGTGTTTTGTTTGGTTCCAATATGACGAGACTTTCAGATCTGTAAGCCATTTTTTTATGGATGCAATGTGTACAAAAAGTTTTTGTGCCAAGTCTTTGTGATTTGTCGGTTGTTTGATTTCTTAAGCAATTGCAAGAAAAATGTTAGCAGCCAGAATCTATGATGCTATCTTCGAAGTGAGAGATTTCTCTTGAGTCACGGATGTATTGGCTCGCGAGCTAAATGAGCTAGCTCGAGTTGCCCGTCGAGCTGAGCTGGGATTCAGCTCGTTATTCTAACGAGTTAGACCGAGCCGAGCCAGCTCAGTATCCACCCCTAGCCTTACGTTAAAATTAGAGGCTTAGAGCCTGTTTGGGAGAGCTTTGGACAACTCTATTTTTTCCTAGAATCAAAAACTCCCAAAATAGTTAAGTTTTTCATTCATATAAGCTAAAAGTTAGAAGTTGAACTCAGTTTTTCCATATTATCAGAAGTTGGGTATCAACCAGCAGCTTCTCAAAATCTTTAAACTCTCCAAACGAACCCTTAGCATCGTCTATTTTGGCATTGAGTAATACACAAACTAAAAAACTATAAACCAAAAGTAGATTTCTATCTCAGCATCATGGGTCATGGCGTTGAGGCCCACTATCCTTGTTTCTAAATAAGGTGTGAAGGTGTTAGGTCCAAAACCCACTTCCACTATCTTGTTTTTTTCCGCCACTTTAGAATTTGCGTTATCGTTGTTTTTTTTTTGTCACTTAGGAATCTGTTCCGTCTTGTTTTCTTTTTTCTTCAGCACTTTGAAAGAAAAAGAAAACAATATGGACGAGTCTACGGGTCGGGCGCCCAATCAGTTTAGAGAAAAATCGGGCGCTGACGTTAGTGCCAATTTACGTGCAAAACTACTTTAAACTAATTTTTCTCTTACATTACTTATCCAAATCATGAGCCGATTGCACCATTAAATTTGTTGCGATTAAATATTCGAAACAAGACCACACATGGATATATTCCGACGAAAAAAAATTTTAGCTTATTATTGAATTATTTTTAAATGTTGCACGATGTTCCACCAGGTATATCGGAATTGTTTCACTAAGTAGATCGAAAATGTTTCACTCGTTTAAATCGGGTGTTGTTTCACCTTATATAAGAACAATGTTTCAGCAAATAGCGAAAGAATGTTTCAGTTCACTACAACATTTGATCGATACATAGTGAAATATTATAAGTACACTTGGTGAAATATTTTTCGGTGGAACAAAAAATGAAACTAATTCCCTTAATAGGGGGTTTCCAAAATATGTGGCTTTTTGTTGCAATGGAATATTTCAGTTCACTGCAACATTAGATCTATACATAGTGAAACATTGTGAGTACACTAGGTGAAACATTTTTGGTGGAACAAAAAATAAACCAAATTCCCTTAATAGAGGTTTTCCAAAATATGTGGGTGATTTGTTGCAATGGTAGTTGGGAGCAGAGAACGCAGTGGGACCTAGGGGGGCGGCTGATACGCGATCAGCCGCGCATGCGCGGAGGCGCGCGGTCAGTCGCCCACCCCCCTCCCTCTAGTCTCTCATATGTACTATTATATTATTATATACATTATATGTATATACTATATATATATACACGTGTATATATATATATATTTATGAATATATTTCAATGCGTAAAAAATATATACACACATACACAAAGTTTATATACGCATAAAAATAAAAAAATAAAAAAACATCATGAATAGAAAGTTTGTATACGCGTATATAAACTTTGTATATGTGTATACAAACTTTGTATACGCGTATAGAAAGTTTGTATACACGCATATAGAAAGTTTGTACACGTGTATAGAAAGTTTGTATACGCGTATACAAACATTTTATATGTACGAATACAAACTTGGTATACATATGAATACAAACCTGGTATTTATACATCTTGAAAAAAAAGGAAAAAAAAACCGAACAGAAGAGAAACCGGAAAAATAACAAATCGAACAAAAACAAAAAACCGGAGGACAAAATCAAACAGAAACGATAAAACCGGTGAAAAAAACCAACCGAACATAAACGAAAAAAAGGGAAAAAAAACGAAAAAAACGAAAAACTCGCTCCTCCCTCCGGCGCGTCGCCGCCCCCTCTCCGCGCGCGACACGTGTCCAGTCGCGCAGGGAGGGAGGCGCGCGATTGATCGCCGAATAGCAATCTTGGCCTAGGGGCTTGCATGCACGCGCGTGGGGGAAGGGGCGCGTGGGGGAGCGCCTGATCGGCTCCACTCCCGTCGGTCGCCCGAGCCCTGTCATTCTCCAAACAATATTGCAGCGATAAATATTCAAACATTGATCTCCAGGATAATACAAACACCATTTATTACTGCAGTACGCATGCTATCACGTGCATTTGAGCCTATTATTGTTTTCATAGTATACTAGATAATACCCCGCGCGTTGCTGCGGGACTTACCGATCAACCGTAAGTAGAATAATTAGCTTGAACAATGGGGAAAGATGAAAATGTCTTCTTTTGTCCACAATTATCTAACACGTTCATCTAATCCAATAGCTGCAAGAATGTGATTGAATATGCATAAGTTTTTGGGTGAAATATTTGCTCTTGTTGTCCAAATATCAAATAAAAGAAAGACAAAGCTAAAATATATTGAAAGCTAAAATATATTGCCGAAGAGGCGTTATGTAATGAAAAGGTTTATTATTATAACTAATCAGTCGACAAAACTGTCAAAATTACATGCTTGAACAAAGACACGCCGAAGCAAAATTGGAAAGTAAGTTCACTCTTAGAAGTAACAAACTTCTCTTTCCTTATCGTACAGTGCAACAACTTAAAGCAGTAAGCTCAATCTAGTTTGTTAACCGTACCACTGTTTCAGCCTGAGTGAAGTTGCTCCGTTGACAACAGCCTAACCCCTTACCTAATAACCTAAATGACTTGATGCACCAAAAGGCTGAAACTCATTGAATAGCTTCATGGTAGTAAAAAATGAACGATTCCATAGGAACAGAAGTACTCCATGAAATACGAAGCAAAGAAAACTTTACTTGTGGAACTACTCCAATTACTTAATCCAAATACCTGCAACTGAAAGAGAAAAAAAAATCAGACATATGCAGTTGTTTCTAATTCAGTAGTTTCATTTGTGACCGGCTCACCATTTTTTTTCCAAGTCTGCATGAAGCTCGCAAGAGCACAGCTAAAAAATAAGGCATCAATATTCTCGTTTTCCAATAAGCAATCCCCAGTTTGTGCACAGGTTTGAATTCCTCGAAAAATCTCCTGCTCTATTAATATAATGGCAAAGCTTTTGCCGGTGTTAAAAAAAAATTCCTCGACACAAAGGTATTAGGCAGAAGCCGCCCAACCAATTACATGGAGAAGTGAGCAGGCAGATGGAACTAATCATCTCAAATTGTAGGCAACATGTAGAAGTGCCAAAAAAACAGATATATATGTACAATTTTCATGGCTGATCGGTTTGGACTGCCATATTCCATAGCTACATAGAGCACGGTGAAGCTAACATCGTCACCATTCAGCTATGGCTGCAGGTCACCATTCAACTATGGCTGGTTGGCAGTTGAAATCATCAAATCAAATCCATAGAGCATTCAGCGGAAGGAAGCATATAAATGTGATTAATTATAACATGTGATTATCGGAGGATTAGAATGTTTGATGGGTTTACAACTCGTGTATGCGTATGACGCTGGTGCATGTACTCATGGCGTTGTGGGGATGAAAGCTGCCCTCGATGGACGTCGGGTCGCCGGCGACGTGCTACGCTGGAGCAAGGCAAGCACTTACGGAGGAAGACGCAAGCAGGTTAAATTAATTGAACATTCCATACAAAGAACAAAGAGTAGAACTGAATAAAATTTGGGTAGAAGTCTAGGAAAACGCAATATATATATATACCAGATTTTATGCAGGATGAAGATCAACAGAAGCAACAACCCAATATATTCAGAAGGAAGGCCATAAGTATCACATAACCAAATACCCTTTATACACATGAAAGATCCAAAGGGGAAAAATAATAAAGCTACCAGAAGTCCAGAAGATCACTGCAGTTTGTATCAATCAAATTCAAGTAGTACCTTTCAGTGAAAACTGGGATGAGACGAAGCTGGTGGACAACAACTGAGAGCCTGCTTTTGTGTGGATTCAGGCATTTCCCAGTAATAACCGAAGAACAACAATGAGGCGCAGAAAATCGATGTCTTGATGATCGCCGTGAAGTTTGCTTTTCATGAGCACCGACTGTTCTGTTTCTCCTTACACAGGAGATGAACAGGCTGGGAGGGCTTGCGGGGCACCTATGGTGCTAGAGCGCGCGCGACCTCGTGGGGTCTCAGGGCTGACTTCGCGAGTTACGGGAGATGAATGGGTGCGCAGCGCGGGGGTACATGTACATCGCTGGCTGTGATCAGGCGATGCAGTCGCTAGGGCCCACTTGCGGCGCCGCAGGCGGAGGAGCGTGGCCTCGCAGCCGCACTGCGGAGGTGTTGCGCCGGGGTTGGGGAGGCGATGCGGTGGGGTGGGGGGAATCGCGGGAGAGAGGAGTTGATGCGCGTGGGGCCGGCGAATCAGCGAGATGAGGGAGAGGAGAGGAGGGGAGGGGAGCTATGCGCGTGGGGCGGCCAAGCAGCGAGATGCGGGAGAGGAGAGGAGAGGAGAGATGCGGGAGGAAGCGCTAGATGCGGATCCAACGGTGGGGACAAAAAGGGTGACGTGGAAGCACAGGAAGCAGATAATTGTGATAGTGGGGATGATTTGTATAGGTATATAGGATTCCGGTGTTGGGCCTCAGCGCCAAAGCCCGTGGTGCTTTGGCATTGTAGTCAAGGTCCATTTCTAATTATGTTTTTGTTAAGGTCTAGTTATTATACAATAAGTTTAGTAAAAAGGTCAAAATATCTGGCATAAATCACTCTTACTGGTTGTTTCACTAGACCACCTTTTATTCTTGTGACATTCCACATAAATAATAATTAGCCAAAAAATACAAACACCCGTACTATTTAAGAATTTGAATCTAGATGTGTAGATTTGACTATAAGTTATGCTCAGTTCATATTCTCTCGTTTATTTTATATCCATGAAAAGTATTGATTATCCGTATCAGTAGCAGTGTCGTTTCAACTTGTCTCTAATTTAATAGTGTCCACTAGAATTCAACTAGTGTATGGCATTATCAACACTAGTGCTATCCAATTTGTCTGCTTTTGATCTGCAAGCTACATTGTTTTGGCTATTTTCCTTTTATCAATAGACATTATCTTGGGTTAGCACACTAATATCATTATATCACCTTGTGCTTAATTTCAATTTCAAGCTACTCGCTGTATGGCCACATCAAGCTTAATAATATCAGTATTATTTTTGTTGTTAACATTATCCTGGTATGGTCATACGAAAAATGTTGTTATCATCTCAACCATAATCTATGGTAAGCTGGTAGCGCATCATTTATTAATCTCTGCTCCTACATAGATTTATAGATTTCGAGTATAGTAATAGACTTGTCAAAATTACATGTAAACTTGAAAAAAGAAAATCTACCATGTTCCGAGCAGATAGTACTAGTACGCCCACAGAAGCCATGATGGGATCTAAAACCAAAGCCATTAAAACCAACACACCTCCGCCCTAGTTTTTCACGGGAGAAAGCTACCAGGGGCCCCACCTGTCAACCACCGAAACCCACACAAAATACTTGGCTCTCAACTCAACCGCATATCCCCCCCTTCTCTCCGCGCCGCCGCCGCCGCCGCCGCTCGCCGGACTTACCCGCATCCGCCCCCGCCGCAGAAAGCCCCACATGTGGCGCCGACCCGGGCAGCTCCGCCTCCACCTCGCGGCGGCGGCCGGAGCCGCCGGCCGCGGCGCCAGGAGGAGGAACCCGCTTCCGCCTGTCCCCACCGTGCCCTCCTCCTCCTCCGCCTCTACCACCACCACCCGCGATCTCGCAGCCTTCGCTCGGGGCTCCTCCTCCTCCCGGAGCCTCTCGGACCGGGCAGGGGGAGGCGAGTGCTGGAGCTGCGGCGCGAGCGGCGCGTTCCTCTCGTGCGGGTCCTGCGGCAGCGTGCAGCCCGTCGACCCCGCCGTCGACTACTTCCGGATCTTTGGCCTGTGAGTAGCATCCCCACTTAATCAGATGCTAATTGGCTCATTATTGTCTTTTGTTTGTGAATGAATCGTGTCGTCTCTTTCGAATTCTAGTGTATTTTGGGTATAATTGGATTGTGCAGTGATCGTCATAACTGCTCAGCTCGTAGGCATTATGTATTGCAATGCTGAAATGCTACTTGTACAAGGACGGTTTCTATGTTCTTGGGCCTTCTTTGTATCATCTGCAGCGCAAATAAGTGTTCGTAGCTTGATGGGTTATGCAGAAAGGGAAACTGGACACCGGCTTTAGGTTTTATGGTTAGGACGAAAATGATCCTACTGGCAATTTTGATGTGATTGCGATAATAGGGCTGGTAATTTGCAATAATGGTTACAAGATATGTGCATTTTGATGCGACTATTAGGTTGGCCAAAACATGTTGTCATTTTAGGGAAATTTATAAGGCAATGTAATTATGTTATATAATGTTTGATTGTTGATGCACTGATCTGTAATATTAAAAAAAAAGAATTATTGGGAGGTGGAATTGGGATTAGCTGGATATATTTCAAAGTTCATATTCCAACTTGCTCTATCCACCAATCCTACCTGGGGGAATATGTCTGCATAGTTTATTATTCTGATAAGTTCCCTTTTATTCATTTCCATGTTGGCTGTTTAGGTAATAATGCAAGTCGTTTGTTTGGTGATGGTTTCGTGATTTTCTACCTATTTGCTTAATGCTTATAATTTATTAAATTTCCAAATCTCCCCTTCAGAAAACTCGTGAGCGTTTCAGTTGGACAGCCTTGCATCCACACTGCATATTTTGTCCACCCTATGCGTTGATCTCTCCTGTAATGATATGCCAAATTCACAATTTGTTCCAATGATCTGCTTCATGATAAATACAGTGGTACCATCATGGTAATCATGTTATGAATTTTACTCTTAAAATAATATTTTCAAAATTTTCTACAATTGCATAAGTTTCTGTTAATATTATCTATGCCTTAATCATACATCAATAATTTACTTCATTACTTTGGCAGAGAAAGGGAATACACCATAAAGGATAACAATTTAGAAGGGAAATACAAAGACTGGCAGAAGAAGTTACATCCTGACCTAGTTCATTCTAAATCTGAGGTTTCTCCCTGGCATTCTTACCAATCTATAGTACTTGTACCTTCGTCTTCAAAACAATTTATGACTTGGCTTCTGTTTTGTGTAGAAAGAGAGAGCATTTGCTGCTGAGCAATCAGCACTTGTGATTGATGCATACCGCACACTGAGCAAACCTTTGTCAAGGGCATTATACTTGGTAAGTTTCTTCCAGTAATACTTCAAAAGTACAGCCTATTTCATCTCATTTTAACCCACATATGACCTTTTTTACATGGAACATCTATGTAAGCATCCATCTACATCATCTTTTAAATGGCTTCTCAACCATATGAAACCATTTTGCAGCTCCAACTAGAGGGGATACCCATTGATGAAGAAAAGACTATCACTGATCCTGAACTTCTTATGGAGGTAATCTGTTTGAATCTTTTTTCTGTGGTTCTGATGCAGCCACTTAATCACTAGTTTATATATTTCCATGACGCTTGTGTCAGTAACTTCACACAGAAGTAATAGTAATTGCAATGACATGTATATTTCAATTCAAGATCAATTTGAAGAAACAAAGCTATATTTCTACATAATTTGCAGATGATGGAGATACGTGAAGCAGTTAATGATGCCAGTGATTCTCAAACCCTGGAGAAGATACAATCTCAGGTGCTGTTAAGCACAATTATGTCATGGTGTTATTTCGAAGCAAAAATACGCTTGATTTCTAGGCTCACACTATGTCACCTTTATCAGATTAAGAGAAATCTGGAAACCTGGTCCCATTCCTTCCAGGAAGCATTTGAAAAGAGGGATTTCGACCGTGCAGTGAAAGCTACACAGAGAATGAGGTATTATGAACGCGCAGTGGAAGAAACCATAAAGAAGCTCTAATTGTAAAGTGTACAGTGGCAACAGATATGGAGGCTAGCCCATGTTCTTGTATTTTTGGGTGACCCATGTTTACTACATTGCTCTTAGGATGAAATAATGCCGGATGCTTCCTCACCACCACTCGACCAGCCAGCGCTTTCACTCCATGGTTGCAATGCTGCAGGAAGGGGAAAGACATATTTCCACATTTCTCCTCGCTGTAAAAATATTTCATCACAGATATATACAGGCAGCACTAGGCAGACAATGAAATGGAAACTGAAATTTGTTATTACCAAGAATTACATTCATTCTTTGCTCAATAAGTTATATGTAAAATGTGCTACACTTGAAAAGTTCAGTGGGTGCAAAGCAGTTTGTACCTTCTCTTGTGATGGAATTTTGGTTTAGACAAAAAGCATGGACAAATTGAAGTTTAAAGCTTGTGGAGCCTAACTCTGTTAATTCAGTGAATCCTCGAGCCAACACAGTAAAGTTCTTATTTCAGATTTCAGAATCCCATATGATGAGTTCAAAATATACATTACATACGTTTCATTGAGAAATGATGGATAGGTAGAAACTTTCACGGCAATTTCACAAAATTGAATACCTTATATTGAAGCGAAAACATCATCTTAGAATGATTAATATAATAACAATATGCTGCAATTATGCAACACCGTCCTAGAACTTCGGAACCATGTAACAATATATTTGATGATTCACACCAATTACCAAGCTGAATTCCAAGAGTGCTGCAGCAATAGAAGACGCCCACCAGTCACCATTATGAATCACACGTGGCCTAGACAAGTCGTGTCCATGATTAGAATCTTAGAAATTGACAAAGATCATAAGTAAAATACAAATAGCATGTACCAGTTCGGCATGGTACTTAAGTACTTAGCAGAATTTTAAATCCTTTTTTAAAAAAATCAAAATTCTCTATTCAGAGATTATCAAGATTCCACTTAGTGGTGTTTGAATCTCCTGGAGATGGAGATGAAGATAAAGATAAAGATTAAGTATTTCACGCAAAACGAGATGATAATAACGTGTGATTAATTGAGTTTTAATTATTACAAACTTGAAAAATGGATTAATCTGATATTTTAGAACAACTTTCATATAGAAAGTTTTCGCAAGAAACACACTATTTAGCAGTTTGAAAAGCGTGCCACTTTAATTCACAATTTCATCCACTCTTTTAAGGCTTTACTGAAACACTAGTAAACTTGAACGTGGAACCCATTATGAGAGCTAGAAAATTGGTAAATATCACGCTTATATCTCTGCATACTAATGAACCACAGAATCTGAAACTTAGCTACATCATTACATTACACAACTATAGTTTAGCAAGAACTCAAAGCAATATTGTAGAAAAATAACAAACCACCAAGTCTTCAGGAATTTGTTTTTATCAAGGAAGCAGACTCTCACTTTGCAAGTTTGCATCAACATGTAATCGTACCGTAACCCAAGCTTTAACATTAGTTTTTATTTTTTACTGAAACATTACCTTTCTATTCAGCACGTTTTAAATGGAACTGAGGATGGTTCGGGGTCTTTGAGATAGAGCAATGCAAAGGCTTTGAACCTCTCTGTTCTGCCATGGTCTCCTCTGGATTTTTTTTTCTATTCTCTTCAGTTGGAGACCCTTCCTGTTGCTTTCGGCCTTGTACTAATTCTTTTGTAACGTTACCTTTTCAGTTCAAGTCCTGGGCTTCCTTCTGAACAGACATAGAAACGAAGATAAGTAGCAAGAATAGCAGCAAAACTTTGCAACTTCGGTTCAACACATAGTTTACAGTTGATGTATTGTAAGGAATCAAGCAACAACAAAGGTACTTTACTTATACCTATCAAGCCATATACAACAATAGAAAAGAACTGTGTGGTTCATTTGTTGCTCATACCATTTCCTAAGACTTTCATCAGTAATATGACAAATTAAGACCAGAGCATGAGGGCAGACTTCGGTGTGAGCTCTGCGATTATTAAAACGCCAGTCAGTGGCTCAGTGCTAACATTTCTACTATCAGATTACAGTACAGGGAATCAGAATAAAAAAATTTCTTAAAAAATTTCTACTATCAGATTCCAGTACAGGGAATCAGCATCAGGAATTTCCTAAAGAAGGAATGGTCTACCCCCACATATTACAAAGACACAGCTTTGCTTATAATCTCTGAGCAGTCTTGTAAGTGAAGCAAAGTAAATAAAACCAACCCATAAAAAATAACTGTGATACAAATAGCAATACTGAAACTTGATCATGCGTACACAACTACACATATTAACTGCACGAATAGATTCATGGAAGTTACTTCAGGAGGAACTTTAATCAATTATACTGCAAATTACAAGCAATTGAGCATATTCAAAGTATGGTACCTACAAAGCATAGACTGGTGTTGAGAGGTTCATAACTATTTGCCAAAACAGCAAATGTCAGAATTCAATGAAGCTAAAATAATGTTGTGTGCCTGCAAAGAGCATTGCATATGCGCACGCATTGAATATACTAGTCGCTTCCACATTCAAGGGAGGGATCTGCCTTCCTGAATACTGCTCAAAAACATGACAACCTATAGAAGACTGGATTGCTGGATAGAACCATTAATAAGAAACAACATTCTGTATTGTTCTTTGGGAAGAAAATGCTGGTAATCTTGTACAGCAACGTCTCATAAAAAAATAAGGTTGCACTTGCATGTGAAAAGACAGAAATGGAACAAATAGAAACATAAAGCAAGTTTTCACTCAAATCAAGATTGGTGTTGCCCTAAAAATTGTCAATCAAAGTGCAGCATGTCGAATTTGTAATACCTTATCTTGAGCTGTATGATTTTGATCCATGCATGACATTGCAAGGTACACATTTCTACATGCATCAAACAGTGTTTATACAGGCAGGAAGAACAGACATTAACTGCAATATGTGTCAGCAGATTGAATGACAGTGGTTCGTCAAATTCTAATCAGTAGAGTATCAGCGAATACATACCCATCTCTACATCCTGGACCACGATCAGTGGAGATAGCACTGCTGCCATTGAGAGGTATCCTAGTTAGAGAAGAATGAGTGCACCAGGTTAGCTCACGTAGAGGAGGGGAATGGCAAGGGACAGGCTGCGGGTTAAGAAATCAACAGGGGCGGTATCTTTAGCGATCACAGCTAGGTTGCACTGTTGAATGAAGAAGACATGTCAAAGCAAGAGAAAGAAGGAATACCTTATAAGGTCCTCATGCAGCCAGTGTTACAACAGTTCACTGCTCTAAATTGGATAAAGTGTTCCTCTGATTACTGATCTGGGCATTCCGCATAGTGCAATAAATAATGTTTCTTGTTCAAATGCTCGTACCACATACAACTCTTGTTCCAATAAATAAGTTGAACATGGAGCACTGCTCATGATAAATTTTCAACAGAGAATGTGAATTAAACAGATGAATTGACAACAAACGAATCTGAGAAGGTCCTTCGACTCCGCAATTGCCATTTTGACTGGAGAACAGAATCAGCTAGCTTGTACTTGCCCTCCATATTCAGACCATGGACAACAGTTCTGAAGTTCACTGCACTGGGGATGATACCACTATTCAGCATGTCATGAATAAGCTGCAACCCATCCTCTGATCTACCTGCCTTACAAAGGCATGACATGAACATTGAGTAGGTCTCAAAGTCTGGCACAGGTCCCTTCAGTTTCATGCGTTGGAAGACATCCCAAGCCTCTGAAACCATACCCATTGCCATGTGACCACGGATCAATGCAGAGTAAGTGACAACAGTAGGCTCACATCCATTTTCTGTCATCTCCTTAAGTACATCCATCGCTTTGGAAACATCCCTTTTCCCCAAGTAATAGATCATGAATGAGGTATACATATGTGTGCTTTGAGCTATACCTAAATTCTTCATTTCTGCAAGCTTAGCTGAAGCATCTTCAAAATGATCCCTCCTCAACAACGCGTGAATGAGACTCCCATACATGTATGCACTCCTTGAACAGCCATAATTCTTAATATTATCGAACAAACTGAGAGCTTCGGCCATTCTATCAGACCTGCACAACGATCTAATGAGTATGGAGTAGCCAGCCTGAATAGAAAATCCATGTTTACATAATAGTACTACTGAGCTTTCAGCACGATCTATCATCCCACACTCACATAACACAGAAAGATATGTACAAACCATTCCATTGTCAGGTATATAGCCTGCATGACACATTTCATGGAAAATCTTGACTGCAGCATCTACTTTCCTACCTTTTCTGCGGCTGAGGTACATTATTAGGTGACTGTAAGTAGTTTTGTCAGGCTGAAAGCCACCCTGCTTCATCTGGTAGAATGTTTCAAGGGCCATTTCAGTCAGACCAGCATTTCCATACTGACAAATCATGACATTCCATGTATCCACTGTTGGGCAACATTCTGCCCATATCATCTCTCTGTAAAGATGCCTCATGTGCTTAAAATCTTTTGCAGAGCCAGCGAGTTTTATGGCTGTGTTATATGTCTTTGTTGTCTGCATGTAGTAAGATCGTTTGCCTACCCAAGAAAAAAATTGTAAAGCAGCACGACTGTTTGCCTTACAGCGCTTCATAATGGCATCAACAAGATCTGGAGTAAAAGATATTGATGTCATCTCTAAAGCCTGTTCTATTGAGCTCCAGCAATCAGAAGATGACAGAATCCGACATATTTGTTCAACGTCTTCATTGTTGTAATCCTTTGCTTGTTCTAAATTCTGTGTGTCATCACAAGGAAAGCTCCCTGAGACCTCACAGTCTTTATACGAAGGATGACCAACAAACTCCACTGTCCTTTCCTTCTCTTCCAGATCAGATCCAGATGACTTTTCAAATTTATCAGTGTAGTCAACTTGATCCAATGTTCTGCGTTGCAGCTCTTCTATAGGGCTACAACAATTAAAAGATGCTCGCATCCTCTCAATATTGCTAGCTTCTTCCAAATAGTGATTGTCACGCAGAGCAGAAATAATCCTGCTGAAAGTTTGCTCAGAAGGCCTGAAATCTGATTCCAGCATTTCCTTCAGAAGTTTTAGTGCTTCAAGGGGCCTGGAGGCCTTACAGAGCTCTTGGATGAACACTGTATAAGCTTTCAATGTGGGTTTCTGACCGTTCTCATTGATATTCCTAAATGCATCCCATGCTTCAGATATATGTCCATTACGAACATGCCCACCTATCAGTGCTGTGATTGCCACAACATCTGGTTCAATACCATTTTCCTGCATTTCCTCATACAATCTACATGCTGCTTCATGTTGATCAAATGCAAAGAGGTGTTGCATGAGCTGAGTATAAGATGATGCCAATGGAACACATCCATATTCCCTCATTTCCTGAAGCACCTCAAGTGCCTTCATACGCTCTCCTTTCCTCAGGTAGCCATCAATGAGAGAACCAAAGGTGGCACTGCTCGCAGATGAGTTGCTTTTCATGTACTCCATAACTTGAAGAGCTTTATCCATCCTTCCATCTTTGCAAAGGCCCCTCAATAGGATTTCAAATGCAGATGAGCTAGCAATGGACTTGTTCATCATCTGCTGGAAGATTTTCTGAGCCTCTTCTATTTTTCCTGAAACACAGAAGCTCCGTAGAGCTTCCAGATAACAATACTCCTCTGGATACTTCATGCTCTTAATCATATCATCTCTGACATAAAAAACACCTTCAGCATTATCTGATCCTGCAAGACAACACAATAGAAGTCGAAAAATGTCAGATCCAACCTCCGTGTTCCTTGCCATATCTTTGTAGAACTCAAGAGCAAGCTCGGACTTTGCAGAATTGCATAAAGCACGAAGTATCGTCCTATAAACTTTACTATCTGCTGCCACATGTCTCGATTTCCCCATAGCCTGAAAGGTAGACAGCATCTTGCCAATCTGCCTTGCCTTCCCATAACTGGATATGACGATTGTCCATGTCTTGATGTCCTTCAAACACATCTCCTTATCCATCTCATCCATCAGCTTCTCCATGGCCCCAAAGTTCCTCTCCTCACCCGCAATGTACAGCATTGCGTTGTACGTCTCCGTGGTGTGCTGGAATCCAGGAACTCGCCTAACCCAGTCAAAGAATTTGAACCCCAAATGCCTCTTCTTGAAGCACCTGTTGAGCACCAAGCTCACAAGCCTCGATGTATATGTAACTCCCAGGTTCTCCAGCCTCTGTTCCACAGACAATCCAGGCACCTCTGCCCGCAAAACTTCTGTTACCCTATGCACAACCTCACTGATATTCTCAACATCTCCAGCATTTCCATCGCCCACCTCCTGGATAGATTGTTCACTGTCCGGAGCACCGCCTGTTGCAGTGCTACGAGGCCCAATCCCACCATCAGGAAGGAACCCAAGAGCGTCATTATTCGGAACGCTACCGGTGAAAGAACCAGAAGCCGCAGCCGCTCCCTCAGGGGCAATTCGTCGAGCACCTTCCGCGCACTGCGCAGTGTCATGGCCGAGGAGGCCACACCGCTCCTGCCCATCTCGCCGAGGCTGAAACGCGGGGTCATCGCTGGCGGATGGGGCGACGAGACCGGAGAGTTCTTGGAACAGGCACGGGTGGGGCCCGCCGCCGTCCTTGCGAGTCGGTGGGCGGCGAGGAGGCTTGCTGCTGCTGGAGGAGGAGGAGGTGGTCCTGGAGCGAGAGGGCGGGTGGAGGAATGGATGGCGGCGCCGGCGTCTGGAACAAAGGGGAGAGGCGGCGGCGGCGGAGGCGGAGGAGGAGGAGAGCAGCCTGGCGGCGGCGCTCCTCGTCGCCATGTACATTCTTCCCCGGTTTGATTTCGCGGCGAACATATCCCCGTTGTTTAACGACCGTTTTGCAGACCGGAGATGAGGAAGGAAATGGAGTCGTGTGGGCGGGGGGAGGAGCGGGTTAGTGCTACGGCTCGCCGGCGGAGGAGCGGTGGCGCGCGGGTGGGAGAAGAGGCGGGGGGCGGGGGCGCTGGCGGCGGGCGAGATCGCCGGACGCGACGCTCGACTCGGTAGAGGGTAGAGAGGAAGGGGAGGGCTGTGAGACGATGGATCTCCATCCGACGTCCGAAAAATTATCCGTACTTCAAAGGGTAACTTTACTCTCATATGGATACTAGAAACGACGCCTGGCCTTGCCACGCCCAATTTAGATTTAGCTAATCTATTTTGTTAATAGCCTTTTAGGATCAAAGATTTTTTTTTATTAACACGTCGAACCAGAAACCTTTATATCAGAATTGTACGAGGAAAATAAAATGTTCTTACACATGAGCAAGAAAAGGGACTCCCCACCCTAAAATTTTTCAACATGTCACATCAAACGTTTAAACACATATATGAAGTATTAAATATAAGCTAAAAAATAACTAATTGTACATATTATGACTAATTTACGAGACGGATTTTTTAAGCATAATTGCTTTATGATTTGATAATGTGGTGTATATCAAATAACTAATTACATAGATTGTGACTAGATTGCGAGATGAATCCTGAGGCTAGAGCATGACATACACAGGCACGTTGAGACGACATGACAAGGGCGATTACTCTCCATTATGATTAAGGCTATGTTTATTTCCATACAAACTTCCAACTTTTTTGTCACATCAAATGTTCAGACATATGCACGGAGAATTAAATGTGGATGAAAAAAACAATTGCACAATTTGTATGTAAATTGCGAGATGAATCTTTTGAGCCTAATTGCGTTATGATTTGACAATGTGATGATGGATTAATTAGGCTTAATATATTCGGCTTGCAGTTTACGGGTAAAATCTGTAATTTGTTTTGTTATTAGTCTACGTTTAATACTTTAAATGTGTGTTCATATACATATTTTTTTTTTTTGCCAAAACATCTAAAGCACGGCCTAAGTGCAGTTCTTGCGGCAGGAGTCGCCGCAACTCGTCAAGCACTCCTGCCTCAGATCCTGGAGGCAGCTCTGGCAAGCCTCCGGCGAGCAGCCGTCGCACTGCGGGGCGCACGCCCTGGGGATAGTGTCGGCGTAGATGCACGAAGCAGTGCAGATGTCGTCGCAGCTGCCGCAGAACATCTTCGCCGCGGCCGGCGCGACAGAGGAGGACAGCACCAGCACGGCGCAGACGGCGGCGATGGCGGCCGCCGTAGGAGAGGTTGCGCCGGAGGCATGCTAATTGTCAGTGGTTCAGTACTTCTTCGGCATACTACTAATTCTATGGGTCAAGCAAATTAAGCTAGAGGAAGAAGATAGATGGAGAGCGAGAGAAGGAGACTGAGATGCTCGGATTAATTGACCAAACCGATGCTGTGCCCATGCGGCACGGGGGCAGATGTGATGACGATATTTATAGGCAGCAAACGCGACGCTACTATCGATCTGCTCCCTTCGTCCCTAAAAGTTTTAACTAACACAAATGAAGATGAAGGGATGACGAAGTACTACCTGTTCGATGGCTAAAACGAAAAATAAAAATTAAAGTAGTACTGTTAAACACTATAAAAAAACGATTTTTCTGTACGAGGAGCAAGATAGATTGTAGACAGACAGTAACTCCTCTCGGCTGCAAAAATTGACCGCCACGCATGTAAAAATTTATTTTCGCATACGGGTCTCTTAAGGCACTGCATGCATTAATGAGCCTATTTTTGCATATACTATACGGTCCTCTTAATGGGCTACATGCAAGAATACTCCCTCCATTCCAAAATATAAGGCACAACCACCCTTAACCCAAAGACCAAGAAATAATTATTATCATCTTGTAGTTTGGATCTTCCTAATAAATATAATGCATGCATTCAATACGATTAGATAACATGAGAGTTGAGGATTTAAAAAAGTAATAATTTAAGGGTGTAGCTATATTTATGACGTCATATTTTTCATCAAAAAATAAAAGGCATGTATTTACATTGTAAGTCCTTAAATTACATATGTAATTTTAGTGTATTTACGATGTAAGTCTCAAAATTATATATGTAAGTCCTAAAATTACATATGTAAATTTGAAAATTACATACTATACATATGTAAGTAGGGTGTAAGTGAGGTGTAAGTGGCTGAAAAAAATTGACTGTAGCATATGTCGCCACAATTATAGCCAATCCGTAATTTAATGTAGAAGATGTTATAGTTAATTGCATCCTTGCATGCATGCCTTATATTATGGAACATATAAGAAAATGGTTATGTCTTATATTATATTATGAAATGGAGGGAGTATATCTTTACATACAGGTCTCTTAAATTATTCGCATGCGAAAATATCTCCCACTTCTTCACAATTTTATTTCCCTCCTCACCACTTCAAATTTTTTTCACCACCACTCTCATCTCTCTCCCCCCTCTACAGGTATTTACTCCTCTCTCTCCTCTCATTTCCTCTCTTATCTCTCTCTCTCCTCTCCTCCTCTGAGCCAGAGCCACCGGCGCTGGGTGATGGCTAGGAGCGAGTCACGGCTCTCTCCTCTCATTTCCTCTCTTATCTCTCTTTCTCTCCTCTCCTCCTCTGAGCCAGAGCCACCAGCGCTGGGCGACGGCCAGGAGCAAGCGACGGCGGACGGCCAGGCGGCTTGGTGGCCAGGAGCAAGCGACGGCGGACGGCGGTGACCGATGCGGCACGACGATGACTGCGAGCGGTGGATGCGGCGCCGACGATGACTGCGGGTAGCGGATGCAGTGCCAGCGACGATGGCCGACGGTGGGGGCGGTGGATCCAGCGCTCCGACAGCGGTAGGCGGGCTCAGGGCGGCATGAATCTGGCACTCCGATAGCTGGCGGCGGGCTCGGGCAACGCCAGATCTGGCGCTCCGACGGTGGGGGGGGGGGGGGGGCTTGGGCAGCGCGGATCTGGTGCTCCGACGGCGGGCTCGGGCGGTGCGGATCCGACGCTCCAACGGCGGGCGGCGGGCTCGGTCGGAGCGGACGGATCTGGGCGACGATGGCTGTGGGCCAGGTTTTTTTTTTTTTCGCCGAATTTATTTTCGCATGCAGACGGTATAGGTGACTGTATAAAAAATCCGATTTTTCTATGCAAACACACTTTCTGTAGTACATGTGAAAACACTTTCTGTAGTAGTGAAAGAGTTCTATATATGGAACCCACTATAAAATACAATTAGTGTGAGATAAATTGAGCACTTTATGTTATAATATATTAGTGGTATATACTAAAGTATAAGTGATATAAGCGTTTAGATTATTTTACCCTCTCTTAAATATATAGTAGGAAATGAAAAGTAGTAAAATTGTCTTTCCTATACTATTAGATGGTGGCAATTCTGTAAATTTGCAGCGTAAGGGGAAATAATGGTAGGCATTTTCCTCGCTCGATCTCATTCCTTGTCATCTAGATTGCCTATGATTTCGAATGTTGTAAGTTGTTTTATAAATATCAATAAATAATAGGAGAGATCAAAACGCTGCTATTACAAGAAATAGAAACAAGATCTACTCCCTCTAGTTCCATAATTTTTAATGTTTTGTACAACGACACAATCTCCGAAATATATATTTGACTATGACATTCTGTTGTAATAAATAAAATATAGTAAATATTTAATTTTCTAAAAGTATTCTTTAAGACTAATCAAACATTGTGTGTTCTAGTGTCTTTAAACTAAAAATTTCGAAAGTTATTGATAGACAAAGTTCTAAAGTTCTAATTGTTTGATCTCAACCTTATCCAAAACATCAACCTTATCCAAAACATCAAGAATTATGATATTAGGGGGAGTATCAAAATATAAGAAAGAGACACCACATCTTTGAATGTATAGAATATGTGCAAACTGAAGACCGTGCAACCACAAAGCTAGCAAACTCCAATACGCGCAAAAGTAGATGAACAAATTATCGACTATCATTCATTCTTCCGACATAACTGCAAACCAGTGTAACCTAACAAGTTGGCCATCCGTATCCTAAAGTAGGCGCCACTGATTTGATTATTGACAAGCTAACAAATAAGCCTTTCGAGATGTTTGTCGATGCAATCATAATTCGCAAACAATATAGCAACCAACAAGGAGATACAAAAACCAAAAGGTTTCTATAACAAGCTCAACTCCAAGATTAAGCTATCTAATAATGTAATTATCCAAAGAATTTATTGGTAAAACCCTAAAACTTGCAAGACAGGTCCTACGAGCTGGATCCAATAAACACACTTGTTAATTTAGTTCGTCTGCATGCAATTTAATTGGGAATCAATTAGATAGGATAAACAAGGACCAGATCTAGTCAATGCACGCATCCAATTACCAGATCTAGTATTAGTTGAATATATATATGTTCTCATTGCTATTCTCCCTCTAAGTATCTACTAGCACAGCTTTCATTGGGTGATTCCTAACAGTAATCCTTTACACAAACTTATTGTGGAACTCCCTTTACACGTCCATTCTTTGTTATTATAGGGGTGAAAAATGTTTAACGCCATCTAAATTGAGATGGAGGAAGTATGTTATAGGAGAAGAACAATGCGACGACTCTATGGACATACAGGATCGGCTCTACTTTGTATAAACATTTTTTTGGTTTTGTTTTTTTTTCTACATAATATTGTTACAACTTACAACCGGTTGCACTATATTTGTACTCCTTTATTTGAGTTCTTCACAGTTCCCATGAGGGTAGCAGTATTGCCGAAGTCCAAAGATATTGCAAACTCTCGTGCTACCTCGTACTCCCTCCGTCCCTAAATATTTAACGCCGTTGACTTTTTTAAACATGTTTGACCGTTCGTCTTATTCAAAAAATTTAAGTAATTATTATTTTTTTTCCTATCATTTAATTCATTGTTAAATATACTAATACTACTCAAGTTTTTGAATAATATTAACAAAAGTTTTTGAATAAGATGAATGGTCAAACATGTTAAAAAAACCAATGGCATCAAATATTTAGGGACGGAGGGAGTATTACATTTCCTCAAATCTCAATAAGTTTCTGAAAAATTAAAAAAAAAACACTTTCATTTTTATTAAACAGAATCCTAACATTACAACACTGTAGCAATACTCACAAGGCTGCTGGCATGCAGGCTTTCGTTACTCCATACGCGTTATTAAGTGCAGTTTTTGTGGCAATAGTCGCTGCAGCCCGTCAAGCACTCCTGCCTCAGCGCCTGAAGGCAGCTCTGGCAAGCCTCCGGCGAGCAGCCGTCGCACTGCGGGGCGCACAGCTTGGCCATGGTGTCGGAGTTGACGCACGAGGCGTTGCAGATGTCGTCGCAGTTGCTGCAGAACATCCTCGCCGCCGCCGGCGCGACGAGGGAGGAGGACAGGACGACCAGCGCGGCGAAGACGGCAGCGGCGGCGGTGGCCGCCTTAGGGGAATTAGCTGCGCCGGGAGCCATATGCTTCTGTGTGTCAAGCTTGCAAAGCTAGAGGAAGATAGATGAATATCTGTTGTGTTTAATTGACAAGGTAAGCTAGCCGGAGTGGTACGAATATTTATACACAGGATGGCAATGCAAAGGAACTAGCTATAGCTTAGCCTAATAAGCCCTATCAGTAAATTACATGTGTGAGTAACATGCACCAGCCATGAATGCTAGTAAATGATGTTGGCTTTGGGAGGAAAATTTCTCATGTAATTTAATCTCAGCAGCTAAATTAATTGTGTCCAGTTCCCCATGTAATTTAAGCTAGCTAGATCTTCTGATTTATACTTCATTTCAAATTAATCTACATATTTTATATGTACACCAAAACTAAGAAAAGCTAATAACTCTCTCATACTATATTTACTCTAGCAACAAAATTAATGTATGCACCATCTCTACTACTATTTCTTAGACAATAGCAAATCAAGATATTACATGTGGGTTATAAATACTTGTGTGCATGGATGCATGCATCAATGTCCATTTACTTCAATGCACAAATAACGAATATACTTAATAAATGAATACAAATATATATAGATCATTTAGGAATAATCTCAAAACAACTATATGTAGATCAATTTGAAATAGAGGGAGTAGTATTTAAGCTAATACTCCCTCCATCTATTTTTAATAGTCATTTCATCTTGGCACACATAACAAGGATAAGTAATTCTACTTATCATTTATTTAAACATACTACTCCCTCCATTCCAAATTGATCTACATATTTTATAAGTACACCAAGACCAAGAAAAGCTAATAACTCTCTGATACTACTCTCTCCATCTATTTTTGATAGTCATATTTCCAAATCTGAAAAATTTATTTTTAATAGGCATATTTCAATCCATCAACCTATCATATTAATGACTTTCTCGGATTTAATGCGTGACTCTCTATTCTTCCACACAAGATTGGCTACATGAGCATTGAGAAATGTAAATATTAATGAATCGCTTGTTTACGAGGAATGACCAGTACTCCCTCCATTCCAAATATGTATGCTCGCCTCGTGCGATCCCGCCGCCGCAATTCCTCTCACGCGCGGGTGCGCTCCCACCGCCGCCGCCTCCCGCCGGAGCCGCTCGCCTCGTGCGAGCCCGCCGCCGTCCCTCCACTCGCGCGCGGCTGTGCTCTCGCCGCCGCCGCCTCCCGCTGGAGCCGCCCTGCTTCCCACCTCGCTGCCGTCGTTGGTCTCCTCCATGCCGCACCCAATCTCTGTCCCCGCCTGCCACCGCCTCCTCCTCCTCCTCACACGCCCACGCTACTCCACGGTGCTCCCTGCTTCTCTGCTCGTGCCGCTTTCAGGTCCGTCCGCCCTCACCGCCTCGCGCCCTCGCCGATTTGTTCCACCCGTCCCCGATGGGTGCAGGTCCATCGCCTGGTGCACTTTGTCATCGAAGTTTATTTCCATCATCTTGTTGCAGTTTATCTCAATCCTCAACTCCATCATGTGCAGATCCGGCTTCCTAGACATCATCCTTGAAAGCGACCTCGTGCAGGTTTGTCGAATGCACTCCCGGCGTCCTTTCCCTCCTGTGCCATTATGTGCAATTTTTGTGCTGCATTTTGTGCTGAATTGTGTGCTCGTATTTAAAAGCACTTTGTATGTATGATGCATATTTCCTATGCTACTAAATATAAATTTTAATTGGTGTTACTATTATCTGACTAGATGCCAATACGTATCGATTTCATCAAATACTGAGTTTGCATCAAACATTGGTGTGATTACATAAAAGATAATGCTAGACCAACGTCAAGTTGTTAAATGACAACCTAAAGTTTGCTAGCTACGTACTGGTATTGGACATGCAGCTGAATGAAACTGCAGGCACGCAACATCAAGATCGGAATGAGCACTCTAACAGAAAGTGAAACCACTGAAAATTAGCCTTTTCTTTTCTGGTCCTTCCTACATGGTATTGGTCTGCTTGAGTGCTTGGAGGGACTCAATCACTCAAAGCCATTTTACATTCTATGATTGTCTTTATGATTTTCATGTGTTACCGAGAATTGACGCCGCAAAAGTCTATATATACATGGCTGTGTCATCTGGAAATGAAATTAAAGATATTTTTAGCAGGACTACTACTTTTATCTGTTCAGAGTTCTATATTGGCATCTTTTTCACGTTGATGTTTGGTTTTATTTGGCAGCAGTGCTTCAAGGGAGTTTATTTGATTCTGATGACAAGATCAGGATCCTAGCTAGCAATTTAATCAGATCAAATTTAAGATCTTTCCTTTCTGAGTTAATATTGCAAGCAGAGATGCTACTTTACAAAGTTCAGCACAAACTTGTTAATTTTCACTGCTGCAGGTTCTATATGGTGCTTCACTTAATTTTTTTGGCATGACTTTCAATTTTGATATGGGTATTGGTAAAGCTTGCCATGACTCTGAATTCAGATGCACTTACTGTATAAATATGGACCTGCTCTCCAGTTGACCACTGCTTATATTTTGCATCTTTATGCATTTACTGGACAAATTTGGATATTTGTTCAGTTTGTTTATGTGCAGTTCTAGCTAAGAGGGCAAACGAAAAGGCTTAATAGTTATCAATTCAGTTCCATTTTCTGAATGGTTTTCAGTTTTTCACATGGACTATGCTCTGCTCTGTTTCGTTTATGAAAGGAGCGTATCTCATTTTACACTAATCTCTTTTACTCGGTGTATGCATATATTTATTCTAGCCTGCTAGATATATATTGCTAGCGTTCAGAAAGTATCCATGAATGCTATTATTCATCTAAATATCTTGTTCATATGTTTTTAGGTGCTACTGGTTTATCTCATAAAATGGTCTGAATAACGCTTGATGTGTGAAAACATCAGAGCGTGTTATATATTATCGGTTGTTCATTTCACCGTAGTATTTTTTTTGGATTGCCCTCAAAAAGAGTTATTTTTTTTATTTCACATTTCTAATATATATATATCACCATAGTATTTTTTTTGGATTGCCCTCAAAAAGAGTTATTTTTTTATTTCACATTTCTAATATATATATATATATATATATATATATATATATATATATATATATATATATATATATATATATATATATATATATATATATATCATAAAGTTTCTCTTTTCTTTTCTGTGCCTTCTAGGCAAACATCGATTCGCTGAAAGCTTCAGCAAAGGAGCACTTGAAGAATAAGTGATCACCATCTTCGTCTTGATGCAAGCAGATTTTGTATTTTGCTGTTTGCACAATGTTCTTCGTGGGAAAATTTGTCTTTGTTGGTAGTCGATTTTTGCCAGGCAAAAGTTATTGCACCCAGAGGGGGGTTGAATCTTAAGGAACAATACATTTTTTATAGATATTTTTTTAGAATCAGAACAACAAAATACAAAATCAGATTGTACCTTCCAAGAGCAAAATGCACTAAAATGACAGTTCTTTGAGCTTTGCAAATCGTAATTGTAGCCAACAACAGTAAAAAGTGCATTTCTAATCTCTGGTATAGAGGTAAAATAATAGTATCTATGATAATATGAGCTAATAGCATTTCCAAGACACAGTCAAATATTTCTAACTCACATATTCATATATTTAGTCCTTAGTGAATAGAAAAACTTAAATAGAAAGAATAGAGAAAGTAGAACTTGCGTTTTTGGGTGTTGGAAATAAAACGTCAGTTAAGTTATGACGAATGGACATACTTTAGCAGAGATAGCATGTAATGATGTCAGATCAATGAAATGGATGTAACTTTAGACCTTTGGTATTTCAGCTCGTTAAAAGGGAAACCATGGTAAGCGAGCTCCATTCAATCTCTGATGATTTGAACGGTGGTGGCTCTCCCAGTATCGTGCTGTGGGTGTTGTTTTTCTAAAGTTGTTTTCACCACAGGGTTACTACTGATTTTTCGATAAATGTTTTTTTAGATACATTAAGGTTATTGCTGTTCATGACTGTATATTACAATTGTCACTGTTGTTGCTCTCCAAGCTGTTTGTATAATGTATAATCTTACACATGCCAAGTGGTATGTGAATTGACTAAATGAACAATTTACCAGTATGTGTTTGATATTGTGCAAAATATAATTTTGAGTTGAAATGATTGATGTTGGTTGCATCTCAACCATTTTGATGTAAATGGCCGCCTTTGCGATTAGGGTCGATCAGGCGATTTGAAGACACTGTAATCTGGTCAATATTTTTTTTTCATACAAACAAAATAATTTAATAAAGTGTTGGTACACAATTTGGTTGTTTTGTAGCTTGTTTGTAACTCTCTATTCCCAAAAAAGTGAGATGTACGGTTCCCTTCGAGGTACATGCACATATTTCATTTCTTCACTTAAATATACAAAATACATAATACTAAATGTGTCGTATTATATGCATGTGCATCCAGATGTTCAAGACAACCTACTAAACGATATCAGGATCCATGATTACCTCAAGAATGCTCTCAATGTAGGATGGCCAAATCAGAGCTGAACGACACTATCTCATCTCAGATCCATGAATACCTCAATAATGCCATCAGATGTAGGACGGTCAAATCAGAGCTAAACGACGCTACCTCATCTCATGAAAGCGACTGGTCTGGAAGTGGACATGAAAATCTATCATGACAAATAATTTATATTTTTTCCATTCCGTTGCTATATAATAAAATAACAAATTAGGTTTATTTCATGAATGAC
This sequence comes from Oryza meridionalis, assembly GCA_000338895.3. Taxonomy (NCBI): domain Eukaryota; kingdom Viridiplantae; phylum Streptophyta; class Magnoliopsida; order Poales; family Poaceae; genus Oryza; species Oryza meridionalis. The sequence continues at coordinate 15,198,379 of CM002535.2, read as the reverse complement.
CAATGCAATAATTATATTTTTATCGGTGCCTATGATAATTCTTTAATACTATACCAGTATATGGTCAGCAAAAATATATATTACGAAAACGTATCTTGCATGTGCATGTTCACTACTCAGTATACTTATAGCTGTGTCTCATATATCCATTTCACTAACTTTTCGACATGCCAATGCACGAGAAGCACCCTTACCAAGAATATCACTATCAACACAACTACAGAGTACAAGTCAATAGTCTTTGGTACTAGCTAGCTAGATCCAATAAACACGCTTGTTTTAGTAGTGCGTCTGCAAGCAATTAAGCTAGGAATCAATCAGATAACATAAACAAGGACCGGATCTATAGTCAATACTACTAGACCTGGTAAATGCATGCGTTCATTGACTAGACACAGCCTTCACTAGGTGATATCGCTAACAGTAGTTGGGAAAAAAAACTATAGTTGTTTTGGAATTGTTACTGACATTTAGTAGTCACTGCTTGCATAGGACTACTAAATGCATCCATAGCGTATAGTTTATGTGCGATACTAGAGAGGTGGGACACACATCAATCATAACAACTAGAAAAATTTATTACAGTATAAAACACCTCTAGAAATAATCATAGGACTCACCCAAATTAAAATAGAGGAAATAATAGAGAGGTGTAGCTTGCAAGCTGTAAACACGATTTATCTAACATGAGGGGTCCAAAGACACTCTCGCACCATTGAAACCAAGCACGAGCACTAGTACTTGATCTCAGGCTGAGGCCTGCTAAAAATATAACCATAATGTATAGGACGAGCATCATGCCCTTCTCTCTTCACTGTAAATTACGTCTGATATGTAAAGGTATTTTCTTGAGACATTTTAAACTATGTAGAGACACTTATTATAATGATAATATGTACTAAAAGACTAAATATAAGTAACTAAAGACACAAACAAACAAGTAATAATATGGAGTCGAGTTGGTTAGTGCATTGATGATAAAAATTAATTGTTTAAGAGAACTCGAGTTAAAGTCTTGACAAATGCAGGGAAACTATTTTATTCTCTTTTTTTGGACTGGTTTCATATGTTTGTGGTACAATTTAATGTCTCTAGAAAATGCCTCTATCATCTTATAGGCATTTTGTAAAATGTCTTTTCGTTTGTAGAGACAAATCACCATAAGATACTTATTAGATTTTTTTAAAATGTCTCTATAGTATTGTAAAGGCATTTGAAAAGTGTCTCTACAGTTCTAGAAAAATTCTGAAGAAAGCATTTTTCTTGTAGTATATCTAGTCTAATGGTTTAGAAGTTGTGAACTATCCTAGATATCGATAATCCTTGAAATAAAATAAGAATTTATCAACCGTCATATGTGAATAAAATAAACGGGAGAAAAAGCACTAGCTGCGTTTCATCATCTCTATATGACTTGTCGTTACCATCATTGACCAAGCACTTCCTCATAACCGGATCTAGAGAAGAAGCAGTGTAGGAGAAAAGGCAAAAACTATAATGGAGGAGGGCGATCATATGTATGGAGAAGGAACTGGAGTGACACCATTGTGAAGATGGTGGACTACGAAGGAAAGGGGACGTGGAGGCTCCTAGTTAAGCTTGTGGAGGCTAGCTGATGGCAATGGTGGCATCGATGACTGGGCATTCAATGGCACTAGATCCTGGCACATGGCGAAGTAGGTGGAGGCTGTCACCTTTGAGGACGAGGCACTCGCTCCAGGTCCTTGTTGTTGGTGGTGGAGATTAGTGTGTATTCTCGCCAAGGATCTGGTCTCATGTAGAGCCTAGTGAGCCGCGTGGTGAAGTCAATAAAGTGAAACGGCCCCTATTGCTGGGTAGCACCATGGTGTTGAGAGTGGATCATGGGACATGGTAGAGGAGGCACAACGTCAGCGATGGGGACAAAGGAAGATGTGTGGCTGAGGGGATGCACCGGTTCAGACATTAGAAGAGGTGTAGTTGAGAGAAAGAGACGGGCTACGGTGGTTACAAAGGAGCAGGACAAGAAAATCGAGTGAGACAAAGAACTAAAGTGGCGGCATCGATGACTAGACAGTGAATGGCACTAGATCCTGGCACATGGCAGGTCATAGGTGGAGGCAGCCATGCACACTTGAGGGCAAGGCGCTCGCTCCATGTCCTCGTAGTTGGTGGACATTAACCTGTATTCCCACCTAGGATCTAGTCCCCCGGGAGAGCCTCGCGAGCCGTGTGGTTAAGCCAATGAAATAGAGCGGCTTTTCTTGCTGGCTAGCAGCATGGTGTTGAGAGTGGATCACGGGATGTGGCACAGGACATACAGTATCAACGGTGGCGACAAAGGAAGAGATTTGCCAGAGGTGATGCAGTGGCACGGACAGCAGTGTGATGAAGGCGTACCGGTGTGTCCGTATAGCGAGTTTGAGACGGGTCAGAGTGGTTACAGAGGGGCAGCAGTGTATAAAGCGAGACAGAGAGAAATAAAGAGGACACGTGGGTGAACAACTAAACATCATCAGTAACGATTCCAAAAAATATAAATAGACCATTTATTGATAAAAAATGTCCAAATTACACTCTTAAACTATTGCAACAGAAAATGTATTGATAAAAAATGTCGCCTGGACCGTATGGTTCGGGAATAGGGGAAACAGCGTCAGGGCTGATTTCTCCTCTCATTTTCTTCTTTTACGTATATCAGGGGTAGAAAGGTCAATCAATAAATTGCAAAATGATTATTCCTCTTTATTCTTACTATTTTGTTATCTTAACAATTACAGTTTCCAGGCCGGGTCCACTAACTTCCATAAAAAAAGAGTAAACACCTCCTTCATTTAAAAAAAGGGCAAAAAACCAAAACTCGAAAAAAACACTAGCAAAACTGTCGACGAGTGATATTCGTAGACTGGATGAGTTGGGTATGGGGTGCGTTGGTATGAGGATTTATGTGATACGACATCAAGAAAACAAAAGATAGGAATTATACTGGTTCAGCCCCCTTATCAGGTAATAGCCCTAGTCCAGTTTATATGGGATTAATATGGAAAAACCACAGAATATAATGGGAGTAGCAGAATCCGACGGTACTGACGAGATCGTAGTCGATAGGCTCGACGAAATCACCCGATGACTTGGCTCCGTATGCTCCGGCTTCGTAAACTATAGTGGGTGCGTTGGCGATGAGATTCGATGCCTTGCACTCCTCTCAGGGGGTCCCTTTTATACCGTAGATCATCTTGATCTCCCAGTAAGACTCGGAGACATCGGATCCCGTATGGTACAATAGAAACTCTATCATCTTCGGGTAAGACTTTGTAAATCACTCGGTCTGTAGAGATATTTTCCATAATTCGTAGCGGATTCCTACAACGCATATGGAAACAACCCATGTACGTGAAGGTATACCATACTAGTATATTCCATAAGTCGTAAGATAGAAGGTATGCATTATCCGTAACCATGACAAAAACCATAATTGAACATTAAAGTAGGAGCAAACAAAATTGTTCCTTACAAAAGAAATGGATAAACAGTCCTTGTCTCCATTCAGGGCTGATGTAGCTAGAGTAATATATTTTTTTTGGAGGAAAGGAAAGAATTGGTTTTACAAATGTCAAAGGTATTTCATGGGATATATAGAGAAATTCCTCTACATTTTGGAGAATTTGTAGCATAAGATCTTCAAATACTTAGGAGGTTTGCAATCCAACTTGTGTATTTTTCCTTCCCTTCTATCTATAAGAAATCACCCCATTCGCCGAGCAAGGACACAGCAAGCCCCACGCCCTAGCCACCGTGACTGGCCATCGCTCTCCGCGCCTGGCCGCCGCTATCCACGGGAAGCCGAGCGGCGAGCGCCTGCCCTGCCGTGTAGCGTCTGGGAGCGGCTGCCTCGGGAAGTCGCGTTGCCCTGACTCGCCGTGCCTAGGAGAGCTATCGCGGGAAGTATCATGGCCGCCGCCCTGCCGGAGACTCGTTGGGCTGTCGTCCCACGCTCGCCGCCGCCGCCGTGTAGGTCTAGGGTTTCGTTGTTCACTGCACACTTGGTGGGGAGGAGAGGACTCAATTCCTATCCATTCACTCGGGGTAGAACGGACAAACTTTTTTGATTTTCATTTGCCTTTCTGTAACACAAAAACGTGGGACCCATCGAACGGCCGTTAAAAGTAAGGACAAACGGCCGGTTCGTTTTGGAAAAGTGGGGGTAAAATTGCAAACTCTAAAAAGTGGGCTGGTGGCTGACCCACCAGTAGCCGTGGTCCAAAAAACTGAAATTTGAGAGAAAAAAATTAGGAAATATATGAAATATGTTGGAAAGATAGGATAAATACGAGGAATATATGAAGGAAATCGGGAAAATTAAGAATGGGCTGGCAAGGCCAACCCGTGCCGACCTACAAGCTGAGGTGTTGGCCCAAGAAAGAGACATGCAAACAGACTGGGCTGGCACGGCCCACTGGTTGAGGATCGATATGTGCATACTACTTAGAGTACAGAGTATATATTTGTACTTTCGGTTAAAACAGCTTGCAGATAGAAATTACGTTCATATGTTTGTGAAGTGGTATCGCATAGATCATAATCTATTCTGTTTAATTTTATTAAATTCGATCTTTCATAACTGATTGATCGAGTTACACATGAAACGACGGAACATTTTTCGACGAGTGAAGTGCATGAGCGGTTCCTAAACTTGTGTGGGTGTGTCATCTAGATCTCTAAACTCTCAAAATGTATTTTCAGGTCCTCAAACTTGTTTTGGGTGTCATATAAGTCCAAACGAGCTCCAATCCCTTCCATGCGCTGATGTGGTATACCACGGTAGCGCCTACGTGTTAGTCAGATCCACGTGTCAGTCACATAGAAAAAAATATAATTAGAAAAACATATTTTCTCCTCTCTACCTTACAATTTTTATCTTTTTCTCTATCTATCTTAGAGGAGAAAATATGGTTTTTAATTTTAATTTTATATATATGCTTGACATGTGGATTCCACTGACACCTAGACGTCACCGTGGTATTGCCACGTCAGCGCATGGAGCGGGTTAGAACCCGTTTGGACCTATATGACACACATGACAAATTCAATGACCATAAAATGCATTTTAGGAGTTTAAGGACCTAAATAGTATACCGGCACAAGTTTAGAGACCGCCCATATACTTCACTCTTTTTCGACAGAAGACACACATGCAACTTTCACATATATATGAAGTTGTACATAGTAGGGGCATACATCCACCATATGCAAGCACAGGCGCGCATGCAGCTAGCATTCGCTTATTTATCTACATGGAGCCATAGCAACAAGCTTCTAATTCGACAGGGGGAGAATTCGCATGCATATAATATTTGGTTCAGCTGTTGACGCAGTTGGAGCGGCAGTAGGAGCCGCAGTAGTTCATGCACTTGTAGTAGTAGGCCTGCTTGCAGCTCGTGCATGAGGAGGACGCAGGGTCAGTGCAGGCGCCGCTGCAGCCACCCATCCCACCGGCGCACGACGAGTTGCAGTACTGGTCACACTTGCTGCAGATCATCTGCGCCGCCACCGGCGCCGGGGAAGAAGACAGGACGACCAGCACGACGCACACGGCGGCGACGACGGCCACCTTCAGAGGGGAGGCCACCATCATCATGGGCTTTGTAACTTTGTAATTTGGTCAGAAGAGGAAGATATATATGAGATCGATGTGAGATGTGATAGGGAAAATTTCAGGCAATAACGCTATTTATAGCTAGGCAACTGATGATGCTGAAGCTTGCTAATATATATATGTACTTATATGTTTGCGTGCATCGATCACTGAATATTTGGCGTGCAGGTAACATGCACCATATGTGTCGTTTATCATATCTCTGTATTGACTTCAAAGATGGAGGGTGGTATGACACAATATATTAGTTCATTCAAACTATGTGCCGTTCCTCATGTGCATGTGTAAGGTCAAATATAGCTTCTGATTTAGTTAAACACACACATATATAAATCACCTGAGACAACGTCATTGCATAATTTTCTCCATGCAGTTTGTACGTACCAAATTAAGTAAAGTGGCCCAGCAGCTAGCTTAGCCAGCAGTGCAGCACAAGGATTTTAATCATTGTTAGACTTTGCTCTAGGATCACCTAGGTTAGATCTAGTCGGGTGGTTCTATTTGGGATTGATGTTTGAACTATAGAGATTGAAAACGGGAGAGGGTTTAGATAGACCGACCGGTTGAGGTGTTGGAGGATGAAGAAGTGCCGGCCATCGTCGTTGTTGGCACTCGGTTGTCGTGGATGCGGCGCCGGTGAGGTCGACGGCGATGACGGCTGCAACAGCGGTGGTCATGGGCGATCCCGGTGAGGTCGTGGCGCGGCGGTGGCGTTTCCCGTCACTGGCTGCGCCCCCTCTCGATCGGATTAGGGTTTGTAGGGTGGAGTTGGCGGCGGCGGTGAATCTCGTCTCTTGTACCGTGCCGGCCTCCACCCCTCTTTTATATGGCGCAGTGTGATGGGGCCCACCAGCCATTGGGCTGGACGCCCCCGATCAGGGCGCGGTCAAGGTCCGTTGTGCCGTTGGGCTCGACGGGTGGGAGATCTATCTAACATTCTCCCCCTTGATCTCACTATTTCTTTTAGCTTTTTCTATTACATCACAGATTTGTGAATAGAGCATGTTTCATCGTCACGGTCAATCGCCGATGGATTCGACAGCCACTATACACATCTCTATTCAGAAACAGATACTTTACTTTTGGGCCCTGTAGTCCAAGATTCATAAGGCTTCCCTTAAACCCATGCCGGCTACATGTTCCTTGAACACGTTGGGTGGTAGGCCTTTCGTGAGCGGATCCGTGAGCATCCTTTCTGTTTTAATGTGCTCGAGACTGATGGTTTGATCCCGGACTTTGTCCTTCACAACATAGTACTTTATGTCAATGTGTTTGGCAGCACCACTTGACTGATTGTTGTGAGCGTACATTACTGCGGGTTCGTTGTCGCAGTATAACTTTAGTGGTTTCTCAATACTGTCAACCACCTTTAAACCGAGTATGAACTTCTTTAGCCAGTTCACCTGCCCTGTTGCCTCATAACATGCTATAAACTCGGCATACATAGTAGACCCTGCAGTGATAGTCTGTTTTGAGCTTTTCCATGAAATAGCTCCTCCTGCCAGGGTGAACACATATCCCGATGTTGACTTTGTATTATCTTTTGCAAAATCAGAATCTGAATACCCCACTATCTGGAGCGATTCTGATCTTCTGTAAGACAGCATGAGGCCTTTTGTTCCTTGCAAATAACGCAAGACTTTCTTTACTAATTTCCAGTGCTCTAGGCCTGGATTACTTTGAAATCTGCTAAGTAACCCGGTAACAAATGCCAAGTCAGGTCGTGTGCACACTTGCGCATACTGTAGGCTTCCTACAGCTGACGCATATGGCTTTGTCTTCATTTCATTGAGCTCATACTGATTTCTGGGACATTGCGATGCTCCATACTTTTCGCCTTTGACTATAGGAGCAGGTGTAGCACTGCATCTGTACATATTGAACTTCTTCAACACCTTTTCTATATATGCCTTTTGAGAAAGTCCCAATGCATACTTTGTTCTATCTCGGTGAATCTCTATGCCCAAAACATATGAAGCCTCACCGAGGTCTTTCATGTCGAAGTTTGAGGACAAGAATTTCTTTGTTTCCTACAGTAGACTGACATCACTACTAGACAGTAGAATGTCATCCACATACAGAATTAGGAAAATAAATCTCCTATTCTTAAACTTTGTATAAATACAGTTGTCCTCAACATTCTCTTGAAACCCAAATTTCTTTATTGTCCCATCAAACTTCAAGTACCACTGTCTCGAAGCTTACTTTAATCTATAAATAGATCTCTTTAGACGGCATCCCATATTTTCATTTTCTTTCACGACAAAACCTTTCGGTTGTGCCATGTATACTTTTTCCTCCAAATCTCCATTTAGAAATGCCGTTTTTACATCCATCTGATGTAATTCCAAATCATAATGTGCCACCAGTGCCATTATAATCTTGAAGGAATCTTTACAAGAGACTGGAGAAAATGTCTCATTGTAATCAATCCCCTCTCGTTGCGTGAAGCCTTTTGCCACAAGTCGCGCTTTAAACTTTTCTATATTCCCTCTGGAGTCATATTTGGTTTTGTAGACCCACTTACAGCCTACTGTTTTGGCTCCTTTAGGAATTTCTTCTAAATCCCAAACATCGTTTAGTTTCATTGATTTCATTTCATCTCTCATGGCTACCAACCATTCAGATGAGCGAGCGCTTCTCATGGCCTCTTCATATGAGGTGGGATCATCCTCCATATGCGACTCTTCTATATTATAAACTTTATAGTCATCACGGATAGCCGATCTTCTGACTCTTTCAGACCTTCTAGGGGCCTGCACATTTGGCACATCATGTACCTGAGGCTCTTGTTGAGTCTCCTGTACTGGCATATTATTTATTTGAGGCTGTTGCAGCTCCTCCTCTGGTGTGGCAACCATTTCCGTTGAATCCTGTATAACAGGTTCCTCATTTTCATTCATTGTTGCCACAGGAGGGGAAACAACAGGTGCTGGTACCGCAACGACAGGCATTGCAGGCACAACATCAGCAGGTAGAGAGAAGAAAGGCTCCTGAGTCGACGGAGCAGGTACAGACACCCGCCTCTCCTCAAGATCAATTTCTCGAACTACCGAGCTCCCCCTAATCATCTTGTCTTCCAAGAAGACGGCATGTCTCGTTTCTACAAACCTTGTATAACTGTTTGGACAGTAGAAATGATAGCCTTTTGATCTTTCAGGATAGCTAATAAAATGGCAACTGACTGTTTTGGGATCCAACTTCCCAATATTTGGATTAAATACTTTAGCCTCTGCAGGACTCCCCCACACACGGAGGTGAGCTAGCGAGGGTACTCTTCCTGTCCATAGCTCATACGGTGTTTTGGGCACCGATTTGCTTGGAACTCTGTTGAGAATATGAATGGCAGTTTTTAACGCCTCCATCCATAAACCCAGTAGTAGTGTGGAGTAGCTCATCATGCTGCGCACCATATCCATAAGGGTACGGTTGCGCCTTTCAGCTACCCCATTCTGTTGAGGTTCGCCCGGTGTTGAATACTAGGCTACTATTCCATTCTCTAGCAAGAACCTTGCAAAAGGTCCAGGGACTTGCCCATAAGGCGTATGTCGACCATAGTACTCCCCCCCACGGTCAGATCTTACTACTTTAATCTTTATATCATGCTGATTTTCAACTTCAGCTTTGAATATCTTAAATTTATCCAATGCTTCTGATCGCTCTTTAATTGGATAAATATAACCATAGCGGGAGTAATCATTTGTGAATATTATGAACGAGTCATAGCCATCCACACTTTTCACAGGAAATGGACCACAAATATCTGTATGAATGATCTCTAAAATTCATGTGCTTCGTTTTGCACCCTTTTTGATGCTCTTTACAAATTTTCCTTTAATGCATTCTATGCATTGTTCTAAGTCTGAGAACTCCAATGGAGGAAGAATTTCATTCTTAACTAGTCTCTCAATTCTCCCCCTCGAAATATGGCCCAAACGACAGTGCCATAATTTCGATGAGACATCGGGAGTTCGCTTTCTTTTCTTGTTTTCTTTTGTCAACGAGGACACAACATTCACATTCTCAGAAAGAGATAACAAATAAAGCTCGTCTCGCAACACAGCAAGACCAGTACATGCATTAGTATACCATAGTTCACATTTGCCACTTCCAAAGCGGCAATCATATCCATCAAAATCCAACTTTGATACACTTATTAAGTTTCTTTGTAAAGAAGGAACATAAAAGACATCTCGAAGTAAAAGTGTGAAGCCATTCGCGAGCTCTAGAGGAAGATCTCCAACAGCTTCAACTTTTTCTTCAACTCCATTGGCAACTCTAATGGAGCTTTCTCTTCTTTGCGTAGTCCTCGTCGAACGGAATGCCTTTAAACAATTACAAGCATGAATAGTTGCTCCAGAATCAATCCACCATGTGGATCTAGAGTAACCAATATAATGGGATTCATTTACAAATGTAATAATGTTCTCACCTTTCCTTGCCATGATCATTTTCAAGAAGTCAAGACAGTCTTTCTTGTAATGTCCCGTCTTCTTGCAGTGGAGACACTGATCTTTCTCAACAACGAACTGTTGTTGCTGAGGCAGATGCTGAGACTGTTTAGCTTTTGAGGTGGGAGACTTGTGGTTCTTTTTCTTGTTGTCTTTAACATAGTTAATTGAACCACCATTTGACTCTTTAATTCTCTCCTCCTCTTGCACACAATTAGCAATGAGTTTTTCAAAGTTCCATTTCTCTAGACTTATGTTGTAGTTGACAATAAAATTGTCAAACTGCTTTGGCAATGAGGCCATAACCAGATGGACCAGAAAGTCATCTGTTATGCCCAAATCCATTGGCTTCAACTTGGAAGCCATGTTGCTCATTCTAAGTATGTGGTCTCTAACACCACCTCCATGGTACCTTTTTGTCACAAGCTGCTTGATCAGCTGCGTAGCATAAGTCTTTGAAGAGCCAGTAAACTGACTCTTTATTCTTTCAAGGTACTCTGAGACAGCGTCACACTCTGGGATTGAGCCCAATATGGTAGGCTCAATCGTGTTCTTTACTACAGCCAAGCATTTCTTTTTGGCTAAGGACCATTTCTTTTGTTCAATGTCATACGACATGACGAGAGGAGCATTGTCCCTCTGTCTCTTTTGCCAGTCAGCATCTGACTCATCTGCACCTCTGACAAGTGCAGCAGGTTCTATAGGACATGGGGTAGTCAACACCCAGTCCACCTCTCCCAAGATAAAAGCAAGGTCGAGTTTTCTTTTCCATTCTGCGTAGTTATCTCCTTTCAGGGTCGGAATATCTTTAATGCAACCCATCAAGGAGTAGCCACCTGAAATAATCATGTACTGTGAGAACAAAATTAACATTAAAATAGTATGCATTAAGCCTACATCACCGTTGGGCAGAATTAGACACAACACATAGCCATAGCTATAACATTGCAATTATCAACGTTGGTCAGAAAATTACAACATCATACAACATAATTAATGTTCCTAAAATTAAATTCTCCCGTTGGTTCGAAATTTAATTTTAGAAACACTAATTTTCATCAATTTAATCTATTTGCTGCGGAAAACTATATAAAAATCATATGAACAGTAGCAAAACACTGTAATTTACTCTCTGAAAAAATTCTCCCGTTGGTTCAAATTTAAACAGAGGTAAAATATGCAAAAATCTATTCAAAATTCTATTGAAATTTGCATGAAAAATTGACAAAATTTAAAAGGAAAAATGCTACTGTTCCTTTCATTTCCTTTTTGGCCCCCCGAGGGACCTAATTTAAACTTTTTCCCGGCGGCCCACGGACTTTTGGCGCGCGCGGGCGCGCCTCCCCCCTCCCCAGGCCGCAATCTGGGCCTGAGCCGAGAAAGCCGCCGCGCGCGCGCTCCCTTTTGGGCCGGTTTCGGCCCGACCGCCGCCGGCCGTCCGATCGGCTAGGGTTTCGATCGGACGGCCGGGCGCCGAGATCAGAGGGACAAAACCCCGACCCCAGCCGCCGGCCGGCCAAACCCTAACCTGTCTTCTCTTCTCTCTTGCGCGACCGCACGGAGCGGCGTCGCCGTCGCCGGTGACCTTCGCGCCCACCGCGCCATGGACGGCGCCTTTTCTCTTCTTTTCTCCCCCCACCGTCTCTCGGCCTCCACCTGCGTGAAGTGAGAGAGAGAACGGCGACGACGGAGATGGCGGCGCCGCCGCAGGCCCCCTCACCGGCGTGTGCGTGCACCCGCGGGTGCGCGCGCGGCCGTCGAGTGGCTCCTAGGCGGCGCCTCTTTGCCCCTCCCCCCCTTCGTTGCCGGTGTCGACGACGGCCGGCGAGGAGGTAAGATTTAGGGTTAGGGTTTTCCTTTCGATCTGTTGGATCGTTTGCATTTCTTTCTTTCTTTTCCTCTGTGGGTTTCTTTCCCCGAACCGATCTAAGCGCTAGGTCGCTCTGATACCATTGTTAGACTTTGCTCTAGAATCACCTAGGTTAGATCTAGTCGGGTGGTTCTATTTGGGATTGATGTTTGAACTATAGAGATTGAAAACGGGAGAGGGTTTAGATAGACCGACCGGTTGAGGTGTTGGAGGATGAAGAAGTGCCGGCCATCGTCGTCGTTGGCACTCGGTTGTCGTGGATGCGGCGCCGGTGAGGTCGACGGCGATGGCGGCTGCAACAGCGGTGGTCATGGGCGATCCCGGCGAGGTCGTGGCGCGGCGGTGGCGTTTCCTGTCACTGGCTGCGCCCCCTCTCGATCGGATTAGGGTTTGTAGGGTGGAATTGGCGGCGGCGGTGAATCTCGTCTCTTGTGCCGTGCCGGCCTCCACCCCTCTTTTATATGGCGCAGTGTGACGGGGCCCACCAGCCATTGGGCTGGACGCCCCCGATCAGGACGCGGTCAAGGTCCGTTGTGCCGTTGGGCCCGACGGGTGGGAGATCTATCTTACAATCATATCTCCATGATGCATGTGATATATATTCTCCTTGCAATGCAAGTCTAAATGCAATGAGTCAAGTCAAACTCCGATACATTCATGTTGATCTCCATTAAATAGAAGGTACGATTACCGTACGTCGTCAAATGCAAATTGATTACTTAGCTTGCCAGGTATTTCTAATCAATAGTCAATGGTGCGAAAAATAGCCCTAGAAAATCATAACCAGCCAATCAACAAATTCAGCAAAAAGGGAAAATTGATGGAATAAATTCTGAAGGAGCCCATAGTAGAGATTGCATGCATGTCAGTTGCGCAGTCGGTGTGCGTGATCAACTGTTGGCTTCAAACTTCATTAATTTGAACTAGCTTAATTTGGTTGTCAGCAGGGTACGATAATAGGTTATCTTTCAATATCTCTCCATTAACGGGCTTTCAATGGTGACATGCTCCTAGCTAGCCACCCATTGATTGCCCTTCGGCTTATAATTACGCCACATTCAAATTTTGAATTTTTAAACATCAGTTTGGAGTTGATTTTATGTTTTCTTTCGTTGTAGTTTATTTTCTAACATTTTCTTTTAAATTGCTAAGAAACATATTATCATTAAGAATTATTTTTTATTGCTTATAAGCCAGTAAGGTTTTTTTTTAAGAGAAAGGTCGTAAGACCCGGCTTCTATTGAAAGCCAAAAGGTTTGTGCTGGGAAAACCTAGACACCAAGTTTACAGCGTAGGGAGGGTCAAAGCCCTCCTAAAGGAAAACAGACAGACTCCAAAACTTAGTTCCAGCTCTAAAAGCAGCAACACAACTAAAAGAACCAAAAGGGCTGCCAGTACAAACAGATTTCAAACATCACAACTTCAGCAGATAGAGGATATTGCCACAACTTAGGAAACCTCTTAACTAATCTATCACCCAATACCCAGCCTATCACTTCCAGAGTTGGCAGCAGCGGTCTTCATCTTCTCTGCCACAACCATCATGGTGCTAGCTTCTTCAGCATGCCCTAAAACCTTCCACTGCAGCAAATAAGAAGCAATTCAAAAAGGAAGCATTAGGGGGGAATACACCAATTGATATCTGAATATCATATTGTTTCTTGTGGTCCAAAGAACCCAACAGATAGCAGCAAGCAAAGAAACCAAAGCTCTTCTATTACTACAAGCATTATGTTTTATTAGCAAGAAAAACTCTTCAAAGCTGCAGGGGACAGTATCCCAGTTCATAACATCTCTACAAATGCACCAAGAAAAAATTGTCATTGGACAGTTAAAAAGAATGTGATTGGTAGATTCAATATTATTGCATAGCATACATAGTTCTGAGCCATCCCAACCTTTCTTTTTCAATTGTTCACAAGATTGGATCCTATCTCTACTTGCCAACCAAAGGAAATGTTTAATTTTTATGGGACAGGGAGATTTCCAGATTAGTTGTAGCATCTCATCTTTCACCCATCTAAAAGCCATAGCTCTGTATAAAGAGTTGGTAGTAAATCTCTTACTAGCTGACAAACCCCAGTTCAAAATGTCAGGAGAGTCAGTCAACTCTAGCTCTTCTAGGATTGTCCTAACCTGCTGCCATTGGTCAAGTTCCAGAGGCCAAAAGTTCTCCTAAAAGATAAACCGCCTATACCTATCTGTTTCAGCTCAGAATTGTGATTGACTGTTGGTTGCATATCTCAAAAATCTCATGAAAACTTATTTTCAGAGGGCAAGACCCATACCAAACATCTAGCCAGAACCAAATATGGGAACTATCACCAATCTTCCATTCAGAACCAAGCATCATCCATTTTCTTGTATTAAGAATCCCAGTCCAAAACTGAGAAGCACCTTCAGTAGAGCACTGAAAGACTCCCCCAGAACACAAATATTTCTTTCTTAATAGCTCAACACAGAGACTACCATCAGGAGATTCAACCTTAACCAACCATTTAGCCAACAAAGCAATGTTAAACATTCTAGTTTCAGTAAGACCCAACCCTACAAACTCTTTTGGGAACGCAATAATATCAACATAAGCGAAACAATAATGATGATTAATCCAACCTAAAGAAGTCAATGGTCAGCACTCAGCAGGATATTCTTACCCTGAATTATATATTATCACAAATTATCAGACGTAATAAGCTGCACGTACGCACGATAATGAACAACATGCGTATGCAGACTAGAGAAAAATTACTCTATATTATCTCAAGATCGATCGATGGGCCAATTCTAGTCAATACGTTTACCAGGACCAATATTTTACTGATAGTTATCTCATCAATTAAACTATGTAATAAAGCTCACACAAATATGTTTACGTACTCCGCCGAAATTTAGCATTGTTCCTAATTAATTTGCGCCCTATCTGGAATATGCAAAATATCACATTATGGTTTCAAAGGAATTTTATACATCAATAGTTCAATTCCCAGATGGAAGGGTACATAGAGGCCAATAAGAGCTTGTGGGGAAAAGAAAAGGGTGAATAGCTAATACGGTCTCTGAAGTTTCGCTTCGGACTTAGTTTACTACTTGAGGTTTTAAATTGTCCAAACCAGTCCTCCAAATTGATCATTTGGATTAGATCCAAAAAAGTGTCGCGTGAGCATGCCAAATCATCCTCACATGCAGCGGTATGAATGAAATGACCATTCTACCCTTATATACCAATAGAAAAGAAAGAAAAAAAGAAGATAGATGTTTCACACGTGTATGATCGTTTTAGAATTGTCACTTGCGATTACTGCAGCCAAGCACTGATCGTATAAATTTCTTTGTCACTTACGATTTCTGTTTGTATCTTTTCGTTCTTTTCTATATGGTATATAAGGATAGAATGGTCATTTCATTCATACCGCTGCATGCGAGGATGACTTAGCATGCTCACGTGGCATTTGTTTTTGGTCCAAAGACTATGTTAACCCAAATAATTAATTTGGAGGACTTGTTTGAATGATTTGAAATATCGAGAACTAAACTAAGCCCGAACCAAAACTCACCAGAAAGAAAAGGATCTCTTCCATAACTTCATTTTTCTGTGCCGTGTCTTTCCGGACGGCTTCGGTAACTACTTGCTGTTGCTAGCTAGTACAATTACGGAAACGCTATATTTGTGTCGCCACAAAATTGTTTGTTTTGCAGTCAGATTTTTTGACTGTTGATGTTGCTTTAAGATCTGTGTTATTGCCGTGGCAACTGACGTGTTGCGGCTGTGATTAATTGAAACTTAACATCTTCATTACTTGAAGCTTTTGATGGTTTTACACACATGCATGCTATTTTTATATAAATTTACACTCTAGTTACACCCCACTTACACACTACTTACACATCACTTACACATGTAATTACTATGTAATTTTGAGACTTACATATGTAATTTTAAAACTTACATTATAAATATACTAAATTTACATATGTAAGTTAGGTACTTACAATATAAATATATGCTGACTATTTTCTAGTGAAAAAATATAACGTCACGATTACCGTTCCATAATCGTTTACCGTTTAACCTTTACCGTTCCATAATCGCAAAATTTAATTAGTGTGCGCGCGCACGATTTGGCGTTAACCAACAACACGTCGGTGAGCCGTTTGATCGTTATAAACCACATGATTATTGTATGTATGGACGTGGACGTGGGTACAGATAGAGCCTGCAATCAGATAAGTACACATGTGGAGATACCGCGCACCAAACAAACTTACCGAATGTTTGGTACATATGACCAAAAACGCCAGTCTATAATGGCCGTGTTTAGTTGTTTGGCTAAATTTTTTTTATATCTACGGACGTATATTTGAAGTATTAAACGTAGACTAATAACAAAATAAATTACAGATTTCACCTGTAAACTACGAGATGAACCTATTAAGCCTAATTAATTCATTATTAGCAAATGTTTAATGTAGCACTACATTGTCAAATCATAGTGTAATTATGGTCCAAAGAGTCATCTCGCAATTTACATGCAAACTGTGTAATTGGTTTTTTCATGCATATGTCCAAACATTTGATGTGATAGAATTTTTGGAAGTTTAAAGGGAACTAAACACTGCCTATTTTCTTAATACCAAATCTTTGATGGCTTATATATTTTAAATCACTGGAAAAAATGTCCGTGCATTGCAACGAGTGAAGTCTATTTTAATCTTATTATTGTTATATGGTTTAGTTAAGATGAAATTCACTGTGCGAGTTCACTTGGATATATATATTTTTTAGAAAATCATGAGTTTTAGTTAGGAATCCAATCGTCTCAAGTTAGCATGCGAGTTTTTTTAAATAAATTTCTTATATGATTCCTTTTGTATTACCAAAAGTGAACGATCTTAAAAACCGACTAAAATACGGATATGTATTTCTAAAAGCAAACAAACTTAAAAACTGACTCATACACGGATGACGTACCAAAATACCGGCAAAAACATCTTCAATTTTGATAATAGTAGAGATGTATTATTTTAAAATTCCGTTTAAACCATCGTACTCTACTTAAAATGTATGACAAAATAAATACAATATTAAATATATTCAAATATTAAAGAGTAATTTACTCATATTTTCGTATAAAATTGGATGAAGATAAATTTTATATAAAATTTGTAGATCGATGAGATCTACAACTTTGTAGATGACTTTTTGATTTAAGGTCGTTTAAATATCCAAAAATGTGTTATAAGGTCTCAAATCTATTTACATAAGTGAATATTTAAATTTTCTAAATGATCTCGGATGGAGGCAAAACCTATATAAAAGTTTTAGATATAGATGAGATAAATTGTAGTTGAGAAAATTTTAATTTGGGCTCATCTGGAATGTTAAATATGGATTATAAATTTTAAAAGCAGTAGTCTCGAAAGAATATAGATTGTAATTTTTATCCTTGTCAGTTACACATGGGAGCCACTTCTATTTTTAATTCCTTTAATGATTCGGCTGCCACATCAGTATATTTTGACCAAGTCAACATGCTACTTCATCAAAAACCGCTTTCCATACCCACCGAAGGATTTAATTTATACTGGTTTTTGAAGTTGGAGGAGGGATTATACCTGGTTTTGCGGTTGAAGGATGCAATTCGACCAATGGCAAGAACTGAGGGGGCCAATATAGACTTAATCCCTTTTCCGTTTCCATCCCCAGCCTGGACCATAGCCCAAAGTCTTCCTCTCCTCATTCCACCTGTAAACATGACGGCCTCATTTCCCTTCTTTTTTTGGTCTGGGCCGAGCCTCTCACGTCCCTCTCGCAGGCCGATCCACCATCATGTTCTCTTTTAGGAAAAAGTACACTGAAGGTCTCTCAACTTGTTGTCGGAATAAAAAACATTCTCAAACCACAAAACCAGATATATATGGTCCCTTAACTATAGAAAACTAGTCATCCGAAATCCTTCGATGGTTTTGACCCCAGTTTTGATCTACGTGGCGGTTGAATCAGTGTGGGACCCACGTGAACCCCACGTGTCAGTTATCCACGTCACCCTCTCTCTTTCCCCTCCTCTCTCTCCCTTCCTCTCCTCCCTCTCTGTCTCGCACGTGGAACGCCCGGAAGCAGTGGCGGTAGCCCTTCTGCCGCCCCGCCCACAGGAAGAACGGGAGCGCGAGTGGCGGTAGCGGTGGCGGTGGCGGTGGCGGGCGAGCGCTAAGGACCTCGGCGACGAGCTTGGGAGCCACGCGGCGGAGCTTGGAGAGGTCCGCGACGACGGGCGGGCCCCAGCGCGGGGTTTACCTCTACCTCAGAGACTTTTACCGCGCGGCCGGGCTCGCCGACGCCGTCAGGTTTAACACCAGGGTGGTGCGCGTCGCCGTGGCGCCGCCGCGAGTCCGAGGTGGCCCCGGCGACGCTCTGAAATGGGTGGTGAGATCCCGTCCTCTGGAAGCAATGCACTGATGATCAGATGGCCGAGGCGCACTGCGTCGAGGAGGTGTACTTCGACGCCGTCGTCGTGGCCACCGGCCACTACTTGCAACCAAAGCTGCCAAGCATCCAAGGTGCGTAGCCGACGAACGACCAAATCAGCAATTAAACGTGCTTGTCCCAGGCAGAAATCGATTGCTAATCTCTCCGCTAATTACCCTGGTCGAAATCTCTTAATCAGGAATGGGGGATTGGAAACGGAGGCAGCTGCACAGCCACTGGTACCGGGTCCCGGATCCCTTCCGCGACGAGGTTAATTAACTAATTTTCTGCCACGGCTGTGATTTGTGCCTAATCACGTACCACAGTGCCAGTTAATCTTGGATTAATCATGGCGTGCAGCTGCAGGTGGTGGTGCTGGTTGGCTGCGACGACAGCGGCATGGACATCGCGCTGGACCTCCTCGCCGTCGCGAGGGAGGTGCACCTCTCCGCCAAGGCCGTGGATACACAGTGATCAGCAAGTATGAGGGGCCTACTTATGTACGTATGCATACATGTACCTACGGCCAAAGTAGCCTATGGCACATATCATGCATTACTGTACGTGTATCCCATGGTATGGATGCTGTTACACGTGTAGATGAGTAATGCAGTCGGCTGGATTCTTGATTGGTTGGTGGAGATCAATGGACTCCCGACGCCTTGCATAAACCGGTGATGGTAATTCGTCGAATTTTTTTTGGCGGTAGACGTCCGTTTCCGAAGTAGCCGACATAGACCGAGATCCCATGGTTGACAATAGCGAACTGACGTCTTCCGCGGCGGCGATGTCTCGAAGCTTGGTCAATCTCGATAGATTGAGATGTTGGCGGTGATAGCTCCGATCATATCGAATGACATACTCCGGTCAGGTTAGATCTCCCCACAGCCGAAGTCGTCGAGTAGCTTATTGTTGGAAAATCCATCTCTTCAACCGATCTCGTCGAAACCTTGAAGCACCAAAAATTACCTTTCCTGGCACGTCACTGTCGACGTTTGAGATCACGACTAGCGTATTTGGATGGTATGGGGATCGTTGGTACCAGGGTATATGTGAGATTGAGGTAAAAGAGATGGAGACAGAGATTTTTATACAGGTTCAGGCCCTTTATCTGACAAGTAATAGCCCTACATCCTGTTGGCCGAAGCCGGTGTTGCTCTTTATCCATCTGGATCACACAAATACAATATTTGGGATAACCTATCTAGCTGTCGTCGACATGGCAGCATGGATGACCAACCCATAGTCAATGATAGGGTAGTCTTTATCCTTGAGCATGAACTCGTCGAGATCGGAGATGGTGCTAGATCTCTCTTTCCGGCCTCCGTAGGCACCAGATGGGGTTTGTCTAGGCTAATCTCTGATATCGATATCTGGCGGCGTGTGTTGGCTTATGTGTATGTTGTGTTGGTCTTGCGGCTTGTCCCCTCTCCTTCTAGGGGGTCTTGTATTTATACCCATAGATACCCCCTTGTCCAAGTAAAACTAGGGAGACCAATATAGATATAATCCGAGTAGTTCTTGTCGCTTCTACATAGAACTTTATTCGTCCTTCCTTATCCGGAACTCCTTCTATATGTGAGGTGTGTTTCTCTATAAGACATGGTATGTAGTGGGTCCTGCCGAGCTTAATCAACTACTATTAGGTATGTGGTATCTATAACCCTGACACAACGGCGCCCCTTCTCTCCTCCTATGCGTGATTTGTTTTGCATCCCTCTCTCCTCTACAGCACCTTGCCTTCATAGATCTCCACCCCATAAACTTAGATCAAGATGCGAAGTGGGAAAACAGAACGAGGAGGACGAGTGGAGTAGAAGGAGTGGTTAGATTGGAGTTTCTCATGTTGTCTCCGCAAGTTCTCTGAACAAACCCTAGATGAGGTGTGTTCTCCCTATCATGTAGTTGCTTTGTAGTTTTTTTGATGGTTTAATTCGTGGTTAAGGATGGTTAGAGAAGTATTTTGGACGACGTGATTCGGATTGGTAGCTCTGGGAGTGGGCAGATTTATAGTTCTTTTATTTTCCATCCATTACTTGGCCAAAATGATTTATTCTGAACAAAGTGTCCATTGAAAAGTTGTAGATAACGTCATGATCTATATTCTGACCAAAGGGAATGATTTTATCGCAAGTGGTTTAGGAGTAATGGTTTTTTAGTGTAGCTGTTACTTTTCTGTCGAAATCTGAACAATAATAGATTGAATTGTTTTTCGAGGGATTAAACAACAGAATCAGTTTAACCGCCAATACACAAAGTTGTAGCACTTTTCATAATATTTCTATATTGATAAAATACATATTGTTTGGATGAGTAGAACTAGAGATAAAACTGTTTTAGGGAGGGTATCTGATTGTTTTAGGCAGATTCTGAAGCCTGTTTACAAGAGCGACTTAGAGCATTTAAATGGCAGAAAAAATGTGCTTTCTACATAAAAGTTATAGATCTTGTTCTTTAAATTTCAAAAATGTATTTATTTGCAGTAATAGCCTTTCTATATTTAAAGATATAAAGCTTTGAAGCAGCAGTAATGTTTATAGTCCAAGCGGCGTTCCTTGTGATTGCATTTTGGGGACAGGTCCGCAGGTGTTTCTTTTTCACTATTTTATATGCATGTTTGAGTGTATATGCTGAGGTTGACTTGTGAATAGGGGGTGGTGCTTGAGATCATGTTTGGAATCATCTCTTCATTGTTAGAGGCAAGTAAACGTAGCGATGGTTTGCTACAGCTTTAACCTGTTATTTTCCTACCTTCACTTTAAAATTATATATCAATAACCAATAACCAAGATAGTATTATAGGTCTCGGCAAGGTTTTCCTCATCTAAATCATTGCTTATCGTTATTACATTGTTTATAGTTATACTTTATGCTCTTGGTTATAACAACCTTATATTGATCTCCATCCAAGGAATATGGTTCCGATGTTATACTCTGGAATTCATACTGTATTTGCATCACACTTGCATTGCATTTAAAGTTATGTCGTGAATCTATGGTTGCGACTGTACCGGTACAACATCGTATATTATCGTAATATGATGCAGCTTCACACCTTGTTGGGTGTGAAGGCAGGAGTACATATCATTGCATTTCATATGCACATATTCACCTTGTTGGGCGTGAAGGCAAAAATACATATCATTGCATTGCATATGCATATATTTCAGTATGTTATGAAAATTATTGATCGAAGATGTCTTTGAGAAGTGTTTTCTTCTCTGGAATTTGTGAGTATATGTATTTGATTGGTGACGTTATGATATTTTAGTTCTTGGATATTCAACTTGTCTTGATGTGAATCGATCATAACTTGGTATTTAGTTAGCTATATAATAAATCTGTGATTTAAATAGCTTGTTAAAACCGTTTGCTTGCTGAGATTTATTCTCACCCCCTTATAGTCTTTTTAGGTACTTGCTGTGACATGTTTGCGTGAAGGGATGAGATTAGCTACACTGTCACATGACATGATCTCACTTAGTTATGATTATTGTAATATGCTAATAAGATTAAAAACTAGAGTTGTTGACCATTGATTAACTAATTTTTCAAGGCTATCTCTACATGTCAGTCACTTGTTATATCATAACCTTAATCTATATGTCGATGCTTCCGTGATGTCTCTTGTGTTTAAAGTAGTTGCTGCCGGAATTTGCTTGTTTTGGCACTTTTGTATGGTTGTTTAGTGGTATCTTAGGCTTGTGTAGCTTTCTAGGGTGTTACAGACTATTTGTGGCATACCCAAATTTGAAATTTCAAAATTTGACTTTATCATAACTTCAAAACACTTATTACATTTAAAATCTTGATGATCATGTTTCATAAAAAATTAAAATGAAGTTAAGCTATATGCTAGAAGCGAGGTGATTTAGAAACAAACTCACTCTAAAACAAAAATTTCCGAACTTATGAAGCACTTGATAAACATTCTACCATTTTTAATTTTGGTAATAAGAGAAGTTGCACAACATCTTAGCCTCATGCTCAAGGGAGAAATCTTTCCAACACATACATGTTAAAGTTTGTGCTTCACACATGCATAAAATCTATTTTTTTAAAAAAAACAAATAACAAACTATATTAACTGCAAACATGTTTTCATTATATTTTTTTGCGGGGGATGTTTCCATTATATTAAAGGAATCGCATACATTAAAATTTCATGGGCATGATATGAGTTGCATTGCATGTTTGTCTTTGTTTGAGATTGTTATGCCCTGGTTCTAGAATTAAGATTTTCATGCAAAAGTCAAATATGCAAGAATAATATAAAGTTACTACAAAACATTAAATAAAGAAAACCTAATAAAGAGAAGTGAAACTTTATTAAAAGTTATATAAGCAAAAGTTATCCGCCTGAGCCGTCGTTGTCGTCGTCTCCGGCCACCTCGTCGGGTGATTCAACATACATTAGATTCGCCATGATCTGATGCATGTTTTTTTGCTTTTGGCTGCGACCCCATATGAGGTTATGTTCGCCGTTGGCAATAGAGGACCTCTCTCGTAAATTTAACTAGCCATAGGGACCAATGTATAAAATGTGCAACTCACTGTCGATTGGGGTCGGACCTGGATATAATAACTTCTAAAATTCAGACTCTTAATGAAAATGTTATTGAACATGTGCCTTTAGACCGCGGGTTGATTTCCCACTCTTCCAGGGTTTTTTATTTTGCAAAACCTGTTTCACTGACTAGTGGGTCCATTAAGATAAAATCTGGAAAATATAAGGAAATTTTCTAAATCAATTTCTGTTGAGCTGAAAATTGAGTAAAATTGTAAAATTTGTAGAAATTCATCTTAGCTCCAATTTGGATGAAGTAAATTTCAATAGATTCACCAAATTATTATCTATAATGATATAAAATAAAATATGTTACGTTATGTATGGAAAATAACTCAAGATTTTTAATAGGATAAAATTACTAATATATGGATTCCAACTTGTAAAGTACATAGAAAATACATCAAATGCTGTGAACATAAATTTGTTAGGATCACACAATGATAGATTTTATTTCTGTAAACTAGATCATGGAAGGATTAGTACATAATATACCTCTAAATTTATGTAACATGTAAATGTCCATAATTAGTATAAAAACTCCCAAAATACATATAGCATTAGTTATAACTCCAAATAGAGTGATTCCAGTTTAGTTAAAATCATAACTTTATGACCTTAATTACCATGAATTAAAATGTGGACCATGCAGCACTAGAAACACTTCTAAAAATTTATATGTAGCAAATTATTAACATATGGTATATCATGACTTGTAAAACATGTAGGTTTATGAAAGCACATAAAATATATGAACTCAGATTTCTTGGACTAATAAAATTATTCATTTATTTACTGGAAGCTAAAACTTAATACATTATGTGTATAAAATACCTATAAAAGTACATATATAGCATATAGTTGACTTTATCTATTCCATAGTTTGCAAAACTCATCATAAATTCATGTTAGCTCTAAAAATGAAAAACTCAACTTTTAATAACCAATGGAATTGAATAACTTATTCCTCCAACAAAATACAGTAAATAAATCTTACAGCAAGTGGGACACTGACAACGTGGGCCCACCCACTCAGGCAGCGACCAAAACTGCCAACCCCACCCCAACAGCTACCCCCAACAACCCCACGCCGGCTCGGCTCCCGCCGCTCTTCCCCTCCGTCAAGTCGCCGGCGGCGCCGACGCCGGCGGCGCCGACGCCGGCGGCGCCGACGCCGGCGGCGCCGACGCCGGCGGCGCCGACGCCGGCGCCGACGACGCCCGGGCTCATGCTCGTCCCGTCGGGCGGCGGCGCGAGGACGCGCGGCTTCGGCGGCGGCGGCGGGTGCGCGAGGTCCGGCGGCAGGCCGCGGCCGTGGGCGACCTTGATCTCGAACCGCATCCCTTCCTCGCACTGCGCGCCGTCGCCGGCGTCGGAGAAGAAGTAGTTGGCGCCCTCTTCGGTGAGCGGGACGGCGATGGTGGCGGCGCGCGGTGAGGAGGACGACGCCGACGCCGCGTCGCCGTGGCCGGGGCTGTAGATGAGGGTCTCCGGGCCCTCGGCGTCGCAGAGCGAGTAGGCGGTGGCGTTCGACGTCTGAACTACCGACGAGCTGTCATCCGTCTTGAAGACTGGAAAAGCACAACTAGTTTTCAGATACAAACTCGCGAGCTATCCGTTTAATTAATTTTCTCAATTATGAATGAGAAAATATGGTTGGTCTTGGTCAATTCAATTAGTGAGATTGCTAGATGGAACATGAGAGAATTCAATTAGTAAGTACTAAATTTTTGCTAAATTTAGGAATGCTTTTGCTATTTTAGGATTGTTTCCTCAAATGACATGATTTTTGGGAGACTGTCAGCTAAAATCTTGATTACATATATGCTGTTTTTGATATGACAATTCTAATAAGAGACCATTTTGCGCAAAAGTTGTTTAAGTATAAAAAACAAGTTTCCTGGCATCCAGTTCGATAAAAATTTCACAGAAATATTAAGCACAGATGTTGACCGGTGGTATGGCACGGCACGTGCTAGCTAGCGGTGCTCCTTTGTCTAGTATAGGAAAAAAAAAAAAGATTCTGATTGGCTCATGCAGGCTTGGGAGCTTGTTAGGCTTTTGCAACTTGTACCAGATCTGGATCTGAACTCTGAAACCTTGATTTGTTTGAGAGTCAATACATGGCACTAATGGAGAATGCTACCTTTCATGCTTGACCCGAACTATGTTTTTTCTATGCAACTAACATAATCAGAAATTCTAAATTCTGAAACTTGCAAGATTTTCTACACATTTCACTTCAGTACCACTACCAGTCGAAAATTCTGAAGTTTTAAGCATGCAACTCCTACTAGCTACTGCAAGTCTGCATCAGTGGAAGCAGAACAGGGGAGCAGAGAAGCAAGCAAGCGATGGACGTACTGAGGTAGTCGCCGAGATAGAAGGTCTCGCCGGCGGCCCAGTCGGAGTAGTTGCCGGAGGTGGTGTTGCTCGTCGCGTTGAAGAACCACCCGTCGGCGCCGGCCACCGTGTGGTTCTTGTACGGCGGCGCCGGCGACCCCGCCGGCGCGGTGCCCTGCCCGGCCGCCGGCATCGCCATCGCGGCCACCACGGCCGCGGCCACCACCACGGCGGCGGTCGCCGCTGTGGATCGCGACATTGATCTTGAGTGTGGTGGTGGTGTGTTGGGACAAATGTGGTGGTGGTCGTCGTGTTGGGAGTAGGACAAATATATATCCAGGTGACCTTGAGTGTGAGCTGGAGGGTTCTACAAATTTATTTGTTCTCACGCAAGCTAGTTGGATTTTAGAAATTCTGGTTGTTTTCATATGGAATTTCGGGTGGTTGTTTTTATGTAAATTTCAACTTTGAAATTTTAAATGACATGGAGTGTGTACCGTACGTGTCGTCGTATACTGGTCGACGCAACCATGATCAGTGTCCATTAATGGTCGACGTTCTTCGTGTGAGCGGATCTCGAGGCAGGTGGCAACGAAAGTCGAGATATCAACGAGGAGGACATTTGACCATACACGTATTACTGGTTTTGTATTGCCTCCAAATCAAACGTTTTTGTTGGGCGAAATCAAGTGTCGGTCGGCTGGTTGCCAACAACCACGTAATTGCTGTTATCACGTTGTTATCTGCTACTGATTCATATGCTCCTCAACTCTAAACTTTAACTTACTCACTCTTCGTAAGCACGCTTTTTACTTCAACTTACTCACTCTTCGTAAACACGCTTTTTAAAATATTAAGTGATGTTTTTTATAAAAAGTTTCTATATAAAAGTTTTTTAAAAAATCAAATATATTTATTTTTTAATTTTATTTTAATTAATACTTAATAAATCATACACTAATAAGTTTTTTTTTACATGCGTGGAAAAAATACTCCCAACTGACAGATCAAACGGGACCTTAGGCTCCGTTCCGGACAGAGTTTTGCTTGCGCTGTTTTCAAGGCGTACAAAAGTCATTTACACATAATTAATTAGCAATAACTATACTTAACTTGAAAAATTATTTTTTTATGAAAAACATATATATTAAAAATTTTTTACGTTTAACAGTTTAAAAAGCATGGTTATGAGAAGTGACGAAGTAGCCAACCAAAACTCTAGCAAGAATGCAGCCTTAGGCTGCGTTAGTTCTGGGGTGATAGTGAGTTTGTTTATTTCATTTTTCGCGTACACGCTTTCCAAACTACTAAACGGTGTGTTTTTTTAAAAATTTTCTATAGAAAAGTTGCTTGAAAAAAATCATATTAATCTATTTTTGAATTTTAAAATAGTTAAAACTTAATTAATTATACGCTAATGGCTCAATCTCGTTTTGCGTATCTTACCGATCTTTTCAATGCTCTCCTCCTCAAACTCACCCTCAGTCATTTTCCTTCCGTCCTATTTATTTATTTACCGAATAAAACACGGTGCTAGTTATTAAGTTTTGAGACGTAGGTAACCTTCTGCACGATTTCACACATGAAAAACATAAGCAATCAATCAAAGAGAAAATGACACGCAAACAAACCGAACAGGCGAATTAAATCACGTTTCGGATTAGTTCATTCCTCTACCTAATGGGGATTATAATGTCCTTTTTATTAATTTAGACTGATGGCAAACAAGTTGAGGAATGAAGGCATTCGCCTGACTGGGCCTAATCAAAAGAACTGTCCATCTTTGTTGTCCTGCCCATTTGGCGACGTTTTGAAGGCCCTTCTGGCCAGACAATGTGTTTTGGGTGGGAAAAAGTATACTTTGACTTCCTCAACTATCATCCGAGTATAATTCATATCCTCCAACCACAAAACCGGATATATCGACTCCTCAAACTATGAAAACCGGTGCAAATAATGTCCCTCGGTGGTTTTGGAGGTGGTTTTGGCTAACATGGCGCTTACGTGGCATTAGAATAAAAACAAAAATAAAAAAAAATGTGGGACCCATATGTCATTAAAAAAGTATTGTGGAACCCACATGTCATCCTCCCTCTCCTTCCCTTCTTCCTCACCCTCTCTTTCCCCCCGGCCTTTCTCTTGGCCGGCGCGGCGACTGCGGTTGGGACGACGGCGGTGGGGAGCGGCGGCTGCAGCGGTCGGGAGTGGTGGCGGTGGCGGTGGGGACGACGGCAGCGCAGAGCGGCGACGACTGTAGTGGTGGGGACAGTGGCGGCGGGGAGTGGCGGCGGCGGCGGTCGGGAGTGGCAGCGGCGGTGGCGGTGGGGAACGGCGGCGGTGGCGCTGGGGACGAGGCGGAACAAAGTGGTGGCGGCGGCGGTCGGGAGCAGCCGAAGCACAAAGCACGCCGTCCTCCTCCTCCTCCGCCGCCGCATCCTCCCCGTAAACCACCTCTTCCGCCTTCTCCTCCTCCTCCCAACCGCCGGACGTCGCCTGGCTCTGGACGTGCGCATGCACCACCACCGCACGCCGCCGCCGCTCCCCATCGCCTCGTCCCCACCGCCACAGCCGTTGTTCCCCACCGCCACCGCTGCCAATCCCCACCGCCGCTGCCGCCGCTCCCCGCGGCTGTCGTCCCCACCGTCACCGCCACCGCTCTCGACTGCCGCAGCAGCCGCTCCCTACCGCTATCGTCCTGACCACCGCAGCCGCCGCTCCCCACCGCCGTCGTCCCAACCGCCACTGCCGCTGCTCCCACTGCCATCCCCGCTACTACTCCAACCAAGAGAAAGGCCGGGAGGGGGGGGAGAGAGGGGGTGGAAGAAGGGAAGGAGAGGAGGATGACACGTGGGTCCCACAATATTTTTTGTGTGAATGACATATGCGTCCCACATATTTTTTTATTTTTTTATTCTAATGCCACATAAGCACCACGTAGGACAAAGACTTGGTCAAGTCCGCCACGTAGGCGCCACGTCAGCCAAAACCGCCTCCAAAACCGCCAAGGGACATTGTTTGCATCCCTTTTGATAGTTGGAAGAGTCGATATACCCGGTTTTGTGGTTGGAGGACATGAATCATATTCCGGCGATAATGGAGGGAGTCAAAGTATACTTTTTCCTTTGGGGTGGGTTGGGGTCCATCTATTCGGGCTGCCCCTTGTTCTTCCCTCTAACTTATCTTCTCTTCACTGTTCTCCATCTCCGTGAATAACTCCGATCGAGCCAGCGTAGGCGGCCATAGAGACCACAGGGGGCGATATGGACACATCCAAGGAGTCTGACGAGGAGAGGAGCAGTTGGCCACCTTGGGGAGGAGGCACCATAGTCGGTCGGCTTGGGGGAGGCACCATAGTTGGTTGGCCCAGGAGGGGCACCGTCAGCAACCAATCCCCTCATCTGCCATACAGTGGTGGTTGTGGAAGAGGACGAATTGCGTCAAGGTGGTGGCAGTGGCAAGTTTGTTGGTGGTGGTGGAGGACATAGCACAATTGGGACTTAGCGGTGGAGGATGGTGAGACGATGAGTGTAGCGTGATCACCACATTGTCAGGGGAGTGAATGTTAATAATGCCAAAAACCCAAAACTTTTAGCAGAATTAAAAGCTATTCTCAAACCTGATGGAGAATGGTCCGACTAGTGTGGATTGACTGGTCTGATTGCCATAGTACCGTCTGTCTAACCGATGTTATAGCTCTGGTTCTACCACCTAGCTTCTGCCGCCATCGCTTGATGTTGCCAACCACACTACCTAGAAGCCGCCAGTCACACCGTTGCCTAGTCACCGATTTGACTGCCGCACTCTTACCGGTTTGATCATAGAACCCAAGCAAAAACACAAATCGAAGAATCTAGAAGATAGAACAACTTTATTGCTTATAATTGTATGTGCAAAGTGCAACAATAGCACACCTCTCTCAAAGTTTGACTAAACTCTAAACCCTAATTTTTCTCTCAACTCAACTATCACAAAATCGATACTGACAAGCTTCAACCACTATTCTGTTTATACTCAAAGTTAGCTGTCTAAAAGTCACGAAGAATATTCATCTCATGAGTTTTCAACTTAGTATAAAGAGAATCTAAAGTCAAAGTGGATGTAACTTTTATCTCCCAAATTTATGTATCAAGACTGTTCAAACAAAACAGAGCAGCTTCATATTAAGTGAAAGGACCTTGATGTCGTCTAGAGGAGGGGCGGGGGTGAATAGGCGTTCCTAAAAATTATCACAACATCATATCATATTAGAATGATGAGAACTTTCGGTTCAAATCGAAACTTCCGGTATGGGATTGGAAGTTCCGGTCCCAACAGAAAAGTTCGGCGGATAACGGAGTAAAACACTAGCTATGATCTTGTAGCTCAAACAAATAAAATGTATATGAATCAAAAGGTAACAAACAAGATATCTAAACAAGATATAAGGTCAACAGCTATACTAATTAAGCATGCAAGTAAATCGGGTAAAAACAAGCTCAAGCATAATATGAGAGATCGCAAGAACGAGCAAACCAAGAGAGGAGACACGTTGATTTGTTTCCCGAAGTTCGGATCCACGGAATCCTACGTCTCCATTGAGGGGCCACATGACCGGGTCTATTTCAACCCTTTCCTCGCGATGTTGCACAAATGCACTCCTTGGTTTCACTCTTGATTTCTTCCCTTGCGGAGGGAAATCAAAGCCTTCACAAACTTTCCATGGCACACGACAACCTTGAGTGTTCACCGGTGACGCCTAGCCGTCTAGGAGACCTTAGTCCCTAGGAGTAACAAACACAATCGAAAATTTGCTTGCTATGAACTCGAGTGCTCAAAGTATGTAGTGAATCTCACTAGCTCTCAACTCCTCACTTTCTCAATCCAACTCTCTTCCCTTCTCAAATCCCCTCACAAAGAGGCGCCACAAAGGTAGGGAAATAGGGATAGCTATTTGGCTTTGGATGTGTCTAATATTGCCCAAGAACAATAGCCACTCAAAGGAGGGGCGGAGGAGTTTATATACCTGAGCCTCTCAGAACTAGCCATTGGAGGCCAAGATTCCATTCTTCGGATTTTCCGAAAAGCATTTTCGGATAAGTCCGAAAATTTACCAAAGCCAATATCTATTTCGCAGCCATTTTCGGAACTCGCAAAAAATTTTGGAATTTCCGAAATATTTTCGGACTTTCCGAGATTTTTTCAGAATTTCTGAAAAGCACAGAGTAAAATGACCATAACATTTCGCTCGGCAGTTCGTTTTTTTGATGATATTGGACTCTATGGAAAGCTCACTCAGAGGACTACCTAACTCAACCAAAAACAAGGTCTAAAACCACTCAAAGGATAGGTTAAAACTTAGGTTTCTCTCAAGGTAGCATTATGATAGGTCACTTTGAGCACCAAGACATACACAAACGCATCGACGTTACATCCCTCTTAATAGTATGGCATTTCCTATACTCAAATATAAATAGGAAGAGAATTATACCAATAGGTATGCCTTCTTTCCATTTCCTTCCTTTGTCTTAAGGGACTCCAACGCCAAAATCGTTTCACTGTATATTCTTCAAATGATTTATGCGGTTACTTGTAGCTTCAAATGGTCTCGCACGTACCCATGGATCGTGGACGTAAACACATTCATCCTACTCGAATGTGTTACGTACAAGGGAGTTATATACAGTGAGCCACAAAAAAAAATCGAAGGTTGAAACCAATCAAACACTAATTGTTTTGAAGTGTCCTTCATACAACAGTGTTGAATATCCCCGCCGGGAGGTTGGACCATGGTCCGGACACATCCCCGGCTAACCTAGGATATGCCAGCTCATCCTCTGCAACAGCGTCCATGTTGACTTTCTCCAGGCTGGTAGAGCATGTATTAACGTC
Organism: Oryza meridionalis; assembly: GCA_000338895.3. NCBI lineage: Eukaryota > Viridiplantae > Streptophyta > Magnoliopsida > Poales > Poaceae > Oryza > Oryza meridionalis. Next base: position 15,167,182 of record CM002535.2, on the reverse strand, counting down.
TATGTCAACCTGTGTGGGAGGGAGTGGGGGGACATCGGCGTGGGAGATGGAGGAAGGGATAGAGTGGGGGAGTTGGGGATAGGAGAGGTGTGGACTGTGGAGTAGTGGTGCGGTGGTATGTACATTGACCCCGTTTATGCTGCCGGTCGCAAACCAGCACCTCCCATAGAGTACGGACCGTTTGGGAAATCCCAACGGTTCTACTTCCATTTGGTCGCTAGATTCCATCATTCTTTTTTAATATTTTCAGCAACCGCATAGTATTTACGAGAGTTCCAACAAACAGTCGGGCCATTCGCGGTTAACGAAGCAACGTAGCACATGACCATTTACGTGCGCAAGGCATAATTAAATTCTGATGTGAAACGGTACGTTGTGCAAATTAAAACGCGGTTAACGTAGCGTCGCACACACGTGAATTTTTCAAATCGCCGTGATTGAATTCTACTTATATCGTTTACATCCATCAATAAAAAAACCACAAGGTTTCACAACATTAAGTTCCGTACTTCTTCTTCTTCAACCTTGTTCCATGAGCCAGCACGGGGCCATCTCCATGGCTACCTCTTTCAAGGACAAGGATGAAGCGGCTGAGAATCCGGTTGCCCAGGCCACGGTCACGTTGCATGGGGGCGAGTCGAACATGACAAACACCGACGTGGTCTCGTCTATCGCGGAGAAATGTCGTGTGCTTTGTTGCTATGATATACTCGGATGACACCTTGTTGCCAGCGCAGGCGAGCTATTTGAGGATGGCGTAACCCATTCATGTTTACGCGTAAACCATTGGAGCATAAATGGGGTATCTCGGACGTAAACGTATAGGCCGATCCGCGCGAGCGCGTACACTGTACATGGCTTCACGCCCGTTTTGCGTCATATGGTGCTGTGTGTATTCTTTCTTGATGAAATTATGTCCAATCAAACCTGTATATACCTGGCTATATTGTATCGTCGACGTGGTATATAGTTACACACGTTCTTTGGTTGAGTGGTTCAGTTCGACGACGTGCGTTACATGAAAGTGTGGCTCTCGCGGAGGTAAACACGCAAAGAATTAATAGAGGGTACAAATATCACGCTCGAAAAGACCCAAATATGCGTAGGCTCGAAGCGTTAACGTCCGTGATCCGCACATACGCATCGACCTATTTATGCATACACATCGCGAACCATGCATGTAACTAGGAACCTCGCGATCCCCGCGTACGCACGTCGTACAACGGCGCTGTCCTTTAAAAACTTCCGATCATAGGATGGAGCGTTTACGTCTGCGTTCCACGGGTAGACGTGAACCATCTAGGCAACACCCGAATCCCTTTTCTCCTGGTATGCGTAGACCGTGTACGGCCTCACGCATAGAGGTGGAAAAAAACCTCAGGCTTAGCCTCGAGTTTCGTTGGCTTGGCTCGGCTTGTAAGCTAAACGAGTTAAGCCCAAGCCTTCTTTTCAGCTCATTTTTGGAAATGAGCCGAGCCGAGCTAGCTTGCGAGCTGGTTGTTTTGGCTCGCGAACCTAGTTCATAATATATTTATATTGATTATCTTATTTTTTATGATATTATTTGTTAACTTGAAATTTATCATTAAGATTTTGAAGAATTTGAATATATAAACTTTTTAAATTTTACAAGTTGATAATTTGTTCTTGCTTTTTTTAATAACTAGCATGGTGGCCCGCACAGATTGTACGGCTAGCATCATTATATTTTCTATCATATAATAACATATATGTTTCTTAATGTATTATTCAAATATATTAAAATGACAACATAATTTTAAATGTTGTACTACCTTTACGAACCTACTACTAATGTATAATATTCATATTGTATTTTATATACGTGTTAGTTATTAATTATTTTTAATATCAAATTTTAGTTATTTGTAAATTATATTTCTATATGGACTCTAGACTCTTCTTCCAATATTATTTATTTTTAATTCTAAATTTTTATTATTTCTAATTGTATTTCTATGTGGATTCTAAACTCATCTTTCAATATTCCTTAATTTTTAATTTTGAATTTAAGTTACTTCTAAATTATATTCTTATATTGACTTTAGACTCTTCTTCCCATGTTTTTTTAATTTCAAATTTTAGTTATTTGTAAATTGTACTTTTATACTAACTCTAAACTCTACTTTTAATTTTATTATGTTTATTCCGAATTTTAGTTAGTTTTAAATTCTTATATATGCTCTATACTCTACTTCTAATATTTCTTATTTTTAATTCTCAATTTCTATTATTTATTAATTGTATTTCTGTATGGACTCTATACTCTACTTCTAATATTCTTTATTTTAATTCCGAATTTCTATTATTTCTTAATTGTATTTCTGTATGGACTCTATACTCTACTTCTAATATTCCTTATTTTTAATTCCGAATTTCTATTGTTTTTCAATTGTATTTCTATATGGACTCTATTCTCCTCTTCCAATATTCCTTATTTTTTAATTCCGAATTTCAACTATTTCTAAATTGTATTTCTATATAGACTTTGTTTTTCTTTTTCTCCGATTAATGTGGGAATTTCTAGGCCGTGAGAATAAACTTTGTGCATGTGGTTTGTTTGGTCATTTCCATCTCAAGCTTTTTTTACTTCGATTCCTATAGTTACTTTAAGCTTCCGTAAAAAAAATTATATAACTATGTAACTATTATGGCCGTGTTTAGTTGTTTAGGTGTAAAAATTTTGAAGTATACAGACACACATTTGAAGTATTAAATGTAAACTAATAACAAAACAAATTACAGATTCTGCCTATAAACTGCGAGACGAATTTATTAAGCCTAATTAATCCGTCATTAGCAAATGTTTACTATAGCATCACATTATCAAATCATGGTATAATTACGCTCAAAAGATTCGTCTCGTAATTTACATGCAAACTGTGTAATTGGTTTTTTTCGTCCACATTTAATGCTCCATACATGTGTTCAAATATTTGATATGACGTTTTTCGCCAAAATTTTTTGGAATCTAAACACACCCTATATTAAATCTAAACTGTTATAATCTGGATCTACTATGACCCAATGGTTATTTGTTTTTCTCTTTTTCTTGATTAACATTGGAATTTCTATTTTTCTTGTCCGTTTTCACTTTTTTCTATCTTTCTTGTCCGTTTCCAATTTTTTTTTGCCCGTTTACACCACACCCAATTTTTTTTGTCCGTTTACACAAAACCTAAATCTAATACCCTTCTTTTTTTTCTTTTTTTTCTTGTACATGTGGTTTGTTTGGTCGTTTCCATCTCAAGCTTTTTTTTACTCCGATTTCTATAGTTACTTTAAGCTTCCGTAAAAAAAGATTTATATTAGTTATATAACTATTATAGCCGTGTTTAGTTGTTTGCGTATAAAAATTTTAAAGTATACGGACACACGTTTGAAGTACTAAACGTAGGCCGTTGTCATAATGACCTTAATACCCCTCGCATGATTTAAGTGCATTGTTTACTCAGCTGTCATGTGGCGCTCCCAACTCCCTAATTAGTCGTGTATACCTTTATGCCAGTTTATGCTGATCGCACTTACGAAAGACTATTTTTTATGATCATAATCACTTTAAGCTGCCCCCCTCATGTTCAAGTTATGGGTTCGCCACTGGATAGATTAAAAGGAGTAGCTTCCTATAACAGACAAATAATTATTATTATTAGTGAACTTATCCAAACTGATTGTTCTTGCAAATACTAATGAAAACATAAGACAATTCTTTACACTTGCAGGGTTTTAGGGGTACGACAGACGATGCCACAACTCAACATAAGAGCAATACAAGAATTCGTAAATAGATCAGAAAACCGTGAGTGGAAAAGGCACCACCGATGGAGCAGGTACAACACATCGATAAAACAACACACTGGCTCACTGGAAGTGCAGATTATGACTAGATAGTCTATAGTTCTTTTGGTAGTTCGTTGTACTCGTCTATCACCACACTGGGGTTGGGGGAATCGTTGGCCTTTCGAATCATGCTTGCCATTCTTTTGATATGAGAGATCTTTGCCTTGGCATCTTCAGGTGCTTGACTGCTGATTGTCAAAAATACCTGTTGGAGACTTCCGAGGTTTTCCAGGCCGTACACACACTCGACCATTCTGAATCTCAGCTCAAGCCTCTGAAGCTCTGGCATTGCCACTTCTAGAAAGCTCAAAGGTGGGAGCACAGGCGCCGCAAAACGCAATAACTTCAGCTTTTTAAATCCACCATCAAGCACAAAGATCTTACCTTCTGACTTCAACATATTCTTATGCACAGTTTCGAGGACATTTGAAATATCCTTTGCTGCATTGAGTGAAAAAATGAGAGAGAATAGCTCAGGAAGCCTACTAAGAGTAACCAAAGTATCTGTCGCAAGTGAAGTCAACGACAGAGTAAGCTTCTCAAGGTTGTGGAGGCGGTCAATCCATCCAGGCACTTTAGGCAAGTTGCCAGAAAGCTCAAGGGTGTACAGATGTTCTGGTGGTGCTTGTGAGGAACTCAGTGAGCTTTCAAGGAAGCCTGTGAAACTGTCATCAATGGCAGGGAACTTGAGAGAACAGCTGCTCAGATGCTCAATGGCAGAGAGCAACAACTCGTGATCTCTGCCAACAAAGTTTCTAAGTTTGTAAATGGCAAGTTTCTTCAAGTTGGTAAGGTTCTGCAAGGCAGCAATTGAGCTTCCACAGATCTCGATTCCCGAGAGTGTTTGTAGAGCTGTCATCTTTGTGATTCCTTCGGTTAGTGTCAAAGCCATTCGCTTGCTTTTATTGCCAGCAAGCAAATGAGCCATTCGCTCAAGCTTCTCAACTGATGAAGGCAACTTTCTTACGTTTGTCTCTCTTATGTCAAGTACCTCCAAGCATTCCTGCCTGCCTATCTTCTTCGGGATCTCGCCAATATCTGTCCGGCGCAAGCTCAGGTATTTCAACTGATGCATATTGCATATTTTCTTAAGCTGATGAGAGTGCAACAAGTCCTTGCAGCCTTCAAGATCCAGTACCTGCAATATCTGAAACTTGAGCAGTGTAGAATGAAGAGCTTTGAAGCTTCCCATTGCCGTCAAGGATCGAACATGTGATAATTTCATCCTCTCTACTGTTTCTTTCTCTTGCCGGTCACTTTTCTGAACAGACAGCCGGCGTACCTTGTAGCTCGGAAATGGCGTCTGCCAGTGTCCACCAATTACAGTGATTAAATTTTCATCACTAGATTTGGAGACGATGTACTCAAGGACCATGTCATGAATTTGATAATTCTTCACCTTGCCATTGCTGCTGTTGTTGATAGGCCAAACCAAGTTCCTGCCAGTGAGTTCATTGAAGCAGTCTTCAGCCACTTCCTCGACAGTCTTCCCATGCTTCTCTGAAATGAAGCCTTCAGCTATCCATCTCCTGATTAAACGCTTCCTGCTGATCCAGCTGCCCTTTGGAAACATGGTTAAGTACAGGTCTTGAGATCAGCTGACAAATGGTTGTAGCAGTGGCTCAGTATGTGTGTCACTCCTTCTGTGGTAAGATTATTCCCCAACTCATCACTCAAATCCTTATCGACTTCAACCAAATGTTCATCTACTTCAGAATTAGTGTCTGATTTCAGTTTGCTAGCCACAAGCCCTGCTACTACAATTATGACCAAAGGCAGACCTCCACATTTCTTCAAAACAGTTGTTGCACAAGCAGTGCGTTCATCAGGGACATTGGTGATAATTTGATGAAATAATTCGTATGAGCTTTTCTCAGGGAGCGGCCTCTGCTCGTAGACTTGACCATGTTGACGGCGGCAGGCTTCAGCAACTGATTTAAACCTGGTTGTCACCACTATGCTACTACCCTTCTTACTCTTGGGTAAGGAATCTCTGATATTTTCCCATGCTGATACGGACCAAACGTCATCTATCATGATGTGGTACCTGTTTCAATTATTATATTTAGAGCTAGTAGTAATGGTAAGCATCATATCGTAGGTGATTGGTTATCACCACCAGAAACAGAAGCCATAGAAAGATTTGTAGAAGCGTGCTTACAGGAAATCAAATAGGAAGCGAAAAATCATAGGTACCTCTTATCTTTTAGTTGGTTTGAGAGCTTGTTCTTGAGCGATTTGTCTCCCCATTCCTCGATTCCCTGGAGTCCATCCTGAGAAAAGCCGGCCTGCTGCTCATGGAAGTGCCTGACAAGGCTTCTCAGAACCGTCTGGAGATGAAACTTCTGCGAGGCGAGCACGGATGCTCTGCAATCAAATTCGTCCCCAAACTTGCGGTACAACGCCATGGCAAGCGTGGTCTTTCCAAGGCCACCGAATCCGACAATGGCAAGAAACCTCTGCTGGGTGCTCCCCTTCCCTTGAGAGAACCATTCCCCCAGCTCATTAACGGCAGCTTCCATGCCGACAGGCTCGGTGGTGCCGATGAGACGCGGAGGAGGGGCTGGACGGTCTCTGGGGGCGCTACCTTCGGCGTGGTTGCTGACGCCGGCAGGCGGGAGGTTCTCCACCCCGTATCTTGTGCGGCGCTCGCTGATATGCTGCGCCCGGGCCTTGAGGTTGCCGATCTCCTCGGCGATGCAGCGGCGCTGGTACAGCGTACTGAGAAGGTACCACGCTCTCCGGATGGAGACGAGCGTGCCGCTCCCGCGGAGCTCGCCGCCGAGGCGGTGGCCGACGTCGTCGACGCAGTCCTCGATGTCGTAGGCGACCTCCCGCACCTGCTTCATCCAGTCCTGCCGCTGCTCGTCGTGGTTGTTGTCCCGCTTGAGCCTATTGAGGAAGGCCTGCATGCTGGCCAGCTCGTCGTTGATTGTACTGGATGTCGTCGCGGACGCCGCTGATGAGGGTGTACTCCTGCGCGAGGAGGCTGCCCAGCTTGCTGACGAGGGACTTCACCGCGTCACTCGAGGCGCCGACGACGAGATCCATTATGGGCTTCCCGCTCGATCAGCGAATCACCCACAAGAAATCTCTCTATAGGGCGTGCTGCCGACAAGATGGGGTGCGCTTGGGAGGGGAGGGAGCGGTGGGGACGTGAATTCACCGACATAAATCGCCGGACATTGGGGCGGGCTAGGAATATGGCCAAACCTGGTGGAGAATTGGAACATGAGGTGGCCGCCTAGCCGGAATGGATACAGGGGTGGCCACTGGCCGGCGTTCTTGGTGGAGGCTTATGAGCGTGTGGGTGGGACTGTCGGCGTGTGCCCGTGGGCCAGGACTGCTCTGAGCTGTTCCTAAATTTGCCACCCAAGCTCTGTTTCGAAAAGAGGCGATCCGAGGTTTATTCAAGGCTTCCCAGGAGGGAACGGCAAGCCAATCAGATCCAGAAAAACAAGAGTCGAGCTAATCGTGTAGAATCATGCGATTATTTAATCGTGGTGATGAACAATTGTCAAAGGTAAATGTTTATGAATATACGGTGATGTGTTTTTGGATGGTGCATAGTTCGGCTCTATGTGGCCGGTCAGACCGGTGGTGTTGGAGCGGTCTGACCGGGTTGCCCGACTGTTAGACCTGCAGATTCCAGGTTGGAGTTGGTTTCCGGTTGTTTTCATAGAATTTTTAGATTACTTCGTGGATATGACTTCTAGATAGTTTCTATTCATATGTGATACTATTTTGTGCTGATATGAGTCAAGTTGGTGTGAACTTGTCCTCGGACATTGAGTTTATTTGTTGTTCATGTACAGGTGTTGCTTGAGGCCATAGGAGTATAGCTGGTGATGGATTGGGACTAGGATTGGGGAAAGTTGAGGTCCAGACGGTCAAGGATATCACGCGGATACTCAGGCTAGAGAACAATGCACGTGGAGGTGAAGGTTTCAATATGGCATACACGTGGTGTTTGTGCATATAGAAAGTGGAGTCAAATTTTTGGAGTGCAAGTTTGGAAAGATAGGAGTTTATTTTTTTATACGAGAAGGTTTTCTTGGGGATTAGGACTTATTGTATGAGTTGGATTCATGACTAGGGGCAGCCATGTTATGGGAATAGATAGAGAGTAAGCGTGTGGCCTCCCGATGTCGGTTTAGAGAGAGTTGAGTTGAGAGAAAAGTTAGAGTTTCGAGTTTAGTCGAGATTTTGGTGAGGAGTACTGTTGGTGCACTTTGTAAATACATATTGATACAGTAAAGTTGGTCTACTTTCAAGAATTTCGTCGATACATGTTTTTCCGGATCTCGACGGTTTGACCAAAGTACTATAAGCGGTCTAACCGGCACGAAGCAAGCAGTTAGACTGGCGACGGCGAGTAGCAGCAAGCGAGAAGGCAGCGGTCAGACCGATAGGACAATACCAGTCAGACCGGTGAAGAAGGTGTGGTCAGACCAATCAACACACGGCGGTCAGACCGACTACATTTGTTCGATTTGAGGGTAACTTTTATTTCCGCTAAAAGTTTTTAGGTTTTTGGTTTTCCCTACCATTCACTTCTCTCTAGTACGTTTGTTTGGTCTTGTTCAATCCTACGAATCGCCACCAAATCTTCCAGCTACCAAGCCAACCACCATCTCGTCAATATCTTATAAACCAATTTCAGGGTTAGAACCTTGGCTCCTGATTAGCCCACGTGGCACCACGCGTAGAGCTCCAGCCAGATTCTCGGCTAGAGAAGATGCCACGTATTCGCACCCCTCCTACAGCCATCCCATAATATAATCGTGAATAGAACCTTCAATGGGCCTAAATGTAAATTGCAAGTTTGGAGAGGAATCCTTCACAAAATGCGCAATCGTTATTATTGATAGCTCGATCAATTTATATCCTATGTGTGATTTTAAAATATGCGAAAAAAATGGTATTGCTTCAAATTTTGCAAAATAAATAAATAAATATATTCACAGGCGGGCCACGTGTCAACAAGCAGCTGGCGAAGTGTTTTTGCTAGCGGGCCATGTGTTTGAGGGCAGCTGGCGAAATCCATTTTTGCTGGTAGCCGGCTTAACGCAGCAGCTAGCGAAGTCCGTTTTCGCTGGCTGACCTCATAAGGGACCAGCAAGCGAAGATCGTTTTCGTTGATTGCCGCCTTAAGCCAGCTGCTAGCAAAAATGTATCTACTCTGGCATTGGGGCGCCTCCAGGGAAGAGGTAGTATCTTCACTGGCCTTTACTCTCTGGTGGCGCTTGTGGCCGCCAGCGAAATTCTGTTTTGACTGTCAGTAAAGAATATTTTTGAGTAAATTACATCAGCGGTACAGGAACTTGTTAAGTGGGTGCAATCAAGTACATGAACTTATAAAACGCTCATTTTGGTGCACGAATTTGTTTGGTGTGTGCGAATAAGGTCAAAATCACACAGCAAGGTTAATCTTGTTGATTTTATTGTCGATTTAAACTCTATGTAAATATGTGTCTAAAAAGGATAAATATATACTAAGACATAATGATTGCATAAAAAAAATAAAAAACCCAGTAATGATGTAAGGGATAAGATAAAGTAGAAACTAAGTTTACAAATATAATCTTTCTACTATGTGCATGCACATTGTTGGGGGAATACCTCCGAGCCACGAGAGGGAGGTTCGCAACTGGCTGTGATGCTCCGAAAGACCCCCTCCTAGGAGAGTGCTCTGGAGGACTCCCTGCGGGGAAGATGACCGAAGATCCAAGACTCAAGACAGCCCGTACCTCCGCCGGGCTTCGAGGGCAAGCGGGAGCCAGATCCTGCCCGAGGGCAAGACGGCTCCGGACGGAGACCGGAGGGCTCCGGAGGAGCCCCGGAGGGCCTATGGCAAAAGACCTCCGGAAGCTCGCACGAAGACTGGAGCTCCAAAGCCCGGAGGCGGTCACAAGGCTTCGGACCGCTGACGGATCGTCTCGACCGGAGTATACCACGGAGGGAAAAACGCCTCAGCAGGCTTCCGCGAGATAGGCTGAGAAGAGGGCGATAGTGCGCACGAATAAATGCGCACTATGTGCCCCAACCACCTCTGAGCACAAATGATGGCGGACTGATGGAACACGCTGTTACCTGGAGGGCTGCTTTACCCGGGTAATAGCGAGGCCCCTCGGGAACAGCGCTACCCCCACGTCGGGGGCATAACTTTCTGCCATCCGATGGGCAACCGATGTGACCGCGGGTGGCCCACAAGTCAGCCACAACACCATGTAATAGGGATAGGGGCAACTAGGCCTTTTCCTCTTGTATACCCATGTATAAATATGTGTAAACCACTCTCGTTTGAGGAAGGAGAGGGACAAAAAAGAAATACAAGGCTACGCTTGTCTAGTTACGACAACATTGGCGCCATCCGTTGGGACGAACCCATGACCACGTGGTGCAGCATCAAGAGGGGCCATGGCCCCCAAGAGGAAGGCAGCAGCTGTGCGGGGCGCGAGTACCGCGACGCGGGGGCGACCCCGTAGGGTCGTTCGGGCCCCAAGCCGTTTCGGCGGGGATGATAGCGCCACCGGCGGTGCACCTGAGCGCGACGTCGAGGCGAACCATGACGACATCCCGGAAGCTGAGCACGAGGTCGTTTGAGGAAGGAGAGGGACAAAAAAGAAATACAAGGCTACGCTTGTCTAGTTACGACAACACACATCATCAACTATTTTATAATTTTTAATATTCAACATAGAAAAATCGGTCTTGTCATACCATTTTAGCTTTAGTTTGCATGTATCAAACAAGTCCATACACCAAACAAGCATTTTATAAGTTCATACACTAAATTGCACCCACCTGACAAGTTCATGAATAGATAATACAATTTACTCAATATTTTTTTAGCAGTGTGTGTTAATGGTTTACCTTATGTCCTTGCTGCCTAGTGCGCTCCGCACATCCCCTGGTGTATTTCCCTTACCATCTCCTCACCTTCAGAGAAAGAGACACAGCGAAGCATGGGCTGTAGCATCCCAGTTCGGTACAATTGCCCAGAGATCAGGCTGTACTTCACGGCTCTTATCTGTAACTGTTTCGCCTTTGATTCGTCATCTGGCAGCCATCCCTCTTTGAGGTGTTTAACGAAGGGCGTTCGCCAGTCTTCTGGGTCTTCGCCCAGTTCGACTTGGTCAATCGCCATGATGTCTTGGCTATTTTCTGGCACACTTGGTGTGTAAAGGACTTCAAAGAAGATGCCTGGCGAATGCAGTCCTCCGCAAGCAGCCGATTTTGCTAATGCATCAGCTTCCTCATTCTGGCCTCGGGGCAAATATTCGACCGTTATGCCGGTGAAACTTTTGTCCATAGACCGAACGGCCTCCAGGTATTTCCTCATTCCCTCTTCTTTCGCCTCGAAGGATTTGTCAACTTGGCTTGCAACAAGCTTTGAGTCTGTCCGGACTAGCAAGCGCCGAATGCCCAAAGCTTTCGCCTTTCTCAGGCCCAATAACACTGCTTCGTATTCTACTGTGTTGTTGGTTGTGTCGAACTGTAATCTAGTTGCATACTGAATTGGCATGCCCCCTGGCGAAGTCAGGATCGCAGATGCTTGCCCCTTTGTGAGTCCACGAATCGTCAGAGTGCATGACCCATGATTGTTCGATAGGATCGGGCTCCGGGACGGACGCGGGCGTCCATTCGACCACAAAGTCAGCCAGGACTTGGGACTTGATTGCAGTGCGGGCGACAAAATGCAGGTCCAAAAGTGATAGCTCTGCAGCCCATTTGCTTAGGCGCCCCGTACTTTCCCTTCCTCGAAGCACTTCGCCCAAAGGGTACTGCGAAGATACTGCAATTCTGTGGGCCTAGAAGTAGTGTTTGAGCTTTCTTGAAGCCATCACAAACCTGGCGAAAGTGGCCCCTGCATTTCTTAGGCCAAAGGGCATTCTGAGATGGCAGAAAGTGCCGAAGGGCATGATGAATGCTGTCTTGGGGATATCTGCCTAGTTCATGTGAATCTGATGATATCTAGAGTATGCATTCAAGAAGCTCATAAGCTCGCAACCGGCGGTCGAATCCACCAGCTGTCGATTCGGGGCAATGGCAAATCATCCTTCGGGCACATCTTGTTGAGGTCTGTGAAGTCAACACACATTCGCCACTTGCCGTTCTACTTTCTCACCAGTACCGGATTTGCTAACCACTCTGGGTGATCAATCTCTTGTATCACCCCTGCTTTCAGCAGCTTGTTCACCTCTGCTTTCGCCGCCTCTTGGCGATCTGCTGACATTTTCCTCAGCTTCTGCTTCTTCGGCTTTGCTTTAGGCTTGACTGCGAGGTGATGCATTATGAGATCTGGCGAAACGCCCCCCACATCGTCTGGTCCCCAAGCGAAGATGTCAATATTCTTTTTTAGCACGGCTAGGATGCTATTAACCTCTTGCTCGCTTAGGTCCCCACCAAGCGATACGATCTTGGCGAGGTCGGAATCATCTATCTGTCGCTGGATAACCTTGCCGTGTAGGGCGGGCTTTGGTATCGGCTTTGTTTTTTCTTGTCCTTCGACCTCTACAGTATGGACGTCCCTGCCGAAAGGGGGAACTGCGGCAGCCGAAGGCTGAGAACCCTTCACAACTATCACACCAGCTAGGCCGGGAATCTTGAGTTTGAGGTAATTGTGATGAGAAACTGCTTCGAACTTGATCAAAGTGCCTCTGCCAAAGATGGCGTTGTAGTTGTAAGGGATGTCAACAATGTCGAAGAGTATGTCCCAGCGAAGGCAACTTTGATGAGGGCTTGTCCCAGAACTTGTACTGCTTCGCCTCCGAAACCTCTGAGTGAAGTCGGTGCTTGAGATAGTTCCAGAGGTGGCAAACCCATCTTGGCGTATGTCCCAGCGAACATGACATCAGCCGAACTTCCTCCATCAATCAAGATGCGCCGGACTTCAAAACCAGCCATCTCTGCCGAAACAACCAACGGGTCTTGGTGTGGGAAAATAACTCCTTGGTATCTTTAGGTCCGAAGAATATTGGCTGCGACAAGTATCTTGGGGCGCCGTCATCTACTGAGACAATGTTGTGCACAGCCCGAAGTTGCATCTTCTTTTGTCGTTTCGACACTTGTAAGGAAAGATCAGATCTTGTGATTACCTGAATCACTCTTCGCTACATATCTTGGCGTTGTTCTGCCTGAGGTGCTTGGTTCGGGGCCGCTTCGCGCGGTACTTCTTTGACCCTCGGCTGTTGCTGCCTTGGTGCTTGAGCATTGCCCTGCTGCCGAATGTTTCGATACTGCTCAGTCGTGTGTGAAGAGCATCCATGAAAAGCGCAGTATAAATCTTTCTTGATCTTTTTGCGAAAGGGTTGTTGTTGCCCACCCGCTTGCTGGGTGTCGAACTCCTTGTGGAGGGCTTGTACCTCTTCAACCGTCATCACCGCTTTTCCGGCTCGCTCAATCCTAAACTTCTTCCATGTCATGGGTGCTTGGTTCGGCCTGGGGTGCAGTCCTTGGTTCGCCAAGGGTGTTGGGTGAGCTTGGACTGGTGTCGAAGTTACAACTTGAGCTTGGACCTGAGCTTGGGTGTTGGTTTGGACGGCGGCTGTTGCAGCCGCGGCTGCCTTGTCATACTCGGCTTGTATCTCTTGCCTTCGCTTGGTATCTTCTTCACCTCGAGCATATCCATCAATTATGAGAAAGAGGTGTTCGAGTGTTCTGGGCTCTTTGCGCGCAAGCTTCCTTGTGAGTTCGCCCTCAAGCAAACCGGCCAAAGTGGCATGGATGACAGACGCCTCGGTTATATCTTGCACTTGGCATCGTGCTTGCGAAAACCGATGAATTTACTCTGTTGACGGTCGTTATCGATCAGTTTCGACCATCAATATTACCAAAATAAAGGAGAACTAGTGATGCTTGCAATGCATATATCTGTTAGAATAATAATATTCCACTAGTATTAGATATACTAACCTCTGGCAGGGAATGACACTAAAGTGGAGGAGAATCGGCATCAACTTAGATGATAAATCAATTGGACTATGTCGAGAACCGGACTTGTGTATGAATGGGCCAAGAACTTAGAATTGACACGACTAGAGACAAATTAACCTACATAGTATTGCTAGCATGCACAAGAAAATACCATATGTATAGAACAAAACTCTCTTTTCTCGACTTTTCTTATTGTCAAATTTTTGCTTAATAAAACCATGAGGTGTAGAACTCCCCCTCAAATCATTGCAAAAGGATGAATTATTCCCAATTCACCACGAATAAAAGCAAAGTGATTAGAATCCAAAGGTTTAGTGAAAATATCAGCAAGTTGCAACTTTGTGTCCAAAAACGTCAATTCAACATCTCCCTTCTCAACATGATCTCTCAAAAAGTGAAAGCGAATATCAATGTGCTTTATGCGTGAGTGTTGAACAGGATTATTAGCAATGTTAATAGCACTAGTATTATCACAAAAGAGAGGAACTTTCTCAAAAATAAAACCATAATCTTTCAAAGTTGATAAAAACTAAAGAATCTATGAACAACAACTAGCAACAGCAACATATTCAGATTCAGCAGTTGATTGAGTAACACTATATTTTTTCCAAGAAGACCATGCAATCAATGATGTACCAAGAAAATGACATGTTCCACTAGTACTTTTCCTATCAATTCTACAATCAGCAAAATCAGCATCGGAATATCCACCCAAGCATATAGAAGATGAAGTAGAATACCAAATTCCAAACTCAAGTGTATGATTCAAATACCTCATTATTCGCTTGATCCTTGATGATGTGAAGCACGAGAAGCTTGAAAGCGTGCACACAAACATACAACAAATTGTATGTCCGGCCTAGAAGCAGTTAGATACAACAAAGATCCAATCATAGTTATGTACTCCTTTTGATCAACAGCTTCACCATCTTCATCAGGATCCAACACAACTTTAGAACCAATTGGTGTTGAAATTGGCTTGCAATTCTCCATCTTGAACCGCTTTAAAAGATCCTTCGTGTATTTCGTTTGATGCACAAATGTATGTTGAGGTATTTGATTAATTTGTAATCCCCAAAAGTACGATAACTCACTCATCATGCACATCACAAATTCCCTGCGCACAGTCTCAGCAAACTCTACAACCAAAGCATGAGTTGAACAACCAAAGATGATATCATCCACATAAATCTGAACGAAAAGTTGATAATTACCATGCTTAAGAACAAAAAGCGTTTTGTCAACCTTTCCCATTGTAAAACCTTTCGCAAGTAAAAAGTTCTTAAGCCTATCATACCATGCTCTAGGTGGTTGTTTCAAGCCATAGAAAGCTTTAGAATATTTAAAAACATGGTTCGGAAAATCAGGATTTTCAAAACCTGGTGATTGTTTGACATAAACTTCGTCCTGTATAAAACCATTTAGAAAAGCACTTTTAACATGCATTTGATACAATATAAAACCTTATGAAGCAGCAAAAGCAAACAAAAGTCTAATTGCCTCAATTCTAGCAACAGGAGCAAAAGTTCCATCAAAATCCAAACCCTCCACCTGGGTTTTACCTTGAGCAACAAGTCTAGCTTTATTTCTCACAATCAAACCATCCTCATTTTGTTTATTTTTGAAAACCCACTTGGTTCCAATAATATTAGAGAAAATCCATGAAATGCCATTGACAAGCACTCTAAACCCAGAAATGCCATTGACAAGCGCAACTTCCTCAAAATGCCATTGTACAAGCGTTTTTCTCCCCGAAATGCCATCACAGTCAACTTACCGTTTAGTCCACACCGTTAGAATTTTTATTTTTACCAGAATGACCAAATTACTCTCGCTCCAAATTTTACTGTCTAAAGGCGGTAAAAGAAAAGAAATTGGGAAAAAAAGAGGAAACCCTAAACCTAACCGATGGGAGGCGACGACGGCGGTGATGCGGCGCTCCCGGGCGGCGGCGCGGGGGTCCCTGGCGGCGGCGGCGAGGTGGCACTACCGGGCGGCGGCGCGTGGCACTCAGGCGGCGCCGCGGCGGCCCCCGGCGACGGCGCGGGGCTCCTAGGCAGCGGCATGTCGGCTCCAGGCGACGGCACGGCAGCCCCCGGCGATGGCACGGCGGCCCCAGGTGGCGGCGCGTGGCCCTCAAGCGGCGGCGTGGCGGCCCCCGGCAACGGCGCGGGGCTCCCCGGCGGCAGCGCGGCGGCTCCAGGCGACGGCGCGGCGGCCCCCGGTGACGGCGCGGGGCTCCTAGTCAGCGGTGCGGCGGCCCTCGACTGCGATGTGGTGCTCCCAGGCGGCGGCACGGTGGCTCCAGGCGGCGGCGCGTCGGCAGTAGGCTCTCAGGCGACGGGAGGCGAGGAGGTGGCAAGCGGCGGCACAGGGGGTAAATTTAATTTTGAAATAATTTGATTGATAGCAAAATAATACACGTATGTGAATTTAAATATGCATCAATTCAAAATAATGTTGTGTGAGCAAACAATATAAAATGATGTTGTTTTAGCAAAAAGGTTGCCCAGGGGTAAGATTGTCTTTTCATACAACTTAACGGAGAGGAGTTAACGGCACTATGGCTGTGATGGCATTTCAGGGAGAAAAACGCTTGTATGATGCCATTTTGAGGAAGTTGCGCTTTTCAATGGCATTTCTGGGATTAGAGTGCTTGTCAATGGCATTTCATGGATTTTCTCATAATATTATGTGCAGAAGGTGGTTCAACTAAAGTCCAAACTTTGTTTCTCTCAAAATTTTCAAGAGCTTCATGCATGGTGTTAATCCACGATTCATCCGTTAATGCATGAGTAACATCTTTGGGTTCAAAAGAAGCAACAAATGCAAAATTTGCACAAACATCATAAGTTGTTACCTTAGACCTGGTTGTCCGCTCACCTAAATTACCAATGAATTGTTCCGGCGGATGTCGTCGTTGAATATGCAAAGGAGCAGCGACTTCTGAAGTCGTTTCACACTCTGTATCAGTACTGCTCGAAGTTGTAATCTCTGGAGGACCATCTCGATCAGTGTCAACAGAACCGGAACCCGACGACCCTGGCCAGTCTGACCGCACGTCATGCACCGGTCTGACCGGAGGTGTGCCGGCGGTCTGACCTGCCTGGCGCCCGGTCTGACCGGCCAAGCCGACCTCGTCATCGTCGTCGTCGCTCCTGTCTTAAAAAATACGACCATCCTCCCCCTGAACATGTGACAATGTACCTGCAATTTCGGGTCTAGTACCTGGACTAGCCTCATCAAAAGAAATTTCGCAAGTCTCAACAATTTTGTTAGTTTCCAAACAAGTACACGATAGCCACGTGAATGTGAGGGGTAACCAAGAAACATTCCATATGAAGTGCGTGCCTCAAATTTATCCAAATTTCCAGATTTCAACAAAAAGCATTTGCAACCAAAAACACGCAAATGTGAAACTTTGGGTTGACGTCCAAATCGAAGCTCATAAGAAGATTTTCCAAGTTTTGACCTCAAGAAAACCCGATTTGAAATATAGCATGCAGTGTTAACCACCTCAGCTCAAAATTTTCTAGGAGTGTGATACTTATCCAACATCGTTTTAACCATCTCAATCAAAACACAATTCTTTCTTTGAACAACACTGTTTTGTTGCGGAACACGGGGAGAAGAAAATTCATGTTCAAGACCGCTTTCGTTGCAAAATTGTTCAAATGAAGCATTTTTAAATTCACCATCAATATCACTTCGAATTCTTTTCAAAGAACCAGGAAATTGTTAAAAAGCCTCATCCTTAGTTGCCGTGAAGAAAACCCAAGAATATCTAAAAAAATCAACAACAATAACCAACACATACCACTTTCCTCCAACAGATTGCACTCTAGCTGGACCAACAGTGTCCATGTGTAATAGTTGTCCCGGCGCACCCGTCATCACAGAAACAATAGAAGTATGTGAAGAAGCAACCATCTTAGCATGACGATACGGTGTACAAACCAAATCAAGATCTTTCTGTAACGCCCCAGGTAGCCACGTACCTGGAGTGCCACACTAAAAAACACTCAAACCACTAACTTCCAAAATTATTAGAAATTTTGGCAGAGTCTCTCCTATAAATACGGACATCCACGATAGGCAATTGTAAGTTAAACTAATAACAATATCATTCCCACAATACGATCCATCCTTATAATCCATGGGGAAGAAACTATTAGAAATCTAAAAGATTCTTACAAGACCAAACCAGGATATAATTTAAGTGTCGTTATGTACCTTAGCAATATAGTTTGATAGTGTGCAAGTAGATGTGTATAAAAGGGTGCTACTTCCCGCCCATGCATGTCGGTCCCAATATGTACCTAAAACCAAATAAAACACAAGAGTGAGTATAAAAATACTAAGCAAGTACAATATGGAACTAGAAAACACATATACACAACCTTGGCAATAAAGCATGAACAGAAGCCTTTCTTTCGTTGATAGGAAACACATTTTCAAACACCAAGTCAAAGAAGATAGTAGTTCCCATCCCGGGCAGGCATGAATTGAAATAGTAGTTTCCATCCTGGACAATAGTGAATACATCCTAGCATTTGCCGGCAAAGCCGAGTAAGCGTGATCAGCGCTTACTCACTGGAACATGAATAAAAATCCAAATTGCACTCCCATGACTACGCATGGTCTTTGAATAATATAAATAAAACATCCGAAATAATGAAACATGAATAATGTCGTGACATAAGATAAATTTGTAATCTAAATGTTATTAACAACAGTCTGAACATAAGCAGTCACATAGAAATATAACAGAAATAGATAGATAAAGCAAACAATCTATGAATCGCACAATTAGTTCGTGATGCACTTGCCTCCAACGAAGGATTAGTATCATGCACGATCTGATGGACCACCACCTAATCACAAACAAAACCTCAGCAAACACATTCAAACATGCGTATAAAACAATGAAAAAGGTGAACCTACTACCCCATCCCATCACAACGCAATAACAAGGAACGCCGCTGGGACTACAAAAAAGAATGCTGCTTCAAACCTTTATATCTTGAAATATGAAATGACTATGACCACAAATAAATACATTTTGGAAATCTACAGAACAAGGCCTACAACTCTTATGTGGAGATCATATTTTTATTCTGCCATTAAATGGTCTAATTTGTGCTTGAAAGCAGGCTTCAGAATCTGTCCAAAATTTCAGACTGTCCAAGCTAAAACAACCATAACTAGGGTTTTACTCACCAAATCAGGGTGTACTTTACCAATATGGAATAAGCTAAGAAAAACATCTACAACTTTGTCTATAGGCAGCCTAGCTGATTCCACTGTTTAACCTGTCCAAAAACAGTTCAATCTACTACTATCTAGATTATGACACAAAAACCACTTGAGATAAAATCGCGCCCTTTGGTCAGAAGATATATCCAAACATTATCTACAACTTCCTAGTTATACACTTTTGCAGAAAATAACATTTAGAGCCCCGAAACATTGAAACACTAAAGCACTGCAAATCTGCCCACATGCAAAACTGCAACAAACCGAACCGCAACTACGCAAACTCCTTCTCTAGCCTTCCCTAATCACGAATTAAGGCACTAAAGCCATGCTAGAACAACTGATACAACAAGGGGATAAGCCTCACCTAGGGTTTCGTTAGAGAACTTATGAGGAAACAATAGGGGATACTCCGATCTAACCCCTCCTTTTACTCCTCTCCTCCTCGTTCCGTTTTTCTACTTCGCTTCTTGATCCAAGCTATGAAGGTGGAGACCTAGGGAGAGCAATTTTCTGTAGATGGGAGAGATGCGAACACAGAAGGAGGGGAGGATGGAGGCGCCGGCCAGAGAGAGGGGTGGCGGCACTATGAGGGGAGGTGGGAGTCGGTTCCCCTCTCACTAGGTTCTAGGGGAGAACTAATGGGCTGGGTTTATGGGCCTTCTTATGTTGGCCCACTTCTAAAGATATTTTCTTTTATTTATTTCTGTTAACATCTTTATTTTAAACAAGTCAACCCAAACTAAAAAACCTTAGTATCTTTTAATATACGGGGTATTACACTTTCTTAAGTTTAGGCAAACTACGAATAAGATCCAAACCACTTAATCTAGTGAGATGATCAAAACCAACATATCCATGTCTACGATGCCAAAACATCACATCCTTATCAACCTTAGCAACCAAACATGTTATTACAGGTGAAACAGGATTTTCAAAATCTGCATTAAGCACTCTTCCATATTGAGAAATATTCAGCACAGAATCACCACAAGAATCAAATACTTTACTTCCAGTTTTCTTAAAGTGAACATCAAAACTTTCATCGACAATTTGTGAAACTGAAAGCAAATTATACTTTAAGTCCTCAACCAAAGCTACGTTTTTCAATTCAAATTTGTCATTTACCTTGACTAAACCTGTAGCGAGAATGACACTAGTAGAAGCATCACCAAAGATAATCGATTCAGTCTTGAATGCCTATTTGAGGGAGGAGAACCAATTTTTATCACCGGTCATGTACCGCGAACAACCGGAATCCACGATCCACACGTTCTCCTTCCTCGCCACCAAAGCCTACACATAAGCAGAAGTCGAAGCCTCAGTACTGGGGTTAGATAATAAAAATTTAGGAATCCAGTACTGAGACACACGACCAGTAGATCCAATAGGTATATATCCACGTGCAAAAACAGTTTGAGAATGTTTAGAAAAATCTCTCTGAAGCTGTTCTGACCGCTGAGGTACTACTGGTCTGACCGGGCCGGTCTGACCACTGTTGTAGCTGCCGGTCAGACTGGTCACCGGTCTGACACGGGACCCACTGCGGTCTGAGCGGTTTCCTCGAGGGAACACCAGATTTTTGCCTCTTTGATTTTGCAAAAGCAACCTCTCTCTCTCCTTTTTCTGTTTATGAGCTAATCTGAAACAAAAACCAACTAGATGTCCATCTTTGCCACAAAAAGAACAAGTATACTTTTCTTTAGAAGAAGATGATTTTGAAAGATTTGTTTTTGTTTCTTGTAGTGTTGCAGAAAGAGAAGGCAAAATTCCAGCAGATTTTAAAACTGTTTTCTTAGCACTAGGTTTTGTTATAATTTCACCACGTTCAGTTATACTCAAAACATTTGGTTGATTTCTGGTGAAATAATCATGAATATCAAAACCAACACCCCTATTGTAACTGGTCACTTTAGATTGATCCAAAATCATGTTAAGTTGTTTCTTACCATCACAAAATCTTTGCAAAGAACTTTTCAAATAAGAAAGCTCTTTTTCCAAATTAGCATAATTTTCACAATCTACCATGACACCTTTGCTTTTGCGACATTTGGGGCAAGAAAGCACTTCATTGGTTTTCACAACATCTTCCATGTACTCAACACGATCTAAAGCATCTTTTAGTTTCACCTTGTTTAATGTGCATGTTGAGCAATCCAAAACATCATGTGGTTGTTTGAACTTTTTAGCACAAATCATGTTAAACATCAAACTAGTATGAAAAGAAATTTAATATTTTTGCAACAATTTTTTAGTAAAAAACAACTCATCCAACGTGCATGTGTGCATAGCAAATCAAAGAGCTAGAGAAGATTTATTTTTCAAATCATGTACAGCATTGACATCTCTAATTTTAGAAATCTCATTCATTAAAACCTCACAACTTTTGCAATCATCATCATTGGGAATAAGAGATTTTAATCTAGCAATCTCAGAATTAAGAGATTCAATAATATACTCATGTTTTCTATATATCTTCTCGCACTTCTTATTTTTTGCACTTAAAATAAGAATAGCTTCCTCAAAAGAACGTACCAAATTGTCTTCACACTCTAAATCCGATTCACCACGTGCCATGAAGCAAACACTAGAGATGTTCTTTCCCTTATCTTCATCTCCACTTTCACCATCTATATCGCTTAGTGGCTCAAAAGCGACATAGACTTGATCAAAAGCTTTCTTGAGAGTCTCCTTGAATGTACCCTTTGACTTGTCATTGGTCTTCTCTCCACCATTATCTTCCTTCTTGCTTCTCCCAAGCTTTGGACAATGCGAACGAAGGTGATTCGGAGAACCACATTCAAAGCAACGATTCGGTCCACCTCTTTTCCTGAACCTAACATTTCCTGAACCTAACGAAACCAAGTCCTCCTCCTCGAACTGTTTGAGTTGCTCATTGGACATGGCATTAAATAAAGCAAGTATAAAAGACTTTAATGAAGAGGCACCAACATCCAAAGAAGTCGGGGAAGAAACCAAAACACTAGACTTAGAATCAACTTTACGAGAAAGAATATTCATCTTATGTGTTTTCGGTTTTGTGTAAAGTGAATCCAAAGTCAAAGTAAACATATCAAAAGACTCCTGAATAGATGTAACTTTCATCTCCCAAATAGGCATGTCAAGACCATTCAAAAAGTGGCAAGAAACCTCAGATTGTGTATAATTAACATCATAAGAAGAATCAACGGATCTAAGATCACTCAAAATTTTGTTAAACCAAGAAAGATAGTCATCCAAAGCTTCTCCAGGTTTCATCTCAAATTTAATGTACTCCTTTTTGAAAAGATGTCGACGAAGTTCTTTAATATTTGTAGTTCCTTCATGAAAATTTCTCAAAGCATTCCAAACCTTATTAGCGGTTTGAAGATGAGAAACATGATTATAATCCGAACGAGAAATCCCACTCAAAAGAATATTGCGAGCTTTGCAATTTTGTTCAAACTCAGTTTTTAAAGCAGCGGTATTAATTTGTTCAGGAATGACATAAGGATTAGCAACTTTTCTCCAAACATCATAATCCTCAGCCATAATGTACGATTGCATCTTACTACACCAATAAGAAAAATCTGTTCCATCGAAAACATGGGGCTTAATTGTAAACATAGCAGTCATGGCAAAAACTCTAGATCGGTTAAAATCCAAAGAAGAAAACAAGGCTTTGATACCACTTGTAGGATCGAAACACAAGAACTAAGCCAACCAGAGGGGGGTGAATGGTTGGTATACCCAAAAACCCAATCTTTTGCGGAATAAAAAGTTACCCTCAAATTCGATGTAGATCGGTATGACCGAGGTTGATCTGTCGGTCTGACCGCGCCTGTGCCGCCCGTCTGACCGGTGTAGATCAATCGGACTGAACACCTTGGAGTCGCCTCGGCTCCCTGTCACCGTCGACGGTCTGACCGCCGGTGTCCCACCGGTTGGACCGCCGCACCCGAGAAAACACAAATCGAAGAACTCTCAAAGTAGATGACAACTTTATTGCTTCTCTCTGTGTTTACAAAGTGCACCAACACCACTCCTTACAAATATCTCAACTAAACTCGAAACTCTAACTAAACTAGCAACTCAATTGCTCTCAAAAGCGATACCTGGAAGCCTCACGCTCCCTCTCTATTTATACATGAGGTAGGCAGCCTAAAGCGATGAACCAAACTCATACTAGAAGTCCTAATCACCCTAGGAAACCTTCTCGTACAAGAAACAAACTTTGCATAACCAATTTTACCAAATTTAGACTCCTTCCAAATTCGACTTCACATCCTATACGCACACAATACCTCCATCGTATGCCATATGGAATCTTCACCAACCACGTGCATTGAACTCTGGCCTAAGTATCCCGCATGATATCTGACCGTCACGGACATCGCCTTACCACCAAGTCGACTCCCGATCCATCACCGCAAATACTCTCCCGAGGCATCAAGTCACCTACACATGAAACGAAAAAAGAAACCATATTCCGAGACCAAGCTATCCCTAACTTGACTCATTGTTAGGAAACAACAGTATTACATACGCATAGTGTCACAGCTTGAATTTCCGTTTCAGGATTTATAAATTATTTAATAAATTATTAATAGAATTTATATTAAATGTTCATTAATTTACAAGTGAAGTTAAATGTGGGAAATAAAATTTCCTAAATATAAAGCATAGTTGGATTTAATTTTTATTAAATTCTCCATGATTAATTATACTCTCTGAAATTTTCTCGGATTTTTCAGAGCTCAATTATTAATTTTAATAATACAAAGAACAGTTTAGAAATTATTTAAATAATAAATTAATCATTCAATGATCTGGATATTATTATATTAAATACTTTGAGAGTCCAAGTATGTTCAAGATTTTTCTAGGAATTATTTGAGTATTGGAAGTATTTTTAACAATTGAAAGACCATCTCATTGGCTGATTTATTTGGACAAGTAATAAAAATCCTCCTCCTCAGCTTGGGCCGAATTCAGCCCATTCTCTCCCTTCCTCTCAGTCCGCAAAAAAGTCTGTTTTGCCTCCCCCTAACTACAGTACTCTATCTTCAACCTCTAGACAGAGCCGACTGTCTCCAGCCGTGCACAGCTGCCGCTGCCTCCTCCCACCAATCCAACCTCGCCGTTGCTAGGAGAGGCAGGACGGCATGGCATGGCTAGCCAAAAAATAAAATTTATTTTTTTTGGATTATATTCATCTGTTACGGGCATTAACTTAGGCCCGATTGAGATGAGGGTCATCTGTGACGGGCATTAATTTAGGCCCGATTGAGATGAGGGTCATCTGTGACAGGCTATAGTTAATGCCCGTCACAGATAAGGGTCATCTGTGACAGGCGCTAGTTGTGGCCCGATTGAGATATGTCATCTGTGACGGGCTAAAGTTTGACTGGTCATCTGGGTCAAAACTATTGGTGACGGGCTTTAATTAGGGCCTGATGGAGATAGATTCATTCGTGACGGTCGTTTGTCCGATTGAGATAACTCTTCACATCAGTGACTTCTAGCCTGTGACGGACACCATGCCGGATTGAGATGGGGCTTACCGCCCGATTGAGATGATGGTATCCGTTCTAGTGCCACCAAATGCACGGTGGTATTCATCTGCAAGAAAAAAAAAGGAGATCATTTCTTTATGAGCAAGGACATAAATTTCTATTATTATTATGTATGTTTTCTCATCAGGTATGCAGCCGTTGGAGACCATTTAAATGTAAAAATCAATTGTAAGATATGCCCCCAGTTTGAAAAAAGATTAATCATTACAGTGTTACAGAGATGGGGTATTATGTGGCAATTGTCAACTGTCAAGACTATGTAACATAAGTAATGG
This sequence comes from Oryza meridionalis, assembly GCA_000338895.3. Taxonomy (NCBI): domain Eukaryota; kingdom Viridiplantae; phylum Streptophyta; class Magnoliopsida; order Poales; family Poaceae; genus Oryza; species Oryza meridionalis. Next base: position 15,142,299 of record CM002535.2, on the reverse strand, counting down.
AAAGAATTAGTTGTTGAGCTGGAAGTAAAAAAGGCAAAGTGAAATCAGTCATATATATGTTCAACTATTCTACTCAAAACCAAAGCAACTCATATATTCATTAATTTACAAGTGAAGTTAAATGTGAGAAATAAAATTTCCTAAATATAAAGCATGGTTGGACTTATTTTTTATTAAATTCTCCTTGATTAATTATACTCTCTGAAATTTTCACGGATTTTTCAGAGCTCAATTATTAATTTTAATAATACAAAGAATAGTTTAGCAATTATTTAAATAATAAATTAATCATTAAATTATCTGCCTATTATTATATTAAATACTTTGAGTGTCCAAGTATGTTCAAGATTTTTCTTGAAATTATTTGAGCATTGGAAGTATTTTTAACAATTGAAAGATCATCTCTTTGGTTGATTTATGTGAAAAAGTAATAAAAATCCACCCCCTCAGCTTGGGCCGAATTCAGCCCATTCTCTCCCTTCCTCTCAGCCCGCAAAAAAGTCTGTTTTGCCTCCCCCTAACTACAGTACTCTATCTTCAACCTCTAGACAGAGCCGCCTGTCTCCAGCTGTGCACAGCTGCCGCCGCCTCCTCCCACAAATCCGACCTCCCCATTGCTCATCTTTCCAAATTAGTTGCGGGAATGGAATCCTCTCAATCTCCTCTTCCTTTTCCCCAAGAAATCCCCAAAAGTTTCTATGGAAATCCTTTCAAATTTCGCGGTTCAATCTTTCCTTTTTCTGGCGAAGATCCTAAACTTTCCCGAGTTTTTCCCGTCGATGTGGGCTTGATCCCGAGCTCCCGTGCCAATATAAAGGACCCCCTAGTCGTCCTCTACCTATCCCCTCAAGTCCCGTCTTCCGTCGTCGCCGGAATCGCTCTCCCCGCGAGCTCCTTCTCTCTCCACCTCCGGCCGCCACTCCAGCCACCGTGCGCCGTCTCTTCGGTCGTCCCGGTCGGTCGCCGTCTCCTTCATCAGCATCGCGAGGTCGTCGTCGTCCCCGTCCACCCCTTTGCCGCCGCCGTAGCACGTCGGATCGCCGCCGACACCGTTGACCCGAAGCTCTGCACCGTCGCCGTCGTTCCAGCCGCGCCGTGTCGTTGTTGTAGCCGCCGCTTTCGGTCGCCGTTGCCACCGTCGGGTTCGCAAGAAGGAGCTGCACCCCGTCTGCCCCTTAGTCGCCACCAAAATCCACCGGAGCTACATCGGCGCCGTCGCGTTTTGATCTCCGGCGAAGCCCTACTGCTCCTCCCGTCATCGCCAAGCTTCGCCGCTGCCTCCATTGGATTCGCAGCTGTGAAGTGAAGCCCGGCTGTCACGCCCGGAATTTCTATCCAAAATTCCAAACGCTTACATGTGCGTAAACCCTCATCCAGGAATCAGCCGAGGCACACAATAACAAATTGATAATAGAGTACAATTATTACTCTAATTAATAAGCGAATAACATGTCATTACAGAGGTAGATAGTTCCTCTCAATCAATAAAGATCTAAGCAGCGGAAAAAAAATAAAGAAAAACAGCGCAGACGACTCCACTCCACAGGTAGCTTGACCAGGACTACGCCAAATACTCAACTCCATCAGCATCACTGTAGAACTCCTCCTCTGATGAATAATTGCAAGGTGAGTATATGACATACTCAGCAAGCCACGCAGCAAATATGCAAGTGCACAGGATAACCAAGGATGGCATAATATAGGCTTCTTTGTATAAATAGCATTTAATGAATATTTCAGAATTTAATAAAACAATAGAATATCAATTAAACAGTATTAATCCAACACTTTACAACATACCCTGTTGTATAGGCCCAACCATTCTGAACAACCAACCCCGGCTGCACAGTTCTAACTCCAAACCAGGAATATACCATTCCAAACCAGGAGCTAATCAGATTATTACCAGTCATAGCATCTTTTGTTATGGTGTAAAGGGTGAGACTAATCACGAAAGACATTGTTAGACCCGCCCATAACCGCGGGCACGGCTATTCGAATAGTTTTACTCTGGCTAGAGGTGTACTACTGTACCCACAAGACACAGCCCCACAACATGTCACCATGTGCCTTAATACCTCCACGGTACCTCGGAAAGGAGCTGTGACAGTACCCCTCGCACAACACAATCCACCACAGCACACCATTCCTGGATCATAATCACCCCCTTATAAACAAGGCATGGACTCCCCAGCGACCCCCGTGGGCTTATCTCCGCCACTTCTCAGTCTGGTGCTCCGCAATGAACCATGCTATACAAAAGGTAAAGCCATTGCCCACGCTGGCTTGTGGTTGGCACGATTAATGTTTCACAACCGAAACTCGTGAACCGGTCCTTAACTGTCATGAGCACGACCATCAAAACCATGTACTCACAACCCACCATTATCAGGTTTTAGTTGTCAAATTAATTAATTAACCAATCACGATTGACCACCGTGAACTATCATTAAGCCATCATTAAGTAATAGTGAATCATAGATTATCCCTTTAATGTGCTAAGGTTTCTGAGCAAGGCTAAGCAATTACATCTAATCATCTAGTTGAACCAGTATTAAGCTCAACTAGTCAAATTACAGTAACCCAAGGTATCAAGGAATAAGATAATCAAGAACAAAAGGGCCATAACAAACAATAGGTTAATTCCACCCAATGACATTCAAAAATAAATGCAATAGTTGAATAGAAACAATAGCTTTAAACGGGATCAACATGCTCAAAGGATTGATTAGGATCTGTGTGACTTGCCTTGTTGGCCTTGGAATTCTTCTAAATCTTCTCCTGCGAAAACGGACTCTCCGGAAACGACGGAATCTAAACAAAAAAGAGCAAAAACACCAAAACAGCATATAAACAAGCATGAACAGTACATGTGGATATTTTTAACATGTAGATCTCAATTTTAGAAAAATTTAGAGACTTGAACCAACTAAATCCGAGCTAGGATGAATTAGTTATGAATTTTTAAAGATTACGGATTAAATCATTTATATAAATTTTAATTGAATTATGACGCAATAATGAATTATTTTTGAAAAGAAAAAAGGGAATTATTGCGTGAGCAGTGCTTGGGTTCACGGTGGACTGGGTCCACAGTAGCGGTCTACGGATCGAACGGCCGAGATCGATCTTATCCAAAACGGATGGCCGAGATCGATCTGTCCACGGCGGGACCACGGGAGACGACGACGATGACGTCGGCGGTGACGTCACCACCGGCGGCGGCTCGGGCGAACATGCTCGCCGGCGAACGATGACACGGCGGCGCAAACGGAGGGCACCAAAATGATGCGGGCGGCACGGCGAACTCACCGGTGACCAAAGGAACGGCGGAAAATGACCGGACGACGACGGCGACGAGGAAGAAGCGGCGGCGACCTTCGGCTTGACGACGGCGATGGTGCTCCGGCGGTCTACAGCGACGGCGAAGGGGCGGACGAGGACGGCGACGCGACGGCGACTACAACGACGGCCTTCCCGAGCGACGGTGACGGCTGGAGCGACGGCGGCACACGGCTGGAGCGGCGGCGGCGACGGCGGCGCGAGGCTACACGGCGCTAGGGCGCTACGAACGGCGAGAGACGAAAGCAAAGGCGGCGACGGGTAGAGGGGAGCTCGGGGATACTTATATAGGGGCTAAAGGCGGCGGCGAAAGCCCACGGCGGCCCGGCGACGGCGAAGGAAACCTAGGGTTCGGAGAGAGAGAGAGGAATCCGATCCGAGCTCGAATCCGCGATTTCCAAACCGAATTAGCGATCGATTCCAAAAAAGAAAAGATAGAGGGGATCCCGGGGATCATTTCCCCTTAAACAATTTCACCTGAGAAGGAAAGGGGCGGCCGGAGGAAGACGACGACTCCGACAGGCGGGCCCCACCTGTCAGCGAGCGGGAGAGAGAGAGGAGAGCGACGGCGCGCGCGGACTGGGCCGGCTTGGGCCGACTTGGGCCGGGGAGGAGAGAGGAAAGTTTTTGGGCCGACTTTCGGCCCAAAGCCAAAAGAGGATTTTAAAAATCTTTTTCAATTTAAATAATTCATGAAATGCAATTTCATTTATTAAAAATACTTCCTTAGCTCAAATAAACCCAGAAAAATCTAGGAATTATAGAATTAAGCAAAGTATTTAATAAAATTTTATCTGGCCCAATTTTATATTGGAATTTATTATTTAAAATTAGATCTTTTCTTCTAGGCTTTTAAAATCATTTTCTGATAATTCCATTTAAACAATAATTTACAACTTTAAGATTTTTAGGGTGTGACACTGGCCACCCCTCCGTTGTCGCCGCACATCGCCGGAAAGTTGTCGCTGCCGTGGACAGTACCTCGACGCCCTTCGAAGCTCGTTGCCGGCCGTCTTCTATCGCCGTTCGTCATCCCGTAAGGGTCACTTTGATCCCCTCTCGCTCCTGGTGCCCTCCGTTTGTGTTATTGTGCCGTGGTTAGCCGGCAACCGCCGCTCCCATGCCATTCATCGGTGTAGATTTTTTTCCTAGGGTCTTAATCCAATATAATCTAATCTGTTGTTTGTCTAGCGTCGTCGTCTCCGTGTGTTGCCACCGGATCGTCGTCGTCGACCCTCCCTCTCCAATCGCTTTGGTTCGGTGAGACTTCTATCCGTGTCACTTTGTGTTAGGTTTTAATCCTCGGTCGTGTCGCCGCGTCACTGTTTAGCCGCTGTACATCGCCGTCGCGCTGCCGCTGCATGTGTGCCACCGCAACCGCTGTTGTGCCGCTGCCATGCGCACCGCTTGTAGTGTCGCTGTGCTGCTAGGTATCGCCTTCTCGCTGCAGCGCGTGTGCCGGCCGAGCCATTGCTACCGCTCGGTAGCCATCTTGCTAAGTCGTCATTGAGTCGCTACCGCTGTCACTGCCTAACCGCTGCCCTGGACCGTGCAACGCCGCCGCTATCCAAGTTGTCGTTGTTGTGTTTTATTCGCCGCCATTGCTCGGTAGCCGAGTTGCAAAGCCTAAGGTGCATCCCTTAATTCCTATCGGCCTATCATTTGCCGTACCGGGGCTTTTCCGTGAATCATTTCTAGCCCACCGGTTTAGCCGCAGCCGTTGTTGAGTCGTTCGCTCGTTCGTTCGAACGAGGTGTTCCCCGTGCTTCGTTTGTTTGCTCGTGTGGAGTTGTCCTTTAGTTTAGAGCCGTTCAGAGCAGCCGGTTCCGTTCGCCGGTTTCGGTTGATCATTTGGGTGATCCCGTGTCACGTAGAATTGACTCGTTGAGTCGGTATCTCGTGAGGCCCGCTTGCTAGATCAATCCTAGCCATCCGATCTTGGTCGACTCGGTCAAGATTAATCTGAGTCGTCCAAAATTGATATAAATCCGTTCTCTCTTTTCAGTGGCATATTATTTCTTTTTAATATATGTCATCTACCCAATATGATCTAATATTTTCTAGAGGTTGCTTTAATCTTTTATCTCAGTTATAATTCATATGTAATCAGTTTAATTAATTTGGAATAGTCTTTTCTTTAATAGGTTTAATTGGAATTAAATCTTGTAATATTCGTAACTAATTCGTATGAAATCGGAATGAGGTCATTCAAGTCTCTAAATTCATCTAAAATCATGATCTACATGTTTGTTTACTTTATATGTACTGTTTATTTTGTTTTTATTAGTCTTTTTCCTCGTTTTGCGTTTTAGCTTGTCGTTTCCGTCGTTTCGAAGGTTCGCTTGTGCGTTGGAAGTATTCAAGAAGACTAATTGAAGACCCATTATTGCAAGGCAAGTCACACAGATCCTAAACACAATTCCTTTGAGCATATTGATCCTATATTTAAATTCTCTATTTATTTCAACTGTGCATTTATTTTCGAATCTCACCGGGTGGTGTGAACCTATTCCTTTGTTATGGCCAATTTGCATTGATTACCCTATTTCTTGATTACGTCGGGTTATAATTTGACTAGTTGGATTTATATATTGGTTCAACTAGATATATTAGATATAATTGCTTAGCCATGCTTAGAAACATTAGCATGCTATTGGGATAAATTATGTTTCACTATTACTTAATGATGTACATGGTAAAGATAGCTCACGATGGTCAATCGTGATTGGTTAATTAATTAATGTGCTAACTAAAACTTGATAATGGTGGGTTGTGAGCATATGGTTTTGATGGTAGTGCTCATGACAATTAAGGACCGGTTCACGAGATTCGGTTGTGAAACATTAACCGTGCCAACCACAAGCCAGAATGGGCAACGGCTGGACACTTTGTATAGCAAGGCTCATTGTGGTGTGCCAGACTGAGAAGTGGCAGAGATAAGCCCACGGGGCTCGCTGGGGAGTCCATGCCTCTGGTTTTTGAGGGGGTGACTACGATCCAGGAACGGTGCACTGCTTTGAGTTGAGTTATGCGAGGGTTCTTGTCACAATCACTCAACATGGTGACGTGTCTGGCCGGGCATAGTAACATGCTGGTGGGTTGTGTCTTGTGGGCATAGTGGTACACCTCTAGCCAGAGTAAAACTATTCGAATAGCCGTGCCCGCGGTTATGGGCGGGTCTAACAATGTATTTCGTGATTAGTCCCGCACTACTCATTAATAATAATGTGGTAATTGATGGTAATTAATTTAGCTCCTGGTTTGGAATGGTACATTCCTGGTTTGGAGATGGATCTGTACAGCCGGGTATGGTTGTTCAGGATGGTTGGGCCTGTGCAGCATGGGTGTGCTGTTCAGTGTTGATTAATATTGATGATCAATTACTCTACTGTTCTACAATTCTTAAATGTTTGTTAAATGCTGTTTTTGCAAATGAACCCTATATTATGCCATTCTTTGGTATCCTTGTGCACTTGCATATTTGCTGTGTGGCTTGCTAAGTATGTCATATGCTCACCTTGCAATAATCAATCAAACCTCAGTTGAAGAAAAGTTGCGAAGGAGAAGACGTTTGGCTTGTACCCCAGTTGAGCTGCCTGTGGGAGTGGAGCCGGAGTTTCGCTAGACCGTAATTCCGCTGTTGTTTTCTCTTTTCTTTTGTAAGTATGTAACGTTATTATTACGATGAATCTGCATATTAAATTGTCAGTTTGTGTACCTCGGCTGATTCCTGGACGAGGATTTTATGCACAAATTAGTTCGGAAATTACTAGTGAATTTCTGGGCGTGACACATAGTATCCATCTAGAAGCCATAAATATGAAACAATCACGGATATCCAAATAAATAACCCGAAACCGAAACAATGTCGGCTGGTCAGACCGTGGGATGGCCGGTCTGACTGCTCGCATAACACCGGTCTGATCGGCAACCCGTGCCCGGTCTGACCGGACCCGA